>OY757013.1:137270520-138648020 GCA_963580285.1 Lucinisca nassula
CAGCCCATATATTTCTTCAAGCCCCTATGGGCGGGGGCCGTCCCGACACAGAGATGAAATATACTTCATACTTCCATGAGCTCATCGGATCGCATGATTTTCAGTGACGTCTAGTGACGTCAGTCTAAACCATGGTTCTCTATGGGCGTTGGTGACGTCAACGCTGTTCCGCTCTTTGTAGAAAAGCAGCGTGCAAATGTCATTAAAAGTTTGCCATGTAGGCATTTTTTCGCCCAGTGATGAGGGGCAAAGAATAACAATAAAAAATAAACTTATTTTTTCTGCTTTTCATAAAGTATAAACGACAGCGGTCGCTGGCAAAGTTTACATGACGTTCATTTATTTACTTTGCACGCGACCCACTGCGTTCATACTTTCATGAACAGCAGAAAAATAAAATTCATTTCTTAATTGTTTAGACGTCCACAAGAGAAACATCAACAGGAAGAAGATAAAACAGGCAGTACAGGGGATATCATTGATACTTCAGAAACTGTACAGGCTATTGGAAGAATTATCACTCGTGGTAAGATTTTCTTTTCAATATTTCCAGCATTTAAAAAACTTGTATGAGAATAAGTACTTCAAGTGACCATGTAATTTGACCTCCTCAGAGAAAGGAGTCAGCGCACGGCAAAATCTTGAATAAAGCCTGAGCGAACATCATGTACATACATCATCCTGCACATCTGCCCACTATGGCAAGCCCTTTTGGACAGCCTGGCCCCAAGGTTATAAAACTTTTTTGCATGCTCAACTCAGCTGAGCATGAAACTTGTGGTGCTCATAAAACTTAAAATACTAAGAAGTTGAGTGATTTTTCTTTCTCTCATAGCAGAGAATGTTATTTGTCCTGCTCACAAATTTTAAACTTGTTGGTATTTTAAAATTTGTGAGCAGGACAAATTTCATGCTCAAGTGAATTGAGCATGAAAAAAGTTTTATAATCTTGGGGCATGGTTTCCTGATTGTATGCATTTTAATTTTAACTAACAGAGAAAATGTAGCTTTTTCTGCTTCAAGGATGGAAATGCATTAATTAATCATTATAGAATTCCAAAATTAATGAATAATGAAACTTTCGTTCTCATTTCAGATAATTGTTTGATTTGAGGTTTAACGTCCCCGTCAACACTGTATAGGTCATTTTGGAGACGTTGCTTCCAATTTTGTGGGATATTGAGATGAAATGAAATCTCAAGCGCTGTCGCCCAATGAAACCAATAGGGTTTATAAGCATGGACGGTCCGACTCGCACCTCTCCGACTCGCGGTTTACCAGTACTCGTGTGCGGTCAGATTTCCATTTCAGCTCTGCGTGGAAGCATCATGCAGCTAATCTATTTCTTCAAGCCCCTTTCTTCGGCGATAAAGGTTACAATGTATTGGTATAGGCGTGTTTTCGTAATGGCAGCGTTATGCAAGAAAGCCAAAAAGGTGTCACAAAGGTGGAAAAAATATGGTTAGACGCATCCATTCTTAATGCATGTAACCAAATTTAGTTAATCTGGGCCCAGGATTACAATCGCTACTTAAGTTAAGGTCGACCTAACGATTTAAGGAGGAATTCTTATCTTAGTAAAGTATTTCCTTAAAAAGTGCATTCGAAAGCCACCTACTTCATCTACTTAGCTAAGTATTTAACTTCGGATGAAGTCGTAATTTTGACGGAAATTTTCACGAAGATTAGCACGTAAATTTCAATTACACATTGATGTAGGCGGCCCACAACTTTCCCGCGATCTGTCAAAAATCTCTTCTTCTGTTTGGTTGAATGGAGACAAAAGAAAATATGATGGTTTAGTTTCCATTTCACTGCATAAACCAGCATAAACCATGAAAAATGTTTTATATACTATAAAACCTGTGTAATTAAAGGATCACACTCGATCTTGATTTGTGCGGGCAAACATTGGCCACAAAAGTAGACCACGACATATTCAAAACGCTGTTTCTATGGGGTCCCTTCAGAAACAAGAACTCATACAATATTTGAATATGCAAAGCTCAGTTTTATGGAGTCTTATTTGAATTGAGGTTTAACGTCCCTGTCAACACTATGTAGGTCATTTAGGAGACGTTGCTTCCAATTTTGAGAGACTTTTAGCCGACTCTGAGATGAAATGAAACCTCAAGCCCTGTCGCCCAATGAAACCAAAAGGCTTATAATTATGCAGTTGACGGTGTGACTCACATCACTTTGCCTGGACAGGCTTAGTCCTTCGAAGCTTTTTAAAAGTACAAGGGCATCAGGAAAATACGCTTATATAATTCTGACCCCCTTGAACCCCACTTTTATTTTGTAAAACTGAGGTTTAGGGGGGGGGGGGGTCGACCTGTTTTTTTTTATTTCAGCTCTAAAATATAGAATGTGGGTAACCGTTAGAACCGCCGCCTCGTCGCGGCGGTTCTAACGTGTACCAACAATCTAGATTTTGAGCAGAAATACGAAAAATACCACAATTTTTTATCTTTAAAATTTCCTTTTTTTTTTTTGGAGGTAAAATTTATAATGTATTTGTATAGGCGTGTTTACGTAATTGTGGTCAGTTTCAGTTCTGCATGGAAGCACCATGCAGCCCAATCTGTTTCTTCAAGCCCCGAGGGACGGGGGCGGAATCGGTTTTATGAAGTCTGTCCATGATTAAACCCTTCTCATGCCGTTAGTCGTATTGAATAATATTCAAAACAATCTGGTAGAGTCGATAATTAAGAAAATAAACATATTCTGCGCTATGGTGAAGAACAGGGAAGACTCCGACACTTAACCCAACCCACGATATTGTTTTCGGATGTCATCATTACATGTACATATATGTAGTTGATATAGTCATTACGGACACGATTAAACATCGTACAGCCAAACACGGAGAAAACCGTAGCTCCAGCCGGAGTAAAAAAAAAAAAGAAAACAAAAAAAAAAAAAAAAAAAACATGAATTCAAAATCACTGTACATTCAAACTTGGATTTCCCCGTCTTTTTATGAGTGAGGTGAGATACAAAGCGCTCACTCACTCACAAATACACTCGATCACTCACATGCACGAGCTTACAAAGGGAGGTGGAACGCCTCAAACTTATTTATATTGAGAATTTCAAGGCAGGGAGAAGAGGCAAATGATTTGATGTGCAGAAACAGAAGAAATAACAACATAACTACCCTTACCTGCTGCTAGGAAAGCAGGCCTTGTCACAATCAGCTGGACGCCCCAGTGACGCAAGATACATGTCACCTTTGCCTCACCCAACCAGTACACGACGACCACACGCGACCTCCAGTAAACCACTTCAAAGGTCTAAGCCTGCCCAGGCAAAGTGGTGCAAGTCGGGCCGTCCATGCATGTTTGTTTGTTTGTGGTTTAACGTCCCCGTCAACACTGTAAATCTCGTTTTGGAGACGTTGCTTCCAATTTTGTGGGACTTTTACCCGACATTGAGATTAAATTACATCTCAAGCCCTGTCGCCCAATGAAACCAATAGGGTTTATTAGCATGGACAGTCCGCCTCGCACCGCGGTTCCTGGACAGGCTTAGATCCTCTAAGCGGTTTACCAGTACTAGTGTGCGGGCCGGATTCAGCTCTGCGTGGAAGCATCGTGCAGCCCATATATTTCTTCAAGCCCCTATGGGCGGGGGCGGTCAAACAATTAATTATTGCCCTGTCACCAGTATTATATAAAGGGTCTTACACGAGTGGTCGTTTCTGTTTATCATATGACCACTTGAAATTAGATTTGATCACTTTCAAATTTGACACTTTTCTTCACAGAAAATGCATGGTTGACATGGATGTCTTCATGACGTTACGTAATCCCGCCAAAGTGTTATTACACGTGTGTTCATACGATTTTTATTACACGACGTTATCCACTGCTTATCAATAATGTCATATGATAAACAGTATTATGTAAAAGGAAGTTTTTACATAGCTCTATTCGTCGCACACTTTAACACATCAAGGGAGAAATACATCCCAGTACCTCATTGCGCCACAGGGAGGAAGAAAAAAAATGGCTCGACCGGGACTCGAACCCAGGGCCTCTCGCTTATCAAGAAAACACTCTGCCGTTTGAGCTACCGAGCATCACTGGTGATTTGGAGCAAATAAAAGCCCTAAGCTTTGCCGTTATTGATATATACATTCATGTGTCAAGATCAAATCTTAAAAGTTAAGGTACCTACCTGGGTTACCTTAAATATTTATGTATTTTCTTTGGTTAAGTATCGACTTAAACGAAAGAATTTCTTTGTAGTTCACTTTATACGACAGTTAAGTACATACGTAGTTTAAGTAGGTACTTAAAACTTAAGTACGCATTGTAATCCTGGGCCCTGGTAACTAGACCGTAAATATATGTATATGTCTACCGCACCATCAAGAAGAGGATAAATATAGGCTTAGCCTGCATCCAATCAATTTTGAATCAAAAGAACTTTTGTAAAACTGTATTATTACTTATTTCTGCGTGCTTTCGTGCAGAAATAAGAAAATATCAGTACTTTTCGGATGAAAAAGCCCCTTGTCAGGAGCAATGATAATCAACCAAAATATGAACAGCCTTGTGAGGAACACTGTTGTATGGCACCCGCACAGTTTGATCTGCACTGTCCTTTTCGTGTCTGGGATAGTACAACGCCTCCAGTTTCTAAACCTAAAATTTAGGGCTGGCTAATCGGAGCTCAAAAGATAATCGATTATCAGTTCTGTCAATGCGATCGATAATCGAATAGTAATCGCTAAAGTTTGTATCATTGTTTTACCTGTCTGGCTTTCTGTCTGAGCATGATTCTTACCATATCTTGCTCTTTATCATATGTATTTTTGAACAGACAGGCCTGAGCAAACAGTCTAGACCCAGATGAGACGCCGCATAATGCGGCGTCTCATCAGGGTCTGCACTGTTTGCCACTCATTCAGCTATTTTAGGCATAACTTTGGGTAGTAAATTGTACCTATCAAGTAATCGATTAAAAGCAAATCAGAAATGATTATCATTTTTGTGAATTTATCGAACGATTTATCGATTATACGATTAATCGTGTCAGCCTTACTAAAATTTCAAGACTGTTGCTAGTGTGCGTAACTGAACTCACCGGTTTGTATCTTACCTGGCCCCGAGGTTATAAACTTTTTTTCATGCTCAATTCGCTTGAGAATGAAATTTGCCCTGCTCATAAATTTTACAATGCCAACAATTGTTGGGATTTTAAATTTTATGAACAGGACAAATACCATTTTGTCCTGCTCATTAAGTTTACAATGCCAACAATTGTTGTCATTTTAAAATGTATGAGCAGGACAAATAGCACTCTGTGCTGATCAGATCAAGCCACTTGCATTTGTAGTTTAATATTTATGAACATTATGAACTTCATGCTCAACTCATTTGAGCATGAAATTTGAATTGCTCATAACTATTAAAATACAAACAAATCAGACATTTTTTCTGCTCAGATCTGCACAGAATATCATCTATCCTGCTCATAAATTTTAAAAAGTGAACATTCGTTGCCATTTTAAAATTTATGAGCAGGGTATATTTCATGCTGAAGTGAGTTGAGCAGGAAAAAAGTTTTATAACCTCGGCACCTGTCAAAAAAACGCAAGACATAACGAAAACACGCCTATATAATTTGACCCCCTTGAACCCCACTTTTATAAAGTAAAACTGGGGTTTCCGGGGGTATACCTTATGTTTCTTATTTCTGCTCTAAAATATAGGTGGTGGGTACTCGTTAGAACCGCCTCGATGAGGCGGTTCTAACGAGTGCCCACAATCTATATTTTGAGCAGAAAATAAGAAAAATATCACAATTTTTCATCATAAAATTTTCATTTTTTCGGCGATAAAGATGGCAATGTATTTGTATAGGCGTGTTTGCGTAATGAGACAAATTTTCTCTAGTCGGGGTTCATAGGAAACAATGTTATTCAGCAGGACTCTGTTTATCGTTTCAGCCACGAAAAGAAGTCAGAAAGGAAACTTATTCCCATCCACCAGATCTGATAATGATCGGCGCCAATTTGTGGATCAAGAGATTCTCATCACTAACAATCCTTCAGATAATCCAAGCAGAAATTATATTCCAAGAACGGGATGGAGAAAGCGTCCATCTCAAAAAGCAGAGCGATTCAATCGGACATTGTCCCGAGACCCTCGGTGGGTTGCTCACATAACCGCTGCTAAACCAAGGCGCGAGGCCGCTCCAGCACGTCTACCGATACCCAGGAAAAGGATATCGGAACAGCGTCAAATCTTCTGGCCAAACGGTCCGCTTGCAGTTCCACCTCCTAGATTAGGATATCGAGCTAAGAAGAAGCATATTGGACAGATGTCACCTTTAGTTTATTGCTCGTATCCATCTCACCGACCCGCAGAGGACCGGGCCGAGGAGAACAGTATACCCAAACCAACCACCAGCAAGATCGTTACTAACGGCGATATCTTGGCTATGATGTTTCACAGACCTTCAACCACGGACAGTACCAAGAAAACTAAAAGGGACGAAAACTCTTTAAATGTAGAAGCTTCCAATAGTGGCGGGCGTACACAAATTAGTGAAATAGCTAATGGGCAACATAGAACGGATTCTCAGAGAAAGCTAATGTCGGAAGTGTGTTATAAAACTAATGTAGATCATTTAGACACGTTACAGCCAGTGTCAAAGCGTACCCGTAAAGACACGTGTCAACGCCAACTAGGGATATCGCTTTCGGGTATGGATGAAATTGCTGCGGCGAAGGACGGCCAACAAAATATTGCAGATGAGCCACACACTAGCCAAATATTTTCAAGAAAGAGTAGCCGAGTACACCGTGCGAAAAGACACGCAGGTAGTCAAGATTTATGCCGAATTGCGCAGGTGACGAGAGCAACAAAGAGGAAGAGGGAAGAAGACGGTGAAGAAGAAGGCCAGAATGTCAGTGACAATAGCAGAGACAGTGACAGTTGCAGAGATAATGACACCAGCAGAAGCAGCCAGGCAAAGAGGAGAAAAACGTCGTGAAATAAGCAAGCCTATGGGAAACAGTTACTTATGGCAAACGCGAACAGCGAAGATTCTGGCGAGCCTGCGCATTCTCTCAGACTCGCCCGAACCTTCACCATTCGAACAAAAGGATCGTGGACCAATACAGACACAACCACCCAGAGCGCTCTTAATGTTCGTCATTGCGATTATGAGTTAGATCAAATCTTTCCATGAACGATTAATGGTAGATGTTAGTATCAATAATCCTAATTTGCCGCTTGATGTACAACAACAATTATTCGATAATTCAGTGTTACCTATCCTTATATATGCCTGTGAAATCTTGTGATACAAAAATAACGAAAATATTAATGGTCTAAGGATGCATACGGAATCTCTAAGGAAAATTACAAATACCATAAAAAATACACCCATGTACATGCTTTATGCAGAATTATGTAGGTATCCTAACCAAATTACTACCAATACTAGGATGGTAAAGTAATAAAATTAATGTTGGTAAACAAAGTACGATTGCGTATATTTGTTATCAAATTTTAATAGACTTTGAAATGAAGGTCAAAGTGGGTACATCATATTATGGAAATATTTGAGTCTACATGAAAACTCAACATCTGGTATAATCAAAATCGCTTAAATAATAAAAACGTTCATAAAAAACTATGTTTGATCAGTTTCTACAGAAATGGGACGACGAAAGCCAGGAGACTTCGAAGGGGAAAACCTACCGACTATTCAGTTAAATCAAATATTACCATTGAAAGCTTCGTAACAATTTATCGAAACAAAATTACCTTAAACTTCTTCCATTTAGAACCGCAAATCACAAGTTACCTATCGAGACGAGTCGATGGGGAAATATAAATATACCTGAAAGAAAGTGCTTAAAATGCAGTAAAAATCATCTAGGAGGCAAATTCCACTATCTATTTTGAATGCACATGTATACTTCAAAAATGAAAGATGTCGATACTTGGATAAGTACTACTACATACGACCAAATGTTGTTAAGCTGAATAAATTAATGAACTCCGATAGTCCATCTGTCCTCGCTAAACTAGGTGCATTTGTTAATACCATTATGAAAGCGTTCAACGGATAAGTAAATATGCTTATAAATATTACACTTTACAGTAAAAATAATGTCTGGTTTCCAAGTCCCTGTTCTGATCGATTATATGATATTTGTATGCCAATATGAAAGTTACTATGTTATGCCCCGTGTCTTTAATAACTTTTTCATCCATTTATGATATCTGGACCCTGTTCCCAAGGCCTTTCATTTTGTTTCG
Organism: Lucinisca nassula; assembly: GCA_963580285.1. NCBI lineage: Eukaryota > Metazoa > Mollusca > Bivalvia > Lucinida > Lucinidae > Lucinisca > Lucinisca nassula. The sequence goes on from OY757013.1 coordinate 137,278,806, forward strand.
GTAAGACCTTGAATGATCGGGGAATCGTTCATTGATTTATAGATGCTTGGTTGGCGATATCAGGCTTGAATTACCTCTTTTTCAAGGCTGTTGATCGTTGCCATTAGAACTGCATCAATCGAGAGATTCCGGCGGGTATTTGTGGCCTTCGTCTTGAGGCGGGAATGAGTCGAGTACTGTTTACCCCTGCAGAGCCTATTTTTCTATGTATTTGGTGGGGTTTGGAGGTATTCATCATTCGACTTGATAATATGATGTTCTTTTTTTTTTTAAATCTCAGTATGTTTTTTCTTTTTTTTTTTAACCTATTCTAGGCTTTCCCCTACCACCTGTCCGTAAAACTGTTCTTATGCATAACATCAAGTTACAGCGACATACTGTTAACGCAAACGCAGGATGTTAAAAAATTTCACATGGTCACATGTATGCATTTTGATATTGTATGTTGGGCTCATGCTTATTGCCTCATATGTCAAATGAGCCCCGCCAAGCGAATTTGTGTCTTCGAGCATTCCGTCATGACAAATTTTAACTGCGCATGCCCAGCCATTCAGAGGAGCCAGGGATGTGGCTTTCTGTCTGAAGGTTCCTCTTGAGTCACTGCTTGTATGAGCGAGCAGCGAAGGTTCTGGCGAGACTGCGCGGATGCGCAGGCTCGCCTGAACCTTCGCTGCTCGCATAGGCGATAAGTACCAAAATCGCTTGACGGGGCCCAAATGATTTTGATCTCTGGTTGGTAATAAACGTTTATGTCTGTATGTCTGTCTGTCTGGTAGTGATTTTCCGATTATTCGCCTTTCTCGATGATTAGTACTCGTTTAAGTCAAGATAATACAGACTGATCGTGATTTTTTCTATGATCTATTGACTATTTATCTTTCTATATACAGTCGAACTTCAATGGCGCGAACACCTTTGGGACCTCGAAAATCTGTTCGAGACAGGGGTAAATCGAGCCACTGAGGTTACTGTCAGGAGGAATAACGGGGTATTTGAGACACATTTTCGGTGTTCTATAATGAAAATGTATGCTGTGTGTACTCATTAGAATCGCCTCATCGAGGCGAATCTAATGAGTACACACAGCATACATTTGCAAGATAAAAGACTAAAATCTTCTGAATTATCCTCCACTATTTCTTATGTAGAGGATTTCGCTAGGGGCTTCAGAATGGGTTCGACACATCCATGGTGAACGAGCCATCGGTGTTCGAGCCATCGAAGTTCTACTGTATAACACGCTGTTTGGGGATCGGTGTTTGTAAATCGACCCAAAGTTATTAAGCACATTAACTTAAGTTGTTGATGTCAACCTGACTGTCACTGGCGGTATTCGACTGGAGAACTATCGTGGAGCACGACTAAGCTCCGCTCACTATGCGCAGTGGAAAATTGTGCTCCATGTTTTTTGTACAAGTCGAATGTAATTCGTGCTTCAAGAGCTATTAAAATGGCTTCCGGTTTGATGCCTAAAGCAAGAAAATGAAAACTAATGTGACTGTTTCATATTTTAGCATTCATGCTAGCCCCTCGGATGCACAGAAATGAACAGCAAATACAAAAGATCAAATATATTCGTAATAGATTCGCGTACAGGCACCATGGCGAAAGGTCAAATGTCAGAGCTAGCCACGTGATAGACACATTACATTTTCAAAAACAAAATGGCTGCGCCCGTGCAAGATCTGATAAAAACATGGAAGCTAAAATGGACAATATTTGGCCCTCTCATCAGATCCAGACAGTATGCACGAATTTTAACTTGAAAGAATTTTTTATCAGTATAAGAAAATCGTCTTGAAACAACTTCCTAAATGAAATGTCATTGTGTTACTTTTACTTCCGCGTTATGTTCAGCCATATTAATTCGGACACGTGACCGACTGTGCGCTCTTTTTTAAACGTGGTGGTTGTGCTCACGAAATTGTTCGAAATTTCCCAAATCTCCGAGTCGAACGCAACTCATGCTCCACGCTTCGATTCGTGGACCATGAAATCACGAAATCCAGTTAACGGTTATTTACAGCCGTGATACTCTTGTCGGTGTGACGTCAAAGTGCTGTGTAAATTATTGCTTATTGTAAAACATTGATTAGGTTCACGAGCTGAGACATTGGCAAACAGTGTAGATCCAGATCAGACGCCGCGAACTGCGGCGTCTGATCAGGGTCTACACTGTTTGCTTACAGTTCGTGAGTTTATGGGAGTAAATGAATCAGTCAAAATAGAAGTGGAGGCAATGATCAGGAATCGATACAATTAACCCACTGCTCCCATCAGAGACACCAAAGGGAAAGAAACACAAACATGAAACAACAGACAGACCCTAATGGAAACATCAATAGCGGAAAGCCAAAAGGACAATTAAAGTGGGAAGCAAAGTTGTCAACCGTAATTGGGTTAACTACCATGCATGCAATTTGTCGTATACCATTTATGTTGTACCCAATCTTTTAATAGCGAAGAATGATTTTACGAAATCGGATGCTGAAGTCAGTGCGGTTATATATTTTTCTGAATTTCACCATAAAATTCGGGTTCCGATAGACCTTGTTGCAGAAGAGATTTAAGTCCAATATTGAATTTTGAAATTAAATCAGAATGACGTCTATAAAATTTTGAAAAGGCTTTGCGTAGTTTATGGTACCGATAACCCTGATTTAGAAGTTTAGCCTTTAACAATTTATTACAAGTATTGAAGTCAGTTAAATGACTACACACTCTGGCAAATCGAATTAACTGCGAAATACAAACGCCATAGGATGGCGCACGAGGAACATCACCATCAAAAAAAGGAAAATTTACAATCTCAAAATCAAAATCATCGCGTTTATCATAAATTTTGCAAGAAACAAACCCATCTGCAATAGATAGATGTAAATCCAAAAACGGGGCCTCGGTATCAGAAGAATTATCTTTATTTAACTGAAGTTCGGGGGGGATTTGACTGATCAAACCATCGAAATAGGTATTATCAATATTTAATAAATCATCCAAATATCTAGAAGTGGAGCTAAAAACACCCCGTTTAGACCATTTTCCAAGCCTACATTTGGAGACATTGAAAATGGAAAAAACTATCCTTAAGACATGCGCATTATGCTTCTTGACCAGAGCTATAGTTAACCTTCAGCAGTTCGAACTGCCCCTATCTCAAACAAATCGTCATGGTCCAAAAGGTATTCGAGTTATTGAAGTTCCACTGTCCATCATGTGAACAAGTCCGTTAAATGAACACCCGTATACCCCACATTATATAGAGGAAACTGGGGTTTACGAGGGTATACTTTATTTATAAATGTGGGTTATGCAAATACAATTCACATCATTTCAGTAAAACTGCATGTTCTATACTTTATTTGATATAATTCTTGCTAAAACATTTAGCGTTTGTTTTCAAGAGTCCACTAACGAATTCGTTAAGCTAACAGGAACGTAGCAGTCTTTACACAGATACGCAGATGCGTACACATCACAAACGAAACAAAGAAGAAGAAGAAGAAAAAAAAGAAGAAGAAGAAGAAAAAGAAAAAGAAAAAGAAATGGCAAAGTCTGTATACACAACACTAACTATTAGCTAACATAGTTTCCTTCTTTGCCGAGGGGGTCCCAATTGGTAAACGATATTAAGGGGATGGATTATTATTTCTAGAATGTTCTATGCGGTGTTAACTTCCCCACTCGTGATAAGAACACATTGGATCTGATTCTAACAACTTTGCCAGGACAGTTTGAAGACGTTCGATCTCAAGACAAACTAAATGATCAAGATACTGTTTCCGGATATTTAAAAATACACATTCCGTCAATAAAGAAACCTCGGAGGAAGGTGTACTCATATCAAAAAGGAAAGGGAGGATGCGCTCAGATTTGCAAAGGAGAAATACTTAAATGGTCTTGCTGTCGAGTCCTCACCGTTGTCTCACCTCTGTGGTTCTTTGATTTTTTGTGTTCACGGAGATGTTGCACTGATGAGTTAGGAGGCCTCCATGCGGACTGAACAAAGTATTTGTCTAAATCGCGACGGAAGTAAGGGCGAGGATTGTGGCCACGTAAAATCGATTTAAGCCCCCAGTGGAAATCTTTCCACTGACCGTTCCAAGGCGATTCTTCTGTGGCGATTTATTTATGTTGTTGTTTGTTACTTACTGTGTGTATCACTTGTGTCTTTTGATTTTGGATGGCCATATGGCCATTTTGTGGGAAAGTAACTGTCCTTATGGCCTTCCTTAGGTTTCCATTATGGTCTGGTCGCTTAATGTTTGTATTTCTTTCCCTTTGGTGTCTTTGGTGGGTGGAGTAAGTTAATTGTATCGATTCCTGATCTTTGTTTTACTTCTACTTTGCATATCAGGGCTGTTTTGATTGTGTCGTGTGGCTGCTGTAAAAGGTTTCCCCGTACATACATTTAATGCTCTTATTTTTCCAATCCTCAGGGATTGCTTATGCAATTGCTTTTCACTGTTCCATCAATTGACATCCTTTAGATACCTGTTGAAGGTCATTATTAAACCGATGTTCGTTCCTCGTTGTATAACAACTGCTTGTTTGACATCCCTGTACTTTTAGTAGACTAATATGTTTTGTGGGCTTTTGTTGTACCTTCCTTCTTTTCGAAGGAATTATTTTCAGTAATTTTATACGCTGTTTTATTTAATGACCGGTATGAAGATCGCTTTAGTTTTGACAGTATCATTACCTTATTAACCCAAATGAGTATCACAAATACATTTAAAATATCAATATCACCCCTTAGGTTACACTCTGCTTCTTCTGTACGGATTCCCCATTCTATTAAGAACTTTAATACTACGTTGCCTTCGGTATTGGTTAGACCCTTAAATTTGTCTTCTGTAACTTCAGTTAATCTCAATGGAGTAGGCAATACCAATGTTTTTGGGAGTAGTCTTCGTATAAGACTATCTCCTCTCAAATCGCCGATCCTTCGAAAATATACTTAAGAAGTGGAATGTATCCTAGTATTTCTAAGTGCAATGCCAAGAGGTGCAGATGTTGTTCGCATTTAAGCACTGCGTCTACCGTTACTTCATCTGTAAACGGTAGACGCTTCTCTGTAGTTAACATGTCTGATTTGACATGACAGTCTACAGATTTAATTTATCTAATTACATGACGTGCTGCAAACTGTAATATGCAGTACGTCGGTCAAACTAACCGCATGCTTATGGCCTTCCTTTGTTTAGGTTTCCATTATGGTCTGGTCGCTTAATGTTTGTATTTCTTTCCCTTTGGTGTCTTTGGTGGGTGGAGTAAGTTAATTGTATCGATTCCTGATCTTTGTTTTACTTCTACTTTAGATTCTCGGTCTGTCCAGGAAAACTTTGATTTGATAACTTCTTTCATCCATACTTTTGCCGAAAATCATATCCCCTCAAAAACTAGTAGTTCTGTATCTTTATCTTCGATTCCCTGGATAACACCAGTGGTAAGAAGAAAAATTCGCAGACGAAATAAGATTCATGCAAAGGCAAAAAAGACGAGAAGTGGTAAACTCCGGACAAAATTTGAGACGTGAGATCAAAACTGATATAAAAATAAATCAGCATGGTTTATATGTGAATAACTTGGTAGGAGATGTAAAGGCAAATCAAAGAGATTTCTACAGATATAGCAATAGTCAAAAGAAAGACAGGCAAGGTATCCCACCCCTTTATTAAAGAGGAGGAAACGGGGTTGCTAAATCAGAATCTGAAAGGGCAGATGAACTAGTTGGTCAATTCAATGATGCGTTTAATAAAACTGGGTTCACGGAGGTTCCATTGACTAAAGGATCGGTCCCATTCATTGAAATTATTGGTGTGTCAGCAGCAGTGATCAAGTTACTTAAAGTAGAAGTAAAACAAAGATCAGGAATCGATACAATTAACTTACTCCACCCATCAAAGACACCAAAGGGAAAGAAACACAAACATTAAGCGACCAGACCATAATGGAAACCTAAACAAAGGAAGGCCATAAGGACAGTCACTTTCCCACAAATGGCAATATGGCCATCCAAAATAAAAAGACACAAGTGATACACACAGTAAGTAACAAACAACAACATAAATAAATCGCCACAGAAGAACCGCCTTGGAACGGTCAGTGGAAAGATTTCCACTGGGGGGCTTAAATCGATTTTACGTGGCCACAATCCTCGCCCTTACTTCCGTCGCGATTTAGACAAATAATTTGTTCAGTCCGCATGAAGGCCTCCTAACTCATCAGTGCGAGAAGGCTTAAGCCCTACTAAAGCTTTAGGACGTGGTGAGCTACATCCTAAATTCCTGAAGGAACTAGCAAAAGAGTTAGGATCATTTTTGCACATCTGTTTCAAGTCTCTTGATACGGGTGAGTTATCCTTTGGAAGCAAGGCCTACACCACAGAACTGGAACACATGGAGTGTATATATTTTCTGGGCCGGACTAGCTAGTTTCGGCCATTTAGGCCACATCAGTGACCCTCAAATATTTCCAAATTCCACAATGGAATCATTGACCCAAAGGACAAGAAATAGAAACTACACTATGATGTAGGGCAGGGAGACTTTTTACGGCCGCCACACATTCACAGACAACAGCTGTAGTGACGTCAAATATGTTCTAGAAAGGGTTATACATTGGAAACAAGGACTACAGATCAAAGAATGTTTCCTAGTGAACATTTGCCCACTCTTAAAAAAACAGGGATAGAGCTTTTGCCCATAATTATCACCCAGTGACTCGGACTTGTGTTCTGTGTAAATTACTTGAACAAAGGCTGCTCAAATATTATGACCCACTTGGATGAACATAAACTTTTGTCAGACAGACAACATGCATCTTCGGTTGGTCCACTGTTATTCTCCCTGTACATCAATGATATTTCCACTGACATCGAATCAGAAATAAGACTGTTCGCAGACGACTGTGTTTGCTACCGGGAAATTAGAGATACAGAGAACTCGCTGAAACTTCAGAATGATATAGACAGATTAGGATGGGCACGAAAATGGGGCACGAAATTTCAGCCCGTTAAATGCAATGTTGTGCAGATAACCAGGAAGAGAACAAATAAATTTGAGGCTTCTTACACCTTATAGGTAACGGTGCTCGCGAACGTGCATTCCATTACATACCTTGGTGTGACACTCACTCACAATTTGTAATGGAATACACCTATTAGCAATATGTGTACAAAGACAAATAGAACGCTTGGTTTCCTGAGGCGAAATCTTCATCAGTGTCCTCAGGATGCAAAAGAGGCAGCATATAAAGGACTCGTTCGCCCAATCCGGAAATGTGGTAGTTGTATCTGGGACCCCAGCGACGTGTTCCTTATTGAAGAAATTGAAAAAAAGTTCAGAATAGAGCTGCTAGATTTGTAACAAGCAATTACTGCTTTGAAACTGGGAGTATGACTGGAATACTAGGAAAATTAAGATGAGAGTCTCTCAAGAAAACGAGAAGAGACTGTAGGCTCATACTTTTATACAAAGGTCTATAGGGTGATGCCAGCATTCCAACAGCTAGATGACATTTTTTCCCCAGCTAGGCACTGCAGAAATCATCATCCATTGGCGTTTCAGACACTTACTGCAAGAACTGACATTTATGAAGAATAATTATTCCTCCGAACCATTAGAGACTGGTATGCCCTTCCCGATTCGATTATTTCAGCATCTGAAGGTGCTGAGGATTGTGTAGATAAGTTTACCTCTTTGGTGAGAGCTAGGGACTAACTTCCCATCACAGGTCCAGGTGTATGAATGTCATTTGACGTGTCACCAGTAACAATTCTGATTTTGATTGAATCTATTTTCCAAAAGCTTTGGTGTTCTTTTTTTAGGTGTTGTTAGTGATACTTAATGCTTAAAGACTATTGTTGACATATTTTTTTTTCAAAACATTATATTTATCTATCTCCAAATTCTGAGTCGGTCATACTTGGCCATTACCTCAGAATCAGAATCAGAATCAGATTCAGTTAGTGGTGCTCTAAATTTAGAATTTAGCAACAGAAAAAAAAAACATCGGATAAGTTCTTAAAACTATTTACAGTCGGCTTTCAGAGATGTACTAAAGCGCATACCTCTTGGTCCCAATCTACACCATGCGGGCTTTTAACTCCTCTGCAGTTTTGGCATTTACCACAGATCGAGGAGGGAAGACTATTCCATTGAGGGATAGTTACAGGGAAGAAAGAGTTCTTAGGACATCACTATAGGCCTGGTACCTACGATATTGATTCTTGTTTAATTTTGATGCCCTTGTTTGAGTTGAAGTAGTCACAGGGGTCAAGTATTTATCTCTATTAAGAGACACTGAATCCGAGTGTATCTTATAAAAAAAGGTTATTTAAAGGACTGTTCATGACGGGCCTCCAACGATGGCCATTCCAGCTCATCGGGCATTTCGCCAACACTACTTATGTTCCGCCATCGCCCGCAGGTCCCTCGGGCAGCCGTCATCGGAACCTTATCAGCCTGTTGAATTTGAGTTTTAACATGGGGTGCCAAACAGGTGTTGCAAACTCGAGTTGAGGTCGAACATGTGGTTTGTATGCAAGATCCTATCTATCTATCTATCCATCTACTGATACTGCTTCGGTCACATTTGACCATTACCGCAGGTGTACATTACACTACACTCCATGTTTGCAGGATGAAAGCCTACACAGTAATCATGTAATTACGGTAGGGATCTTTAACATGCACAGGGGATGGTTCTCCCTGCACAGGGGGGGGCTCCAGTTAAGGTCCCAATCCGAAGGACGGTGCACTTTATGACATTCATCTCTGCAAATGATGCCAATGGAGCGTGTTCGGACACCGAAATTTTATCGCTGCTGCCGGGGATCGAATCCGGGGCCTCTAGCATTAGAGGCAAGTGCACTGACCACTGAGCTATCACGCTCCTTTGTCTGCTTAGGAGCCAAATTACGTCTAAGAAATCAGAAACTGTTTTGTTAATGCTATTTCTGCGCAACAACTCAGTAGTATTAAAGTATTGTTAGAAACTTTTGAAAGCACAACAATTGTATTACAGGAGAAGAAACTGTATTTTTTTTTGGGCTATTGATGGTATAATTGATTTTTTTAGGTGGGGAGGGTTGGGGTTACACTGTAATCTTGGTATTTTGGGGTGAACTGTGATGCTGGGTCAAAATTTTGAGTACCCTTCCTGGGAGTTTCGATTTAGTCCTTTCTGGTTCATTCTGGTCCGTTTTGGTGAAACATCATGTCGCGTGAAATCAACTTCCCGGAAAAATTCAAAACAAACAGCTGTATATAATATTTTTCAGAAATAATATCATGCGCTGGAGGGTAAATAAATATTTTTATTCAAAGTTAGAACATTCACACGTTTTAAATGGTAAATTCTGTGGTGTTACGGGACCTGTTAGAAAAGGAAGAATCAATTTTTAAGGTATATAGTAATCACACATCTAGACTGCAATGCAAAATAAACTAAGATTTTCCAAATTGTTACCCAGCACTGTGGGTTGCAATATAAGTTCAAAAAGCAAATACATTATGTAAAGCAAATTCAACAACTACAGTTTGAGACCAAATAATGGTCCTATAAGACCACTAGACGAAGATTTATTGTCCAAAATGAGGCAAAATCCCCTAAATTTTCAAACAAGGATACCGGCAAGGCAGGAGCACTCACCCTTAAAATATTATCATTTTCAGTTGTTATGTACTCGGAAGTAGCAAAGACGAGGCATAATTTTCTTACTTTCTACATTTTTAAGCACTTTTGTGAAAATTTCACCGAATACCACATGGTAAATTTCATCGCCATCTTGGATTTCGACAAAATTCTTACCCTGAATTGAGTGAACTTCAAACCCCAAGTATTTCCCTGTCACTCGAGATCGGATGATGACAGTTACATCTTGCAATTGCTTAATCAATGGCTTTGCAGAATCATCAACCTGATCTTCATGTCATTTTACTTCAGGTGTTTTAAACGTCTTTGAAAATATTGACTTCGGTTTGTTTACAACAGAGTTTCTCTGTCACTTTCCTGACGACCTCATCACTGTTTCAGCTGATTTGTGTTATTGCGCATGTATTAAAAAACGGGATAAAACTTGATGAATACCATACGATAATTACAATTTAATAAAGCTCTTTAAGTTCAGTTATAGCAAAATGATTTACGACCACCTTTTTCGGCATTATGACTGGTTTTATGTTTTACTTTTTTGCGTAAGTAACTTCCATTAAATGGTAATGCGGTTGTATCCGCTTTCTCTCGGACTGGTTTTCGGCACTAGAAAGCGTCATTGTCATAAAATGGGTCGAATCAAAGCACCCGGGATCCAGCAGAATATAAATGGCGAACAAAACACACATGTAGCAGACAGAAGCAATAACGTTTTCTTCGTATTTGTAAGTGTTTTTGGCATCGATCATGAAATCAGTTTTGCGGTAATAGGGATATCATTTTAGTTTTTCGAATTCCACACCGGTAGCCATGTCACACACTATGGTTTTTGGAAATGAAGATGGAAACCGCGTATTTTAGCAGTGTAAACAGAAACTGAAGATTTGTTGTCACGTGACAAATTTTATAAAAATGAAAAGCAACATTAAAACAGATAAAAACAGCATTTATCGATATATTTTGTAGACCGGAATATTTCTTTATTTAAACTGTTTCTGGAAAACTTCCTTTGAAAATTAGCCACGGTTCTTGAACAAGGAAATTTATTATTATGTATGGTGGTTGCATTGTGTCATGGTAAACTGTTATTTTTATGCCCCCGGAATCTAAGAGATTCGGGGGCATATAGTTTTTGGTCTGTCCGTCTGTTTGTCCGTTTGTCTGTTTGTCCGTTTGTCCGTCTGCAAAAACTTTAACATTGGGCATAACTTTTGAATGGTAATAGATAGAGCATTCATATTTCACATGTGTATACCTTATCACAAGACCTTTCCAGTGGTACCATAATTTTTGATCTCGTGACCTTGAACTTGACCTTTGACCTATTTTTTTCAAAATTTTTAAAAACATTAACATTGGCGCTGTCCGGGGGCATCAGTGTTTCACAAACACATCTTGTTCTACTGATAATGTGATCGGTCTGTCATCTTTGACCATTACTCGCAACAGATTTACATATACTCCAGGATTGCAGGATGAAAGCGTACACAGTCATGTAATTACAGTAGGGATTGTTTAACCTGCATGGGGGTCTTGCATAGAGGGCTTCCAGTTAACATTCTGATCCGAAGGACAGTGCACTATGTGGCATTCATCCCTGCTAATGATGCCAGTGGAGCATGATCGGACACGATATTTACCGCTTTTGGGGATCAAACCAGGGATGGGGGCTTCTTGCACCAGAGGCAACATCCTAATTCCTTCAGATGGGGGACGATTAACTTTTTCTGAGCTGGCTTGTACATAAGCTGTTAGTCAGTGCAAAGTAATTTTATATAAGAAAATGGCAACTGCCCTTCTTGAATCGGATGAATTGATAGAATGAGAGTAGAAAAAATTTCACAGTCAGTCTCCATGAAAGTTTGTTTATGATCCACAGGATAAAGTCAGTAACAGTGTGGAAACTCACATCACATAAAAGAAGGAGAGCATAATGCAGCATCTGATCAGGGCCTACACTGTTTGCATAAAGTTCAACCATTTTTTAAATACATTTTGAAGAGAAACACAACCTGGCATTCCTAAATTTTAAAAAATAGACTTGAGCTATTATATAAAGTGGAACACAGGCACTTGTTTCATAGAGGAAAAAACTCTACCCTCTACCGTGCCTGTGAAGTGGAAGATTCGATTTTGTACACAATAGGTAAAGAATGAAAACAGTACATTTTTTACTCTCCAGAGGTTGGGGCCCCGATGATCGGGGCTTGGAGTAATACATCAGGCTGCATGGTGCTTCCACGCAGAGCTGATGCTGACCACACATTGTACGAGTACTGGTATACCACTTAGAAGAACAAAGCCTGCACAGGCAAAGTGGTGTAAGTCAAACCCTCCAATGAATAGAACATTTTGGTTTCATTGGGTGGCAGGGCTTGAGATGTCATTTCATCTCAAATGTCGGGTAAACTCCCACAAAATTGGAAGCATCATCACCAGAATAACCTCAATAGTGCGGATGGGGCATTAAACCTCAGTTCAAACAAACTCTCAAAGAGGTTATGACCAATTCAGACCTCAGTAAATAGAAGGAACTACTTTCTTTTTGTTTACATGTTTTCACCATGTGCTCAAGAGCAGCCATGTTTCTTCAACTTCAAGTGCATGGAGGTGGCAAGATGAAAATTTGGTCAATTTTGTAATGGGAAAGAATTTTTGAAAATCATTGGTAGGTTTTGTTAGGAGAGGTTATACAAAGGACTGATTTGTGCTGAAAAGAAACATTGGATGAAATGACAGCTCTGCAGTGACGTTTGAAATTTGACAATTTTCATCCTTATTGTTTTTGCCTTTTGAAAACTAAATGTTAGTAGCAATAGAGCTACATAAAGCCAAAATGTTATGCTTTCATGGAATTAATCACCAAAAAATTCCTATTAGTCATAATTTCTTTGTAAAACAATTTTCATCTTCACACTTGTCAAATTTTCAATACAGGTTGTCAGCCATTTTGTATAGTCCTTAACACGTCAGTCCCGGCACGTTTCGGCCCGGTCGTTTCGGCCTGCGTCGTTTCGGCCAAATACATGGGTCGTTTCGGCCCTAATTTTTTCCAACCATTTCAAAGCATTGCATTGTAAAATCAGAGATAAGCCTGTGCTATCACCGCTTGATTAGTAAACAGATGCTGTGAATTGATCAACAGCTGACTGCAGTCTTTGGGCTACCAGAGAATGTTTCGCATTCTTTTATGAAACTCAGCATGCCATTATGATACTGGCGAATACTAATCAGTCTGCACATCAGTGCAGTATGATCAGTATTTGCAGATTGCATCCCCATGGCTGTCCAGAAAAAACTAACAGAGTGGATGCACATCATGATCTTAAATTGTGCATGTTTGTGGAGCGCTGTGGTGCAGTGGTTAAGTATTGGCCTCGGGATCGAGAGGTACCGGGTTCGAACTCCATGAGCGGCAAGTGTTGTTTCCTTGAGCAAGAGACTTTAACCACATTGCTTAGTACTGGTTCTGCCCAGGAAAAGAGGGCCACATGGAAGATTAGTACTAGTTTACTAAATGTGTTACCCTCTATAAATAAGGTCGATTATTATTATTATACCCGCTTTTTCCAAGAAAAATCGGGTATATTGTTTTCGTACCACACTTCGATCCGGCGTCAGTCTGTCCGCACCAACGAAACGACATTTAGGGGGGCAAAAAATTTGGACCATTTGACACTTAAGTATATATTCGTGAGTCCAAATGGGGTTTATTCCGTTATTTGGGTACTTAAGTGGCAAAAATTCGCTCTTAGGTGGCTTGCCGCTTAAGAGAATTTGCCGCTTAAGTAGTCAATATGCCGACGCCTAGCCACTTAAGTATCCGTTCGTGAGAACGTCCGTCCGTCCGTCTGTCTGTCCGGGCGGATGATAGGACACTAGTTGGGTAGGCCTTTCTTGGGTACTTGCCGTTTATTCCGTTGTTGTCCAAGAAAAGTAGCCAGTAGCCTGTTGGGTATTTTGTCGCTTGTTGGGTAATTTTGAATGGGAAAATTAACATGGAGGTACCCAACAAATGTCCTCTCGTAAACACGTCCGTCTGTCCGTCCGTCACGTTTCTTGTGATTGGATCTCCTCTGCAACCACTGAAGTTACACTTTTGAAACTTTGCATGTGGATAGTACATGGAATGTAGATGGCAGTGGGCAACTTTTTTGTGACCTTGACCTCAACATGACCCCAAGGTCAAAGGTCAAAAATTATGATTTGCCATAACTCCCAAACTATTGTAGTTACACTTCTGAAACTTTGCTTATTGGATGGTCCTTGGAATATAGAATATGTCAGGTTACTTTTGGTGTGACCTTGACCCCAAGGTCAAAGGTCAAAAAGTATGATTTTGCCATAACTTCTAAACTATTAGAGTTACACTTCTGAAACTTTGGTTACTGGATGGCCCTTGGAATATAGAATAAATTTGGATACTTTCGATGTGACCTTGACCTCAACATGACCCCAAGGTCAAAGGTCAAAAATTATGATTTGCCATATCTCCTAAACTATTGGAGTTACATTTCTGAAACTTTGCTTATTGGATGGCCCTTGGAATATAGAATATGTTGGGCTACTTTTGGTGTGACCTGGACCCCAAGGTCAAAGGTCAAAAAGTATGACTTTGCCATATCTTCTAAACATTGGAGTTACACTTCTGAAACTTCGTTATTGGATGGCTGTTGGAATATAGAATAAATTGGGATACTTTAGGTGGATTCAACATAACCCCAAGGTCAAAGGTCAAAAAGTATGACATTGCCATATCTTCTAAACTATAAATGTTACACTTCTGAAACTTTGCTTATCAGTTAGAATGTTCTTTGCAACTTTTTTTAACTTACATGTAGTTTTGGCTAGCTAATACATAGTCATTAGTGTTATTAATAAAAAAAGCGGGTATTTGCGATGGTTTACCATCGACTGCAGATCTAGTTTATTATTATTATTATTATCTGTATTCACCATATTTACATTATTTGCTGGCTCCCAGCTTTCACATTGTCAATATTGGGAAAACAGGTAACCAGACCCCCCTGACCTTTCAAGGTCAGGGGGTCTGGTTACCTGTTTTTTCCAACACTGATAACCTTCAGACTAGGAACCAGCAGATAATGCAAATAAGGTGAATGCGGCGCGTGAAGAAGTAGACCATTGTGCGCTTGCATGCCGTCTGATCATAAGCTTCGAGGATTGCACTAACCTTCAAAATCTTTGAGAATTCCTTTCTTTCCACTGATACTGCCTCGGCCACATTTGACCATTACCGCAGGTGTACATTACATACACTCCAGGTTTTGCAGGATGAAAGCCTCCACAGTAATCATGTAATTGCGGTATGGATCTTTAACCTGCACAGTGGATGTTCTCCCTGCACAGGGGCCTCCAGTTAACGTCCCGATCCGAAGGACGGTGTACTTGATGACATTCATCCCTGCAAATGATGCCAATGGAGCGTTTTCAAACACCAAAATTTTATCGCCGCTGCCGGGGATCGAACCCGGGACCCGTAGCATCAGAGGCAAGTGTTCCCTGGCATAGCTGACCACGATATGGTCATATCTGAAGTCCTTACCAAGCCCGCTGAATCGCGGCAGGTACCTAGGTCCAGTTTTTTATATAGGAAAGCAAATTGGGAAGGATTCAAGACCTACATGGAAGAGGTCAAGACTGAATTCCTGGCAAATGCTTCCTCAAAGCCGGTAGAAGAACTTTGGATCTCTTTTAAAACTTCTATCAATACTGGCCTCCAAAAGTGTGTCCCCTGCAAGAAATTTGGCTCTTAAAAAAGTCTTCCTTGGGTCACACAAGGTATAAAACGTTTAATTCGCAAGAGACGCCCTTTATCAGAAGCAAAAATCTACCAAACGACCGAAAGGAAGCATTTTGTAAACATGCGACATCTAGTCAAAGCAAGAATAAAACAGGCTTATGACAACTACTTGGCTGATGTCCTTGGACTAAATGATAAACTTGAAAATGCCTCTGAACCTTCTGAGGCTAGTTCTGCCAAATTTTCCATGAAAAAACTCTTCTCTTTCATAAAAAATTGCAAGCAAGACACCCAAGGTATAGGTCCATTATTAGATCCTGTAACCAGGCTTGGGGCCAATTACATTTGAAAGTAATTGATTAAATTACAATTACTTTGCCCTAAAATTGTAATTGATTAAATTACAATTACAACATCATGTGAATGTAATTGATTAAATTACAATTACTTTTGCAATGTAATTGATTAAATTACAATTACTTTTGAAATGTATTATCTAGAAGTACTACAGGTATGACACTTTAACTCCCGTTTAAACAATTACTATTTATAATAATTAATAATAGATGTTCATTTAAACTACATGTTTAAAATGAAGCATACTCTCAAACTTACTTGTAGACTAAATTTATGTAAGCTCTCTTTCAGCTTTTGTCAATTTCTACCAGTACTTTTGAGTTGATATAGTAAATGCATCCATCGTGAACAATGCACTAGTTCTCATAACCAAAGCCAAACATAAACTATCTGAATTACACTTTTCATCAGCTTTTTAAAAGTTTCATTTTTCAGTCTACACAGACAGAAGGGCTAGACAAAAAGTGTAGACCCAGATCAGGCTGCTCATGGAGGAGCAGTTTAATCAATGTCTAGACTTTTTGCCCAACCTGTTTACATTATTTGGGCACAATTAATAAAATGCAATTAATATTTTCAGATGAACTGTGTGAAGTGTTAGGATTTCAGTTTGTAAATCAGTCTCAATGGTCAATATGTGACTAAAACTAAATTTATCAACAATAGACAAAATTTGAGTTGATATTATTTTTCACAGTTACATGACAAACAAAGAGTGACTGGCAACAGTTATATATTTTTTCACACCTGAATGGAGATGATTACTCAACAGAGCAATAGATAAATTAGAGATGCTCAAACATTGTACAATTTACCTGGGAAAAAAACAAACTGTAAAATATATATAAAAAAATTGACATCTGAAAAGTTTGTTTTAATCACATAGAAATTTTCAAAAAGATACCTTTTCTAAGGAGAAATGCATAAAAACAAATTAAAGGCAAACAGTGTGTACCCTGATCAGAGTGCTCTTCTAGACAGTCTTGTCTGAGTATGCACTGTTTGACCAGGTTTGTCTGTCCAATACCTTGGGATCATTATGGTAGTTGATAAAATACTATGACTGCACAGCTTTACCGATTCTCTGGTCTATCCATACCTTACACACTTTAAAGGGAGACAACTATATGATCAAATTCATTTGCACTTGTGCAGTCTTTATAAACGGATTTGAAAAACATTCAGCCCATCCATTAACTTTAATGAAAGGTAAAAGTTTGAACATGTCTAATTGAAGTTTATAAGGAATTACTGATATAATGATGAGTATACACGCTAGCAAAAGCATATATAAAAGAATTGGTCTGATGTCCAGAATCCTGATATTTTTGCACAAATTCACAATTTATACATCTATATTAACAGAAATGTAATCAAATTGTAATCAGAAAATAATCATGATTACAGGCCAAAATATTAAAGTAATTGATTAAATTAAATTACTCGTAATCAGAAAAATGTTTGATTACTGATTACATCAGATTACTTGAAAATATGTAATCGATTACAGCTGATTACAATTACAGATTATGATTACCCCAAGCCTGCCTGTAACTGGCAAATATTCCACAACCAACTTAGATAAGACAAATACTCTCAACAGACAATTTCAGTCCTCCTTCACACCCCTATCACCATTAAGTTTAAGTCAGCTTTCTGACAATGCTCTTAGGAATGGCACCATCAATAAAGAATCTGTTCCGGAAGAATATTTACTCAAATTCCCGGAAATGCCTACAATAAACATATCAGCAGCAGGAATTCATAAACTCTTATTAAACCCGACCAAAGCCGCCAGTCCAGATGCTCTTAAACCAGTAGTCCTTAAATCCCTTAGAGATCAAATAGCACCCATGCTTCAGGTCATTTTCCAGAAATCACTTTCCAGTGGTCAAATCCCCTCGGATCGGAAGACAGCCATTGTTTCTCCCCTGTTCAAAAAGGGTGACAAAAGTGACCCTGCAAATTACAGGCCTATCTCCTTAACTTGCATTTGCTGCAAGCTAATGGAGCATATTGTTGCATCCAACCTTACAAAGCATCTCGACAAACATAACATCTTGTATGATCTTCAACATGGATTTAGGGAAAGGAGGTCCTGCGATACACAGCTCATCCAACTTGTTGATGAGCTTGCACGAAATCTATCAGCAGGTCACCAGACTGACCTGATACTCCTGGATTTTAGTAAAGCATTTGATAAGGTCAGCCATATTAAATTACTCCACAAACTGCACCAACATGGCATAAAAACACCCTAAACTGGATCAAAGCTTTCCTTTTTGGCCGTACTCAAAGTGTAGCCCTAGAGGGGGAAACCTCATCCCAATTTCCGGTCACATCTGGGGTTCCCCAATGATCAGTACTGGGACCAATCCTGTTTCTTCTATACATTATGATTAATGACCTACCAGAGCAGATCCACTCACAGGTCAGACTTTTTGCAGATGACACAACAATATATTTGGCTGTCAGCAGTGATGCTGACTGTACCTTATTGCAAAGGGACCTCCAATAGCTTGAAACTTGGAAAAAAAGAACTGAGAAATGGAATTTAACCCGGGGAAATGCCAGGTCCTACACATTTCCCGTTCGAAAGAACCCATTAGACACAATGACATTCTCCACAGTGAAGTCCTCATGGAGGCTGATCATGCCAAGTACCTGGGCCTTGAGTTTAGCCGTGATTTAACTTGGAACACCCACATTCATAACGTGACCACCAAAGCAAATCGGACCCTGGGCTTCATACGTAGGAATATATGCACCAAACATCAAGGTATACGTGAAACAGCTTATAATACCCTTGTTAGGCCCCAGCTTGAGTATGCCTCCCCTGTGTGGAGCCCATATACCCAGTCAAATATAAACAAGGTTGAGCAAGTCCAAAGAAGAGCAGCTAGATGGGTCAAACATGACTATTCATATAGTAGTGTGACCCAGATGCTTAATACCCTGGGATGGAGATCATTGGAACAGAGGCGGGCAGATGCTCGCCTCCTATTGTTCTACAAGATAGTATATGACCTTGTCGAGATTCCGCTCCCTACATACATCCGACATCCAATCAGAACTATCAAAAACATGCACTACATTCAAATCCCTACTACTGCCAGTTACTATATATACAGTTTCTTTCCCTTAGCTGTGGTACAATGAGATCACCTTCCTCCTCATGCTGTTGTGTGCTTATTGGATTCTTTCAGATCGACCATATGCACCCTCCATCACCCAGTGCCATGAACCGTCAAACATTGTTTTTATCTGCTTTTAATCTCTACTTTACTAACACTGTTTTTACTTTCATTCTCCTAAAATCTAATACCTTTTCTTCTATCACACTTTTCTTTTTCTGGCGCGCGCAGCTGCACATAATCCTCGCGAGAGGGTGCTGCAGGATATATAGATAGATAGATAAGTGCACAAACTTTCTACAGCCACAGCGACATACAAACAGATAAAAGCGATAACTTTATCTTATTAATGAATGATTGCTTATCTATCTATCTTCATATAAGGACAGTCGGCAGGGAACTCTTCAGTAATATGAAACCAGGGGCGTAGCCAGGCAAATGTTGAAGTTGAAGCCCACACCGAAAGCGTGGGTCGAGTGCCGAAGGCACAAGTGGGGGTGGGGAGAGCACGAAGGTTTACCCCCTCTCGTTGGTTGGGGTCAGGGGGGCCTCCCCCGGGAAAATTTTGAAATTTAAATACGATTTGGTGGCCACTGGTGTCATCTGGAGGGGTATTTTTACCTATCTCTTATCCGACTTTTTCGTCAATTTGTTTGAAATTTTCATTTACTTTTACGTTTGTATGGAAGTCACATTTCAACAAAGCCAACACTCTGATTAAGGCCGGCGGGAAAATTTTGAAATTTAAATACGATTTGGTGGCCACTGGTGTCATCTGGAGGGGTATTTTTACTGCTCTTATCCGACTTTTTCGCCAATTTGTTTGAAATTTTCGGTTACTTTTACGTTTGTATGGAGGTCACATTTCAACAAAGCCAACACTCTGATTAAGGCCTTTTTGTGATTTACTTTTGTGGTTTCGTGCATCTGAGTTGTTGGAGTAGTTGGTTGTCGCAATATGATCCCGTTACGGGGAAGGAGTTTGTTGTTTGCTGTTAAGTTTTGAGGTTTTGGTGGTTCATTTATGAAGAAGGGCGCCACGATACGGACCGAACATTTGCTGGTTTGATGAGCTGCATCAGAACCACAACGAGGGTCAGGTTCTAAGATCTTTTAAGGCAACCTTCAAATGATTTTGTTGCTCACCCTTCCAATGTGTGTTCTCCCATCCCGTTGGTGGCTTCAATGGTTTGTGTCCTTGATTGTGGCATGTCTTGGGTATCTTCATTTTTTAATTTTAAGAGTTAATTTCGTATTCATTCTTCCTCCTGATACATGAGATGAGCTGTGTTCTTTGACTTTGGCTGTTTCTTGGACTTTCTTATTATCATTGACAGACTGTTTGAGTTTTCCACTCAAGGCTTTGCACGCTTTGCAAATAAGTAATTTTAACTGTATGCATGGAGTGCATTTATTTCATTTACATGCTCGTTGAGACGCGATGACACAAATATGACAGGTTCCATTTAAGAACGTAAAATGTCCGTCAAATTTCCGTCAAATGCAATCAGATGTAAATTTTTCTGTGATTAATCAGATTCAATAAATTGATATATTTATGGTGAATAAAGTACAAGAAAAAAATTAAGAAAAAGAAATTTATCTGTTGTTATTTTGCGTACAAATGGAGAAATGAACACAAGTATGCAGCAAGACGTCGATTTTTTTGACGGACAGAACTCCCGACTTCGTCACCATGTTGATCAGATTCGCGTTTTTTTTCGACTAATTTCTAAGTTTGAAATGAAACAAAGGTATTTTGCTGTTGGGGTATGTATTTCTTTGTTTTCAGTTTGCTTTGTTAGACTTTTCTATGGTTAGTTTTAAAAATAAAGGAATTAGAATCTGGGCGCTGGAAATATGATATAGTCCGTCAAATATTACGACGTTCACAAAAACGGCCACTCATCTGTTTTCATTGACATTTCTGGCGGTTGGGGATTCAAATATAGTGTTAAACAGTTAGTACTTTCTGCTTATACGGTTGGTTTCAGTTAATTTTGAGAACATATCTAGATACATTAACAAGAAATGCTGCGACCGTAATTTCTGTCAAAGATAGATAATGACGTTCGCACAATTGATCTGGGGCTAGAGCGGTTACTTCCCTTATTTTTGCAGTGAAAAGAAACGGGGATTATATCCGTACATATCCGAATGAAAAAAGATGGCTGATGGGCTGACACGCAGATCGGCGATCTAATAATTTTGTGGAAGTGAGTGTCTGTCAACTTTTTTTTAACGTTCGCAACTGTTGACGGTAGCAACTTTTAGTGCATTTATTGGTAAATATAAATTTTAAAGCAGGGAAAACCTATTGATGTCCAGTTGTATGCACACTAAATTGACGAAAACATCGTCGTCTGATGCTACCAGTGGCGGGAAACTCGTCGAGCTGTTGCGAATGTCGCTTTTTGACGGAAATTCTTATTGCATACGTCATACAGTTTGTTCCGTCAAAAAATGACATTCTCAACATATTGAAAGTAAAATAAATCAGTATCTGACATGTCTTCTGCAGAGATGGTACTTCCTTTACATTAAGTTTTGTCACTTTGAAAAATTGTTGCAAACTGTAATACAGCTAACACTTAATTTTTTTAACTTTTTAAAGTTGTTAACATAAAAATGTCCGTCAAATATTCTGTCAAAAATATGACATTAGCAACACAAAAATTAAAATGCGATTTTTAGGCAAAATAATTTGGTTATAATTTTTATTTTGGTGATTTTGACATAATGTAACAATAATCTTGCCATCAACACTAAAAAAACAGCAGATTTTTTATTCAACCCAAAAAAATAATTAGGGAGTTAGTTTGACGGAAATTTTATGTTCTTAAATGGAACCTGTCTTATATGGACTGTATATAAAGCAGACTAAGAACCCTGGGGTTGGTAACTCGAAGCCATCGTAAATATATCAACTTAAGATGTACTTAAGACATACTTAAGGTGACCACCGTAAAAGGGGGTCTTTCAAGGTATAGGAAATTTGCATTGGTTTCTGCCCAGGCTTGGGTTTTGATGAAATTATGCACAATAATTGCCTTGGATATAACCATTATAATTACGATGCATTCACTTTTAAATTTTATTTCCGTAGTAAATTTATTACATATTTTATGAAGTCTCTAGCACAACAGAGATGCTCTCATATAAACTTCAGGGGTTCTGCTGGCTCAAAATGTAGTTCAGACAAATTGTCCGGACAGCTCCATAATTTATCGGACCTACTGAATTTCATTTGGACAAATCTGAATAGATGAAATTTTCTTACAATAAAATAGTCAATGATACCACTTATTTAACAATATTGACCCGGACAACAATATTGATGTAAAGAAGAGTCCAAAATTATTTCAGGACATTTTGTCCAGACTGGCCTGAAATCTTTTGGACAATCATAATTTTTGAAGGACTATGGCCGATGTCCGGCCCCAAACAAAATCCCTGAACTTGTCTACAGTATTTAGAAGTTCATATATCTAATGCTGCTATGTTTTATGAAATAAAGCCATAATTGGTGAGTTAGTTGATACTGTGAATGACCTCATATGTCTAGTAATAGTGGCTGGGCATTCAGGTTTCTTTGATGGTGTCCCCATATTTCAGCTCCTATTTTTGTATTCATTAAAAATTTATATGCATTTTTACCATGTTCCAATTTTTGTCAAGACACCATTTTAGCATAAAAACTACCTACATATCTTAGGAACGTGTTGATGAATTTTGATGGAAATTGAGGACCGGTAACATTGTGTTTTAACAGACTGAATACTGATAGGCCTGATTCAGCAAAATGTGAAATTATATGATTATCATGTTTTGGTCATGCCGTTTAATAATACTTTACTATTGCTTTCAATTTGGATGGCTATAGTATAGTATGGTTTGTGTAAGAAGTTCATAGCATAATTATACATGTAAGTATTATTTTAAAACATCCATTTCAGTAAATTTGCCCCCTAACGTCATCAAACGCACCCATGTAATCATGTGCACAGTTTTCTTTCTGTCTTTCTTGTCTAATTTGGTAATGTTGCTAAGGTGATGTTTAGATTTAACATTCAAATCAACAACATACCAGTCACTTTAGATGGTGCTTCAGATTTTGTGAGATTTGTTATCCAACTGGAGATAAATGACTCTCAAGTCAAACTGTTGTTTGTTTATTTAACACTAACTGTCCATTTAAAAAGAAAGGTTTACTCTACGGAAAATCAATAACACTTGAGATTACTTTTCCTGGACATTAAGTTTTCAGAATTTGTATCTGCATAGGCACTAACCAATCTATCTTTTTTGTATAGCCCCTATGAACGAAATCAAACGGCTTCCTGAAGCTGTATTCCAAAGCCATTTGAATTTGCTTTTAGAATTCACATGGTCGTACATTTGTCAGTGTTCCAAAACTTATGTGATCATGATAGTGTTGTCTATAAATTTGTATAGGTCTTTCATTTCATTTACCTATCTCAGCAGTTGTTGCAGTAATTACAAAGCACATTATGTAAGATACGTATCAAGAAGCATTTAAACTGTTGATAATAATTATTCAATCTGTGAGTAGTTATCGCATTACTCATAGGATTTTAAATTATTTTCAGTAAATACATTGTGATGTTTTTTCTGTCCAAACACTGCTATTCTCTTTCTAAGCTGAGAGATACATTGCACAGAAATGTACTGGTAATTATTAATGAACAAAAAGCAAGCAAGAACAGTGCTTAAAAAATAGTGAACTTGCATTCAGCAGAAACATTCAAGAAGTGGTTGAAAGTTTTACAACCAGAAACAAATGCTAAAAGCTCGCTTCCGATAAATTAACCACTATATTGACAAAGTAAATAGAATTATAAGATACTAAAGAAAGGTCAACAATTACAATACCAATGAGGAAAAGAGATATTTATGCTTGTGTACTATAAGGAAGGAAACTGTTTCTCTCCCCGTCTAATAGCAAAATTTTTCTAGGTAATGGGACAGCTTTATTTACACCAAGTATTCTGCGCTTCATCCATCAATGATATCTTTTGCAACAGACTCAATATCAGTGACATTTCGATTTTTGGAAATACTAACCAAAAATTACTGTAACTTTTTGTTAGGATAATAATCCAGCGTTCATAAAGACAGAGTATATCTAAGGCTTAATCTGGCCATGGATTTATCAACAGAACTATTTTTACTAGTAACAACAAACCACTGACCATTGCGTCCTTGCATACCAGTGTGGTATGGAAATGAAAATAATGGATCTCCTTGCCTTACACTTATCTGAGTAGCATGACTTATGCAAAGTCATTAAATAAAGTTGCACATGTTCACAATAAATTTGCTGCTAATAAAAAAGCAATATATGTTGTTACGCCTAATTTGTTGATTAGAATACCTTTTGATTTAATGTTTTACTATCTACTATTTTGGGTAGATCATAATGTATAAATGAATGGAAAATATCAGAAATTCATGATATTTTAATAGTTTCTTAGCTAGATCAGCTCAATATGTATTCATTTTGATTTGTATAATCTCATTTTTATTACGTAAGTGTTACGAATTGCCTTTTTGTAAGGTTCTTGGATGATTTAATAAAATAGTAAATTTTGCAGAAACTACTTACATCCATTAAAGGTGTAAAACTACAGTGTTACCGGTTTTGGATTTTCATGAAATTTGGCATAGCTAAAGAAGATACATATGGCAAGTTTTCCTAGCAAAATGAAATCTTGACAAAGACTAGAACATATTTATCTTAGGGATTGAATTTTGATAATTTTTTAAAATTTTAATTAAAAAATGAGATTTTTGATAATTATTTTATCAGAAATTGTAAACTTTAATTAATTCAAAAGGTTTTTTAGTATCAAAAGAATGCCTATGGAGTTCTGCATTCAATCCAGTTCACAAATCTTGAAACTAAATAAAACATAAGATTTAAGACACACTTATTTAGACACAAAACCGCTAATGGAGGGAGTCAGTTAGAGTGGCCTCCTGAGTCCTACTTTGATACATATAATTTATTAAATACATTTTTATAGGTTGCATATGCTGAGTTATTAATATACAAAGTTTAAAGAAAAAACATGCATGGGCACAAATGAAAGACCCCCTTTATGGTCTCGTTATGCCGGTAACTGAAAACCTGTCGTATCATTTCCATAAAGTTACGACCATCTTACCACTTACGGCTTACCTGTGTAATTTTTAATCTCGTGCAAAGCGCTTCGGAAACTTTTGTAAGCCAGGGCATAGCAAAATAAAATAAAGCTTAACATCTTACTATAAATGATAATACTGGGCTTTGTTTAACAACAAGGCAGCCTTCTTGGAGCCTTTTCTGCCAAACATCATCATCATCATCATCAACAACGGATTTTTGATTAACGTGCAGGTACAGGGGCAGCGTCCACATAAGTGGGCCCCCTTCCAGGTAGCTGGCTTGCTGCATGCATGGCAGATCTTACACCAGATCTCCAGGCTTGTCTATCATGAGGATCGATAGCAGAGAGCTTCCATTCTCTGCAATCTCTTTCTGTTAGCTGCTTCCAGGTCATCTTGGGCCTTCCTGGTTCCCGCTTTCCACCTACCTGTATGTCACAGGCAGTCTTGACTGCACCGTTGGAGCCTTCCACATGTCCATACCAGCGAAGTCTTCTCTCTTTCAGAATGAGGTCCAGGTCCTCAATGCCAAGACGTTCAAGTAACTCACTGGACCTGATGGTGACAGTGTCCTGTGGCTTGACATTGCAGATCTGTCTGATCATTGCCCTGTCATTTCGCTGTAGACGTTGGAGGTTTTGCTTTGTCAATGGCCATGTCTCACTGGCATGGAGCATTGCGCTCCGCACACAAGAGCTATACACACGGCCACGTGTCTTGAACGAGAGGTGGCGGGAAGAGAGAACTGGTAGCAACTCCTTGAATTTCTTCCAGGCTGTTTTCACACGTGATGTAGTTGAAAGGTCGCAACCACCTGCTGCAGAGAGCATATCACCTAGGTAGCAGAAGGAAGCTACAACCTCCAGCTTGTCGGATCCGACTTGGACTTCCCTCTGTGGTCTGCCATCTAAGGGGCGTGCAGTTCCTTGGCAACGTGTACACCTGTAATCAGGGTCCTCTATCAAGCGTTTGAGCCCACTGCATTTCTTGTGCACCAAGAACTTGCAGCCATCACAAAAGATACTGTTGCTGCCCACTCCAGTGCGACATACAGCGCATGGGAACTGGCCTGTACTCTGCAAGAGGTCCAGACCTGTACCACAGATCATGATCTTTGTCTTTCCTGCATTCACTCTCAGCCCTTTCGCCTCCATTGCGTCTTTCCAAGTTAAGAGCCTCCTGACACATTCCTCAAGGGATTCAGCTATGATGACAAGGTCATCAGCATACGGGTCCTCCCAGGGGACTCCAGAGCGGAACTCGCATGACAAGGTTTCAAGCACAATGATGAAAAGCAGTGGGCTGAGAACAGAGCCTTGATGAACACCCACCTTCACCTCGAATTCTTCACTGTAACCATCACCAACGGAGACACGGCTCCGAGCATTAGCATACATCCCTTGGACCAGTTTCACAATCCACTCGTCCACTCCAAGTTTTCTTAGTGCCCACCAGATGACTTTCCTAGGCACTCGATCAAATGCCTTCTCCAGGTCTACAAAAGCCATGTAGAGTCTCCTGTTGGCCCCCAGATACTTCTCTTGCAGCTGCCGTACAACAAAAATTGCGTCTGTTGTGCCTCTTCCTGGGACGAAGCCAAACTGGGAATCGTCGATGGACACCAACTGCCTGATGAGGCCATCCACAATCCTCTCCAGGACTTTCATGACCTGTTCTGTCAGCTTGAGACCACGGTAGTTGCCCCGTTCCAATGCATCGCCCTTGCCCTTGTAGAGACAGACAATGAAACTCTGTTCCCAGTCAGAGGGTACCTTCCCATCACGGATGATTGCAGCTGCAAGGTCGCGGATCATTGAGGCACCCGCAATGCCTGCAGCTCTTATCATCTCCACCACTATGCCAGAGGGACCCGGTGCTTTGCCAGTCTTCATCTGAGAGATAGCCTTCTTAACCATATCAATAGTGATTGGGATGGGTGGCCCTTCCACTGGTGGTTCATCAGACAGGTGGTCTGGGTCCCAGTCAAACTCAACATTGAGTAGCCTTTGGTAGTGTTCTAACCAGGCCCTTTGCTTTGAGTCTTCACTCATTGACATCTCCCCTGCATCATTCTTTACTGGTTTGTCACCTACAACATCGGCATTCTCTCTTCTCATCTGGTTAGCAAGGCGGTATACTTCTGAGGACTTAGGGTCAATATTCTTGTAGATCTCCTTCTCAGCTTCTTGGCGAGCATGGTGCACCGCTCGTCTGGCTATGCGTTTGGCCGCAAGATATGATGCACGGGTGCCCTTACCAGTCTTCCAAGCTTTAAAGGCTTGCCGCTTGGCTGCAACGACCTTATTAACATCCTCATTCCACCACCAGGTTTCACGACGCCAGCGGTGGGGCCGAGTTGTGCCACACACCTCTTCAGTTGTCTTGAGCAGACCGGTCTTGATGCTGTTCCATATATCCTCAGTAGTAGCATCTGCTACACCGGCTGAAGCACTCACATGCTGGCTGAAAACCTCCTGGAAATGATTTCTTGTCTGAGATTCTTTCAGCTTCCAAACTTTTAGTCTGGGGGTGAACTTGCGCTTTGGTTTTGGTGGCACATCAATCCTCATGTCGCATATGAGTAGCTGATGTTGCAAATAAACAAATAAACAAATTAATTAACTCATTTTAGTTTTGAATAACGCATTAGGATATTATAATGCAATATTTTATGACGCTAGAAATAACATCTATCAAATTACAACATGTGATGTTGCCTTATTTCTGTTACAAACATAGATTTGTTTGTGCTTTTAGAACCGCCTCGACGAGGCTGTTCTCTGTTTGCACGTATCTTGTATGGATGCGCAAGCCGATGAGAATGATTGATTGTTTGCATGGTTTGTCGTTGTTTTGAGATTTAAGATCCCAGTCAACACTATATCAGTCATGTTCAGCTACTGACAGCTTTTCTGCAGAGTTGTCATGCAGTCCCCAGTGGGCGCGGATCTTTGCTTTGGTGAATCGTGTATACAGCAGAATCTTTAAATGCATAGGCTGATCTGCGGTTGCTGTACAGCAGTCCTCAGGACAGGGCGTACAATATAGACACTTCTTCATGGTAACACATGTTTGCTCTCCCACCTAACTAAGAATTTTCTCCCATTACAATATTTTTATCTGTATTATACGCCCCCCCCCCCCCCCCACCCCCCTCCCCTACACAATATGGAATTAAAACATGGTATCTCGAGGGAGGGTTTGAATAACAGAATTCCCACGTGAGGAATCCCATGGTCCCTTGAGAAACTTTTTTGATCGCTATCATTACATGAAAACTTTCTTGTGCACAAAAAGGTGTGAAGTAGGAAGCGAGAAATAGGAAGCAGAAATAGGAAATAAGAAGTGAGCAGTCATGACCGTTATTTCTCAAAAACAAGACGATTGTGGTCAGTAGTACACTTATTGTACAGGCTATACTATCTTTTACTTTATTTCTTTTTTCTCCTTCTTCTTCCCTTGTTGACACAACTATTACACACACAAATAAACAGTTTGTACATAATAATTACGTACTACATATATACATGTTTATCGGAGATGTATAGATCTTTGTTTACATGTATTTTTATACAGATAATTCTGCTAAATATAGCATATATCCGCCTTAATACAATACCATAAAATACATGTATGGCATATCATTACTAAAAGAAACCCTGTGTGCCGAGAAAAAAGTAGATATATGTACAACTTCTTTTCTTATGCTTCTGTCTGTTTCTTTCGCAATAGTTAAGATGAGGTTACGACATGCCTGAGTTGTCCGTAACTTTACGATATGGTTAAGTTGTCTCCATAAATTACGGTACTTTCGTGTTACTCACACTAATCACTACGAGGTGATTAAGATATACTTAAGGTCGTCGTAAGCCTTAAGAGAGCTTCGAGTTACCAACCCCTGCTGGACTGAGGGCTAATGACAAAAAATTCACTTTGAGGAATTTATTTCATGTGGTTATTCTAAAGGCCATTTCATTAAAATGTTGCTGTAATCATGCAGTGGAGACAAATATTGTACACTAAAGATTCCCGACACTTCAAGATAAACTACAAACTCGAAACACCTTAGAATTGTCTCTGACAATAGCCATTTTCGATTATATGCTGGAGTTTATTCAGGTTTCATGATGAAGTCGCAGATGCCTCTGAAAATGTGACATTTTTTTTTAAATTCTTATGTAAAGGCATACTTGGCAAAATATTGTTGAAGCCCGGGCTTCCGCCTGGCTACGCGCCTGGAAACAAAGAACGGCTGTCTTTCCCACCATTTTTCTCATTTGGTGGAGGTGAAAGCTTCAGATTTTATCGCTAAGATTTGATCATTTTTAAACCGTTTTTGAAGCAAAATGTGTCTGATTATTTTGTAAACAATCATCAAAATTAAAAGGAAATATACGGAACAATAATATAGAGTAAGTCTTTGTCAGAGGTATGAGACTGATTTAAAATATTTCTTGTGCACATTTGGTAAGGTCATATAGCAGAATACCTTTGTTTACACCTCCGAAAATGGCGGACCGCAGCGGAAGTGACGTCACGCCGATTGTCATTATACTGAGTCGGTCATACTTGGCCATTACCTCAGTTGGGTGGTGCGCTAAAAAAACCTCACTGGATGAGTTCTTAAAACTATTTACAATCTGCTTTCAGAGGTGTACTATTTATTGAAAGACCCTCGTATAACAGGTAACCCGAAGAATGAAATTTCTTTTTTTTTGTCTCAAGAGCTAATATTCTTGCAGGAGCCTTTAGGAGATGAATGGTCAGTGAATACGCTTGACAGAGCAACCAAGACTGGTCAGAGTACCTACACAAGAGCTTTAGCCAGGAAAATAGAATGGCCAAAACCAAAAAAGGAACCCAAGCCTTTGTTGGTAAGAAGTTTCTCAAGCCTGTATTTCAATTTCAGATATTTACTCTCATCCTGCTGAATAAATCAGTTTAACAGTTATCCCCTATATATAGTGCATTGTAACACATTGACCTGATAAAGATATGCTATCTCAGGTCAAGTGAGCTTTATCACGTCAACGTGACATTGTACTTTTTGAATGAACTGGACAAGCGGAAAAAATGGCCAAAATGTTATTATTACTCGAAAAATCGAAAAAAAAATTTCATTAAAAATTATCAAAAGAAAAATAACGGTCAGATAAAAGTAAATATACTGATCGATTATATTCTGCACCGGAATCATTTGGGACGCACTAAGGTAAGTGATCGTAAACTGCCAATTTAAAGAGTTTACAAGGTATAAACTGATAAATAGAATACACCACAACCTCTTTATAACACTATTGATGGGGTCCAAAGCAGAAACCGTGTTAGTTAAACAACCGTGTTATATCCAAACAAAAATGTAAAGATTATACATCCAGTGTTGCGCCGAGAGGGGGCCATGGGGCCATTTGCCTACCTAAAGTCATTGATGGCCCTTTCAACATTAAACATGGGGCCCGGATGACCCTCAGAAATCAACAACGTTGCTTATATTTTATTTACTGAAGCCCCTTTAAAATATAAACCGGCCCCGATAGCTCAGTTGGTAGAGTGTCCGCTCCGGGGAACGGGAGGTCTGGGGTTCGACCCCGGGCCGCGACATACCAAAGTCGTTAAAAATGGTACTAGCTGCTCCTCGTTTGGCACTCAGATTTACGGGGTAGAGCTAGGACTGGTCGATCCAGTGTCAGGATAATGTGACTGGGTGTGGTATCATGTAATGTGTCTGGGACATGATACTTCAGTGAGGCAGCACTATAAATGTGAGCATTGAGCTCCCTGTCGCAACCAGACACCGTCGTGATATGACTGAAAAATTGTTGAAAGCGACGTTAAACCCGAATTCACACACACACACCCTTTAAAATATAAAATGACCCTTTGGAAAACGTCATAAGGGCCATTGGTGTCCCCCAAGCAATCGAGCCTAGGCACAACACTGTACATCTATACATTTTTGGGATCCATCTTGAAACCGTGTTATATCCACAACCGTGTTATAATGAACCGTGTTATAACGGGGTTGCGGTGTACACGATTCGTGTCATTATACCCCCACAAATGAAATTTTGGGGGGGGTATATAGGTGTGAGCTTGTCGGTCGGTCTGTCTGTCGGTCGGTCTGTTGACTTGGTTTCCAGACGATAACTCAAAAAGCGCTTCACCGATTTATATAATTTTTTGTACACTGATGTAACATCATAAAATACAGGTCAAGTTCGATTTCCACTACAATTCGTCAATTTTCGACATAGTTATGGCCCCTTTCAAGTGAAAAAATTGCAAAATGCCGCTGATGTACTATCAAGGCAGTTTTTGTGGGGGTATTCATCACCTTTAGTGATAGCTCTATTATACCCCCACAAATGAAATTTAAGGGGGTATATAGGAGTGAGCTTGTCGGTCGGTCTGTCGGTCGGTCTGTTGACTTGGTTTCCAGACGATAACTCAAAAAGCACTTCACCGATTTTTATAATTTTTTGTACACTGATGTAACATCATAAAATACAGGTCAAGTTCGATTTCCACTACAATTCGTCAATTTTCGACAAAGTTATGGCTAGGGCTGACTATCGATGCCAATTTTGACTATCGTGATAGTATTGCTATCGTGGAAACCACTATCACGATACTATCACTATCGCAGCATACTATCACGATACTATCGTGATACTATCGGGTACTGCTATAAATGATTCATAGATGTTAATATCACTCACATAAAAATGGCTAAGAGTGACAGAACGGGTTAGGAAAATTGCAATGACCTAAAATTGTATGTTTATTGTGTGTTTCAATATCAGCATTCAATCCCTCGGGGCTATTCCAGAAAAAAAACATCATGGGGAGACGGCTCTTTATATATCCCCACCACCTACAGAAGGACCCACCGCCTAAAAAATAGCTTGCTGCTTCCAGTATATACATGGATGCCTGTCATTGATGGTTATCATAGCTTTAATACCTATACACATACACCTTTCCAGTGTTTGAGATTTTCTGCTTGTGGAAACTGACATGCTGATCGAGTGATCGTTCTTCAATTGTTTGATGTTTGCCACCTGCACTAAATTAATCTGTGGATTCAGTTAATTAGGTAATCCGATTTATCATTGCATAGTATTACTTAATCACTAATCACAGCACGACATTTTAGCACCTCTTTAAGGGCGACATGAATCTAACAAACTGCATTAAAATTGAATTTACATATTTTTTATTTGAAGTTAGCATCCAAAGCTAGACTATCAAAATAGAAGTAAAGCAATGATCAGGTCGGTGTTTTCATTTAGCAATATGCAGTGTTTTTGTTACCTGCGAGTCCTGCTTCAGATACTCATAATACTCATTAGCTATTGTGTTTGTTGGACGCAAAAAGAGTCACATATACAACAAGTTAAACTGCATTACATCGTCGTTTATTATACATTTACCTATGTGAAGGAGTCAGCACACAGTAAAAACAAACATTTCTTCATGCAAAAGATCAGCTTGTGCATCTTGCAAATGTCTTCAAAACTCAACAGGGAAATGGTGTTTATCCCAGAAGCCATACTACGGAAGGCTAATACAAACAGCAAACATTTATATATGACTGCGCAGGCTGATCTGAGCCTTCATATGTCACACAGGTTTCATTGTCATGTTTTCAAAAAGTTGCATGCAACAACCGTGTGAGCAAAATTTATGATCATTGACGTTTTGTTATTGAAAAACGCGGGAAAATTTCTGACTGCCTCAACAGCACATGCAAAAATGAAGGCGGGAAATTCATCGCCGCGAGAAATTAACCACACAACAAAAAACCATGATACACATGTGCGACCAGCGAAGACTCAGATCATCATGCACATTTGCGAAGTTTTATCAGTCTGTCATGATTAAAGCTGCATAGATATCCTTAAGCAAAAATATGTGTGTCATTATACAACAGTACAGGTATATTTTCAAAGTCAATCCAAGAAAAAGAAAACTATCGAAACTATCGATAGTTGAATGAACTATCGGCGATAGTTATCGATAGTCAAAAGTACTATCGATGCATTGCTATCGAGGCAGTCCCTATCGCGATGCATCGAACTATCAATGCATCGTTACACCCCTAGTTATGGCCCCTTTCAAGTGAAAAAATTGCAAAATGCCGCTGATGTACTATCAAGGCAGTTTTTGTGGGGGTATTCATCACCTTTAGTGATAGCTCTAGTTTGATATCAAGTTTATCAGGCTCGGCTTCGAGAACGCATGTAGAATTGCTCGGCAAGCCTTGAGGTTCTACAAACCTTCTCGAAGCCTTACTTGATAAACATAATATCAAAGACACGAACCTGGTATTCTCTATTTAGCAGCACCCATTACTAACTTTCAACCAATCAAATTACCGGTACTTAATATAATGTATGTTTGGAATTCACACAGTGTAGATTCTGATCAGATGGCTTCTTCAGAACTAATCTGGATCTACTTTGTTTTCAAAGGTAGGTGTAATCTTGTCCAGCAGGATAAGGGTTAAAAGGTGTCGGAGTAGCAAGGAATTTAATTTTCTTATTTCATCATTAAAATAACGCTTTTTATCTCAAGCTCCAAAGGGTTAAAATTTTTATTTGAGATCATAGTAGTTTGAGATATCAGTGTTTGAGATAAGATAATCTACCATGTCCCATGCACATAATTTTGGTCATTTGGAAAACAATTATACATGTAATTCCCAGGATTCAGCTGGCTCCTGCTTCTGAGAATCCAGCTGATCAGATCTTGATCCATACTGTTTTTTTTGTTTTTTTTTTAAAAAAGAAAGGATAAATCCAGTCCAGATTCAGCATGGTCAGGGTAAATAATCCATATAACACCAACTTATAGTTTTTGACACAATGTTGCGCTTCTTTATTTTTGACAAAATGTAACACTTTTTTTTTTTTTTTTTGTTATTGTTTTTCCTTGACCTAACATGGAACATTAAGTGTACTACTGGCCACAGAACACTACAAACTCTGAGTCTCTGTGCTACTACATGTATTGGCTGGTATCCAAAACATGAAATGTTTTGCAGTTAACCCATTTAGAACTGGAAACCCCAAAAGGGGTACCTTGGCAAACAGTGCAGGCCCAGATGAGACGCCGCAAAATGCGGCGTCTCATCAGGGCCTACACTATTTGCAGGAAGTTCAGCCCTTTTCCAAATCAAATTTGAAGCTACCACAACCTGTCACCCCTAAATTTAGAAATGGACTCAGGCTATAAATAAGGGGGAAGATTCCATTTGGTACAAAAAGGGTTAATCATACCATCTATCAGGTAAACATTTTCATGAAATGAACACCCCTGTAAACCCCACTTTATAGACTACAGAAAAAACTGGGGTTTACAGGGCCCGAGGGGTATATATAAAAAGTAGAAGTAAAACAAAGATCAGGAATCGATACAATTAACTTACTCCACCCATCAAAGACACCAAAGGGAAAGAAACACAAACATGAAGAGACCAGACCATAATGGAAACCTAAACAAAGGAAAGCCATAAGGACAATTACTTTCCCACAAAATGGCCATATGGCCATCCAAAATAAAAAGACACAAGTGATACACACAGTAAGTAAAAAACAACAACATAAATAAACCGCCATAGAAAAACTGCCTTGGAACAGTCAGTGAAAAGAATTCCACTGGGGGGCTTAAATCGATTTTACATGGCCATTATCCTCTCCCTTACCTCTGTCGCGGTAGACACTAATTTTGTTTAGTCCGCATAAAGGGTTCCTAACTCAACAGTGTAACATCGAGAACATTCAAATAAAAAAAACTACAGTGATGAAACAAGGTTGAGGACTTGACAGCACAGCAGAAGTTTCCTTATTTTTGCTCTAAAGCATTGGATTGTAGATACTCGTTAGAAGAATCTCAACAGAAATATGAAAAATACAGTAAAAATCCTAAAATTTTGGACATTTTGTGGACTTGTTGTCATTTCCTAAAATTTTAACAAATTTGTTTCACGACCCTGCAATGGCCCACACACGATTACCTAAAATATTGTTATTTGGGCCTTGAAACTCCAGATAAACTAATTACATTATTTTTTCCAGGAGGATCCAACTGGCTACACCTCTATAGATGATGCATTTTCCACAGTATTACAGTTCATGTCACAAACTACAAGACAGTGCAAGGTAAATAACTGTTCATTGCTATCTGTATAGGACTGGCATTTTTCAATCGAAAATAACCCTTCTCTTGCTGAATATTCAGTTTAGCCACACCCATTTCTGACTTTGAACCAATCAGATTACTTGATGTAATTTATTCCTACAAATTCATAAATTGATTGTCAGTGTAGATCCTGATCAGATGGCTTCTAACGAGTACCCACAATCTATATTTTAGAGCAGAAATAAGAAAAATAAGGTAAACCCCCGGAAACCCCAGTTTTACTATATATAAGTGGGGTTCAAGGGGGTGTTTTCGTGATGGAAACCTCTGGTCTGTACAAGAGTTTTATGGGCCAGACTAGCTAGTTTCGGCCAGTTAGGCCTCATCAATGACCCTCAATATTTCCTGAATTCCGCAGTGAAATTGATGATCCTGGAGGACTAGAAAATATAGCCCACACTATGATGAAGGGCAGGGAGGTTTTTTAAGGCTGCCATACATTCCCATAACTCCGGCTGTGTTGAAGTTAAATGTTTTGGAAAAGCGGTAATCCTTTGGAAGCAAGGGATACAGCTCAGAGTGAGTGAGTGTTTGAGTTTTTTGTCCCACCAACAGCTAAGGTCATATGGAGACGGAACGTCGGTTTAAAGACTCATCCGAAAGTCTGCAGAAGCCTGGGATCGATCCTGCGACCCCTGGTTTACAAGGCGAGTAGCGTAACCACTACACCACGGAGGCTTCTAGGATACAGCTCAGAACTGAAACCTATGGAGTGTACAAGAGTTTAACTCTGCAAATCCCACTTTTATCTTATACATGCATTATGAAAAAATAGGCTTTTGCTATGACCCAAGCTAGTGCAGGATTATGTTTCTTTCTGGTCATCATTGAGGCCTAGGGTTGATTCCTGACATCAGCATGTGTCAGGGTCCAGCGTTGGTAGTTTTCTTTGAATACCCACATTTCATACACATGCGGCCATAATAGACCCACAGCTGGGCTTTTGGAAAAGTTTGAATACATTTGTGTATCCATATGAGCTGTTGGTGTAATCAAGTTTAATTAACAAAGATCTAACTTTAGAACTTATTTATTTTCACTGTAGCTGGTGTTGTGCCGTGTGGGGGCCGTAAACGTCTCCCCGTACTTCATCATAGTGCAGATTAGATTTTCTGGTCCTTTGGGATCATTGAGTTCATTTGGTATCATTTTGAAAATAGAGTTCTGCTTAAGCGGGTGCTAGAGGGCGTGGTCGGTGTTGCACATTTAAGTACTGGTCATGAACAGACTCGATAAAACCGAGTCTGCTATTTTGGTTTATTTGGTGTATTCCTTGCTTCCAAAGGATCTAACTTTAGAACTTATTTAGACCTGCTGGGCCTTGGATAACATGAATATTTAGACATAGTATACATGCAAACTAAGTGTAATGAAATACAAAATTGGATACCACCATATTAATCCTAAGTATTAGGACAGACAGGCCTTAGTAAACAGTGCAGACCCAGATCAGACTGCTCCTGAAGCAGTCTGATCAGGGTCTGCACTGTTTGTCATTCTATCTGCACTTTGTGGATTCCTTGCTTGATTGGGAAACAAATTTGTTAAAGTTTTGGGACAATAACAGCAAGTCCTCGAGGGTGTCCGAATTTTTAGGATGTTTGCTGTTGTTGTACATTATACAACCACAGTAACATTTGTGGGACCATGAAAATTTGTTTGAGACATGGCCAGTTCAAGTCACATGTTTCTCATTACGACATAGCACCAGGCCAGGAGGCCTATCGGAAATAATTTCAGTGTTCTATAAAATAATGGCAATTTGTGTGTACTCATTAAAATCACCTCATTTAGTACACTTAACTTACATTTTTCAAGATAAAACAAATATAAATACCAATTAACCCATTGCATGTGGGAAACCCCTGAAGGGGTACCTTGGCAAACAGTGCACCCCAGGTCAAAGGTCACAGAACGTTGCATCTGATCAGGGCCTGCACTATTTGCTATCAGAATTTTCAGTCTTGTATGACATGTAGCAATGGAAGAGTCCACTAGTATACAAATTGTTAAAGACAACTTACTACATGTATTTTAAACGTAAAAAGGTTGAGTTCAAAATTAAAAGTTCCCTGTCTCACTGCATTTTGAAAGGCTATACCGGTAATCTGTGGTACAGAGTTTGCAATCATCACATCATTTACCATGACAGCAATAAGTGAAGTACTTATATTCTTGTTGCATTTACGGAAAAATCATACATAATTATTTATTGCAATGTAATTTAGTTCATATTTCAATGAATACGGAGAGTCACACAAAGTCACATGAGCTTACAGTGTTGTTTATGTTAAAATAAACCATGGTTTTCTTCAATGTGATTGGATGTTGGTGGCATTATACCGTCAATGACAATTTTCTGCTGTTCATAGAAAAACTGCATGTAAATTCTTTTGTTTCAATTTTAGGTGTATACCATGTTAATTACACAATAGCGGATAAGAAGAAATATGATGTCTACAATAGTACAAGGAATTAGTTGTTTTTTTTTTTCATTCGTTTATTAAATTATGACCAACAGTGGTTCACTAACAAAGTATACATGAACCCCTTTGGGGTTGATTTATTATCCCCACGCTTTTCGTAGTAAAAGTGGGGATATTGTAATGGTCTTCATCGTCCGTCCATCCATCTTACCGAATAACTTCTCCTAGACGGTTATAGATAGAAATTTGAAACTTTGGGAACTGATAGATCTTTTGTCTGGGGAGTGCATGACTTTTTCGGAATTTTGATCACACCCCTAGGGGTGGGCCAAGGGGTTGGGGCCCGGGGGGGTGGGGGTTCAAAAATCAAAATTTCCAGAACATGGTC
The DNA here is from genome assembly GCA_963580285.1 of Lucinisca nassula. Taxonomy (NCBI): domain Eukaryota; kingdom Metazoa; phylum Mollusca; class Bivalvia; order Lucinida; family Lucinidae; genus Lucinisca; species Lucinisca nassula. The sequence continues at coordinate 137,316,903 of OY757013.1, forward strand.
GTTCGTGTAACATATCAAAGCAAACGGTATGATGAGTTAAAAACATTACAACCAAAATTTGACCCCTGGGGTCAATTTTGAGGTCACCAGAGGTCAAAAACTGATTTTGACCCCTTTACCCCCCTTTACCGGATAACTCCTCCTAGACCGTTATAGATAGAAACTTGAAACTTTGGGAACTGATACATCTTTGGTCTGGGGAGTGCATGACACTTTCGGAATTGTGATCCTACCCCTGGGAGTGGGGCCAGGGGTGGGGCACCTTGGGGGTAAATAATCAAAGTTTTCAGAACATGGTCGTGCAGCATATTAAATCGAACGGCATGATGAGTAGAATACATTACAATCAAAATTTTACCCCTCGGGTCAAACACCCCTAGGGGATGGCCCAGGGGGTGGGGCCCGCAGGGAAGCGTGGGGATTTGCGATGGCTTGCCATCGACTGCACGATTCTAGTTATGCATGTGACCCAGTGTTGTTCGTACATGTACTTCAATAAACCTCAGAAAAATGAAGTTTATTTCTTAATTGAAATCTTGGGGCATGCTGCATTACCTGTTCTATGTACTTACACCATACAGTATTTATCGTTTGTCTATGGACAGACAGGCTTGAGCAAATAGTGTAGACACAGATGAGATGCCGCAGAATGCTGCGTCTCATCTGGGTCCACGCTGTTTGCCACTCATCCCGCTATGCTTAGACACAACATCGGAGAACAAGTGTGGTAAGGAGTTGATGTGTCCGAATATATGTATTATGGGTAAACACAGTTATCTGTTTACTTCAGAGATATTATAGAAGCAATCCCTGTGATAAAACTGCAGCTGATAATCTCCACTGTGATAGATTCCACACTCCACAATACACAGCTATACAGCACAGAAACCCTGTAAGTGCTGAGGGGAATTCACCTTTTTGCATTATCTGCTGGTTCCAAGTCTGAAGGCTGTCATTGTTGGGAAAACAGGTAACCAGACCCCCCTGACCTGTTTTTCAAATATTGATGATTTGTAAGCTGGGAGCCAGCAAATGATGCAAAAATAGTAAATAGATACACCTTGGTTCATTGAGACGTTGGACCTAAATCTATCATCATCTGGAACATGAATTAAATCCGTCAAGGTCACATATTATTAGTTTTTAGTTATTTTTAGCTTGCCTGGCTGAAGTCGCGCCAGAGCTATAGCGCTACCCCAGGCGATGTGGGTTTGGCATTGGCATTGGAATCTGTGTCGGTGTCCATATTTACGCTAAAGTCAGAAGCCATCTGATCTGGATCTACACGGTTTGTAAAGTGGTTATTGTGTTCAGTGGATGGGTGGATTTTTCAAAAGTATTCACTACACAGACCAGATTTGTTAACATGATGAATCATAGCAATGAACATATTTTAACCCATTGCCGGTGGGAAACCCCTGAAGGTGTACCTTGACAAACAGTGTATACCCAGATTATATGCCGCGGAAAACAGCGTCTAATCAGGCTGTAATACATGCATCTAAGTTCTTCTGTGACATTTTCGATGTGAGAAAATGACGTTTCATTGTCTAACAGAAAAGAAACTACAAGTGCTGTCAGAAAATGCCGGCTTTTCTTGTCACACTCTTCTGCCCCATGATTTGTTGTAGAATAAAACACAGTTCTTATCCACAACATTTGTTTCTCGGAGTAACTAATGGAAAATTACCTCTATCTGTATAAGAGGTTGATTGATCCGCCTCATAAACCAGGGCTTCTAAGATGGATTCTGGGCTCCTCCAGTCTTCTGGATAAGTCTTTTAACTGAGGTCCTGTCTCTGTATGACCTTAGTTGTTGGTGGGATGTACAGTCAACCCTCTTTATACCGACATTCTTTATAATTGTAAAACTTGTTATAAAGGCAATTTGATTAGAATGACTACAAGGCTAAAGGCTTAGCCTCAGTTCCGAGTGGCGTGGGCTTCCTTTGGTTTGGAAATGTACAAATCAAGTCCATAGTCATGAAAGGACCTTGTAATCTAATACTCCAAGAAACAAATGTTATGGACATTTGTTGGAATTGCCTCGGTACTCCAAGAAACATTCGGCACTATTTCTTATGAAGAAAAATTCCCTAGGGACTCACTAACAAGTTTGATTCAGCCATAGTAAACTAGCCATCAGTGCTCAAGCCATCGAAGTTCTACTACATATATATATATGCTGGCAAAATGTTTGAAAACAGATACTGTCATTAAAACGAGGCTTTCTGTGTTTGAAGGCTAATTATTTTAGGCTTATTTTTCAGTTGCAACAAGCTGAAGGCATCCATGTGATGGTTCCACCGGGGAATTACTCTGTAACCACCGGTAGCTGGGGCAAGGAGCAACAACAGACTCATGTTATTCATATAGAAGATGGTCAGACTGTCGACCTAGACTTTGTTGTTTAATCCTTCTCTTGCTGAATATTCATTTTAGCCACACACATCCCTGACTTTGAACCAATCAAATTACCTTATTTAATTTATTCCTATAAATTCATAGAGTTAATGTCAAACAGTGTAGATCCTGATCAGATGGCTTCTTCAGAAGCCATCTGATCTGGATCTACACTGTTTGCAAAGATAGGGGTTGTCGTGAACAGCAAGATAAGGGTTAATCCATGGGACAATTATAGGAAATCAAACACATCTACATTGGCATGCTGAAATTTACCATTACGATAACACACCCATGTGACATAGTGCATTTTTGCATCTCCAAAATGCCTACTTTTCTGATGAAAATCTGCGATATTTTTTCTTATTTATACTGCAAACATAGGTTGTGTGTGCTCGTTAGAACCACCTCATTGAAGCTGTTCTAATGAGTACCCACAACCTATATATTGGAGCAGCCTTAATGAAATAATGTGTACACCTGTAAACCCCAGTTTCCTCTATATAATGTGGGGTTTAGAGGGGTGTTCATTACATGCACTTGTTCATGTGACAAATTTAAAATCAGAATTTTTGCATCAATCTTCATAATTAAGGGGAATGGGAACACCTAGCAGATTTTTCTGCCACTTTTCAAAGGGAGACAACTTTCGGAAATTCCTGTTCGCTTTAATTCTATTTATAAGCCCTGTCCCACTGAAAAAGGGATCTACTCTTAAAGGAAAGAATTTGCTCCTCGGGGGGAGCAAATTCTTTCCTTTAAGAGTTGACCCCTATTGACATGGGAGACAAAAATACTTTTGCAGGAGTTGCCTCCCCTGAAGGTGTATCCATTCCCCTTAAATTATGACATTGTTGTCCTTCAAGAACTGGGCCGCGAGTGACAAAACAAAAGAAAAACTAAATGCTAAAGACGGGGGGTATTTTAAAGTGCTTTTTAGCATGTCATTGTAAGTTGAATATTCTATTTCTGTGATTTGCGTAGATTATCAATTATACCAGCATACATTCATGACCTATGTCAATGGATTATCTACTCTTATTCTGTGATTTATATAGAAGATTATCAATTTTACCAGCATGTATTTGTGGCTTAAGGTGAATGGATTGGCTATTCTAATTACAGTAGAACTTCAATGACTAGAACACCTTTTGGACAAGGAAAATCTGTTCGAGACAGGGGTAGTTCGAGCCACTGAGGGTTACTGTCAGGAGGCATAGAGATACTTTTGGACATCCTTTTGGTTTCTATAATGAAAATGAATGCTGTGTGTACTCATTAGAATAGCCTCATTGAGGGGATTCTAATATGAGTACAAACAGCATTCATTTGCAAGACAAAAGACTAAAATATCCTTAATTATCCCACATTATTTCTTATGTAGAGGATTTCCCTAGGGGCTCAAGAACGGGTTTGACTCAGCCATGGTAAACCAGCCATTGGTGTTTGAGCCATTGAAGTTCTACTGTAAGTGATTTACGTAGAAGATTATCAATTATTCCAGATTGAATTTATGGCTTTAGGTGAATGGATTAGCTATTCTTATTCTGTGATTTACCCAGAAAATTAACAGTTATACCAGCATGTATTTATGGCTTAAGGTAATAGATTGGCTATTCTAATTCTGTGATTTACATAGAAAATTATCAATTATATCAGCATACATTTTTTGCTTAGAGTGAATGGATAAGCTAGTCTAAGTCTGTGATTTACGTAGAAAATTTTCAATTATACCAGCGTGCATTTAAGGCTTAGGGTGAATGGATTAGCTAGTCTAAGCCTGTGATTTACGTAGAAAATTATCAATTATACCAGCATGCATTTATGGCTTAGGGTGAATGGATTAGCTAGTCTAAGTCTGTGATTTACACAGAATATTATCAATTATATCAGCATGCATTTATGGCTTAGGGTGAATGAATTAGCTAGTCTAAGTCTGTGATTTACACAGAAGATTATCAATTCTACCAGCATGCATTTATGGCTTAGGGTGAATGAATTAGCTATTCTTATTCTGTGATTTACATAGAAGATTATCAATTATACCAGCATGCATTTATGGCTTAGGGTGAATGGATTAGCTAGTCTAAGTCTGTGATTTAAGTAGAAAATTATCAATTATATCAGCATGCATTTATGGCTTAGGGTGAATGAATTAGCTAGTCTAAGTCTGTGATTTACACAGAAGATTATCAATTATACCAGCATGCATTTATGGCTTAGAGTGAATGGATTAGCAATTCTAATTCTGTGATTTAATACTCAGAAGTTATCAGTTGAATGCATTTATGTCGTAGGGTGAATGGATTAGCGGATTTTTTTTTTGTGCCATTTTTACAAAGTACAGCTTTCTTGACTTTCTATTTGCTATCCTTACACCAAAAGCGTTAAACTGCCAATCAATGCTGACATCATTTCTTTTTTTTTTTTCAATTTTTATTTTTCGATTTTTTTTTTCAGAGAAATTGAGGCTTTACATAACATGTGAATCATCTGCTGGAGGTGACCATTCACATTTAAGACCTTGCTTTCTCAAAAAATAATTTGAAAAATAATATCACCATTTATGCTAAAAATTTCTGTGGAGCTTAAGCCCTTCTCTTGCTGAATATTCAGATTAGCCACACCCATTTCTGACTTCGAACCAATCTGATTACTTGATGTAATTTATTCCTACAAATTCATAAATTGAATGTCAAACAGTGTAGATAGATCAGATGGCACTGTTTCCAAAGATAGGGGTTGTCGTGAACAGCAGGATAAGAGTTAAGGGTGGTAAGAAAGTTGTCCATCAAGAGTTTGAACTGTTATTTGAATAACAAGGAAGTTAAGGTGTTCTGATTTGGGTAGCAGTTCTTGCTAGGAAGCATTAGCCATTTGCAAAAGAGAAATTCAATTACTTTAACAGATAATTCAAAGTGGTGTCACATCAAATACACAAATATGATGTTCGAAGCTCTGAAATGTAACTCCTAATAATTCAAACAAAATAAAGTAGCCAGTCCTTTAAATTTTGAATTATCCAGGTTCTACTGTGGAGAGTTTGCCGTTCATAGATAGTTCAGTGTTTTTAGCTCACCTTGTGATCGGCCATTGCCCGCCGTCAACAATTTGTTTTAAATGCTAACTCCTCCTAAACCCTTGGGCCAATTTCAATCAAACTTCACAGGAATGTTGCTTAGGTGACCCTCTTCCAAAATAGATAAAATCGTTCCGCTCCAAACAAGATGGCCACCAGAGCTAAAAATAGAAAAATCTTTAAACGACATCTCCTATACCTTTGGACCAATTTGATTCAAACTTCACAGGAATGTTGCCTAGGTGGTTCCCTACCAACATAGCTAAAATCATTCTGCTTTGATAAGCAAGATGGCCACCAAGCTAAAAATAGAAAAATCTTTAAACGACGACAACTCCTGTACCCTTGGGCCAAATTAATTCAAACTTCATAGGAATGTTGCTTAGGTGAAACGGTTCTGCTCCCATGAGTAAACAGGCCGCCAGAGCTAAAAATAGAAAAACATAAATTGTTCTTCAAACGTGAACTCCTCCTAAACCCTTGGACCAATTTGATTCAAACTTCACAGGACTATTGCCCAGGTGACTCCCTACCAAAATAGTAAAAATCATTCCGCTCTGACAAACAAGATGGCCACCAGAGCTAAAAAATAGGAAAAAAATCTTTAAATGCTAACTTGGGCCAATTTCATTAAAACTTCAGAGGAATGTTGCTTAGATGACCCTCTACTAAAATAGCTAAAACGGTTCTGCTCTGATGAGCAAAATGGCCACCATAGCTAAAATTGAAAAACATTGTAGATTTGCTTCAAGCGTGAACTCCTTCTTAACCCTTGGGCCAATTTGATTCAGACTTCACAGGAATGTTATGTAGGTGACTCCCTACCAAAATAGCTAAAATTGTTCCACTCTGACGAACAACATGGCCACCAGAGCTAAAAATAGAAACAAATTTCAAACAACAACGCCTCCTGTACCCTTGGGCCAATTTCATTCAAACTTCATAGGAATGTTGCTTAGATGACCCTCTACCAAAATAGCTAAAACAATCCTGCTCTGATGAACAAAATGGCTGCCATAGCTAAAAATTGAAAAACATCGTTAATTTGCATCAAAAGCGAACTCCTCCTAAACCCTTGGGCCAATTTGATTCAAACTTCACAGTAATGTTACGTAGGTGACTCCCTACCAAAATAGCGGAAATCGTTCCACTCTGACGAACAAGATGGCCACCAGAGCTAAAAATAGAAAAACTCTTCAAACAACAACTCCTCCTGTACTCTTGGGCCAATTTCATTCAAACTTCATAGGAATGTTGCCTAGATGACCAAATACCAAAATAGCTAAAAAGATCCCGCTCCAAAGAACAAAATGGCCACCAGAACTAAAAATAGAAAAAATCGTTAATTTGCTTCAAACCCGAACTCTTGTAATAAATGTCTCAATGTGTTTCTTAACGGAGAAGTAAGAAAATAATATTCCAAAATTATCCTGACTCCTTAGTTTTGATCTATGTTACATCTATAGTAGTCAGTCTGTATAGTCATTTTCAAGACATATTTGTTTACTAGAAAAGTTCATTTAATAATGTGATAGTGCAATAGTGGAAAAAGCTGCTTGCCTTATGAAGATATTGTTATTGGCCTATTTATCATATGACGTCACATCTGAGAGTGTAATAACGCCATGTATTATTTTCGATAATCCACTAATGGATTAAATATGCAAATTAGCTAGATACGTCCCGTAACGTTACATGTACGACATCTATAATGACGTCACGTTTGCTAATGGCGGAATATTGACATTTTTGTAAACAATCGTGACTAAAATACGTTTTAAATGTCATATGATAAATAGAATCTTGCATTCGTGGTCATGTATTATTGAATTTATTAAACTCCAATAATACATGAACACTCATGTAAGATCCTCTATACAGTAGAATCTTGGTGATTCGAACGCCGATTTTTCAAAACTACCGGATTTTTCGAAAGTGTGTGTCGGTCCCAATCTTTTTTGCTATTTTTTTATGTAAAATATTACCGATTTTTCGAATTTCGATTATTCGAAAAATTCAATTTTTCGAATAAAATTGTCGGTCCCTATCAAAGAAATTCCTCTTAAAATCCATCTCCAAATTCGAAGTCAAAATATATCAAGCGCATTATTCATGCTTGAAGAGCATGTTTTCCTTGCGCTTGTTCACACCCGACTGATTTCATAGGTGCATTATATTATTGTGTATACAGGTAATTGACACCTAGTTAATCCTGAGCTTCTTCTTAATTGATATAACGGGAATTAATCATGTTTGATGTTTTAAATAAAGCGACTTTAATCTGAGACCTCAGAGGGTACGGGAGTTTGGGAAACTGAAAGTAGACGATTTTCAGAGAATTTCAAAGACAGTTGAAAGTGAAAATAGAAAATAAAAATGCAGTACATCGAATGACTAGAAATATGTGGTTTGCCAGCACAGACTTCAACAGTATGCTTAGTGCATTGTGATCTAGATCTTTGCCGACTACTCCCGTGAGTGATTTCTGTCCCACCTTTTTACTAGTATTTTTACTGGTACAATAGTTCGTCTGTTAGAGATTTATTGTTTTACATAACACAATAGATCTAGTTGCGGGATTTTAAATGCATATGGTTCATGTTGTTTTGTTTCCTTTTAGATAAGGTACTTTTCTTTTATATAGAAAGTCTGTGTTCTTGCCTATATACAAATTGCAGGCAAATATTATACCGAACGAAAACTTCCGAACATTACCGAAAACTACCGTTTTCGAAAATTCGAACTCCCGATAATTCGAAGGCAATCTGGCGGTCCCTGTAACTTCGAATTATCGAGATTTGACTGTATATCTGTATGACCATATCAGGAGTATTAGTGACTAAGCTGTCAATAACAGTTTAATAGCAAGAAAGTTCATGCCTGAAAAGCAATACCACAAGGTTTTTTCAAAAATGCTGTATTCTTAAAGTAGAAAATTGGAATTCTAATAATTTAAAATAATGCATTTGATATTGTTTTACATATTTACATTTCCATTAATATTTTTATAATTTATATAACATACCTGTGATAATTTTTTGAGCTGTATGAGGGAGATTTGCCATTGTGATGAGGGTGCTGTAAAGAATATACAGTAAAACTCCGATGGCTCGTTTACCATGGCTGAGTCGAACCCATTATTGAGCCCCTAGAGAAATCCTGTACGTAAGAAATAGTGGGATAATTTAAGAGATTTTCGCCTTTTTTACTTGCAAATGTATGCTGTGTGTAATTATTAGAATCGCCTTGATGAGGCGATTCTAATGAGTACACACAGCATACATTTTCATTATAGAACACCAAAAAGATGTCAAAAAAGGATCTCCTTATGCCTCCTGGCAGTAAATCTCAGTGGCTTGAACTACCCGTCTCGAACAGAATTTCAAGGTCCCAAAGGTGTTCGAGCCATTGAAGTTCTATTGTACATGTATAGAGAAATTCTCAGTTCAAGTGAGGGAGACTCCAAAATTTTACAAAATTTATCATAAATTGGGCAAAAGTTAGCATCAAAATGAGGGAGTCTCCCTCCTGATGAGGGAGGTATCACAGGTATGATATAATACAGTGTGTGTATGTGTGGCCCACTTTACAAGTATTGTCTCTTAAACCTTGTCCTGCTGAGCCCGGATATGCCTTATCTTTGAAACAATGTAGATCCAGATCAGATGGCTTCTGAAGAAGCCATCTGATCAGGATCTTCATTGTTTGCCAACCAGTTTATGAATTTGTTGCAATAATTTATATCAAGTAATCTGATTGGCTGATAATCAGTAGTGGGTGTGACATATTTAAATATTCAGCAGGACAAGGGTTAATTCCTAGATATTAACCCATAGCTCGAGATAAGGTGCTTTTTACATCTGAAAATAACTGACACTTTTCTTATTTTTCATTACGCAAACACACCTATACAAATACATTGCCACCTATATCGCCGAAAAAATGAAGATTTTATGATGAAAAATTGTGATATTTTTCTTATTTATGCTCCAAATATAGATTGTGGGCACTCGTTAGAACCGCCTCATCGAGGCGGTTCTAACGAGTACCCACAATCTATATTTTAGAGCAGAAATAAGAAAAATAAGGTATACCCCCGGAAACACCAGTTTTACTATACAAAAGTGGGGTTCAAGGGTGTCAAAATTATATAGCCGTGTTTTCGTGATGTGCACGAAAACATATGTTGTGGTTACCGTACTCATTAGAAGCACCTCTGTGAGGCACTTCTAATGGGTACCGACAACATGTTTTCATGGAGAAATCAGAATAATAATATTTGGATACCCTGTCTTATCTGGGGCTATGTTAAATAACCATTAAGAAGCCAAGAAAAACTGCATCTGAACATGTTATCTGTTTATGCTGTCTGCTGTGCATTCTTGCCAACTTTTGAAAAATACTTTTGCATACGGGCAAAGAGTGTGGACCCTGATCAGACTGATCCTCCCTGATCAGGGTGCACACTGTTTTCAACTGTTAAAGTTACCAGCAGACGACATATGTTATCACTCCTGATTTTTTGGAAATGGACTCTTCCATCTTTGAATTTGGACAAGTCCATTCTTATAGATAGGGGTCATAATCTTCAACAGGATGGCAAACAGTGTTGACTTCATTACATCACGAAAACACGCCTGTATAATTCTGGCCCCATTGAACCCCACTTTTATATCGTAAAACTGGGGTTTACAGGGGTAAACCTAATTTTTAGCTCGTCTGTTTTTTGAAAAAAAACTTTCGAGCTATTGTCATCACTCCGGCGTCTGCGTAGTCGTCCTGCGTCGTCCTGCGTCGTTCCAAAAAAACTTAACCTTGGCTATAACTTAAAAAGTATTAGACCTAGCCTCATGAAACTTCATACACACACTCATCATCACAAGAGCTACATTTTGACCAAGGACCATAACAACATTGTTGATTTTGGCTGAATTATCTCCCCTTTTCCAATTTTTTTCTGAAACACATTTTTTGCTCTTATTTTAATACTATTCACAACAGAGCCTTCAAACTTCACATGAATGTTCCTTGGGACAAGACCTTTTCAGTGATACCACACTTTTTGATCTGTGACCTTGACCTTTGAACTTTGACCTATTTTTCGAAAATTTAACCGAAAACCTTAACCTTGACCATATTTCCAAAAGTATTTGGCCTACCTTCATGAAACTTCATACACATACTCACCATCACAAGAGCTACATTCCCTACAAGTTTTATAACTCCATCTTGCAATTTGATTGAATTATCTCCCCTTTTCCCTCCGTTTTTTTTTAAATTGTTTTTGTCTCTTATTTCAATACTATTCACAACAGAGCCTTCCAACTTCACATGAATGTTCCTTGGGACAAGACCTTTTCAGTCATACCACGCTTTTTGACCTGTGACCTTGACCTTTGAACTTTGACCTATTTTTCGAAAAATTAACCAAAAAACTTAACCTTGACCATATTTCCAAAAGTATTTGGCCTACCTTCATGAAAGTTCATACACATACTCACCATCACAAGAGCTACATTCCCTACAAGTTTTATAACTCCATCTTGCAATTTGATTTGACTTAGAACTTTTGTTTTCTAAAAGAAACTGCAGACGAGCGTTGGCACCCGCTTGCGGTGCTCTTGTTTGTATTTCTGCTCTAAAATATAGATTTGGGTACGCGTTAGAACTGCCTCGAATATAGATTGTGGGTACTCGTTAGAACCGCCTCGATGAGGCGGTTCTAACGTGTACCCATAATCTATATTTTGATTAGAAATAAGAAAAATATCACAATTTTTCATCTGAAAATTTTCGTTGTTTTGGCAGTAAAATTTACTATGTATTGATATAGACATGTTTTCGTAATGATGATCCCTTTCATCTCAATCTTCAGTGTTCCCATAGTTTGCACAAATATATTTTCACTGACAGCAGAGATGTTCTGTTTGCATCACCTGACTCAATTTTCATAGTCTATATTTACTGCGGCCACTTTCTTTGCCTTAATTTCATTTTCACATATTTTGATGTTCTATAAATAAAGCTATGTTGTATGTACTTACTAAACTTGACTCCATGAGGTTATTCCAATGAGTACAATTGGACTGCATGGTGCTTCCATGCAGAGCTGAAACCAAGTGCACATGAGTACTTGTAAACCGGCCTGCCCATGCAAAGTGATGCGAGTCAGACGTCCATGCATATAAACCCTTTTGGTTTCATTGGGTGGCAGGGCTGGAGATGTCATTTCATCTCAGTGTTTGGTAAAAGTCCCACAAGATTGGAAGTAATGTCTCCAAAATGGCCTGAATTGTTTTGGTGGGGAAGTTAAACATCAATTCAAACAAAAGCAAACATTGAGTACTAACAAGATTCATTTTAAAGGTGCATTATTGAGCTACCGGGTCTCAATTTTTTTTTCTGGTTTTTATCTTCAATGCATACTCCTTTGTCATGTGTACACGTTTAGAGCCAAATACAGCTTCAGAACTTTGTATGGTTGTTTTCATTCGTGTTTACTCTTCGCTCTGAACATGTGTTTGGAATTTCTGTTCTAAAAATAAATCTGTCACTTTACATATACATGGCGACAGTATCGTCTCTGAGTGTAGTTACTTGTGGCATGGTATTCAGCGTCATATTTTTTTCTGATTCAGGCATGGCCTAAGCCGACAAGGCCAAAAATGAATGTCGCATAACGTCATATATGGGGATTCTATATTTGTCACCGGCCCCGATAGCTCAGTTGGTAGAGTGTCCGCTCCGGGGAACGGGAGGTCTCGGGTTCGATCCCGGGCCGCGACATACCAAAGTCGTTAAAAATGGTACTAGCTGCTCCTCGTTTGGCACTCAGATTTACGGGGTAGAGCTAGGACTGGTCGATCCAGTGTCAGGATAATGTGACTGGGTGTGGTATCATGTAATGTGTCTGGGACATGATACTTCAGTGAGGCAGCACTATAAACGTGAGCATTGAGCTCCCTGTCGCAACCAGACACCGTCGTGATATGACTGAAAAATTGTTGAAAGCGACGTTAAACCCGAATTCACACACACTCTATTTTTGTCACGAACTAGAAATAGATCTAACTAGTGTTCGAAACCTAGTTAGGGAATCCCTCTCAAACTCATTTACCTGTCATCATAATTGTTCGCATTTTTGCATAAAATGCATTCATTTGTATTGTTTTAAAGAAAAATACCGGCTATATGTATTTTATTTTTGGAAGCATTTTTTCCGGATAGCTCAATAATACCTTTAAATGGGCCATCAGTATTTTAGCCATTCAAGTTACACTATGTGGAAAGCATGCTTTATCATACATTGTTATTTAGTGGATAACGCCTTGTAATAAAAATAGATATGACCATGTGTGTAATAATACATGACCATGTGTGTAATAATATATGGTTACTGGAGCATTACGTCATGACACTGTCTGTAACAACACTATTTTTTTTATTAACCCTTATCTTGCTGAATATTCATTTAAGCCACACCCATTTCTGCTATCAACCAATCAAAGTACTTGATGTAATTTATTGCTACAAATTCATAAATTGAATGCCAAACAGTGTAGATCCTGATCAGATGGCTTCTGGATCTACACTGTTTGCAAAGATAAATGTTGTCGTGAACAGCAAGATAAGGGTAAAAAGTCTTCTGAATGTCTTCACCAATAAAATCCGATTATAAATAACTATATGATAAACACAATCTTACACTCATGGTCGTTTCATATGAAATTTATGAAACTGGCCAAAGGCTTGTTTCGTAAATTTCATATGAAATGGCCACAAGTGTAAGACCCTCTATACAAAGAAGACTTGAAAGAACAACAAAGACTGTGGCATCAACAGGTAGAAGAAAGCATTTTATTTAAAGACTGTCTTTAAATTTAAAGACTTTTTAGTCTGTAAATTTAGAGACTGATACAAATAAAATAATGAAAATGGTGTAAAACGGAAAAATCCCACTTTGCTGTTTATAGTAATATGGCCATTATCTATGGAATATTTAATTATGTGTAACTGCAAATTATATAGTTGTCTCTATTTAATTAAATTCCTTCCCCATAATTGAAGAGCTCTCAGAAAAAGAGGTTTTGTAACAGATATTTCCTCCCTTACTGCGAACTTTCACGGCATTTGTGGTCTAAGGGAAGGAACTGTGTTGTTTTATTTCTTAATCATTTCTATCATTAATACGATATTAAAAGACAATAAAATACATGCAGTCTATAGCAACGCACCTTTTATTAACGAGATGAAGACTGAGGCTGCGTATGAGAATGTGATTTTTTCGTGTTACACCATTTTCATGATTTTCCTTTGTGCTACTCAGTGTTAGTCTTTAAATTTACAGACTAAAAAGTCTTTAAATTTAAAGAAAGTCTTTAAATGAAACGCTTTCTTCTACCTGATCAAGTTAACAGGTCCTTGGAAAGAACTTCTATATTGATAAATAAGTCTTTGTGGTGTAGTGGAATGATCCCAAGTATTGGGACAGATAGGCCTAAGCAAACAGTGTAGACCCAGATCAGACTGCTCCTGAAGGAGCAGTCTGATCAGGGTCTTCACTGTTTACCATTCAGTCTGTAGAATTTGGACTCCTTGCTGGATCATGTAACAAATTTGATAAAATTTTAGGATAATTACAGAAAGTCCTCAGGGTGTCTGAATTGTTAGGATGTTAACATTTGTTAAGCTGATCACCTTATAGACCAGGGATCCTGGAGTTGATTTAGGGCTTCTCCAGACTTTATACTTCTCTAGATGAGTCTTTATAATGAGGCCCCATTTACATGTACATATGACGTTAGTTGTTCACTACGATAACTCACCCGTGCGATATAGTGCATTTTTCACAACTCCAAAATGGCTACTTTTCTGATGAAAATACGTGATATTTTTCTTATTTGTACTACAAATAGAGGTTGTGGGTGCTCGTTAGAAGACGAGTACCCACACTCCATATCTTGGAGCAGAAATAAGAAAAATAATGTATACCCCCTTAAACCCCAGTTTTCTCTATATAAAGTGGGGTTCAGGGGGGTCTTCATCGCACGGACTTGTTCACGTGATGTTGGTGGGATGTAAAACTCAAACACACACTGATATACATGTAGATAAAAGTGGGGTTTACAGGGATATACGTTATTTTCCCTAAATTTGCTAAAAAAAAAAAAAGGATTGTGGGATGGGAATGTGGGTACCTATTTGAACTGCATCAGTCTGGCAGTTATGTCGAGCATGAACATAGATTTTGGATTAGAAATAACAAAAATATAAAAAAGATAAATTCCTGAAAAGTGCTAGTTCATAGCGATAAGAAAATTTCCATTTTAGCAAACGGGATGTGTTATCGTAATGGCCTAGCTTTTCAACATGCCCCAAGGTTAGAAACATTTTCATTCTGAGCCTGGCTGGACTTTGTGATGCTTATGGTGTATTTAACATTAAATTAGCATGCACAAAAAGTTATTTCTATCTATGCTCAGATCAGGAAAAAATATTTATTTTGTTAATCTGGCTCATACACTATTTTTAAGGTTTTAATATTTAATATTAACCCTTTATGTACCAAATGGAATCTTCCTTCTTATATATGGCAGGAGTCCATTCCAAAATTTAGGGTGTCGGGTTGTGTTTTCTTCAAATTCTATTTGGACAATGGCTGAACTTTTTGCAAACAGTGTAGACCCTGATCAGATGACGCATTCTGCTGCGTCTGATCTGGGCCTGCACTGTTTGTCAATTAACTCTTTTCAAACAGTGTAGGCCCTGATCAGATGCCACATGTTCTGCGATGTCTGATCTGGTTCTGCACTGTTTGCCAATTACCCTTTGGGGTTTCTGGTACAAAATGGGTTCAGCTTAACAAAATTTCATACCAAGTTGAGGACGAAGAAGTTTTGTAACCTTGGGACTAGTTTGATTCCTGTTGATGTTTGATATTTTTATTTTACCTTGCATTTTGAAATAAAAAATTTTTAAACTGAACTGTTTCTGTTTGATTCTGTTCTTATGTAGAATAAATGAGCTGGCTTCGGAAGCTCAGATGTGTGTCTGACTTGTGTTAACCCTTATCTTGCTGATCACGACAGCCCCATATCTTTGCAAACAGTGTAGATCCAGATCACATGGCTTCTGAAGAAGCCATCTGATCAGGATCTACACTGTTTGGTATTCAGTTTATGAATTTGTAGCAAAAGATTACATCAAGTAATTTGATTGGTTGATAGACAGAAATGGGTGTGGCTTAAATGAATATTCAGCAAGATAAGATAAGGGTTAAGGAAGTTACAGGTTCAATACCTGCTGGATTGCTATCAATCTGTTGTGGAGATAGCATGCTGACCATTTTCAGAAAGTGGCAAAAAATCACATTCATTATACTCTGATTAGTAATGTATCCTTACTTTAGATTCCTTTTTGACTGTGATATGGCACTTGCTTGATGTAATTGTAGTGGCTGGGCATCATGCAGTGCTTGCAGCTTTTATTGTCAAATGTCAGAAAATCTGCCATGTGTAGTAATCCACGGTTCCAATTTTCCTTGGTAATCATAACAGTAACATCTCGCAGGATGGAAGAATATAAGAATCTTATTAGGGTGTGAGGGGTGGATAGAAAAATCCATTCCGAGGGGTTGGGATCTCGAGGACGGATTTTCTGTCCACCCCTCTAATCCATGTTGGATTTTTTTCTTGCATACCTTTCATTTCCAGATTTTTAATAATGCAGCCACTTCGGTTGCCGTCGTCCACCATATTGTGATGACAGTGATTTGATGTTTAGGGACGTGCTGCGACGTCAACCTTGATGAAGGTGCATATGAGGTCATATTCAACCAGTGCATTTATCAAACACGCCAGAATATTCGATTTTTACCCTGTCCCTGGGTAAGAACAGGGTTAGAACAGAATTTCTGTCCCAGACTAAAACCACAGATTTACTTATCTGGTGTGCAATAGGACTAGAAGGATCTTATATAGGTGTGAGGGGTGGATGGAAAAATCCGTCACCCAAGCCTCTGATCCTGAGGGACCGATTTTTCTATCCACCCCTAACACCCATATAGGCTTCTTTTTCTTGCAAACTTTTTCATATCTTAGCGCAGATTTTGAATGCTAGTCACTTGGGTTACCGACGTCCGCTATTTTGTGTTGACACTACAGGATTGTTTAGTGATGTCACGTAACGTGGTGTGACGTCAACCTTAACGATGGCGCATTTGAGGTCGTATTCAACTAGTGCATTTATCAAACACGTGAGAATATTCGATTTTGGGTAAGAACACCAGGGTTAGAACAGAATTTCTATCCCAAGCTTAAACTATAGATTTCCTTAGCTGGTGTGCAAGAAGACACAATTCTGATATTAGCATATTTTCTTTTTATTTTTCTTCATTTCTTCAGTGCTACTGGTGTACAAAACAATGTATCAATGTCAACACAATCACACCATCTGCATTCATTGTTAGATGAAACAACAAAGTCGGTTCCTTTTTACACAGGAAAATGAAGTTCACATACTGTATTTGCTGTAACAAGAGCTTAACCCTTATCCTGCTGAATAAATTAATTTGGCCACACTCAATTCTGACTACCCACCAATCAAATTACTTGTTAGGCCCCACCCATCGGGGCTTGAAGAAATAGATGGGCTGTATGATGCTTCTATGCAGAGCTGAAACCAACTGCACAAGAGTACTTAAGAGATCTAAGCCTGCCCAGGCACAGTGGTGCGAGTCTGATCTGGATCTACACTGTTTGCAAAGGTAGGGGTTGTTGTGGTCAGCAAGATATGGCTTAATTATGAAAATAAGCCCTCAAAAAATCTGTCTACTATGCACACAATCAGGTTCCACTCTTTATGCCAGCTTTGTACATGTTTAGTTGAAAGTTGGTGGCATACAGACCATGTATATTAAAACACGATAAATATGTTCTATAAAAGGGTTATCCTTTAGAAGCAAGGAATACACCACAGAACTGGAAAATATGAAATGTACATATTTTCTGGGCCAGACTAGCTAGTTTCGGCCATTTAAGTCATAAAGTCCTCAATAAACACAAGTCAGCAATCTGTCCCTCTTAAGTTTAAGAAATGCACAGGCTTGGTTGAACCTTAACTTATATCAGGCCTCATACTGACCTAGCTTTTTCATAACTGAAAGACCTTATCCTGTTGAACACTGCAATCTCTCTCTACCTTTGCAAAGAGTGTAGATTCTGATCTGATGGAGAAGCTATCTGATCAGGATCTACAAACAGTTTAGATTCAGATCAGATGGCTTCTGAAGAGGCCATCTGATCAGGATCTACACTGTTTGACATGCAGTTTGAGAACTTAATGAATATATTAGATCAAGTAATTCGATAAGTGGATAGTCAGAAATGGTTGTGGCTAAACAAATCTATTCAGCAGGATCAGTGAGTGGAATATATGCCAGGAAAAAGCAAAACCTTGGAGCATCAAATCAAGAAATAATCAAGTTCTTAAAGCCTGAAATCCTGCAAATGCCAGAAAAAATATGAAGTATGTTATGTAACATGTTTTTGGGTCTAATGGTCCTGTCAAAACTATAAAGGTCATGTTCAGCTAACAATAATTTAATATCTTTAGTTTAAGCCTTGTTTTACCAATATTATTTGAGCCCCGCCAAGCGAATTTGTGTCTTCGAACATTCCGTCATGTCAAAGTTTAACTGCGCATGCCCAGCCATTCAGAGGGGCCAAGGATATGGCTTTCTGTCTGAAGGTTCTTCTTGATTCACTGCTTGTATGAGCGAGCAGCGACGGTTCTGGCGAGACTGCGCGGATGCGCAGGCTTGCCTGAACCTTCGCTGCTCGCATAGGCGATAAGTACCAAAATCGCTTTATGGGGCCCAAATGTCAAGACATTTTTTTCTTAGAAAAATAGAAGTATTTGAAAATACCATCTGCTGAGTTGTGACTGGCTTTTAAAGTGTTCTCAATTTGTTCATTTGCTATTTGTTTGTTAGTTTTTATGGGAGTTTAACGGCCGGGTCAACTCTATTTTAGGTCATTTTTGAGCTGGTCAGTTTACCTATCCACACTTTTCCTGGGCAGGCTTATACGTAAGCAGTCAACCAGTACAGAGCACATCCTTCGCCAGAAACTGACAACTGCCCTTCTTGAAACAGCGGAAGGGAGAGAATGACCGTAGAAAAGATTGCATGATCAACTTCCACGAAAGAATGTTGCCGACCCTGGCAGGTATCGAAGCCACAGCATCCTGATCACCAGTCAGACGCGCATCCAACTGAGCTACCGAGGCCGGCTTCACTTGCTATACATACATCTAACAATCAGCACCCCAGAGCTCCATCAACCCTTGTCCTGCCGAATAAATTAATTTAACCACACCAATTTCTGACTATCAACCAATTAAATATCTTGATAAAATGTATTAGTTCAATTCACGTACTGAATCACAGAAGCCATCTGATCTGGATCTACATTGTTTGTCATTCAAATTGTGAATTTGTTGCAATAATATGCATCAAGTAATCGGATTGGTTGATAATCAGTAGTGGGTGTGGCATATATGAATATTCAGCAGGACAAGGGTCAAGACTGATCATGAAATATTTTCTACAATCCTCCCCTCCCTCTAAATCAAGAAGTCAAATTTTCAGCTACTAGCTAAAGTAGGTGCACTATAGGACTAGGGCTGGCTAATCGGAGCTGAAAAGATAATCGATTATCAGTCCTGTCATTGCGATAGATAATTGATTAGTAATCGCTAAGGTTTTTGTCATCATTTAACCTGTCTGGCTTTCTGTCTCGGCATGATCCTTACCATATGTTGCACTTTACCATAAGTATATTTGAACAGACAGGCCTGAGCAAACAGTGTAGACGCTGCATAATGCGGCGTCTCATCAGGGTCTGCACTGTTTGCCACTCATCCAGCTATTTTAGGCAAAAATTTGGGTAGTAAATTTTACCTATCAAGTAATCGATTAAAAGTAAATAAGAAATGATAATCATTTTTGTGGAATTTATCTATCGATTATACGATTAATCGTGTCAGCCTTATGTAGGACTGCCCATTACAAAAGTGGATTAGTTTTTGGACAAGGCTGAAAAATCTTAATAGTGTTGACTAGGCCATTAAACACCGAAACTAATAATTCCACTGAAGACTATGTCACTCCTGTATGAACTTGAATATTTAGGTTGACGCAAATGTTGACAATTTGAAGAACGGACAAACAAACGAATTGGAAACGCCTATATTGCATCGTGCTTAAAACAGGGGCGACAAAAAGAACAAAGCTGGCTCATGAGATGAGATTCAAAACCACATACTGGAACAGTAAAGGTGAAAATGAGACTGCACATATCTGCAATCACATAGGTTTTTATAGTTTATACACATCAAAAGCTAACACAGCAAGACCAGTCTTAACAACGCTGAGTAGCTGTGCCTTTGACATGATCACATTTCACAAATACTTGACCCATGCATCGAGGGTACTCAGATTAAGCATTGTGTTGGGCAGACAACTATAATGCGTGCTTAGAACTGTCTCTCAGACATGATTAAGAATTGTCTCTCAGACATGATTAAGAACTGTCTCTCAGACATACATGTATTTAGAACTGTCTCTCAGACACCATTCTAATGAGTATCCACAACATTCTGAGGACATATACAGAAAATAATCGTTGAGCCAGCACACGAGAAAAGGGTACTAATCCCCCATGTGAGCAGCAAAGACTGTGACGAGCCTATGGGCAGGCTTCCCAGTCTTTACTGCTTGCAGTCTCTGTTTGTTCTGTTTGGTGTTTAACATGCCTGTCAAGAATATTTAGGTCATTTTGGAGACTTTTTTTCCAATTTTGTGGGACTTTTACCCGACATTGAGATGAAATGACATCTCAATTCTTCCCGCCCAACGAAGCCAAAAGGGCTTATATGTATGGACGGTCCAACTGGCACCACTTTGCCTTGGCAGGCATAGACCTTCTAAGCAGTGTGCTGTCGCTTTCAGCTCTGTGTAGAAGCACCTCGCAGCCCAATCTATTTCTCCAAGCCCCCATGGGCGGTGGTGTTGCTGCTTGCAGTCACCCAGCAGAGATATTTAGGTAGCTCATGCAAGATTTAGAAGTCAAGCCTCTCAACCCTTGTCCTACTGAGCCCGGGTATGCCTTATCTTTCAAACAATGAAGATCCAGATCAGATGACTTCTGAAGAAGCCATCTGATCAGGATCTTCATTGTTTGCCATCCAGTTTATGAATTTGCTGCAATAATTTGCATCAAGTAATCTGATTGGCTGATAATCATTAGTGGGTGTGGCATATTTAAATATTCAGCAGGACAAGGGTTAACCCAACACTGTTGCACATTAACATCCAGGCCAAGTTGTTGAAAGCTAGTTAGTGGACATAGAGGATCTTACATGAGTGTTCATGTATTATGGAATTCATTAAACAAGTTGAGGAAAAGGGATAAAATGCGAGGCTTTGCCGAGCATTTTATCCCTTTTTCTCAACGAGTTAAATAAATTCAATAATACACGAGCATGAATTCAAGATTCTATTTATCATATGACATGTAAAAAGTATTTTTTCACCAAGTTTTGCAAAATTGTCAATATGCCGCCAATAGTAAACGCGACGTCGTTAAGGACGTTGTACATGTAATGTTACGGAGCGTATCTAACTAATTTGCATATTTAATCCACTAGTGGATTATCGAACTTATTACATAGTGTTATTACACTCTTAGACGCAACGTCATATGATAAAGCTAGTTAGTGGACAAATTGTTAACTGTTCTAGTAAGTGCAATATCTTAAATTCTGGTATTTTTGCTGTAAAACAGAGCAGCTTTTGCACTTTCAAAAACTGCTCACATTTTTTTTTCAGCAAAACAATTTATTATATTTGCCATATTTAATGAACAGTCTTAACAATACATTAACTAACGACATCATTAGTTTTGAACAACTGTCCCCTAAAAAACATAAATGAGAGAACGGTAAGAGCCATAGCCCCAGATGAGAGGGGTATTCACATTTTAATTTTACTATTTCTGCACAGAAAGGTATGTTGTGAGTATTAACCAGGAGCACCTCACGCCCCCGCCCATAGGGGCTTGAAGAAATATATGGGCTGCATGATGCTTCAACACAGAGCTGAATCCAGCCTGCACACTAGTAAAGGTAAACCGCTTAGAGGATCTAAGCCTGTCCAAGAACCGCAGTGCGAGGCGAACCGTCCATGCTAATAAACGCTATTGGTTTCATTGGGCAACAGGGCTTGCGATGTCATTTCATCTCAATGTCAGGTAAGAGTCCAACAAAATTGGGAGAAACGTCTCCAAAATGACCTTTACAGTGTTCAAGGGGACGTTAAACCTCAAAATCAATCAAAAACCAGAAGCGCCTCACTGAGTTGCTTCTCATGAATGTCTGCAACATGTTTTAATGCAAAAATAAGCAAAATATCAGGGGCCAGTTGTTCAAAACTAACGACGTTGTTAGCTAACATATCGTTAAAACTTTGATCATTCATTTTGGCAAATATGCTAATATTTTTGCTGAAAAAAGGGGAGCTTTTTTTTCAGCAAAAATAACAAAATTTTAGATTTTGTACTTGCTAGAATGTCTAACATTTTGACCACTAACGAGCTCGTTAAGCTAACGAGGCTTTGAACAACTGGCCCCAGTACTTTTCGGATGAAAAAACTGCCTTATCTGGGGCTATCCTGGGTTGGCCCATTTAAGTGTTGAATAACTCAACATGCATGTATATATACCCAACACATAGATGTATTCTTTAAATAGCAGGTCTACAATAAATATATACACATTTAAAACTACGTACAAAAACTTGTATCTCATTTGGACTAGCATATCTTGCAAATTTCTTTTAAAAAAAAAAAGAAAATATAGGCACCACTTTACAATTTAACATTTGGTTATTTATAGTAAGGGTATATTGAGGAAACCACACTATAATTCAGCTTGTAAAATATGTCCAAACATTATGATAACTCACCCGTGCGACATAGTGCATTTTTCACATCTCCTAAATGGCTACTTTTTGATGAAAAAAACGTGATTATTGTCTTGTAAATTATCAAAACATAGGTTGTGGATGCTCATTAGAACCGCCTCATTGAGACGGTTCTAACGAGTACCCACAACCTATGTCTTGGAGCAGTAATAAGAAAAATAATGAATACCCCCGTAAACCCTAGTTTTCTCTATATGAAGTGGGGTTTAGGGGGTCTTTATGTCACAGACTTGTTCACATGATGAATGGCTCTCAGTACACAGCAATTTGATCACAAGGTTTTGGTTTGGTGTTTAATGGCCCAATCAACACTATTTAGGTGATGTTGAGAAGATGAATTTCCCCTGATAGACCACCATTTTCATGGGCAGACATAAGCTGTTTACCAGTAAAGTGCACATTCTTTTGCCAGAAATTGACAACTGCCCTTCTTGAATCAGCAGAAGAGAGAGAATGACTATAGAAAATACCTCATGATCAATTTCCATGAAACAATGTTGCTGGACCCAGCAGGGATCTTTCTGTGGCCTCACAGTCCCCACTCTAATGCAGATCTGAGTGTTCAGTATGACAGACTCGATGGCTCGGTGGCTCATGAGCCACCAAGGCTGTCATACTGAACACAAGGTAGGCTGGGCAGCTATCCAAATGGAGAGCAAAAGACAAGTTATCAAGGGACAGGGTCACCAGTCTGCCTGTTTTAAGGGAAATCAACTCACCTTCCATTTTTACCTTTTACCAAGTTTTTCGCAAAAGAGAGAACATTTATGACCTCTAACTGGCTTTTATGTATTCTGATTATAATTAAGAACTCTTCTCTTAAAGGAAAGAATTTGCTCCTATGGAGCAAATTCTTTCCTTTAAGGGTTGAACCCTTTTGAGAGGGTAGATGAAATATTTTTTAAATAAATTTGTTTTACTCCCCTAAAGGTGCATTCATTCCACTTAAAATACCAGATTAACGGTTTCATGTTTGTGTATGCAATGAAAATGAAAAAGATATTAGCAATATGACAAAACTTGAGGTTGTTAACATAAAGCAAAACAAAAACAGTTTCAGATTCTTATCTAAAATTTACAAGCTAATAACACAAACAAAAAACAATTTTGAGACACACAAAAATCTCAGCAGGCAAGGTTAACCCTTTTTGTACCAAATGGAATCTTCCTCCTTATATATAGCAGGAGTCCATTTCAAATATAAGGGGTGACAGGTTGTTTTCTTCAAAATTAATTTGGAAAAGGCTGAACTTTTTGCAAACAGTGTAGGCCCTGATCAGAGATCTGGGCCTGGCAAACAAACAGTGTAGGCCCTGATCAGACGCCGCATTCTGCGGCGTCTGATCTGGGCCTGCACTGTTTGCCAAGGTACCCGTTTTGGGGTTTCTGGTACAAAATGGGTTAACTGCTGCTCTAGAGTTCTTTCCCTTTTTCGTTAAGCTCTTTGTCAATTTCAACAAAGTCAGGCCCTTTCACATTGCTTTCTGTTATCTGTTCAGTGGCTATCACATTATTATGAGGGTTGATTCTCTGCATAAAAAGAAATGGGGCCATTCTGACATTAATTTCATGATAATTTTCTTTTCTTCTCCATAAAAACACACTTTGTTGACTAATCTAATGACGACAAAAAAGTGTACTGAAGATACACTAAAGATACTCAGCAAAATTAGAATTGCCATTTTAAATCAATTCTAATGATTATCAACAACATGGTTTTATGGATTGGTTGGTTAGTTTTATACTAATTCATTATAGTTCGATTGCGATGAAAGCTCCAAGCTTATTGAATCGCTCTCGAACACTCATTCTGGATGTTATCATGCATGCTACAGGCAGTGACCTTCACACCACTGCTAGTCATTTACACCTGGGTCGAGTGGGGCATTGTCACAGCGTGTCTTGCAAAAGGACACCCATCACCTATGGTGGCCAGATTTGAACCCACAACCTCTCGATCATAAGTCGAACGCACTAACCACTGAGCTATCAAGGCTGACAAATGGTTGATATTGATTTGAGGTTTAACTTCCCCGTCAACACTGTATAGGTCATTTTGAAGATGTTGCTTCCAATTTAGTGGGACTTTTACCAGACAATGAGATGAAATGACATCTCAAGCCCTGTCGCCCAATGAAACCAATAGGGTTTATAAGCATGGACGGTCCGACTTGTACCGCTTTGCCTGGGCAGGCTTAGATTCTCTAAGCGGTTTACCAGTACTCGTGTGCGGTCGAATTCAGCTCTGCGTGGAAGCATCATGCAGCCCATCTATTTCTTCAAGCCCCTATGGGCGGGGGCCGACTGACAATTGGTTGGTGGGTCTAGAGTTTAGTTATGTACATAGCCCCAGATAAGAAGGGGCATCCACATATTATTTTTTCTTAGTTCTACAAGAAAATGTATGTTTTGGGTACTCATTAGAAGCGCTGATAAATAGCATCACTTAAGGGGTAGTTTCTAGTCCATGTGAAATGGGTCCGAGAATCAGCAGAAGAGGGAGAATGACTGTAGACAACATTTTCATCAATTGTCACAAAAGTATGTTGCAGATCCAGCAGGGACTGAACTCGCAACATCCAGATCACTGGTAAAATGTGCATTTGACTAAGCAACCGGGGCCAAACATTTCACGGAGAAATAAGTTAATTTACTATTATCATGAACTCCAATTATCTATTCCTTTCTTTCCATGGAAGGCATACAACTATGGCAGGGCTTTTGTTATAAAATTTGAAGATTATGAACCTAATTTGATAAGTTTCATCTATAAAGACGAGTAAAGTCTCTCAGTGCGTCGCTAACATCTGTCACTTTTTCTGCACTAGTAACTGCTTTATGAAAGTCTGTGAGTTGTTTATGAGTAGCTGTCACCGCACCACCAGAGTTCTCTGTGGGTAACGCTTTCAACACAGCCTCCAACCAAACACAGAAAGTCTGAAAAAGAAGACATAAATGCTACTGTAAAAATCCTAAAAACTGGGATACCTTGAGGACTCCTAAAATTTTAACAAATTTGTTTCACGATCCAGCAAGGAGTTCAAAAAAGGATACGGACTGGAAAACACCGCAGACAATGATCAGACTGCTCCTTCAGGAGCAGTCTGATGTGGGTCTGCACTGTTTGCTTAGGCCTGTCTGTCCCAATATTTAGGATCATTAAGGTATTTTTCTGTTAGACAAGCCTTTACACTTTCTGTCAGATCCTTATTCTTCGGACATTGTACCTTAAATACCTTATACAAGAGGGCCCAGAGGGCCCTGAATCGCTCACCTGAGAATTAGTGTCTCCAGTACATTCTAGGCCCAAGGGCTATAATTTGAACAAACTTGGTAATGGTCCACTAGATGAAGCTTCATACCAAATATCAAAGACCTGGGCCTTCTGGTTTCAGACATGAAGATTTTTAAAGGTTTTCCCTATATAATCCGATGAAAAACCAAAGGGTCCCAGAGTGGGGGCATTTTTGGCCCCAGGGCTATAATTTGAACAATCTTGAAAGAGGTCCACTAGATGAAGCTTCACACCAAATACCTAAGATCTGGGCCTTGCGGATTCAGAGAAGAAGATTTTTAAAGATTTTCCCTGTATAAGCCTATGTAAAACCAAAGGCCCCCGGGGCGGGGGCATTTTTGGCCCCAAGGCTATAATTTGAACAATCTTAGTAAAGGTCCACTAGGTAAAGCTTCACACAAATATTAAAGATGTGGGCCTTGTGGTTTCAGAGAAGAAGATTTTTTAATGATTTTCCCTATATAAGCCTATGTAAAACCATAGGCCCCCGGGCGGGGGCATTTTGGCCCCCAGGGCTATAATTTGAACAATCTTGGTAGAGGTCCACTAGATGAAGCTTCACACCAATGATCTGGGCCTTGCGGTTTCAGAGAAGAAGATTTTTAAAGATTTTCCCTGTATAAGCCTATGTAAAACCAAAGGCCCCCGGGGCGGGGGCATTTTGGGCCCCAAGGCTATAATTTGAACAATCTTGGTAGAGGTCCACTAGTTAAAGCTTCACACAAAATATTAAAGATGTGGGCCTTGTAATTTCAGAGAAGAAGATTTTTTAATGATTTTCCATAAGCCTATGTAAAACCATAGGCCCCCGGGGCGGGGGCATTTTGGCCCCCAGGGCTATAATTTGAACAATCTTGAAAGAGGTCCACTAGATGAGGCTTCACATCAATGATCTGGGCCTTGCGGTTTCAGAGAACAAGATTTTTAAAGATTTTCCCTGTATAAGCCTATGTAAAACCAAAGGCCCCCGGGGCGGGGGCATTTTGGCCCCCAGGGCTATAATTTGAACAATCTTGGTAGAGGTCCACTAGATGAAGCTTCACACCAAATATCAAAGATCTGGGCCTTGCGGTTTCAGAGAAGAAGATTTTTAAAGATTTTCCCTGTATAAGTCTATGTAAAACCAAAGGCCCCTGGGGCGGGGGCATTTTTGGCCCCAAGGCTATAATTTGAACAATCTTAGTAGAGGTCCACCAGGTAAAGCTTCACACCAAATATTAAAGACCTGGGCCTTGTGGTTTCAGAGAAGAAGATTTTTTAATGATTTTCCCTATATAAGCCTATGTAAAACCAAAGGCCCCCGGGGCGGGGGCATTTTGGCCCCCAGGCCTATAATTTGAACAATCTTGGTAGAGGTCCACTAGATGAAGCTTTATACCAAATATCGAAGACCTGGGCCTTGCGGTTTCATAGAAGAAGATTTTTAAAGTTTTATTTTAGAAAAGCTATTTTTAGCTCCTGTGACCCAGATGTGCAATGGACCGGAACCATTTGAACAATTTTGAAAGGGGACCACCTAAGGATCATTGCTGTGAAGTTTGGTCAAAATCCGATCAGCGGTTTAGGAGGAGATGTCATTTGAAGAAAAAGTTTACGCACACACACACGCACGCACACACGCACGCACGCACTGACGACGGACGAAAAGTGATCCCAAAAGCTCACCTTGTCACTACGTGACACGTGAGCTAAAAACTCCTTGCAAATCATGTTTGGAACAAGTACAATTGTTTATTTGTTTGTTTAACTTCCCCGTCAACACAATTTAGGTCATTTTAGAGACGTTGCTTCCAATTTTGTGGGACTTCTACCCAACATTGAGATGAAATGACATCTCAAGCCCTGCCACCCAATAAAACCAAACTGTTTATATGCATGGACAGTCTGACCTGCATCACTTTGCCTGAACAGGCTTAGACCTCCTAAGCGGTTTACCAGTACTCATGTGCTTAGTCGGTTTCAGGTCTGCATGGAAGCACCGTGCAGCCCAATTTATTTCTCCAAGCCCTGATTGGGGTGGAGGGAGGGTAGGTGCGTTTGGATCAAGTACAATTTACTGATGTTGCACATAAAAATAACTGGATGAGTGGCAATCTGTGCAGATCCTAATGGCATATTGATACAAATACATATGGTAAATATGCAAATATTTCAAATAAACAATGTTTAACACTAGGGTTGTCGCAAATGTTGACGTACTGACAAACAATTGGACAGAAAATCAGACACCTATATCATGTCATGCTTACAACAGGCATGACAAAAACCATACAAAATAAACAAGACAAGAGGGCCCTGAATTGCTCACCTGAGTATCAGTGTCTCTAGTGCATTCTTGGCCCAATGGCTATAATATGAATAAACTTGGTAGTGGTCCACTAGATAAGGCTTCAGACCAAATATCAAAGACCTGGGCCTTCTGCTTTCAGAAAAGATTTTTAAAGGATTTCCCTATATAAGCCTATGTAAAACCAGCGGGCCCTGGCGCGTGGGCATTTTTGGCGCCAGAGCTATAATTTGACAAATCTCAGCAGAGGTTCACTAGTTGAAGCTTCACACCAGATATCAAAGACCTGGGCCTTCTGGTTTCAGACAAGAATATTTTTAAAGGTTATTTCCTATATATGCCTATGTAAAACTAGTGGGTCCCAGCGCAGGGACATTTTTGGCTCAAAGGCTATAATTTGAACAATCTTGGTAGAGGTCCGTTAGATGAAGCTTTATACCAAATATCAAAGACCTGGGCCTGGCGCTTTCAGAGAAGCTTTTCTAAAATTTCCCCTATATAAGCCTAAGTAAAACCAAAGGGCCCCGGGGCGGGGGCATTTTTGGCCCCAGCACTATAATTTGAACAATCTTGGTAGGGGTCCACTAGATGAAGCTTCATACAAAATAGCAAAAGACATGGGCCTTGCGGTTTCAAAGAAGAAGATATTTAAAGATTTTCCCTATATAAGCCCAAGTAAAAACCAAAGGGCCCCGGACGGGGCATTTTTGGCCCCAGCACTAAAATTTGAACAATCTTGGTAGAGGTCCACTAGATGAAGCTTCATACCAAATATCAAAGATCTGGGCCTTGCGGTTTCAGAGAAGAAGACTTTTAAAGATTTTCCATATATAAGCCCATGCAAAACCAAAGGGCCCCGGGGCGGGGGCACTTTTGGCCCCAGCACTATAATTTGAACAATCTTGGTAGGGGTCCACTAGATGAAACTTCATACCAAATATCAAAGATCTGGGCCTTGCGGTTTCAGAGGAGAAGATTTTTAAAGATTTTCCCCATATAAGCCCATGTTAAACCAAAGGGCCCTAGAGCGGGGGCATTTTTGGCCCCAGCACTGTAATTTGAACAATCTTGGTAGAGGTCCACTAGATGAAGCTTCATACCAAATATCAAAGATCTGGGCCTTGCAGTTTCAGAGAAGAAGGTTTTTAAAGATTTTCCCTAAATAAGCATATGTAAAACCAAAGGGCCCCGGGGCGGGGGCATTTTTGGCCCAAGCACTATAATTTGAACAATCTTGGCAGGGGTCCACTAGATGAAACTTCATACCAAATATCAAAGACCTGGGCCTTGGGGTTTCAGAGAAGAAGATTTTTAAAGATTTTCTCTATATAATCCTATGTAAAACCAAAGGAACCCAGGGCTAGGGCATTTTTTGCCCCAGCACTATAATTTGAACAATCTTGGTAGGGGTCCACTAGATGAAGCTTCATACCAAATATCAAAGACCTGGGCCTTGTGGTTTCAGAGAAGAAGATTTTTTAAGTTTTCGGTAAAAAAATCTATTTTTGGCTCCTGTGACCTAGATGTGCAATGGACCGGAACCATTTGAACAACTTTGAAAGGGGACCACCTATGGGTCATTCCTGTGAAGTTTGGTCAAAATCCGATCAGTGGTTTAGGAGATGTCATTTGAAGAAAAAGTTTACGGACACACTGACGGACGGACGCACGCACAACGGACAAAAAGTGATCCCAAAAGCTCACCTCGTCACTACGTGACAGGTGAGCTAAAAATGTGTCATACTGACACAGAGGATGTAATTTTATTTCTGAAATTAGCCTAAAACACCTTGTCTGAAGTTTGAATATCACAGTGGTATTCAAGGTTCAGTTTGTTTGTTTGATTTCATGTTTAACGTCCCCGTCAACACTGTTAAGGTCATTTTGGAGACGTTGCTTCCAATTTTGTGGGATTCTTACCCGACATTAAGATGAAATGACATCTCAAGGCCTGTCGCCCAATGAAACCAATAGGGTTTATAAGTATGAATGGTCCGACTCGCACTGCTTTGCCTGGGCTTAAGCGGTTTACTCATGGGCAATTTCTGAAATAAATCACATTCTTTGTTCATTTCTATATTGAGGGACCAAGCCCTTTGTACCAGGAAGACTTAAAACATCTACTCACAACTGAACAGAACATTTCTATGAGAGATTGTCCAGGAACTTGAGTGAACCAATGAGTGAACTGAAGTCTGAGCATGTCTCAACTCACTGTCAAATCCGCGTAATGAACAGCCCTGTAAACCCCACTTTATATAAAGTAAACTGGAGTTTACAAGGGTATGTACACCCCAATCCCTTTATAAAACTGTTGTTGGGGTCCAAACCAGAAACGATATTAGTTAAACAATTGTGTTATATCCAAGCAAAAATGTATAGATTATATAGAAAAATGACCATTTTCTATATAATTTATACATTTTTGGGATCCATCTTGAAACTGTTATATCCAAAACTGTGTTATAACAAAGTTTATCATATGACATTGCGTCTGAGAGTGTAATGACGTCATATAATAAATTTGATAATCCACTAGTGTATTAAATATGCAAATTAGTTAGATAAGCCCCATAACGTTACATGTACAACGTTCTTAACGACGTCGCGTTTACTTAGTGAAATACTGACATTTTTGTAAAATAATCGTGAATAAAATGCGTTTTAAATGTCATATGATAAATAGAATATTGCATTTGTGCTCATATATTATTGAATTTATTAAACTTGTTGAGGAAAAGGGATAAAATGCTTGACAAAGCCTCACATTTTATCCCTTTTCCTCAACTCATTTAATAAATTCAATAATACATGAACACTCATCTAAGATCCTCTATATTATAACCAGATTGTGGTTTATTATTTATCTTATTTCTGCCCCAAGTAATAAGTTGTGGGTATTCATTAGAGCCGCTTTATTGAGACAATTCTAACAACCACCCACACCCTATGTTTGGATTATAAATAAGAAAAAATATCACAAAATTTAACTAGAAAAAATGACCGCTTTGGAAACTGTGTCACATAGATGTGTTATTCAAAGCTTACACAGTAGAGATAGACCAATACTTACCGGTCTGTCTACCAGCATAATCTCATTAACAACTTCCCCCAGATCTACGACCATGTAGGTTGGTAAACAGAAGACACAAGAGTGGACAAGAGAGTGAACTAAGGCCTGACCATGTTCATGCAGCAAATTTTTAACAAGTGTACTCCGAGACTCAAAGTCATCATTTTCCTGGAAAAATCGAGGTGCTAATTTTCAGACATACTGTCCAATTTTAATGTCTAGAGTCATTGTCCGGTCATCATAATGCAATATCATGTGACGCTTGAAATGATTGTAATTTATTTAACATTCATTGAAGTACATGGATAATGCATTTCTCCATCACTGTGCACATTTTGAATGATTTGATTGGTTGAAATAGAAGTTTTATACAGTAAAATTCCTATATTAAGACCACCTTTGGGGCTGTTCAAAAGTGGTCTTTAAGACCAAAGGTGGTCCATGACCAGAGGACAATTTGTTTGTTTGTTTGATTTGAGGTTTAACATCCACGTCATTTTGGAGCCGTTGCTTCCAATTTTGTGTGACGTTTACCCAACATTGAGATGAAATGACATCTCAAGCCCTGTCGACCAATGAAACCAATAGGGTTTATAAGCATGGACGTTCCGACTCGCACCGCTTCAACTTGGTATGCTTAGATCCTCTAAGCGGTTTACCAGTACTCGTGTGCGGTTGGCTTCAGCTCTGCGTGGAAGCATCATGCAGCCCATTTATTTCTCAAGCCCCAATGGGTGGGGGCCGGACCAGAGGGCAGTGTATGCAGAAAAGTCAAAGGAAGAATAACTGCAACCTACAAAATAAGCTTTTTAAAGAAGAATTAGTATTAATTCTAATGCACTTACGTATGTAACGCGACGTCTGATTGGATAACGTCAAAAATTTGCGACAGTATATTCCACGATATACTGTCGGAAATCCGACGTCACCACGTAACGTCATTTTTCATTGTCTGACATTTGGTTTTACGCAGCTCACAACGCCTGCTGCTTTGTGCAAAATAGTACAATTTTTAACAAAACAACCGAATAAGTGCATTAGAATGTGGATAACTGTATTGAAAATTTTCATTTGTGGAGGTTAATCGGTGGTTTTACGGTCGCAAATTCCGTTTTACGGCTCCGCTGACGCGTCCCCGTAAAACAAATTTCCGACCGTAAAACCACCGATTTACCTCCCCAAATGACAATTTTGAATACAGTTATCCCCTAATTTTAGGTAGTCTTAATAGCGGAATTTCACCGTACTTTGATAAATTCCATCACAAAAATCTCAGAACTACTTCACACAGCAACAGAAAGTAATATAACATGATATCAAAGAGCAGGTTCAGAATCCACGCGTTACTTCATTTTAAATGAAATGTCATCAAAAAATGGAAAACTATTGAAAACATAAATGTTAGAAGACAAATAAACTGAACTTAAAGACTTTACACATTTTTTTTCTCGGGTTTCTTTTAACCCTTATCTTGCTGTTCACGACAACCCCTATCTTTGCAAACAGTGTAGATCCAGATCATATGGCTTCTGAAGAAGCCATCTGATCAGGATCTACACTGTTTGGCATTATGTTTGTGAATTTGTAGCAATAAATTACATCGAGTAATTTGATTGGTTGATAGACAGAAATGGGTGTGGCTTAAATGAATATTCAGCAAGATAAGGGTTAAAGATGGCAGCTTCCAAATGAATAATCATTCCGACGTGGCTGTTGGTAAGTTCATTCTTACGCGTTCGAAAAAATTTCTAAAATCTAACATTTTGGTGACATTATTAACATTTCCATGACGAAGTTGAAATTACAGTCAAACTTCCGTTATCCAGCCCCTGTTTATTCTGATTTCCTGTCCAATCCGGCCAAAAATGTCAGTCTGTTGAATTCATCCATATACCACAATGTTAAAATTTCCTGTCTACTTCAGACACTGCACATTCGACCTACTTTTCCAGTCTGTTGGGCATGACTTTTGCTGCATAATCCGGACAAAGTGTTGGCATTCTTGCTCTATGTGAATTGATTAGGAATAACCCAGGTAAACCGCAACAGCTGATTGAGCACAGTTTATGATTGTTACAGCTAAATCCATTGTTGTAAGATACTATTATTTACTGGTTGAAAATTGCATATAAGTCAATGTAAAACCAAAGGGCCCCGGGGCAGGGCAATTTTGGCCTCAGGGTTATAATCTGAACAAGCTTGATAGAAGTCCACAAGAAGAAGCTTCATACCAAATATCAAACCATATATCAAACACCTGAGCCTTCTGGTTTCAGACACAAAGATTTTTAAAGGTTTCCCTATATATGTCAATGTAAAACCAAAGGGCCTCAGGGTGAGGGCATGTTTGGCCCTAGGGCTATAATTTGAACAATCTTGGTAGAGATCCACTAGATGAAGCTACACACCAAATATTAAAGACCTAGGACTTGTGGTTTCAGAGGGGAAGATTTTTTAATGATTTTTCCTATATAAGTCAATGTTAAACCAAAGGACCCCCGGGGCGGGGGCATTTTTGGCCCCAGGGCTATAATTTGTACATTCTTGATAGAGGTCCACAAGACAAAGCTTCATACCAAATATCAAACACCTGAGCCTTGCAGTTTCAGAGGAGAAGATTTTTTAAGATTTTTCCTATATGAGTCAATGTCAAACCAAGGGCCCCAAGGCTATAATTTGAACAATCTTGATAGAGGTCCACAAGACAAGGGCCCCAGGACAGGGACATTTTTAGCCCCAGGGCTATAATTTGAATAATCTTGGTAGAGGTCTACTAGATGAAGCTACACACCAAATATCGAAAGCCTGGGCCTTGCGGTATCAGAGGAGAAGATTTTTTTAGTTTTCATTAACGAAATCTATTGGACCGGAACCATCTGAACAACTTTGAAAGGGGACCAGCTAAGGATCATTCCTGTGAAGTTTGGTCAAAATCAGATCAGTGGTTTAGGAGGAGATGTCTTTTGAAGAAATTGTTTACGGTCAGACGCACGGTCACACGCACAACAGACGATGGACGAAAAGTGATCCCAAAAGCTCATCTCGTCACTACATGACAGGTGAGCTAAAAATGCAGAACTTTCACATTAGCATGAATCAGTGTAAACAAGAGTTTTATTATAAACGTTTTTTGTTTGTTTGTTTGTGTTGGAGTTTAATGGCCCAGTCAACACAATTGATGTGATTTTAAATTCTGTTGAATTTCTTTCATGCTTTTTATATGGAATAAATTTTGTGTGTATTAAGTGTGAAGTGTAGTCATTCTCTACCCCTCGGTGGATACCTCCACTGAGCAAAGTCATCTTGAGGTCACATGGGTAAGTGGTTCTCTCTTTTCCACCCCCCTGTCTAATCCGGCCAGATTAGACAGGTTTGACGATATAAGGAATGAGTGAGTGTTGAGTTTCATGTCTCACCAACAGCTAATGTCATACGGAGACAGGACGTCGGTTTAAAGACTATTTCACACAGTGACAGGGGTAGTAATATAACTAGAGGTCAAAGAGCACGTTTAGAACCAGCGCATTAAGTCATTGTATTATGAAGTGACGTCAACAGCTTTCAATTAAAAGATGGAAAACTATTGAAAACGTAAATGTTAGAAGACAAACTGAATTTAAAGACTTGACTTTTTTTGGATTTGATTTCTTTCAAAGATGGCAGCTTCTAATTGAATAATCATTCTGCCTTGGCCATTAGTAAGTTCATTTCTTACGCTTACGAAAGATATCCTAAAATCTACCATTTTTGGTGACATTTTTAACATTTTGATGATAGAGTTGGAATTATAAGAAATGAATCATCATTTTTGTGGATTTTGTCGATGTGTAAACTGATAAAATCCACAAAAATGAAATTCATTCCTAAAGTAATGTGTGAGAGGATGCTAGCGGATATGCAAGCCTGTGCTGAAGGTGCAGTCTGATCTGCATCAACATAATTTGCTCCAAGACTTCAGTCAAGATAATTATAACAGCTGTCAGTTTTACAGCAACTTACGTCTTTTGATGTTGCAGCTCGGATAAACTCTGTTATAAATTTCATCACAGAATTGTTGGCATCTTTGTGATCTAAAGAGCATGCAGCTATTGCACAACACAGGATAGACTTCACAACAGGAGATTGGAGAAACGCTAGGGCAGACCGCTGCATAAACCTGTGGAGAGAAGACAATACTTGAGAAGTTCATTATCAAAGTGAACAAGGGTAGCAAATGTATGATAACGAGCAATTCTAGGTAAAGGATATCCATGATAACAAGCAATTCTAGGTAAAGGATATCCATGATAACGAGCAATTCTAGGTAAAGGATATCCATGATAACAAGCAATTTTAGGTAAAGGATATCTATGATAACAAACAATTCTAGGTAAAGGATATCCATGATAACAAGCAAGTCACGGTAAAGGATATCTATGATGACAAGCAATTCTAGTTAAAGGATATCTATGATCACAAGCAATTCAAGGTAAAGGATATCTATGATAACAAACAATTCTAGGTAAAGGATATCTATGATCACAAGCAATTCAAGGTAAAGGATATCTATGATGACAAGCAATTCTAGTTAAAGGATATCCATGATCACAAGCAATTCTAGGTAAAGGATATCTATGATGACAAGCAATTTTAGTTAAAGGATATCCATGATGACAAGCAATTCTAGGTAAAGGATATCTATGATGACAAGCAATTCTAGGTAAAGGATATCTATGATGACAAGCAATTCTAGGTAAAGGATATCTATGATCACAAGGAATTCAAGGTAAAGGATATCTATGATGACAAGCAATTCTAGTTAAAGGATATCTATGATCACAAGCAATTCTAGGTAAAGGATTTCTATGATAACAAGCAATTCTAGGTAAAGGATATCTATGATGACAAGCAATTCTAGTAAAAGGATCCCTATGATGATAAGCAATTCTAGGTAAAGATGATCTATGATGAATTGATAAGCAATTCAAGATAAAGGTTATCTATGATGCTACCCATTTCAATGGAAAGGTAAACAATATAAGGTAAAGGGTATATGATGCTAAGCAATTCAAGGTAAATGATATCCATGAATATTAGCAAATCCAGGTAAAGGATATCTATGATGATAAGCATTTCAAGGTAAACATTGAATATTTGCAATTCAAGGTATTGGATATCCATGATGCTAAGCAATTCAAGGTAAAGGATATCTATGTAAATAATCAAGCCAAGGTAAAGGAATTCTATGATAAACAATTCCAGGTAAAGCATAACTATGATGATTACAAGTCAAGATAAAAGTTTCAATTTACTTTGTTTCATAGTGTGCTTACCGTAAACTTAATCTAAACAGATCATCAACAGTGTCAGGATGATTTCGAAGCCCGTTTTGTTCTTCCAGAAGCTTGAATGTAGGCCCACAGAATGCCTGCAGCATGTCTAGCAAGCCTTTGACACAGTCCTGGTCACCCCCATACTCATCCACTAATATACTGCCCAGGTAGAGAAAACATGAGTGAGGATGTACCTGGTACAAACTGACCATCTGAAATGCAACAAAACATAATTTATTTTCTTTGTTTGGAGTTAAGGGGAATGGGAACACCTTCAGGGGAGGAAACTCCTGCAACAGTATTTTTGTCTCCCATGTCAATAGGGGTCAACTCTTAAAGAAAAGAATTTGCTCCTGAGGAGAAAAATTCTTTCCTTTAAGAGTAGTCCCATTTTTCCGTGGCACAGGTCTTATAGAAAGGCGAACAGGAAGTCGCAAAAGTTGTCTCCCTCTGAAAAATGGCAGAAAAATCAGCCAGGTGTTCCCATTCTCCTTAAACGGCAAAGTCAACACTATTTAGGTCACATCTAGCTGGTTAGTTTACCTAACCACACTTTTGCTGGCCAGGCCTGAACACATTTGGGGCCATAAAAGTATGTTTGAGCTAGTGAAGTTCGAGCCACTGAGAGTTATTTTTAGAATCAGGTTAAGAGCTATAATATATTGATCTACCGTAATGATCCTAACTATTGGGACAGATAGGCATTAGCAAACAGTGCAGACCCAGATCAGACTGCTCCTGAAGGAGCAGTCTGATCAGGGTCTACACTGTTTACCATTCCGTCTGCAGCTTTGGACTCCGAGCTGATTCATGAAACAAATTTGTTTAAGTTTTATAGGAAGTACAGCAAGACATCAAGGTGTCCCAATTTTTAGGATTTTTACAGTAAACATTTTATATATTAGCTGATACAGGTCCAGCTGTGACTACATATTTTTTAGTGGGACCAAACAGTAGTACTATACAATGCTTTTATGTGTAAATGTTTTGAGACACAGAGGATCTTACATGAGTTTTCATGTACAATTGAATTTATTAAACAAGTTGAGCAAAAGTATATTATTCAAAAGTGTTTAATAAATTCAATAATACATGAGCACGAATGCAAGATTCTATTTATTATATGACATTTAAAACCCATGTTAATTAACAATTTTTGTATAAAATTGTCAACATTCCTCCAATAGTAAATGCAACATCATTAAGGACATCGTATGTCTAACGTTACAGGATGTATCTAACTTATCTGCATATTAAATCCACAAGTGGATTACCAAATTTAATACATGGCGTTATTACATTCCCAGATGCAGCATCAAATGATAAAAATGTTTAATGGCTCAAAGAAAGTCAACATCTGTTGTGTCCTCATTTACCTGTCCTTCTCTCCCTTCCACTGATTCGAGAAGGGCAGTTGTCAGTTTCTGAGGAAAGAATGTGCACTGTACTGGTAAACTGCTTGTATATAAACCTTCCCAGGAAGTAAGATTCTGTAAATTGACAAGCTCGACATGGCCTAAACAGTGTTGACAGGGCTGTTAAACCCCAAACCAAACCAGAAACCAGAAACTCATTTACCTGAAAAAGTAATCATCAAGTAAATTGATAAATCAGCACGCCACTTGATTTTTACATATCGGCCTTGACTCAATGAAACTTCCCTTCAGACAAAATTGCATGAGATTTTCAGAAAGACCAGTTTTTTTTTAAGATCGAAACATTTTATTTTTCTAAGATACTCCATGTTTTAAGCAAGTTATTCAATATTTCATGAAAGTACCCTTACTGATGTTGATTTCGAGAATTATGATGTTAAAGTGAAGTATAGTATTTTCACGCCTACAAGTGTTGAAAATACTCAAAACTGGCGTCAAATTAAGTATTGTGTGAATAGAAAATATGGGTTCATGGAAGTAACCAACCATCGATGATGAAATCAAATTCATTTTTTTGGGGGGGGGGGGGGAGGGGGGGGGGTTGCATTTGATTTTGTGGCTGCTTTGGTGGCAATATGCAAAAAAATATAGGGTAGTGTCATGTGACTGGCAATTAAGCATGTTAAACAGATGTCTTCATGGTTTTAAATATTTTTTGGCACAGGATTAAACCAAACTTATTTGAAAAATGCACAAGTAATCCCTTTTACACTGTTTCCTGACATTGGGCAAAGAATATCTGAATGGCCCTTTTCTTACGTTGAGGCTCATATGACCGTAACTGGTGAACTCTAAACTTAAGATCATTCCAACACTATTTAACTCATAGGGGAACCCCAAACTGAGTAATTGGCAAAGTGCACCCCACGATCAGGTACCGCAAAGGAATATGTAGTGTCTGATCAGGGTCTACACAGGAGCACATTCTGTCCATTAACCCTTTCCCACTCAGATACATCTTTTTTATGTGTCTGAATGCCCCCCTTTTGAGCCCCAGAACCACCTAAAATCTGCATTCCCCACCCAACGACAGCTATGTTTGCATTAGGATTAGTTGTCCTAAAAATGGCCTGTTTTTTCGCGTGGCTCCCCACTAAAAATATACCTATGGGGGTTTGAAGGGGGCAGCAGACCCCTCACCGCCGAAAAAAAATGGAGGAATTGCCCAGCCAGTCACTGAAATGAAATCTGAGGGTGTCTGGGGTCAAAAATGCCTCGAAACTGACGCTGGCAAAACATACTGCCAACAGTGAAAATGGCCAGTGTCAAACCCCTTAATTGTTACCTTGTCAGCAGTGTAAAGATTTAGATTTGGTCAAAAGTACATGTGAAATCAGAATTTTTGACAACTTTGAGATGCCCCCTCGTTACCATAGCAACAATGATTCAGCCTAAAAGGGGTCCATTTGAAAGGCTACTGTCCAGTGAACATTCCTGCCGAGTTTGATGTAAAACAGACCATTCATTATGAAATAATGGTTATATGAAGTTGCTGACCTAGGCAACACTGTGAAAATCAACAAAATTCACAAAGTCCCTGAGTGGGAATGGGGTTAAGAGTTGACCCCCATTGAACTACTTTTGCAGAAGTTGCCTCCCATGAAGGTGTATCCATTCCACTAAAGAGCCCACAATTTTGTAGTCTACTGAAGTTGAAATGGTGCCAAAAGATTGCAATCATCAAGTTAACAATGTATACCCATTTAAACCCCACTTTATACAGAGAAAACTTGTTTTGTTTTTTTTTTTTAAAGGGGTATATATTATTTTGCATATTTCGGCTGCAAAACAGGCTGTGGATACTCGTTAGAACCGAATGAGGCGGTTATAACGAGCACCCACAACCAATGTATGAAAAAGTAGCCATTTTGGATTATAATGGGAAGCCATGGTGTCAGATGGGTGTGTTATCATAATGGACATGTGGGATGACACTAGGGTTGATGCAAATGTCCTCGGATCAACAAATGGATGGAAAAATGGAAAAAGAAAAAACTGCTATGCTGGACCATGCTAAATCCTGGCGTGACAAAAATTATCCCAAAATTGTCATTGGTACCATACCTGTGTGACTAAAGGTGTAAGTAGAGGTTGAGAACTTTTTCCTAGACATCGTATGGCAAATCTAATACATCTACAGCACCGTTCAACAATTCTGTTGTCAGCCTGGTATTTACTACAGGCCTCAGATAAAACTGGCCACAACTGAAAAGATATAAGGAAAGAAAGTTTCAAACAAGAGGACCATGAGGTCCTGAGCACTCTCCCGAGCCCTGTGAATTATTTAGTCCCTTTTTTCCTCAACTCAGTGACTATGGGTTTTGATACAGATAATCATGGTAATCATAATCTGTGGAAATCATGATCTGTGGTACAGGCCTTGACCTCCGGCACAGTACGGGTCTGTTCCAATGTGCTATATGTCGCACTGGAGTGGGCAGCAACAGTATTTTTTGCAATGGCTGCAAGTTCTGGGTGCACAAGAAATGGAGTGGTCTCAAGCGCTTGACAGAGGACCTGGATTACAGGTGTACACAGTGCCATGAAACTGCATGTCCCTTTGATGGCAGACCACAGAGGGAATTCCAAGTCGGACCTGACGAGCTGGAAGTAGTAGCTTCCTTTTGCTACTTAGGTGTCAGGCTCTCAGCAACGGGTGGCTGTGATCTTTCGACCACATCACGTGTGAAAATAGCCTGAAGAAATTCAAGGAGCTGCTATCAGTTCTCTCTTCCTGCCCCTCTCGTTCAAGACACGCAGCCGTGTATACAGCTCTTATGTGCGGAGCGCAATGCTTAGTGCCAGTGAGACTTAAGCCATTGACAAAGCCAAACCTCCAGTGTCTGCAGCGGTATGACAGGGCAATGATCAGACAGATCTGCAATGTCAAGCCACAGGACACTGTCACTATCATGTCCAGTGAGCTACTTGCCCTGCTTGGCATTGAGGACTTGGACCTCATCCTAAAAGAGAGAAGGCTCCACTGGCAAGACATGTGGAAGGCTCCAATGGTGCAGTCAAGACTGCCTATGACATACAGGTAAAGTCCAACCTGTATTAAGCAAGCACCTAAGGGAAAACCACAATGTGTTTGCTTAAGACAGGTGCTTGCTTAATACCGATGAAATTTAACACAATTGCCATTTTTGGGAACTGAATGCCTGCTTGCTTAAGACAGGTTGCTTGCTTAATAGAGGTGGCCACTACGACAGGTTTAACTGTAGATGGAAGGTGTGGGCCTGGGAGGCCCAAGATGACCTGGAAGCAGCTGACAGAGAGAGATGACAGAGAGTGAAAGCTCTCTGCTATCGACCCTCATGATAGATGGACCCTCATGGAGATCTGGTGTAAGATCTGCCATGCATGCAATAAGCCAGCTACCTGGAAAGGGGCCCATTTATGTGATGTTGCCCCTGTACCTGCATGTTAATCAAAATTCTGATAATGATGAAATGATAAACAGGTCAAGGTAAACCTTAGGTCATTATTTACAAAATATTGTGGTACTCAGTCACCTGGAGAAGATTATTTAAGTTTTCAATATACAGCTTTGGCAGCAATTTTGGTCATGTGACCTGGACCATTTTAACAAACATTTGTTAATCCATTGCCAAAGCAGCTGCATATAAAATTTAAGTTGAAAGGTTGATGGACACATGGGGCCAAGGTTGCTGACTGACCTTGACATATATTAACATTCACAGTCATGCATACAGTGCCTACTCTCATTTCATAATCACAACAGTTTTCGAACAAGAGCACCGCATGCGGGTGCCAACGCTTGGCTGCTGTTTCTTTTAGTTAAACAAATATTCTAAGTCGAAAAAGGGGCATAACTTTGTCAAAAATATTTTGAGAGTTACCTCACCTATTGGTATGAGTTCTTGGGCGACAGGGCTTGAGATGTCATTTCATCTCAATGTCGGGTAAAGGTCCCACAAAGGAGCAGTCTCTATAAGGCTGTTTTCATGGCCACAACCGATTTCCTTTAATTTTTGTAGCTTCAAATTGGTACATATGGACTGTCTAATGGTGAATTTTTAGACTCTTTGGTCCACTGGTTTTTGCTGTATACACTATTAAAGTGGGTGGGGTAATGTCACCCCATCAAGGGTATACCAACAAAAATGCTATTATTTTTGTTCAAAGTGCATGACTGGAGGCGATGTTTGCCGTAAGCTTACTACCCTTTTAGGCATAACAGTCGGTGATAACAGTCTTATAAATATCAAACAAGAGAAGAGTTTATACGCGCTTGTAAGTTGTACCCAAATATCAGTAATTTTTATTCCCCAACTTTACGAAAAACCACAACACCTTTACAGTTTTCAACTTATTTCAAAGATCTTTCATAAATATAATGTTGATGTAATAGTCATTCTAGGTATATGTCAGAATTATTGTTAGTTCATAAAACTTAAAGAGTTACCTGCCCCTGAAATTGGATTTACCCATTTTTTTTAAATCGGAGTGCATTTATCCGTTTGTAGTACTCACAACTTCATTTGAAAGTGAATAAACCGATTCCATGCAAATATTATTAAATAGATGTGGACAAGAAAGTCATTTGATTTAATAGTGCATGCTAGTATTTCCTTTTTTTTTTTTTTTTTTTTGGTTATTTATGAACTCTTAATTGCCAGGTGCAAATGGAACATTTGTCAACTGTCAAACATTTTTGACCACCAAAGCAGGTATTGCTCATGTTGTGGAACCCCATTTAGACTCATACTGTGCTTAAATATAAGCCTGTATGGTCTCACGACATGTTTAAGAATTTGTTAATTTACTGATCTTCCTCTGAATCGCTAGATGTACTCCACGTCTCAACAGCAGCATCATAAACAAAATCAATATGTTCCCGGCTTGGTTTTGCTTCACTATTTTCTGTTTTGTTCCGGTAATATCCCAAATACCAGAGAACAGAAGCCACATGTGCGCAACATCCCACGGTACAAGCTCCACTTCTGCACCCACAATACCATCCGGTGATTGGGTTCAGTCATTGTGTAAATTCAACCCACGTTATATGTTTTATTAGATGTGTGGCGAGAACGTATCTGTGCTTTCAGAACACCATCTTCTTCTTTGTGTGCCATTATCTCATATGATCCATTGTCGTCAAAATGTTCATCTGTGTAGGATTTGGTTTGTTTCAGCTGGTAAATACCCAGTTTCAAATCCCTGAGTTCATCCATAGTCATCTCTGGGAAATTCTCAAGTTTCTCATCATCGCTCTTTTTCCAAATAACCCGTTTTTTATCCCAGCCATTTTTTGTCGCGCCTGTTATCAGCATGGCGCGATATAGGAGCCCGGTTTTCCCTCCGTTTGTTCGTCCATTTGTCAAGGAGTCAACATTTGCGACCACCCTAGCATTCACCCTAATGGTCAAGTTTATTTCTCAAGAACTATAAGAGCTTCATTAATGATACTTGGTACAAACTTGTATCTGGGGATGACAACTTACATGCAAGCATCCATATTTGACCTTGACCTACATTTCATGGTTCGCTGACTTTGTAAAATATTGCGACCACCCTAGCGTTCACCTTAATGGCAGCTTATTTCTCAAGAACTATAAGTGCTTCATTAATGATATGTGGTACAAACTTGTATCTGTGGATGGCAACTTGAATGCAAGCATCCATATTTGACCTTGACCTACATTTCATGGTTCACTGACTTTGTAAAATATTGCGACCACCCTAGCGTTCAAACTAATGGCAGCTTATTTCTCAAGAACTATAAGTGCTTCATTAATGATATGTGGTACAAACTTTTATCTGTGGATGGCAACTTGAATGCAAGCATCCATATTTGACCTTGACCTACATTTCATGGTTCACTGACTTTGTAAAATATTGCGACCACCCTAGCGTTCACCCTAATGGTCAAATTTATTTCTCAAGATTTATAAGAGCTTCATTAATGATATTTGGTGCAAACTTGAATCTGGGGATGGCAACTTAAATGCAAGCACCCATATTTGACCTTGACCTAAATTTCATGGTTCACTGACTTTGTAAAATATTGTGACCACCCTAGCGTTCACCCTAATGGTTAAGTTCATTTCTAAAGAATTATTAGAGCTTCATTAATGATACTTAGTACAAGCTTGCATTTGAGAATGGGATCTTGTGAACAAGCATCTATGTTTGACCTTGACCTACATATCATGGTTCGATGACTTTGCGCCCCCACAGGCGCGACATAGCCTTCGGCGGAATTCTTGTCACAACCTTATCCTGCAGCTTATTTGGAGTTTTTGCTAGGGCCATCATTCTTCTAGCAATTACTTTGCCTGAATCTTTCCTTGTTACCAAAGGTAGTCTTAATGCATTGCACAATGAGCAAACAATCCTTACATATTCGCCAACATATGGTATTTGACTATTGGGCATTGTGTTGCCAAGGGCTTTCCACTTTTTAATTCTCCCATTAGCTGATTCGACAACCCATCTCACCTTTGTAACTAGCCTTGACTCATTCGCCTCTTCAGTCGTATGTTGCTTTTGAGATTTGTTTAGAAAGTGAGGCATATGAGAATTGATTCCAAAATCCTTTAGTATATCTATAGCATCCCTGAAGCCGCGGTCTACAACGAGAATATCATCTTCTTCAAACCAGTCAGTAATATTTTCTGCATTAATCTTTAACATGTGTTCGGTAATCTTAGCATCTGTGTTTTCCCCATCTGCAAGATAT
Source organism: Lucinisca nassula (assembly GCA_963580285.1). Classification (NCBI taxonomy): domain Eukaryota; kingdom Metazoa; phylum Mollusca; class Bivalvia; order Lucinida; family Lucinidae; genus Lucinisca; species Lucinisca nassula. Next base: position 137,361,535 of record OY757013.1, read on the forward strand.
GGTCCCATCACAGTCAAAATGTAACCATCAGTGGCCACAAGCATCATAGGTTTCAGCAAAGGCTGTCCTTTATGTACGGAATAAGATCTTCTCTGAAATGAGTAGTTTCAACTCATCTCAATATATATGTACGTTCCATCAGCCAACATCAACATCATTGCAACGTCAGAATTTAAATCCCCAAATAGGACATTTGCAAAAATTGATGTATGATTCAGGGATGTTACAGAAATACTAAAGGGTTATGAAATCAATTCTCATATGCTTCACTTCCTAACCAAATCTCAGAAGCAATATATGACTGAAGAGGCGAATGATTCAAGGCTAGGTACAAAGTGAGATAGGTTGTCGAATCAGCTAATGGAAGAATTACAAAGTGGAAGGCCTTAGCAACTAAATATCCAATAATAAAATACCATATGTTGGCGACTATGTAAGAATTGTTTGCTCGTTTTGCAATGTGTTTAAACCACAAGGACTGAACCCAATCACTGGATGGTACTGTTGGTGAAGAAGTGGTGCTCGTACCGTGGGATGTTGTGCTCATGTGCTTGCTAGCATGCACTATTAAATCAAATGACTTCGTTGTCTACATCTATTTAATTATATATGCATGGAATCGGTTTATTCACTTCCAAATGAAGTTGTGAGTACTACAAACGGATAAACGCACTCTGGTTTAAAAAAATTGGTAAAATCCAATTTCAGGGGCAGGTAACTCTTTGAGTTTTATGAACTAACGATAATTCTGACATATACCTAGAATGACTATTACATCAACATTATATTTAATGATATTTATGAAAGATCTTTGAAATAAATTGAAAACTGTAAAGGTGTTGTGGTTTTTCGTAAAGTTGGGGAATAAAAATTACTGATATTTGGGTACAACTTACAAGCGCGTATAAACTCTTCTCTTGTTTGATATTTATAAGACTGTTATCACCGGCTGTTATGCCTAAAAGGGTAGTAAGCTTACGGCAAACATCGCCTCCAGTCATGCACTTTGAACAAAAATAATAGCATTTTTGTTGGTATACCCTTGATGGGGTGACATTACCCCACCCACTTTAATAGTGTATACAGCAAAAACCAGTGGGCCAAAGAGTCTAAAAATTCACCATTAGACAGTCCATATGTACCAATTTGAAGCTACAAAAATTAAAGGAAATCGGTTGTGGCCATGAAAATATCCTTATAGAGACTGCTCCTTTACGATGTTTTTCTATTTTTAGCTATGGCGGCCATTTTGCTCATCAGAGCAGAACCTTTTCAGCTATTTTGGTAGATGGTCACCTAAGCAACATTCCTATGAAGTTTGAATAAAATTGGCCCAAGGGAACAGGAGCAGTTAGCGTTTAAAGATTTTTTCTATTTTTAGCTCTGGTGGCCATCTTGTTTGTCAGAGCACAACGATTTTAGCTATTTTGGTAGGGAGTCATTCGGGCAACATTCCTGTGAAGTTTGAATCAAATTGGCCCAAGGGTTGAGGAGGAGTTTGTGTTTGAATCAAATTTACTATGTTTTTCTATTTTCAGCTATGGCGGCCATTTTGCTCATCAGAGCAATACCGTTTTAGCTATTTTAGTAGAGGGTCACCTCAGCAACATTCCTATGAAGTTTGAATTATTTTGCCCCAAGGGTACCGGAGGAGTTGTCGTTTAAAGAATTTTCTATTTTTAGCTCTGGCGGCCATTTTGTTCACCGGAGCGGAAACGTTTTAGCTATTTTGGTAGAGGGTCACCTAAGCAACATTCCTATAAAGTTTCAATGAAATTGGCCTTAAGGTACAGGAGAAGTTGTCGTTTAAAGATTTTTCTATTTTTAGCTCTGGTGGCCATCTTGTTCAGCGGAGCAGAACAATTTTAGCTATTTTTGTAGAGGGTCACCTCAGCAATATTCCTATGAAGTTTTATTGAAATTGGCTCAAGGGTTAAGGAGGAGTTAGCATTTAAAGCAAATTGTTGACGCCGCACGACACACGACGCACATTGACCGATCACAATAGCTCACCATGAGCACTTCGTGCTCAGGTGAGCTAATGACTGAAACAAATGTTCCCTAGGAACTCTCAACAAAATGTATTTTAATGATAAAATTCAGCTAAAGATAATAGCTCTATTCAATTGTAAGTTTTGTAAAATGTCCATGAAATTTCTAATAGGAGTGTGTTATCTTCTTGAAGCAGCCAGTCACTGGTCCAAACCAATTCTATTTTTCAAGTTCATAAGCGATCTTGAAGCATGACTCACCGCGATGGAAATGCCGAACCTTTCATGCATTACGATCACTTAAGAGCTTGAAACAGATAAAAGATATGATTGGACCATGTGACCGGCTAATACAAGAATAGAATTGCACAGAAAGGAGCAGTCTCTATAAGGCTGTTTTCATGGCCACAACCAATTTCCTTTGAACATTGTAGCTTCAAATTGGTACATGTTGGCTGTCTAATGGTGAATTTTTAGACGCTTTGGTCCACTGGATTTTGCTGTATACACTATTTAAGTGAGTGGGGTAATGTCACCCCATCAAGGGTATACCAACAGAAATGCTATTATTTTTGTTCAAAGTGCATGACTGGAGGCGATATTTGCCGTATGCTTACTACCCTTTTAGGCATAACAGCCGGTGAGAACAGTCTTATAAATATCAAACAAGAGAAGAGTTTATACGCGCTTGTAAGTTGTACCCAAATATCAGTAATTTTTATTCCCCAACTTTACGAAAAACCACAACACCTTAACAGTTTTCAACTTATTTCAAAGATCTTTCATAGATATAATGTTGATGTAATAGTCATTCTAGGTAAATGTCAGAATTATTGTTAGTTCATAAAACTTAAGAGTTACCTGCCCCTGAAATTGGATTTTACCCATTTTTTTAAATCAGAGTGCATTTATCCGTTTGTAGTACTCACAACTTCATTTGAAAGTGAATAAACCGATTCCATGCAAATATTATTAAATAGATGCGGACAAGGAAGTCATTTGATTTAATAGTGCATGCTAGTATTTCCTTTTTTTGGTTATATATGAACTCTTAATTTCCAGGTGCAAATGGAACATTTGTCAACTGTCAAACATTTTTGACCACCAAAGCAGGCTTTGCTCATGTTGTGGAACCTCATTTTAGACTGATACTGTGTTTAAATATAAACCTCTATGGTCTCACGACATGTTTAAGAATTTGTTAATTTACTGATCTTCCTCTGAATCGCTAGATGTACTCCATGTGTCAACAGTAGCATCATAAACAAAATCAATATGTTCCCGGCTTGGTTTTGCTTCACTATTTTCTGTTATGTTCCGGTAATATCCCAAATACCAGAGAACAGAAGCCACATGTGCGCAACATCCCACGGTACGAGCTCTACTTCTGCACCCACAATACCATCCAGTGATTGGGTTCAGTCCTTGTGTATATTCAACCCACATGTTATACGTTTTATTAGACGTGTGGCAAGAACGTGCCTGTGCTTTGAGAACACCATCTTCTACTTTGTGTGCCATATGATCCATTGTCGTCAAAATGTTCATCTGTGTAGGATTTGGCTTGTTTCAGCTGGTAAATACCCAGTTTCAAATCCCTGAGTTCATCCTCAGTCATCTCTGGGAAATTCTCAAGTTTCTCATCATCGATCTTTATCCAAATAACCCGTTTTTTATCCCAGCCATTTTTTGTCGCGCCTGCTATTAGCATGGCGTGATATAGCCGCCCGGTTTTCCGTCCGTTCGTTCGTTCGTCCGTTCGTCAAGGCTTCAACATTTGCGACGACCCTAGCATTCACCCTAATGGTCAAGTTTATTTCTCAAGAACTATATGAGCTTCATTAATGATACTTGGTACAAACTTGTATCTGGGGATGACAACTTACATGCAAGCATCCATATTTGACCTTGACCTACATTTCATGGTTCACTGACTTTGTAAAATATTGCGACCACCCTAGCGTTCACCCTAATGGTCAAGTTTATTTCTCAAGAACTATAAGAGCTTTATTAATTATACTTGGTACAAACTTGTATCTGGGGATGGTAACTTAAATGCAAGCATCCATATTTAACCTTGACCTATATCTCATGGTTCACTGACTTTGTAAAATATTGTGACCACCCTAGCGTTCACCCTAATGGTCAAGTTTATTTCTGAAGATTTATAAGAGCTTCATTAATGATATTTGGTGCAAACGTGAATCTGGGGATGACAACTTAAATGCAAGCATCCATATTTGACCTTGACCTAAATTTCATGGTTCACTGACTTTGTAAAATATTGTGACCACCCTAGCGTTCACCCTAATGGTTAAGTTAATTTCTCAAGAATTATTAGAGCTTCATTAATGATACTTAGTACAAGCTTGCATTTGAAAATGGGACCTTTTGAGCAAGCATCTATGTTTGACCTTGACCTACATATCATGGTTCGATGACTTTGCGCGCCACATGCGCGACATAGCCTTCGGCGGAATTCTTGTTACGACCTTATTCTGCAGCTTATTTGGAGCTATTGCTAGGGCCATCATTCTTCTAGCAATTACTTTGCCTGAATCTTTGCTTGTTACCAAAGGTAGTCTAAATGCATTGCACAATGAGCAAAAAATCCTTACATAGTCGCCAACATATGGTATTTGACTATTGGGCATTGTGTTGCTAAGGGCTTTCCACTTTTTAATTCTCCCATTAGCTGATTCGACAACCCATCTCACCTTTGTAACTAGCCTTGACTCATTCGCCTCTTCAGTCGTATGTTGCTTTTGAGATTTGTTTAGGAAGTAAGGCATATGAGAATTGATTCCAAAATCCTTTAGTATATCTATAGCATCCCTGAAGCCGCGGTCTACAACGAGAACATCATCTTTTTCAAACCAGTTAGTAATATTTTCTGCATTTGTCTTTAACATGTGTTCGGTAATCTTAGCATCTGTGTTTTTCCCATCTGCAAGATATGGTCCCATCACAGTCAAAATGTAACCATCAGTGGCCACAAGTATCATAGGTTTCAGCAAAGGCTGTCCTTTACGTACGGAATAAGATCTTCTCTGAAATGAGTAGTTTCCACTCTTCTCAATATATATGTATGTTCCATCAGCCACTGCGACTGCAACATCAGAATTTGAATCCCCAAATAGGACATTTGCAAAAGTTGATGTATGATTCAGGGATGTTAGAGAAATACTAAAGGGTTATGAAATCAATTCTCATATGCTTCACTTCCTAATCAAATCTCAGAAGCAATATACGACTTAGGGGCGAATGATTCAAGGCTAGGTACAAAGTGAGATAGGTTGTCGAATCAGCTAATGGGAGAATTACAAAGTGGAAGGCCTTAGCAACAAAATATCCAATAGTAAAATACCATATGTTGGCGACTATGTAAAAATTGTTTGCTCGTTTTGCAATGTGTTTAGACCACAAGGACTGAACCCAATCACTGGATGGTACTGTTGGTGAAGAAGTGGGGCTCGTACCGTGGGATGTTGTGCTCATGTGCTTGCTAGCATGCACTATTAAATCAAACGACTTCTTTGTCCACATCTATTTAATTATATTTGCATGGAATTGGTTTATTCACTTTCAAATGAAGTTGTGAGTACTACAAACGGATAAATGCACTCTGATTTAAAAAAATGGGTAAAATTCAATTTCAGGGGCAGGTAACTCTTAAGTTTTATGAACTAACAATAATTCAGACATATACCTAGAATGACTATTACATCAACATTATATTTATGAAAGATCTTTGAAATAAGTTGAAAACTGTAAAGGTGTTGTGGTTTTTCGTAAAGTTGGGGAATAAAAATTACTAATATTTGGGTACAACTTACACGCGCGTATATTCTCTCGTGTTTGATATTTATAAGACTGTTATCAACGGCTATTATGCCTAAAAGGGTAGTAAGCATACGGCAAACATCGTCTCCAGTCATGCACTTTGAACAAAAATAATAGCATTTTTGTTGGTATACCCTTGATGGGGTGACATTACCCCACCCACTTAAATAGTGTATACAGCAAAAACCAGTGGACCAAAGAGTCTAAAAATTCACCATTAGACAGCCAACATGTACCAATTTGAAGCTACAAAGTTTAAAGGAAATCGGTTGTGGCCATGAAAACAGCCTTATAGAGACTGCTCCTTTGGAAGCAACGTCTCCAAAATGACCTTTACAGTGTTGACGGGGACGTTAAACCTCAAATCATACAAACAAAACTGGTATGAGTTCCCCTTTTCATAATGAACAACTAGTCCGAGTTTCAAGTTAATATGTTCAGTCATAACAGAGATATTACAAAATGTCCAAGTTTTTGCACGACGACGACGCAGACGACGACAGAGCTATGACAAAACCTCGTCGTTTTCTTCGAAAACAGCCAAGCTAAAAATACATTTTAACCTCTTTCCTATTCAGAAGCCTGAGGGACCATATTTGACCTTGGGGTTAGGTTTGTTTGTTTGAATTGAGGTTTTACACCCCATCAACACTATTTAGGTTATTTTGGAGATGTTGCTTACAATTTTGTGGGACTATACCCAACACTGCGATGAAATGACATCTCAAGCCCGGCCGTCCAAATAACAAGAATTCTGCAGAAGGCTAAGTCACGCCTGTGGGGGCGCTGAGCCCCAAAACCATGAAATGTTGGTCACAAAACTTGGATGTTTGTATAAAAGTTGCCATCTCTAGATTCAAGTTTGTACCAAGTATTGATAATGACGCTCTTATAGCTTTTGAGAAATGAGCTCTTGTGATGTGATACCATGTACCCTGTGTCAAGAATCAAAATAACGAATAATGTATCTGGAACAATGGGAAGAATTCCTAGGGATTCCAAAACGAGTTTGAATTAGCCATTGTAAATAGAGAATACCAGGTTCATGTCTTTTGATATCAAGTTAATAAGGCATGGTTTCAAGAATGCCTGTAGAATCGTGAGGCTTGCCGAGCGATTCTACATGCATTCTAGAAGCCGAGCCTGATAAATCTGATATCAATGAAATAGAGAATACCAGGTTCATGTCTTTTGATATCAAGTTAATAAGGCATGGTTTCAAGAATGCCTGTAGAATCGTGAGGCTTGCCGAGCGATTCTACATGCGTTCTAGAAGCCGAGCCTGATAAACCTGATATCAATGAAATAGAGAATACCAGGTTCATGTCTTTTGATATCAAGTTAATAAGGCATGGCTTCAAGAATGCCTGTAGAATCGTGAGGCTTGCCGGGTGATTCTACATGCGTACTCGAAGCTGAGCCTGATAAACCTGATATCAATGAAATCGAGAATACCAGGTTCAGGTCTTTTGATATCAAGTTAATAAGGCATGGCTTCAAGAATGCCTGTAGAATCACGAGGCTTGCCGAGCGATTCTACATACATTCTCGAAGCCGAGCCTGATAAACCTGATATCAATGACACAAATCTGGTATTCTATTCATTAGTTTATCCCCAGTTCACTCTTAAATTGGCAATTTATGATCAGTTATCGATTGTCCTCAGTGCATCCAAACATTCCAGTGCACAATAATTGATGAATATATTTAGTATTTGGTAATTTTTTCTGTATTTTTTTTTCAGTTATGATTCCAATTTTTCCAGCAATAATATCATTTTTGCCATTTTTTCCATTAGTCCAGTTCATTCATTAAGGTGTAATAAACCTCACTTGTCCTGAGATAGCCTATATCTATCACCTCAATGTATTACATTGAAAGTAATGTAAGGGGTAACTTATAAACAAGTTCAAGTTATTTTAAGTTTCACTGTACACACATTATGAAAACACACCTATACAAATACATTGTAATGGTACCGGCAAAAAAGAAAAATTTCAAGATGAAACATTTTGATATTTTTCTTATTGCTGCTCAAAATATAGATTGTCGGTACTCGTTAGAACTGCCTCAGAGAGAACTGCCTCTCTGAGGCAGTTCTAATGAGTACCCACAATCTATATTTCAGAACAGAAATAAGAAAAATAGCATTAACCTCTGTAAACCCCATTTTTGCCATATAAAAGTGGGGTTCATGGGGGGTCAAAATTACATAGGTGTGTTTTAGTGATTGGAGAAGTTTTTCTCACCTCTTGTATCACAGTTTGACAGGGATGAATTTGTCCATTATATATTGTAGGTATTGTATGTCTGAAATAAAACAACAAATGTAAATTTAGTCTAGGCATGATTAATCCTTTGATCAGTTAATCCCAAGTAAATTCAGAACAGAGCAGTAAATGCTAAGTGTGCATAGCAACAGATAAGGTTGGTATTTTGTGATAATTGAAGGATAGTTTTCCTTACTTCTCCATATAAACCTATGTTGTGGGTACTCATTAGAACCACCTCGCTGAGGCGGTTCTAATGAATACACACAACATAGGTTTTTATGGAGAATTGACAAAAACTATCCTTAAATTATCACAACATATAAATCTTATCTGTTGCTATGTGTGGGTGCAGTAAAGACAATTATCAGCCTGAACATCTGTGCAGTCTGATTAGAATCTTTGTAGAGTGCTTCATTGATGCTAAATGCCCAAAGTATTTTCATCAGGCAGAGATTGTTCTGACTCTGTAGGCAAACTAGAAATGTGTCCAGACGACACAGATGCCCCAGCCCAGGGGCCCGCCTGACCCCTAAAAACCATGTTGCAACAACAACTGTCATTGGACAGCATAGCTCTACTGCAAAAGTGTCCTACCCTAGGCAGGGTCAGTGGTATGACTGAATAAAACTTGGGACCTGTATCTATCATCATTCAAAATATGAAGCCAATCCATAAGGTTTGGAAAATATGAGCCCTTAAACTTTAAAAGCATCATAAGACTAAGTCTGTGACCTTGACCTTGAGGTCAGGGCTGGGGGTATATATGACTTCGGACCTGTATCTATCAACATACCAAATATGAAGCAAATCCATATGATTTTGTGAGTATGAGCTCTTAATAAACTTTAAACAAAAAAATTCTTTGTCTGTGACCTTGACCTTTAGGGCATGTGCATGGGTGGGGGTATTGGACCAGTATCTATCTTCATTCCAAATATAAACTCAATTCATCATATGATTTGGAAAATATCAACTCGTAAAATAGCTTATTAAAAATTTCTAAGTCTGTGACCTTGACCTTGAAACCATAGGCATGAGTGAGGGTATTGCCAAATAAACAATTGGACCAGTATCTATCATCATAGCAAATATACGCCAAATCCATAATATGGTTTGGAAAATTTGAGCACTTTAAAATATTTAACATTAAAATTGTCTAAGTCTGTGACTTTGACCATGAGGTCAAAGGCATGGGTGGGGGTATTTCTGAATAAAACATTGTACCTTCATATTCATACCAAATATGAACCAAAGCCATCATAAAAGTTCAGGTTCTACCTGGTACAAATACCTTAACCAGAGTCTTTACCATTGAAAATTTCTAAGTCTGTGACCTTGACCTTGAGGTCATGGGCATGGGCGGGGGCATCACTGAATAAATCTTTGGACCTATATCTATCATCATACCAAATATGAACCAATTGGAAAATATAAGTTCTAAAATGTTCAGGGTCTACCTGTTACAAAAACCTTAACCTGAGTCTTTAAAATGGAAAATTTCTAAGTCTGTGACCTTGACCTTGAAGTCACAGGCATAGGTGGGGGTATCGCTTAATATAACTTTGGATCTACATCTATCATCATACAAAATATGAACCAATTCCATCGAATGGTTAGGAAAATATGAATTCTAAAAAGTTCAGGTTCTACCTGTCACAAAAGCCTTAACCTAAGGTTACAGGATCAACTACGTTCGTACATACATACACACATACACACGTATGCAAGTATGGAAAACCAGAAAAGTATATGCCCCCGCATACTGATGGCGGGGGCATAAAAAATGCTCAGCCGTGTCTTTGCTCAGTGCATGTTTGAAGAAACATATTTGGCTGCACATGTATTGACTCGAAATGTTCTAATTAAGAATCTATGGATCCTAAATGCAGTTATGACTGGACAAATAGGAGGGCTGTTCCAAAATTGATGTCAGTGTATCGTAAAAATCTTTAAAATTTGGACTCCTTACAGACTTGCTGTAATTTTTCTAAAATTTCAACAAACTTGTTTCATGATCCAGCAAGGAGTCCAAAAGGTGCAGACATAATGGCAAACAATGTAGATCCTGATCAGACTGCTCCTTCAGGAGGTGGTTCAAATGAATACCCGCAACATATTTTGTTTGTTTGAATTGAGGTTTAATGTCACTGTCAACACTCTTTAGGTTATTTTGGAGACCCTGCTTCCAATTTTGTGGGACTTTTACCAAACATTGAGATGAAATGACATTTCAAGCCCTGCCACCCAATGAAAGCAAAAGGCTCATATACATTAGAAAGTCTGACTCACACCACTTTGCCTGGGCAGGCTTAGACCTTCTAAGTGATTTACCAGTACTCATGTGTGGTCAGTTTCAGCTCTGTGTAGAAGCATCATGCAGCCCATTCTTTTTACCAAGCCTCGATGGGCAACAAATGCTCTGGACAACACATATTTTCCTTACTATCCTTAAGAGATAATGAAAACTATCCTTCAGCTATCATCAGTTACTCCCCTTACCTAATCTACTGATTATTTGTCAGGGAAGACAGAGAAATCCCAACCCAAAGGTCTAGTGGTCATGTGTAAACCAGGCTTTGCCTCATTTCCCAGATGACCTCTGAACCCAATGGTTGGGATATCATGTCCCCATCGAACAATAATGATCAATGCTTTTTCTCACATGCAACCTGAATATGATGATTAATTTTGATTGAAGGGAGGCTGAAGAAAAAAAGCGAAACAAAGCATTTTTACAATTTTACAAAGTTCCATCATTCATTCGCTCTCTATTTCTAGATATTCATCATGTGAACAAGTCGGTGATATGTACACCCCACTAAATAATAATTTATATAGAGAAAAATGTGGTTTACGGGGGTACACATTATTTTTCTTATACCTGCTCCAATACATAGGTTGTGGGTACTTGTTAGAACCGCCTCATTGAGGCGGTTCTAACAAGCACCCACAACCTATGTTTGTAGTATATATAACAAATATATCACAAATTTTCATCAATAAAATAACCATTTGTATATATCAAAAATGCACTATGTTGCATGGGTGTGTTATCATAATGACATGTACAGAGAATACATGTTCCAAACTTTTAGCATGAGAGTTCTTACCTAAAAATTGCTGCTAGCCTGTCTAACCAGACTGTGGGGTCAGCAGCACTACCCTGTTTGGGGGCTGTGGTTTCTTCAGCTACCAGCTGTAAATAGAAATATATAGACAAGATTTACTTTTTTGATGTGGATACTAAAAATATTCCATCAAGTGTGTTGAAAAAATCAAAATTTTCATGAGTGCACGAGTGCAAATTCGGATGTTTTCAACACACAAGATGAAATAATTTTGGTATCCGCCGAAAAAAAGTAAATTTTCTTTGTATTTTATAATTTTATACGGATATTTACGGTAATTGGTCAATCGTATATTACGTCACAATTTTGACCTGGCTATGACGTCACAACTGTCAGTTTCAAAACATAAACACATCGTCATTTTGAATACATCATTTTTACAGTTCAAAGAGTGCTTTTCAAGGTATTTTACAGAATGATTTTATCGATAACATATGAATTTTGGCGCGAAAAAGTAGTCCTGGCTGCTACCGTGAAAATAACAAGGACATGTTATTTTTCACAGTGTGAAAATATCATTTATATTCTCACAGTGTGAAAATACCATTGTGAAAATGTCACTTTTATTTGTTTCAGATATGCATTGATTTCACTGCATAGTATAAAATAAAAAAAAAATTGTACTTATGGGGAATGGATACACCTTCAGGGGAGCCAACTCCTGCAAAACTGTTTTTGTCTCCCATGTCAATAGGGGTCAACTCTTAAAGGAAAGAATTTGCTACTGAGGAGCAAATTCTTTCCTTTAAGAGGGGACCCCTTTTTCGGATGGACTGAGCCTATAGATGAGTGAACAGGAAGACCCGGAAGTTGACTCCCTTTGAAAAATGGTGGAAAAATCTGGTAGGTGTTCCCATTCCCCTTAAAGGAATCTTCTGTCTTATATACATACAGCCAGAGTGCATTTCAAAAGTTAGGGATTTCAGGTTGTGTTATCTTTAAAATTTATTTGGAAAATGGCTGAATTTTTTGCAACAGCTCTAGCTGTAGAATGTGCATATAATGTTGTGATCTTGCTGCCATGGTAATCAATAATTGTTCAAATTCAATGAGATTCTGTCAAGTAAATAACCTTATTTCCCAACAGAAATGAGATTAGAACTGCTCAATGGCAGTTAGTAACACATCCCAGAAAGTCTAACAAGTAATCTTAATTGAGATCATGAACCGCATAAATAACCTGGTAATCGCCAAAACTGAGTTGAGGACGTCATTTTCAGGTGCGTTTTAATCTGGTTCCCAGCTTGTTTTGAGTAACTGAGCTACCAATACTGCACCAACTACAGTATGGACAAAGTGTTTCAACAATAAAATTGCGATTCTTAAATCTTTCTTGGGCTCCGAAAGCAAGTGCCCACAAAAATGAAATTTGAGTTACTTTCTCAGCTTTTCGAAGGTATTCACAGTTGACATTACAAAGTGTGTGTGTGTGTGTTTCAGTTTTATATTCCACCAACAGCTAAGGTCATACGGAGATGGGACCTCAGTTTAAAGACTCATCTGAAAGTCTGGAGAAGCCCAGGATCGATACTGCAATCCCTGGTTTATCAGGTGAGTACCATAACCACTACACCACAGAGGCTTCTAGACATTACAAAGGAAGACATTATGAATGCATGAAAAATCAAAATGACCATGCTTTGCACTATAATTACAGTTTATATACATAGCTGATGGCACTGAGAATACCTACTGAAAAACGACACTGATAAATAGTTTGCTAATCACAATTTGGACTTTTTCACGCCTATTGACTGACCTTAACTGGATTAATTGTTTGTCTTAAGTCACACCACATAAGCAACCTAGGTAAGCAAAATAACAACAAACATTTTTAAATTTTAAAACTTTCCCATGAAGAAAATTTGGGATCCACCCCGCCAAGTTTGTTTGTTTGTTTGATTTGTGGTTAACATCAACACTATTATGTCATTTTGGAGACATTGCTTCCAATTTTGTGGGACTTTCACCCGACATTGAGATGAAACAACATCTCAAGCCCTGTCACACAATGATACCAATAGGATTATATGCATGGACAGTCTGACACCTGCCACTTTGCCCTGGCAGGCTTAGACCCTCTAAATGATTTACTAGTACTCATGTGCGGTTGATTTCAGCTCTGCATGGAAGCACCATGCAGCCCAATCCATTTCTCCTGGGCCCCGATGGACTTGGGCTGCCACGGCCAAGTCACGATACACTAAACACCGCAAACTAACAGATCAAATAACAGATTTATCATACGACGTCGCGTCTGAGAATGTGATAATGCTATGTAATAAATTCGACAATCCACTTGTGGATTAAATATGCAAAAATGCCCCTTAATGTTAAATGTACAACCTCCTTTTATTAAGTCACATTTACTAATGGGGGAATATATAGACAAACAATCATGAATAAAATGCAATTTAAATGTCGTATAATAATAGAATCTTGCATTCGTGATCATGTAATATTAAATTCAATTAACTAGTTGAGGAAAAAGAGATAAAATGGTTGTCGAAGCCTTGCATTTTATCTCTTTTTCTCAGCTCATTTAATAAATTCAATAATACATGAGCACTCATGTAAGATTCTCTTCCTCTATGTAATGTATCCACAGTGTACTTACCTTGCTGAGGGGATTAACTTGAAACGAACATAGTTTCTTCATACCATCTTTTAGTTCTTCATTAGGCAATCTGGCTAAAATGGTTGATACACCTTAAACAGACCAAAAATAGCATTATGATAACACATCCGTGTGACATAGTGAATTGTTTCCTATCTCCAAAATGGTTACTTTTCTGATTAAAATTTGTAATATTTTCTTATTTATGCTTCAAACATACAAGTACCAAAAACCTAAGATACTCGTAGGTTGTTGGTACTCATTAGAACTGCCTCAATGAGGTGGTTCTAATGAGTACCAACAACCTATGTCTTGGAGCAGAAATAAGAAAAATAATGAATACCCCTGCTAACCCCAGTTTTTCTCTATATAACATGGGGGTTTAGAGGGTTTCATTACACAGACTTGTTAACATGATGCTAGTTTCATTGCAAATATATAAGTGATCTGACATCTGACTAGATAGTGCCTGAATGCTGCAACTGTTAAACATTAATTAGTGCCTGAATGCTGCAACTGTTAAACATTAATCATAAGTGATATTCGATAGGTAAGTTTCCATGAAATTTTGTGTAGGAGTGTGATATCTTCTTGTAGTGACCAGCCGCATGGTCCAATCATTTTTTGTTTATTTCATTCTCTTAAGCAATCATAATGAATGGGAGATTTGGCATTTTCATTGGCCTGAGTCATGCTTCACTATCTCTTATGAACTTGAAAAATAACTCAAAATTGATTGGCTCATGTGACCGGCTGTTACAAGAAGGTACCACACTCCTACAGGAAATTTCAACGTCTTTTCACAAAACTTACCAGTCAAATATGGTTATTAATTATGGGGATCCATCATTAGTTATGGGCACCAATTATTAATTATGCCAATTATGGGAATCAGTCATTACTTTAATATGGGAAATGGATTCAAGCTTCAAGGGAAGCAATTCTGTAAAAATCATTTACAGCCCTTCTTAACAGGGGTCTACTCTGAAAGAAAAGAATTTGATCCTTGGGAAAAAGCAAAAAAAAAAAAAATTGTCAAGTCCGTAGATTCAGTTTATTTGTCTTCTTATATTGTATCGCAACTTTTACTTGAACGATGCAGACGTCACTTCATATACAATGACATAATATGTGAGTCCTAAACATGCACTTTGACTTAGCTATATTACTACTGTCACTGTGTGAAATAGTTATGAAATTCTTGCTCAAGGAATTTATCGAAGTGTAAAGCTTTTATTTCAACCGGTCAAATCTTTTGAAATGTACATGATGGAGAATTGCAATAATTTTGTCATGCTAAAAGTAGGTGCAGTAAGAAAGCAGAAGCTTAAAACTTATAAACCAACTATTTTATAAGAATGCATTTTACCTTTGAGAAGACCTATAGCAGCTTCAGAGGATAGATTAAAGGTGTCCATGGCTTCTGCTATCTGTATTAAACCATGAAAATGCGACTTCATGTGATCACGACATGTTGACGCAATACTCTGTAATGCCTGTGCTGACACCGAGGACAGTCGTGGCTCCTGAAGACCTGCCAGCAGGAACTGTAACACCGGCTCTGGAAAATAATGGAAATGCATAACAGAAATGAAAAGATGATAATCTTTACAAACGTAAGGTGGTAGAGCAGTTGCTAATCAAAGAAACGCATACCATAAAAATTCTAAAAATTCACACGATTTAAGGACTTGCTATAATTCTCCTAAAATTGTAACAAATTTGATTCACAATCCAGCAAGGTGTCCAAAAGGTGCAGACAAAATGGCAAAAAGTGTAGACCTCAATCAGACTGCTCCTTCAGGAGCAGTCTGATCTGGGTCTGCACTTTTTGCTTAGCCTCATCTGTGCCAATACTTATAATCATTACAGTAAATCTATTTATAACACTGGGATTTAACATAGTTTAAAGATGGATCCCAAAAATACACTGTAGAGTTGTTATAACGCTGATGCTTAAAACGCGGAAATCCTTATAACGCTGTTGGTCTGTGGCTCCCGTTTTTTTTTTTTTTTAATGTTTTTTCCCCAGTTTTGAAAGTTTGGCTGAAAATTTTGCCCTTTTTTCGCGCCACTTGGCAGTCAAAACATCGTCGGCCATGATAAGACATGTATACTTGCCGTTTTACTCAAGCTGTCAACACTATAAAACTGTGAATTTTCGCCTAAGGCATTAAAAATAAGCTGGACAAGGTGGGAAAGTAAATTGACACCTGTATATGCTAAACATTTTTCGCACCAAAACAGAGCAATGCAGACGCGGTTTTCATCTGTGCATCTGCATGCGGTAAATGCGTGGGGCCGTTTGTTGGTGGGGGGGGGGGTGAATCGGTATAACGCTGTTGGTCTGTCGCTCCATTTTTTTGCTGTTGTCCGCCAGTTTTGAAAATGGTAAATTTTTTTCCCATTTTTCTGCCAAACTCGGCAGTCAGAATACCATCAGCCAAGACAATACCTGTATTCTCGCTTATTTACTCAAGTTGTCAACACTATTAAACTGTGAATACTCGCCTATGGCTTATTGATAAGACGGCAATTAACAGTGTGGTAAGGTGTGAAAACCAGGTAATCAAGGTATTTGTACCAGTTTGTCTCAATTAATCCCCATTCATATGATATATATCTTCATTCATCATTCGATCTCTCAGATTCAACACGTCAAGATGTCTTTTCCTATGAAGGAATACCGGTTACCAGAGCCTCTGGTAGCCTTCTTGAAGTCTTGCCGACTTCATGGGGTGCCTCAAGTTAACACTGCACTTGAGCCCCAGAGGGTGGCTGTCACCCTTACTTGGGACCGGAGCCTTCCAGCTCCACAGAGAACCAAGAAGACAGCACCACAGATCCGACAAGCAGCGCCGCCAGCCGAGGAGACCGTGACTTTGACCACAGCAACGATCGTCCTCCAGCGCCAGACAACAGCTAACGCTGAACCCGCACCCGCTGCACCAACCATCCAGAGACCAATGCCGTCATCGCCAGAGCCAGCTACCGCCGCCTTATCACCCACAGAGAGACCACCCCCGCCAAAAGCCCAACGATGCTCGTCACCTGCCCCAGCCCCAGCCACCAGAAGAGGAAGAATCTACACCTCCGAAGAAAAGGACTTCGAGAAGCTGCCACCCAACCCACTCCAACCTTGGCACGAGAAGTACCACCTGGGCAGAGCCTGGGTGGCAAATACTAGAGACTCCCCCTCCACCATCTTGGAACTACATCGACTAAAAAGACCAACTGAAACTATCAACGTGGACCTTGCCGTTTATGCATTCAAGACAGCCGAGACTCCAGCCTTCATTATCTACAAAGGACCCACCTCAAAGTATTACGACGAGCACCTGTACAACTCCATTGAAAGACGCACTGAAGAGACCCCACTAAACAAGAAGAGAACTCGGAAGAACCACAAACTTTTCCTAGATACGGCGATGACGGATGGGGTCATAGTTAGGAGGGCGCATCCCTCCTAACCCAGCACCGGACCGAGATCGTGAACTTAGGGCCGCATGTCCGAAAACCCTGTTTACCATGGGTATTGCAAGGCTACTTCATGTGTAGCCAGTCCGACGCCAATCACGCGGCCCTAAGAGAGAGCAACATGACCTAGTTTGCTCGGGCGAAACAGAGAAATCGCGATTTGCAGCCGAAATTGGCAATGATGTCTCTGTTGCTTCATGCCCACTTTCGACCTGGCGTTCAAAATTCAAAATTACAGTGCTTCTATTTTACTAAGGGGAGGGCACTGGCAGACCAGCACGATTCGTATTCCGCTGACCACTGCCGCGATTCGCAGCCCAGAAGCACTAAAACTTAGCCTCCTTGCCTTCCACCTCTACCATGGCCAGACGGGCAATGGCTATGGAACACGATTTGCAGGTCGGAATTGACCAGGTTCCATAGCCGCGATTGACAGCCCACAACTTTTTGGAAACTATGTCAAAAACCACGGTAACTTACAGACCACTTTCACCTTTATTGCACGGCGACTGAGGCGAGAGGAGTACACCGGAATTAGTGTACAACTCCATGCGAAAGCCTTTCAGAAAGTGGGAAAACTTATCCTGGACACGTTCTAGGGGTAGCCCCTATGTGCTTATAGCGCCCGGTTACCTTAAAAACCAGTTCAGTCAGTTAATCCCCTTGTAATTATCACTTGCAGATGCTAAATATTTTTCCCGCCAAAACAGAGCATAGCAGACGTTTTTTTTTTTTATTTTATTTTTTTTTTATATTTATAAAAACAAAGAAATGGAAATTAAGCAAGGTACAACAATAAACATTCATAATCACTGTGTTAAACTTGGTTCACCTATTACATTAATAGCCCCTTTTTCAAGCTAACCTTTCAGAATAGTCAAGTTGCATTTTACTTCACTATTTAGTGATACCTTCTTGAGACCGGAAGAGGTAAATAAATATGGCGACCAGAGATACAAAAACGAAAGTACAGTAATAAATAAATTCAGCAATGGTTTGAATGAAAAGCTAAATGACCACTTGAAGTATAGAATCACATTAACATTTAATCTAGTAACTATATAATTTTTAAAATACATGCAGTATGTAATATTCATAATAAACTGGCAGAAACAGTAGACATGCATGCAAAAAAGTGGGTGGGGTAACAATATAACGCTATATTTTCGGGATCAGTATAGCGCTGGATCACTTATAACGCTGTCGACGTCGATGGCTCCCGACGACAGCGTTATAACGACGCTACAGTGTATATAGATTATATAGAAAAATGACCTATGAAACTTCGATGGCTCTTACACCGATGGCTTGTTTACCATGACTGTTTCGAACTCGTTCTTGAGTCCCTAGGAAAAATACCATAACTGCAGATATAAATATATTTGGGATAATTGTCTAATTTGATCTTGAAAATGTATGTTGTATGTACTCATTAGAATCGCCTCAATGAGGTGATTCTAATGAGTACATAGTAGCCTCCATGGTGTAGTGGTTATGCTACTCGCCTTGTAAACCAGGGGTCCCAGGATCGATCCCGGGTTTCTCCAGAGACTTTCGGATGAGTCTGTAAACTGAGGTCCCATCTATGTATGACCTTAGCTGTTGGTGAGACGTAAAACTCTAACACTCACTCTAATGAGTACACGCAACAGACATCTTGAAGAAAATTGAAAGGACTTCTATACTATGCCTCATGACCTGGCTCTTAGCTCGGTGGCTCAAACTACCACTGTCTCGAACAAATTTTGTGGTCCCAAAGGTTTTTGAGTCATTTAAGTTCAGCTGTAATCTATATGTTTGGTTGGATATAACACGGTTGTTTTAATAACACGGTTTCTGCTTTGGATCCCAACAATGTTACAAAGAGTTGAACTTCACTTGTGAGCATTAAAGCATATGTTTCAAAACTGACCTCTCGCATAGTTATCCCTGATTTTGCATTTTCCTATTCTTGTTCAACACATAAATTCAGATATTATGTTTCAATACTTCTTAAAAAATTGTAAAAATAATAAAGTCAACCCTTATTAGGACAATACATGTTATAATGACAATTTCAATAGAACGAATCCTTAGCTAGATTAATGAATGTCATCAGAAATGGAGGCATTATAGCATTTCTGAATTTTCACTTGCTCACCAAATTTCCGTGAAAGTTCCTTTGCATGATGTACATGATAATCCGTTGCAATGGAAACACAATGTCCCATGTCTTTGATTTCACTGACGATTTGTCTGTATGACATGTTTTGCCTCAAAAGGCTCAAAATGAGGCCTTTGACAACCTCATTAATTTTATGTCTTACCATCTTCAATTTGAATGTACAGGTGTGTAAACTAATGCCCACTACCATCATGTACTATTCATATTGATTTGCATGGGTAACATGGATACAATTAAGAAATACGAGTGCATTCATAGTGTTACGTAAAATTATTAAAGGTCTTGTATATGAAAACCAGAAGTTATGATCAAATATGCCACTCATCTGATGCCAGTGGTTTCAAAACTAATGATGTCATTAGTTAAAGTATTGTTAAAACTTTGAACATTTGATATGGTAATTATTCTAATATTTTTGTTGAAACAAATGTGAGAATGCAAAAGCTGTTCACATTTTTTAGCAAAAAGCTGCTCACATTTTTCAGCAAAAATACCAATGTACCAGATTTTGTACTTACTAGAACAGTTAACATTTTGACCAATAACATGCTCTTTAACCCTTATCTTGCTGTTCACGACAACCCCTATCTTTGCAAACAGTGTAGATCCAGATCAAATGGCTTCTGAAGATCAGGATCTACACTGTTTGGCATTCAGTTTATGAATTTGTAGCAATAAATTACATCAAGTAATTTGATTGGTTGATAGACAGAAATGGGTGTGGCCTGAATGAATATTCAGCAAGAGAAGGGTTAAGCTAACAATGCTTTAAACAACTGGGCCCTATTTTTCAGCTGAGGACTAACATAACTAGAAATGTGTCCAGACGACACAGATGCCCCCGCCAAGGGCCCCGCCTCACCCCGAAAATCCATGTTGCAACAAAATTTTCTAAGTGTGTGATCTTGTCATTAGGAACATTTGTTAGAAGTAATATTGAAATTGGTGAAAAAATGTAAGCGCTAGAGCAATGACAAAGTTTTTCTAAAAATAGCCACAGTGACCTTGACCTTGAAAGTCAATCTCGCTCGAGGTATTGTCATAAGGAACATTTGTGTGAAGTTATATTGAAATCAGTGAAGAAATGTAGTCGCTAGAGCGATGACAAAGTTTTTCTAAAAATAGCCACAGTGACCTTGACCTTGAAAGTCAAAATCGCTCAATGATATTGTCATAAGGAACATTTGTGTGAAGTTATATCGAAATCGGTGAAGAAATGTAAGGGCTAGAGCGATGACAAAGTTTTTCTAAAAATAGCCACAGTGACCTTGACCTTGAAAGTGGGACTTGCTAGAGATATTGTCATAAGGAACATTTGTGTGAAGTTATAATGAAATTGGTGAAGAAATGGAAGCGCTAGAGCTGTGACAAAGTTTTTCTAAAAATGGCCACAGTGACCTTGACCTTGAAAGTCTAACTCGCTAGAGATATTGTCATAAGGAACATTTGTGTGAAGTTATATTGAAATCGGTGAAGAAATGTAAGCGCTAGAGCGATGTTGTGCGAGGGGATAATTAAAATTTTTTTAAGTCTATGACCTTGACCTTGAGGTTATGGCCATGGGTGGGGGTATCGCTGAATAAAATGGACAGGTATCTAACATCATACCAAATATCAACTCAATCCATCGCATGATTTGGAAAATATCAACTCTTAAAATATCTAATTAAAAATTTCTAAGTCTGTGACCTTGACCTTGAAGCCATAGGCATGAGTGGGGGTATTGCCAAATAAACATTTGGACCTGTATCTATCATCATAGCATACATAAGCCAAATCCATAATGTAGTTTGGAAAATTTGAGCTCTTTAAAATTTTCACATTAAAATTGTCTAAGTCTGTGACCTTGACCTTGAGGTCATAGGCATGGGTGGGGGTATTGCTGAATAAAACATTGTACCTGTATCTATCATCATATGAACCAAAGCCATCATAAAAGTTCAGGTTCTACCAGGTACAAATACCTTAACTGGTGTCTTTAACATGGAAAATTTCTAAGTCCATGACCTTGACCTTGAGGCCATGGGCATGGGTGGGGGTATCGCTGAATAAAACTTTGGACCTATATCTATAATCGTACCAAATATGAACCAATTCCATCAAATGGTTTGGAAAATATGAGTTCTAAAATGTTCAAGTCTACCTGTTACAAAAACCTTAACCTGAGTCTTTAACATTGAAAATTTCTAAGTCTGTGACCTTGACCTTGAGGTCACAGGCATGGGTGGGGGTATTGCTTAATAAAACTTTGGACCTATATCTATCATCATACCAAAGATGAACCAGTTCCATCAAATGGTTAGGAAAATATGAGTTCTAAAAGTTCAGGCTCTACCTGTTACAAAAACTTTAACCTGAGGTTACAGGATCACGTACGTACATACGTACGTACGTACGTACACACACACGTACAGATGGACGTACACATGTACGCACGTACGCACGTACGGAAAACCCAAAAACTATATGCCCCAGGCATCATATGATGCGGGGGCATAAAAATCCTATAAGTTTGGGCATCTTGAGGACTTGCTGAAATTCTAAAAGTTTTACAAATTTGTTTCACAATCCATCAAGGAGCCCAAAAAGTGCAGACAGCATGGCAAACAGTATAGATCCTGATCAGACTTGGAGCAGTTTGATCTGGGTCTGCACTGTTTGCTTAGGTCTGTCTGTGCCAATACTTAGGAGCATTATGTATAGCCCCAGATAATAGGGAGTATCCACATATTTTCATTATTTTTGAACGAAAACATGTTGTGGGTACTCATTAGAAGCCCCTTGGTGGCGAGGCCCTTCTTATAAGCACCCACAACCTATGTTTTCGTGCAGTAATGGGTACTCATTAGAAGCACCTGGGATGTGAGGCACTTCTAATGAGCACCCACAATGTATGTTTTCAGAAATAAGAAAAATATCAATACTTTTCGGATGTAAAAAGCACATTATCTGGCGCTATGATATGGTGGTACATACCAATAACTTGTGGATGTTTATCAATCCATTCACAGAGTTCTCCTATCAGCCGTAATGTGGTGTATCTAACTGCTATATGAGCTGATGAGGGTATAGATAAGACTGCCTGGACTACTTGTGGCACCAAATCATTCTCATCACTTCAAACAAAAATAAAAGATTGCTTTGTCAACTAAAATGAATGTCAGCAACATTTTTTTCGCAGAGAAAAACAAGAATAGCATCAAAAACATTTCTATAAAATGGCACTGAACCTGAAGCTCATACAAGCGGATGAAAAATATTTGATTTATGCTTATCCTTTAAAGTTCAACTGCAACGCTATTTTTTCTATGACTAATCATTGAATACATATAAAATACATCTCGAATAAGCTATTCGCCGTACTTCTTGTTACGGAATTATGTATTTATTAACAATTTACATTCGGTTCACCTGTGGGCAATTGCGAACCGGAAGTGATAATCCGAGTCACGTGACTCTGAACCCTGTGACGTCAATTGTAGAACAGAAGTGGAAATAGCGTGTATTTTACATTGACTGTTCGAGAAAATTGTGATAAAAAACATCTTGTTATCTAAAATAAATTCCAAAAATGCCGACGCGATGTGTTGCACCGGGTTGTGGCAATACCCCTGCACCTGGTCGCGGTTTGTTTACGTTCCCGGAGGACCCGGTATTGAATAAAGAGTGGAGAGTGAATATGGGTCGCGCGAAAAGTGCAAATGAGCCTTTCAAACTATGGGAAAACTCAAAAACTTCGAGATTGTGTGATTCTCATTTCACGGAGGAGTGTTTTATTGTGAGCCCAAGACTAGCGGCGGATCTGGGATTCAAACCAGGCAAGTTTCAGCTCAAGACAGGTGCTGTTCCAACGATCTTTGCCAGACCAAACCACCCCTGGAACACTCCAAAACAGACCAAAGTTGGCGGGGCATACAGGAAACGGCAGAGACAAGAGGTAATGTAGATTATCAGAATGCTGATTATAAATAACATTTGTTTTCAGAGCTTTTTGGTGCAATGGTCCTGAATGGCAGCATTTTATTTTATCAGATTTGTGATCGAGAGGTGGGTTCCGTCCTCATGCTGACCAAAGTGTAACAGTCGTAACATCCCCGGCAACACTTATTTAACCCTATTCTTACTTTTCACGCCTATCCCTAACTTTGCAAACTGTAAATCCACATCAGATGGTCATCTGATCAGGATCTACAGTCTGACATTCAGTTACGGACCTCTGTCAAGTACTTGTGTGTTTGGTTCGAGTTAGGGGTAGAATGAGAAAAGATTTCATGATCATGATTGGTCCCCTGACCCCATGATCAGTCAGACACAGACCAGGGATTTAAAATTCCACACGTCCACTGGCATTTGCGAAAATTTTTTAAGGCAGGGCGAGTGAGATTTTCAGAACTGACTTCCCCTTTTCTTTATTTTTACCATCCAGATGAAACAGTAAGTTTTGAGGAAATTTTACACCTCTGCACGGGTCCAACATAGCTTCATTCACCTTCATTCTCGCTGTTCATGACAATCCCTACCTTTGCAAAGAGTGTAGATCCTGATCAGATGGCATCATGTCAGAAGCCAATTTTAATCAGGATCTACACTGACATTCAGTTTGTGAATTTGAGCGAACCACTTTATGATGTAATTTAACTTGCTTATAGCCAGAAATTAGTGGGTTTAATAAATTCAGATATTCAGCAGGATAAAGGGTCAATGATTCTTTACATTAGAAAATGCAAAAAACAGACACAAGTTTGTTTCAGGTTTCACATCCCACTAACACTGTATAGGCCATTTCGGAGACATTGTTTCCAATTTTGTTGTACTTTTACCCAGTTTTGAGATGAAAATGACATCTCAAGTCCTGTTGTCCAATTATACCAACATGTGTTAAGAGCATGGCATGGGTGGTTCGTCTCACATCACTTTGCCTGGGAACGCTTGGATTCCATAAGGGGTTTATCAGATCTGTTTCAGCTCTGCAAGGAAGTGCTAGAAATCCTGTTCTCTATCAGTATTGTACTATTTCTGCAAGTCCCAATGGGTGGGGCTTTTCTTCTATAGTAAAATACTGATAGAGAACAGGTTTTTTTGCAGAGAACCCCATTCGTCGTGTCAATATTTCCCATTTGTTTTATTTAATTTCGGTAAAACAATCTGTTACTGTATGCAATCTGTAGAGACACTGATCAGACACTTCTTGAGTGTGCTCTAGGTGACTAGGTCTGACCTGATTGCAGGATGATAGCTACCTGAAATTGGTTATCTTGCTTTTCAAGATGATCCCATTATTGGTGTAAATATCTTTTTAGGGGCTATAGATCATCAATTTATACATTGCATTTTGTTTCTCTCGAAAACATTATGAATTTATGAACATCATAAATTGAAAATGTTTTAACAGGCCTCCGTGGCCTAATGGATAAGAGCGCTGACTCTTAGTCATTAGGTCTCTCACCGCCGTAGGTTCGAGCCTCGCTTGGGCCACGTGTGAGACGCCAAGTTCTGCAACAGAAGGTCAGGTGGTTTTTCTCCGGGTAGTCCGGTTTTCGCCCACCTCTGGTTAACGATCGGCTCGATATGAGTGAAATAATCTTGAAAGGGCCGTAAAACCCAAACCAAAAAAAAATTTAAAATTTTATTATTAGTGGTACAATCTTTGGTCACGGGTCTTCAAGCGTGTTTACTCCACTGCAGGGGTGTAAAATTTCACTTGCCCCCTCACATTTGTGATTTAATTTAGGCAGGGTGAGTGAGATTTTCTTAATTTTTAGCATCTAAGTGAAAGTTTAATTTTTTTGTTTCGGGTTTTCCTTTATAGGTTATATCACTCATATCGAGCCAATGGTTAATCAGAGGTGGGCGAAAACCAGAATACCTGGAGAAAAACCACCTGACCTTCTGTTGCAGAACTTGGCGTCCTCCACGTGGCCCGAGCCAGGCTCAAACCGAGAGACCTAATGACTAAGAGTCAGAACACTGACCCACTAGGCCTTGTGTATGTTTAGACCATAGGAGGAGGACATTTTACACCTGACTTCACAAAAACTGATACCATCTTATCCATTATATTTCAGACTATGTCAATCAGCTGATTAATGAAGTCGTTGCAAGGAGGCAAACACTCAAGAGCTATAAAGCCTGTCTCGAGGACTTACAGCCTGTTATTGCTGCCACTCCAAAGCCAGTGTCATCCAAATATGAGAATGTGAACAAAATGGCTGTTGTGACTGCCCACAGATCACGATTCGGAAGTGCCTTTAGTGGAAACTAGAGATATGTGTCAGTTACATTCAAATTGTGATTGGTATTTGGATACTGTGAATATGCGTGTTAACCTGAATGGATTATACATTTAAATTCGAGAACGTCAGTGAGTAGTTGAAAGACAAAGAAGCAGAACATATTTTTGCAAAAATCATCTGCAAACCTAACCAGTGAGAATCTTTTCTTCAGACACTATATCCAAGCCCATGCAGAAACCCAGTTCTAGGTGTACTTGTAGGCAAGCAGGCTACAAGAGAAACTGCATTGCTTGGAAGCCACTGTTGGTCTTAAATGCTCAGCTAATTTGAGCATGAAACTTTGTCTTGCTCATAAATGTTGAAAATGCCACACAATAATCACTGGATCCTGCAGAACTCTGTGTGTTTTGGGCCCCAGGTGTCATATTTTTCGGGCATCTGCAGATTTCAGATTTCTATTTTTACCCCCATATCCTGCTGCCTAAAAACATTTGTATCTGTGAACGAATCGGTTTAGTTCATATTATATATACATTCAGTTCACAACTGCATGAAAAAAGTGTAGATCCTGATCAGATGGCTTCTTCAGAAGCCATCTGATCTGGATCTACACTGTTTGCAAAGTTAGGGATTGTCATGTCCAGCAGAATAATGGTTAAAAAGCTTGGTCAGTATGAGGCCTGCTTGGCTAATGTTTTTCTGGATTTCTTTGTTTATGAGCATTACAGATTTCATGCTCAAATCAGTTGAGCATGATGAGAGTATCTTTAATTTATACTACCGGACCAAAATTTTTTGTACAGCACCACAAACACACAGTGTGACTTATGTCCAGTAAATCCTAGAAACAAAAATGATATCTTACAATAAAATATGCCTTCAGTCCTGTAGGTACATATTCTGTCCAGTAGAAGATAACAGACTTTACTAGCAGTAAGAGGCTTTTTCATTGCATCTTATCCTCTCTGTATGATTTAAAACTTGTTTTCATGATTTGTGTGATCACAGCCATTTCAAGAGTATTCAACAATAAACTTAAAATGCTGAATGACATGAGTCATGGAGGAAGGCACCGTGAAATAGACCTAAGTGTCTCAGTTATTATGGACTGGTCGCCCATCAGGCATTTTTGTTTGCATTCAGGTTTAACGGTCCAGTCAACACTATTTAGGTCATTTTTGCAGTTCCATTCACCTATAGATCCACACTTTTGTTTGGGCGAGCATATCCATATGCAGTTAACCAGTACAGTGCACATTCTTTCTCCAAAACTGAGAACTGCCCTTCTTGAATCAGCGGGAGAGAATGACCATAGAAAGGATTTCAGGATCAAACTCTACAAAGAATGTTGCCGACCCGAACCCATCAGGGCTTGAATAAATAGGTTGGGCTGCATAATGCCTCTGTGCAGAGCTGTAGACAACCTCAGGAGTTCTGGAAAACCACTATAAAAGCAGATCTAAGCCTGCCCAAGAGAAGTGGTTCAAGTATGTGACTGCCCATGTGTACAAACTGTTGGTTTCTTTTCATTAGGCAGCAGGGCTGGAGATGTCATTTCATCTCACTGATGGTTATAAGTCCCACAAATTGGGAACTATGTCTCCACAATGACCTTTACAGTGTTAACAGGGGCATTGAGCCTCAAATCAAACAAATTGTAGACTAGATACAGCTGAATAAATCTCTGGCCTTGATGCCGTAATAGGTAAGAGCTCAAGACTTCTTTTATTAGGTCACCTGTGTTTTTAACCTTTAACCTGCTGAATAGTCAATTAAGCCACACCCACTTATGACTTTGAACCAATTAGATTACTTGATGCAGTTTATTTCTACGTATGCAACATGGCGATACATTCTGGAAGTAGATACTTTTATAAATTGAAAGTGGTTAACAACCACAGTCTGCTAGTAACCCTACAGTTTATTTCTACATATTCATAAACTGAATGTCAAACAGTGTAGATACTGATCAGATGGCTTATTCAGAAGCCATCTGATCTGGATCTACACTGTTTGCAAAGATAGGGCTTGTCGCCAACAGCAGGGTAGAGGTTAACGAACTTGGCTCCTGTCACCTGAGATGCCAAGTTCTGCAATCTGCCTAATATTAGTGAAAAAATCTTGAAAGGGCTGTAAAAACGAAACATAATAAAACAAAACAGAAGGAACACTGTCATTTGTTACAGATCTGTTTAATACAACTGACTGAAATCAGAGCACTGACAACACTGTTGGGTTGTTTGCCTTTGAGTGTATGATAACTAGATGTAACCTTGATCCTGAAGCAGAACAGTCACTTAGACTGTGAACAGTTCATGAAAAAACCTACAAGAAGCTTGGGTGGCCAGCAAAGACTGAGATCAGCCTGCGCCTTAGCAGTCTGATCAGAGTCTTTGCTGGTCACATGTAAAGTTCTACTATATACTACAGTCTATGTAAACCAAAATGAGCAAAAGGTCTTGTCTTAGTGGATGGGTGAGTGGGTTGATTTTAGTCTGCTGGCTGCATGGTCACATTGTAGGCTTTGTCTTGAATTGGGGGAAGGGGAAGAATGACTATATGTAGAAAAACTGTTATCCTCTTTGCACTAATAGTCTCTTTGATATTTGAAACCACAGTATTGCTCTGATGGCCAGCTCTGACGTATCTTGTTCACAGCACAAGCTGGTATCACCTTCCGCATTCCTCTTCCAAGTCTGTGCCACACCCATCTCGTAAAACGTCTGTATGCAACATGGCGGTACATTCTGGAAATAAATAATTTTATAAATTAAAAGTGGTTAACAACCACAGTCTGCTAGTAACCCTGATCTTGCTGAATATTTTAACCACACCCATTTCTGACTTTGAATAAATCAGATTACTCGATGAAATTAATAATTTATAAGCTGAATGTCAAACAGTGTGGATCCTGATCAGATGACTTCTGATCTGGATCTACACTTTTCCAACGAATGAGGTTGTCGAGAACAGCAAGATAAGGGTTAAACCTTAATGGCCTTGTTCTGTCTAAAATGTAAACCTCCAAACAGACATAACCTGTGAACAAAGACCACTCTTGGCCATTCCTTTGTGCCATCTTTGTAGACAGGCTGGATTGTTCCTATAGATGTATGTATATATTATATGTAGAAATGCTATTTTTGATAGCAAACATGTACAGTAAAACAGGTCTTAGCAGCCACCTCTATTAAGCAAGCAGCCTGTCATAAGCAAGCAAGCATTGGTTACCTGAAAAGTAGAATGCATAAATTTTACCTGTATAAAGCTAGAACCTGTCATTAGAAAGCAAATTTCGAATATGTTTTCAGGCGCTTGCTAATACAGGTTGGACTGTATACATTTGGTAAATCAACCTTATCATCCATCCACAGTGACAAGACCTTTTGCTCATATCCGGGCATAGATCATAGAATATAGTAGGTACATGCGATCAGTGAAGACTGATCAGCCTGCAAAAATGTACAGGCTGGAGTCTTTGCTGGTCACTCAAGCCTTCTTGTAAATTTTGTCATGCGCTGGCTCTTAGTATAACGAAGGATACCAATGAACTACCCAGGCCTACCCAATGGGGAAAGGGCATGTCTGTAAATACCAAGAATAAAAATAAAAAAAATATTTGTACATATAATGCTGTTATTTTTCTTGCCCCTGTCCTTGATCTTATATAGTTGGAGTACCAGAATGCCATCTTTCTCAGACTCAGCTACAGTATGACATCAATGCAGGTCTATAGAATACATTCTGTTTGTGCTCAGTTTCACCAGCTGCTTACCAAAACCAATTGGTTGGATTTTGCTTGTTTCCGGGTTTTAATACCCAGTCAACACTATTTAGGTCATTTTTTAACCCGTCAGTTTACCTAGCCAACCTTTCATGGACAGGCTTACACATCAGCAGTTAACCAGAACTATGCACCTTTTTTGACGGAAACTAACAACTGTCCTTGAATCAGCATAAGGGAGAGAGAATGATTATTGAAATCATTTCATGATCAACCTCCACAAAAGAATGTTGCTGACCACACAGGTATCAAACCGATGTCCTCCTGATCTTCAGTCATAAAGAAATCCGACTGAGCTACTGAGACCGGCTTACAGTTTCTAGGAGAGTTGATGAGTAAAACACCGTCACCTAGCTGGTAAACACATTCAATGGCTCATACTTACTCATGAATTGGCTCATCATCACCAACATGACCATAGTTGTCCAAGAATTCATAGAAGGATGTCTCTATAACATACTGGTTCAGACAATTTCCTTCATAGCCAGGATGCTGTGTGATGCACTGAAGGTCTTGATCTTCTACTAAGTTGTCAATGAGACCAATCTCCCTGCAGCATGTGCTCTCATCTACAGATGGCATGGGAATACAAAATCCACATTCACACCTGAAAAATAAAATGGCATACAAATTTAGGGTCAGACGCCAATGTTACATGCTAACTTGAGGTTTTTTTTTTCTCTGTGCACTCTGCTTTTGGCCTACTACCCTCATGTATTGGGGCTTGGAGAAATAGATTAGGTGCATATTACTTCCACGCAGATCTGAACCAATCGCACATGAGTACTACTGGGAGGTTCTTAGCCTGCCACGGAAAAGTGGTGCAAGTCTTGCTTCGAACCCGAAAGGGTTTACCCTGTCCTTGTGTGGATCAGTTCTGTGTAGAAGCAACATGCAACCCAATCTATGTCTTCAAGCCCTGTGGGCAAGGACCATTAGCATGTGTTGCCAGAAATTACAATTTAATTTATTACACAAGTCATCTTTGCAAACAGTGTAGATCCAGATCAGATGGCTTCTGAAGAAGACATCTGATCAGGATCTACACTGACATTCAGTTTATGAATTTGTAGGTATAAATTTATCCAAGTAGCCTGATTGGCTCAAAGTAAAAAATGAGTGTAAAATGGGTGTGGCTACACTGAATATTCAGCAGGACATGGGTTAATCCCGGAGTTTTTTTGCTGAATCTAGCACATAAATATTTACCTTTTGTTTTTTTATTTTTAGTTTAATGACTCAACCAACACTATTTAGGTTATGTGGAGCATGTCAATGAACTATCCATGCTTTTCCTGGACAGGCTAATTTATTGCACTTTTTGGCCAAAAATTGACAACTACCCTGGTTGAATCAGCAGAAGGGAGAGAATGTTTTTAAAGTAATTTCATGATCAATCTCCACGAAAAGTTATGCTGACACTCACAGGTCTCGAATCTTGGTCCTCTGTACACAAGTCGAATGCGCGCCTGACTGAACTGCAGAGGCCGGCCGGTTACTTGTTGCAGTAATGATTAAAATACACCCGGGTATCACCCCACTTTGGGTTCAACACACACTTGTCGCCAGGGATGGCAGAAGAAGATAAGTCCAATGTTTTGCTGTTACATTGTAGGTTATTTGTGGCATTTTTGGTGTGTAAATATCTATATAGAGACTATAATAACAAAAGCAAGCCAATAATTTCACACTTCAACAAGGGGTGGGGGTGCAAATTTTTCCACTTTTCATAAACAATGAATGAGCAGGAATTATCTTGGCTTTCTGGCTCATTCTATTTAAAGTATTTGGCCCTATTGCGGGTTGTAAAGATGACAAAACAGTTGTCAGCCCCCACTGTCTCAACCAGTGCCCCCCCCCCCCCCCCCCCCCCCCCGATTTTTTTATTCACTTCCTCCTTTCCTTACGTTATTTTCGGCTATCAAAATACGAAACGGAACCTTACTAATATTGGGCTAATCAGTAGTAAAGTGGACGAACTTATTTTTTCCTCGTCATGCATTTTTTTTTGTTTATTATTCTCGCTAACTTACCAGTCTGTGTTGCCGAGCCTATCGCTCAGCTGGCCCTCCAAATCTGACTCGCTAGATGTGTCCGATTCGGAATCTTCCGAGTAATCGGGCGCAGATTCTCTTCTTGGTTCAAACTGATACGGCTGTACCGGCCTGATTGACCCAGCTAAAACAGAATCACCGTCATTCTCCTCTAACTCTCTAAGATTTGCACTGTCCGCCATAGCTGTCACTTCGAAATGTGTCTACAAATGACGTCACGCGCAAGTGCGCATGCGTGAAAATCTAAATTTGGACAGGTGCGAAAGAACGGTAAATCACGTAACTTTATTGGCTTATAACTTCCCCTATATAACCTTTTGAATTCTCGCGACTTTTTGTAATTGCTTATTTTTATCTGTGCTACATGGATAATTAATAAAGATATGGTGGTAAAATTACCGTTTCCGTTGAACTTTAATATAACCTTTTATTAATTAACTATCCTGTAATGTTCGCATGTCATCCGTATTAACACTGATGCCAAAATCAATAATCATCTTTTAAATGGTGTCAATTAATAAAATTGTCATTAATAAAGTTATTCCATTACAGGCCAATAAGAAACTACATGATTAGTTAACATTCTATTAATAATTAGTTTAAAGCTGCTATAAATATGGAAATGTTTTCTTGCATTGGTCTACGTATATGCACTTGGGAATGTAACACGACATCTGATTGGACAACGTCACAATTTGTGACAGCATGTTCTATAATACACTGTCAGAAATTGGACATCATCAAGAAACGGCATTTTCCATTGGCTGACATTCCGTTTTAAGCAGCTCTTGCTTTTTTTTTTTTTTCAGCAAAATCTACAATTTTTTAAAACTTGCAAATGAATAAGTGTATCAGAATTGAAAATTGTCATATAGGGACAAAAATCATCCTTTTAACAATCTCAAATTGGTTTTACATGTCGCTGTAAAATATAATTTCCTTGCATAAAACCACCAATTTACCTCCCCAAATGCATGGTGCTTCCATGCAGAGCTGAAACCAACCAAACTGGAGTATTGGTTAACCCATTAGGTCTTAGTCTGCCCAGGAAAAGTCAGACTATTCCTTGAACCTTGGTGGTTTCTTTGGGCAGTAGGACTTGAGATGTCATTTCATCACAATGTTGGATTCCGCCCCCGCCCATAGGGGTTTGAAGAACTAGAAATGGTGTTTGTAAAACACAATGCCCCCAACCTTTGCTTGACCTTAGCTGGCAAAATATTCAACAAATATTGTTAAAGACTCAAAAACATACAACAAGAATTCCCCCAAAGGCTATGTCGCTCCTGTGGGGGCGCAAAGTCACCAAACCATGAAATCTAGGTCAAGGTCAAACATGGATGCCTGCATAAAAATTTCACTCCTAGTTGCAAGCATGTACCAAGTAACTCTTAAAAACAGACTCTTACATCAGGGTCAAAGTTAGGGTTGTCACACTATTTTACAAAGTCAGTGAACCATAAAATGTAGGTCAAGGTCAGAAATGGATACTTGCATTGAAGTTTCAATTCCTAAATGCAAGCTTGTACCAAATACAACTAGAGCTGTCAGAGGATCTGACTATAGCCCCGCTTCAGCGCTGTCAGAGAAGAAAGTTATTTAAGCTGCAGAGAAAACAGTTATGAACAAGAAATAACTGTTGAAAATTTTACATTATCTGGAAAAACTCTAAGAGTTGTGAGCCCTTGTCCCTCATTTCAATGAGCATGATACATTACCAGAATGTCCATGTTTATACTAAATTTCATCTTCCATTTTTCAATGTTCAAAGGGTAATAACTCCTAAAGTAGGCAAATCAGAGTCAGGGTTCCTGCACTCTGCACATCATCTCAAGGTGCTTTTCATTCATGGTTTGTGAGTTATGGAGCCGACACAGTCAAAATTGCCTTTTTAAATGTTCAAAGGGCAATAACTCCTAAAGTAGGCAAACCAGAGTTATGGTTCCTGCACTCTGCACATCATCTCAAGGTGCTTTTCATTTATTTGAAGTTTCATGAAAATATCAGAAATGGTTATGGAGCGGACATAGTTAAAATTGCCATTTTTTAATATTCAAAAGCCTATAACTGAAAAAGTAGACAATCCAGAGTTTGGGTTCCTGCGCTCTGCACACGTAATATGGTGCTTTACATTTGTGTGAAGTTTCATAAAATTATCTCAAACGGTTTTTGAGTTATCGAGCAAAGACGGCTAAAATTGATATTTTTCAATATTCAAAGGGAAATAACTCAAAAATTAGGCAATCCAGAGTTATGATTCATGCACTCTGCACACCATCTCATGGTGTTTAATGTTTGTGTGAAGTTTCATGAAAATATGTGAATGGGTTTTAAAGTTATGGAGCGGACACGAAAATTGTTAACAGACACAGACAGACACACAGACAGACACACAGAAAATACGAAAACCAGAGTTATGGTTCTTGCGCTCTGCAAATTGTCTCATAGTGCTTAACATTTGTGTGAAGTTTCATGAAATTATCTCAAACGGTTTTCGAGTTATGAAGCGGACACTGTTAAAATTGCCATTTTTCAATGTTCAAAGGGCAATAACTCCAAAAATAAGCAATGCAGAGTTATGGTTCCTGCGCTCTGCACATCGTCTCATAGTGCTTAACATTTGTGTGAAGTTTCCTAAAAATATCTCAAACGGTTTTCGAGTTATGAACCGGACACAATTAAAATTGCCATTTTTCAATGTTCAAAGGGCAATAACTCCAAAAGTAGGCAATCCACAGTTATAATTCCTTCGCTCTGCACATTGTCTTATGGTGTTTAACATTTGTGTGAAGTTTCATGAACATATGTTAAGCAGATACAAAGTTATGGAGCCAACACAAATTAACGGAATCACGGAATTACGGAATTACGGAAAATGTTCAAAGGGCAATAATTCCAAAAGTAGGCAATCCACAGTTATAATTCCTTCGCTCTGCACATTGTCTTATGGTGTTTAACATTTGTGTGATTTTTCATGAAAATATGTTAAGCAGATACAAAGTTATGGAGCCAACACAAATTAACGGAATCACGGAATGACAGAAGGACATGGCAAATCCAATATAGCCCCACTTTTTCAAAGCGGGGCTATAATTAATGAAGCTCTAATAGATCTTGAGAAATGGACTCTTACATTAGATAGAAAGTCAGGGTGGTCGCAATAATTCACAAAGTCAGTGAACCATGAAATATGGGTAAAAGTCAAATATGGATGCTTGCGTTGCAGTTGGAATTCCTAGATGCAAGTTTGTACCAATTATAATTTAAAAAGCTTTAATAGTTTTTGAGAAATGGTGAAAGTCAGGGTGGTCGCAATAATTCACGAAGTCAGTGAACCATGAAATATAGGTCAATGTCAGATATGGATGCTTGCGTTGAAGTTGCAATGCCTGGATGCAAGTTTGTACCAAGAATGATTAATGAAGCTCTAATAGTTCTCAAGATATGGACTTGCTGACAAGATTTTATTAAAAAAAACAAGGCATCGCATGCGATACAAATCCCCTCGCACAAGACAACTTCGTGTGTGGAAATATTATCATATGCAATATTTGTGTAAAGTTTGTTTAAAAATCCATCCATAAATGTAGGTTCTAGAGTGATGACAATATTTCTCCAAAAATAGTCATAGGGATCTTGACTTGAGGCCATGGCCGCGAAGTAGATCTTGCTCAAGATATTATCATAAGCATCTTTTGTGTGAAGTTAGATCAAAACTAGAGCTGTCAGAGGATCTGACTATAGCCCCGCTTCAGCGCTGTCAGAGAAGAAAGTTATTTAAGCTGCAGAGAAAACAGTTATGAACAAGAAATAACTGTTGAAAATTTTACATTATCTGGAAAAACTCTAAGAGTTGTGAGCCCTTGTCCCTCATTTCAATGAGCATGATACATTACCAGAATGTCCATGTTTATACTAAATTTCATCTTCCATTTTTCAATGTTCAAAGGGTAATAACTCCTAAAGTAGGCAAATCAGAGTCAGGGTTCCTGCGCTCTGCACATTGTCTCATGGTGCTTTACACTTGTGTGAAGTGTCATGAAAATATCTCAAATGGTTTGTGAGTTATGGAGCCGACACAGTCAAAATTGCCTTTTTAAATGTTCAAAGGGCAATAACTCCTAAAGTAGGCAAACCAGAGTTATGGTTCCTGCACTCTGCACATCATCTCAAGGTGCTTTTCATTTATTTGAAGTTTCATGAAAATATCAGAAACGGTTATGGAGCGGACATAGTTAAAATTGCCATTTTTTAATATTCAAAAGCCTATAACTGAAAAAGTAGACAATCCAGAGTTTGGGTTCCTGCGCTCTGCACACGTAATATGGTGCTTTACATTTGTGTGAAGTTTCATAAAATTATCTCAAACGGTTTTTGAGTTATCGAGCAAAGACGGCTAAAATTGATATTTTTCAATATTCAAAGGGAAATAACTCAAAAATTAGGCAATCCAGAGTTATGGTTCCTGCACTCTGCACACCATCTCATGGTGTTTAATGTTTGTGTGAAGTTTCATGAAAATATGTGAATGGGTTTTAAAGTTATGGAGCGGACACGAAAATTGTTAACAGACACAGACAGACACACAGACAGACACACAGAAAATACGAAAACCAGAGTTATGGTTCTTGCGCTCTGCACATTGTCTCATAGTGCTTAACATTTGTGTGAAGTTTCATGAAATTATCTCAAACGGTTTTCGAGTTATGAAGCGGACACTGTTAAAATTGCCATTTTTCAATGTTCAAAGGGCAATAACTCCAAAAATAAGCAATGCAGAGTTATGGTTCCTGCACTCTGCACATCATCTCAAGGTGCTTTTCATTTATTTGAAGTTTCATGAAAATATCAGAAACGGTTATGGAGCGGACATAGTTAAAATTGCCATTTTTTAATATTCAAAAGCCTATAACTGAAAAAGTAGACAATCCAGAGTTTGGGTTCCTGCGCTCTGCACACGTAATATGGTGCTTTACATTTGTGTGAAGTTTCATAAAATTATCTCAAACGGTTTTTGAGTTATCGAGCAAAGACGGCTAAAATTGATATTTTTCAATATTCAAAGGGAAATAACTCAAAAATTAGGCAATCCAGAGTTATGGTTCCTGCACTCTGCACACCATCTCATGGTGTTTAATGTTTGTGTGAAGTTTCATGAAAATATGTGAATGGGTTTTAAAGTTATGGAGCGGACACGAAAATTGTTAACAGACACAGACAGACACACAGACAGACACACAGAAAATACGAAAACCAGAGTTATGGTTCTTGCGCTCTGCACATTGTCTCATAGTGCTTAACATTTGTGTGAAGTTTCATGAAATTATCTCAAACGGTTTTCGAGTTATGAAGCGGACACTGTTAAAATTGCCATTTTTCAATGTTCAAAGGGCAATAACTCCAAAAATAAGCAATGCAGAGTTATGGTTCCTGCGCTCTGCACATCGTCTCATAGTGCTTAACATTTGTGTGAAGTTTCCTCAAAATATCTCAAACGGTTTTCGAGTTATGAAGCGGACACAATTAAAATTGCCATTTTTCAATGTTCAAAGGGCAATAACTCCAAAAGTAGGCAATCCACAGTTATAATTCCTTCGCTCTGCACATTGTCTTATGGTGTTTAACATTTGTGTGAAGTTTCATGAAAATATGTTAAGCAGATACAAAGTTATGGAGCCAACACAAATTAACGGAATCACGGAATTACGGAATTACGGAATTACGGAAAATGTTCAAAGGGCAATAACTCCAAAAGTAGGCAATCCACAGTTATAATTCCTTTGCTCTGCACATTGTCTTATGGTGTTTAACATTTGTGTGAAGTTTCATGAAAATATGTTAAGCAGATACAAAGTTATGGAGCCAACACAAATTAACGGAATCACGGAATGACAGAAGGACATGGCAAATCCAATATAGCCCCACTTTTTCAAAGCGGGGCTATAATCATAAATGTAGGCGGTAGAGCAATGACAAAGTTTTTCTAAAAATAGCCATAGTGACCTTGACCTTGAGGTCATGACCAAGCAACTCGAGATATTACCATAGAAACATTTGTGTGAAGTTCTATTAACATCCATCAATAAATGTAGGCACTAGAGCGATGACAAAGATTTTCTAAAAATAGCCCCAGTGACTTTGACCTTGAAAGTCGAAATAGTTTGAGATATTGTCATAAGGAACATTTGTGTGAAGTTATACTGAAATCGGTGAAGAAAGGTAAGCGCTAGAGCCATGTCAAAGTTTTTCTAAAAATAGCCACAGTGACCTTGACCTTGAAAGTCAAACTCACTCGAGGTATTATCATAAGGAACATTTGTGTGAAGTTCTATTGAAATCAGTGAAGAAATGTAGTCGCTAGGGCGATGACAGTTTTTTCAAAAAATAGCCACAGTGACCTTGACCTTGAAAGTCGAAATCGCTCGAGATAATGTCTTAAGGAACATCAGTGTGAAATTATATTGAAATTGGTGAAGAAATGTAAGCGCTAGGGTATTGACAAAGTTTTTCTAAAAATAGTCACAGTGACGTTGACCTTGAAAATGGAACTCGCTACAGATATTGTCATAAGGAACATTTGTGTGAATCGATTTTGAAATTGGTGAAAAAATGTAAGCGCTAGAGCAATGAAAAAGGTTTTCTAAAAATAGCCACAGTGACCTTGACCTTGAAAGTCGAACTCTTTCGAGGTATTGTCATCAGGATCATTTGTGTGAAGTTATATTAAAATCGGTGAAGAAATGTAGGCGCTGGAGCGATAGCAAAGTTTTTCTAAAAATAGCCATCGTGACCTTGACCTTGAAAGTTGAAATGGCTTGAGATATTGTCATAAGGAACATTTGTGTGAAGTTATATTGAAATCGGTGAAGAAATGTAAGCGCTAGAGCATTGACAAAGTTTTTCTAAAAATAGCCACAGTGACCTTGACCTTGAAAGTGGAACTCGCTAGAGATATTGTCATAAGGAACATTTGTGTGAAGTTATATTGAAATCGATGAAGAAATGTAGGCGCTAGAGCGATAACAATTTTTTTCTAAAAATAGCTACAGTGACCTTGACCTTGAGGTCATGACCCTGAAAGTCGAACACACTTGAGATATTGTCATAAGGAACATTTGTGTGAAGTTATATTGAAATCAGTGAAGAAATGTAGGCGCTAGAGCAATGACAAAGTTTTTCTAAAAATAGCCAGTGACCTTGAGGTCATGACCTTGAAAGTCGACCTTGCTCAAGATATTGTCATAAGGCACATTTGTTTGAAATTATATTGAAATCAGTGAAGAAATGTAGGCGCTAGAGTGATGACAAAGTTTTTCTTAAAATAGCCACAGTGACCTTGACCTTGAGGTCATGACCTTGAAAGTCGAACACGCTGAGATATTGTCATAAGAAACATTTGTGTGAAGTTATATTGAAATTGGTGAAGAAATGTAGGCCCCAGAGCGATGACAAAGTTTTTCTAAAAATAGCCACAGTGACCTTGACCTTGAGGTCATGACTTTGAAGTCGAACTCGCTCAAGATTTTTTTATAAGGAACATTTGTGTGAAGTTATATTGAAATTGGTGAAGAAATGTAGACACTAGAGCGATGACAAAGTTTTTCTAAAAATAGCCACAGTGACCTTGACCTTGAGGTCATGACCTTGAAAGTCGAACTCGCTGAGATATTGTCATAAGAAACATTTGTGTGAAGTTACATTGAAATTGGTGAAGAAATGAAGGCGCTAGAGCGATGACAAAGTTTTTCTAAAAATAGTCACAGTGACCTTGACCTTGAGGTCATGACTTTGAAGTCGAACTCGCTCGAGATTTTTTTATAAGGAAAATTTGTGTGAAGTTATATTGAAATTTGTGAAGAAATGTAGGCGCAAGAGCGATGACAAAGTTTTTCTAAAAATAGCCACAGTGACCTTGACCTTGAGGTCATGACCTTGAAAAACGAACTCGCTCGAGTTTTTTTTATAAGGAACATTTGTGTGAAGTTATATTGAAATTGGTGAAGAAATGTAGGCGCTAGAACGATGACAAAGTTTTTCACAAATTACCAAAATGACAAAGGGCCATAACTCACAAAGTATTTTTCGGAATTTTATCATAAGTTAATCAGTTCATCTACTCATCACCACCAATCTATTCACCAACTTTTAAGGCTCTAGCTCCAATAATTTTTGAGATATCTTGCTGACAAGATTTTATTAAAAAAAATTTCAAAGGGCAATAACTCTTAAAAGGGGCATAATCCGGATGAGAAAAAAAATACGCGTCAGCTAATTTTCCATGAGGAATCCATATATGAAATTTCAAAACCCTAGCATACACGGTTCTAAAGATATGCTATGCATCACTTTTAGCATACATTACAATGGGCACAAATTACCAAAATGACAAAGGGCCATAACTCACAAAGTATTTTTCGGAATTTCGTCAAAAGTTAATCAGTTCATCTACTCATCACCACCAATATATTCACCAACTTTCAAGGCTCTAGCTCCAATAAGTTTTGAGAAATCTTGCTGACAAAATTTTATTAAAAAAATTTCAAAGGGCAATAACTCTTAAAAGGGGCATAATCCGG
The DNA here is from genome assembly GCA_963580285.1 of Lucinisca nassula. Taxonomy (NCBI): domain Eukaryota; kingdom Metazoa; phylum Mollusca; class Bivalvia; order Lucinida; family Lucinidae; genus Lucinisca; species Lucinisca nassula. The sequence continues at coordinate 137,401,675 of OY757013.1, forward strand.
ACAAGAAAAAACATACGCGTCAGCTAATTTTCCATGAGGAATCCATATATGAAATTTCAAAACCCTAGAATACACGGTTCTAAAGTTATGCTATGCATCACTTTTAGCATACATTACAATGGGCACAAATTACCAAAATGGCAAAGGGCCATAACTCACAAAGTATTTTTCAGAATTTGTCAAAAGTTAATCAGTTCATCTACTCATCACCACCAATATATTCACCAACTTTCAAGGCTCTAGCTCCAATAGTTTTTGAGATATCTTGCTGACAAGATTTTATTAAAAAAATTTCAAAGGGCAATAACTCTTAAATGGGGCATAATCCGGACAAGAAAAAAAATACGCGTCAGCTAATTTTCCATGAGGAATCCATATATGAAATTTCACAACCCCAGCATACACGGTTCTAAAGTTATGCTATGCATCACTTTTAGCATACATTACAATGGGCACAAATTACCAAAATGACAAAGGGCCATAACTCACAAAGTATTTTTCAGAATTTTGTCAAAAGTTAATCAGTTCATCTACTCATCACCACCAATATAATCACCAACTTTCAAGGCTCTAGCTCCAATAGTTTTTGAGAAATCTTGCTGACAAAATTTTATTAAAAAAATTTCAAAGGGCAATAACTCTTAAAAGGGGCATAATCCGGACAAGAAAGAAAGTACGCGTCAGCTAATTTTCCATGAGGAATCCATATATGAAATTTCAAAACCCTAGCATACACGGTTCTTTAGTTAGGCTATGCATCAAAAGCGTAACGGACGGATGAACGGACGAACGAGGCAGAAGCAATATGCCCCTCCAACTTTTTCAAAGTTGGGGGCATAAATATATGGGCTGCACGATGCTTCCACGCAGAGCTGAATCCGGCCCGCACACTAGTACTGGTAAACCGCTTAGAGGACCGCAGTGCGAAGCACCGTCCATGCTAATAAACCCTACTGGTTTCATTGGGCGACAGGGCTTGAGATGTCATTTCATCTCAGTGTCGGGTAAAAGTCCCACAAAACTGGAAGCAATGTCTCCAAAATGACCTTTACAGTGTTGACGAGGACGTTAAACCTCAAATCAAACAAACAAAATCAATGTTGGATTAAAGTCCCACAAAATCAGAAGCAATGTCTCCAAAATGACCTAATTAGTTTTTGACAGGCATGTAAAACTTCAACACAAACAATACCTACCAAAATGACAATTTTAAATGGAGATCCCTTTTTTGTGTTTATCCCTTAACCAATATCCTGCTGTTCATGACAACCCCCTACCCTTGCAAACAGTGTAGACACAGATCAGATGGCTTCTCCAGATCAGGGTCTACACTGTTTGTCATTCAGTTAGTGAATTTGAAAGAAAATATTATAACATCTGATTGGCTGACAGTCAGAAATGGTGTGGTTAATCAAATTATTCAGCAGGATAAGGGTTAAAAAATCCAGTTTCTTGCTTTATTGTGTCTCAACAAATAATTTCAGCACAATAATTCAATACAGCAGCTAGCATAAAGCAAACATTCTACAGATAACAGATATCGTTAGTGGAATTCCACATACAAGTATATAAGTTATACTTACGGCAAAATATTCCTAGCGACAGCTGCCATAACATACAGAGAGGCTTCTGACATATCCCAGGAGGCTTCACTTGTCTGACTTTTTAAACTTGTAAACATCTGTAAAATACAAAAATAAATCATCAAAATGGTGTTAAGGGCAATGGCCACGTCTTCAGGACAGGCACCTCTTCCGAAAGTACTTTTATCTCCCTTATCAATGGTGGTTAGGTAGAGACTTAACCCTTATCTTGCTGAATATTCAGTTTAGCCACTGACATTTCTGACTTTGAAACAATCAGATTACTTAATGTAATTTATTCTTACAAATCCATAAACTTCATGTCAAACAGTGTAGATCCTGATCAGATGGCTTCTTCAGAAGCCATCTGATCTGGATCTACACTGGTTCCCAAGATAGGGGGTGTCGTGAACAGCATGATAAGAGTTAAAAGGAAGTATTTGCTCCCAAGGAGGGGATGGGGTGGGGTCTGCTCTTAAAGGAAAGAATTTGCTCCCAAGGAGGGGATGGTGTCTGCTCTTAAAGAAAAGAATTTGCTCCCAAGGAGGGGATGGTGTCTGCTCTTAAAGGAAAGAATTTGCTCCCAAGGAGGGAATGGTGTCTGCTCTTAAAGGAAAGAATTTGCTCCCAATGAGGGGATGGTGTCTGCTCTTAAAGGAAAGAATTTGCTCCCAAGGAGGGGATGGTGTCTGCTCTTAAAGGAAAGAATTTGCTTCCAAGGAGGGGATGGTATCTGCTCTTAAAGGAAAGAATTTGCTCCCAAGGAGGGGATGGTGTCTGCTCTTAAACGAAAGAATTTGCTCCCAAGGCGGGGATGGTGTCAGCTCTTAAAGGAAAGAATTTGCTCCCAAGGAGGGGATGGCGTCTGCTCTTAAGGGAAAGAATTTGCTCCCAAGGAGGGGATGGTGTCTGCTCTTAAGGGAAAGAATCTGCTCCCAAGGAGGGGATGGTGTCTGCTCTTAAGGGAAAGAATTTGCTCCCAAGGAGGGGATGGTGTCTGCTCTTAAGGGAAAGAATTTGCTCCCAAGGAGGGGATGGTGTCTGCTCTAAAGGGAAAGAATTTGCTCCCAAGGAGGGGATGGTGTCTGCTCTTAAAGGAAAGAATTCGCTCCCAAGGGGGGGATGATGTCTGCTGTTAAAGGAAAGAATTTGCTCCCAAGGAGGGTGTGGTGTCTGCTCTTATAGGAAAGATTCAGTTGAGCATGAATTTGTTGTGCTGGTAAATATTAAATGCCATCAATAGTTGGCATTTTAATTCTAATGAGCACAGCAAATATGATTGCATGAAAAAAGCATAAAATGTTGGGGCCAGTTGTTCAAAACTAACAATGTCGTAAGTTAAGAAATTGTTAAAACTTTGATCATTTAATATGGCAAACATACTAAAAATTTTGCAGAAGCAATGCATTTGCATATGCAAAAGCTACTCACATTTTTTCAGCTTTAAAAGCTACTCACATTTTTTAGCAAAAATACCAGAATTATAGATATTTTAACTGTTAGAAAAGTTAACAATTCAACCCCTAACCAGCTCGTTAAGCTAACAATACTTTGAACAACTGGGCCATGTGCATGAAAAAAAGCATTAACTGCTCTTATTTTAACACTTGTGGTCAATGAAAATTTCTTAACTAAGTTGAGCATGGAAAAAGTTTTATCAGTTACCCCTATATATATTGTATTGTAAAGCATTGACCTGATAAAGATATCCTATCTCAGGACAAGTGAGCTTTATCACGTCAACATGACATTGCACTTTTATGAATGAACCGGACTACTGCAAAAAATGACAAAAATGTTATTATTACTAGGAAAAATGTAAAAAGTTGCTTGAAAAAAAATATCACAGGAAAAATATGGTCAGCTGATAGTAAACATGTAGACCGCCAAAATGCTGGGACGCACTGAGGACCATCAATAACTAATCGTAAATTGCTAATTTAAGAGTAAACAAGGGGATATACTGATAAATAGAATACCAGATTCGTATCATCTGATATCAAATTTATCAGGCTCGGCTTCGAGAACGCATGTAGAATCAAGCCTTGCCTGATAAACTTGATATCAAAAGACACTCACCTGGTATTCTCTATTTACAACCTCACTCAGACCATAATGTGTGTATGCAGATTTACATCCCACCAACATTTAAGGCCATATGGAGATGGGAGCACGGTTGAAAGACTTGTCCAAATAGACGGATTAGAACCCAGGACTCCTTGTTTATGTGGCAAGTAGCTTTCACTACACCATGGAGGTTTCTAGACCAGAATGTACTATGTGCATACTTACATGCGTAAAACAGGTTGAAGAGCCAACAATAAATACAACATCTTTAATAAGTTCTGACACTCTCATCCGGAACTCAAAGAAATCATCATTCTCATCTGGTTCCCCTTCCTACAACAATAAGTGAAAACACAGTGAATCTTTGATGGCTCGAATACCGATGGCTCATTTAACATAGCTGATTCGAACATTGAGACCCAAGGAATTTCTTTCTGTAGGCTCTGATAAGACATAGTTGCCGTAAAAATCCTATAATTTCGGACACATCAATGACTTGCTGTAAGATGATCAGATCATTGCCTACATTTCTTTTTTGCTGTAATTCTCCTAAAATTTTAATGAGTTTGCTTCATGATCCAGCAAGGAGTCTAAAAGGTGTAGATGTAATTGTGAACAGTGTAGACCCTGATCAGACTGCTCCTTCAGGAGCAGTCTGATCTGGGTCTACACTGTTTGCTTTGGCATGTCTGTCCCACAACTTAGGATCATTATGGTATAAGATCTATTCACCAAAATAATGAAGATGAATATGAATTATTCTCCTAGCCAACCTACATTACCGTTATGATCCTAAGTATTGGAACAGATGGGCCTGAGCAAACAGTGCAGACCCAGATCAGGAGCAGTCTGATCAGGGTCTACACTGTTTGCCATTCAGATTTGCACTTTTTGGACTCCTTGCAAAACAAATTTGTTAAAATTTTACAAGACTTACAGTAAGAACACAAGGTGTCAGAATTTTTAGGATTTTTAAGGCACCTATTAAGCATGAAATCATATGTGACCTGATCATCAAGTGACTTTGATTGCATATTTAATGCAGCTGACTGGTGATCTGGAGGTAGCTGGTTCAATACCTGCCGTGGATCAGTAGCATTCTTTCATTGAGATTGGTCATGAAATGTTTTCTACGGTCATTCTCTCCCTTTCAGTGATTCAAGAAAGGCAGCTGTAAGTTTCTGGCTTAAGAATGTGCATTGTACTGGCAACCCCCCATTAGTATAAGCGCCCAGGAAAAGTGTGGATAGGTAAACTGAACGGCTCAATATGAACTAAATGGGGTTGACTGGGCTGTTAAACTCATAAATAAACTATCAACAACCCATTCTTACTTCGAAACCCATAAAAGGGACTTAGGCAAACAGTGGAGACCCAAATCAGAACTAGAATTTGTTTTTCTACAAAAACACAGATGGATCCCCCGTTTTGACCTCTAAGTATGACCTTGACATTGGAGGTATTGAGCTGGGTCTTGTGTGCAACACATCATCTAATGAAGATGAACATTTCTGCAAAGTAACTTTAAAAATGTTCATAGAGAAAAAAAAAAGTTATTGGCCGTACACAAAAAAGCCCTTTTTCACCTTTGACCTCTAAGTATGGCCTTGACCTTTGAGGTACAACACATCGTCTCATGATGGTTAACATTTCTGCCAAGTAATTTAATCCATCAAAGAATAAGGAAGTTATTGACTGTCCCTTTTTTTACCTTTGAACTCTAGGTATGACCTTGACATTGGATGTATGGACCTTGGTCTTGCACATGACTCATGGTCTAATGATGGTGAACATTTCTGCATGGTTACCTTATAAAGTCCATCCAGAAATAAAAAAGTTATTGACTGGACACAAAAAAAAACAAAACTTTTTTTACCTCTGACCTCTTTGTATGACCTTAATCTTGGAGGTACCTACCTGGGTCTAGCGTGCACCACATCGTCTCATGATGGTTAACATTTCTGCCAAGTAATTTAACAATGTATCCAGTAAAAAAAAAGTTATTGACTGAACACTAAAAAAGGCCCCTTTTTGTCCTTTGACCTCTTAGTATGACCTTGACATTTGAGGTACCAACTTGGGTCATGCACGCAACACATCGTCTCATGGTGGTTAACATTTCTGCCAAGTAATTTCAAAATCCATCTAAAAATAAGAAAGTTATTGACAGAACACAAAAAAGGCCCCCTTTTTTACCTTTAACCCCTAAGTATGACCTTGACCTTTCAGGTACCAAACTGGGTCATGCATGCAACACATCGCCTCATGATAGTTAACATTTTTGCCAAGTAACTTCAAATTCTATCTAAAAATAAGAAAGTTATTGACAAAACCCGAAAAAAGGCCTCTTTTTTTACCTTTGACCTCTAAGTATGACCTTGACCTTTGAGGTACCAAACTGGGTCATGCAGGCAACACATCGTCTTATATTGGTTAACATTTCTGCCAAGTGATTTCAAAATCCATCTCAAAATAAGAAAGTTATTGACCAAACACCAAAAAAAGGCCCCTTTTTTGACTTTTGACCTCTAAGTATGACCTTGACCTTTGAGGTACTGACCTACCTCATGCCCACCACACATCGTCCCATGGTTGTTAATATTTCTGCCAAGTAATTTTAAAATCCATCTCAAAATAAGAAAGTTATTGACCAAACAAAAAACAAGAAAAATGCCTAATGGCATTATGGACGGGTTTTTTTTTTTCAGTACGGTTAGGATGGTGGTGGCATGGGTGGGGTAGGGTGGGGTGTGCTGGTGTGGGGTAGGGTGGGGTGGGTTGGGGTGGGGTGGGGTGGGTTAGGAGCCGGGTGGGACGGGGTGGAATTTGTGGGGTGTAATGGGGTGTGGTGGGGTTGTGGGGTGGGGTGGGCTTGGGTGGGTGGGATGGGGTGAGGTCGGGTAAGGTGGGGAGTGGTGGGATGGGGTGGGGTTGGGGGTGGATTGGGGTTGTTTTGGGATGGGGGTGGGGTGGGGTTGTGGGGTAGGGTATGCAAAGGGTAGGGTGGGGTGGGTAGGGTATGTATGTAAAACGTAACACTAAGTATGCATGTTTGTACAGAACAAATGCAATATCCTAACCCAGTAACAACTTTTTGTGGAGGGGGGGGGGGGGGGGGGGGTATGATTTGTTTATGTGTTTTAAGAAGAAAAAAAAAATAAAGTTTTTTTTTCTATTTTTAGCTCTAGTGGCCACTGATTTTAGCAATTTTGAAAAAGGGTCACCTAATGAACATTTCTGTAAAATAATTTTGAAATCGGGCCATTATCCCAGGAGGAGATGTCGTTTAAAGAAATTGTTGACGGACGACGGACATCAACTCACCTTGAGCACTTCGTGCTCAGGTGAGCTAAAAAAAAGAACAAAAAAAAAAAAAAAAGAAAATTCCATGCCTGTATATGCATGTATGTATTATTACTAGCAACTATCAGGGGAGGAAGATAATAATTGTTCATTTGTGTTTATGGAGAAGAGAAGAAAAATAAAGAAAAAAAAGAATGAAAAAAGAAAGAAAAAAAAAAAAAAAAAAATGTTATCACCGGGGTTTGAACTCACGCCCCTCAGATTCATAGTCAACAATAGGATTCGTAGTCCAGCACTCTATCCACTACACTGGCATTTGAAAAAAGGTTAACCAAAAGGTAAACCTGAAAAACACAAGTTTGAAAAATGACAATTTCCGCCAAAATTTTACTCTTTTGCGCCATTTATGGATAATACATGAAAGCGGTACCTCCACTTATGCATCAGTCCTGATATTAAAACAATCTGCTACAGAATAGATGAAAAATATCACTTTGAAAAAAGGTTAACCAAAAGGTAAACCTGGGACGACGCCCGCCCGCCCGCCCGCAGGACGCCCGCCCGCCCGCCCGGACATCGCTATTTTAAAGGACGGATTTTTTTTAAAAACCCGTCCAAAAAGGCCACTTTTTTACCTTTGACCTCTAAGTATGACCTTGACCTTTGAGGTACCGACCTGCCTCATGCGCACCACACATCGTCTCATGGTTGTTAATATTTCTGCCAAGTAATTTTAAAATACATCTGAAAATAAGAAAATTATTGACCGGACACGATTTGCCCATACATATATACATACCGACAAACTTCCAAGGGAGCTAATTCAAAAAGTTTAAATGCATAAGTTATAGTTCTTGCGCACTGCACGTCGTCTAATGCTGATTAATATTTATATGAAGTTTCATGGGATAGCTTGAACGGTTTTCAAGTTATAGAACGGACACGAATGTGTGACAGATGGAGAGACGGACAGACAGACGCCCAGGGGAAAAACAATATGTCTCTGAAAAAAAAAATTTGGGGGGGAGACATAATTTGCATAACATGGCATCCGATCAGGTTCTACACTCTTTGCTAATAGAATTGTCTGACATAAATGGATAAAAGCAAAACTAGAAATATGTCCAATGGCCCAAGCCTGGTAGCACAATTAAGAAAACTTAAATTGCTAATACCATCTCGGACTCAGATGCGGGTGGAGATGCTGGCAGACTGATGGATAGGGTAACACAATCGTAATGATCCTAAGTATTAGGACAGACAGGCTTAAGCAAATAGTGTAGACCCAGATCAGACTGCTCCTGTAGGAGCAGCCTGATCAGAGTCTACACTGTTTGCCAATCCGTCCTCACTTTTTGGACTCCTTGCTAGATTGTAAAACAAACCTGTTTAAATTTTAGGAGAATTACATTAAGTCCTCACGGTGTCCGAATTTTTAGGAGTTTTACGGTACATGCCTTTTTCACCATTCTTTGAATGGCCGGGGAATAAAAATAGATATAACCCCTTAAATGACAAATGGACTTGTGCAACATTTAACAACAGAACAGTCCATCAAAAAGCAATCGGTTAATATGAACATAACTTACATGATCAGGATCCATCTGACAGTGCCGACACAAGGCTATTATCAGTCTTTGAACATAAGGCTTAAATATATCATTTAATTCTGTTTTATTTCTCTGGTATAACTCTTCTGACAGCTTGTGCCAAAAATTAAACGTAACTTCAGCAACCTGAAAATAAAAATATATATTCGATCTAAAATGTGACTTTTAAATCAAACCATTTCATCTCATAATTTTGTGCATTACCAAATTACAACCTTTACCGTTTGTTTGTAAGTCTCAAAATACTGAAATCAGGAACAATCCTGAAAACTTCCAGCCATGCACACAGCTAAAACTGACCCTGAGCTTGAGTAGTAGTAAACCGCTTAGAAGATATAAACCTGCACAGGAAAAGTGGTGAGAGTCGGACTGTTCCTTATACCCTTGCAATTTCTTTAGACAATAGGGCGTGAGATGTCATTTTGTCTCAGTGTCAGGTAAAAGTCCCACAAAATAGGAAGCAATGTCTCCAAAATGACCTTAATAGTGTTGAAGGGGATGTAAAACCCCAAAACAAACAAACAAAGCAAAAAAAAATTTCAATCACTTAGACATGGCTTATGAATTTGTGGAAACTCCACTGAATCTGAGATATAAGACATTCAAACTCTAAAATAAAGTGACAGCTCTGCCCCAAATGTATCAATTATTCAAGATAATGGCTTAGTCATTAACCCTTTTTGTACCAAATAGAATCTTCCTCCTTATATAAAGCAGGAGTCCATTTCAAAATTTAGGGGTGTCAGGTTGTGTTTTCTTCAAAATTTATTTCGAAAATGGCTGAACCTTTTGCAAACAGTGTAGGCCCTGATCAGATGCCACATTCTGCAGTGTCTGATCTGGGCCTGCACTGTTTGCCAGGGTACCCCTTTTGGGGTTTCTGGTACTAAATAGGTTAAAGGCTAATGAAATTGTTAGTTAAAATTTCAACAAATTACAAGTATCACTGCAAAGAAACAATACCCCTCACCAACTTTGGAATGTATCCTTTCCACCTACTGCAGTGCCAAAGAACTACTATGTGTGTGTGCGAGTTGGATTTTTATGTCCCACCAACAATTAAGGTCATACAGAGACAATGGTTTAACGACTCATAAGAGAGTCGGGAGGAACCTAGAATCTAGCCCACAATCCCTGGTTTATGAGCCTAGAATCTAGCCCACAATCCCTGGTTTATAAGCCTATAATCTAGCTCACAATCCCTGAGCCCAAAATCTAGCCAACAATCCCTGGTTTGTGAGCCTAGAATCTAGCTCACAATCTCTGGTTTATGAGCCTGGAATCTAGCCCACAATCCTTGGTTTATGGGCCTAGAATCTAGCCTTATGGGCCTAGAATCTAGCCCACAATCCCTGGTTTATGAGCCTAGAATCTAGCCAACTATCCCTGGTTTATGAGCCTAGAATCTAGCCCACAATCTCTGGTTTATGAGCCTAGAATCTAGCCCACAACCCCTGCTTTATGAGCCTAGAATCTAGCCCACAATCCCTGGTTTATGAGCCTAAAATCTAGCCCACAATCCCTGGTTTATGAGCATAGAATCTAGCCCACAATCCCTGGTTTATAAGCCTATAATCTAGCCCACAATCCTTGGTTTATGAGCTGAGCAGCTCATCCATTACACCATGGTAGCTTCTATGAGAGAAAACTTACCTCATACTGATGGTGTCCTATGCACATCAACAACAGTTCTAAAACTTTGAAATCACCTAAGCCCTGCAATGAAAAGAAGAAATTAGTTCACTATCAAATATTTAGTTCCATCATATTCACTGCACTGGGAGTCTGAAAAAGTATGGAGTAGTTGTACATTCTAGAGAACACCCATTTTAGCTAGCCTGCACAAAATACCTAAATACCATAATGATCCTAAGTATTGGGACCGACAGACCCTAGCAAACAGTGCAAGGAGCAACAGTCTGGTCAAGGCCTAAACTGTTTGCAACTCCATCTGCACTCTTTGGACTTCTTGCTGGATCATGAAACAAATTTTTTAAAATTTTAGGAAAATTACCGTAAGTCCTCTAGGTGTCCGAAGTCTTAAGATTTTTGTGGTATACATTTTTATTAATATCCCTTAACCCTTATCTTGCTGAATATTAATTTCTGTCTATCAACCAATCAAATTACTTGATGTAATTTATTGCTACAAATTCATAAACCGGCCCCGATAGCTCAGTTGGTAGAGTGTCCGCTCCGGGGAATGGGAGGTCAAGGGTTCGATCTTGGGCCGCGACATACCGAAGTCGTTAAAAATGGTACTAGCTGCTCCTCGCTTGGCACTCAGATTTACGGGGTAGAGCTAGGACTGGTCGACCCAGAGTCAGGATAATGTGACTGGGTTTGGTATCATGTAATGTGTCTGGGACATGATACTTCAGTGAGGCAGCACTATAAAAGTTAGCATTGAGCTCCCTGTCGCAACCAGGCACCGTCGTGATATGACTGAAAAATTGTTGAAAGCGACCTTAAACCGAAATTCACACACACACATACACATACAAATTCATAAACTGAATGCCAAACAGTGTAGATCCTGATCAGATGGCTCCTTCAGAAGCCATCTGACTGAAGAAGTCATCTGATCTGGATCTACACTGTTTGCAAAGATAGGGGTTGTCGTGAACAGCAGGATAAGGGTTAATAATCCTTGATACACCTCCTCAACTTCAGCTAAGCTCTGTACCCACCAGTTTAGCCAGCTTCACTTACTGCTTCAGTCGAACTTCAATGGCGCGAACATCTTTGGGACCTTGATAATCTGTTCGAGAATGGGGTAGTTTGAGCCACTGAGGCCTACTACCAGGAGGTGTACGATATACTTTTTGATATTTTTTCGATGTTCTATGATGGAAAATGTATGCTGTGTGTACTCATTAGATCGAGGCGATTCTAATGAGTACACACAGCATACATTTGCAAGATAAAGGACGAAAATCTCCTAAATTATCTCCCACTATTTCTTATATGAAGGATTTCCCTTGGGGCTCAAGAACGAGTTCGACCCAGCCATGGTAAACGAGCCATCGGTGTTCAAGCGATCGAAGTTCTACTGTACTTGGAAAGCTAAGAGTTTTCATGCCAACCACTCAAGCTCTAATCAGACTGCAAATGCACAGACTGATGAGTTTTCACTGGTTGCACAGGCATTCTTGTAGGTTTTGTCATTGCTGTTCTTTTGTTATATCTTTATTTCATTTTATGTCTCTTTCAAAACTGTTTCACTTATACTCACTTAACTGTTATTCAGGTTTATGAAAACTGGAGTACCCAAAGAAAAACATTCTGGACTTCCATTTAAGAACTTAGCTTCGCAGATGAAACCCAAGCTAACCTTCAACCCACAGCACTGGGAGACATAATGTTTAAGAGTCGGTGCCCCCAACCACTAGGCCACAGAGACCGGTGTATGTTTCATCATATCCTAGCTCTAATGTACATGTGCATGTATTATACCCAATAAAACTTACATTGGAGCCAGTATATGATAAAACATACTTCCTGTGCAGGGGCCAGTTGTTCAAAACTAACGACGTCGTTAGTTAATGTATCGTTAAAACTTTGATCATTAAATATGGCAAATATGCTAAAATTTTTGCTGAAAAATGTGAGCAGCTTTTGCGGATGCAAAAGCTGCTCACATTTTTCCAGCAAAAATACCAAAATTTACAATATTGTACTTGCTAGAAGAATTAATTAACAATATGACCACTAACTAGCTCGTTAAGCTAACAATGCTTTGAACAACTGGCCCCAGGTTTATACATAAGCGGTTAAACAATTCAGTGCACATATTTTTTACCAGAAACATAAAATGAATCTATGTTGATGTACTCATTAATATCACCTCACTGTACATATTCATGGTGAGAGTACGAAAATCTCACTGAGATATCCATTATTTGAGCCAGCGCACGACAAAATCTACAATAAGACCTGGGTGACCAGCTAAGACTCAGATCAGCCTGCGCATCAGCGCAGTCTGATCAGAGTCTTCGCTGTTCGCATGAACCTTCTGTAGCCCCTGGTCTATTCATAGGACAACAAGAGAATGCTCCAACCAGGCTGACCTGACGGGCCGGCCGGACTGATGCTTCGACCATAACATGGGTCTTACTGTAGGTTTTGTCATGCATCGGCTCATTTGTTATCTAAAGCTATAGGAACAATTCCCTAGGGACTTGAGAACCAGGTAGAATCAGCCATGGTAAATAAGCTTATAAGAATCTTATATGGGTAAGAGTGGTGGATGGAAAATTCTGTCCCGAGGGTCACTGTCCAGCATCACGAGGCTTGCCGAGTGATGCCAGAAAGTGATCCCGAAGGACAGATTTTTCTATCCATCCCTCACACCCATATTGTATTCTTTTTCTTGCATACCTTCTATTTCTTAGCGTGGATTTTTAATACTGCAGTCACTTTGGTTACTGACATCCGTCATATTGTGATGACACTACAGGAATGTTTAGTGATGTCGTGTATCATGCTGTGATGTCAACCTTAACGACGTCACATATGAGGTCGTATTCAACCAGTGCATTTATCAAACAGGCAAGAATATTTGATTTTGGGTAAGGACACCAGGGTTAGAACAGAATTTCTATCCTAAGCTAAAACTATGGATTTCCTTATCTGGTGAGCAAGAAATAGATGTTCTACCCATCAAAGTTTTTCTATAGTTTGAAAAATACCAACCTGATTGGGAGTTTCTACAATAACTTCAAGAAAAGATTCCGCTAATTCTGTAAATATTCTACAATAATTTAGTGATCTGAAATAAAAAATATAAGAAACACTAGTAAATATAAGGAACACTAGTAAATTTCAAATCAATAGACAAGGTTATATAAAGAGCTTGCTGAGGGTGGCTTGCCTGTATATGCATGCCCCATACCATCAGAAATGTTCTGTACTTTTTTTAGTTACAACTAGTGTTTGCTTTATCATATGCAGGCAATAGAAACTTAATGTTGAGCCCTATTTTCAAACAAGAATTCCCCAAAAGGCCACATGCATTTATCAATCTGAACTATCTACATTGATGGCTAATGCAATTCCAGCCTAGTGTGGAGTTTTTAGAAAAAAATCTTGGATACATGAGTGTTTCTTTTTTTATTGTTTTTTGTTTTCTGTTTTACAACCCTTTCAATACTATTTCTCTTATTTTGAGCCGATTGTTCATCAGATGTGAGCGAAAACTGGAGTACCTCGGAACAAACACCTGACCTTCTGTTGAAGAACTTGGCATATCACATGTGACCCGAGCCAGGCGTGAACGACAGAGATGAGAGACCTAATGATTCAGAGCTAGCGCTCTTCCATAAGGCCAAAGAGGCTTCGAATTCAAACAAAGTTTCCCAACTCACAACTCTACAAGCGCATCTCTACCCCTCCACTCCCAACAGCTATATTCCTCCAACCTTCTGAGACGATTCTAGCAAATATCCACAACATTTGTCACTTGGTGTATTCAATACTGATATTTTTTAATATCTCCACTTATCAACCTCATCTTCAGCTAAGGATTCATTGCATTATAATTGTAAAGTAGAACTTCGATGGCTCGAACACCGATGGCTCGTTTACCATGGCTGAGTCGAACCCGTTCTTGAGTCCCTAGGGAGTTTCTGTTCGTAGGAAATAGGGAGAGTAAAAATTAGGATATTTTCGTCTTTTATCTTGCAAATGTATGCTGTGTGTACTCATTAGAATCGCCTCGATGAGGCGATTCTAATGAGTACACACAGCATACATTTTTCATTATAGAACACAGAAAAAGATGTCCTAAAGTATGTCGTTATGCCTCCTGGTATTAGCCCTCAGTGGCTCGAACTACCCCTGTCTCGAACAGATTCTCATGGTCCCAAAGGTGTTCGAGCCATTGAAGTTCGACTGTAGTTATATAAAGTTGTGGCACTATATCGAATGTCGGTATATAGAAGATTGTCTGTTGTCTGTAGTGTTAAATACAGTAAAATTCTGCTGTTAAGACCACCGAAAATTAAGACTAAATCTGCTTCTAAAAGTTTATTGAGAAGGTTTCAGTTATTCTTTCTGTGTGTTTTCCACACCTAGTGTCTCATATTACGAAAACACCCTTGGGACTGTTCAAAAGTGGTCTTGAACAGTCCCAAAGGTTTGAAACAATGAATAGCCTTATACATTTCTCTCTGCAACCCTTTAAATTCTTCCTTTATTACCAGCTATTTCCACAATTCACACATTCTGAAGTCACATAGAACACGTACTTATCAATATCTTCTTCAGCAACAGACATATGATAGGCATCTGGTAGCGTCAACACAGCCTGGTACAGACCCTCAGCCATCAGTTGGTGTTTCTCTATCTCCTAAATGAATGAACAACTTATGATGTCAACAAGAGAGATGAGAAAGGGTAAATTACAGAGGACCCTCGCTATAAAGACACTATATGGGCCCCGCCAAGCGAATTTGTGTCTTCGAGCATTCCGTCATGACACATTTTAACTGCGCATGCCCAGCCATTCAGAGGGGCCAGGGATATGACTTTCTGTCTGAAGGTTCCTCTTGATTTACTGTTTGCACAGGCGATAAGTACCAAAATCGATTGACGGGGCCCATATGTTCCCTAACAATTTGCCGCTATTACGATTATGCCGCTGGTTAGAATCCCAATAAGCAGTAGTATAATAGTCAACAAAGGACTTTTCCCTAATTACAGCATTCTTGAATATTTCCATTTACCCATCTCCTCTTCAATGCACTGGAACTGCCTTTGTAACAAGTTTTGTCATTTTTTTTAATGTCAGTATAAAAAGGGTTGACTGTATTGTTTAAAGTGACCAGCTAAGGCTTAGATAAGCCTGTGCATAAGTGCAGTCTTACGGGAGCTTTTGCTGTTTACAGACATGCAGAGGAAACCTTGAGGTCATGTTTGTTTGTTTGAGTTGTATGTATCCATTACCCCTTAAGTCCTGCTAAAATTCGCTTCCAATCACGAACGAGGTTAATGCAAAATAAGTCCTGCTAAAATTTGATTTCCATCACAAACAAGGTTAATGCAAAATAAAATATATCCTTTAGAAGTAGTTTCATGTTTGTGGTTCTTCTAACTCTTAAAACTTTAAAATTTTCACATTTCCGCAAGACACCTTCAAACCTAACATCATACCCTGTGGCCCCCGCCCATCGGGGCTTGAAGAAATAAATCGCCTGCATGATGCTTCCATGCAGAGCTGAATCGGACCACATACGAGTACTGGTAAACCGCTTAGAGGATCTAAGCCTGCCCAGGTAAAGCGGTGCGAGTCGGACCATCCATGCTTACAAACCCTATTGGTTTCATTGGGCGACAGGGCTTGAGAAATTATTTCATCTCAATGTCGGGTAAAAGTCCCACAAAATTGGAAGCAACGTCTTCCAAAATGACCTATACAGTGTTGATTGGGATGTTTAACCTCAAATCAAACAAAACAAACAAACATCATACCCGGCAAATGTATATCCTTCATCTAACTAGAATTTGTTTTTCTACAAAAACACAGATGTCTCCCCCGTTTTTGACTGCTAAGTATAACCTTGACATTGGAGGTATTGAGCTGGGTCTTGTGTGCAACACATCCTCTAATGAAGATGAACATTTCTGCATAGTAACTTTAAAAATGTTCATCGAAAAATAAACAAGAGGGCCCAATGGCCCTATATCGCTCACCTGTGTACCAGAAAATCATTAGTGTAGGCGACCACTTGACATTGCTACATACTAAATATCTAAGCTCAGGCAAAGCGATGTCCATGCTTATAAACCCTACTGGTTTCATTGGGCGACAGGGCTTGAGATGTAATATCATCTCAATGTCTGGTAAAAGTCCCACAAAATTGGAAGAGACATCTCCAAAATGACCTATACAGTGTTGTCGGGGATGTAAAACCTCAAATCAAACAAAATCTGTGCCTTATGGTTTTGGAGAAAAAGATTTTTTTAAGTTTTTTCCAGTATAAGTCTATAGAAGCTAATGAGCCCTGGGGCTTGGCCAATTTCGACCCAAAGGGCACGGTTGGCAGGATTTATGTAGGCGACCATTTTGTGTTGCTATATACTAAATATCTAAGGTCTGTACTTCATGGTTTCAAAGAAGATGTTTGAAGCTTTTTTCCATTATAAGTTTGTTGGAGTTAAGGGGCCACAGGATTTGGACCATAGGGGCATGATTGGCAGGATTAATGTAGGCGACCATTCGACATTGCTACATGCTAAATACCTAAGCTCAGGGACTTATGGTTTCAGAGAAGAAGATTTTTCTCCCCATTTTAAGTTGTTTTTTTCTTTTTTTTTTTTTTTTTTTTATTATAATGGCCCTGTGGTTTCAGAGAAGAAGATTTTTGAACTTTCTCCAATTATAAGTCTATGGAAGCTTAAGAACCCAGGGGTGGGGCCAATTTGAATCCCAAGGGCATAACTGGCAGGATTTATGTAGGTGGCCACTTGACGTTGCTACATACTAAAAATCTAAGCTCTGGGCCTTATGGTTTCAAAGAAGAAGATTTTTTAAGTTTTTTTCCATTATAAGTCAATTGGGGGTGATGAGCTCAGGCGTGGCCAATATTGACCCCAGGGGCAGGGTTAGCAGGATTTATGTAGCTGGCTATTTTATGTTGCTAGATACTAAATATCTAAGTTCTGTGCTTCACAGTTTCTGAGAAGAAGATTTTTGAAGCTTTTTTTCCACTGTGTGTCTATGGGAGCTAAGGGGCCCCGGAGCGTGGCCCATTTGGACCCCAAGGGCATGATTAGCAGGAAATATGTAGGTGAGCACTTGCCGTTGCTACATGCTAAATATCTAAGCTCTGGGCCCTGTGGTTTCAGAGAAGAAGATTTTTGAAGTTTTTTTCCATTATGAGTCTATGGGAGCTAAGGGGGTCCCAGGGTGTGGCCCATTTGGACCCCAGGGGCATGATTGGCAGGATTTATGTAGGTGACCACTTGTCATTGCTACATGGTAAATATCTAAGCTCTGGGCCTTGTGGTTTCAGAGAAGAATATTTTTGAAGCTTTTTTTCCATTATGAGTCTATGGGAGCTAAGGGGCCCCGGAGCATGGCCCATTTGGACCCCACGGGCATGATTGGCAGGATTTCTGTAGGTGACAAATAGCCATTGCTACATGCTAAATATCTAAGCTCTGGGCCCTGTGGTTTCAGAGAAGAAGATTTTTGAAGTTTTTTTTTCATTATGAGTCTATAGGAGCTAAGGGGCCCCGGGGCATGGCCCTTTTGGACCCCAGGGGCATGACTGGCAGGAATTATGTAGGTGACCACTTGCCGTTGCTACCTGCTAAATATCTAAGCTCTGGGCACTGTGGTTTCAGAGAAGAAGATTTTTGAAGCTTTTTTTCCACTATGAGTCTATGGGAGCAAATGGGCCCCGGCGCGTGGCCCATTTGGAACCCAGGGGCATGACTGGCAGGAATTATGTAAGTGACCAATTGCCGTTGCTACATGCTACATATCTAAACTCTGGGCCCTGTGGTTTCAGAGAAGAAGATTTTTTAAGCTTTTTTTTTCCATTATGAGTCTATGTGAGCTAAGGGGCCCCGGGGCGTGGCCCATTTGGACCCTAGGGGCATGATTGGCAGGATTTATATAGGTGACCACTTGCCGTTGCTACATGCCAAATACCTCAGCTCTGGGCCCTGTGGGTTCAGAGAAGAAGATTTTTGAAGCTTTTTTCCATTATGAGTCTAAAGAGCTAAAGGGCCCCGGGGCGTGGCCTTTTGGACCCCAGGGGCATGATTGGCAGGAATTATGTAGGTGACCACTTGCCGTTGCTACATGCTAAATATCTAAGCTCTGGGCCCTGTGGTTTCAGAGAAGAAGATTTTTTAAGCTTTTTTCCATTATGAGTCTATGGGAGCTAAGGGGCCCCGGGGCGTGGCCCATTTGGACCCCATGGGCATGATTGGCAGGATTTATGTAGGTTACCACTTGCCATTGCTACATGCTAAATATCTAAGCTCTGGGCCCTGTGGTTTCAGAGAAGAAGATTTTTGAAGCTTTTTTTTTCCATTATGAGTTATAGGAGCTAAGGGGCCCCGGGGCGTGGCCCTTTTGGACCCCAGGGGCATGATAGGCAGGAATTATGTAGGTGACCACTTGCCGTTGCTACGTGCTAAATATCTAAGCTCTGGGCGCTGTGGTTTCAGAGAAGAAGATTTTTTAAGCTTTTTTCCATTATGAGTCTATGGGAGCAAAGGGGCCCCGATGCGTGGCCCATTTGGAACCCAGGGGCATGATTGGCAGGAATTATGTAGGTGACCAATTGCCATTGCTACATGCTAAATATCTTAACTCTGGGCCCTGTGGTTTCAGAGAAGAAGATTTTTGAAGCTTTTTTTCCATTATGAGTCTATGGGAGCTAAGGGGCCCCGGGGCGTGGCCCATTTGGACCCTAGGGGCATGATTGGCAGGATTTATGTAGGTGACCACTTGCCGTTGCTACATGCCAAATACCTCAGCACTGGGCCCTGTGGTTTCAGAGAAGAAGATTTTTGAAGCTTTTTTCCATTATGAGTCTATAGGAGCTAAAGGGCCCCGGGGCATGGCCCGTTTGGACCCCAGGGGCATGATTGGCAGGAATTATGTAGGTGACCACTTGCCGTTGCTACATGCTAAATATCTTAGCTCTGGGCACTGTGGTTTCTGAGAAGAAGATTTTTGAAGCTTTTTGTTCTATTATGAGTCTATGGGAGCGAAGGGGCCCCGGGGCGTCGCCAATTTGGAACCCAGGGGCATGATTGGCAGGAATTATGTAGGTGACCACTGGCCGTTGCTACATGCTAAATATCTTAGCTCTGGGCGCTGTGGTTTCAGAGAAGAAGATTTTTGAAGCTTTTTTTTCCATTATGAGTCTATGGGTGCTAAGGGGCCCCGGGGTGTGGCCAATTTGGACCCCAGGGGCATGATTGGCAGGAATTATGTAGGTGACCACTTGCCGTTGCTACATGCCAAATATCTTAGCTCTGGGCCCTGTGGTTTCAGAGAAGAAGATTTTTGAAGCTTTTTTCCATTATAAGTCTATAGGAGCTAAAGGGCCCCGGGGCGTGGCCCGTTTGGACCCCAGGGGCATGATTGGCAGGAATTATGTAGGTGACCACTTGCCGTTACTACATGCTAAATATCTAAGCTCTGGGCCCTGTGGTTTCTGAGAAGAAGATTTTTGAAGCTTTTTGTTCCATTATGAGTCTATGGGAGCGAAGGGGCCCCGGGGCGTGGCCAATTTGGACCCCAGGGGCATGATTGGCAGGAATTATGTAGCTGACCACAGGCCATTAATACTTGCTAAATATCTAAGCTCTGGGCCCTGTGGTTTCAGAGAAGAAGATATTTTAATTTTTTCCCATTGTTAGTCTATGGGAGCTATATGTTGCCATGGCAACCAGAATTCCAATCTGATCAGCCCAAAAACCTTATGCAGCCTTTCCCCCTACCTGATGATGCTTCTCATGAAATTTGATCAAGATTGACCATGGGGTATTAGAGATATACTTATTTGAAATTGTTTACGGACGCAGGACACACGCACGCACAACGGACGACGGACAAAAAGTGATCACAAAAGCTCACCTTGTCACTACGTGACAGGTGAGCTAAAAAGTTATTTGCCGTAAACAAAAAAAGCACCTTTTTACCTTTGACCTCTAAGTATGGCCTTGACCTTTGAGGTACAACACATCGTCTCATGATGGTTAACATTTCTGCCAAGTAATTTCATAATCTATCAAAGAATAAGTAAGTAATTGACTGTCCCTTGTTTTACCTTTGACCTCCAGGTATGACCTGCACATTGGAGGTATGGACCTTGGTCTTGCACATGACTCATGGTCTAATGACGGTGAACATTTCTGCATGGTTACTTTATAAAGTCCATCCAGAAATAAAAAAGTTAATGACTGGACACAAAAAAAAAAAAAAACTTTTTTTACCTCTGACCTCTTAGTATGACCTTGATCTTGGAGGTACCGACCTGGGTCTAGTGTGCACCAGATCATCCCATAATGGTTAACATTTCTGCCAAGTAATTTCACAATCTATCCAGGAAGAAGAAAGTTATTGACTGTACACTAAAAAAGGCCCCTTTTTGTCCTTTGACCTCTTGTCCTTTGACCTTTTGTCCTTGACATTTGAGGTACCAACAAGCAAGTTATTGACAGAACACAAAAAAGGCCCCTTTTTACCTTTAACCTCTATGTATGACCTTGACCTTTCAGGTACCAAACTGGGTCATGCGTGCAACACATCATCTCATGGTGGTTAACATTTCTGCCTAGCAATTTCAAAATCCATCTAAAAATAAGAAAGTTATTGACCAAACACTAAAAAGGCCCCTTTTTTACCTTTGACCTCTATGTATGACCTTGACATTTTAGGTACCAAACAGAATCATGCATGCAACACATTGTCTCATGATAGTTAACATGTTTGCCAAGTAAC
Source organism: Lucinisca nassula (assembly GCA_963580285.1). Lineage (NCBI taxonomy): Eukaryota > Metazoa > Mollusca > Bivalvia > Lucinida > Lucinidae > Lucinisca > Lucinisca nassula. Next base: position 137,422,707 of record OY757013.1, read on the forward strand.
TTAAAATTCTATCTAAAAATAAGCAAGTTTTTGACAAAACCCGAAAAAAAGGCCCCTTTTTTTCCTTTGACCTCTAAGTGTGATCTTGACCTTTGAGGTGCCAACCTGGGTCATGCGCACCACACATTGTCTTATAGTTGTTAATAATTATGCCAAGTAATTTTAAAATCCATCTCAAAATATGAAAATTATTGACCAAATACGAAAAAAAGGCCCCTTTTTTGACCTTTGACCTCTTAAGTATGACCTTGACCTTTGAGGTACCGACCTGCCTCATGCGCACCACACATCGTCTTATAGTTGTTAATAATTATGCCAAGTAATTTTAAAATCCATCAGAAAATAAGAAAGTTATTGACCGGACACGATTTGCCCATACATATATACATACCGACAAACTTCCAAGGGAGATAATCCAAAAAGTATAAATGCGAGAGTTCTTGCACACTGCACGTCGTCTAATGCTGATTAATATTTATACGAAGTTTCATGAAGATAACTCTTAACGTTTTTCAAGTTATAGAGCAGACACGAATGTGTGACAGACGGACAGACAGACAGACAGACGGACAGACAGACGCCCGGGGGGAAAAACAATATGTCTCTCCGAAAAAAATATTTTCGGGGGAGACATAATAATCAGTTTACAAAATGCATATACATGGAGTACACCTTTGCTTCAATATAATATTTTTATTAACAATAAAAGAAATCCTACCTCAACACAGTACAGAGCTGAACATATGCAGTCAGACGCCGCCTCATGAATGGTGGATGTACAGTCTTTAGCTACCTGTTGTCAAAAACAAAACCAACTAGAAAATTGTGCCCGTAAAAGCCCGACAGCCCGCATGCTTAGCCTTTACATAGTGTAACGAGTCCTGCCCTGACATGACTAGCTTTAAAACAGCGTAACCCTTCTTGACCCAACATGCCTTTCAATAGGTCTAGTATGAATCCTGAAAAATCACAAAATTCTTGCTAAAACTGGTTTTATGCTGAAAAAATTGTTTTTATCCAAATCAATACACCACTGCACCATTCTTTTGTGAATCAACCTTGACACATCTTGTATAAATCCTAGATTACATAACAAGAGGGCCCAGAGGGCCCTGAATCGCTCACCTGAGAATTAGTGTCTCCAGTACATTCTAGGCCCAAGGGCTATAATTTGAACAAACTTGGTAATGGTCCACTAGATGAAGCTTCATTCCAAATATCAAAGACCTGGGCCTTCTGGTTTGAGACAAGATTTTTAAAGGTTTTCCCTATATAAGCCTATGAAAAACCAAAGGGTCCCAGAGTGGGGGTATTTTTGCCCCCCAGGGTTATAATTTGAACAATCTTGAAAGAGGTCCACTAGATGAAGCTCCACACCAAATACCAAAGATCTGGGCCTTGCGGATTCAGAGAAGATTTTTAAAGATTTTCCATGTAAAACCAAAGGCCCCAGGGGTGGGGGCATTTTTGGCCCCAGGGCTATAATTTTAACAATCTTGGTAGAGGTCTACTAGTTGAGGGCCTTGTGGTATCAGAGAAGAAGAATTTTAAATATTTTCCCTATAAGACTATGAAAAACCAAAGGGTCCCAGGGTGGGGGCATTTTTGGTCCTAGGGCTATAATTTGAACAATCTTGATAGAGGTCCAATAGATGAAGCTTCACACCAAATATCTAAGACCTTGGCCTTGCAGTTTCTGAGAAGAAGTTTCTTTAAAGATTTTATATAAGCCTATGTAAAACCAAAGGCCCCCCGGGCGGGGACATTTTTGGCCCCAGGGCTATAATTTGAACAATCTTGGTAGAGGTCCATTAGATTAAGCTTCACACCAAATATCAAAGATCTGGGCCTTGCGGTGTCGGAGAAGAAAAGTTTTAAAGATTTCCCCTACATAAGCTTAGGTAAAACCTAGGGCCCCCTGGGCGGGGGCATTTTTGGCTCCAGGGCTATAATTTGAACAATCTTGGTAGAGGTCCACTAGGTGAAGCTTCATACCAAATATCAAAGACCTGGGCCTTGTGGTTTCAGAGAAGAAGATTTTTAAAGGTTTCCCTGTATAGGGCTATGAAAAACCAAAGGGTCCAAGGGTGGGGCCATTTTCGGCCCCAGGGCTATAATTTGCACAATCTTGAAAGAGGTCCACTAGATGAAGCTTCACACCAAATATCAAAGATCTGGGCCTTGTGGTTTCAGAGAAGAAGATTTTTAAAGATTTTCCCTGTATAAGCCTATGTAAAACCAAAGCCCCCTGGGGCGGGGGTATTTTTGGCCCCCAGGCTATAATTTGAACAATCTTGGTAGAGGTCCACTAGATGAAGCTTCACACCAAATATCAAAGATCTAGGCCTTGCGGTTTCAGAGAAGAAGATTTTTAAAGATTTTCCCTGTATAAGCCTATGTAAAAACAAAGGCCCCCGGGGCGGGGGCAATTTTGGCCCCAAGGCTATAATTTGAACAATCTTAGTACAGGTCCACTAGGTAAAGCTTCACACAAAATATTAAAGACGTGGGCCTTGTGGTTTCAGAGAAGAAGATTTTTTTAATGATTTTCCCTATATAAGCCTATGTAAAACCATAGGCCCCCGGGGCAGGGGCATTTTGGCCCCCAGGGCTATAATTTGAACAATCTTGGTAGAGGTCCACTAGATGAAGCTTCACACCAAATATCAAAGATCTGGGCCGTGTGGTTTCAGAGAAGAAGATTTTTAAAGATTTTCCCTGTATAAGCCTATGTAAAACCAAAGGCCCCCGGGGCGGGGGCATTTTTGGCCCTTAGGTAATAATTTGAACAATATTAGTAGAGATCCACCAGGTTAAGCTTCACACCAAATATTAAAGACCTGGGCCTTGTGGTTTCAGAGAAGAAGATTTTTTAATGATTTTCCCTATTTAAGCCTATGCAAAAACCAAAGGCCCCTGGAGCGGGGGCATTTTGGCCCCCAGGGCTATAATTTGAACAATCCTGGTAGAGGTCCACTAGATGAAGCTTCACACCAAATATCAAAGATCTGGGCCGTGCGGTTTCAGAGAAGAAGATTTTTAAAGATGTTCCCTGTATAAGCCTATGTAAAAACAAAGGCCCCCGGGGCGAGGGCTTTTTGGCCCCAAGGCTATAATTTGAACAATCTTAGTACAGGTCCACTAGGTAAAGCTTCACACAAAATATTAAAGACGTGGGCCTTGTGGTTTCAGAGAAGAAGATTTTTTAATGATTTTCCCTATATAAGCCTATGTAAAACCATAGGCCCCTGGGGCGGGGGCATTTTGGCCCCCAGGGCTATAATTTGTACAATCTTGGTAGAGGTCCACTAGATGAAGCTTCACACCAAATATCAAAGATCTGGGCCGTGCGGTTTCAGAGAAGAAGATTTTTAAAGATTTTCCCTGTATAAGCCTATGTAAAACCAAAGGCCCCCGGGGCAGGGGCATTTTTGGCCCTTAGGTAATAATTTGAACAATCTTAGTAGAGGTTCACCAGGTTAAGCTTCACACCAAATATTAAAGACCTGGGCCTTGTGGTTTCAGAGAAGAAGATTTTTTAATGATTTTCCCTATATAAGCCTATGTAAAACCAAAGGCCCCTGGGGCGGGGGCATTTTGGCCCCCAGGGCTATAATTTGAACAATCCTGGTAGAGGTCCACTAGATGAAGCTTCACACCAAATATCAAAGATCTGGGCCGTGCGGTTTCAGAGAAGAAGATTTTTAAAGATTTTCCGTGTATAAGCCTATGTAAAACCAAAGGCCCCCGGGGCGGGGGCATTTTTGGGCCTGAGGCTATAATTTGAACAATCTTAGTACAGGTCCACTAGGTAAAGCTTCACACAAAATATTAAAGACGTGGGCCTTGTGGTTTCAGAGAAGAAGATTTTTTTAATGATTTTCCCTATATAAGCCTATGTAAAACCATAGGCCCCCGGGGCGAGGCATTTTGGCCCCCAGGGCTATAATTTGAACAATCTTGGTAGAGGTCCACTAGATGAAGCTTCACACCAAATATCAAAGATCTGGGCCGTGCGGTTTCAGAGAAGAAGATTTTTAAAGATTTTCCCTGTATAAGCCTATGTAAAACCAAAGGCCCCCGGGGCGGGGGCATTTTTGGCCCTTAGGTAATAATTTGAACAATATTAGTAGAGTTCCACCAGGTTAAGCTTCACACCAAATATTAAAGACCTGGGCCTTGTGGTTTCAGAGAAGAAGATTTTTTAATGATTTTCCCTATATAAGCCTATGTAAAAACCAAAGGCCCCTGGGGCGGGGGCATTTTGGCCCCCAGGGCTATAATTTGAACAATCCTGGTAGAGGTCCACTAGATGAAGCTTCACACCAAATATCAAAGATCTGGGCCGTGCAGTTTCAGAGAAGAAGATTTTTAAAGATGTTCCCTGTATAAGCCTATGTAAAAACAAAGGCCCCCAGGGCGGGGGCTTTTTGGCCCCAAGGCTATAATTTGAACAATCTTAGTACAGGTCCACTAGGTAAAGCTTCACACAAAATATTAAAGACGTGGGCCTTGTGGTTTCAGAGAAGAAGATTTTTTAATGATTTTCCCTATATAGGCCTATGTAAAACCATAGGCCCCTGGGGCGGGGGCATTATGGCCCCCAGGGCTATAATTTGTACAATCTTGGTAGAGGTCCACTAGATGAAGCTTCACACCAAATATCAAAGATCTGGGCCGTGCGGTTTCAGAGAAGAAGATTTTTAAAGATTTTCCCTGTATAAGCCTATGTAAAACCAAAGGCCCCCGGGGCAGGGGCATTTTTGGCCCTTAGGTAATAATTTGAACAATCTTAGTAGAGGTTCACCAGGTTAAGCTTCACACCAAATATTAAAGACCTGGGCCTTGTGGTTTCAGAGAAGAAGATTTTTTAATGATTTTCCCTATTTAAGCCTATGCAAAAACCAAAGGCCCCTGGGGCGGGGGCATTTTGGCCCCCAGGGCTATAATTTGAACAATCCTGGTAGAGGTCCACTAGATGAAGCTTCACACCAAATATCAAAGATCTGGGCCGTGCTGTTTCAGAGAAGAAGATTTTTAAAGATTTTCCCTGTATAAGCCTATGTAAAACCAAAGGCCCCCGGGGCGGGGGCATTTTTGGCCCTAAGGCTATAATTTGAACAACCTTAGTAGAGGTCCACCAGGTAAAGCTTCACACCAAATATTAAAGACCTGGGCCTTGTGGTTTCAGAGAAGAAGACTTTTTAATGATTTTCCCTATATAAGCCTATGTAAAACCAAAGGCCCCCGGGGCGGGGGCATTTTGGCCCCCAGGGCTTTAATTTGAACAATCTTGGTAGAGGTCCACTAGATGAAGCTTCATACCAAATATCAAAGACCTGGGACTTGCGGTTTCAGAGAAGAAGATTTTTAAAGTTTTCATTTAAAAAATCTATTTTTAGCTCCTGTGACCCAGATGTGCAATGGACCGGAACCATTTGAACAATTTTGAAAGGGGAACACCTAAGGATCATTGCTGTGAAGTTTGGTCAAAATCTGATCAGTGGTTTAGGAGGAGATGTCATTTGAAGAAAAAGTTTACGCACACACACACACACACACACACGCACACACGCACGCACGCACTGACGACGGACGACGGACGAAAAGTGATCACAAAAGCTCACCTTGTCACTATGTGACAGGTGAGCTAAAAACACATGGCAATAGGTAAATTTATGAACCGGACAAAAAGTCAAAGAAAGTTATCAACTCTTGAACATATTTATTACTTCGATTATACACAAAATTTGAAGACCTTGAGATTCTTGCGTTACTGACATTCAAGGGAGCATAATCTGATGATAATTTGCTCTGGATGTCAAATAAGTAACACTATAGGTATGGTGAAATTCCGCTATTAAGACCACCTAAAATTAAGGCTAATTCTACTTTAAAAGGCCAATTTTGTAGGCTGCAGTTATTCTTTCTTTGTGTTTTCTGCATACTGTGTCATTTGATCAGAGACCACCATTAGGACTGTTCAAAAGTGGTCTTAAAGACCACTTTTGAACAGTCCCAAAGGTGGTCAGACCACCATTAGGACTGTTCAAAAGTGGTCTTAAAGACCACTTTTGAACAGTCCCAAAGGTGGTCTTAATATAGGAATTTTACTGTATTTGTTTAAGGGGAATGGGGACACCTTTGGGGAAGGCAATCCTGCAAAAGTATTTTTGCCTCCCATGTCAATAGGGGTCAACTCTTAAAGGAAAGAATTTGCTTCTAAGGAGCAAATTCTTTCCTTTAAGAGTAGACACCTTTTTCTATGGGGTAGAATTCATAGAAAAGTGAACAGGAAGTCCTGGAAGTTGTCTCCCTTTGAAAAATGGTGGATAAAAAAAATATGCCAGGTGTTCCCATTCACCTTAAATATTTGGTATTTGTGTGAATCTCCACTGCCAGGTGATAATTACCAGTTACCACTACAGTCAGGTTATTATTACCAGTTACCACTATGTAAGCTTCAAGACTCAGCAGGACAGTCCAAGTTAATTATGTAACAGAGATTTTAGAAGGCATTTCCAAGAATACCTGTCTAACACACCCATTATGCATACCTCTTGGACCCTACCTTCCAATCTTAGCAACTGAAGATTTAATTTGGTCTGGAATGTAACCCATTGTAGGCGGGAAACCCGTAAAGGGGTACCTTGGCAAACAGTGCAGGCCCAGATCAGATGCCGCAAAATGCGGCATTTGATCAGGGAATGACAAACAGTGCAGGCCCAGATCAGATGCCACAATACGCGGCATCTGATCAGGGCCTGCACTATTTGCTAACAGTATATTCAGTCAAAAATAGAATAAGAATGAAAAAATAGGTCTGCCACCATGGACTCGTCCAACATATAGCAATGGAAGAGTCCACTAGAACACTAGTCAACGCCATTAATGTCATGTCGAGCCAGTCAGATTAAACCACACTTTTATCCTCAGCAGGCTTATATCATTGCCTTACTTTCTTTTTCATAACTAAATAGTGAACCTCTTTCAGGAACAGACGACTACCCTGCTTGAATCAGTGTACGGAAGAGAATGACTGCAGAAAATATTCCATAATCAATCTCCACAAAATTTTGTGGTAAATCAAGTAAAAACTAAACCCACGACCTCAAACTCAGCAACTGAAGGTGCATAGATACATCTTATACACCGTGAACCATTTTTCAAATTATGCAATTATGCCATTTATTCAAGTCATTCAGTCTTGTACTTACCAGAGCCTTAAAAGGGGCCATCAGCAGCCCTGACTGAACCACCATTTCCTGTGGCAGAGCATCAACACTAAACCAGGTACCTAAACATCTAAACACTTTAACTTGTATTCTAGGGTCTGAGGACATCCCCTTCAAACAAGAACACTGGAAAGAGAAAAACATAAACTAAATCAAGGCAACACAAGTGTAGCATTCCCTCACAGATTTATAGAATACGTTTGATGCTTCTACAATGATCACTTTGTTTTCTATCCTGCTCCACTGACATGTCACCGTAACACAAAATTTTCGACTACATAAACCACCAAATTACCTTCCCAAATAACAATTTTAACCCATAAGATGCCAATCACGACAACTGTCATCTGCTTTGTCGTCTGCCGATTACTTTAAAACTCATTTTTGCAAATGCTAGGAGCAGTCTGATCTGGGTTCACACTGTTCCCCTGTATGCAAAAATATTTTTAAAAAGTTTGCCAAAATATTCAGCAGACGACATAAGCGGACAACATTTTCAGACGCAGATTTTCTCGACGTTTTAACCCTTATCTTGCTGTTCACGACAACCCCTATCTTTGCAAACAGTGTAGATCCAGATCAGATGGCTTCTTCAGCCATCTGATCAGGATCTACACTGTTTGGCATTCAGTTTATGAATTTGTAGCAATAAATTACATCAAGTTATTTGATTGGTTGATAGACAGAAATGGGTGTGGCTTAAATGAATATTCAGCAAGATAAGGGTTAAGGACAGTTATCTCCTAAGCTACTGCACTGTTGAAGCAGGAAGCATTAACCCATAAAATGCCAATCACGACTATTGTTGTCTGCTTTGCCGTCTGCCGGTTACTTTACAAGTAATTTTTTTGCAAACAGTGTGGACCCTGATTAGTGGAGCAGTCTGATGTGGACCCACACTGTTTGCCTGCATGAGTGGGTGTTTGTGTTTTACTCGCACCAACAGCTGAGGTGATACGGAGACAGGACCTTGGTTTAAAGACTCATCCGAAAGTCTGGAGAAGCCCCTGATCGATCCTGAGACCCCTGGTTTACAAGGCGAGTAGCGTAACCACTACACCACGGAGGCTTCTATTTGCCCGTGTGCAAAAATATTTTTAAAAAGTTTGCAAAACAATTCAGCAGACAACATAAGCAGACAACATTTTCAGATGTTTTTTTTCTCAGCATCTTAGGGTTAAGGTACTGATTAGACTGAGCTGTTTGCAGATGGCAGATACAAGTTTTCTTATGAGGTTGCCCATAGGATTAAAAGATGTACATAGAGAAAAAATTATTTAAACCATCTTACACTGACTCGAATCTTGCACCTTGATATAATAATATACATATAGCATTTCAGAACTTAGATGTGCCAGGCGTCTGATCTGGGGCTGCCCTGCCCTGTTTAGCTGTTCCCTGCATTAATTGTATTAAATGTTGAGTGCTGAGATTTTATACAGGAGACCTTCATCATCACGAAAACACGCCTATATAACTTTGACCCCTTGAACCCCACTTTTATATAGTAAAACTGGGGTATACATGGGTAAACCTTATTTTTCTTATTTCTGCTCTAAAATATAGATTGTGGCTACTCGTTTGAACCGCCTCGATGAGGCGCTTCTAGCGAGTACCCACAATCTATATTTTGCTCTAAAATATAGATTGTGGCTACTCGTTGTGGCTACTCGTTAGAACCGCTCATCGAGGTGGTTCTAATGAGAACCCACAATCTATATTTTGAGCAGAAATAAGACAAATATCACAGTTTTTTATCTGAAAATGTTCGTTTTTAAGGCGGTAAATTATACAATATGTTAGTATAGGCATGTTCTCGTAATGTTATAACAACAGTATTGGTTCCATAACACTTTGTTGTTAAAAAGATTTGGCACTATAGAGAATCCCAATTAGGAGTAGTATAATAGGTCATAAAGGGCACTTTTCCTTTAATGTCTCCAAGAAACAAATGCTGTGGACAATTGTAAGGAGGCAATTCTAACAAAAATCCATATTTGTTTCTTGGAATATTAACTCTTATCCTGCTGAATATTCAGTTTAGCCGCACCCATTTCTGACTTTGAACCAATCAGATTACTTGATGAAATTTGTTCTTACAAATCCATAAACTGAATGTCAAACAGTGTAGATCCTGATCAGATGGCTTCATCAGAAGCCATCTGATCTGGATCTACACTGTTTCCAAAGATAGGGGTTGTCGTGAACAGCATGATGAGAACATACAATATTCTAGAATATCTCCAATAATCCATCTTATCTTGAGCTGAAGATACGTTACACTGAAAGTGTCGTAATAATGGAATTTGTCATAAATTATGTTGTCAGTATAGAAGATTGACTGTAAATGGGAGCAAATTCTTTCCTTTAAACCAGTAAGAAAAGGTCACTCAGGAAAGGACATAAGAATACAGCCATCTCAAGTCACCTAAGAAAGTAAATGGCATAAAGGCACACGCAAAAACAGACGAAATATGAACCACAAAGCCAAATAAGACACTGCAGAAGAACAACCCTCATAGGACAGTCAGTAGTGAACTACTGTAGGGGGGCTTCAACTCCAGAATTTATGAAATTTCAACCCTTGTCCTCAGTTCTAGTGCAGTTTAACCCAAACCATCCCCACCCATTGAGTCTTCAAGAAATAGATGGCTGCATGATGCTTCCACACAGAGCTGAAACCGACCCGCACACGAGTACTGGTAAACCGCTTAGAGAATCTAAGCCTGCCTAGGCAAAGCGGTGCCAGTCAGACCGTCCATGCTTATAAACCCTATTGGTTTCATTGGACAACAGGGCTTGAGATGTCATTTCATCTCAATGTCGGGTAAAAGTCCCACAAAATTGGAAGTAACAACTCCAAAATGACCCATACAGTGTTGATGGGGATGTTAAACCTCAAATCAAACCGACAAACAAGTTTAACCCCAATCCTGCAGAACATGACATTCCCTACCTTTGTAAGCAGTGTAGATTCAGATCAGATACTAACAGGACATGCGCTGTTTGTAAATTGAACCAACACATTATACCAAGAACAGTACAACCTCTTTATAACACTATTAATGGGGTCCAATGCAGAAACCGTGTTAGTTAAACAACTTTGTTATATCCAAACAAAAATATTTGATTATTTATGGTCATTTTTCTATATAGTCTATACATTTTTGGGATCCATCTTGAAACCATGTCCAAAACCATGTTATAAGGAACCATGTTATAATGAGGCTGTGGTGTAATCTGATTCGTAGATAGTCAGAAATGGGTGTGGCAAATTAATTTATTCAGAAGGATAAGGGATAAGTGTAGCCCATTTTTTCAAAGAAACTCCATTTTCTTCTAGATTTCTAGATTGTCCTTGTGCATAAAAATTATTATCTTCAAGCCACTGAACAGTACAGTAAAGTGTGTATTAGCCACCTACCAGTAGTTGTAAGACAACAGTTGAAGATTCCTTCAGTTCTTCAATCACCTCTCTCCTTCTGTTAGCCCCTAGCCGTAGTGATCTACTACTTATCTACAAACAAAGACATGGAATTAGTTTTAATCATGGTTTTCACACCCTTGCAAGATTATTTCACTTACATCAAAATTATAATTAATCGGGAAATGACAGAAAACTGGAACACCTGGAGAAAACTTAACCAGACTTCCATTGCAGAACTTGGGTGTCTCACAGGTGTCCCTATCAAGGTTTGGACGCACAGGGGATAAGACTATGCCTCGAGGTTATAAAACTTTTTTCATGCTCAACTCACTTGAGCATGAAATTTATACTGCCCATAAATTTTAAAATGCCAACAAATGTTGGCATTTTAAAATTTATGAGCAGGATAAATGATATTTTGTGCTGTTCTGAGCAAGAAAAGTGCCTCTATCATTAATTTGCATTTTAATGTTTAAGAGCATTATAAATTTCATGCTCAGCTTAATTGAGCATGAAAAAAGTTTTATAACCTCTGGGTCAGGTCATGAACTACTGAGATTTAATCAGAGCTCTAAGTCATAAACCCTTTTTGTACCAAATGGAGTGTGTGTGAATTCGGGTTTAATGTCGCTTTCAACAATTTTTCAGTCATATCACGACCGTGTCTGGTTGCGACAGGGAGCTCAATGCTCCCTTTTATAGTGTTGCCTCACTGAAGTATCATGTCCCAGACACATTACATGATACCACACCCAGTCACATTATCCCGACACTGGGTCGACCAGTCCTAGCTCTACCGTAAATCTGAGTGCCAAGCGAGGAGCAGCTAGTACCATTCTTAACGACTTTGGGTATGTCGCAGCCCGGGATCGAACCCGTGACCTCCCGTTCCCCGGAGCGGACACTCTACCAACTGAGCTATCAGAGCCAGTATTTGTACCAAATATAATCTTCCTCCTTATATATAGCAGAAGTTCATTTCAAAATTTAGGGATGTCAGGTTGTGTTTCCATCAAAATTTATTTGGAAAATGACTGAACTTTTGGCAAACAGTGGAGGCCCTGATCAGAAGCCGCGTTCTGCGGGGTCTGATCTGGGCCTGCACTGTTTGCCATGGTACCCGTTTTGGGGTTTCCGGTACTTAATGAGTTAAACATGATGGGGATCACTTCAGGATATCTTTAAGATTTTCTATCAAAATAAAAGAATATTGAGGGTACTGATTGAGGTGATTCAAATGAGTACATACAACATAACATTCAAGGTTAAGCCATTGCATGCAGGAAACCGCCTGGCCACAATCCTCACCCTTGATTCTGTCGTGGTTTGAACAAATAATCTGTTAAGTCGGCATGAAGGATTTCAAGCTCATCAGTGCAACATCTCCGAGAACATAAAAATCAAACAAATACAGTCGAACTTCAATGGCTCGAACACCTTTGGGACCTCGAAAATCTGTTCGAGACAGGGGTAGTTCGAGCCACAGAGGTTACTGTCAGGAGGCATAACGTGATACTTTTACACATCTTTTCGGTGTTCGATAATGAAAATGTATGCTGTGTGAACTCATTAGAATCGCCTCATCGAGGCGATTCTAATGAGTACACACAGCATACATTTGCAAGATAAAAGACTAAAATCTCCTTAATTATCCCCCACTGTTTCTTATGTAGAGGATTTCGCTAGGGGCTCAAGAACGGGTCCGACTCATGGTAAACGAGCCATCGGTGTTTGAGACATCGAAGTTCTACTGTACAGAGATGAAACAACGATGAGGACTTCACAGCATGAAATAACTGAAATGCTGGAGCAAAAGAAAACCAACAGTCAACTCACCTCTTCAGGTAAAACTGTTAGTACCTCCAACAAGAAATGCATTGTAGATATAGAATTACCAAACCTGAAATAATTTCATTAAGTTATATAAACATCGGGATCGTTGATGGTAATTATGAATATAGTCAAACTTCGATGGCTCGAACCCCTTCAGGACCATAGAAATTTGTTCTAAACAGCGGTAGTTCGAGCCACAGTGGCATACTTACAGAAAACATAATGGTGGTATTTTAGGACTTCTTTTCGGTGTTCTGTAACATAAATGTATGCTGTCTGTACTCATTAGAATCGCCTCTGTCTGTACTCATTAGAATCGCCTCATTGATGCGATTCTAATGAGTACACAAGCATACATTTGCAAGATAAAAGTCGAAAATCTCTTTAATTATCCCACACTTTTTCTTATGTAGAGGAATTTCCTAGGGCTCAAAAATGGGTTCGACTCAGCCATGGTAGACGAGCCATCGGTGTTCGAGCCATCAAAGTTCGACTGTATAAACATCGGGATCGTTGATGGTAATTATGAATATGTACATTCTAAGTGCATATACAGCTTACCTCTACAGTATACTATTGAGAGGCAATGTCTTTCATGCCTCAATAATTACTTGGGGTGCAACGATATACCGGTATATCGGTATACCGCGGTTCGCCAAAAAATATCGTATCGCGGTACGCTTTTGCCTGTACCAGTACAAAAAGACCTCTTTGTGTGAAACTTCTCAAAAGTCTCGTGTTTGCCCCAAGGCATTTGACAAATAGACCAAACAAAGGATTAGAACTACTGAAGGTGTCTTAGCTCAGATTAATTAATCTGTTATATCTGGGCAATTACTGCAGATCACCTGGTCACCTAGCGATAAAAACTAATTAGTTGTGCAAAGTCTGTGAAAGACAATCAACTGTGAAAAGCGATAATTGTTTTTGCCCTGTAAATGAAAAAAAATGAATAGATGAATGCAAAATGAATTCCCAAAGTAATCATTAAACTGGGGTTGATAGTAAAACATTTATTATTTTATGATTTTCTGTTCACTCTCAAATGCAACAAATGATTCAGCAAATTTTCAAAGCAGGTAGCATGCACGTGGCTCTTCCCCTATTTCTCTAAACCAGCGTTAGCGCTAGCTATTTCTACTATGTACCCGCAAGACACAGGCAAGAAAATTGGCGTCCTTGACTCATTATTTTGCGTCCTTGAGTCATTTTGCGAAAATTGGATGCGGAAAAAAAGAATGTCGCCTCTTGGTTATTGTCTACATGAGCTTTTTTTCGACCCATGTGTATCGGCGCCCGAAAATCGCACCTAAGATAATTAACAACTTTGACTGTTGCATCATAAGTAAGAGATGACAGAGTTCATGCTTCCTGACATCGTAGTCGATAAAACCGCGTGTGCTATTATATTTATTACAAACCGAACCGTCCCTGTGCAGACTGATCAACGCACAACATGCTATCACGATGAAATCTTTATTTGTTATATTCCGACTATCGTCATGTTCCGACTAGCAATGAATATACATTTAACCAAGACTTTACGCAAGATTAAATTTGTTTTCTTCTGTTCTTTCGAGTCCCAATTAGCAGGAATTAAATAAAAGTGTTACACTTAGGTAATTTATTACTCATTTTGTGGGTGCCTGCTTATTTACCGCTATTCATCTCAAGAAGCCGATAAGCCCTATTGAGCACGCGTCAGCATTCTTTGAACTTCAATTAACATCAGAACAACTGGCGGCGCATCATAAAAGGTACTTTGCATTCCTACGGATTTGGACGGTATTTTTTTGCTTCCAGCGCAAGTGAAATCGCGTCTGCGCTAACGCAAACACTGCTAAAGACGACAGTTGTCTCAAGTGACGTTTTATTTGCGGATGCATCTCTTGGAATTGGAGTGGGGCAGGGGGTGGTTTAGTTTCATTTTAGACATTTCCTCTTGACAAAAACGTTTGATTTCATGTGTGTTTCGCTCTCAGGCACAACAAATGATTCAGCAAATCTTCAACGCATGCTGTATTATGAGTTAAGCTACCAGGTGGCTTTTCCTGCCTTTTTTCGTACAATCTTGTTTTGTTTTTTCTTTGCAAAAACGTGATTTCTTTTTTTTTTTTTTTTTCACTCTTGGATGCAACGATTACATGAGAATTTCTTTTTTTACTTTCTGTCGTTTTTAGCCCCAAATCTAGGTATGGGTTATTTTTTTTTTTTTTTTTTTTTGTTTTGGGTTTTACGGCCCTTTCAAGATTATTTCACTCATATCGAGCCGATCGTTAATCAGAGGTGGGCGAAAACCGGAGTACCCGGAGAAAAACCACCTGACCTTCCGTTGCAGAACTTGGCGTCTCACACGTGGCCCGAGCGAGGCTCGAACCTACGGCGGTGAGAGACCTAATGACTAAGAGTCAGCGCTCTTATCCACTAGGCCACGGAGGCCCGTAGGTATGGGTTATAATATTATGTAAATGCCAATTATACACACTGGAATACAGTAATCCAAAAGTCTATCAGTTCGTGAACTTTGAGGTCTTGTGACTCTTGTCATTCTAACAAGAAAGAACTTTAAGCAGAAATAGTGACTGTCTGTTGTTTCCTTTATCAATTAATCAAGTGAAAAATGCTATGCACAGCAATTTCATGTCACTTAAATATGGCATTATATTGCAAGATTAAATGAACTAAGGACAGTAATAGAGTGACATATAGATACAAGGTGTATCGCAATATGTATCACAATACGGGTTTTCCGTACCGCAATATAACGCAATACGCTTTTTGGCGTATCGTTGCACCCCTATTAATTACAATTCTCAATTAGTATATACTTTTCGAGCAATATGATTGGTTGAAATAAAAAGTTTTTTACTTCGATAAATTCCACGAGCAAGAATCTAAGAACTTTTCACACAGCCACATGTATTAATATAACATGACATCAAAGAGCATGTTTAGAACCTGCGTGTTACGTCATTGTATTATGAAGTAATGTCAACAGCGTTCAATTAAAAGACAAGAAACTACTGAAAATATAACTGTTAGAAGAGTGAGTGAGTGAGCTTTAGTTTTACGTCCCACCAACAGCTAAGGTCATACGGAGACGGGACCTCGGTTTAAAGACTCGTCCGAAAGTCTACTGGTAGAAGAGGAATAAATTGAATTTAAACTTTAATTTTTTTTTCCCTTCCATTTCTTTCAATGATGGCAGCTTTTAACTGAATCATCATTCTGTCGCGGGCGTTTTAGGATTACTGTACCTCTTATAACACTCTTCAGTTTGTTTGTTTTGGAGTTTAACGGCCCAGTCAACACTATTTTAGGTCATTTTTGAGCCAGTCAGTTTACCTATCCACACTTTTCCTGGGCAGGCTTATATGTAAGCGTTTAACCAGTACAGTGCACATTCTTTCGCCAGAAACTGACAACTGCCCTTCTTGAATCAGCGGAAGGGAGAGAATGACAGTAGGAAAGATTTCATGATCAATCTCCACGAAAGAATGTTGCCGACCCCGGCGGGAATCGAACCCGCGTCCTCCTGATCACCAGTCAGACTCGCATAACACTCTTCAGTACCTGAGGCTCTAAATGTATGCTAATATTTTCCAGAGCTGATTGTTTGTCTATTTACATTTTACAACTCACCAACAGCATAGGTCATATGGAGATAGAACCTTGGTGTAAAGACCAATGCATGAAGCAGGGACTCAAACCAACCAGCCCTGGTTTATGGGACGTGTAGCTTTACCACGACACCATGGAGGTTTCTGTTTTTCCAGCGCTGAATGTTGATATACGACATTATGCACTTACTTTGAAACCAGATCATTTGTGGCACCTTTCCACAACACCATCTGCAGGGCAAGATCGGCTAGGGCAAGACATAACTGTAAGAAATAAACAACAGTGTTACATTACCATAGCAACAGATAAGATAAATATTTTGTGATAATTGAAGGGTATTTTTCCTTATTTTTCAATATAAACGTATGTTGTTGGTATTCATTAGAACCACCTCGCCGAGGCGGTTCTAATGAATACCAACAACATAGGTTTTAGGGAGAATTGACAAAACTATCCTTCAATAAGCATAAAATACTGTAAGAATCTTATATGGGTGTGAGGGGTGGATGGAAAAATCCGTCCCGAGAGTCACTGTCTGGCATCACGAGGCTTGCCGAGTGATGCCGAACAGTGATCCCGAGGGACGGATTTTCTAACCACCCCTCACACCCATATAGGATTCTTTTTCTTGCATACCTTCCATTTCGTAGTGCGAAATTTTAATGCTGCAGTCACTTCGAGTATTGACGTCCGCCATATTGTGGTGACAGTACAGGAATGTTTTGTGATGTCAAGAAACGTGCTATGATGTCAACCTTAACGGCGGCGCATAAGAGGTCATAATCAACCAGTGCATTTATCAAACACGTGCTTATATTCAATTTTGGGTCGGAACACCAGGATCAGAACATAAATTTCTATCCATGGGTAAAATCACGGATTTCCTTGTCTGGTGTGCAAGAATTAGCTTTTCTGTTGCTATGATAAGGTCATTTTTGGCGCTACCATATCTACCCAAAATTTACTGCACTACAACACCATACCATAACTTTTTTCTAAAATTTGAACAAGTACTATTCACCATTCAGTGTTGTGCCTGAAAATAAATAACTGGACAAGAGGCAACCAATACAGACCCTGATGAGGCATCTCAGCTGAGTCGACACTGTTTTTTCAGGCTTGTCTGTCCGATATGGTAAATATAGTATTTTAATTTTATGACCCTTTTAATTTACTTTGTTTACATTGGGTCAACTGTTAATCAAAGGTGGACAAAAACTGGAGTATACCCAGAAAAAATACTTGGCAATCTGGTGAAGAACTTGGTGACTCACACGTGAACTGGATGAGTCTCAAACCCAGTGGAGAAAGACCTCGTGTCTAAAGAGACGGCAATATCAACCACTAGGCTATGGAAGTATGTTATTGTCATTTTTCTAAAAAGATTTTCCTCACAGAGGACTTAAGTAGTCAGCATTTAGTTAGATATATGCCATATGCACAGGCAGCCCAGTTCATTACAATTTTCATGCCAAGCAAATTGTTTCTTCAGTTTGTTTGCTTTGGAGTTTAAAGACCAGTCAACACTACTCAGGTCATATCAAGGCAGTCAGTTTACCTAACCACACATTCTGGGCAGGCTTGTAATGTACTTTTATACGCGGTTAACTAGCACAGTGCACATTCTTTCACCAGAAACTAACAACTGCCCTTCTTGAATCAGCAGAAGGGAGAGAATGACTGTAGAAAAGATGACATAATCAGTCTCCATGAAACGATGTAGCCAACCCCTGCAGGTATCAAACCAGTGTGCACCAGATCACCAATCGGACACCAAATGAATATTCAGACACATACAGACAGCACTGACTCTCAGTCTGACCAATCTTCCCAGTGTGGATGCACACACTTGGTTTTGTAGAAACAACTAGACTTGTTTTCTGAGAAAACAGATTACCGCCACCACATATCCCTTTCAAAACAAGCTTAATTTAACAGTGCCACTGTGACCATGAAAATTAGGTCAAGGTCAAGAAAACCTAATCTGTTCTTCATCCTGACCAAATGCTATATCCATGCAAATTTGATTAAAATCCACACAGTAGTTCATGAGATATATTGCACACAACCTAAATTTTGCCAAATTTGATCTATTTAGCATGACTGTGACCTTGAAAATAAGGTCCAGGTCACCAAAACCTAATCAGTTCTTCATCCTGTCCCAATGTTATTTCCATGCAAGAAAGTGTTCTGCATACACCTACGCATATGCCAAAGGGATCCATACCAAAAACAATATGGCTCCCTCCCTTCTGATGGGGCACATAATGAATTTGCTTATGAACCAGTCAAAATACATACAAGAGGACCTTGATGGTCCTATATCGCTCACCTGTGCTAAGAGATTTACATGTGGGTCCCAGGGCAGTGCAATTTTTGGCCACAGGTCTATAAATTGAACAATCTTAGTAGAGGTCCACTAAATGAAGCTTAATCGAATATCAAAGGCATGGGCATTCTGGTTTCGGACAAGAGGATTTTTAAAAGTTTTCTCTATATAAGCCTATGTAAAACCAGTGGGTCCTAAGGTGGGGCCAATTTTGGCCCACACCCTATGATTTGATTGATCATGGTTTTAGACAAGAAGGTTTTTAAAGGTTTTCCCTATATCAGCCTATGTAATACATGGGCACTGGGGCACTGCCATTTGTGGCCCCAGAGCTATAATTTGAACAATCTTGGTAGAAGTCCACTACATGAAGATTCATACTGAAGTTCAAAGACCTGGGCCTTCTGGATTCAGACAAGATTTTTATATGTGTTACCTATATAAGCCTATGTAAAACCTGTGGGCCCAGGCGTGGGAACATTTTTGGTCCCAGGGCTATAATTTGAACAATCTTGGTAGAGGTCCACTAGATGAAGATTCATACCAAATATCAAAGACCTGTGTCCTCTGGTTTCTGAGAAGAAGATTTTTATATGTTTTCCCTATATAAGCCTATGTAAAACCTGTGGGCCCCGGCGTGGACGCATTTTTGGTCCCAGGGCTATAATCTGAACATTCTTGGTAGTGATCAACTAGATGAAGCTTCATACTAAATATCAAAGACCTTGGCCTTCTGGTTTCAGATAAGAATATTTTTAAAGGGTTTCCCTATATAAGCCAATGTAAAAACAGAGGGCCCCGACATGGGAGCATTTTTGGCTCCAGTCCTATAATTTGAACAATCTTGGTAGAGGTCCACTAGATGTGCTTAGTACCAAATATCAAAGATCTGGGCTTTCTGGTTTCAGATAAGAAGATTTTTAAAGGTTTTCCCAATATAAGCCTATGTAAAACCAGTTGGCCCCGACGCAGGGGCATTTTTGGCCCCAGGGCTATAATTTGAACAATCTTGGTAGAGGTTCACTAGATAAAGCTTCATACCATATAGCAAAGACATGGGCCTTCTGGTTTCAGAGAAGAAGATTTTAAAGGTTTCCCTATATCAGCCTATGTAAAACCAGTGGGCCCCAGGGTGGGGGCGTTTTTGTCCCCAGGGCTATAATTTGAACAACCTTAATAGAGGTCTACTAGATGAAGCTTCACACCAAATATCAAAGACCTGGGCTTTCTGGTTTCAGAGAAGAAGATATTTGAAGGCTTCCCAATATAAGCCTATGTAAAACCAGTGGGCCCCGGAGCAAGGGCATTTTTGGCCCCAGGGCTATAATTTGAACTAGAAAAAGTGTCCATAGGACACAGATGCCCCCGCTAAATGCCATTCATGAAACGGTTTACTATATGGAACTAAATCAAGGGCTGATAATTCAAAAACCAAAAATGCAAGAGTTGTCTTGCTTGTTCATGACACATCGTCTAACGTGTAAGTGTGATGAATGCACCTGTGAAGTTTTATGAATCTATTCCATACGGTTTAGGAGTTATGGCCCGGACACGGTTTACGATATGGTACTAAGTCAAGGGCAGATAATTCAAAAACCAAAAATGCAAGAGTTGTCTTCCTTGTTCATGACACATCGTCTCAGTGTGATGAATGCACCTGTGAAGTTTCATGAATATATTCCATACGGTTTAGGAGTTATGGCCCGGACACGGTTTACTATATGGTACTAAGTCAAGGGCAGATATTTCAAAAACCAAAAATGCAAGAGTTGTCTTATTTGTTCATGACACATCGTCTCAGTGTGATGAATGCACCTGTGAAGTTTCATGAATATATTCCGTACAGTTTAGGAGTTATGGCCCGGACACAGTTTACTATATGGTTCTAAGTCAAGGGCATATAATCCAAAAACCAAAAATGCAAGAGTTGTCTACCTTGTTCATGACACATCATCTCAATGTGATGAATGCACCTGTGAAGTTTCATGAATATATTCCATACGGTTTAGGAGTTATGGCCCGGACACAGTTTACTATATGGTACTAAGTCAAGGGCAGATAATCCAAAAACCAAAAATGTAAAAGTTGTCTTCCTTGTTCATGACACATCGTCTCAGTGTGATGAATGCACCTGTGAAGTTTCATGAATACCGTATTTCGGCATGTATAGTACGCACTTTTTTCTCTCAGAAATATGAAATCAAAACTGGGTGCGTGTAATGTAACGGAACACAAAACTTCCAACATTTTTCCAAGTGTTGTCGAAGTTTTGCGGTCGCGAAATCTAATGACAATTGCGACTTTACTACAAAAAATTCTTGTTAGACCGACTTCAACAATAAACAGATAGTTTTGGATACCAAGCAAGCCCCTGAATATATTTTCTTACCTGGAAACTGTAATTACTTATTTTTGTTTCAGAAATTTGACTTTATCAACGTAATAACGAATGAAAGAAAATCTGAATCTATATATATATTTGATTGACAGCTAAGTAAGGGAAGCAACTATGCGTAACTTAAATTTGAGCCGGGGCATTAATTTCCTACAATTTAACATGTGCGTCCCTGCGAAGAATCAGACCAGCCTATGCACCTATATTGTCTGACCAGCGATTTTTTAAGCCTTCCTTAGATTGCACATTGAACACTGATAAGACTGCGCAAATGCGCAGGCTGCTCTGAGCAAATGGTCATTGCTGGGCGCACATGAAAATTATAAAGATTTCTCTTCCTGGACGAAAGAGCAATCCATTCAGCAAAGTTTGATAAGACTGCACAAATGTGCTGCGCTGCTCTGAGCAGACGGACTGTGCAGGGCGCACATGTAACTGAATAGATTTCTCTTGCTGCTCGAAGGAGCACAACGAAATTTGATAGGGTGCGCGAATGCGCAGGCTGCTCGGAGCAGACGGTCTTTCAGGGCGCACATGTATTTTGTAGAGATTTCACTTGCTGCACGAAGGAGCACAACAAACTTTGATAAGACTGCGCGAATGCGCAGGCTGCTCTGAGCAGACGGTCTTTGCAGGGCGCACATGTAAATTGTAGAGCTTTCTCTTGCTGCAGGAAGGGGCATTGGGCCCTTAGCTATCGTTACAACGCACAAGGAACTGATCAGACTGTGCGACTGCACAGGCAGCTCTGAGATGACGGTCCTCAATGTGAATTGTAGGAAATTATTCTAGACAATAGGACTGCTTGTAAATTAGAAAGAGTCACTTCAGTATAAAAACATTCCATTTGCCTTTTTGTATATAATTAAATGAAGCGTTGCAGTATGACATGCTATCAACAGCGATTGGTGTTTATTGCACTGAGGTGTGAATTTCACAACAAACGGATTTAGAATACTGCAGTTGAGAAGGTGCTAATTATTGGACGTGTCAAGCGACTCAAAACTCGAGAAAACTGGGCCCAATATACACACATTTTGTAATCCCCAAGGGGGTGTCATAACAAAGACTTATTTTAAACCTCTGGGTCTTGGAAATTATTTTTTTGTCAAATAAAACTATTTTGTCATTATTATTTTCACAAGATAGAGAGTGTGTGTGTGTGTGAATTCGGGTTTAACGTCACTTTCAACAATTTTTCAGTCATATCACGACGGTGTCTGGTTGCGACAGGGAGCTCAATGCTCACGTTTATAGTGCTGCCTCACTGAAGTATCATGTCCCAGACACATTACATGATACCACACCCAGTCACATTATCCTGACACTGGATCGACCAGTCCTAGCTCTACCCCGTAAATCTGAGTGCCAAACGAGGAGCAGCTAGTACCATTTTTAACGACTTTGGTATGTCGCGGCCCGGGATCGAACCCGAGACCTCCCGTTCCCCGGAGCGGACACTCTACCAACTGAGCTATCGGGGCCGGTCAAACACAAGATAGAGAGAACAGTACCCTTAGAAATGACCCTTGTCACACTTCAATTATGTCTTTTGGCGATGAGATTGGGGAAAAGCTTACGATAATTTGTCTTTTATTCCCACCAAGAAAAAATAAACAAAACACATTTACACTTGTAATGTCACATTGCCATACACCGAATTCGTTTAAGTCTGGAACAGGGAACCAAATTTTGGCTGTGGGGCATCTGGGTAAAACTGAAGCGTGTTATATATACGAACTTATTTTTTTCCCGCCGATCAGACGCTGAAAATCGGGTGCGTATTATACACGAGTGCGTGTTATACACGGCAAAATACGGTATATTCCATACGGTTTAGGAGTTACGGCCTGGACACAGTTTACTATAAGGTACTAAGTCAAGGGCAGATAAACCAAAAACCAAAAATGCAAGAGTTGTCTTCCTTGTGCATGACACATCGTCTCAGTGTGATGAATGCACCTGTGAAGTTTCATGAATATATTCCATACGGTTTAGGAGTTATGGCCCTGACACGATGTCGGGACGGACAGACGAACGAACGGATGGACAGGGGTAAAACTTAATGCCCTTCCGCTATTCTCCGAATAGGCGGGGGCATAACAATCTTGGTAGAGGTCCACTATATGAAGCTTCATACCAAATATCAAAGACCTTGGCGTTCTGGTTTCAGACAAGAAGATTTTCAAAGGTTGTTTTCTTATTTTGCTCTTTTTGTTGCCATGGCAACCAGAGTTCTGCATGGAATGGAATTCTAGCAACAACTTTGAGAGAGGACCACCCAAAGATCATTCCTGCCAAGTTTGGTCAGAAGCTGTTCAATGGTTTAGGAGAAGATGTTGTTCAAAGAAATTGTGAAAGGATTGACGGATGTCTTTAAGAGAGGACATTTGTTGGGTACCTCCATGTTAATTTTCCCATTCAAAGTACCCAATAATCTGCAAAAATACCCAACAAGCAATAAATTTTTGTTGGCTACTTAAGTCCGTTATTAATGAAATAAATGGCAATGTACCCAAGATAGGCTTACCCAACTAGTTTTAGGTATACCCAACTTGTGTCCTATGGTTTGCTCGGACATACGGATGGATGGACGACGACGACGGATGGTGACCGATCACAATAGCTCCCCCGGAGCCTTCGGCTCAGGTGAGCTAAAAGGCATCAATTAATATTGGAACACTTGTTTTCTAATATCTTCCATCAACTCTTGAACAGAGGCAAAGCTCCAGACAGAGAGATGTAACAAGAGTATGTGAGGGATACTTTTCCTTATATCCTGTTTATATATAATAGAAGCATATGTTGCTTTTGTTTGAATCAAGGTTTAAAGTTCCCATCAACACTATTTAGGTTCTTTTGGTGAGGTTGCTTCCAAATTTGTTGCACTTTTACCCAACATTGAGAGGAAATGACTTGTCAAGCCCTGAAACCCAATGAAACCAATAGAGTTTATATGCACTGATGTTCTGACTCGTATCACTTTGCCTGGGCAGGCTTCTATAAAGTTGTGGGTCAGTTTCAGCTGTGCATTGGAGCATCATGCAGCCCAATCTTTTTCTCCAATGGGCAGGGCCCCAAATGTATGTTGTGGGTACTTGTTAGAATTACCTCAAGTACCCATAACATATGCCTTTATGGTGAAATAAGAAAAAAATTATCCCAAAATATTCCAAATCATGAGCTATTATACAACAGCAAGTCTTCAGAGTGAGTTACAGTTTTACGTCTCATCAACAGCTAAGGTCATACAGAGACAGGATCTCGGTTTAAAGACTCATCCGAAAGTCTGGAGAAGCCCGGGATCGATCCTGCGATCCCTGGTTTACAAGGCGAGTAGAATAACCACTGCGCCACAGGGGCTTCTGCAAGTCTTCAGAAGGTGACATTATACTGGACTGAGTATGGATTCTTCACCTACTGTCTCAGACAGACTTCAATGTAACTGAGATCATAATTGTGGTGACAGCATCAAGCTAACAATCAATACCCTTGTAGACCCAATTTCTAATGGGGGAAAAGAGGTTTACAAGGCAAGGGTATATTAATTTCATTGCTTTTGCTGAAATACATAGATTGCGGGAATGTGTCAATTCTACCTCCTATGTTTGTAACAGAGATAAGAAAAGTAACAGTGTTACATTAGGGAATGGCTGGCTTTCTAGCGGCATGAAAGAAAGCATGATCTCAAATGGAAATGATATTCCAGAGCTCTCACTAGGATTTTGAAAACAGGATTCCAGGAATCCTTCCTTGTAAAAAGTTGGATTCACAGACAAAAAGTTGGATTCCCACATAAAAAAGTTGGAGTTCTGATCTTGATCACACATAGAACATAGACAAAAATTTCTTATTATCAGGCTACACGTCCATATGAAAAACTGTATACTTTCAGGGCTCCCAAACTCTTTTTTTCTGATAAATGCATTTAATAACTTCGTTCCAAACATGTAGATTGTGGGTACTAGTTAGAAATATTTCACTGATGTGTCTCCCCCCCCCCCCCCCCACCAATGCAGTTGCTCAGATTTATTCTCACACTTCTAGTCAAATAATGCCACATAAAAATAAGGTAGTATTAGGATAACAGCAGATATAATGAATGTAAACCCAAATAAGAAAAGCAGCATTCTATTTAGCTATAGTTGTGCTTTCAAATTCGGACGTATATGTACGTGACAGTAGCTCAATTATTTTTAATTGGTGTAAACAAATACGTAGGGGAAGCATCCTAACCACGTCTGACTTCCTCTAATTGTTAAAAATGATTGTATTTTGAAGAATTACATACATTTTTGTCACCAGTAAACGTCGAAACACACTTTGACCGAGTGATAAAAAGTACGATCGTGTAGTCGCGAAAATACATGACATTGGTAATTCGTCAATTATATTGTCTTCGCCGTAACCCTGGTTTAACTAAACGTGATATTTTATCGACTCATGCTAATCCGTTGATGATATGAGCTTACATCAATTAGTAAACTAGCTAATTGTAATCCGTAATAAGACGGGGATTAGCGCGGCGAGATTAAACAGGTACAATCATTTTTAACACGTGCCGCAAACCGACCACTTTCCAATATCATCTCTCCCACTGACAGGTGCAAAAATACCTGTCAATATAGGTCACGCCTACTGATTTGTGGCATGTGCGCTTTCAACATAAAAAGCGGCAACGCATTTGATCTTTTATTGGTATTGCAGAAGCGGCCTAAATTAGCTTCTGAATTTACGGCTTCTGTAATTTTGGACGCGTGTCGCAATAAAAACATGCGTACACAAGAATCGCCGGTTGTGAATATTACGCGTACAACGGCAAAAGTTGGCGTAAAATACGCAGAATCCTGCGTTTCCGAGAGCTCTGTATTCCACATAGGTGATCTCACATGGGTGTGTTATACAAATGAACTAATGACTGGCCCCCGCCCAGCGGGGCTTTAAGAAATATATCGGCTGCATGATGCTTCCAAGCAGAGCTGAAACCGATCCGCACACGAGTACTGGTAAACCGCTTAGAGGATCTAAGCCTGCCCAGGCAAAGCGGTGTGAGTCGGCCCATCCATGCTTATAAACCCTATTGGTTTCATTGGACGGCAGGGATTGAGATGTCATTTCATCTCAATGTCGGATAAAAGTCCCACATATTGGCAGCAACGTCTCCAAAATGACCTATACAGTGTTAACAGGGACGTTAAAACTTCAAATCAAACAAACAAAACTAATGACTTCTTCATTATTTGGGTCAATCTACCATTTACCTACTCACCTGTGTAACAATAGCTGGTGCTGTGTCTGACGTCACCTTCCCAGCATGCTCCAACAGAGAATCCCGTAATGACTGAAAACAAAAGTAGGAACAGGTAACCATATGGTCTTCACTTGAAAGAAGTATATCTTCCACAAAGCTTCAACTGTTACAGAAATACTAGGACCACTTTGGTCATACATGCATATGACTAGATTTTAAACATGAAGTTTCACACTTGTTTACGTGTAAGAAGAATGATTTAAGATTGTATAAATTTTATGATCAGGAATGCTATGAAAGTCCTATATGCAGTATATACAAGCAATGCTTCATGTTTGACACTTTTGACTGGAAACAACAAAACAGGATACATGTACTGGCAAACAGTGCAGGCCCAGATCAGATGCCGCAGAATGCAGCTTCTGATCTGGGCCTACCCTGTTTGCAAAAAGTTTGGCCAAATTTCAAAATAAATTTTAACATGATGGCCCTGGAGCGCTCACCTGTTCCACACCGTAGAAATGAAATGGTAGGAAATATAGTAAGGTGCCTTGTCAGAAAGAAAAAACATGCCAAATATGAAGGCTCTATCTCAAATGATTCAAAAGTTATGATAAAGTAGGTTAAAGGTCAAGGTCACAGGTCAAACTTTTTGTATGGATGTGAAGCCATTGTCACAAGGAATATACATGCCAAATATGAAGGCTCTACATGTATCTCTGCAAATGGTTCCAAAGTTATGATTAAGTAGGTCACAGATCCAGGTCATGGTCACAGGTCAAAATTTTTTGCATGAGTGGGAAGACCCTGTCACAAGGAACATGGA
Source organism: Lucinisca nassula (assembly GCA_963580285.1). Classification (NCBI taxonomy): domain Eukaryota; kingdom Metazoa; phylum Mollusca; class Bivalvia; order Lucinida; family Lucinidae; genus Lucinisca; species Lucinisca nassula. The sequence continues at coordinate 137,449,624 of OY757013.1, forward strand.
TGCAAAATATGAAGGCTCTACCTTAAATGGTTCTAAAGTTGTGACAAAAACTGTAAAAGGTCAAGGTCACAGGTCGAAAATTTTGCATGGGTGGGAAACCCTTGTCACAAGGAACCTACATGCCAAATATGAAGGCTCTATCTTAAATGGTTTAAAAGTTATGAGAAAGACGGTCAAAGGTCAAGGTCACAGGTCAAAATGTTGTATGGGTGGAAAGTGCTTGCCACAAGGAACATACATGCCAAATATGAAGGCCCTATCTCAAATGGTTCAAAAGTTATGATAAAAAAGGTCACATGTCAAGGTCACAAGTCATTTTTGTATGAATAGGAAGCCCTTGTCAGAAGGAAACTACATGCCAAATACAAATGCTTCAATAATTATGACAAAGTGGTTCAAAGGTCAAGGTCATTAGACAAAATTTTTGTATGGGTGGGAAGACCTTTTCACAAGGAACATACATGCCAAATATGAAGGCACTGTCTCGAATGCTTCAAAAGTTATGATAGAGTAGGTCAAATGTCAAGGTAAAGGTCACAGATCATTTTATATATGAATAGGAAGCCCTTGTCGTAAGGAACCTACATGCCAAAGGCTGTATCTCAAATGTTTCAAGAGTTATAACAAAGTAGGTCAAAGGTCAAGGTATGAAGGCTGTATCTCAAATGTTTCAAGAGTTATGACAAAGTAGGTCAAAGGTCAAGGTGATCAGTCAAAATTTTTGAATGGTTGTGAAAACCTTGTCACAAGGAACATACATGCTAAATAAGAAGGCTCTTTCTCATATGGTTCAAAATCAAGTTTGGGCGGTCAAAACCAGGGGCGGTTTTAACCGGTGGTTTTAACCTGTTAAAACCGTCCTGGTCAATACTCCCAGAGTGGTCAATACTGGTCGATTGAAATATTGAGTGGTCAATTGAATAATTTTAGTGTTGAAAAGGCAAAACTCCTGAAACTATTTTGAAGTTTTGCTCTCTGTGCTGGAGGCTGATCATTTGATAGAGTTTCAGGTTCAGATATTATTTCTTCAAGCAATACTTTCTGGGTTTTTTAGCCCTAGGCAATTTGTCTATGACACATCAGTCTTAAGACCTTAGCACTAACTTCAACACATTGCACTGTTTTTGTTGTTGTTGTTGATATCTTCAAAAATAGTGAAGAAGTTCACTAGAAATTGGGTATTTAGGTTTCATTCGTTTTTGACACTTTCAGTAATAGCTTGATGATAAGGTACTGTCTACATTGCATATGAATCAAAATTTCACACATTAGGAATAAAGCCAGGTGTCAGTTTATAATACCCCTATTAGGGACATGTAATTGGTCAATTTAGCAATTAGATCTTTGCCACACCCACTGCAGTGGCATGGGTTAGTCTGTTTTGACAGCAATTTACAGGTGTTGCAGAAGAAACTGCAACTGTGGTACTTTTAAATATTCAAAGACATCAGTGAATCTTCAAATATTGTTTGGTTAATAAATAAAGGACCTTTCATAAATCCTTCAAAATCCATGATACATTCAGCTTATTCATATTCCTTTAAATCAAAATATGAAAAATCAATCTACTGGTAACCTAAAGGAAAAAAGAATAATTATAAAGATTGTTTGATTGAAAAGAACAGGCCTGTCTACAGTTCAGCGAGTCAATCCAACCTCTTCATTTGTCCAGCAATAATGTCTTTTGACTTTTGATGAAATAAAAAATACCTCAACTAAATACTATTATTAATACAAACTATTTTGTCTTGTTCAGTGATGAAAATATAGTCTAACATCATGTACTCTAACATCATGTACATGATGTAGGGGGAAAGCTTTTAAGACCAGTTTAGCAACAGGACAGAGGCATATACTCCAGTGATTTAATCGACCACCAATCGACCAGTATTGACCAGTAATGACCGGTTAAAACCGGTTTTAACCACCGGCCCGGTCAATATTATTTTTGCCAACCTTGTTCAAAATTTATGATAAAGTAGGTCAAAGGTCAATTTTTTTATATGAGTGGGAAGCCCTTGTCACAAGGAACCTACATGCCAAATATGAAGGCTCTATCTCAAATGGTTCAAAAGTTATGACACAATAACCTACTGATCTACTTTTTGATTTGACATGACCCATATTCCAACATAACTGAGATATTGTCCAGGTGATCATTCTGAGCATGTTTTATGATGAATGGACTAAAACTGTGGCCTCATAGAGTGTTCACAACGTTTTTCTATGATTTGACCTACTGAACTATTTTTTGACCCAACATGACCCGTATTCAAAATTGACCTAGATATTGTCAAGAAGATCATTCTCAGCAAGTTTGATGATGATCAGACCAAAACTGGGGCCTCTAGTATGTTCACAGGGTTTTTCTATGATCTGACCTACTTAATGACCAGACATGACGCATATTCGAAATTAACTGAGATATTGTCAAATGATCATTCTAAACAAGTTTGATGACAATCAGACCAAACTTGTGGCCTCAAGTGTTCACAAGGTTTTTCTATGATACCTACTGACCTACTTTTTGAACCAAAAAATATCCCATATTTGAACTTGACCAAGATATTGTCAAGACGATCATTCTGAGCAAGATGGATGACCTCGGATCAAAACTGTGGCCTCTGGTGTGTTCACAAGGTTTTTCTATGATTTGACCTACTAACCTACTTTTTGACCCGACATGACCCATATTCGAACTTGACCAAGATATTGTCAAGCCGATCATTCTGAGCAAGTTTGATGATGATCATTCTGGGCAAGTTTGATGATGATTGGACCTAACTGTGGCCTCTGTTGTGTTCAAAACGTTTTACTATGATTTGATCTACTGAACTACTTTTTGACCCGACATGACCCATATTCAAACTTGACCGAGTTATTATCAAGATGATCATTCTGAGCAAGTTTGATGATTATAAGACCAAAACTGTGGCCTCTAGTGTGTTCACAAGGTTTTTCTATGATTTGACCTCCTGACCTACTTTTTGATCCGACATGACCCATATTCAAACTTGACCGAGACATTGTCAAGATGATCATTCTGAGCAAGTTTGATGACGATTGGATCAAAATTGTGGCCTCTAGTGTGTTCACAAGGTTTTTCTATGATTTGACCTACAGACCTACTTTTTGACCCGACATGACCCATATTCGAACTTGACCAAGATATTGTCATGATGATCATTCTGACCAAGTTTGATGATGATTGGCCCAAAACTGTGACCTCTAATGTGTTCACAAGGAAAGTTTATGCACGGACGACGCACGACGGACGACGCCGCCAGACATCTCACGGTCACAAAAGCTCATCATGACCTTTGGTCAGGTGAGCTAAAAATAACACAACTTGCAACCCTTGAATGAAATGGATTCTGCCATATATAAGGAGGAGGATTCAATCTGGTACAAATTTGGCTAAAAATCATTTTTCCACCCTCATCAATTAGCCTACATGCAAGTATAACAACTTGTTGCTGAGATTTTAAGTCCCCATCAAAACTATTGAGTCGTCTCTTCCAATTTTGTGTGAGGTTTACCCAACACTGAGAAGAAATGACATCTCAAGCCCTAACACCCATAAAATCTGCTAGGGTCTATAAGCAATGATGGTCTGGCTCACAGTCTGAGCTGCCCAGGCCAACTCGATATATTTGCTGGCAACATCATGTCAGAAGCACTGTCAGGAATTAATAATTCACAATCCACCCTTTAACAATAAGCATTATGCATAATTTAAATTATGAATTAAATCTTGTAAATTTTAAATTAAAATTAAATCTTGTAAACTGTTCTCACCTCATGGACATTAGCTGGCAATTCATGGAAAGCATACTGGATCTGAAAAACATCAATTAACATATACATACTGTAATGATCCTAAATATTGGGACAGACAGGCCTAACAAAACAGTGCAAACCCAAATCAGACTGAAGGAGCAGTCTGATCAGGGTCTACACTGTTAGCCATTCCACCTGCACTTTTTGGACTCTGTGCTGAATTGCAAAACAAACTCGTTAAAAGTTTATAAGAAATACAGCTGCTGTAAGTCCTCAAGGTGTCCGAATTTTTAGGATTTTTATGGCACTTTCAATTTTACCTGTCAGTGTCGTAACCCATTTTGTACCAGAAAGCCCAAAATGGGTACCCTGGCAAATACAGGCCCAGATCTGACGCCGCAGAATGCGGTGTCTGATCAGGGCATACACTGTTTGCAAAAAAGATCAGCCATTTTCTGAATAAAATTTGAAGAAAACACAACCCGACACCCCTAATTTTTTTAAATGGACACATGCTCTATAAAACATTATAAGGAGGAAGATTCCATCTGGTACAAAACGGGTTAATCATGAAATTTCTCTGTACATAAGAGACAGCCATTCATATTATAAAGACCTTTTGCAATGGTCTGGCTAAGTCTGATGTTTGTTTCATAAAAGAGATTATATTAAGTACTCCGAAAACAATGTATGAATAATTAACAGCTACACAAATGTCACTGAAATGCCACAGATCTGCTACAATTAACCCATTTTGTACCGGGTACCCTGGCAAACAGTGCAGGCCCAGATCAGACGCCGCAAAATGCGGCGTCTGATCAGGGCCTATACTGTTTCCAAAAAGTTCAGCCACTTTCCTGGTCAATTTTGAAGAAAACACAACCTGACACCACCAAAGCTTTAAATGGACTTGTGCTTTATATAAGGAGGAAGATTCCATTTTGGTACAAAAAGGGTTATATGATGATAAAAACATAAACACAGGTCAATACTGCTTATTTTTGTTGGATTAGGGCAGCTAAGCAATAGTGTATGACAAGACCTATTTGTCATGTTTACAAGTCCATAAAATGAACATCCCAGTAAAACTCACTTCATACAGAGAAAAACTGTTGTTTGCAGGGATATACATTATTTTTCTTATTTTTGCTCCAAGACATAGGTTGTTGGTACTGGTTAGAACCACCTCAATGAGGAATCCTTACCTTAATAAAAAGTAAACCCCTCTTGGAGAATGATGTTTTTTCTATATTTTTCAAGCTGTGCAATCAAGCAAACACGCCTATATAATTTTGACCGCCTTAAAACTTTTCTAACAAGTACCCACAATCCATGTTTTGAGCAGAAATAAGAAAAGTATAATTTTTATATAAATTTTTTTTTTTTTTTTTGGGGGGGGGGGGGTAAATTTACAATGTGCATGTATTTGTATAGGCAGGTTTTTGCAATGCTTAGCAATAATTTTCTTCCGACCATGCAACTGCTTACCTTAGATCTCATAGTCTGGGCAGCGAAGTAACAGGACTCTACACTCTGTTGATGGGTCAACAACTGGTCTGCTATCTGCCATGCATGTACCTGAAATGATCAAAGCAGAAAATAGATATGTCATATTTTCCACCATTCAACTGTTTGTCAATCTTCTCAACGTTACCTACTGTAACAATCACCCCCGCCCATCGGGGCTTGGAGAAATAGATGGGCTGCATGGTGCTTCCACACAGAGCTGAAACTGACCACACATGAGTACTGGTAAACTGCTTCGAAGTACTAAGCCTGCCCAGGCAAAGTGGCGTGATTCAGACTGTCCAATGCATATAAGCCTTTTGGTTCCATTGGGCATTAGGGTTTGAGATGTCATTTCATCTCTATGTCGGGTAAAAGTCCCACAAAATTGGAAGCAGTGTCTCCAAAATGACCTAAATAGTGTTGACGGGGATGTTAAACCTTAATTCAAACAAACAAACAAACCTACCATATCGATTCTAAGCATTAGGACAGACAGTGCAGACCCAGGCCTAGGCAAACAGTGCAGACACAGATCAGACTGCTCCTCAAGGAGCAGTCTGATCAGGGTCTACACTTATTGCCATTCTGTCTGCACTTCTTGGACACATTGCCGGATTGTGAAACAAATTTGTTGAAATCTGAGGAGAAATATAGCAAGTCCTCAAGGTGTCCGAACTTTTAGAATTTTTATGGGATCGAGATCTTCATAACCCAAATCTGAAACCATGTTAGTTAAACAACCAGGATTTATCCAAACAAAAATGTACAGACTATACAGAACAAGAGCCGTCATCAGACAGCGTAGCTCACCTTGAAGTATCCTTGTGGTCATAGGCAGAGGCGGGGATTCTCTGAATAAACCTTTGGACCTTTATTCATCATACCAGTAACATGTATGATATGGTTTGGAAAATAAGATGTCTTTAAGGTTTTACAATAAATTTCGAAGTCCTTTACCATGACATCATGGGCATGGGCAGTGGTAGTGCTGAATAAAGTGTTGGACCTATACCTATCAGCTTTAACCAAATATGAACCAAATCCATCATTTGATTTGGAAAATACAAGATCTTAAATAACTATAACATAAAATTTCTAAGTCTCTGACCCTGACTTGAGGTCATGAGCATAGGACCTTCCCGGCAGCAGTAATAAAATCACAGTATCTGAACATGCTCCACTAGCATTATTTGCAGGGATGAATGCCACAGTGCACCTTCCTACAGATCGGAACTGTGTTACACCATTTATTCAACATCCAGCTATGTTAACCCTTATCCTGCTGTCTGATCAGGATCTACACTGTTTGACATAGTTTGTGAATAGGCAGGAATAAATTATATCAAGTAATCTGATTGGTTAAAAGTCAGAAATGGGTGTGGCTAAACTGAATATTCAGCAAGATAAAGGTTAATTAAGTGTACAACATAAGAATCACTGACTGGAAAATCCATAAATATTTGATACGCCCTAACTTGGTAACACTTCCGGATCACAGGCTCTTGGCCCATTGATTTGCCCAAAAGACTTGTGGAATGTGTAAAGACTCAAACTATGAGTAAAAAAAAATCTGGATTTTTTTTTTCACTTGTATTTTTCCTTTTTACACAAGGTGCATCAAATTACCCCAAACCACCCCAAACCACTTTCATTATATGCATTATACATGCATTGCACTTGCATGTTTAATTCACCTGATAGTTAAGACATTTAAAAGCTCAATGATGAGAAGGGGTTCCCCCCCAAACCACACCAAACCTCATTAAAAATATAAATATAGCCATTGCTGATTACTGATGATTCCTCCCTCTAGATGGGGATCTGATCATAGTGACTTGACATTTCTCACTCCAAATGATATTGAAAAGAAAATTGTCCTTAGTACAAGAATTAACAAGGCAACGCAAGCGTAGCATCCCCTCGCAACTGCATACCATTCATTAACATGAAAATCCAATCTGAATATGTTAGACCATTGTGACCATGACCTTTGACCCCTGACCTTGAAACTCAATAGGGTTCATCCTCTGTACATGGTGAACATTTGTGGAAGGTTTGATGCTTCTACGATGAATACTGTGTCTTCTATCCTGCTCACAAGGTTTTCAAGGTCAAGTCCATTATGACCTTGACCTTTGACCCCTGACCTTGAAATTCAATAGGGTTCATCCTCTGTACATGGTGAACATTTGTGGAAGGTTTGATGCTTCTACGATGAATACTGTGTCTTCTATCCTGCTCACAAGGTTTTCAAGGTCAAGTCCATTGTGACCTTGACCTTTGACCCCTGACCTTGAAATTCAATAGGGTTCATCCTCTGTACATGGTGAACATTTGTGGAAGGTTTGATACTTCTACGATGAATACTGTGTCGTCTATCCTGCTCACAAGGTTTTCAAGGTCAAGTCCATTGTGACCTTGACCTTTGACCCCTGACCTTGAAATTCAATAGGGTTCATCCTCTGTACATGGTGAACATTTGTGGAAGGTTTGATGCTTCTACGATGAATACTGTGTCTTCTATCCTGCTCACAAGGTTTTCAAGGTCAAGTCCATTGTGACCTTGACCTTTGACCCCTGACCTTGAAATTCAATAGGGTTCATCCTCTGTACATGGTGAACATTTGTGGAAGGTTTGATGCTTCTACGATGAATACTGTGTCGTCTATCCTGCTCACCAGGTTTTCAAGGTCAAGTCCATTGTGACCTTGACCTTTGACCCCTGACCTTGAAATTCAATAGGGTTCATCCTCTGTACATGGTGAACATTTGTGGAAGGTTTGATGCTTCTACGATGAATACTGTGTCTTCTATCCTGCTCACAAGGTTTTCAAGGTCAAGTCCATTGTGACCTTGACCTTTGACCCCTGACCTTGAAATTCAATAGGGTTCATCCTCTGTACATGGTGAACATTTGTGGAAGGTTTGATGCTTCTACGATGAATACTGTGTCTTCTATCCTGCTCACAAGGTTCCGGACAGACACACACACAGAAACACAGACACACAGACACACAGACACACGGACACACGGACGCACGGCACCGATGCTATATCCCCATTCGCAACGTTGTTGCGAGGGGATAATTAGTAGCTAATTGTTTGATTATGCAAATGATTTTTTCATCTCTACAAAGATTTTGGTTGTTAGTTACAACAACTGATAATGTTTTGGGATGATACATTAGGACATTCTATTCTGAATATACATATTATGGTTTTGGATCAGGGTCTTTAAGGGAAAAAATCATATGCAATCATATATATTATATAAAATACGAATCTATATGAATTAAAAATATCTATCTGTCATGCAGAACAAGATAAACTCCAAACATAGATTTGACATAACATAGTTTGAATCATCAATTTGTCAATTGGGTCATGCCCATGTTAGCCCCATTACAGCGCTATATACTATTTTTTTATATTTTTTCCCGCAAAAACATGGATTGTGTGTACGCGTTAGAACCACCAAGTTGGTGCGGCTCTAACGGGTTCCAAGAATCTATGTTTTGATGCTCCATAAAGTACATGTAAATGAAGCAGCACTGAAGGGAAGATGAAGTTCTTCTTTATACTAAATACATTTGAAAGTTGAGACTTAATGTGTGTGTGTGTGTGTGTGTGTGTGTGTGTGTGTGTGTGTGTGTGTGTGTGTGTGTGTGTGTGTGTGTGTGTCAGCCATTTGAAGAAACAATTCAATAAATAATTAAGAATATAAATAGAGGACAAAGGAGGACATTACATAAAACAAGAGACGGGCAAATTTACAAATTAAAGATGGAATGTGCGAAACAAACCAACAAACCACATCAATATTAGTAGGAAAACAGACCTATATGCATTAAAATACTTCAAAATACGGTAGAAACTAGATCTATGTTATATATTATATTATTTGTTTATCTATCTTCTCATACTGGGTCGCTCATATTTGGCCATTACCTCAGTTAGGTGGGTGGCTAAATTTAGAATTTAGCATAAAAAAAATAAATAGATAAATAATCACTAGATGAGCCCTTAAAACTATTTACAATCCGATCACAGAGGTATCCTAAAACCCATACCTCTGAGTCTCAATCTTATACTGTGCGGGCTTTGAACTCCTCTGCGGTCTTGGCATTCACCACAGAAGATGAAGACTATTCCACTGTGGAATAGTTTTAGGGAAGAAAGAGTTTTTCAGGACATCACTATAGGACTGGTACCTATGATACTTTGAGTTATTTGCTCTTGATGTCCTTCTCCGGGTTGACAATATTGCAGGGGTCAAGTACCTATCCTTGTTAATTGATACTGTACCAGAATGGATCTTGTAGAAAAAGGTTAAGGAGGACTGCTCACGACGGGTCTCCATGGATGGCCACTCTAGCTCAGTAGTATAGAGAGTGGGGGTTCTGGGACATAACCTTTTTTCATCCCCGCACCCGCAATACTGTGGGGCCCACCCACCACCCGGGTGGCAGAGCTCTCGGAAACGCAGGATTCTGCGTATTTTACGCCAACTTTTGCCGTTGTACGCGTAAAATTCACAACCGGCGATTCTTGTGTACGCATGTTTTTATTGCGACACGCGTCAATTACAGAAGCGGTAAATTCAGAAGCTAATTTAGGCCGCTTATCCAATACCAATAAAAGATCAAATGCGGCGCCGCTTTTTATGTTGAAAGCGCACGTGGCAAAAATCAGTAGGCGTGACCTATATTGACGGGTATTTTTGCACCTGTCAGTGGGAGAGACGATATTGGAAAGTGGTCGGTTTGCGGCACATTTTAAAAGTGATTGTACCTGTTTAATCTCGCCGCGCTAATCCCCGTGTTATTACGGATTACAATTAATTAGTTGACTAATTGATGAAAGCTAATATCATCAACGGATTAGCATTAGTCGGTAAAATATCACATTTAGTTAAACCAGGGTTACGGCGAAGACGATATAATTAACGAATTACCAATGTCATGTATTTTCGCGATTACACGATCGTACTTTTATCGCTCCGTCAAAGTGTGTTTCGACGTTTACTGGTGACAAAAATGTATGTAATTCTTCAAAATACAATCATTTTTAACAATTACAGGAAGTCAGACGTGGTTAGGATGCTTCCCCTACGTATTTGTTTACACAAATTAAAAATAATTGTGCTACTGTCACGTACATATACGTCCGAATTTGAAAGCACAAATATAGCTAAATAGAATGCTGCTTTTCTGATCTGGGTTTACATTATATCTGCTGTTATCCTAATACTACCTTATTTTTTATGTGGCATTAGTCTACAAGTGTGAGAATAAATCTGAGCAACTGCATGGGGGGGGGGGGGGGGGGGTGAGGATAGACACATCAGTGTAATATTTCTAACTAGTACCCACAATCTACATGTTTGGAACGAAGTTATTAAATGCATTTATCAGAAAAAGAGTTTGGGAGCCATGAAGGTATATAGTTTTTCATATGGACGTGTAGCTTGATAATAAGAAGTTTTTGTCTATGTTCTGTGCGCGATCAAGATCAGAACTCCAACTTTTTATGTGGGAATCCAACTTTTTATCTGTGAATCCAACTTTTTACAAAGAAGGATTCCTGGAATCCTATTTTCAAAATCCTAGTGAGAGCTCTGGGGTGGGCCCCACCGAGTGGGGTGCAATAGAATACCGGTAAGATTTTTGTCCTAAACATCTACCACCGAGACAAGCTCCATTCAGCAATTTATATCTCCCAAACCCAAAACAATTCCACCCAACTATCCCCCTCGCGTCCCTCACACTAACCCGGTAGGGCCCACCCCATCCCCCAGGTGGGCCCCACCAGGCGAGGTGCCCAGCGCAAACTAGTGTATAGCTGCTGTTGGATAAAAGCTCTTAGGTGGTCGTTTTATTTACTATAGCGCATTTTTGGTCGGGGCTACCGGCAGTTTCTGCTACTTTTTCCAGACCTGCCACAGAGATGCAGCATAGACAATTGCAACCGAATGGACTTTTTGCGGAAAATTTGCATTTTTCCACACATTGTGACATACTTTTGCGGCATGCATCTGGTATATACAATTGCAACCAGCATAGACTATTGCAACCAAACAGACGTGTGGCGGCGGTAAAACGTCCCCCTGCCCTACATCATAGTGTAGATTATATTTTCTTGTCCTTTGGGATCATTGATTCCATTATGGAATTTTAAAAATATCTGAGGGTCACTGATGAGGCCTAATTGGCCGAAACTAGCTAGTCTGGCCCAGAAAACATGTACACTCCATATTTTTCACTTCTGTGGTGTATTCCTTGCTTCCAAAGGATAACCCTTTCATAGAACATTTTTGCGGAAAATTTGCATTTTTCCACACGTTTTGACATACTTTTGCGACATGCTTCCGGCATATACAATTGAACCAGCATAGACATATGCAACCGATATAGACAATTGCATCCGACATATACAATTGCACCCAGCATATACAATTGCAACCAGTATAGACATATGCAACCAATATAGACAATTGCAACCAGCATAGACAATTGCACCCGGTATATACAACTGCAACCAGCATAGACAGTTGCACCCAGTATAATACAACTGCCATGGAGATGCCGCAGCACACCTGTGAGAAGCGCCTGCGACAATTTCGGAGGAAAGCCCAGCTACACTGCCACGCTGGACGGCGAATCCTGTGCCGCCCACCAACGCACACGTGCTCCCACTGTGGGAAAGGCTATGCGAGCTACCAAACGCTCTGGAGGCACAGCAAAGCATGCCAGCCTGCTGCCGCTTCGCAGGCCAAAGAAGCCTGAGCCGCTGCTGCAACTACCGAAACCCAAGCGGCCGCACCCGGGCAAGAGACGGCAGGTTGTTCCGCGGAGAGCGGCGGGTGGCTGGGACAGACCTGTAGAGAAGGGGCGGAATGGTTGTGAGAGGAGCTGGAGAAGGAGAACGCCAAGCTGCGCAACATCGCACTGAGGGATGTGGGACTGCAGGAAGCTTACAAAGAAAGACAGTGGCAGAGGGAAGTGGAGGCTGAGAATGCAAAACTGCCAGAAGACCTTGCATGCTCGGCCCTATTGTGGGGAAGGACGAAGCTCCGAAAGAAGGGGAAGAGGGTATAGCGCCTTTCGACTAGGAGTGTAACGATGCATCGGACCATCGATGCATTGCGATAGGCACTGGGCCGATAGTACTGCATCGATGGTAAAGTTAAACATCGATGACTATCGGCAATAGTGTATTGAACTATCGATAGTTTCGATTGTTTTCTATATCACACACGTTTTTCAGATAATTTCCGAAGTTGTTTTCATATTTTAATCTATCTGCGTCTTGCACCCGGATAAGCGCCAAAACTGTATAATTTTTATTCTCCTAATTATAATCCAATAATCTCTTGTGTCAGTGGGGGTCAAGGACCTACTGTCGTGAGATAAAGGCAATAAAATTATAGCCGAAACGCCATTTGGCGGTAGCCTCCAAGTACAGGCGTTTTTGCATCCTATTTGTTATGCATTAACCACTTTACAAACAATGTCGGTATAGAGTCAGTACGCCGAAAATTCCTTCATTGAACTTTCTGAAGCACATTTCAACAGTTAACACTTTGATTTTAATTCATTCCGAAATAATTGATACGGATGACCACGCATATTTTGATTACGCTAATCTGCAAGCTGTTCGTAAGCCAGTGATAAGAAAAGCGATAATTAATGCGTGCTTTTACACAGCTGTATTTATTATCAAAGGGTGCCGCCCGCATCAGCACATGAAGCATGGAAATTACGCACGTATCACTGCCTCAAAAGGTGCAAAAAATTACTTTGGTTGATATTTTAGAGGATTCTTATTTTCTCAATAGCAGACATCAAAGGAAATAAAATACATGTCGCCCTGCAAAGAACGTTTATAATTTGGCCATCCAGACATGTTTATACATCCGAGAAATTAATTTTAAATCTTCGATGCAAATACCGCATGAGAAAACAATTAAAGAAAATATAAACATGGTAGGATTTTCTGTTTATTTGTAGTACACCACAACCTTATTATAACAAGATACTCGGGGTCCAAACAACGGGCTGAGTTAGTTAACCAAATCGTGTTATAAACGCCGACCATATTTGTCACGGATCTTTCTTTTCTACTTTTACACTGTAAACACATGCCCCGGCGCTATCGATAAGGGCTGCAGTGTTCCGCTTGAAAACGTGTGAAAATAAAGTCAAGTTATGTCTCTAATTTGAGTTTATCCCTCGATCATAAAATTTAATTCACAATCACCGTGAAAATGATTTAATCGCTCCTAAGACAAATAACTACATCTAACGGTAGATATATGCATAATAAAAACAGACTATTCTACTGTCTCGTGAATGGTTATGTTTGGTGCCAAATAGCAATCGCTTCGCGGGAAAAGTTGAACGCTTTAATTTATGTAAACACATCTGTATGCTGTTGTTGGTGATTGTCTCAGAGCTTCCTGGAATAAGTCGGGATTTGTGCAAGGCGCCATTATCTATCCCCAGCCGTTTAGCTACCAAGAAATACTTTTTACCGGTTCCAAGCATTTTTTATGAAAGAAATACGCCTCATTTAAATAAAACAATGACATTAAACACGTCTGGGATTGTCGGGGTAGTTACCGATTGCGTGCACTAAAAATGGTAGTTGTGGTATGTGGACGGTAGTTTTTACGGCGATTAGGATGGTGGAAAACTTTGATGTTTGCCTTGAACTTGCTTGTAGGGCGGGTGTGAAAGTTTGGGCTCGTTTTGGATGGCGGGATCCTCGTCTTGTGGCTGGATCATTAAATTGTAAATTAAAATGCATTCTTTGTTCTCTCATCTCACTAAGCAAACATTTTTTATCTTTTCAGTATATTAGCTGCAGCTCGTGTTAATCATGTGTGTCAAGCAAAATGAGTTTATATATGCTAACTGGATAACAAGACTGCAATTAACTTGAAAAAGTACCGTTATTGGCCTTAACTACAGTATTTTCTACCATGTGTAATAATATATATTTAGAAGATTTTACCAAACAACAAAATAAACATACAAATATTTTTTGGAAAATCATTACACAGTGAAAATGATGGGAAATTAGATAAATCTGGGTTGACATTGTAGGGCATGTTCGGCACGTTACTGATGACATCATCGGTCGGCCAGGGCCGATTTGGATTTAAAACATTCTTAGCCCTGATCTCTATGCTATTCCTTTTAACAAACACATTCGATCAAATGTGTACCGTAACACCAAGACTAATATTAAGAATTTCCTAAGATTTTCGGTCAGAAGATACAAATCTAACTTCCCATATCACTGGTCCTGGTATATGAATGTCTTTTTACATGCCACCAGTAACAATTCTGATTCTGAATTGTATGCATTGCTGGCCTATTTTTTCAGTTATGTACTGTTTAGTCACTATCATGTTTGAATTGTTTTTGAAGACCGGCAGAGATTTCATTGCCTTCGTGGAGAGTTGACGTTTATTTTGATTAAGAAACTGGTGTTACACTCTCACTGTGAATTGATACTTGTACTTGGCAACTTCTATTAAAATGAGTCACCCGGCTTTTCCAGGAGGATTTACACTTAAAGGAACTAGATGCCCCTGGGGAGCTGTTTCCTCTTGTAGGGGCAATCAGAAAAGCAAACAGGAGATTACAAAAGCTATCCCTCTGTGTAAATTATCTTGTGCAGTTGATACATACAGAAAACAGTTTGAAGGTTTGAACTGTTTTTATTTCCTTCTAAAACAAGACAATTTGTTTCAGGCAATAGTATCGCAATAGTAATAGTATCGCAATGGTTCTTCTTGCAATGTCAATACTATCGCAATAGTCATTTTCTGACTATCGTTACATCCCTTCTTTCGACTGACATAGAGGAACAAAAACGAAAATACAGGTACTATAGCGCATTTTTGGTCGGGGATACCATCAGTTTCGGCTATTTTTTCCAGACCTGCCACAGAGATGCCTGTGAGAGGAGAGGCCGCCATTTTTTCGTGTAGCCCAATTTAGAATTAGACAAATGTCACAGAGTGAAATTATGGAAACTGGAGGAGCGCTTGCGTTTAGGACTTTCTAGTCGTCTCCAGTTATTTTCCCCTATTGGTCGTCGTTTTTCATACTTCATATACTCATATATTTCATATTTCATTAAGCATTAAGCATTCCTGAGTAGCGTATATCAATTTCCGGTGTCCTTATGTAAGTTTCGCGCGCTCTTCACTTCACTGATTAACATCGCATGCGCACATTCTTACCTCAGCCTTTGTCAGTCTTTCTTTGTCCCTGGCGAAGGTAGGTCTTACGACCACCTACAGGACACACATAATATATATGTTATTCCTAATTACTTAGGATATTTATAATATTATTCAGGTATGCGTTTACTTTATTTCATTATCTTGTTGAACATTTGTAAATTATCATAATTGTCATTATTTCATGAATATTCGTATCTTGCCATTTCGATCTCTCGACCTCGGGGTCAGTCTTTCTTTGTCCCTGGCGAAGGTAGGTCTTACGACCACCTACAGGACACACATAATATATATGTTATTCCTAATTACTTAGGATATTTATAATATTATTAAGATGACAAGGTCGAGAGGAAGAAGGTTCTGATTTAAAAACATGGAAACATCAAACAGAGTTATCGTTCGTTGAACCCCGAACCCCCTCGAGAAAGCGGGAGAAGTTATTATAACGTTGTATCAACGTCGTCATCATCACCATGTGGCCACAACCACCTTAATCCATACCAAACAACCCGTAACAGCAAAATCTTTCCCCGTGACACTGGCGCCCAACTAATGGTTCACCCTCTCAAGTGATCCCCCCCGAAGACGGAGTACCAGCATCTACCCACTTTCGGTGACGTCACAAGACACCTCGTTCTAAACATGTTTGCCAGGACTTACTAAGTATTTTTCTTTTAATTGTGTATTTACATCATGGTACGTACCAGTGTGACTTTTATTTAGTGCTTCTTTCTTGATTTATTCATACATTCTGTGCATTAGCTGTCTGTTTATCGGTAACACCGAATTAGGTCATCATGTACTTTCTACTTTCGTTTTCGACTGTGTATTGACTTTCATGTTATGGAATTTTCTCAGTGACATTTTATTGCTTTAACATGGAATATAGCGACTTTCTTTTCTGTCTTCACATAAGACAGACATTTTATATCAGTGACAGTGCTCAGTGACTCTCTTTCTTTCTTTAACTGAAAAATTGCATCTGTGGTGTACATGTACAGTTTGTTTACATGTACATTGTATGTACATGTAGATAAACCTGCTTGACTTGTGGAGTGTAGACCTGCCAACTGATTTGATGTAGCTCTCTTTCTTTACATTCTAAAACTGACCAGCAGATGCAGTGTGTTCAGTGTTTTGTGACTTTATTGTGTTAAATTTTTTTTTTTTTTTTTTTTTTTGGCAAACAGTGTGGACCCCTTTTACAATAATGGAAAGGCCCTGGGTTCGAGTCCCGGTCGAGTCATGTTCTTTTTCCAACCCTGTGACATTTGGTGGCCAGTGTGGGTCCAGCACCGCGTCTGAGGGCATGAAAGAGTATTAAAATAAGTCTCGCAGCCGGACTGGATAGGACTAAGAGATTCGGGACGAATCTCATGAGAAGAGATTCGGGACGAATCTAATTAAGCAGGGGGAAAATGTAGCAGGTCGACCGTGTGGCTCGGTAGCTCAGTCGGTAGAGTGTTCGCACGGTATGCGAAAGGCCCTGGGTTCGAGTCCCGGTCGAGTCATGTTCTTTTTCCAACCCTGTGAATATTAGTGGAGCAAGTGGCTCAAAAATACCTTATTCGGGATATATTGAAGCGGAAATAAAAATTCCTGAGGTAGAGCATATTCCTTTGGTTGTTCCAGTTCTAGTTGTGCCGACTACCAGATACTCTGGCCAAGTTCCTCTGATAGTTGGTACAAATATTATTGGTTCACTCAGGGAAGATGTTGCATCGGACCCAAATATTTCGTCTGCATGGAATATTGCATTTTCCGCTCTTTCATATTCCCAAACAAGGTTTGTTAAATCTACCAACAAAACACCAGTTATTTTAAAACCCAATGAAACCCGAACATTAACGGGTTTGGTTAGAAATACTTCCACCATGGAAAATGCCGTCACAGAAAACAATATTTTAACTTCTGATTTTAATGTTTGTCCTCGTTTGGTTTCTGTAAAGCCCAATGCAAAGACAGCTAGAGTCCCTGTTAGAATATGTAATCTTTCAGCCAGGCCTATTACAATAAAACCTAGAAGCCAATTATGTGATTTACATGAGGTAAAAGTTATTGAAAATGTAAATCCGTTTTCTACTTCGTTTTCTCAGCGGGCTAGTACTAGTGATAGTCATGCTGAGGAAATCAAAGTAGATTTGTCAGCAGAGAACTTAACTCATCAACAGCATACCCAGGCTTCTGATTTACTTAGCCAGTGGAAGCATATTTTTTCCACTGGGCCTACAGATCTTGGTTTCACCAATCTGGTGGAACACGAGATCAACTTAAGTGATCCTACTCCATTTAAGGATCCATACAGGCGTATACCTCCTGCAATGTTTGATGAGGTGCGCCAACATTTAAAAGAAATGTTGGACGCAGGGGCTATACGAGATTCCCAAAGCCCTTTTTCTTCCAACATTGTTCTGGTCCGGAAGAAAGACAATAGCTTACGTTTTTGTATTGACTTCCGGAAACTTAACAACAAGACTATTAAGGATGCCTATGCCTTGCCAAGAATAGAAGAGACCATTGACACGTTGTCTGGCTCGAAATATTTTTCCAAACTCGACTTAAGGTCTGGCTACTGGCAGGTTGGAATCAAAGAAGGGGATAAACATAAGACTGCATTCTCTGCCGGCCCCCTGGGCTTCTTTGAGTGTAATAGGATGGCTTTCGGGCTTACTAATGCACCTAGCACTTTTCAGAGGCTCATGGAGCGTTGTATGGGGGACCTACACTTGAAGGAATGTCTTATTTACTTAGATGATATAATCATCTTCAGTAAGACATTCGATGAACACATCACCAGGCTGCAAAACGTGTTCAAACAGCTTGAGCAGCACGGCTTAAAGCTCAAAGCCTCCAAGTGTGAGTTTTTCAAGACCCAAGTGCAGTACTTAGGCCACATTGTCAGTGATAAGGGTGTCCAGACAGATCCTGACAAAATTGCAGCGTTAAAAGAATGGCCTGCCCCTTCCAATATACAGGAATTGCGTAGTTTTCTCGGTTTTGCGGGTTATTACAGACGATTTGTCTGTAATTACTCCAAAATTGCGAAGCCGCTCAATGACCTGTTAATAGGACACCCAACAACCAAGAAAGCCAAGCGACCTAAGTCTGCAGTTCCTTGGACCTGGGGGCCTGAACAGCAAACAGCTTTCGATACTTTAATCGGAAAGCTGACATCACCACCAATTCTAGCATATTCAGATTATAGCAAAGAGTTCATTTTGAACATCGATGCTAGTGGTGATGGTTTAGGTGCTGTTCTATACCAAGAGCATGATGGTATAGAACGTGTCATAGCGTATGCTAGCAGAGGTCTAAGAGCCAGTGAGTGCAATTACCCTGCACATAAACTTGAGTTTTTGGCCTTAAAATGGGCAGTGTCACTGTGTGTGATAAATTCCACGATTATTTGTATGGAAATACATTCACTGTTAGAACAGACAACAATCCATTGACGTATGTTCTAACAACGGCTAAGCTAGATGCCACATGCCATCGTTGGCTAGCCGCTCTGTCCAGTTACAATTTCAAGCTCATTTACAGGTCCGGCAAGAAAAACCAAGATGCCGATGCCCTCAGTAGATTACCATCTACTGATAAAGGGGTCCTGTTTAATGACGCTATTAAGGCCATCTGCCAGGCGGTATTAGCCCCTAAAGAGGAGGCGCCGGCAGTTGAATGTGTATTGGTTGCTCAGCATTTTGACCTCACTGGTGAAGAGGTTGGCTCTGACTCTGGTTCAGATTTCAGTCAAGTTGACTGGCGTGCTGAACAAACCATTGACGGCACGTTGAACAGAGTGAAGACCATTCTTGCCTCTGGACACAAACCTACCAAGAGACAGATTGCTCTTGAGGAGACAGAATGTCAGAAAATCTTGAAGGATTGGGACAGTCTATTTTTCAAAGACGAGGTACTTTACCGTCGTCACTCTTTACATGGCACCTCTGTAAACCAGCTGGTATTGCCTGAGGTTTTCCGGGAGATAGCACTTAATGGTCTGCATGATGAGGCCGGCCATCAAGGCAGAGACCGCACTATGTCCCTGGTAAAATCTCGGTTTTACTGGCCTGGGATGGATGGTGACATTGAAAAGAAAGTCCGAAACTGTCCCAGATGCATCCGAAGAAAGTCTCGAGAGCGGGCTCCAGCAAAACTTGTGACTGTAGAGTCCACTTATCCCATGGACTTGGTCTGCATGGATTTTCTGTCTCTTGAGACATCAGCGGGTGGTTACGAAAACATCTTGGTAATTACAGACCATTTCACCCGCTATGCTCAGGCCATACCAACCAAGAACCAAACGGCCAAGACAACCGCCAAAGTTCTCTTCGAAAACTTCATCTGTCACTATGGGTTTCCATCCCGTTTACATAGTGACCAGGGCCGCAATTTTGAGAGCCAGGTTATTAAGGAGCTGTGTTCCATTGCTAACGTTGACAAGTCTAGGACTACACCCTACCATCCCATGGGTAATGGAATGCCTGAGCGCTTTAACCAGACTCTGCTCAATATGTTGGGTACTTTGGAAGATGACCAGAAGTCAAACTGGAAGTCATACGTTGCGCCCTTGGTTCATGCCTACAACTCAACTCGTCATGAGACCACTGGATTTTCGCCCCACTATCTAATGTTTGGGCGACACCCTAGATTGGCAGTCGATGCTTTTCTAGGCATAAATCCAGAGGGTAGGCATGCTGACCAGACAAAGTTTGCAGCCGATCTCAAAAAGAGGCTCGACTTTGCATACAAAACAGCCACCAAGGAGGCCCGTCGCCAGGGCAGAAGGCATAAGGAAACTTATGACCTCAAGGCTCGGGATGCCCAGCTTTTGCCCGGTGACCGTGTGCTGATTCGCAACGTCGGACTGAGGGGAAAATGCAAGTTGGCAGATAAATGGGAGAAAGATGTGTATTTGGTTGTTGAACAGCCAAATACTGAGGTTCCCGTGTACGTTGTAAAACGTGAACATGGGAAGGGCATCCGACGGATGCTGCATAGGAACCTCCTTCTTCCATTTATGGCCCTTCCAGCATCCAAACCACGCTCCTTGGATACAGATATATCACCAAATAGCAGTTCTCAACCGTTACCGGTTGAGGATACAACTGCCGGTGATATCAATGTTCCGAGTGAAGCGGCAGGTAGTGCAACCTCACCTGCACCAGACTCTGCAGTTCCAGATAGTGCAAACATGCTGGATGCACCGGTATCCCCTAGTGTGGTGATACCCCCAGAGAGATCGTCATTGAATCCTTTGGCGAAACCCTTCAGTCCTGCTCCGGGGTCTCAACCAGAATTGCGACCACAAATACGTCCAACAAGGCATAGGCAGAAACCAAGGTGGCAGGCAGGAGGGGACTGGTTATTTTAAATTTTCGTATATTTTAAACTGACTTAACAGCTGACATGGTTTCCTGGTTTCCTGTGCGTGTATCTTATTTTTTAATTGAAATGTCGAGACGACATTTTTTTCACAGAGGGGGAGGGGAGCGTGTGACCATTACGCTAAATATATTCTGGAGAGAGGCTTCGAAACAAAAAGGTTTCATTTAAACGGGTTGCTGGGTTGCAGTCGAGTGACGATGCATGGCTTGTCATGGCGTCTCTGGAGAGCTTGTATGTTGTCAGAGTGCTCTTGGCACGTGCCGCACTGGAATGCAATTCTGCTGACCCTTTGTTTTTTTTTCCTTAAGTTCAGCTTCTGCTTGGTTGCAGTTGGTTGACGGTGCATGATTTATCATGGCGTCTCTAGAGAGCCTGTGTGTTGTTAGAGTGCCGTTGATACGTGGTGCACTTGACTGCAAACTGGTAAGAAAGTTCTAAAAAAAAAAAAAATCGTCTTGTCATGATTTCGTGCTTGCTAGGGGCATGTGTTGGTTACAACCTAGGTGGGGGCTATCCCAATCAGACCGTGGCCGGTTCGTGCTTCTGGCTTGTGCTTTCGTGGAAGGGTGAATAATTTCGTAAGAATTGAATAGTTCTGTTATATTTCCTCTCTCCAGTCCAGCGCGTAAATAATTTTTGTTTCATATGACACTTCAGTTGTGTTTTTAAGATAAGGGCATTAAGCAATTTTAGCCTGTTTTTAATGTTTAGCAGTTTCAGTCTAAACCAAAAAGGAGTGTCTCTTATGTACGCGCAACCAATAAATGTTTTTTTTCTTCTAAGTTCTGTATATAAAGTTTTATCTTTTGCGCTGTGCATACTGTGCAGCATTTATGACAGCGGATTTTGATAAGGGTTTACCTGGCAAAGTGTTAGGTATGATTAACTTCACTAGCTCGACAAACAGTGGAAGCAATAGCTTCGCCTCCTATTTTATTATCAGATTTGTATTTATAAACAAAATATACATCTGGTAAATTTATATAAATAATTGTAAAGGTGAAGTTAAACTTGTGTTTAAACTCATTCAAGTAATTTGTTAAGTTAAATGTCGGGACGACATTTCCCGAAGAGGGGGAGAATGTCACAGAGTGAAATTATGGAAACTGGAGGAGCGCTTGCGTTTAGGACTTTCTAGTCGTCTCCAGTTATTTTCCCCTATTGGTCGTCGTTTTTCATACTTCATATACTCATATATTTCATATTTCATTAAGCATTAAGCATTCCTGAGTAGCGTATATCAATTTCCGGTGTCCTTATGTAAGTTTCGCGCGCTCTTCACTTCACTGATTAACACCGCATGCGCACATTCTTACCTCAGCCTTTGTCAGTCTTTCTTTGTCCCTGGCGAAGGTAGGTCTTACGACCACCTACAGGACACACATAATATATATGTTATTCCTAATTACTTAGGATATTTATAATATTATTCAGGTATGCGTTTACTTTATTTCATTATCTTGTTGAACATTTGTAAATTATCATAATTGTCATTATTTCATGAATATTCGTATCTTGCCATTTCGATCTCTCGACCTCGGGGTCAGTCTTTCTTTGTCCCTGGCGAAGGTAGGTCTTACGACCACCTACAGGACACACATAATATATATGTTATTCCTAATTACTTAGGATATTTATAATATTATTCAGATGACGAGGTCGAGAGGGAGAAGGTTCTGATTTAAAAACATGGAAACATCAAACAGAGTTATCGTTCGTTGAACCCCGAACCCCCTCGAGAAAGCGGGAGAAGTTATTATAACGTTGTATCAACGTCGTCATCATCACCATGTGGCCACAACCACCTTAATCCATACCAAACAACCCGTAACAGCAAAATCTTTCCCCGTGACACAAACATTAGCCAAAAACATCTCTAGCAACTGTACACTAGAGCTACTATGGCAGTGCAAGCAACATTCCTCGCCGACTGGAACCAGAAAGAGCAAAATGCGGGGTGCGCAGCGGAAGGTAGTCGAAGAGTCGACAGAGGTATTCGCCGGATGGTAGGTCGAGTGCTTTCTTGGAGCTCTCGGGATTTGCTCTCTTTCGGCTAGAGCCTGGAGGGCGGTCTGTCATCAGGGGTCTGGGGCGACGACAACCTCGATTGGGTTCCAAGAGACCATGCGGCCGTCCCTCGACTGGAATACCTTGGCTGGGAGTATCTCGATCTCCAGCCCCGAGAGCCTGCCAGCACCGATGGGAGGACCAGAAGGTTGTCCTCCCGTACTTGTCTGTGTCCGACTCGAAGGAGTTGGAGCACCCATCGAGCACCCTTTTGAGCCCCTCTGTCGCCCATACACAACAAGTTTTGATACCAACTTCGTTGGTAGTTGCTTTGCAACTTTCTTTGCAGCCGCGCAGCACAACTCTCGTCCATGTTGTTGCGTTGGAATGTCTGTATCCCAGGACGAGCCACTTGTGTATTCCGAAGGAAGAGTGTATGTCCGCCACTTTGCCAGTCAGGCATCACAGTGTGTCTTCGACCTCGTCGCATGTCTGCTGCAATTTTTCAGCGTATCGTCTTTGTCAAGCCACCACTTGGGAGAGGCGTTCCAACTCTTCAGCCGACACCACTGCTCTTCCTCGTGTTGCCGCTGTTCTGCCTCTAGTCGGACCCAAGCACATCGCCGCAACTCTTCGGCGTTCGCCGAGTCGTGGATGTTCTGGAGACGCTTCTCGGGATTCTGTGCAATTTCGGGCACCAGGTGTAGGTGGAAGGCCGAGGTCTCTACGCCGATCGCATGGCACTTCTCGGTCCTCCAAACCCACGAAACCGAGGTAGAGGGGGGTAGGATGATTCCAGGGTCGGGACCGTTTGGATGCAGCTGTGTAGGCCGTGTGCTGGCCGCCAAGATTGTGCCTGCATTGTCCTCCTTGGTATAGCATCGGAGCCGTCCCAGCTCTACACCCTCCTCGTCGACCCCCAGAATGTCTACCCGAGAAGGTGGGGCATGCGCAGAACCTGAAGTCGGCCGCGGCCCACTCAACAGCACTCGTCTTTGTCTGCGTTTGCTGTGGTGCGTCAGATCCAGACACCCGAGACCCGGCCTGTTGTCGTGTGTGCTTACCAGGCATCGAATATAGACCTCTGCGGTCGGTCGGCCAGGACCATGCACCGGTCGAGGGATGCGGCTATATTCTCCCACTGCTTGGCTGGTGGTTGGACTACAAACAGACCTTGTTCCTCAGGTAGATCCAAGGGAGTGGCCTGGGCCAGGCCTCCGCCACCACCTCTTGGGCTGTGTCCGTTGAGAGGTCTCCCCACGGCAGGCGTACAGAGAGACTTCGATTCGAGTGCAGCCCAGGGCCTGTACATCAGGATGCAAGGTGTGGCGCAGATGTGTGTTCGGACAGTCGACATAGCCGGCTAGATGGCCGCCTACTGGCTTGCGGACCTCACCCTCCTCAAAGTTCAACAGGATCTAGTTGTACAACTTCGTTCGGATAGTGTACCCAGCTTTGTTCATGTGCACCTACGTGCAGACATGGTTCCCCGCCTGTTGGTGTTGCTAGTATCGTTGGCATGTGTGCGCGCATGGCAGAGGCCAGGTCGCCTTGCTAGTGGAAGCCTTCGGACACGCAGAGGTGGTCCACCAGGGCCTCCCGATCGAGGACCCCCGAGAACTCTTGTGTGTAGTCAATGCAATAGAGACCGTAGCCGTGGGCCAAAAGCAGGCATTCGAAGGCCGGCAAGGAGGCCTGCAACTCGACCATATGGATTTCGGAGACATCTACCTTCGCCACGAAGAGGCTGGCCAGTTCTGTTTCCGGGTAGAGCTCTCGCGACTTCGCCAGCACCTTTTTGTCAGTGTCATACTCGATCTGGAGACTGTCGCTCGGATGGCACCGCCTTCGGCATTCTCTCGGGCCACGAGTGTGTGGAGGATGTTTGTCTGTATGTAGCGGCGAGCTTTGCCGTCAGGGGCTGTCCCCATGCTCTTGCGGACGGCGGTAGGAATCCGAGCAACGATGTTTTTTGCGGTGCTGTCCTCTCCGAATGTGCAAGAGAGGCGTCCAAAATGGAACCAGAGCTCTCACTAGGATTTTGAAAACAGGATTCCAGGAATCCTTCCTTATAAAAAGTTGGATTCACAGATAAAAAGTTGGATTCCCACATAAAAAAGTTGGAGTTCTGATCTTGATCACGCATAGAACATAGACAAAAACTTCTTATTATCAGGCTACACGTCCATATGAAAAACTGTATACTTTCATGGCTCCCAAACTCTTTTTTCGGATAAATGCATTTAAAAATGTAGATTGTGGGTACTAGTTAGAAATATTTCACTGATGTGTCTATCCCCCCACCCCCCAATGCAGTTGCTCAGATTTATTCTCACACTTCTAGTCAAATAATGCCACATAAAAATAAGGTAGTTTTAGGCTAACAGCAGATATAATGTAAACCCAGATCAGAAAAGCAGCATTCTATTTAGCTATATTTGTGCTTTCAAATTCGGACGTATATGTACGTGACAGTAGCTTAATTATTTTTAATTGGTGAAAACAAATACGTAGGGGAAGCATCCTAACCACGTCTGACTTCCTGTAATTGTTAAAAATGATTGTATTTTGAAGAATTAGATACATTTTTGTCACCAGTAAACGTCGAAACACACTTTGACCGAGGGATAAAAAGTACGATCGTGTAGTCGCGAAAATACATGACATTGGTAATTCGTCAATTATATCGTCTTCGCCGCAACCCTGGTTTAACTAAACGTGATATTTTACCAACTCATGCTAATCCGTTGATGATATGAGCTTACATCAATTAGTAAACTAATTAATTGTAATCCATAATAACATGGGGATTAGCGTGGCGAGATTAAACAGGTACAATCATTTTTAACACATGCCGCAAACCGACCACTTTCCAATATCGTCTCTCCAACTGACAGGTGCAAAAATACCTGTCAATATAGGTCACGCCTACTGGTTTGTGGCACGTGCGCTTTCAACATAAAAAGCTGCGCCGCATTTGATCTTTTATTGGTATTGCATAAGCGGCCTAAATTAGCTTCTGAATTTACCGCTTCTGTAATTTTGGATGCGTGTCGCAATAAAAACATGCGTACACAAGAATCGCCGGTTGTGAATTTTACCCGTACAACGGCAAAAGTTGGCGTAAAATACGCAGAATCCTGCGTTTCCGAGAGCTCTGGGAACAAACAGTCCTCGCGGTGCAGATACTGAAGACATAGACATTGTTGAAGAATGTTGGAAGGCCGGGGAGGGGATGTAGGTGCGCGCTGCCTACTACTGGAAGCCCCGCCCAAAAATGCGCTATAGTACCTGTATTTTCATTTTTGTTCCTCTATGTCGGTCGAAAGGCGCTATAACCTCTTCCCCTTCTTTCGGCACTTCGTCCTTCCCTGCAGGAGGGCCGAGCGTGCAAGGTCTTCTCGCAGTTTTGCATTCTCTGCCTCCACTTCCCTCTGCCACTGTCTTTCTTTGCAAGCTTCCTGCAGTCCCATATCCCCCAGTGCGATGTTGCACAGCTTGGCGTTCTCCTTCTCCAGCTTCTCTCGTCCACGTTCCGCCCCTTCTCTACAGGCCTGCTCCAGCCACTCTCCGCAGAACGGCCTGCTGTCTCTTGCCCGGGTGTGGCTGCTTGGGTTTCATTTGATGCATCAGAGGCTTGGGCTTCTTTGGCCTGGGAAGCGGCCTAAGACGGCATGCTTTGCTGTGCCTCCAGAGCATTTGCTAGCTCGCATAGCCTTTCCCACATTGGGAGCATGTGTGCGTTTGTGGGCGGCACGGGATTCACCGTCCCGTGTGGCGGTCTAGCTCGGCTTTCCTCCGAAATTGTTGCAGGCACTTCTGGCAGGTGTGCTGCGGCATCTCCATGGCAGTTGTATATACCGGTTGCAATTGTCTATGCTGGTTGCAGTTGTATATACCGGGTGCAATTGTCTATGCTGGTTGCAATTGCATATGCTGGTTGCAATTGTATATGCTGGGTGCAATTGTCTATACTGGTTGCAATTGTATATACCGGATGCAATTGTCTAAGCTGGTTGCAATTGCATATGCCGGAATCATGTCGCAATGTGTGGAAAAATGCAAATTTTCCGCAAAAAGTCTGTTCAGTTGCAACTGTCTATGCTGGTTGCAAATGTATGTCGCAGCGTGTGTAAAAATGCAAACTTTCCGCAAAAAGTCCATTCGGTTGCAGTTGTCTATGCTGCATCTCTGTGGCAGGTCTGGAAAAATGCTCTATAGTAATATTCATTTAGAGCGAATGGTAAGATCATATTAGTACTATGACTCTCTATCCACCACTTGATACTGGAGACAAACACTGCCTTCAGCACATGGCCGAGGTCAAATTCAGTCTCGAAAAAGAATGGTACTTAAGAGCCTCGCTGTACAAGAAATACAGACGTGGGGCTAATGTTGTTGATGGGATTGATACCGCGCTTACTGAGACTAGCGTAGGGCTCGCTGCTTCTGGCGTCGGGCTCTTGTCAACTATCATCGCGGCGCCTGTCTCCCTTGGCCTTCAAGCTGGAGCGATTGTGTGTGGGTTGATGGGTGTTGGCGGGAAATTTATTGGCCGGAAACTCCAAACAAAAGCCTAAAACACGACAAGATTCGTATCTTGGCTGCGTCAAAACTGAACACAATCACGGACAGCATTTCTATCGCGCTGAACGACGATAATATATCTGAAACAGATATCTCAATCAGATGAAAGAAGAAATTTGTAAGCGCCAGAAAGGGACTGCTGGTATATCAGAAGACGTAAAAAAGAAGATGTTCCAACTTGGGAGATATGAGGCGTTAATGACAGCCCGAACCAAGCTGTTGGAAGAGTGGAACAAAACTGGTCACAGTGGCAGCTGAATATTTCTTGCTGGCAAGCTTAAAAGGGCGCAGGCTGGTCACGACCGGCGAGTACATATACCACACACCATCCTTTATATTATCGCGAATTAGCACATAAGAGCCCTTTGATTTTGCCCAAGCTTTTCCACCTGGGCACCTCGCCCGGTGGGGCCCACCTGGGGGGTGGGGCAGGCCCTACCGGGTTGGTGTGAGGGACGCGAGGGCAATAGTTGGGTGGAATTGTTTTGGGTTTGAGAGATTTAAATAGCTGAATGGAGCTCGTCTCGGTGGTAGATGTTTGGGACAAAAAAAATTATTCTATTGCACCCCACTCGGTAGGGCCTACCCAGGTGGTGGGTGGGCCCCACAGAAAAATCCAATATTGACAGTGCGTTTTGGTAGGAACTGCTGAGCCCTGGCTCAAATTGTAGCCTCTCCATCGCTCGATGCCTTCAAGAACTGCGTCGGCGCTGGACGACCACAGTTCTAAACCCGGACGTGATGTTTTTATCCTGTTTTTAAACCTGTACATAGAACCTTCCTTCACGGATGTACATAGTTATCTCACAGTGCGACTATGCTCAAGATTGGGCCCAGCACTTAATTGGAAGAAGATAAACGCCGATATTTATTTATATCCTAAATATATTATATATAGATATATATATTTGTTTCTAAGTGTCTAATCCTCTAATTCACCCTACCCTTCATAGAAAAATCCAATATTGGCAGTGAGTTTTGGTAAATACAGGTGCGTTTTGGTGCGTTTTGGTATTTCTATGGACTGCAGGCCAAACACCTGTGTACCGATTCAATTATTTCGACAGCTGAAGGGGGTGAGGATTTTGTAGCTAAGTTTATCTCTTTGGTGAGAGCTAGAGACTAACTTCCCATATCACAAGTCCTCGTGTATGAATGTCATTTGAGGTCTCCCCAATAACAATTCTGATTCTGACAAAAAAACTCCTCGTTACCCCACCCAATTCTGAATTCAGGTCGAGATTTCCTTTTATGGCATACCGATCGCTGCAATTCCCCAAGCCATAACGATGCTTTTTCTTTTCCGCTGACATCGGGATTGTTATATAAAGCTTGAAGAGCCTGGTAAACCTCCTCTAGTGAGGGAGGATTCTCCATCTTTTCCTTAAAAACAACTGTAAATTAAACACTTTTTTCCGACATTTGCCGGAAGTATGCTTTAATTAAGAGTGTGTTCGATTACACCCCACGTTTGAGATACGGAATCGAGACAGTTCACCGACAAAACAATTCACCGACACAATTGAAGACTTTACCGACACAATTGTTCAAAGACAATCGACACGTGACTGATAATTATAATTGGTAATCAAAGGTAATTATGGATAAGTGGTGTATTGTGTTCGACTGACCATACCTATGGATTAACAGACCTTTTCTACCTGTTGGTGAACTGTCTGAGAATCGATTATTATGCTACGAAAGGGAAAGGTTGAAGTCATGAATTATGTTCTGCATCATTTAGGATGCAGCTGCTGACGGATGCGCGCTCACCGATACACAGACAATCCGTAATGTTCTAAATTCAGAATATGCATTATAATAAATTATCAACTGACTGATAAGGACTCCACGAGTTTTAATACATATATTCTGCTCAAACATCATGGCCCACTTGGACGAGCATAAACTTTTGTCAGACAGGCAACGTGCATTTAGGAAACGGCACAGTTGTGAAACTCAGCTAAGCACAGTTATTAATGACTGGGCAAAAATCTTGGACAAAGGGGGACAGGTGGACACATTTATTCTTGACTTCGAGAAGGCCTTTTGACACCCCTCCTCATGAACTACTTAAATCTAAGTTATTTGTTTATGGAATTGGGGGAAAGGCCCTCAAATGGATAGATTCCTTTCTTTGCTACAGAAAACAGCGGGTTGTTGTTAATGGTGAATCTTCGGAGTGGGCTCCACTTTTGTCTGGAGTCCCGCAAGGGACCGTTCTTGGTCCACTTTTGTTCTCCCTGTACATCAATGATATTTCCACTGACATTGACTCAGAAATAAGACTGTTCGCAGATGACTGTGTTTGTTACCGGGAAATTAGAGATACAGATGACTCATTGAAACTTCAGGCTGACATAGATAGATTAGGATGTTGGGCACGTAAATGGGGCATGAGATTTCAGCCAGTTAAATGCAATATTATGCTGATAACTAGGAAGAGATCTAATAAAGTTGAGGCTTCTTACACCTTAGAGGGAACGGTCCTCGAGAATGTGGACTCCATTAAATACCTTGGAGTGACAATCTCACACAACTTGAGATGGAATACTCATATTAGCAACATGTGTACTAAGGCAAATAGAACGCTTGGTTTCCTGAGGCGAAATCTTCATCAGTGCCCTCAGGATGTAAAAGAGGCAGCATATAAAGGTCTTGTTCGCCCAATCTTGGAATATGGTAGTTGTATCTGGGACCCCAGTGGAGTGGTCCTTAATGATGAAATTGAGAAAGTTCAGAATAGAGCTGCTAGATTTGTAACAGGCAATTACTGCTTTGAAACTGGAAGCATGACTGGAATACTTGGAAAATTAAAATGGGAGTCTCTCAAGAAAAGGAGAAAAGACAGTAGGCTAATCCTTTTATACAAAGGTCTAAAGGGTGCTGCCAGCATTCCAACAGATGGCCTTGTTCCCCCAGCTAGACACTGTAGAAATCACCATTCGTTGGCGTTTCAGACCCTTAGCGCAAGAACTGACATTTATAAAGAGTCGTTCTTCCCCAGAACCATTAGAGATTGGAATGCCCTTCCCGATTCGATTATTTCGACAGCTGAAGGTGCTGATGATTGTGTAGCTAAATTTACCTCTTTGGTTAGAGCTAGGGACTAACTTCCCACATCACAGGTCCTGGTGTATGAATGTCATTTGACGTGTCACCAGTAACAATTCTGATTCTGATTCTGAATACAACCCAGAACACTCAGTATGATAGCTGACACACATGCGGAGTTATAACTCAGACGTATTGGAAAATAAATAGACAACTGACATCGAGATAATCATATCAGTCAAGTCATCGTCAACTGATAAGCGTCTCAGAGCTCATCAAAATAGAAGTGAAGGCAATGATCAGGAATCGACACAATAAACCCACAGCTCCCATCAGAGACACCAAAGGGAAAGAAGCACAAGCATGAAACAACTAGACCCTAATGGAAACATCAATAGCGGAAAGCCAAAAGGACAGTTACTTTCCCACAAAATGGCCAATTGTCTATCCAAAACAAAATTATATAAGCGATGCACACACTCAAAGACAACCCAAAACAAAAATAAACCGCGACAGGAGAACCATATGCGACACAGATTGATTAATGATTAGCGGCCAGGTTCTTATTACATTATACTTAGCTCGCACAACATACAGTTAGGAAATAAATGAAAAAGTAACTCATATGAACGAATATACATGTATCCAGCTTCACTTTCCATTTGTTTATTTTATTATAAAAAGGTATAAAAATACTAAGTTACCTTGCAGTAGATCTATAACGGCCCTAAAATAAAATGTGAAAGTTTATTTTCGTCAGCCATCCTATGCGGTTGAAACTAGTTTCTGTGTATTAGCAGTATTAGTCTCTTATCATAAATATGCAAACATTTAATAAAGTTATCCTGCATTCCTTATTTTAATCCAAAAACGTGATAATACATCAGTTTATTTTCAACCTAATATTTTCTTTTTATAATCTGGACTATGAATGCAATATATAAATGTGCCGGTGAATCGTCTTTTAAAAGTGTTTCATCATCATCATCATCATCATCATCATCATCATCATCATCATCATCATCATCATCATCATCCTTCTCCTCCTCATCACCATCATCATTAAATGCCTCCCTCAATACTTGAGTATTTTATCCAGCTTCTTATACTGAGTCGGTCATAATGGGCCATTACCTCAGTTGGATGGGTGGCTAAATTTAGAATTTAGCTAAAAAGGGCACTCGATGAGTCCTTAAAACTGTTTACAGTCTGAATAACAGGGGAATTCTTAAAAGCATACATCTGAGACTCAACCTTGCACTGTACGGACTTTGATCTGTTCTGTGGACTTGACATTCACCACAGAGGATGGGAGTCTATTCCACCGAGGACTACTTCTAGGAAAGTAAGAGTTTTTCAGAACATAATTTCGCTGTTAATCCCAGAGACTTCGCATTCATCTCACTTCTGAAGAGCATAAAATTATACTTCAGGGTTATGTCAGAAAGTGTGTGAAGCTCTCACCTTTCTACTTGACAATATTTACATGCGATTTGGAACTAAATTATTAAGACAAGTTGCGGGTATTTCGATGGGTACTAATTGCGCACCACTTGTGGCTGATCTGTTTTTGTTTTATTATGAGAGAGACTTCATGATGTCCCTTTCTGCTGAAAACCAGTCAGAAACCATTGAAGTTTTCAGCTCCACTTCTAGATATTTGGATGATTTATTAAATATTGATAATACCTATTTCGATGGTTTGATCAGTCAAATTCACCACCAGAACTTCAGTTAAATAATAAAGCAAATTCTTTTGATACCGAGGCCCCGTTTTTGGATTTACATCTATCTATTGAAGATTGGTTTCTTTCTTGCAAAATTTAAGATAAACGCGATGATTTTGATTTTGAGATTGTAAATTTTCCTTTTTTGGATGGTGATGTTCCTCGTGCGCCATCCTATGGCGTTTATATTTCGCAATTAATTCATGTAACTGACTTCAACACTCGTAATAAATTGTTAACGGCTAAACTTCTTAATCAGGGTTATCGGTACCATAAACTACACAAAGCCTTTTCAAAATTTTATAGATGTCATTCTGATTTAATTTCAAAACTCAATATTGGACTTAAATGACGTGCTGCAAACTGTTATATGCAGTACGTCGGTCAAACTAACCGCATGCTTAAAATTACATTGAACGAGCATTATCGTAGAATGAGTAAGCCTAAGAAAACTGACACTTTCTTGTACCGTCACTTTCGACGTACAGGTCATTCTGTAAATAACATTGTTATACAACCAGTGAAAAAACTTTATTACGATGCAAATTCTACATCTAGATTCAAAATTATAAAAAGACATGAGGCTGAACTGAAATGGATTAAATGTTTACAGACACCTTTTCCTCTGGGATTTAATGACAACATTTATCATGAGGGTAATATTTCTAGAATGCCGGACTTTGATATTTTCTCGCTCCTGGAATGTCGAAAACGCAGAACTAGATCTCACGGCACCAGGAAAAATGGTAACTTTAAACGTAAATTACGCGCGTTTAAACGAAACAATACTAGACTTAAGTGACTGTCTATTATATTATTAAATCATGGACGCCACTCTTTGCTTTCATTTTTAAGTTCATTACCCGTTTCTATTTTACGTCTTCTGGACACCGAGGCGAATAAATTCTACGATAGTTCTAATCAGTTATATGTTGCGGCTCTTTTAACTAGAGGCTATACTCAGCATACTCTCCGTCCTTACATTGATTCTGAAATTAATCATAAACGCCATTTCTTCAAAATATCCTTCATTAATAAGGGTATGGATTTTATAGATTTGCCTAGTATCTTCCGTGAGAGCTCTGTGCTTTCTTCCATTCCTGCTTATTTTCAAAATACTGAAACACCTATAATTTGCAATAAATATAACAAACCTGTTAGATCTATCATTTTTAATTTTAATAAACTTGTTTCAGATCTTGATATTGATACTAATACTCCTGATTCATGTGATTGTAAAAACTCAGTGTATTGCTATCCTGCTGCTGGTCATGTAATTACTGCCATTTTGAAAATTATTCCTGATTCTAGGATAAGGAATATAATTTCTAAAGGACCGAAATATCGGTTTCTTTCTAAAATTGATTTCAGTAAATGTAGAGATGAAATCGCTGCTTCCTTGAATGAATTCGGTAATCGATGGTGTAAGCGAGAGTATGTTGAGCATAAAGCCCTGAAGGACTGGAAACTAAGCATTTTAAAACTAGTGAATAAACGCATTTCTTTCTATTCTCAAAATACTAACTTATTACCTCCTAAGCCTAAGACGTCTTTACGTCATCTTTAGCTAGGTATTCAAGAATTTCATAAGAAGTTTGTTTTGGCCCCTGCAGACAAGGCCGCTAACAACGTCGTCGTTGTGTGACGGCTCCACTATGTTAACACGCTTAAGCAGGAGCTTGGTGGTACTAAGGCCTATGAACTTCAGCCTTTAGCTGAAGAGAGAGTTATAGTAGATAAACATATTTGTCATTCA
The DNA here is from genome assembly GCA_963580285.1 of Lucinisca nassula. Lineage (NCBI taxonomy): Eukaryota > Metazoa > Mollusca > Bivalvia > Lucinida > Lucinidae > Lucinisca > Lucinisca nassula. Next base: position 137,483,684 of record OY757013.1, read on the forward strand.
GCCACCAAGTTTACTGTGTGTGTTACTGAAGGCCAAGACAAGCTTCCTACGCTATACTGGTTACCAAAACTTCATAAAAGACCTTACAAAGCACGGTTTATTGCAAATTCTATCTCTTGCACTACCACTGAACTTTCTAAATTATTAACTTCCTGTCTTACTGCTATTAAAACGCATGTGATTAAATATTGTGATAAAGTCTTTGAAAGATCAGGAAGAAATCTGTTTTGGTCTATAAAAAATTCGAATGAGGTTTTAAATAAATTGAAATCCAAACATTTTCGTGCTTCAAGTCTGTCTACTTACGATTTTTCTACTCTTTACACTACACTTCCTCATAATCTTATAAAAGAAAAGCTTAATGATTTAATTGAATGGACTTTTCACAGAGAAGATTCTCTCTATCTTGCATGTAATGTCAGAAATGCATTTTTCACTTCTAAAGAGCATAAGAATTATACATTTTGGTCATGTCAGAAAGTGTGTGATGCCCTCACCTTTCTACTTGACAATATTTATGTTAGATTCGGTACTAAGTTATTTAGACAAATTGTGGGTATTCCGATGGGTACGAATTGCGCACCTCTTGTGGCTGATCTGTTCTTGTATTGTTATGAAAGAGACTTCACTGCAGCTGGTGTTGTGCCGTGTGGCGGCCGTAAAACGTCTCCCCGAACATCAAACATAGTGCAGTTTATATTTTACTTTTGGTCCTTTGAGATCAGCGTGAATATTCTGAGAAATCAGAAATAAATTATTGGTTTAGACTCATATTCTAGACAGGTTTTTAATTATTTGGACCCCATTTTGATTTATATCAGTCTTTGAATCGACTGCCTATTCAAAATTCGTAAAATTGCAGTATGTTTCCTCTGGCTTTCTTTGCCGGATCATTACAGGGTCACTGATGAGGCTTTATTAGCCGAAACTACGTAGTATGACCCATCTTCTTTCTAATGAATGTTTTCATTGCTCTTGAAGGAACTCATTTTTGATTTTTATTCATGTTGTCGCTTTCCATTGATAACCAATCTGAAATTATTGAAGCTTTTAGCTCCACTTCTAGATATTTAGATGATTTATTAAATATTGATAATACCTATTTCGATGGTTTGATCAGTCAGATTTACCCCCCAGAACTTCAATCAAATAAAGCAAATTCTTCTGATACCGAGGCCCCGTTTTTGGATTTACATCTATCTATTGTAGATGGGTTTGTTTCGTGCAAAATTTATGATAAACGCGATGACTTTGATTTTGAGATTGTAAATTTTCCTTTTTTGGATGGTGATGTTCCTCGTGCGCCATCCTATGGCGTTTATATTTCGCAGTTAATTCGATTTGCTAGAGTGTGTAGTCATGTAACTGACTTCAACACTCGTAATAAATTATTAACGGCTAAACTCCTTAATCAGGGTTATCGGTACCATAAATTACGCAAAGCATTTTCAAAATTTTATAGACGCCATTCTGATTTAATTTCAAAATTCAATATTGGACTTAAATCTCTTCTGCAACAAGGTCTATCGGAACCCGAATTTTATGGTGACTTAGTATATAAATTCAGAAAAATATATAATCGCAATGACTTCAGCACCCAATTTCGTAAAATCATTCTTCGATATAAAAAGATTGGGTACAACATGGATGTTATACGACAGACTGCATGCATGGTAGTAAACCCAATCCCGGTTGGCAACTTTGCTTCCCTCTTTAATTGCACGCCGGTGGGTCAGGCCTCAGATTCTATGACGGCTCCAACGTAAAGGCTTATTGAGAATTAGAGAGATCTAATTCTTGGTAATGTTGGTTGGTGCCTGATGCTCTGTCTCTGGTCGGGCCCATCGGAGTCTAACTGTTGGTTTTCTTTTGCTCCAGCATTTCAGTGGTTTCTTGCTGTCGAGTCCTCACCGTTGTCTCACCTCTGTGGTTCTTTGATTTTTTGTGTTCACGGAGATGTTGCACTGATGAGTTAGGTGGCCTTCATGCGGACTGAACAAATTATTTGTCTAAATCGCGACGGAAGTAAGAGCGAGGATTGTGGCCACGTAAAATCGATTTAAGCCCCCCAGTGGAAATCTTTCCACTGACCGATTTCCACTGACCGTTCCAAGGCGGTTCCCTCTGTGGCGATTTATTTATGTTGTTGTTTGTTACTTACTGTGTGTATCACTTGTGTGTTTTAATTTTGGATGGCCATATGGCCATTTTGTGGGAAAGTAACTGTCCTTATTGCCTTCCTTTGTTACGGTTTCCATTATGTTCCGGTCGCTTAATGTTTGTATTTCTTTCCCTTTGGTGTCTTTGGTGGGTGGAGTAAGTTAATTGTATCGATTCCTGATCTTTGTTTTACTTCTACTTTAAATATCTTCTGCAACAAGGTCTATAGGAACCCGAATTTTATGGTGACTTAATAAATAAATTCAGAAAAATATATAACCGCAATGATTTCAGCACCCAATTTCGTAAAATCATTCTTCGATATAATAAGATTGGGTACAACATAAATGTTATACGACAGACTGCATGCATAGTAGTTAACCCAATCACGGTTGACAACTTTGCTTCCCTCTTTAATTGCACGCCGGTGGGTCAGGCCTCAGATTCGTTGACGGTTCCAGCGTAAATGCTTACGTTGGTTGGTACCTGATGCTCTGTCTCTGGTCGGGCCCATCGGAATATAACTGTTGGTTTTCTTTTGCTTCAGCATTTCAGTGATTTCTAGCTGTCGAATCCTCACCGTTGTTTCATCTCTGTGTTTGTTTGATTTTGGTGTTCACTGAGATGTTGCATAGATGAGTTAGGAGGCCTTCATGCGGACTGAACAAATTATTTGTGTTAATCGCGATGGAAGTAAGAGCGAGAAGTCTGGCCACGTAAAATCGATTTAAGACCCCCCCACACACACACACACACACACACGCGCGCGCGCGCCCCGCAGGGGAATTCGTTTCCGCTGACCGTTCCAAAGCGGTTCTTCTGTCGCAGTTAATTTTTGTTATGGTTTGTCTTTGGGTGAGTGCTTCGCTTATTTTGTTTTGATTTGGCCATGGATAGCCAATAGACCATTTTTGTGGAAATGTAACTGTCCTTTTGGCGTTCCGATATTAATGTTTCCATCAGGGTCTACTTATTTCATGTTTGTGTTTCTTTCCTTTGGTGTCACTGCTGGGAGCTGTGTGTTCTGAAAGGGCAGAGGAGCTAGTTGATCAATGAATCATTGAAGCCTTTAGCTCGACTTTTAGATATTTGGATGATTTATTAAATATTGTCAATACGGTATTTCAATGGTTTGATAAGTCGAATTTACACCCCGCCCTTTCTCAGAACTTCAGTTAAATAAAGCAAATTCTTCTGATACTGAGGCCCCGTTTTTTGGATTTACATCTATCTATTGTAGATGGGTTTGTATCCTGCAAAATTTATGACAAACGCGATGGTTTTGATTTTGAGATTGTAAATTTTCATTTCTTGGATTGTGGTGTTCCTCGTGAGGCATCCTATGGTGTTTATATTTCACAATAAATTCGATTTGTCAGTGTGTGTCTTGTCATGTAACTGACTTCAACACTCGCAATGAATTGTTAACTGCTAAACTTCTTAATTAGCGTTATCGGTATCATAAACTACGCCAAGCCTTTTCAAAATTTTATAGACGTCATTCCGATTTAATTTCAAAATACAAAAGTGGACTAAAATCTCTTCTGCAACAAAATCTATCGGAACCCGAATTTTATGGTGACTTAGTATATAAATTCAGAAAAAAATATATAATTGCAATGACTTCAGCACCCAATTTCGTAAAAATCAATCTTCGATATTAAAATATTGGTTACAACATACATGTTATACGACAGACTGCATGCATGGTAGATAACCCAATCATGGTTGACAACTTTGCTTCCCTCTCTAATTGCACGCCGGTGGGTCAGGCCTCAGCTTCTATGACTGTTCCAGCGGTAAGGCTTACTGAGAATAAGAGAAAATTTAATTTTATGTAATGTTGATTGGTGCCTGATGCTCTGTCTCCGGTCGGGCCCATCGGAGTCTAACTGTTGGTTTTCTTTTGCACCAGCATTTCAGTGGCTTCTTGCTGTCGAGTCCTCACCTTTGCTTCATCTCTGTGGTTGTTTGATTTTTGTGTTCTCGGAGATGTTGCACTGATGTGTTAGGAGGCCTCCATGCGGACTTAACAAATTATTCGTCTAAATCGGGACGGAAGTAAGGACGAGGATTGCAGCTGCATAAAATCTATTTAAGACCCTCCCCCCCCGCCCCCTCGCAAGTGGATTCGTTTCACTGACCGTTCCAAAACAGAATTGGAGGCAATGATCCAAGGCAGTTCTTCTGTCGCGGTTTATTTTGGTTATGGTTTGTCTTTGAGTGAGTGCTTCGCTTATTTTGTTTTGATTTGGCCATGGATAGCCAATAGGCCATTTTTTTGGAAATGTAACTGTCCTTTTGGCGTTCCGATATTAATGTTTCCATAAGGGTCTACTTATTTCATGTTTGTGTTTCTTTCCCTTTGGTGTCACTGCTGGGAGCTGTGAGTTCTGAAAGGGCAGAGGAGCTAGTTGATCAATGATGCGTTTGATAAAACTGAGTTCAAGGAGGTTCCACTGACTTGAAGATCGACCGCTTTTATTGAAAATATCGCTGTGTCATCGGCGGGAGTGATCAAGTTACTTAATGGCTCGAATCCGTCTAAAGCTTTAGGACCTGATGAGCTTTATCCTAAAGTCCTGAAGGAACTAGCAACTGAGTTAGTTCCAGTTTTTGCACATCTGTTCCAAACAAGAATATCGGTGAAACCGATGGATGCTCCCCGAAGGTGCAATAGTCGGAACAGGAAACGTTATCCTAGTTTAAATGCAGTATACTAAAAGTTGAACTTGCTCGAGATATTATTATACCCAACATTTGTGTGAAGTTATATTAATATCCATCAACAAATGACGACGCTATAGCGATGACAAATAGTTTTTTTTCTACAAATAGTCGCAGTGACCTTGACCTTGAGCCCAGGACCCTGAAAGTTGAACTTGCTCGAGATATTATCATACTCAACATTTGTGTGAAATTATATTAAAATCCATCAATAAATGTAGGCACTAGAGCGAAAACAAAGTTTTCTTAAAATAGCCACAGTGACCTTGACCTTGAGCCCAGGACCCTGAAAGTCGAACGTGTGAAGTTATATTAAAATCCATCAGCAAATGACGGCGCTGGAGCGATGACAAAGTTTTTTCTAAAAATAGCCGCAGTGACCTTGACCTTGAGCCCAGGACCCTGAAATGCAAACTTGATCGAGATAGTATGATACCCAACATTTTGTGAAATTATATTAAAATCCATCAATAAATGTAGGCACTAGAGCGATGACAAAGTTTTTCTAAAAATAGCCACAGTGACCTTTACTGTCAGCCCAGGATTCTGAAAGTCGAACTTGCTCGAGATATTATTACACTCAACAATTGTGTGAAGTTATATTAAAATTCACCGGGAAATGACGACGCTAGAGCGACGACAAGTCAAACTTGCTCGAGATATTATCATACCCAACACTTGTGTGAAACTATATTAAAATTCATCAATAAATGTAGGCACTACAGCGATGACAATGTTTTTTTTTTTCTAAAAATAACCACAGTGACCTTGACATTGACCCCAGGATCCTGAAATCTGAACTTGCTCGAGACATTATTATACCCAACATTTGTGTGAAGTTATATTTAAATACATCGGCAAATGACGCCGCTAGAGCGTTGACAATTTTTTTTAAAAATAACCACAGTGATCTTGACCTTGAGCCCAGGACCCTGAAAGTTGAACTTGCTTGAGATATTATCATACTCAACATTTGTGTGAAACTAAATTAAAATTCATCAATAAATGTAGGCACTAGAGCGAAAACAAAGCTTTTCTAAAAATAGTCACAGTGACCTCGACCTTGAGCCCAGGACCCTGGAAGTCAAACATGCTCAAAATATTATCATACCCAACATTTGTGTGAAGTTATATTGAAATCCATCAATAAATGTAGGAACCAGAGTGATGACAAAGTTTTTTTTCTCTAAAAATAGCCACAGTGACCTTACACTGCAGCTTTCGGAGTCTAATTGTTGGTTTTCTTTTGCTCCAGCATATCAGCGGTTTCTTGCTGTCGAGTCCTCACCGTTGTTTCATCTCTGTGGTTGTTTGATTATTTGTGTTCACGGAGATGTTGCACTGATGAGTTAGGAGACCTTCATGCAGACTGAACAAATTATTTGTCTAAATCGCGACGGAAGTAAGAGCGAGGATTGTGGCCACGTAAAATCGATTTAAGCCCCCCAGTGGAATTCGTTTCATTGACCGTTCCAAGGCGGTTCTTCTGTCGCAGTATATTTTTGTTATGGTTTGTCTGAAGTTTGGAGGCCTTAATGCGGACTGAAAATTGTTTGTCTAAATCGCGGCGGAAGTAAGGGCGAGAATTGTGGCCACGTAAAATCGATTTAAGCCCCCCCCCCCCCCAGTGGAATTCGTTTCCGCTGACCGTTCCAAGGCGGTTCTTCTGTCGCAGTTTATTTTTGTTATGCTTTGTCTTTTGGTGTTTGTGTCGCTTATGTTATTTTATTTTGGATAGCCTATTGGCCATTTTGTGGGAAAGTAACTTCTATTAAACAGAGTACCATAACTCTGTGACAAATCATCTAACCAGATATTCTCCTTCTGACTGTCTATTTTACAAGATGACCTGGATCGACTAGCACAGTGGGAGGCCGATTGGCAGATGAAAAATAGAGGCAATGATCAGGAATCGATAAAATCAACCAACAGCTCCCATCAGAGACACCAAAGAGAAAGGAAACACAAACATGAAACAACCGACCCCAATGGAAACATCAACAGCGGAAAGCCAAAAGGACAGTTACTTTCCCACAAAATGGCCAATCGGCTATCCAAAACAAAACAAACAAACAAAAGCGATACAAACACCCAAAGACAAACCATAACAAAAATAAACCGCGAAGTTTAATGTGGCCAAACGTCTTTCAATGAGGATGTCACGACACCCTCCTGGGTAGAAAATTAAGTTTTGCTTATACATTACACAAGCAAATTTTGTAGTAGGTTCAATCCGCCAAATATCTTGGTATCACCATCACCGACAATCTTGATTGGGGTCAATACATTTCAGAGATAATATCGAAAGCAACTAGGACTTTAGGATTTCTTAGATATAACTTGGCCATTGCAACTAAACTGACAAAAGATGTTGTTTATATAAAAATGGTTCAACTTGAATATGCATCACCCATTTGGCATACCTATGTTAAAACTTAAATTCAACAGGTGGAGAAGGTGCAGAGGACAGCTGCTCGATGGACCTGCGATGATGGCGTCGGAGACATGCTTATCGAGCTAGAATTGCCGTCCCGTCGTGAGCAGTCCTCTTTAACCTTCTTCTATAAGATACACTCCAGTACAGTGTCTATAAATAAAGACAGATACTTGACCTCTGTGAACGTTTTAGATAAATTCTAAATTTAGCTTCGCACCCAACTGAGGTAATGGCCAGATGTGACCAACTCAGTATAAGAAGCAGTCTGACAGTTATCTCCCCACGCTCGTTTTAATCTGTGATTGGGTTAGCAGTGCGGAACTTCTAGTTAAATAGAAGTGAAGGCAATGATCAAAAATCGATACAAATAACCCACAGCTCCCATCAGAGACCCTAAAGGGAAGGAAACACAAACATGAATTAACTAGACCCTAATGGAAACATCAATAGTGGAAAGCCAAAAGGACAGTAACTTTTCCACAAAATGGCCCATTGGCTATTCAAAACAAAAAAAACATATAAGCGATACACACACGCAAAGACAAACCATAACAAAAATAAACCGCGACAGAAGAACCCACCTTGGAACGGTCAGTGAAACGAATTCCACTGGGGGATGGGTGCTTAATCGATTCTACGAGGCCGCAACCCCCCCCCCCCCTTAGTTCCCATGTGATTTAGCAAATAATTTGTTCAGTCCGCATGAAGGTCTCCTCACTCATAAGTGCAACATTTCCGAGAATACAAAAATTAAACAACCACAGACATGAAACAACGGTGAGAACTCGACAGCAAGAAACCACTTAAGCTTTTTAACTGCTAAACTGCTACATCAGGGATATCGATATCATAAATTTCGGAAAGAAATTTCTAAGTTTTATCGCCGACACTATAAATTAATATCTAAATTTAAGGTTGAATTAAATCTCGGGTCCAATATGCACGGGCTAGTAACTGACTGAGGTGCCGAAATATGTTGTTGTGTCTTGATCATACAATTATAGTCAATGAAAATTAATGAAAATTACTTACATCAGTAATTAATAATTGTTAGCCGTCAATTTTTACACAATTTGGTTGGAATATTTTAATAGTGCATTGATTAAAATTGAATTGAAAACAGCTTAAAGCCTCTAAATTTGACGAATCTATGCCAAATGTTCAGAAAATACCTAAAACGTGTGCCTAGGTTTCTCGTTAAAATTTACAAAAAACATTAAAAGTTTCATTAAAATGATGTAACATTAATATTGCTACAAGCAATGCAGTCAACTATTGCTTTTTAAAGAAAAATAATACAATTTTGTTGGAATAAGGGGTGTATGAGGCGATGAAAGTGTAAGTTGCGAAAAAATCTTCAGGCTCAGCTACGCTTAGCCACAACAGCATTTTCCGATAAAAAGCGTTACTTGCAGTGTAGTGACTAGTCCGAGTATATTGGGTCCGTGATTGAATAGACTTTTCCTGGTCGTTTCTCTTTTTAATTTTGCTGCATGCGATGCCAAAGCCTGAGTTTTTTGGCGACATTATAAATAAATTTTGAATAATTAAAGGCAAGCCATACTTTTCGGAACGATTTCAGAATATTATTAAACGTAACAAACACATTGGATATAATATAAATTCTATTCAACAGTCTACCTTCGTTGTGTTTGACCCAATCACAGTCAGACATCATGTTTTTCCTCTTTAATTGCACGCCAGTGTCTCTGATGGGAGCTGTGGGTTAATTGTATCGACCTCACTTCTAAATTTCAGACTCCATTATGGCTTTGGCTTAAAGCTATTTATTAGTTGTTCGGAGCAGGAACGTTTATGTCTATTGATTGGTCCAACGGGGTTCCACTGCTGGTTTTCGTTTGCTCAAGTGTTCCTGTGGCGTTGTGTACAGCACCGGATGGCTCAGCACATTTTACTCTCGAGTCATCATCTTTATGTCAAGTAGAAGTAAAACAAAGATCAGGAATTGATACAATTAACTTACTCCACCCATAAAAGACACCAAAGGGAAAGAAATACAAACATTAGGGTGTATCACTTGTGTCTTTTTATTTTGGATGGCCATATGGCCATTTTGTGGGAAAGTAACTGTCCTTATGGCCTTCCTTTGTTTAGGTTTCCATTATGGTCTGGTCGCTTAATGTTTGTGTTTCTTTCCCTTTGGTGTGTTTGATGGGTGGAGTAAGTTAATTGTAGCGATTCCTGGTCTTTGTTTTACTTCTACTTTGCATATCAGTGCTGTTTTGTTTGTGCTGTGTGGCTGCTGTAAAAGGTCTCCCCGTACATACATTTAATGCTCTTATTTTTCCAATCCTCAGGGATTGCTTATGCAATTGCTTTTCACTGTTCCATCAATTGACATCTTTTAGATACCTGTTGAAGGTCATTATTAAACCGATGTTCGTTCCTCGTTGTATAACAACTGCTTGTTTGACATCCCTGGACTTTCAGTAGACTAAGATGTTTTGTGGGCTTTTGTTGTACCTTCCTTCTGTTCGAAGGAATTATCTTCAGTAATTTTATATGCTGTTTTATTTAATGACCGGTATGAAGATCGCTTTAGTTTTGACGGTATCATAACCTTGTTAACCCACATGAGTATCACAAATACATTTAAAATATCAATATCATCCCTTAGGTTACACTCTGCTTCTTCTGTACGGATTCCCCATTCTATTAATTCTTCTGTACCGTTCCAAGGCGGTTCTTCTGTGGCGATTTATTTATGTTGTTGTTTGTTACTTACTGCGTGTATCACTTGTGTCTTTTTATTTTGGATGGCCATTTGGCCATTTTGTGGGAAAGTAACTGTCCTTATGGCCTTCCTTTGTTTAGGTTTCCATTATGGTCTGGTCGCTTAATGTTTGTGTTTCTTCCCCTTTGGTGTCTTTGATGGGTGGAGTAAGTTAATTGTATCGATTCCTGATCTTTGTTTTACTTCTACTTTTATGCCTGACTGAACAAATTATTTATCTGAATCTCGTCGGAAGTAAGGGCGAGGATTGCGGCCGCGTAACATCGATTTAAGTCCCCCAGTGGCATTCTTTTCACAGACCGTTCCAAGGCGGTTCTTCTGTCGCGCTTTATATTAGTTATGGATTGTCTTTGAGTGTGTGTGTCGCGTATATATTTTGTTTTGGATAGCCACTTGGCCATTTTGTGGGAAAGTTACTGTCCTTTTGGCTTTCCGCTATTGATGTTTCCATTAAGGCCTAGTTATTTCATGTTTATCTATCTATCTATCTATCTACCTACTGATACTGCGTCGGTCACATTTGACCTTTACCGCAGGTGTACATTACATACACTCCAGGTTTGCAGGATGAAAGCCTACACAGTAATCATGTAATTACGGTAGGGATCTTTAACCTGCACAGGGGATGGTTCTCCCTGCACAGGGGGCCTCCAGTTAACGTCCCGATCCGAAGGACGGAGCACTTTATGACATTCATCCCTGCAAATGATGCCAATGGAGCGTGTTCGGACACCGAAATTTTATCGCCGCCGCCGGGGATCGAACCCGGGACCTCTAGCATCAGAGGCAAGTGCACTAACACTGAGCTATCACGCTGTGTTTCTTTCCCTTCCTGTCTCTGATGGGAGGTTCGGATTAATTGTATCGATTCCTGATCATTGCCTTCACTTTGTTTTGGATATTCTGAGTCACCATATGTTTGGGAAAGAGCTGCTGACTCGGTTTACCTGTTGTCCATTCTGTTTAGTGTCGTCATTCCATGCTTCGACTTCTTTCTCTAGTGATATTGTGGGACGAATTTGGGATCTGATTGTATCAGTTCCTGATCGTTTCTCTGTTTAATTTTCAACTTGTTAACGTGAGTATCAATTTTGCTGCTACGGACGGAATGATTTGGCTCCAATAGTGAGCAAGTTCTTTCATTTATGAGTAGTGATCTCATTGGATTGCCACACAGAATACGCTCGTATCCAGAAATCAATAATCATCTTTGCAGATAATTTCCTAACTTCATTACTCGAGCATGGTTTCTTTTTTCTTTTTTCAATTAGCTAAGTACTATGTGAGTATAATTACTTGCAATAATGCTATTTGCTTGAATTGAATAAAATAATAATCATTCCTTATTTTATATATACGCTACTGGAGAGAATAGAAGCGTGTCAATCAAGATGTACCACTAAGCTTGAGCAATCAAGATGTGTCAATCAGCTTCTGAAGTTGAAGAGGTTGCGGGTTCGAGCCTCACGCTGACCAAAGTGTTGTGCCCTTGAGTAAGGCACTTCATTTACATTGCTTAAAAAAGTACTGGTTACCACCCAGGAAATCCTGTCCGTAATGCTCAGATGTAATAGGAGAAAAAAAAACATTAATTTATGATAAATAATAATAATAAATCTCTTGTGGGTTTCTCCTGGTGAAGGATTGTCTAAAGACGTGTCACCAGTAAACAATTCTGATTCTGATTCTGGTTGTTGACGGCTGGTGTCGGTTGTGGTCGAATGTTGTTGGCTATTAGTGAGACCGCCTGACGTTCATTTTATTAACGGTGACTCGTTACATCTATCTATCTATCTAGGTTTACTACAACACCCCCTGACGAGGATTACGTGTAGGTGATTGCGCGCCGTGAAGAAAAAGATAGAGTGAATAGTGAGAATAAAAGTGCAATAGTGAGATGAATAAAAACAGATGAAAGTGTTAGTTAATAAGATGAGATTAAAATCAGTTTAAAAACAGGTCTGCTGTGTTTAGGGTAACTGGTGGTCAAGAGACCGAACTGCCACACTGAACTGATTCAGTGTTGGCAGCATGACCAAGGAAGATGGCAAGCTGTTCCATTGCACAACAGCCAAAGGGAAAAACGAATACTTGTAATAATCAGTTGAGGTATGGATTTGACGATACACGAAGGGATGGCGCAGGCTTTGACGGGTTGCTCTTGTTGGCTGCTGGAAATACGGTGGCATTTGAACGGCAACCATGCCGTGTGTAATTTTATATAGCATACAGAGGCGAGCATCAGCCCTCCTCTGTTCCAGAGACCGCCAGCCAAGTACTTTCTGCATCCTTGAAACGCTGTTGTAAGGCGAATAGTCACTCATGGTCCAGCGAATAGCTCTCCTCTGGACCATTTCTATTTTCTGGGAATAACTTTCGGTATAAGGGCTCCATGAAGTGGAGGCGTACTCGAGTTGTGGGCGCACAATAGTTTTATATGCAGCCTCACGGACACCTTTATGTTTAGTTTTTATGTTCCGTTTAATAAAACCAAGTGATTTATTTGCGTTTGCCGAAATTCTATTAATATGTGTATTGAAACTTAAGTCGGTAGATAGATCAACACCAAGGTATCTGGCGGAGGATACACTTTCAAGGGTTTTCTTATGCATGGTGTAGGTAGACTCGATTAGATCTTGTGACCTGGTGATATGTAAAACTTGGCACTTACCAGGGTTAAATTCCATATCCCATTGTTCCTCCCACTTTTGTAGTTGGTCAAGGTCCTTCTGGAGGTTGGAAGAGTCATCTGGGTTATTAATGGTCAGGTATACCGCAGTGTCATCCGCAAAGAGGCGAACTTGAGACTGCACATTATCGGGCAAATCGTTAATGTACAGTAAGAATAAGATGGGTCCCAGGACTGACCCCTGCGGTACACCTGAGGATACTGGTACCTCATTAGAACTGTCACCTTCAAGCACAACGGTCTGGCTTCTCCCTATGAGAAAGGACTGGATCCAATACAAGACATTACCTTGGACACCATGAAGTCTAAGTTTGTAAAGCAGTTTGAGATGGTTTACCTTGTCAAAGGCCTTACTAAAATCTAACAGAATGAGGTCAGTTTGCCTGCCCCCTGTCATCGATCTAGTAAGGTCCTCAACAAGTTGAATAAGCTGAGTTTCACAAGACCTGCGTTGACGGAAACCATGCTGTAAGTCATAGAGTACATTATGTTTGTCAAAGTGCCTGGTCAGGTTTGATGCAATGATGTGTTCCATAGTTTTGCACATAATGCATGTCAGTGAGATTGGTCGGTAGTTGGCTGGATTACCTTTGTCACCTTTCTTGAACAGTGGACTGACGATTGCAGTTTTCCAATCCATTGGGACAGTGCCTGTGTCCAAGGATAACTGGAAAATAGCTGTAACCAATGGAGCTATTTCATTTGAAAGTTCCTTAAGGACAACAGGTTTAATAGCATCCGGGCCAGCTGCCTTGGAAGGGTTTAAGCCAGTCAAGAGTTTAAGGACACCATTTACTGATAGTTCAATATCTGGCATTGTCGGTACCTTGGATTTAAATTTATCCGGTATCAACAAATCTAGGCCAGATGACAAACCATCCAGCAATGCACCTCGGCTCAGCTTGACTAGGTCTAAGGCAGATCTGGATGAGAAGACAGAATAGAATTGTCTGTTTAAAGCATTGGCCTTATCAACATTGGAAGTGACTGTAGACTCACCATCTTGTAGAGGGCCTATTCCTTGGGAGTCTCGTTTAGAGCTTTTTAGCAGACTGAACAATCTTTTTCTAGAAAAGTCTGACTTACTTGGATCCTGGTTTTCCTCGTCTGGATTATTTATTCCCAAAATTCCTTCAAGGTAGTTTTCATATGAGCGCTTAATCTTAAATTTCACAGCATGTTTGATTTTTAAGAACTTTTTTCTGCTTTCTGAAGATTTAGTGCCTTTGAACTTTTGGTACAGTTTATCTCGTTTTCGTATATCCCTTTTGATTTGCCTGGTTATCCAGGGAAGGTGCTTTTTTGACCCAATAAATTTTGAAGGAATGAATTTTCTTATACCTTCATGTATGGTGTCTTTAAACTCAGACCATGCCTGATCAATGGACTTACCGTGTATATTTTCAAGAAATGCTGGACTAAATGCCCTCATGTAATTTCTAAAAGACTCCCAGTCAGCCTTCCTATAGAGGAAAGAGCTACGTGGCTGCTGCTTATTAAATTTAGGCTTAATATTAACAACAGACTTCACAATATTGTGATCAGAGAGACCAGGAATGATAGAGACTGTATTTACCAAAGTATTATTTGTGGTGAGGAAAAGGTCAAGGATATTATCGTACCTTGTGGCTTCTCTGACAACCTGGAAGAGGCTGAAGTCATTCATAATGTCTATGAATTCCTCATAAACACTAGAGCAGCTGCACCCAGGCTTGACAACAGGTACATCTTCCTCATCCCAAGACAGTCCGGGCAAGTTCATGTCACCAAGGACCCAGATATCTCCCTTCTCTTTGCTTACCATGTCTAAGGACTTCCTCAGTTCTGCAAGGCTGACGGCATCATTTTCCCTTGGCCTATAGTAAGAGGCAATAAAGAGAGGTCTGGACCCTATAATAGTTATCTTAACCCAGACTATTTCGCACTCTGTTTTGAACTGTTTCTGTTCAGAAGCTAGGATGGTGTCCTTTATCAGAATAAATACGCCTCCGCCAGTACCTGTTGTACGGTCCTCCCTAAAGGCAGTATATCCTAAATCGTTTCCAAAGAATTCGCTATTAGAAATATCGGGTGTTAACCAGGACTCTGTGCCTATGACTATGTCGGGTTTTTCGGATTCCAGTAGTACGCATAGTTCTGCTTTCTTGTTTTTCACGGATTGAAAGTTTATATTGAGTACGTTTAGGGATGCAGTTTTGGAACGTGTAAGTGTCGAGGTGGCAGCACCGGATGATCTGCCTGGCGATTGGTTTTCTGATCCTGAACTCAAAACACTGTAATTGTTCTGAGTGTGCAGAGACGAAAACGATGAAAAACCAGAGAATGAGGAACTACTTGCAGTTGTGTAATTTAAATGGTCGCAGTTCAAGCATGACCATGCAAACGAGCTGTCATTAGCCTGAAAAGTTTCATACGAATCCAAGCTTATGTCTTGGCAGTAGATATGGAACCACTGCTGGCAGTTATCACAGGAAATGGCCAAGGTCAACATGTACACAAACAAAGAAAAGATGAAAAATCAATGAACAAGGACAAAAAAAAAAAAAAAAAAAATCACAAGTTATGAATTAAACTGGACCTCAATCATGCTGAAAAAGAAAACAAGCAAGTTTGATGAAAAATGACACAACAAAAACCCTGTTTTTATTGGAAAAAGACGAGGTCGGAAAAGCAGCTGTTAGTGGTGAACACGACGCATGTCCGTCGTATCGATGAAATAAAAAACAAACAGCACTGTTGACGGAAGTTTTCTACGCCGAAAGAGAACTAAAAATAAACAAATATCCTTTTTTTCAGTTTTTGACGATTACTGCACATTGCTGAAAATGGATGCAGACGGCCTTCCAATTGTCGGTCCAGGAATTGATTACACGAAGGTCATTTTTTTTTAAATTTTGATGGAAAATGGTCAGTCGCGGGACGTTTCGGCCATGAATTGTTTCGGACCTGCACCGTTTCGGTCGGGTTAACTCAGTGGTTAGTGCACTTGCCTCTGATGCGAGGTCCCGGGTTCGATCCCCAGCAGCGACGATAAAATTTCAGTGTTTGAACATGCCCCATTGGCATTATTTGCAGGGATGATTGTAATAAAGGAATCCGGGACGTTTCGGTCCTGAGTCGTTTCGGTCGGGTCGTTTCGGCCTGGGTCGTTTCGGCCTAAATTTGGACTTGGGTCGTTTCGGTCCTGGGTCGTTTCGGCCAGATTATATAAGATAGATTTTTTTTCTGCAGAGTACCTTTTGAATATTAATTATTTTATATATTTGGAATATGTTTACATGACCTTTCAAGTTAGCCATGTTTATGATAGCCCAATTAAAGACATTTAAAAGTTCTTAATTCAGTTAGCACCAATTATTGAGGTGATGCGACTAGGATTTGATAGTTGTCTGAAAACAACTATACTACAATTATATTTGAAATTGTATATCGTATAACAATGACAGGCACACGGCACTAGGGCAATGTCAAATCAACGTCGGCACAATGTCATGTACCGACGTAGATATGACGTTGCATAAACCTCATGAAATTACATCGATGTTGATATGACATCTTTGTGACGTGCAATGCACAATAAAAAAAGAATATTTTTCAAAGATCCTTTGACAGCGTTATGAGCGATTACAATGATAAGTGATGGGATGGTGTCTCTGAGCACCTGATATACATTGATTGCTGACATTTAAAACACTTTCTTGAAACGAAAGCATATCAATTATAACAACTGGATATCCGGTACGTTATCAGAATTCGCCGACGAAGTCAAAGGTCTTAAAAATTATCTCACCTCCATAATTAAAGACACTCGCATTTAACGCATGTTTTCACACCTAATTAGTTAATCACCAATAGACAAAAAGAAGGGGATGAGATAACTCCAGCAAAATTGACTAACGGGTGATTGATTAACGAATCATTTATGGTGATTTAATTTACTACTTAAACAGTGATTTTTTTACCCCTGCGTCCTGCGTCCAGGACGCACAAATAGGACTGAGGACGCACGATCGTAAAATATGTGCGTCCGTCGGACGCAAATATTTCATGGGCGAAAAATCCAACTTTCGTTTTCACTGCTGTAAATATCGGCGGAAGTGATAAAATACCGCACTTTTACCGAACCTTCAACTACCCAACGAGTCACCGAAAAATCGATACAGGTACAATTTAATGATTCAACCACAAGACGAGAATCCCCTCCATCGAAAATGAGCCCAAACTTTCACAAAAGCAAGTTCAATGCGAACATCAAAGTTTTCCGCCATCCAAATAGCCGTCCACAAACCAACTCTACCATTTTTCTGCATGTGATCGGTAAATGTGTCAAATGACGTCACCCGATGCCAGCAACCCTGCACGTGTTTAATGCCATTGTTTTATTTTAATGGGCTGTATCCCGTTCTTAAAAACAATGTTTGGAACCGGTAAAAAATATTTTCTCGATAGCTAAACGGTTGTGAATGGAGGTATATAGAAAACAGCGCTTTGCACAGCCCCCGAATTATCCCCAGCAGCTCCAACAACAACATTCGACTTTTCCCTCCAAGCCGAGCGTCTGCTATTTGGCGCCAAAACATAACCATTCACGATTCGTTTTTATAATGCATACATCTACCGTTAGATGTAGCTAATTGTCTGAGGTGCGAGTAAATCATTTTCACATTGATTGTGGATTAAATTTTATGATTGGGGAATAAACGCAAATTAGAGACATAACTTGACCATATTTCACACCTCGTTCAAGTTGGCTTATCGCCAGAAATGAAAGACACGCACCGCAGGGCAATCATGTTTACTTGGTAATTATATGACAGGGATTAACAAAAGTGTCATAATTGAACTGTTATAAATACACAGACCGTTTGTCTCTGAATTGTCGACAAAGCAGGACTGTGCAGCACAATTATTGTGATTTACTTACTCTAGTTTTACTGTAATTAAGGGCTCAAAAGACTGACAGCTGTAGACGTTTTTTTTTGCACTTGCCCGACAGGGCGTCCTAAGGTCAAAGTGTACCTGCCAGGTGCGATTTTGGACTTGTACCTGGCGGTCGGGAAATGGATTTATCAGCCCCTGAACCTAGATAGCTGGTGTCCCAATCAGGTCGATAATGGTTCGGAATATTATCCCCATTGTGCATGAAGTAAATTTCACGCACATGTGCGGTGCGCATTTATCGGAAACGAAAGTAGAAAACATTACGGAAAATAGACTAAAAAACGTACACTTTAGCAGGATTTCTTTGGGCTAGTAAACAACACAAGTTGATGATTGATTCTGTTCATTGCAAATAAAAGATAATAGACCGCATTATTTTTAACTATGAATAATGGCATTTTATACTGAACCGATCTTTTTTGTACTTCCTTTTTTTCCCTCCAAATATTGGGACTCATACTTTCAGATTTGGGACGCACAGTTTTTTGGTTGAGCGAGTCCCAGGACGCATAGTTGAAAATTTGTAAAAAAATCACTGCTTAAAAAGCCAACAACTTATAGCGTGAAATAAATAAATAAATAACACCTTGGATGGCATTGTGACTGCAGAAGGTTCATAATTATCTATGCAGATTCTGATTAGGCTGCACACATGCGCAGGGTGATTTGATCGAGTCTTTCCAAACCGAAAAACAAAATGCAAACTTGGATCAACGTACGCATCCATTCATTACGGCAAAGTTATCGCTTTTAACTCGTATTTCGCTGTGGCTGTAGAAAGGTTCATGCAATCCTCAAAGATTATGATTA
Source organism: Lucinisca nassula (assembly GCA_963580285.1). NCBI lineage: Eukaryota > Metazoa > Mollusca > Bivalvia > Lucinida > Lucinidae > Lucinisca > Lucinisca nassula. Next base: position 137,502,203 of record OY757013.1, read on the forward strand.
GACTGCATGCAAGACACGATGGCCTATATCACGTGCCACATACAGACATGCACAATTTAAGATCATGATGCGTATCAATTCTATAAGGTTTTTTCCTTGACAGCCATGTGGATGCTATCTGCAAATACTGATCGTACTGCACTGATATGCAGGCTGATTAGTATTTGCTAGTATTACAATGACATGCAGAGTTTCAGAACAGCACGCGAAACATTCTCTGGGTAGCCCTGTGACTGCAGTCAGCTGTTGATCGATTCACAGCATCAGTTTGCTTATCAGAGTGTGTGTGAATTCGGATTTAACGTCGCTTTCAACAATTTTTCAGTCATATCACGACGGTGTCTGGTTGTGAAAGGGGGGGCTCAATGCTCACTTTTATAGTGCTGCCTCACTGAAGTATCATGTCCCAGACACATTACATGATACCACACCCAGTCACATTATACTGACACTGGGTCGACCAGTCCTAGCTCTACCCCGTAAATCTGAGTGCCAAGCGAGGAGCAGCTAGTACCATTTTTAACGACTTTGGTAGGTCGCGGCCCGGGATCGAACCCGTGACCTCCCGTTCCCCGGAGTGGACACTCTACCAACTGAGCTAACGGGGCCGGTTTGCTTATCAGACGATGAATCATGCAATGTTTTGAAAATCTGCTGCCTGATGTAATTTGCGAAAAAGGTAAATCTGCTCAAACAATTTTATATGATCAGTCTGCACCTGTCGTTGTAATCAGAGTCTTCGCTGTTCAAAGGAGCTCTCTATGGCTTCCGCGCTATTTATAACAGAACGAACGAAGATATCAATAGCACAGGCTAATCTCTGATACATGTATGTGATATTACAATGCAGTGCTTTGAAATGGTGAGAAAAAAATCGGGCCGAAACGACCCACCAATTTGGCCGAAACGACCTACCCCCAAAATTGGGCCGAAACGACCCAGCACCGAAACGACCCGGGGACCGAAACGACTCAGGACCGAAACGTCCCGCGACCTAATAAAGTACATCATCCTTCGTTTGTTTGATTTGATGTTTAACGTCCCTGTCAACACTGTATGGGTCATTTTGGAGATGTTGTTTCCAGTTTTGTGGGACTTTTACCCAACATTGAGATGACATCTCAAGCCCTGTCGCCCTATAAAACCAATAGGAGGTTTTAGGAATTCGTTTTATGACGTCATTTTTGCGCATGCGCAAAGCACTGGCCATCAACTGAAACGGCCATCGCTTTTCAAATGTATTGGCGGAATTTAAAATCTTAACAACATTCAGACATTTTGAGAGAAAATATACCCGTTTACATTGAAATAATGCCTCGGGAAGGAAAGATTGATATTTTGCTTTCATTACTGAAATTCATTTATCCTCGATCCGTTTTTAATTGATGAAAATCTCTTCATGAATGACCCTTGTCAATGGCTGGACGCCCACTCCAACTGACTTCATTGTCTCACCACCGTTGAGAGAGAGAGAGAGAATGGAGAGAGAGAGCGGTTTGACTGACAGTATACAGACAGACGACAGACCGACTGATTGAATGACTGACTAACAGAGGAACGGATGGACAGTTAGACAGACAAATAAATATACTGACAGTCGAAAAAAAACTAATGAGGGCGTCAAGTCAACGTGCTCGACGCTATGCTGTCGACACCCACTCACTTCAATGTCACGTGACTGTTGGGTTGAGAGAGAGGTTTGACTGATCAATGTATCAAAGAAGATATTGTAGAACTAAGCTAATAAGCCATTAACCCTTTTTATACCAAATGGAATCTTACTAGGCTTACATATAGCAGGAGTCCATTTCGAAATTTGGAGGTGTCAGGTTGTGTTATCTTCAAAATTTATTTGGAAATTGGCTTGACTTTTTGCAAACAGTGTAGGCCCTGATCTGCGGCGTCTGATCTGGGCCTGCACTGTTTGCCAGGGTACTCATTTGAGGGTTTCTGTTACTAAATGGGTTAATGTAAGGGCTGGGCAGGTTGAACAAATCTACCAGATTTTACTGTAAACTCTTGCACTTTATTCTCATGCAATGAAAGGGTGTTCTACGTTTGTTTTGAATTTAATGATCTAATCCCACTGAGTCTTGATGGGTCCGAGCACTGGGCAAATGACATCTTATTAAGCAACGCCGTATTATCGCCAACGCAACTTTCTGACGTTGCAAAGTCAAATTCAGTGCATCGCTTTGATGTTGGTTTGATGTAGACATGACGTTGTTGACAAGAGAGAGAGAAGATCTAGAGAGAGAGAGAGAGAGAGAGCATGTAGGCCATGGCACACTCAGAGAGAGAGAGAGAGAGGGGGGGACCCTGTTGGGTCGGATATACAAAATATCTTTATGAGCAGTTAACTAAAAAAATAACACTTGGGATTTGCCATCATGAAAAACACACACATGCGATTTTGAACCCCTCAAATCCCGCTTTTATATAGTAAAACTGGGGTTTACAGGGGTAAACAATATTTTTCTTTCGTCGAGGCGGTTCTATCGAGTACCCGCAATCTATGTTTTGAGCAGAAATAAGAAAAATATCACAATTTTTAATCTTAAAATTTCCATTTTTTGGTCGAAAAATTGATAATGTATTTGTATAGGCATGTTTTTGTAATGCGAAATTTCACACCTGGCAACATATCAGAGTTTCTCCCATTATCTTACATTAGAATTCTCCAAAAGTTTAAAAGAATTCCACTGTTTTACGCTGTAATTAACATTTTATCTGTCCCACTGCCTTGAAGTAGAGCTGGGTATCGCCAGTAAAAATGTATCACGATACTATCGCGATACCAGACAGGCGATACGATACAGTATCACGATACTTGCTTCGTATAGATTTGCTATGTTTATTAGGTAAATTTGGACTTTTGTTGTAGAGTAGAAAACAGAGTTTCCTGTTCAATAACAACACGATCATTTATTAAGTATGTCCTTATATTTATATGCAATAAAATAAAATAATGACTTGACAAAAACAAAATGTTTCCATACTTGTAAGTGTTTTAAATGCCGATCTGGCACAGTGTCCAGTTCAGCATCCATTGTTTATATATGTATGTAAGCAGCGACCGCTTGTATCAACAATAAAACGGTAATTATGATGACTTTGCAGGTCCATAACATCCCGTCAGCCACACAAACTTATTTCGGAAGCAACAGTTTTGAATAAATCTGAATGGCATAACTCAAAATACCAACAAAACTTATATAGCACATGGGTCTATACTGTTGGTTCCAGTAGTTACTGTATCCTGGTAGATACATCAACTGTTTTTATTGGATATAAGCAGCACCTTTTGGATACAGATTTTTTATTGGCATAAGCACCTCAGAAAAATATGTACCGGTATCTCTTGTGTTTCAGACGTTTGTTGATATAACGCAAAAGTATCGTCAAGTATCGATACACGGAATTAGTATCGCGATACAGTATCGCCAGCAAAAATATCACGATATATCGATGCATCAATGATATCGCCCCAGCTCTACCTTGAAGCAATACGACTTTTGACGGCCAGGGCTTTTCCCGGTATATTTTTGTCACACCTGCTATTAGCATGGCACGATATAGGCGCCCGGTTTTCCGTCCGTTCGTCCGTCCGTTCGTCAAGGCGTCAACATTTGCGACCACCCTAGCGTTCACCCTAATGGTCAAGTTTACCACAGGCGCGACATAGCCTTCGGCGGAATTCTTGTTAGAACCTGAAGTACATCACGAAAAAAGCTCCTATAGGGTTAATAAGCATGAACGGTCCGAGTCTCTGACTTGCACCGCATTGCCTGGAATCCGGGTCGTTTCCTAGAAATGATAGTGATTATTGTTTCTCGTGACGAGGCTCATATCTGATTGTCAAAGACTCTTTTATGTAATGTCTGAGTTGTGCAAAAATACCAGAATTTGTTGATCAGAAAAATTTGGATTTTTTTTTTGTGTGTAGAAAAATTGATGTCTATGTAATGAAGAACCCTAACACTTACCCCCACTTTATACAGCAATTAGTAGGTCCTAACATATACTTTATTTTTCTTATTTCAGTTTCTAAAACGTAGACAATAAGAAATGAGAAAAATGCCACATTTTTACATATACACAGTAATTTTCACAGCCATAAGTCCCATTATATCAATTTCAAATATGGATAATTGCATTATAAATGTCATCTCTAGATGCAAGGTTGTTACAAAGTTCATTAACAAAGCTCTTTCAGTTCTTGAGAAATTAACTTGAATGGTAGGGTGGTCGCTGGGTTTGACACAATATTTTACAAAGTCAGTGAACCGTGAAAAGTGGGTCAAGGTCAAATATGGATGCTTGAATTATCCCTGCCATCCCAAGATGCAAGTTTGTACCAGGAATCATTAATGAAACTCTTACAGTTCTTGAGAAATGAACATAAATAGTAGGGTGACGTTAGGTTTGACGCAATAGTTTTCAAAGTCAGCGAACCATGAAAAGTAGATCAAAGTCAACTAGAATACTGTCGATGGCGCGCCATAGCAAATCCCCACGTTTTCTACAGAGGGGCCAAGTACCGAAAACCCCTCACCCTGGGCCCTAATTTGACTCCATGGTCAAAATATTACCTGTATTATATTCTACTAATCATGCCCTTCAATTTCATATGCCACATGACTATGTTCCAAAAAACTTAAATTTTGACCCTTTGACCCCTCTCCCAGGGCCCCAATCTGACCCCAGGGTCAAAATTTTACTTGTAGTTTATTCTACCCATTATCCCCTTCGCATAGATATGCAACATGACTATGTTCTGAAAAACTTTAATTTTGACCCCCGACCCCCCCCCCCCCCCCCCCCCAAGTCCGACCCCCAGGGTGTGACCTAGGGGTCACAGCCAAAATCCCGTTCAATATGTTTTACTTTTTTCATAACTAAGTACATGTGCAAAGTTTGGCATCAAAATCTTCAAAATTGACTTTGTAATTGAATTTTATTGATATTTGACCTTTTGACCCCTCCCCAGGGCCCCTGGGGGCGGGGACAAAAAAAAATGTGCTCTTGCGCAAGGCATTCATGTAAGCAACTCGCATACCAAATTTGGTTGAATTCCGGCTAACGGTTTAGGAGGAGATAGCCGGACAGACAGACAGACGGACGGAGGCGATTGCAATATCCCCACTTTTTTTTAAAAACGTGGGGATAAATATAGCACCAAACGAGGAATTACAATATCTTGCGGGACTCCCCATAACCCCATCAACCCCTTTATATACCAAAACATATCTAACCTCGATCCAAAGGGTTTAAAAAATAAGGGTGAAACGACCTACCAAATCAGGGCGTTACAACCCAGGGCAAAACGACTCCTTGCCTGGACAGGCGTAGATCCCCTAAGCGGTTTAGCAGTACTTGTGTGAGATCGGATTCAGCTCTGCGTGGAAGCATCATGCAGCCCATTTATTTCTTCAAGCCCCGATGGACGGGGGCTAACCTGGACCATCCTTCGTGTTGAGGACTGTGAAAATGTCTTCCCGGCACATAGGCTAAAATTCATGGGTGTTAAGCATGTTGATATATTTCTTGAAAAACAACCCATAATGATCCACATTAAATGAATAAATATAACACATGCATATTAAAAATGTACTTTTGTTGTTGGAAGAAAAAAATAAAAATTCACTTTGTAAGACAATTACCTTTCAAAATGGTCCATTTTTGAACGTCTGTTTTTCCATTGCCCTTAGTTAGAAACATACCAGTTTTACACCAGCATATATTTTAGTGTGTATACTAGCAACTATGAGACGTAATTTTTCCAAAAACTGGCATTATAACATTATGTCCAAACTGATAGAACCCCTACCAACATGTAAAGTTCAAAATACATTGTCATCCATGTACACAGTACATGTACTAAAACTATTATGCATGGATTAATTTAACACTGGGGTAAAAAAGCGTAGCGATAATACAAATTCTGTCAAATCGTTATTGTATCTTTTGGACAAAACAAACAATTTTCCCTATTGTCTCTATTCTGTGCATAATAATATTTACCCATCCCTTAATAATAAACGAGGAGGGAAAGGGGTTGCTGAATCAGACTCTGAAAGGGCAGAGGACAATGTTGGGCGGCAAATTCTACCCCCGGTATTTACCAGTGGCATTTACCGGTATTTACCGGACTGGAAAATACTCCTCAAGTGGCAAATACTGGCATATTGATTTGTTTTGCCTTAAAACACTGCAGAAATCTTAACAAAGTTTACTTAAAAGAGCTATAATCACACAGAATGAGTAAAAAATGTTAAAAGTTGTTATCAACCTACAGAATAAAATATTTCTCAATTTAAAATACACATGTTGGAGTAGCAAAAATGTGAATCTAAGACTAAAAAATTTGAAATTATTTAAACAAAACATAATTAATATCTTTCTAAACCAAATGTAGAAAAATACAGGTAGAAATTCCCTGTGCACCTGGTTATTGTCACTTACCATAATAATAATGGTTCTAAGTTTTAATTTTTGGACAGGTTTTAAAAAAAAATCCGTCCTTTAAAATAGCGATGTCCGGGCGGGCGGGCGGGCGTCCTGCGGGCGGGCGGGCGGGCGTCGTCCCAGGTTTACCTTTTGGTTAACCTTTTTATACCCCACCACACGATAGTGGCGGGGTATGATGATATACCCTCCGGTGTCCGTCCGTATGTCCGTCCGTCCGTCCGCACCATTTCCGATCGATAACTTGAGTAATTTTTTTAGCTCGCTTGTACGAAGTACATGGAGAGCTATTGTTGTCACCTCGGATGGCGTGCGTGTGCGCGTGCGCTTCACACTGCGTTAAAGTTTTTCAAATGCTTATATCTCAACAGTCACTCATCACAGAGCACTCATATTTTGAACTTTAGTACCTGGGAGGGTCTTCTGATGTTCAAAGATAACAGACCCCTGGGGTCATGCCCCGGGGTGGGGCTTGGGGTCAAAATCTAGAACACCTATGTAATACTGTGTTAAAGTTTTTGAAATGCTTATATCTCAGCAGTCACTTATCACAAAGCATTCATATTTACAACTTGGATACCTGGGAGTGTCTTCTGAGATTCCAAGACAACAACCCCCTTGGTTCGTGCCTGGGAGTTGGGATGGGGTGGGGCTAGGGGTCAAAATCTAGGACAACTTTGTAATTTGTTGTATACCTTTCCCTTATGCTAACAAGTTATAGACAGAATTGGTTATACATCAGCCAACCAAGTGACATTGGTTAAAGTGTAAAAGGGTGAAGGTCATGGTGACCTATATTTCACGGTCCAGTGATTTTGCCTTTTATCTTGAAGACTATTTGTTGGAGAAATGCCATACCTGGGATATTAGTTCCATGTGAACCCATGATTGACCTCAAAATATATCTAGGTCACTGTGACCTATATTTCATGGTTCAGTGATTTTGACTATTATCTCAAATACTATTTGATGGAGAAATGTCATACCTGGATGATTAGTTCCATGTGACCTGATAATTGACCGCAAAATATATCTAGGTCAGTGTGACCTATATTTCATGGCTCAATGATTTTGCCTATTATCTCGAATACTATTTGATGCAGAAATGTCATATGATACCTGGATTATGAGTTCCATGTGACCAGATAATTGACCCCAAAATATAACTAGGTCAGTGTGACCTATATTTCATGGTTCAGTGATTTTGTCTTTTATCTCGAATACTTTTTGATGGAGAGATGTCATACCTTGATTGTTAGTTCCATGTGACCCCATGATTGACCTCAAAATATAGCTAGGTCAGTGTGACCGATATTTTATGGTCCAGTGATTTTGCCTATTATCTTGAATATTATTTGATGGAGAAATGTCATACCTGGGTTATTAGTCTCATGTGACCCTATGCTTGACCTCAAAATATGTCTAGGTCACTGTGACCTATATTTCATGGTTCAGTGATTTTGTCTATTATCTTCAATACTTTTTGATGAAGAAATGTTACACCTGGATAATTTATTCCATGTGAGCTGATTATTGACCACAAAATAAATCCAGGTCATTGTGACCTATATTTCATGGTTCAGTGATTTTCCCTATTATCTTTATTACTATTTGATGGAGAAATGTCATACCTGGGTTATTAGTTCCATGTGACCCCATGATTTACCTCAAAATATATCTAGGTCACTGTGACCTATATTTCATGGTTCAGTGATTTTGACTATTATCTCAAATACTATTTGATGGAGAAATGTCATACCTGGATGATTAGTTCCATGTGACCTGATAATTGACCGCAAAATATATCTAGGTCAGTGTGACCTATATTTCATGGCTCAATGATTTTGCCTATTATCTCGAATACTATTTGATGCAGAAATGTCATACCTGGATTATGAGTTCCATGTGACCAGATAATTGACCCCAAAATATAACTAGGTCAGTGTGACCTATATTTCATGGTTCAGTGATTTTGTCTTTTATCTCGAATACTTTTTGATGGAGAGATGTCATACCTTGATTGTTAGTTCCATGTGACCCCATGATTGACCTCAAAATATAGCTAGGTCAGTGTGACCGATATTTCATGGTCCAGTGATTTTGCCTATTATCTTGAATATTATTTGATGGAGAAATGTCATACCTGGGTTATTAGTCCCATGTGACCCCATGCTTGACCTCAAAATATGTCTAGGTCACTGTGACCTATATTTCATGGTTCAGTGATTTTGTCTATTATCTTGAATACTTTTTGATGAAGAAATGTTACACCTGGATAATTTATTCCATGTGAGCTGATTATTGACCACAAAATAAATCCAGGTCATTGTGACCTATATTTCATGGTTCAGTGATTTTCCCTATTATCTTTATTACTATTTGATGGAGAAATGTCATACCTGGGTTATTAGTTCCATGTGACCCCATGATTTACCTCAAAATATATCTAGGTCACTGACCTATATTTCATGGTTCAGTGATTTGCCTATTATCTTTAATAATTTTTCATGAAGAAACATCGTGCCTGGATTATTTATTCCATGTGACCCCATGATTGACCTCGAAATTTTATCTTGGTCAGTGTGACCTAAATTTCATGATTCAGTGACTGCAAAATTGAATACTATTTTTTTTTTTTTTTTAGAAACTTCAGTCCTGAATTGTAAGTTCCATGTGACGAGATGATTGACATAGAAATATATCTAGGTCAGGGTGACCTATTTCATGGTTCATTGATTTTGCCTTATAATTCATACACATTGTGATTCTGAAATGTAATATTTGGCATATATGTTCCATGCGACCTGGTCACTGACCTCAAAATGTATCTAGGTGTGTGTGACCTATATTTCATGGTTCAGTAATTTTACCTTCTATGTTGAAGGCGCGAAACAGGCGAGCTATGCTGTCCGGGGACAGCTCTTGTTCAAATTTTGCATACATGTATATATCGGGAATGAGTGGTATGGGATTGTTAATGGGCAAAATCCGTTAACATTTGACAGAGTTATGGCCCTTTTTAGTTCAAAATAAGGGGTTTTGGGGTGTTTCCGATCAATAACTTGAATATTTTTTCACGGATTTTCTTCAAATTTTGTATACACATTGCCATTGGGTATGAGTGGTTTGGGATTGTAAATGGGCAAAATACATTAACATTTAACGGAATTATGGTCGTTAAAAATTCCGATTAAATGGTTTTTGGGGACTTATTCCTTTACTATATGGAATATTTGGATGAAACTGCACTGATGTATAAACGACCATAATAAGCAGGTTTTGTGTTGTGAATACACAAAATGCGTTAACATTTAACGAAAAATTGGTCGTTAACAATTCCCATTAAATAGTTTCTGCGCATTTATTCCTTTAATTAGCTCGTCTGTTTTTTGAAAAAAACTTTCGAGCTATTGTCATCACTCCGGCGTCTGCGTAGTCATCCTGCGTCGTCCTGAGTCGTCCTGCGTCGTTCCAAAAAAAACTTAACCTTGGCTATAACTTAAAAAGTATTAGACCTAGCCTCATGAAACTTCATACACACACTCATCATCACAAGAGCTACATTTTGACCAAGGACCATAACAACATTGTTGATTTTGGCTGAATTATCTCCCCTTTTCCAATTTTTTTCTGAAACACATTTTTTGCTCTCATTTTAATACTATTCACAACAGAGCCTTCAAACTTCACATGAATGTTCCTTGGGACAAGACCTTTTCAGTGATACCACACTTTTTGATCTGTGACCTTGACCTTTGAACTTTGACCTATTTTTCGAAAATTTAACCGAAAACCTTAACCTTGACCATATTTCCAAAAGTATTTGGCCTACCTTCATGAAACTTCATACACATACTCACCATCACAAGAGCTACATTCCCTACAAGTTTTATAACTCCATCTTGCAATTTGATTGAATTATCTCCCCTTTTCTCTCCGTTTTTTAAAATTGTTTTTGTCTCTTATTTCAATACTATTCACAACAGAGCCTTCCAACTTCACATGAATGTTCCTTGGGACAAGACCTTTTCAGTCATACCAAGCTTTTTGACCTGTGACCTTGACCTTTGAACTTTGACCTATTTTTCGAAAAAATAACCAAAAAACTTAACCTTGACCATATTTCCAAAAGTATTTGGCCTACCTTCATGAAACTTCATACACATACTCACCATCACAAGAGCTACATTCCCTACAAGTTTTAGAACTCCATCTTGCAATTTGATTTGACTTAGAACTTTTCTTTTCTAAAAGAAACTGCAGACGAGCGTTGGCACCCGCTTGCGGTGCTCTTGTTTATGAAATATATTGATTATCACTGCCAGTGTAGTGGTTAGAGTGCTGGACTACAAATCCTATTGTTGACTTTGAATCTGAGGGGCGTGAGTTCAAATCTCCGTCGAGGAATGGAAATTTTTTTTTTTTTTTTCTTTTTTTCTTTTTTTTTTGTGTGTTCTTTTTTCTTTTTCTTTCGTTTTCATTTTGGCAATGAATTTATTTATTTTTTTTATTTTTTTTTAATTTTCCTCATTTTTGGTTTTTCATTCCTTTTTTTTCCCTTTTTTTTCACCCTTTTCTTCTTTTTGTTATAACCCATCACACGATAGTGCTGGGATATTACAATATACCCTCCGGTGTCTGTCCGTCCGTCCGTCCCCACCATTTCCGACCAATAACTGGATTAATTTGTGCTATGAATCTGAGGGGCGTGAGTTCAAACCCCCGTGGAGGAATGGAATTTCCTTTTTTTTTTAGCTCACCTGACCGAAGGTCATGGTGAGCTTTTGTGACAGTAAGATGTCCGGCGTCGTCGTGCGTCGTCCGTCGTCCGTCGTGCGTAAACTTTTTCTTGTGAACACACTAGAGGCCACAGTTTTGGTCCAATTATCATCAAACTTGCTCAGAATGATAATCATGACAATATCTCGGTCAAGTTCGAATTTGGGTCATGTCGGGTAAAAAAGTAGGTCAGTAGGTCAAATCATAGAAAAACCTTGTGAACACTCGAGAGGCCACAATTTTGGTCCAATCATCATCAAACTTGCTCAGAATGATCATTGTGACAATATTTTAGTGAAGTTTGAATATGGATCATGTCGGCTTAAAAAGTAGGTCAGCGGGTCAAATCATAGAAAAACCTTGTGAACACCCTAGAGGCCACAATTTTGGTCCAATCATAATCAAACTTGCTCAGAATGATCATCATGACAATATCTTGGTCAAGTTCGAATATGGGTCATGTCTGGTCAAAAAGTAGGTCAGTAGGTCAAATCATAGAAAAACCTTGTGAACACTCTGAAGGCCACTGTTTTGGTCCAATTATCATGAAACTTGCTCAGAATGACCATTGTGACAATATTTCAGTCCAGTTCGAATATGGGTCATATCGGGTTAAAAAGTAGGTCAGCGGGTCAAATCATATAAAAACCTTGTGAACACCCTAGGGGCCACAATTTTGGTCCAATCTTAATCAAACTTGCTCAGAATGATCATCATGACAATATCTCGGTCAAGTTTGAATATGGGTCAAATGGTTCCGGTCCGTTGCACATCTAGGTCACAGGAGCCAAAAACAGATTTTTTTCACCAAAAACTTAAAAAATCTTCTTCTCTGAAACCACAAGGCCCAGGTCTTTGTTATTTGGTATGAAGCTTCATCTAGTGGACCCCTACCAAGATTGTTCAAATTATAGTGCTGGGGCCAAAAATGCCCCCGCACGGGGGCCCTTTGGTTTTACATAGGCTTATATAGGGAAAATCTTTAAAAATCTTCTTCTCTGAAACCACAAGGCCCAGGACTTTGATATTTGGTATGAAGCTTCATCTAGTGGACCCCTACCAAGATTGTTCAAATTTGAGTGCTGGGACGAAAAATGCCCCCGCCACGGGGCCCTTTGGTTTTACATTGGCTTATATAGGGAAAATCTTTAAAAATCTTCTTCTCTGAAACCACAAGGCCCAGGTCTTTGATATTTGGTATGAAGCTTCATCTAGTGGACCCCTACCAAGATTGTTCAAATTATAGTGCTGGGGCCAAAAATGCCCCCGCCCCAGGGCCCTTTGGTTTTACATAGGCTTATATAGGGAAAATCTTCAAAAATCTTCTACTCTGAAACCACAAGGCCCAGGACTTTGATATTTGGTATGAAGCTTCATCTAGTGGACCCCTACCAAGATTGTTCAAATTATAGTGCTGGGACAAAAAATGCCCCCGCCACAGGGCCCTTTGGTTTTACATTGGCTTATATAGGGAAAATCTTTAAAAATCTTCTTCTCTGAAACCACAAGGCCCAGGTCTTTGATATTTGGTATGAAGCTTCATCTAGTTGACCCCTACCAAGATTGTTCAAATTACAGTGCTGGGGCCAAAAATGCCCCCGCCCCGGGGCCCTTTGGTTTTACATAGGCTTATATAGGGAAAATCTTAAAAAATCTTCTTCTCTGAAACCACAAGGCCCAGGTCTTTGATATTTGGTATGAAGCTTCATCTAGTGGACCCCTACCAAGATTGTTCAAATTTTAGTGCTGGGACAAAAAATGCCCCCGCCACGGGGCCCTTTGGTTTTACATGGGCTTATATAGGGAAAATCTTTAAAAATTTTCTTTTCTGAAACCACAAGGCCCAGGACTTTGATATTTGGTATGAAGCTTCATCTAGTGGACCCCTACCAAGATTGTTCAAATTTTAGTGCTGGGACAAAAATGCCCCCGCCACGGGGCCCTTTGCTTTTACATTGGCTTATATAGGGAAAATTTTTAAAAATCTTCTTCTCTGAAACCACAAGGCCCAGGTCTTATATATTTGGTATGAAGCTTCATCTAGTGGACCCCTACCAAGATTGTTCAAATTATAGTGCTGGGGCCAAAAATGCCCCCGCCACAGGGCCCTTTGGTTTTACATAGGCTTATATAGGGAAAATCTTTAAAAATTTTCTTCTCTAAAACCACAAGGCCCAGGACTTTGATATTTGGTATGAAGCTTCATCTAGTGGACCCCTACCAAGATTGTTCCCTTTGATTTTACATAGGCTTATATAGGGAAAATCTTTAAAAATCTTCTTCTCTGAAACCGCTAGGCCCAGGTCTTTGATATTTGATGTGTAGCTTCATCTAGTGGACCTTTGACAAGATTGTTCAAATTTTAGCCTTTGTTGATGTTTGGTATGAAGCTTCACCTTTAAGACCTCCCTCAACATTATGTACATTAAAGCCCTGGGGCCAATAATGGCCCTCTCTGGGGCCCACTTGTTACACTATGGATCAGGTGAGCGATCCAGGGCCATCATGGCCCTCTTGTTTCTTTTTTTCTCATTTTTTCTTTTCTTTTTTTTCCGTTTATTTTTCTTTTCTTTCTTTTTGCAATGAATTTTTTTTTTTTTTTTCCTTTTTTTTTTCTCGTTTTTTGTTTTTCATTCCTTCTTTTTACCTTTTTTTTTTTTTTTTTCCTTTTCTTCTTTTTGTTATACTCCATTACACGATAGTGCTGGGATATTATAATATACCCTCCGGTGTCTGTCCATCCGTCCGTCTGTCCGTCCGTCCATCCCCACCATTTCCGACCGATAACTTGATTAATTTTTCACATTTTTTTTTTCAAATTGTGCCTACATGTTTATATCGGGAATGACTTTTTTTTTTTCTTCTTTTTGTTATACCCCATCACACGATAGTGCTGGAGTATTATAATATACCCTTTGGTGTCTGTCCGTTCGTCCGTCCATCCACACCATTTCCGACCGATAACTTGATTAATTTCTCACAATTTTTTTTTGGAGTTTGCGATCAATAACTTAAGAATCTTTTCATGGATTTTCTTCAAATTTTAAAACACTAAAGGACACATATTATTGCCAAGGACAGTCACTCTGCTTTTCTGGTTATTGTATTATCTGCCCTTTTGATATACATGTATGTAGTTCCTTTACTATATTGAATGCCTTAGTGAAGTTTTACAGATAACTATAACACTTAAAAGTACCACTATTATGGGCAAGGCTATAACCATATTATCTTGCAGTGGTGGGGTATCATGCAGTGTTAGCATGCTTTTATTTTCAAAGTGATATTTTTCATCTATTCTGTAGCAGATTGTTTTAATATCAGGACTGATGCATAAGTGGAGGTACCGCTTTCATGTATTATCCATAAATGGCACAAAAGACTAAAATTTTGGCGTAAATTGTCATTTTTCAAACTTGTGTTTTTCAGGTTTACCTTTTGGTTAACCTTTTTTCAAATGCCAGTGTAGTGGATAGAGTGCTGGACTACGAATCCTATTGTTGACTATGAATCTGAGGGGCGTGAGTTCAAACCCCGGTGGAGACAATTTTTTTTTAGCTCACCTGAGCACGAAGTGCTCAAGGTGAGCTTTTGGGATCGGTCTTTGTCCGTCGTCCGTGCGTCCGTCGTCAACTTTTGCTTTAAACAACTTCTTATCCAAAACTGCTGGACAGAATTTGATCTAATTTCACAGAAAGGCTCCTTGGGTGATCCTCTACCAAAATTGCTCAAACTGTTCCGCTCGGGTGAACAAGATGGCCACCAGAGCTAAAAATAGAAAAACCTTTAAACGACTTCTCCTGCTTAACCAGTGGATGGATTTTGAAATTATTTCACAGGAATATTCCTTGGATGACCTTCTACCAAAATTGCTCAAACCGTTCCGCTCGGGTGAACAAAATGGCCGCCAGAGCTAAAAATAGAAAAACCTTTAAACGACTTCTTCTCCTTAACCAGTGGATGGATTTTGAAATTATTGCACAGGAATGTTCCTTGGGTGACCCTCTACTAAAATTGCTCAAACCGTTCCGCTCGGGTGAACAAGATGGCCGCCAGAGCTAAAAATAGAAAAACCTTTAAACGACATCTACTCCTTAACTAGTGGATGGATTTTGAAATTACTTCACAGGAATGTTCCTTGGGTGACCCTCTACCAAAATTGCTCAAACCGTTCCGCTTGGGTGATTAAGATGGCCGCTAGAGCTAAAAATAGAAAAACCTTTAAACGACTTCTCCTCCTTAACTAGTGGATGGATTTTGAAATTATTTCACAGGAATGTTCCTTGGGTGACCCTCTACCTAAATTGCTCAAACCGTTCCGCTCAGGTAAACAAGATGGCCGCCAGAGCTAAAAATAGAAAAACCTTTAAACGACTTCTTCTCCTTAACCAGTGGATGGATTTTGAAATTATTTCACTGGAATATTCCTTGGGTGACCCTCTACCAAAATTGCTCAAACCGTTCCGCTCGGGTGAACAAAATGGCCGCCAGAGCTAAAAATAGAAAAACCTTTAAACGACTTCTTCTCCTTAACCAGTGGATGGATTTTGAAATTATTTCACAGGAATATTCCTTGGATGACCTTCTACCAAATTTGCTCAAACCGTTCCGCTCGGGTGAACAAAATGGCCGCCAGAGCTAAAAATAGAAAAACCTTTAAAAGACTTCTTCTCCTTAACCAATGGCTGGATTTCGAAATTACTTCACAGGAATGTTCCTTGGGTGACCCTCTGCCAAATTTGCTCAAACTGTTCCGCTAGGGTGAACAAAATGGCTGCCAGAGCTAAAAATAGAAAAACCTTTAAACGACTTCTTCTCCTTAACTAGTGAATGGATTTTGAAATTACTTCACAGGAATGTTCCTTGGGTGACCCTCTACCAAAATTGCTCAAACCGTTCTGCTCGGGTGAACAAGATGGCTGCCAGAGCTAAAAATAGAATAACCTTTAAACGACTCTTTCTCCTTAACCAGTGGATGGATTTTGAAATTACTTCACAGGTATGTTCCTTGGGTAACCCTCTACCAAAATTGCTCAAACCGTTCCGCTCGGGTGAACAAGATGGCCACCAGAGCTAAAAATAGAAAAACCTTTAAATGACTTCTCCTTAACCAGTGGATGGATTTTGAAATTATTTCACAGGAATGTCCGTTTGGTGACCCTCTACCAAAATTGCTCATACTGTTCCGCTCCGGTGAACAAAATGGCCGTCAGAGCTTCTCCTGCTTAACCAGTGGATGGATTGATAGCCCTGGGGCCAAAAACGGCCCTGTCCCGGGGCCCACTGGTTTTATATAGGCTTATATAGGGAAAACCTTTAAAAATCTTCTTGTCTGAAACCAGAAGGCCCAGGTCTTTGATATTTGGTATGTATCTTTGTCAAGTGGACCGCTACCAAGATTGTTCAAATTATAGCCCTGGTGCAAAAAACAGCCCCACCCCGGGGCCCACTGGTTTTACATAGGCTTATATATGGAAAACCTTTAAAAATCTTCTTGTCTGAAACCAGAAGGCCCAGGTCTTTGATATTTGGTATGAAGCTTCATCTAGTGGACCTCTACCAAGCTTGTTCAAATTATAGCCCTGGGGCCAAAACCGGCCCCTTCCTGAGGCCCACTGGTTTTACATAGGCTTATATTGGGAAAACCTTTAAAAATCGTCTTGTCTGAAACCAGAAGGCCCAGGTCTTTGATATTTGGTAATCAGCTTCATAAAGTAGACCGCTACCAAGATTGTTCAAATTATAGCCCTGGGGCCAAAAACGCCCCCGCGCCAGGGCCCACTGGTTTTACAAAGGCTTTTATAGGGAAAACCTTTAAAAATCTTCTTGTCTGAAACCAGAAGGCCCAGGTCTTTGATATTTGGTATGAAGCGTCATCTAGTGGACCTCTACCAAGATTGTTCAAATTATAGCCTTTGTTGATGTTTGGTATGAAGCTTCACCTTTAAGACCTCCCTCAACATTATGCACATTAAAGCCCTTGGGCCAATAATGGCCCTCCCTGGGGCCCACTTGTTACACTATGGATCAGGTGAGCGATCCAGGGCCATCATGGCCCTCTTGTTTTCTTTTTTTCTTTTTTTTTTTCTTTCTTTTTTCATTCTTTTTTTTCTTTATTTTTCTTTTCTTCTCCATAAACACATATGAACAATTATTATCTTCCTCCCCTGATGGTTGCTAGTAATAATACATACATGCATGCACAGGCATGGAATTTTCTTTTTTTTTTTTCGTTCTTTTTTTAGCTCACTTGAGCACGAAGTGCTCAAGGTGAGTTGATGTCCCTCGTCCGTCAACAATTTCTTTAAACGACATCTCCTCCTGGGATAATGGCCCGATTTTTTTCAAAATTATTTTACAGAAATGTTCATTAGGTGACCCTTTTTCAAAATTGCTAAAATCAGTGGCCACTAGAGCTAAAAATAGAGCTAAAAATAGAAAAAAACTTTATTTTTTTTTCTTCATAAAACACATAAACAAATCACCCCCCCCCCCCCCCCCCCCAAAAAAAAAGTTGTTACTGGGTTAGGATATTGCATTTGTTCTGTACATACATGCATACATAGTTTTACATACATACAGAAATGTTCATTAGGTGACCCTTTTTCAAAATCGCTAAAATCAGTGTCCACCAGAGCTAAAAATAGAAAAAAAAAACTTTATTTTTTTTTTCTTCTTAAAACACATAAACAAATCATACCCCCCCCCCCCCCCCCCTCCACAAAAAGTTGTTACTGGGTTAGGATATTGCATTTGTTCTGTACATACATGTATACTTAGTTTTACATAGATACATACCCTACCCACCCCACCCTACCCCCATCCCAAAATAACCCCAATCCACCCCCAACCCCACCCCATCCCACCACTCCCCACCTTACCCGACCTCACCCCATCCCACCCACCCAAGCCCACCCCACCCCACAACCCCACCACACCCCACCCCACCACAAATTCCATCCCGTCCCACCCGACTCCTAACCCATCCCACCCCACCCCACCCTACCCCACACCAGCACACCCCACCTTATCCCACCCATGCTACCACCACCATCCTTACCGTACTGAAAAAAAAACCCGTCCATAATGTCATTAGGCATTTTTCTTGTTTATTGATCAAGATAACACTGAGCACTCTTTGCCAATCCAACTGCATCTTTTGAACACACTTTGTGTGGTAACACCATGTCCTGACTTGACTAGATAGATTTTGTTAGGTAACCGGGCGCTAAAAGCACATAGGGGCACAGTTTAGGATATTTATAGCATTTTACTACTGTCCTTCAGGGAATTGCAGGATTACTAAAACAACAACTCTGGAGACATTGTTTATTTAAGAGAGCACAAGATAGCCAGGGGCAAGGTTTGACAAAAGGATGTCGTTAATTGCTCCATGTTTTATGTGACTTTAAACAATTATTCTAGGTAAAAGTAAACAGATGAGTACTGTGGCAAATACTAAATATTCTAACATTTATGATTTTATTAAATTAGATAGTAACAAATAAACTATTATCAGAGTTAAACTATATCAGTATTATTATGCCCCCAACTTCGAAGAAGTTGTGGGGGCATATTGGTTTTGCCCTGTTCGTCCTTCCGTCCTTACGTCCGTCCCACTTTTTACTGCATAGCATAACTTTAGAACCATGGGTGCTAGGTTTTTGAAATTTCATATATGGATTCCTCATGAAAAAATAATTGACCCGTGTTTTTTTTCTCGTCAGGATTATGCCCCTTTTTTGAGTTATGCCCCTTTGCAAAAAATACTATGAAATCTTGTAAGCAAGATATCTCAAAAACTGTTTGAGCTATTGCCCTGAAACTTTACATGCTGGTTGGGGATGATGAGTAGATGAACTGATTAACTTTTGAAAAAAATCCGAAATTTTTTTCTTGAGTTATGGCCCTTTGAAATTTTTCGCGTTTTAAGTTTGTAAGCAAGATATCTAAAAAAACTATTTGAGGTTTTTCCCCGAAACTTCACAGACTTGTCGGGGATGATGAGTAGATGAACTGATCAACTTTTTAAAAAAATCCGATTTTTTTTTCTTGAGTTATGGCCCTTAGATTTTTTTCGTGTTTTCAGCTTGTAAGCAAGATATCTCAATAATTGTTTGAGCGATTGCCCTGCAACTTTACAAGCTGGTTTGGGATGATGTGTAGATGAACTGATTAACTGTTGAAAAAAAATCCTATATTTTTTTCTTGAGTTATGGCCCTTTGAAATTTTTCGCGTTTTAAGTTTGTAAGCAAGATATCTCAAAAACTATATGAGGTTTTTCCCCAAAACTTCACAGACTGGTTGGGTATGATGAGTAGATGAACTGATTAACTTTTGAAAAAAATCCAATTTTTTTTTTCTTGAGTTATGGCCCTTTGATTTTTTTCGTGTTTTCAGCTTGTAAGCAAGATATCTCAAAAATTGTTTGAGCTATTGCCCTGAAACTTTACAGGCTGGTTGGGGATGATGAGTAGATGAACTGATTAACTTTTGAAAAAAATCCGAAATTTTTTTCTTGAGTTATGGCCCTTTGAAATTTTTCGCGTTTTGGCATATTGGTTTTGCCCTGTTCGTCCTTCCGTCCTTCCGTCCTTACGTCCGTCCCACTTTTTACTGCATAGCATAACTTTAGAACCATGGGTGCTAGGTTTTTGAAATTTCATATATGGATTCCTCATGAAAAAATAATTGACCCGTGTTTTTTTTCTCGTCAGGATTATGCCCCTTTTTTGAGTTATGCCCCTTTGCAAAAAATACTATGAAATCTTGTAAGCAAGATATCTCAAAAACTGTTTGAGCTATTGCCCTGAAACTTTACATGCTGGTTGGGGATGATGAGTAGATGAACTGATTAACTTTTGAAAAAAATCCGAAATTTTTTTCTTGCGTTATGGCCCTTTGAAATTTTTCGCGTTTTAAGTTTGTAAGCAAGATATCTAAAAAACTATTTGAGGTTTTTCCCCGAAACTTCACAGACTTGTCGGGGATGATGAGTAGATGAACTGATCAACTTTTGAAAAAAATCCGATTTTTTTTCTTGAGTTATGGCCCTTAGATTTTTTTCGTGTTTTCAGCTTGTAAGCAAGATATCTCAATAATTGTTTGAGCGATTGCCCTGCAACTTTACAAGCTGGTTTGGGATGATGTGTAGATGAACTGATTAACTGTTGAAAAAAAATCCTATATTTTTTTCTTGAGTTATGGCCCTTTGAAATTTTTCGCGTTTTAAGTTTGTAAGCAAGATATCTCAAAAACTATATGAGGTTTTTCCCCAAAACTTCACAGACTGGTTGGGTATGATGAGTAGATGAACTGATTAACTTTTGAAAAAAATCCAATTTTTTTTTCTTGAGTTATGGCCCTTTGATTTTTTTCGTGTTTTCAGCTTGTAAGCAAGATATCTCAAAAATTGTTTGAGCTATTGCCCTGAAACTTTACAGGCTGGTTGGGGATGATGAGTAGATGAACTGATTAACTTTTGAAAAAAATCCGAAATTTTTTTCTTGAGTTATGGCCCTTTGAAATTTTTCGCGTTTTGGCATATTGGTTTTGCCCTGTTCGTCCGTCCGTCCTTCCGTCCTTACGTCCGTCCCACTTTTTACTGCATAGCATAACTTTAGAACCATGGGTGCTAGGTTTTTGAAATTTCATATATGGATTCCTCATGAAAAAATAATTGACCCGTGTTTTTTTTCTCGTCAGGATTATGCCCCTTTTTTGAGTTATGCCCCTTTGCAAAAAATACTATGAAATCTTGTAAGCAAGATATCTCAAAAACTGTTTGAGCTATTGCCCTGAAACTTTACATGCTGGTTGGGGATGATGAGTAGATGAACTGATTAACTTTTGAAAAAAATCCGAAATTTTTTTCTTGCGTTATGGCCCTTTGAAATTTTTCGCGTTTTAAGTTTGTAAGCAAGATATCTAAAAAACTATTTGAGGTTTTTCCCCGAAACTTCACAGACTTGTCGGGGATGATGAGTAGATGAACTGATCAACTTTTGAAAAAAATCCGATTTTTTTTCTTGAGTTATGGCCCTTAGATTTTTTTCGTGTTTTCAGCTTGTAAGCAAGATATCTCAATAATTGTTTGAGCGATTGCCCTGCAACTTTACAAGCTGGTTTGGGATGATGTGTAGATGAACTGATTAACTGTTGAAAAAAAATCCTATATTTTTTTCTTGAGTTATGGCCCTTTGAAATTTTTCGCGTTTTAAGTTTGTAAGCAAGATATCTCAAAAACTATATGAGGTTTTTCCCCAAAACTTCACAGACTGGTTGGGTATGATGAGTAGATGAACTGATTAACTTTTGAAAAAAATCCAATTTTTTTTTCTTGAGTTATGGCCCTTTGATTTTTTTCGTGTTTTCAGCTTGTAAGCAAGATATCTCAAAAATTGTTTGAGCTATTGCCCTGAAACTTTACAGGCTGGTTGGGGATGATGAGTAGATGAACTGATTAACTTTTGAAAAAAATCCGAAATTTTTTTCTTGAGTTATGGCCCTTTGAAATTTTTCGCGTTTTAAGTTTGTAAGCAAGATATCTAAAAAACTATTTTAGGTTTTTCCCCGAAACTTCACAGACTGGTCAGGGATGATGAGTAGATGATTAACTACAGCTTTTCTTGTGTAATTTCAGCATTACAGCCACATAAAAACAAGATATCTCAATTACTGTTAGGGACAAGCAGTGTTAGGGTCAAGCAGTTGGGGGCATTGTGTTTCATAAACACTGGCTCTAGTTAAATATTAAGTCAAATAACCTCTGTTATTGAAATTATCCATATAAAGCTGTAGAGTGAAGGGTTATGTTTTAATTTACCGGTGAATGCTACTGGCATGGTAAATACTCATATTTGCCGGCATTTTGCCAACCTTGGCAGAGGAACTAGTTGGTCAGTTCAATGAGTCTCTCAAGAAAAAGAGAAAAGACAGTAGGCTCATACTTTTATACAAAGGCCTAAAGGGTGCTGCCATCAGATGACCTTGTTCCCCCAGCTAGGCACTGTATACATCATCATTCATTGGCGTTTCAGACCCTTACAATTTACTGCAAGAACTGACATTTATAAAGAATCATTCTACCCCCAAACCATTAGAGATTGGAATGCCCTTCCCGATTCGATTATTTCAGCAGCTGAAGGTGCTGAGGATTGTGTAGCTAAGTTTACCTCTTTAGTGAGAGCTAGGGACTAACTTCCCATCACAGGTCCTGGTGTATGAATGTCATTTGACAGTAAAAATTGTGATTCTGATTCTGACCAAATTAACGGAAGAATGAAGGAAATAATGATCTGGGCATAAAAACATTAAAATTAAAATCCCGTTTTGCAGAATATATTTACCTACGATTAGCATGTTTATACCCCTGATTTACATGGAATACTTACCGACCATGCACACAGTAATGGCTGTCAATATGACCGTTCGGAGGGTGTTTAAAAGGATGGATGTAATGTTATTATGGCAGTTGTTGGAAAAACTACTTCTCGTCATTGCTAGGACACGGAATATACTTTAGGTTGATATAAAATCTGAATGTTTCTGAAGAAGGGCAATGGAGAAACCCTTGTTCAAAAACTGACCAGCAGCTTTGTCTACTGCTCCCCGCTCAAGAGCAGTGTCTGCAGCGTCATGTCCAACCAGCAGCTGTGCTTCCATCTCCACGCCCAGCATCTGTGTTTTCTGCTCCACACCCAGCAGCTGTGCTTGCTGCTCCACACCCAGCAGCTGTGTCTGCTGCTTCCCACCAAGCACTGCTGCAGATGTCTTTGCTGCTCCCAGCCAAGCAGCTGTGTTTGTTGGTCCACACCGAGCAGCATGCTGTGTCTGCTGCTTCATTCCCAGCAGCTGTGCTTGCTGCTCACTGGCAAGCAGCTTTGCTTGCTGCTCCATACCCAGCAGCAGTATCTGCTGCTCCCTGCCCAGCAGCTTTGCATACTGCCACCAACCCCCAACATCTGCTGCTCCATGCCCAGTAGCTGTGTTTGCTGCTCAGAGCCTGCTGCCTACCCAGCAGCTGTGTCTTCTGCTTCCCGCACAGCAGCTGTGCCTGCTACAGCTCCCTGCCCTGCAGCTATATCTTGCTGCTCCCGCCCAGCAGCTTTGTCTGCTGTTCCCTGCCCAGCAGCTGTGTCTGCTGTTCCCTGCCCAGCAGCTGTGTTTGCTGTTCCCTGTCCAGCAGCTATGTCTGTTGTTCCCTGCCCAGCAGCTGTGTCTGCTGTTCCCTGTCCAGCAGCTGTGTCTGCTGTTCCCTGCCCAGCAGCTGTGTCTGCTGCGCCCCGCTGTTTCTGTGTCTGTCCACCCGACTGTTGTGTGCTTCTCACTTCCCAACTGTTGTGTCTGCTGCCCTTCACCCAGCAGCTGTGCCTACTGTTCTCCACCCAACAGCTGTGTCTGTTTCTGTGTCTCTCCACCGACTGTTGTGTGCTTCTCACTGCCCAACTGTTGTGTCTCCTGCCCTTCACCCAGCAGTTGTGCCTGCTGCTCCCAGCCCAGCAGCTGTGTCTGTTTCTGCTTCTCTCCACCCGACTGTTGTGTGCTTCTCACTGCCCAACTGTTGTGTCTGGTGCCCTTCACCCAGCAGCTGTGCCTGCTGCTCCATGCCCAACAGCTGTGTCTGTTTCTGCTTCTCTCCACCCAGCTGTTGTGTGCTTCTTACTGCCCAGCTGTTGTATCTGCTGCCCTTTTCCTAGCAGCTGTGCCTGCCGCTCCATGCCCAGCAGCTGTGCTTGCTGCTCCCTGTCCAGCATCTGTGTCTGCTGCTCCCCACTCAGGAGCAGTGTCTGCTGCATCCTGTGCAACCATTATTTCTGCTTCTCTCTACCCGACTGTTGTGTGCTTCTTACTGCACAAGTGTTGTGTCCTCTGCCCTTCACACAGCAGCTGTGCCTGCTGCTCCCCATCCAATAGCTATTTCTGCTCCTCCCAGCTCAGCAGCTGTGTCTACTTATCCCTGTCCATAGCTGTATCTGCCATTTCCTGCCCAGCAGCTATGCCTGCTGCTCCCTGCCCAGCAGCTGTGTCTGCTGCATCCTGCCCAGCAGCTGTCTGCTACTCCCCATCCAGTAGCTGTGCATGCTGCTCCACACCCAGCAGCTGTGCTTGCTGCTCCCTGCCCAGCAGCTGTGTCTGCTGCTCCCAGCCCAGCAACTGTGTCTGCTGCTTCCCACCAAATATTTCTGCTTGCTGCTCTCGCCCAGCAGATGTGTCTGCTGTTCCCTGCCCAGCAGCTGTGTTTGCTGTTCCCTGCCCAGCAGCTGTGTTTGCTGTTCCCTGCCCAGCAGCTGTGTCTGCTGCTCCCAGCCCAGCAACTGTGTCTGCTGCTTCCCACCAAATATTTCTGCTTGCTGCTCCCGCCCAGCAGATGTGTCTGCTGTTCCCTGCCCAGCAGCTGTGTTTGCTGTTCCCTGCCCAGCAGCTGTGTTTGCTGTTCCCTGCCCAGCAGCTGTGTTTGCTGTTCCCTGACCAGCAGCTGTGTCTGCTGCTCCCCACCCAGCAGCTGTGTCTGCTGTTCCCTGCCCAGCAGATGTGTCTGCTGTTCCCTGCCCAGGAGCTGTGTCTGCTGTTCCCTGCCCAGCAGCTGTGCCTGCTGTTCCCTGTCAAGCAGCTGTGTCTGCTGCTCCCCACCCAGCAGCTGTGTGTGCTGCGCCCCTCGGTTTCTGCTTCTGTCCACCCGACTGTAGTGTGCTTGTCACTTCACAACTGTTGTGTCTGCTGCCCTTTATCCAGCAGCTGTGCCTCCTGCTCCACGCCCAACAGCTGTGTCTGCCGCTCCCCGCTCAGGAGCAGTGTCTGCTGCATCCTGTGCAACCGTTGTTTCTGCTTCTCTCCACCCGACTGTTGTGTGCTTCTCACTGCCCAACTGTTGTGTCCTTTGCCCTTCACCCAACAGCTGTGTCTGTTTCTGCTTCTCTCTACCCGACTGTTGTGTGCTTCTTACTGCCCAACTGTTGTATCTGCTGCCCTTCACCCAGCAGCTGTGCCTTCTGCTCCGCGCCCAACAGCTGTGTCTTTTGCTCCCAGCCCAGCGGCTGTGTCTACTGATCCCCCTTCGCAGCTGTATCTGCTACTTCCCAGCTGCCAAGGAGCTATGTCTGCTGCATCCTCCCCAGCAGCTGTCTGCTACTCCCCTTTCAGAATTTCAGTAGCTGTGCTTGCTGCTCCCCACCCAGCAGCTGTATTTGCTGCCCTGCTCATTGGCATTGTCTGCTGTCTGCTGCTCCCTCTCCAGCAGTTCCAGGCTATTTCCATTATATTTGATTTGGCACTCATTCAATATAAATAGATGGAGTGTCAGTAGGTTTAGTTTTAAATTATTTAAATTAAATATGCAAAATATTTCTCTCTGAAACACTTCCTAAGTTGTCTTTTATTCAAGAAGAGCTAAAAGAATATAAAAATTAATGTAGGCTGATTGTAACATTTAATTGTTGTTTGGTGCCAGACTTATGATGGAGGAATACAAGAAAAAGGTTTAAAACAGCTCCGTATGACTGAAGGAGGACTACCAGTAAAAAAAATCTGGATAAGTGTTGTTCGGATCAGCGATGACCAGTGTTTCATACTCGACACCTTTTTAGCTCACCTGAGCATTGCGATCACAATTTGTCCATCTTATGTACGTCGTGCATCGCCAACGTTTAGTTTGTTCACCCTCTAGAGGTCACAGTTTTGTTTCAATCTTCATGAAACTTTACGACAATGTTTGTCTTGATGATATATGGGTCAAGTTCGAATATGGGTCATGTAGGATCAAAAACTAGGTCACTAGGTCAAATTTCTTTAAAACCTTGTTCACCCTCTAGAAGCCATCATTTTGCTTTAATCTCCATGAAACTTTACCAAAATGTTTGCCTTTATCATATCTGGGTCAAGTTTGAATATGGGTCATGTGGGGTCAAAAACTAGGTCACTAGGTCAGATTTCTTGAAAACCTTGTTCACTCTCTAGAAGCCATCATTTTGCTTTAATCTCCATGAAACTTTACCAAAATGTTTGCCTTTATCATATCTGGGTCAAGTTTGAATATGGGTCATGTGGGGTCAAAAACTAGGTCACTAGGTCAAATTTCTTGAAAACCTTGTTCACCTCTAGAGACCACAGTTTTGCTTCAATCTTCCATGAAACTTTACCAGAATGTTGGCCTAGATGATATGTATGTCAAGTTCCAATATGGGTTGTGTCAGATCCAAACCTATGTCACTAGATCAAATTTCTTTAAAACCTTATTCAGCCTCTAGAAGCCATAATTTTTCTTTAATCTTCATGAAACTTTACCAGAATGTTGGCTTTATGATATATGGATCAAGTTTGAATATGGCTCCTGTTGGGTCAAAAACTAGGTTACCAAGTCAAATTGTGGTAAAACCTTATTCACCCTCTAGAGACAACAATTTTGCTTCAATCTTCATATAAATATACCTGAATGTTTGTCTTGATAATATCTGGATCAAGTTCGAATATGGGTCATGTTGGATCAAAAACTAGGTCACTAGGTCAAATTTCTTGTAAACCTTGTTCACCCTCTCGAGACCACAGTTTTGCTTCAATCTTCATGAAACTTTACCAGAATGTTTGCCTTGATGATATCTGGGTCAGGTTTGAATATGGGTCATGTCGGTTCAAAAACTAGGTCACCAAGTCAAATTCCGTTAAAACATTGTTCACCCTCTAGAGACCATAATTTTGCTTCAATCTTCATATAATTTTACCAGAATGTTTGTCTTGATGATATCTGGACCAGGTTCAAATATGGGTTATGTCAGATCAAAAACTAGGTCACTAGGTCAAATTTTTTGAAAACCATGGCAATGTATGTACATGTTATCTATTTTTAGGTGGAGGCTATGAGTCAGAAGCGAACCATCGCCTTTCTGAACCATTTCATCAGTCACACGGCAAGCTTCCTCAACCGATTCTCCTCTGTATGTGAAGAGAAATTAGAAAACATGTCAAATCGTCTACAGCAGCTAGAAATTACGATGAACTTACTAGAAGCAAAAGTAAGTACTGTAAGAGGTACAAGTAAGGGATTAGAACTCCCTTGTTATCTCTACTTTATATACCCTAAAAATCATAAAAATTCGGACACCCTGAGGACTTGCTGTAATTCTCCTAAAATTTCAGCAAATTTGTTTCACGATTTTGCAAAGAGTCTAAAAGGTGCATTGTGCAAAAGGAATGGCAAACAGTGTCGACCCAGATCAGACTGCTCCTGAAGGAGCACTGCTCCTGAATGGGTCTGCACTGTTTGCTTAGGCCTGTATGTCTGAATACTTAGGATCATCACAGTACATGTACATGTGGAAAAATGCAGTTTACCAGGGTATACAATATATTCCTTATTCAAATCCTGCTCAAATACACTGCTCAAAACAAAGGAGCAAACTTTTAAGCCTGTTTAACATCACCTCTTGGCAATTTTCAAACTCAAGGTGCCGGCCTCAGTGGCTCAGTCGGATGCGCGTCTGACTGGTGATCAGGAGGTCGCGGGTTCGACTCCCGCCGGGGTCGGCAACATTCTTTTGTGGAGATTGATCATGAAATCTTTTCTACGGTCATTCTCTCCCTTCCGCTGATTCAAGAAGGGCAGTTGTCAGTTTCTGGCGAAAGAATGTGCACTGAACTGGTTAACCGCTTACGTATAAGCCTGTCCAGGAAAGTGTTGATAGGTAAACTGACCGGCTCAAAAATGACCTAAATAGTGTTGACTGGGCTGTAAAACTCCAATACAAACAAAACAAACTCAAGGAAAGGCACTAGATTTTAAAGTGACATCTCTTAATGTTCATGCAAACGTCAAGAAGCAAGGTACACATGCAAAGCAGAAATGTGAGCTACAGCATGGATACCCCTCTAAAATAGCTGAAATTCGGCATGGCGATCTGTTCAAAATTTGAAGTCAGATACATGTCAATCCTTAGGTTATGCGTTATTTTGGGCTTCATAGGTGTTAAGCAGTTCTACGAAGAAGTTGAGGTTGCTCAAGCTGTCATTTGCTTGAAAGTGGGTACACCCAAAAAATCGTTGCTGAACGTTTTGATGTATCAAGAAGTGTTGTTGCCAGGCTATGGAGACGCTTCCAGGAGACAGGCGAGTTTACTGGACGAGAAGGGCAAGGCCGACACCGCATGACGTCACAAAGGGAAGATCAGTATCTGTGAAATCTAGCGCTACGAAATCGGCAGTACACGGCCAGAAGGCTACAAATCGATTTCCAGCATGCAATCGGTCAAAGGATATCTGATCAAACAATGCGTAACAGGTTATATGAAGGTGATCTGAGGACCAGACGTCCGTCAAGAGGGCCTATTTTCATTAGGCAACATCGTGCATGGCGATATGAGTTTGCCCAAGAACATCGGAACTGGCAATTGCAAGACTGGCACACCATTCTGTTCACCGATGACAGCAGATTTCATCTGAGTGCATGTGATCAACGTGCTCGAGTTTGGAGACGACC
The DNA here is from genome assembly GCA_963580285.1 of Lucinisca nassula. Classification (NCBI taxonomy): domain Eukaryota; kingdom Metazoa; phylum Mollusca; class Bivalvia; order Lucinida; family Lucinidae; genus Lucinisca; species Lucinisca nassula. The sequence goes on from OY757013.1 coordinate 137,530,918, forward strand.
CAGAGAACGATACGAGGACTGCAACATTGTGGAAACAGACAGATATGGAGGGGGATCAGTGATGGTATGGGGTGGAATTTCTTATGAAGGCCGAACAGACTTGTCTGTGCTTGACTGCATAACGGTATCGAGATGAAATTCTAGATCGTTGGGGCATTCGGTGACAATTTCATTATGATGCAGGATAATGCACTCTCCAATACTGCTAGAGTGTGCATGGATTGCCTTAATCGTGAGACTTCTGAAGTAATGGATTGGCCGGCAAGTTCTCCTGACTTAAACCCAATAGAACGTGTGAGAGACATTCTTTACAGATGTATCTCACAGGGCGATCATCCACCAATGACTATTGAAGAACTCACAAACATCCTTAGACATGAGTGCGAAATGCTAGCTTTACAAACTGTTCAAAATTTGGTTCGTAGCATGCCTCGACGATGCCAGAAGTGTTGTGCTGCTCAAGGTGGCCATACACAGTACTGACTAGGAAAAAAGGGACTGATTTGCACATGTCTATGACATTTGAAATAATCTGATGTAAAGACGGTGATTTCTCACGCATTTATGCCAATTCTTCCTTAACAGGTTAAAGGCCGTGATTTGTGAACTGGCTGCCAATGTTTGCCATTAACATGTTGCAGACCAAGTTATTCATTTTTCTGAATTGTTGTTTCATCATCATTATCCAACATCTTTATACTATGAGGAAGTATGTGTTTGCTTCTTTAATTGTTTTGAGCAGTGTACAGTGACAGAGATGATATATTCTTAACCCTTATCATGCTGTTCACGACAACCCTTATCTTTGGAAACAGTGTAGATCCATATCAGATGGCTTCTGAAGAAGCCATCTGATCAGGATCTACAGTGTTTTAAATTTAATTTATGAATTTGCAGGAATAAATTACATCAAGTAATCTGATTGGTTCAAAGTCAGAAATGGGTGTGGCTAATCTGAATATTCAGCTAGAGGATCTAAGCCTGTCCAGGAACTTGGTGCGAGGCAGACCGTCCATGCTAATAAACCCTATTGGTTTCATTGGGCGACAGGGCTTGAGATGTCATTTCATCTCAATGTCGGGTAAAAGTCCCACAAAATTGGAAGCAACGTCTCCAAAATGACCTTTACAGTGTTGACGGGGTCGTTAAACCTCAAATCAAACAAACAAAACAGCAAGTCCTCAGGGTTTCAAATTTTTATGATTTTACGGTACTCTTAATCTGTTCCTTGGCAGAACTGTAAAAGTAATTTTTGTCCTAGAAAAACCCACTTTTCTCTGTGTATGAGTGGGGTTTATAAAGCTATTCATAGTACAGACTTGTGTTGGTAAAGTGTACAGTAGAACTTCGATGGCTCGAAGACCGATGGCTCGTTTACCATAGGTGTGTCGAACCCATTCTTGAGCCCCTACCGAAATCCTCTACATAAGAAATAGTGGGGCATAATTAAGGAGATTTTAGTCTTTTATCTTGCAAATGTATGCTGTGTGTACTCATTAGAATTCCCTCGATGAGGCAATTCTAATGAGTACACACAGTATACATTTTCATTATAAAACACCGAAAAGATGTCTAAAAGTATCCCGTTATGCCTCCTGACAGTAACCTCAGTGGCTCGAACTATCCCTGTCTCGAACAGATTTTCAAGGTCCCAAAGGTGTTTGAGCCATTGAAGTTCGACTGTATTTGTGCAACTGCAAGTGCTGGGCAGTTTTAGTGGGTTTCTGTAGGCCTCGGTAGATCAGTCAGATGGGCATCTGACTCGGGAATAGGAGGACGCGTTCAGCACCTGCCAGGGTCGGCAGCATTATTTCGTGGAGAGTGATCATGAAACCTTTTCTACAGTCATTTTCTTCCTTCCGCTGATTCAAGAAAGGCAGCTGTCAGTTTCTGGCAAAAGAATGTGCTCTGTACTGGTTAACCACTTATGTATAAGCCTGTCCAGGAAAAGTGTGGATATATAAATTGACCAGCTCAAAAATGACCTAAATAGTATTGACTGGGTCGTTAAACTCCAATACAAACAATACAAACAAAACACTGTTCACTTCATATATGTGGCAAGTACCTACTTGATATGGCTAAAATGCCGGCCTCAGTGGCTGTCGGATGCGCATCTGACTGGTGATCAGGAGGACGCGGGTTCGACTCCCGCCGGGGTCCGCAACATTCTTTCGTGGAGATTGATCATGAAATCTTTTCTACGGTCATTCTCTCCCGCTGATTCAAGAAGGGCAGTTGTCAGTTTCTGGCGAAAGAATGTGCACTGTACTGGTTAACCGCTTACATATAAGCCTGCCAAGGAAAGTGTTGATAGGTAAACTGACCGGCTCAAAAATGACCTAAATAGTGTTGACTGGGCCGTAAAACTCCAATACAAACAAACAAATATGGCTAAAATCAGTCGAGGATTTTCTTTTTATTGGCTGAAATACATGTATTTACATTTAGTATCCCTTTTGGGAACAAAGTATTTTTGATGTCATTGAACATGCTGAATGTGGAAAAGTGCACATTCTAAAAAACTAGAAATGATAAGATACATGGCAAGTTTCATTAAGTTAACCATTTCACTCCTGAATTTTGAAGTGGACTCTTCCACATTTCAATTTGAACATGTCCATGCTTGTACAAAGGGGGTGGGGTAGTCAAAACCAATAACAGGATGGCCATCAGTGTAGATCCAGATGACACAGCTCATTATGAGCCTTGGATCTGCACTGTTTGAACAGGTACATGTATCTGTACTGGGCTACAGATCTGTAGGCCAGATCTGATTTGAACATACCCATGCTTGTAAATAGCAGGGCGGAGGTAATGGGATGCCAAAAAGTGTAGATCCAGATGACACAGCTCATTATGAGCCTTGGATCTGCACTGTTTGAACAGGTACATGTATCTGTACTGGGCTACAGATCTGTAGACCATTTTATGGAAAATGAATACACATCCAAGGACAACAACCCTTTTGAACAATTCAGTTTGCTGTCCTTTTCAAAAGGGTGGCTGGCCTTGATAGCTTAACCCTTGTCCTGCTGAACCCGGATAGGTCTTAGCTTTCAAACAATGCAGATCCAGATCAGATGGCTTCTGAAGAAACCATCTGATCTGGATCTTCATTGTTTGTCATGCAGCTCATGAATTTGTTGTAATAATTTGCATCAAGTAATCTGATTGGTTGATAATCAGTAGTGGGTGTGGCATATATAAATATTCAACAGGTTAATCATGTGTGTATCTGACTAATAATCAGGAGGTCAGCAACATACTTTCATGGTGATTGATCATGAAATCTTTTCTATCGTCATTCTCTCCCTTCTCTACTGCACACTGATTGGCTGGATTAACTACAAACTAAGAGAAAAGCAACAACCAAAACACCAACATATGACATCCCAACGCGACGAAATTAGGGGCCAGTAGTACATTGTACTACCAAGATTATCCTTGTAGAGACCTGGGGGGTGGCGACACAGCATAGGCGTGTTTTCAAGGTGGTAGAGCACGGGTACTAGGACATTTTGCAATAGCCGAAATTGGCTGGTCTAATAGTAACCCTTCCTGGCTCACTTTTGGCCGCCGTTCAAAATTCAAAATTACATGCATTATCACCCATTAACAAGCACCGTGTCCATAGGCGTTTTCTCTACCACGGCAGGGGTGGGGGTAGAGTCTAATGGAAGCCAAAACCGATAATGCATGAGAAGCTTTTTTCTTCGGTCAGACAAGGGCTGTGTACTGACACATTTTGCAGCCGAAATTGGCAACGTGTCACCACATTCTAGAGCCCGACCATTGGTCTGCATCTGCATTCAAAATTCGAACCCCGCCAGAGGACTGCCCATTTTACAGGACAAACGCTTAACATTGGGTGCGTTCTGTGCCTACATGACATCTTGAGCAGGGGATAGGGGAGGTGGGATTGACCTACTTCTCACATCCTCCGCAAAAGAAGTCACCTAACTCCCAATTGGCTAGCTGATAACTGTCAAGCAGACAGGAGTCAGCATATTGGCAGCATAGGGAAAAGAGCAGTACCTACAACTAATCCCAGATGGCGAACTGGGGGTAGCCCCTATGTGCCCATGGCGCCCGGTTACCTTAAAAACAACCGTCAGTCAGTCATGTGTGTATCTGACTAGTAATCAGGAGGTCAGCAACATACTTTCATGGTGATTGATCATGAAATCTTTTCTATCGTCATTCTCTCCCTTCCGCTGATTCAAGAAGGGCAGTTGTCAGTTTCTGGTAAAAGAATGTGCCCTGTACTGGTAAACCACTTACGTATCTCGTAATTAGGTAAACAGACCAGCTCAGTTTGACTTACATGTTGACTTGGCCATTAAAAACAAAACAGAAAGGGGGCTGGCAATACAGGGAAATGAACAGAAAATCAGAAAATAATTTTCCTCCCATGTCAAAATTTTAACAGAAGAATGTCCGCTTTAATTTTCAACCTCATTTTCTTTAAACTGACTGTTTTTAAATACAGGTAATTAGGGTATACTTACAGCATTACCTATGGAAATTTGAGCAGTCTTTCATATTGAAAGCTTACACTTACCATACTTAGGTCCAGTTTTATAAGGAGGAGTAAAGATGATAGTTAACCCTTGTCCTGCTAACTAGATTAATTAAATACTTGGTATAACATTTCATTCAAATTCACAAACTAATTGACAGTGAAGATCCTGATCAGATGGCTTCTGGAGAAGCCATCTGATCTGGATCTACACTGTTTTGCAAACATAGGGGTTGTCGTGTCCAGCGGGTTAAGTGTTAAGGGATATTTTCCTAATTTCTCCATAAAAAATACCTTGTGGATAATTCAAGGGACATTTTTTTTCTTTTTTCACCAGAAAACATACGTTGTTTGTACTTGTTAGAATTGCCTCACTGAGGCAATTCTAACAAGTACCCACAACATATATTTCTAACAAGAAGTAAGTTAAATTATTCCTTAATCGTCCTTGTTTCTGGACCCTGCTTATTTAGTGCTAAGTATAGACGGATCCAATGTTTTGACACGTGACCTTGTTTACTTGTCACTGCCCATGCGCAAAACTACTTTTCCTTTTGATAACGATCTTTCGTGGTTGGTAAGAAGCCGCTGGTTCCATATAAACACATTGTAAAAAGCTTTAATATAACGGGCATATTTTAGTTGACTGTTACAGAAAATCGATGGAATTACACTTTAATGAGTAGATAGATATATTCTAGACTTCATTCCTGCATCTTCCGCATTTTAGTCATTCGTTTTGCGCATTTTTATTACAAATAATTCAGACCATCCCGCCTCGTTACTTGCCTAAGTTTAACAGGTACTTATCATCAAGACATCCTCAAATATTCTAGAAACCAATATGTCTATTTCAAAAGTTTAAAGGTCAATTTTGTCGTTTCGATTCCAAACAAAATACAAGTTTACAGAAAATCACATCGCATTTACAATGGCGACAAACGGCCATAGACGTTTTTTGCCCACCACCAGTAAGTCCCTGCAAATAGTATTATTGAGTGACGACGTAGTGTTTGGATGTGTCTATAAAACTTGCCAATTAGTGTCAATAAATAAATACATGTATATCATATTACGTCACATCTGAGAATGTAATAACGTAATAAATTCGGCAATCCACTAGTGGATTAAATATGCAAATAAGTTAGATATGCCCGTAACGTTATATGTACATGTACAACATCCTTAGCGATGTCATGTTCATTATGGTGGAATATTGATATTTTCATACAAAAATCCTGAACTAAATGCTCGTTAAATGTTATATGATAAATGGTATCTTGCATTCGTGCTCATGTATTATTGAATTTATTAAACTCGTTGAGGAAAAGGGATAAAATGCTTGGTAAAGCCTCGCATTTTATCCCATTTCCTCAACTTGTTTAATGAATTCAATCATACATGAGCACTCATGTAAGATCCTCTATTAACTTATAACTCCATAAGGTTTGAATGAAATGATTCTTTTTTTTTTTAAATGTTGGATTGGGTTTCCATGGAGATACAAAAGAGAGTTATCAGACTGGTTTTAAAAAAATGGTGATTTTTTCCTGTATTTCATGTGTGTATTATTTCCAGATATCTTCCATTCCTGGCCTGGAGAACGTGACAGCAGCCACCAGTTCTGCGGGTACTAGTAGCCAGTCAGCTTCAGTTGATAGTTATGCTGCACCCCCACCAGCCGCAGCCCCTGGGGGACCACCACCACCAGCACAGGTATGTTGGATCACTATGCCATGATGTAATAATCTTGAAAACATACATTATTAATATTCTTCCTATACTAGCAGTCATTAATGCCTGGAAACATGTGATAGTGACATAGGCAAACAGTGTAGACCCTGATCAGATGCCGCATAATGCGGCATCTGATCAGGGTCTGCACTGTTTGCTAGCCGGATTTTCTGTAAAAAAAATGGAATAAAAAATAAATAACAGACCTGGCACCCCTTAAATGATAAAGGGACTTGTCCTACAGACCGAAATGTAGCATTGGAAGTGTCCACTAACATACAAAGGGTTAAAAGATGTACAGACCAGCTGCCGGTAATAACCCATTTTTTGTTTCGCAGAGAAACGGCCTAACGCGAAATCAGCTATTTTCTCTGCAAAACAGCGAGAAAAGAAAAATGAGCGAGAAATTTCTGGCTGAAATTTCTCCCGGTTTTGCGGAGAAAATTCTCGTCGAAAATTTGACTGATTGCTTTCACTGAAAGTGAAATTACCCGCGTTTCACGGAGAAAAAAATACAACTGGGCTTACGTGAAATTTCCGGCTCATTAATATTTCTTCGTTTGTTTGGCGTTGTTTTTGTAAACGAAGGTAAATGGTAGTCATTTTAAATCCTAATCCTAATCAAATATTCTTTCATGTTACACAATTTCATTTTAGTAATTTATTTCTCCTTTGTATAGTCCCTTTTTAAAAGTCTCATGACAACTTTTATTCACATCACGAAAATACGCCTATTTATTTGTTACCCGCTTAAACCCCACTTTTAACTGGGGTTTACAGGGTATACATTAATTATCTAATTTCTGCTCACATAGATTGTGGGTACTCGTTAGAACCGCCTCGCCGAGTCGTTTTAAAGTTTACCCAAAAGCTTGAGCAGAAATATGAAAAAATGCCAGAATTTTTATCCGAAAATTTTCCGTTTTTAGTGGTAAAATTTTACAATATATTTGAATAGGCGAGTTCTCATAATGAGTCGTACATGTAGGTTATTAACACCATAATGATGTGTGACATTTACCAAAAGCTCAGCTTTGACAAAATAGATGTGGGGGGAGTGGGGTCCATAGTTTAATCCCAGGTTTCACAGTTCATTCTGATGAGACTTAAAACCAGGGTTTTACTCTCCATTCATTTATTTGTTTTCAAAAATTTCATATGAAATGATTTAGTATGAAACATCTGCTTTCAATACTGTATTTTGCTTTTGACTATTTTTACTAGAGTGAGGTCCAGAACGCCCCACTCCCACCAGAACCCAAGGAAGAGGAGGTGACAAACCCAGTCTCCAAAGATCCCCGATATATGAAGTACTTCAAACTGGTACAAGTGGTATGTATATATGTTAAAAGGCATGTTTTACTTATGCATGAACACTCATTGGGTTCTAAAGATGGTACCATACTGATTCTTAGTATCGGAACAGATATGCCTTAGCAAACAGTGCAGACCCAGATCAGACTGCTCCTTCAAGAGCAGTTTGATCAGGGTTTACACTGTTTGTACAGTGCAGACCCAGATCAGACTGCTCCTGAAGGAGCAGTCTGATCAGGGTCTACACTGTTTGCCATTCTGTCTGCACCATTTGCACTCCTTGCTGAATCATGGAACAAATTTGATAAAATTTTAGGAGAATTACAGCAAGTCCTCAAGGTGTCCAAATTTTTACGGTATTACAATCAACCATCTTTAAACCTAAGTTCGCTGCAACAACAAAACTCATTATAACGACAGTTTCAATTGAATTAATCCTGAGCTCTAAATGAGACAGACTAATGGAGATAAGCCCCCGCCCATAGGGGCTTGAAGAAATATACGGGCTGTATGATGCTTCCACGCAGAGCTGATTCTGGCCCGCACACTAGTACTGGTAAACCGTTTAGAGGATCTAAGCCTGTCCAGGAACCGCGGTGCGAGGCGGACCGTCCATGCTGATAAACCCTATTGGTTTCATTGGGTGACAGGGCTTGAGATGTCATTCCATCTCAATGTCAGGTAAAAGTCCCACAAAATTGGAAGCAACGTCTCCAAAATGACCTTTACAGTGTTGACGGGGACGTTAAACCTCAAATCAAACAAAACTAATGGAGATATTTTTAAGAATAGTGCATATATTTTTCCAAGAAATAAATGTTCACAATATTTGGTTTTTGGCCCTCCGCCCATCGGGGTTTGGAGAAATAGATTGGGCTGTATGATGCTTCCACACAGATCTGATAAACCACTTAGAAGGTCTAAGTCTGCCCAGGCAAAGTGATGCCAGTTGGACCGTCCATGCATATAAACCACATTGGTTTCATTGGGTGGCAGCAACTGAGATGTCATTTCATCTCAATGTTGGGTAAACTTCCCACAAAATTGGAAGCAATGTCTCCAAAATGACCTATATTGTGTTGAGGGGACAAACCTCAAAGCGAACAAACAAACAGTATTTGTTTCTTGAATGTTGTGGGTATTTGTTAGAATCGCCTTAGGCGATTCTAACAAATGTCTACAACATTAGCTTCTTGGAGTTATCAATGGAAAAAAAGTCCTTTGTTATTGTAATTTTCATTGTTGGCATTCTTTTTAGTGGCAAATTCTTGATAACTGTAAAATGTCAGAAAACGAATACTGTGGTTATATCGAGGGTTTTACGGTCCTCCGTGGCATAGTGGTTAAGAGCGCTGACTCTTGATCATTAGGTCTCTCACTGCTGTGGTTCGAGCCTTGATCGGGTCACATGTGAGACGCCAAGTTCTGCAACGGAAGGTCAGGTGGTTTTTCTCTGGGTACTCCGGTTTTCGCCCACCTCTGATTAACGATCGGCTCGATATGAGTGAAATACTCTTGAAAGGGCTGTAAAACCAAACCCCAAAAATCGAGGGTTTTATGTAACACTAGGCATTGGTTCCACAGGGATGGTCCATGGTGGTTTTGGGGTAGGCAGAGTCTGACATGATCATCATCACACAGACAAGCCCATGAAATTAACACCCTTTTGTTTGCGACCTCTGTTATGCTTGGCTAAACAGATAGCCACAGCCTGTTTGTTATCAGATTATATACTGTTCTAGCAAGTACAATATCTAAAATTCTGGATTTTGGACTATGTGGGTAGCTTTTGCATATGCAAATTCTACTCACATTTTCTCAGCAAAAATATATTTGCCATATTAAATAATTGAAGTTTTAATGACTCCTCGTCATTAATTTTGAACAACTGGCCCCAGACTGTTGCTGTTCTGGCAAGTACAATATCTACAATTCCTGTATTTTTGCTGAAAAATGTGAGTAGCTTTTGCATATGCAAAAGCTACACACATTTTCTCAGCAAAAAAAATATTTGCATATTTGCTGTACAGTAAATGATCAAAGTTTTCAAGATTCATTAACCCATTTAGTACCGGAAACCCCAAAACGGGTACCAGGGCAAACAGTCCAGGCCCAGATCAGAACGCAGCGTCTGATCAGGGCCTCCACTGTTTGCTAAAAATTGAGTCATTTTTCAAACAAATTTTGAAGAAAACACAACCTGACACCCCCAAATTTTGAAATGGACTCCCGCTATATATAAGGAAGAAGATTCCATGTACAAAAAGGGTTAACTACTGACATCATTTGTTTTGAACAACAGGCCCTGGGTAGCAGACCCAGAGACAGGTTTTTCTCATAACAGGGCTCAAAGCTGCCCTGTAAGCAGGCATATTGAATTTTTCACCAATGTTTAATTGTTGTTACAGGGTGTTCCTGAACAGGTGGTTAAGATGAAGATGACTAGTGAAGGTCTAGACCCTGATTTACTGGGGTGAGTATGAATATAGTGAAAATGAAATCTACATACAGTAGAACTTCGATGGCTCGAACACCGTTGGCTCGTTTACCATTGATGTGTCGAACCCGTTCTTGAGCCCCTAGCGAAATCCTCTACAGAAGAAACAGTGGGGGCTAATTAAGGATATTGGTCTTTTATCTTGCAAATGTATGCTGTGTGTACTCATTAGAATTGCCTCGATGAGGCAATTCTAATGAGTACACGCAACATACATTTTCATTATAGAACACCGAAAAGATGTCTAAAAGTTTCTCGTTATGCCTCCTGACAGTCACCTCAATGGCTCGAACTACCCCTGTCTCGAACAGATTTTCGTGGTCCCAAAGGTGTTCGAACCATTGAAGTTAGACTGTATTGCTGTTTAACCCATTCTAGACGGGAAACTCCTAAAAACGATAACCTGACAAACAGCACAGGCCCAGATCAGACGCCGCACAATCAGAGTCTGCACTGTTTTAACCCTTTTTGTACAAAATAGAATCTTCCTCCTTATATATACCAGGAGTTCATTTCAAAATTTAGGGGTGTCAGGTTGTGTTTTCATCAAAACTGATTTGGAATTAGCAAAAAGTGGAGGCCCTGATCAGACGCCGCATTCTGCGGCGTCTGATTTGGGCCTGCACTGTTTGCCAGGGTACCTGTTTTGGGGTTTCCGGTACTAAATGGGTTAATAATACTCACAGGATTTTCTGTCAAAAATGGAATAAAAATGAAAAAATAGACCTGACAAATGGACTTGTCCGACATATAGCAATGGAAGAGTCCACCAGTATACAATGGGTCGAAGAAGCCTCCATGTGTATAATGGTTAACCCTAAAGACACCAAGAAAAACTACTTCTGAATATGTTGTCTGCTTATGTTGTCTGCTGAATTTTTTTTTGCAAACGTTTTAAAAATATTTTTGCATACAGGCAAACAGTGTGGGCCCAGATCAGACTGCTCCTGTACAGACTGCTCCTACAGGAGCAGTCTGATCTGGGTTCATACTGTTTGCAAAAAAAACTTTTGGGTAACTGGCAGACGGCAAAGCAGATGACAGTTGTAGTGATTGGCATTTTTAGCTCACCTGAGCCGAAAGCTCATGTGAGGTATTAGTATGCCAATGATCCGGCGTCCGTTGTCCGTCATTCGTTCACATTTTCAACTAAGTATATCTTTAAAGCCAGTTGGCCAATCAAGATTCAATTTCATGAGAAGCATTATCAGGTTGGGGGAAAAGATGCATTATGTTTTGGGGGCAGATCAGATGGAAACTCTTGTTGCCAAGGCAACATATAGCTCCCATAGACTTACAATGGGAAAAAATAAAAAATCTTCTTCTCTGAAACCAATAGGCCCAGAGCTTACATATGAAGCATGTAGCAGTGTTAAGTGGTCCCCTACATAAATTGTGCCAATCATGCCCCTGGGGTCTAAACTGGCCAGGCCCCGGGGGCCCTATACCCCATAGACTTATAATGGAAAAAAAGCTAAAAAAGTCTTCTTCTCTGAAACCACTAGGCTGTGAGCTTACATATGAAGCATGTAGCAATGTCAAGTGGTCCCCTTCATAAATTGTGCCAATCATGCCCCTGGGGTCTAAACTGGCCACAACCCGGGGTCCCTTAACCCCAATAGACTTATAATGGCAATAAACGCTTAAAAATTTTCTTCTCTGAAACCGCTAGGCACAGAGCTTACATATTAAGCATGTAGCAATGTCAAGTGGTTCTCTACATAAATTATGCCAATCATGCCCCTGGGATCTAAACTGGCCACGCCCTGGGGCCCCTTAGCTCCCATAGACTTATAATGGAAAAAAAGCTTAAAAAATCTTCTTCTCTGAAACCACTAGGCCCAGAGCTTACATAATAAGCATATAGCAATGTCAAGTGGTCCCCTACATAAATTGTGCCAATCATGCCCCTTGGATCTAAACTGGCCACTCCCTGGGGCCCCTTAGCCCCCATAGACTTATAATGGAAAAAAAAGCTTAAGAAATCTTCTTCTCTGAAACCGCTAGGCACAGAGCTTACATTTTAAGCATGTAGCAATGTCTAGTGGTCCCCTACATAAATTGTGCCAATCATGCCCCTGGGGTCTAAACTGGCCATGCCCCGGGGCCCCTTAGCCCCCATAGACTTATAATTGAAAAAAACAAACTTCAGAAATTCCTAGGTGCGATTCTGAGTTTCTCCAGACTTTCGGATTCTTTAAACCTAGGTCCCATCTCCATTTGACCTTACAGAGGTCCCCATTTAGGCTCGGAGAAATAGATTGGGCTGTATAGTGCTTCCATGCAGAGCTGAAACCGACCAGACATTTGAGTACTGTTAAATAGCTAAGAAGATCTAAGCCTATCCAGGTGAAGTGGTGCGGGTTGGTTTAGAAGCCTCTGTGGTGTAGTGGTTACACTACTCGCCTTGTAAACCAGGGATAGCAGGATTGATCCCGGGCTTCTCCAGACTTTCGGATGAGTCTTTAAACCGAGGACCTGTCTCCGTATGACCTTAGCTGTTGGTGGGACGTAAAACTCAAACACTCACTCACTGGTGCGGGTTGGATCCCTGCATAAAAAAAATCTTGGCAGTTTCTTTAAGCAGTAGGGCTTTAGGTTTCATTTCATTTCATTGTTTGGTAAACATCCCACAAAATTGGAAGCATTGTCTCTTAAAGGATCTAAATAGTGTTGACAGGGGTAAAACCTCAACACAAACAAACAAATCCATATGACCTTAGTTGTCAGTGGGGTGAAAACTTAAACAAACAAAGATATACACCACAACCTCTTATAACGTGGTCCATTATAACACGGTTTTGGATATAACACGGTTTCAAGTTGGATCCCAAAAATGTGTAGATTATATAGAAAAATGACCATAAATGGTCAGTTTTCTATATAATCTACACATTTTTGTTTGGATATAACACAGGTGTTTAAATAACATGGTTTCTGCTTTGGACCCCATTAGTAGTGTTATAAAGGGGTTGAGTTGTAGCTCAAAATTGTTTTGGACTAGAATATTTGACAAATACAATAAACATAGGCATAGAAACTTCATTTTACATCAGACATTTATAACAATCAACATAAGTCCTGTCTGGCTTAAATTCTGACCAATTAGAATGAAACAACAAGAACAATCATCATCATCGTCGTCATTGACTTTATTTATAGAGGGTAACACATTCAGTAAACTAGTACTAATCTTCCATGTGGCCGTCTTTTCTTCCTCTTCCTGGGTAGAAATTAGTGGAGCAATGTGGATAAAGTCTCTTGCTCAAGGAAACAACATTTGGTGCTCACATGGATTGAACCGGGGACCGCTTGATCTCAAATCCGATGCTTTAACAGCGCTCCTACAATATCACAGCATGCAAATATTCACATATATAGTATAAGCAGTAAGCAAATAAAAACATGTCACAGCTGTTATTTACATACATCACGTAAATTTGACACTATTAACATGGCATAGTACCAACATAGCAGGTCATTTCCGTCTGCATCCGTTGTTGTAGAGTGAAACAAAAAGCAAGCTGCATGCTTTGCAGGGGCATGTCTTTGTTTGCAGCTCTAAAAATAGACCAGAACCACTGAACTCTCCGTCGGACTGAACAAATCCACTGGTTATACTGCTTCACAAAGGGCAATTAGAAGCCTCAGTGGTGTAGTGGTTACGCTACTCGCCTTGTAAACCAGGGGTCGCAGGTTCGATCCCGGGCTTCTCCAGACTTTCGGAGGAGTCTTTAAACTGAGGTCCCGTCTCCGTATGACCTTAGCTGTTGGTGGAACGTAAAACTGAAACACTCACACACTCGACTGGCTGTTCTAAGAAGGGCAATTGCATAGCAACTGATAAGCCTGGTACTTTTTGATAACTGAAGGATAGTTTTTGACAATTCTCAATAAAAACCTATGTTGTGGGTATTCATTAGAACCGCCTCGGTGAGGCGGTTCTAATGAATACCCACAACATAGGTGTATATGGAGAAATAAGGAAAACTATCCTTAAAATATCACAAAATACTTACCATATCTGTTGCTATGTAATTGTCAGTTAATCGCTAAAGAATGTGCACTCAACTCGCTAAGCACTTTAAAAGGAAAATTGTGGTTTGATTGACTGATAGTCTAATGTTGACTCCAAAACAAATAGATACACTGGTTGATTTGAGCTATTGATGATAATCATAATCCTAAGTATTGGGCCAGATAGGCCTGAGCAAACAGTGCAGACCCAGATCAGACTGCTCCTGAAGGAGCAGTCTGATCAGGGTCTACACTGTTTGCCATTTCATTGGCACCTTTTGGACTCCTTGCAGGATCGTGAAACAAATCTGTTGAGAATTACAGCAAGTCCTCAAGGAGTCCAAATTTTTAGGATCTTCACAGTAGGTGGGCATCTCCAAGTGAAAAGGGCCAAACACAGGCTCAGATAAGCATACATCCACACAATCAGATTAGTCAATGAATCAATGAGGAGAAGAACTCTATAAGTAATTTACACTTTCGTTCTAAGTAGAAGTAAAACAAAGATCAGGAATGGATAAAATTAACTTACTCCACCCATCAAAGACAACAAAGGGAAAGAAACACAAACATGAAGCGACCAGACCATAATGGAAACCTAAACGAAGGATGGCCATAAGGACAGTTACTTTCCCACAAAATGGCCAAATGGCCATCCAAAATAAAAAGACACAAGTGATACACACAGTAAGTAACAAACAACAACATAAATAAACCGCCAAATAAACCACCATAAATGCTTGTTTGTCAAATTTGTAACCATGTTATTTGATGAATTTTGTAATAAATATGTTTAAACCAATCAGATTAGTCTTCGCTGTGCGCTATTTAGATGACAGTTGAGCCATTGCTTGAACATAGGGGCTTGAAGAAATAGATGGGCTGCATGATGCTTCCACGCAGAGCTTAAACAGTCTGCACACTAGTACTGGTAAACCGCTCAGAGGATCTAAGCCTGTCCAGGAACCGCGGTGCGAGGTGGACCATCCATGCTTATAAACCCTATTCGTTTCATTGGGCAACAGGGCTTGAGATGTCGTTTCATCTCAATGTCGGGTAAAAGTCCCACAAAATTGGAAACAACGTCTCCAAAATGACCTATACTGTGTTGACGGGGATGTTAAACCTCAAATCAAACAAACAACCGAATTGCTTGAATGTACAGACAAGGAAGACTGTATTCTGTGAAAGGTGCATGGCTGAAATTTCCTGTCTCTATCCCTGAACATAAGTCCCGACCGGTCGGAGAGTGTGTAGCTGATAGATCCAGTACAATTCCTTGATTATTCGGGGTTTGTACTCCTATGGTCATCAGGGTCTGATGGTAAGATTTCAATAATTTGAAATATCATTTGTTCGAGGGCATGGTCAAGGAGGTTGAAATGGTTTGCCACCGGCGTATCCCGTTTTTTCGGGTGTCGCGCTGGTGTTCCGTCATTCGAACCTTCTTGATAAGCCTCGATAGGATTCTTGTGGCTTCTTTATAGGCCGGTTGGATCTGTGCCGGTAACTTTAGCGTCTTCCTTCTTAGACGGCTCCTCTTCCGAAGTGTTCTCCCTGGTCCTCTTCTTGGAACTCTTCTCTTTGGGAACAACCGTAATTCGCGACGAACTGGCTGACGCAGACGTCAGGGTCAGATTGCTCAGGCTTGAGCTAACTGACATGTCGCTGTTGGTCTGTGTTGGACTTCTCCCATGGAACGCTGACCCGGCGCATCCGTCTCCGAGCGAAGAAGGGGTGCATTAAAGCTGGAGGTGTGTGGCTGACGACTCAGATTGGTCGCGCCATGGTCTTGCTCATTGTGACTCATAGCGAATAATTCCTAACTAGTTTCTGCCTAATAGTAGGCTTTCATCAGAGGATGTGTGCGCTTGTCACAGATTTGTGACGAGCTGTGCGATTTTCGCTCTTTATATACCCTCTGGGTCACCCATGGTTACCCATCATTATGTATGTAGACCAGCCCTTTTGGGGGCTGGTGGGCAATTTTTGCCTTTGTGAAGACTGTCACCGGCCCTTTGGGGGCCGGTTGACGTTATTTCCATTTCGTTGTTATGGAGAGAACGTCGTCACCAGCCCCTGGGGGCCGGTGACGTCATAATCCATTGTTATTAATGGGCACAAGACGTTCACCGGCCCCTACGGGGCCGGGCGACGTTTTCCTTTACTATTTTGGTTAGGATTGTGGCATTAGTTGGTCCGTTTGGGGCCGCTTTGTATTATCGGTAGCCTAAATACATGTATTTATATGTATCGTATGTATTTTATTGTCGGCACCGGTACCGATTTTTGGACAGTCTTTGAAAGGGAATACATTTTCGCTGTTTATTTACAGGCTTTGTGGGGTAACTGAAGTGAGGCGCATTTGCAATTTATTGTTAATTTATGTTAATTGACGGGTGGGATGGGGGAGAGAATGTTAGTATAACATGTATAAGATGATTGTTTACATGCAAAGGTATGAAATTGTTTATAATAAACGGTCAAAATGAAACTTATTTGTTTTCATTTACATACCTTTATTTCGAAGTTGGCCATTGTGAATAAATCATCACTTAAGGAGAGTTCTGTATTGAATTTCTCTTCTAGGAAAGGTCCTAGAAATCTATCTAATTTTTCTATTGTGAAGTCCCGTGTGTTCGGGTCCTTGGCACTTCGACTTTCCCCTGTAATTCCTTCGTGTTTGTTACGAATATGCTCACACATAGAATCTTTTCTAGTGAACAATAGCCCACAATGCTGGCATAAGATACGGAGTCCTTTGTGTGCCGTTTCCAGGTGTCTCCGCAGGCTTTTTAGGTGTTTGTATGTCTTGTTACATTCCAAACATGGATGAATTTCCGTAGTTAGCTATTAGTGCGACAATTGTGCGACGTTATGACGTCCTCTTTATGCCAGTTTTGGGGCGTCTTTGCCCCGTAATTGCAAACGTATTTGAGCTAACTAATAGGTTGCGTGTTCGGGATAGAGAGAGGAGTAAGGGGACATAAATGTGAAAGGTGCATGGCTGAAATTTCCTGTCTCTATCCCTGAACATAAGTCCCGACCGGTCGGAGAGGTGTGTAGCTGATAGATCCAGTACAATTCCTTGATTATTCGGGGTTTGTACTCCTATGGTCATCAGGGTCTGATAGTAAGATTTCAATAATTTGAAATATCATTTGTTCGAGGGCATGGTCAAGGAGGTTGAAATGGTTTGCCACCGGCGTATCCCGTTTTTTCGGGTGTCGCGCTGGTGTTCCGTCATTCGAACCTTCTTGATAAGCCTCGATAGGATTCTTGTGGCTTCTTTATAGGCCGGTTGGATCTGTGCCGGTAACTTTAGCGTCTTCCTTCTTAGACGGCTCCTCTTCCGAAGTGTTCTCCCTGGTCCTCTTCTTGGAACTCTTCTCTTTGGGAACAACCGTAATTCGCGACGAACTGGCTGACGCAGACGTCAGGGTCAGATTGCTCAGGCTTGAGCTAACTGACATGTCGCTGTTGGTCTGTGTTGGACTTCTCCCATGGAACGCTGACCCGGCGCATCCGTCTCCGAGCGAAGAAGGGGTGCATTAAAGCTGGAGGTGTGTGGCTGACGACTCAGATTGGTCGCGCCATGGTCTTGCTCATTGTGACTCATAGCGAATAATTCCTAACTAGTTTCTGCCTAATAGTAGTCTTTCATCAGAGGATGTGTGCGCTTGTCACAGATTTGTGACGAGCTGTGCGATTTTCGCTCTTTATATACCCTCTGGGTCACCCATGGTTACCAATCATTATGTATGTAGACCGGCCCTTTTGGGGGCTGGTGGGCAATTATTGCCTTTGTGAAGACTGTCACCGGCCCTTTGGGGGCCGGTTGACGTTATTTCCATTTCGTTGTTATGGAGAGAACGTCGTCACCGGCCCCTGGGGGCCGGTGACGTCATAATCCATTGTTATTAATGGGCACAAGACGTTCACCGGCCCCTATGGGGCCGGGCGACGTTTTCCTTTACTATTTTGGTTAGGATTGTGGCATTAGTTGGTCCGTTTGGGGCCGCTTTGTATTATCGGTAGCCTAAATACATGTATTTATATGTATCGTATGTATTTTATTATAATTTGTTTGAATTGAGTTTTACCTCCCTGTGAACACCATTTAGACATTAATTCCAGTTTTGTGGGGTTTTTCCCTGACATTGAGATGAAATCGCATATCAAACTGTACCGTCCAAACAAACCTATAGGGTTTACAGGACTTGCACCACTTTGCCTGGGCAGGCTTAGACCTTCTAAACTGTTTACCAGTACTCATGTGTGGTTGGTTTCAGCTGTTTGTGGAAGTATCATGCAGTCCAATCTATTTTTCCAAGCCCTGATGGGTAGGGTCCATATCACATGTGTGACCTTGTAGCTTTTGATGTGTATAGATTATTGGGAGTTTGATATGGCACTTATCATTGCATTTGTATCTATTTATAGTACCCCTGATGCTCCAGCACCCCCTGGTGGTCAACAGAACGATGAAGATGACTTCAGTGATAAGAGTGACTCAGATGGCAGTGTAAACAGTGATGATTTTGACTAGCTTCAAATAACTGAGAATTAAGAAAGTGGACAGTTCACGAAGGGGGGTGGATATATCCGGGGCCAGTTGAAAACTAACAATGTCATTTGTTAACATATTGTTACAAATTCAGTCATCTAAAGAGGCAAACATGCTTATATTTTTGCTGAACATTGCTGGAACATAGGGGCTTGAGAAATAGATGGGCTGCATGATGCTTCCACGCAGAGCTAATACCGTCCGCACACTAGTACTGGTAAACCGCTCAGAGGATCTAAGCCTGTCCAGGGACCGCGGTGCGAGGCGGACCATCCATGCTTATAAACCCTATTGGTTTCATTGGGCGGCAGGGCTTGAGATGTCATTTCATCTCAATGTCAGGTAAAAGTCCCACAAAATTGGAAGTAACATCTCCAAAATGACCTATACTGTGTTGAATGGGACGTTAAACCTCAAATCAAACAAACAAACAAATTTCTTGAACATACAGACAAGGAAGACTGTATTCTGGTTTGTTCAACCCTTATCTTGCTGTTCACGACAACCCCTATCTTTGGAAACAGTGGAGATCCAGATCAGATGGCTTCTGAAGAAGCCATCTGATCAGGATCTACACTGTTTGGCATTCAGTTTATGAATTTGTAGCAATGAATTACAGCAAGTAATTTGATTGGTTGATAGACAGAAATGGGTGTGGCTTAAATGAATATTCAGCAAGAGAAGGGTTAAACAACATTTAACATAAAAGTCCTAAAAATTTGGACACCATGAGGACTTGCTGTAATTCTCCTAAACTTTAAAAAAAAAATGTTTCATGATCAGACAAGGAGTCCAAAAGATTCAGATGGAATGGCAAACAGAGTAGACCCAGGAGCTGTCTGATCTGGGGTTGCACTGTTTACTTAGGCTTATCTGTCCAAATACTTAGGATCATTACGCTATTCATTTCCAACAGATAATTTGTTTGAATTGAGGTTTTACCTCCCCATCAACACCATTTAGGAGACATTAATTCCAATTTTTTGGGGTTTTTCCCCGACATTTAGATGAAATGGCATATCAAACCCTACTAAACTTATAGGGTTTACAGGACTCGCACCACTTTGCCTGGGCCGGCTTAGACCTTCTAAACTGTTAACCAGTACTTGTGTGGTTGGTTTCAGCTGTTTGTGGCAGTATCATGCTGTCCAATCTATTTCTCCAAGCCCTGATGGGTAGGGTCCATATCACATGTGTGACCTTGTAGCTTTTGATGTGTATAGATTATTTTGAGTTTGATTTGGTACTTATCATTGGATTTGTATCTATTTATAGTACCCCTGATGCTCCAGCACCCCCTGGTGGTCAACAGAACGATGAAGATGACTTCAGTGATAAGAGTGACTCAGATGGCAGTGTAAACAGTGATGATTTTGACTAGCTTCAAATAACTGAGAATTAAGAAAGCGGACAGTTCACGAAGGGGAGGGGGGGGGGATATATCCGGGGCCAGTTGAAAACTAACAATGTCATTAGTTATCATATTGTTAAAAATTCAGTCATCTAAAGAGGCAAACATGCTTATATTTTTGCTGAACATTGCTGGAACATAGGGGCTTGAGAAATAGATGGGCTGCATGATGCTTCCACGCAGAGCTAATACCGTCTGCACACTAGTACTGGTAAACCGCTCAGAGGATCTAAGCCTGTCCAGGGACCGCATTGCGAGGCGGACCGTCCATGCTTATAAACTGTATTGGTTTCATTGGGCGACAGGGCTTGAGATGTCATTTCATCGCAATGTCGGGTAAAAGTCCCACAAAATTGGAAGCAACATCTCCAAAATGACCTATACTGTGTTGACGGAGTCGTTAAACCACAAATCAAACAAACAAACAAATTGCTTGAACATACAGACAAGGAAGACTGTATTCTGGTTTGTTTAAACAATATTTAACCCTTATCTTGCTGAATATTCATTTAAGCCACACCCATTTCTGTCTATCAACCAATCAAATTACTTGATGTAATTTATTGCTACAAATTCATAAACTGAATGCCAAACAGTGTAGATCTTGATCAGATGGCTTCTTCAGAAGCCATCTGATCTGGATCTACACTGTTTGCAAAGATAGGGCTTGTCGTGAACAGCAAGATAAGGGTTAACATAGAAGTCCTAAAAATTTGGACACCGTGAGGACTTGCTGTAATTCTCCTAAACTTTAAAAAACAATGTTTCATGATCAAACAAGGAGTCCAAAAGATGCAGATGGAATGGCAAACAGAGTAGACCCTTCTGGAGCCATCTGATCTGGAGTTGCTCTGTTTACTTAGGCTTATCTGTCCAAATACTTCGGATCATTACACTATTCATTTCCAACAGATAATTTGTTTGAACTGAGGTTTTACCTCACCATCAACAACATTTAGGAGACATTAATCCCAATTTTGTGGGGGTTTTCCCTAACATTGAGATGAAATCGCATATCAAACTGTACCGTCCAAACAAACCTATAGGGTTTACAGGACTTGCACTACTTTGCCTGGGCAGGCTTAGACCTTCTAAACTGTTTACCAGTACTCATGTGTGGTTGGTTTCAGCTGTTTGTGGAAGTATCATGCTGTCCAATCTATTTCTCCAAGCCCTGATGAGTAGGATCTATATCACATGTGTGATCTTGTAGCTTTTGATGTGTATAGATTATTGTGAGTTTGTATTGGCACTTATCATTGGATTTGTATCTATTTATAGTACCCCTGATGCTCCAGCTCCCCCTGGTGGTCAACAGAACGATGAGGATGACTTCAGTGATAAGAGTGACTCAGATGGCAGTGTAAACAAAAGGCGTTTTCTTTGCCATGTCAGGGGTGGAGGCAGAGAATAATGGAAGCCAGAACTGATAATGTATGTTAGCTTTTTTCCTCGGCCAGATATTCGAAAACAGGGCTGTGCTCTGACACATTTGGCAGTCGAAATTGGCAACACGTCATCACATACTAGAGCCCGTCTTTGGTCTGATTCCTGCACTCAAAATTCTAAAATCGCTATAGAACTGTGTTTCTTAGGACAAACGCTGTACCTTGGGTGCGATTTGTGCCTTCCTCCGATTAAGAGTTCAGTATATTCCCATTGGTCAGCTGACACCTGTCGAATTGACAAGTGCCAGCACATTGGAGGCCCTGGGAAGAGCAGTTCATAAACTAATCCCATTTAGCGAGATGGGGGTAGCCCCTATGTGCTTTTAGCGCCCGGTTACCTTACAAAATCTATCAAGTCAAGTCAGTGTAAACAGTGATGATTTTGACTAGCTTCAAATAACTGAGAATTAAGAAAGCGGACAGTTCACGAAGGGGGATGGATATATCCGGGGCCAGTTGAAAACTAACAATGTCATTAGTTAATATATTGTTACAAATTCAGTCATCTAAACAGGCAAACATGCTTATATTTTTGCTGAAAAAATGTAAGTAGCTTCTGCAAATGCAAAAGCTGCTCACCATTACGAAAACACTCCTATACTAAGTATTGTAAATTTTACCTTTGAAAAACGAAAATTTTCTGATGAAAAATTGTGATATTTTTCTTATTTCTGCTCAAAATATAGATTGTGGGTACTCGTTAGAACCGCCTCAACGAGGCGGTTCTATCGAGTACCCACAATCTATGTTTTTGAGCAGAAATAAGAAAATCGTTGAGGCGGTTCTAACGAGTACCCACAATCTATATTTTGAGCAGAAATAAGAAAAATAATGTGTACCCCTTAAACCCCAGTTTTACTATATAAAAGTGGGGTTCAAGGGGGTCAAAATTATATAGGCGTGTTTTACGTGATGCATTTTTTCTGCAAAAATACCAAAGTATTATTCAAAGATATAGTTTGTACTTGGCTAGAACAGATAACAATCAAGTTGACCACTAATGAGCTCCTTAACCCTTCTCTTGCTGAATATTCATTTTAGCCACACCCATCTCTGACTTTGAACCAATCAGATTACTTGATGTAATTTATTCCTACAAATTCATACACTGAATGTCAAACAGTGTAGATCCTGATCAGATGGCTTCTTCAGAAGGCATCTGATCTGGATCTACACTGTTTCCAAAGATAGCTTCTTCAGAAGCCATCTGATCTGGATCTACACTGTTTTCAAAGATAGGGGTTGTCATGAACAGCAAGATAAGGGTTAAACTAACGAAGCTTTGAACAACGTCCCTGATGGTTTTAGCCTTGCTTGGGTCACATGTGAGACATTAGGTATGCAACAGATGATCGGGTAGTTTTATCCGGGTTTTCACTCACCTTTCCTTTTAGGGAAGTTCCACTTCACGAAAAGGGGCTGGTTGGATGAGGAAAAGATCTTCTGTATTGTTGGCATGAGGATGTCAAACTGATATTAGCTTACATTTCGGTCAAATAAAAAATGATGTTAAGAGTTATAGTTTGAACAATTTAACATGAGACTGACGTTTGTGCAATGAATAAATTAGTCAATCTTATCGCCTAATATGTCGGCTTTCGTAAACTTCTCTTGAATTTTCGGCATCTCTTGAATAATGATAACGACTCATTTACCGACCTCTATGTATTGTATAACAATATTGCCAAATTCGGAAAACAACAAAGACAAATATATACATTCAGTCGGGTGTGAAACTGTTAATAGAGTTCACCAGTCTCAGGTCAACTTGTTCGCACTATACATGTAAGATGAAGATAGATGAATAGGTAGGGATTTTTTGTTAGTTTTTGCTGAATATTTACTAGAAACATAGTTCCAGATAAGGAGGAACAACAAATATGATTTTCCTTATTTCTTGTCAGAAACATACCGGCATGTTGTGTGTACATTAAGGAAAACATGCCTATACAAACACATTGTAAACTTTATCACCAAAAAATGAAAATTTTCTTACGAAAAATTGTGGTAATTTTCTTATTTCTGCTCAAAACATAGGTTGTGGATGCTCGTTAGAACTGCCTCGGCGAGGCGGTTCTAACGAGTACCCACAATCTATGTTTTTGAGCAGAAATAAGAAAAATAATGTATACCCCTGCAAACCCCAGTTTTACTATATAAAAGTGGGGTTTATAGGGGGTCAAATTTATATAGGCGTGTTTTCGTGATGCTTGTTAGAATCGCCTCATCGAGGCTATTCTAACAAGTACCAACAACATGTTTTGATGTAGAAAAATTATCCCCAGGTTATCCACAGTATTCCTTATCTGGAGCTAAGTAGAAATATACAAATCTATCTCAAATGTACCACAAAAGGATAATTTTAATTTTTTTATGCCCCCAACTTTGAAAAAGTTGGGGGGCATATTGCTTCTGGCTTGTCCGTTTGTTTGTACGCTCGTCACGCTTTCTTCTGCATAGCATAACTTAACAACCATGTACGCTAGTGTTTTGAAATTTCATATATGGTTTCCTCATGAAAAAATAGTTGACCCATGATTTGGAATGACTAGTACATCACCTGATTAACATATGAAAAAAAATCTGAATTATTTTTTTTTGCGATAATGGCCTTTTGAAAATTTGGGCATTTATGGACAAGCATATGGTTGGGGGCATAGTGTTTTACAAACACCATTTCTAGTTTGTTTTGTTTTTTTTATGTTTGTTTGTTTTTTTTGTTGTTGTTTTTTTTCATAAAATATGACAAAAAATCTAGGTTTCAAAAATCTAGGTTTCAAGAAGAAAGAAGTTTGGTAGTGTCTGGAAAACCCTAAACACAGTTTTATTTGGCCTTGGGCATTTGCTCTATGTTAGAGTAGTCCCCCATCCTAAAAGTATAAGGCCCTCGAGGTATATCCTTGCTTATTAAAATGAGCCAACTCACAAGAAAATGGTCCTGAACATTCTCTGGTTTATGTTCTTTAACTGCACATGTGCAGACTAGTAATAGGGCTAAAGGCATTACTTCTTGCATGAAGGAACCTTTAGGGGAATGGGAACACCTTCAGGGGAGGCAACTCCTGCAAAATTATTTTTGTCTCCCATATCAATAGGGGTCAACTCTTAAAGGAAAGAATTTGCTCCTGAGGAGCAAATTCTTTCCTTTAAGAGTAGACCCCTTTTCCAGTGGGACAGGGCTTACAGAAAAGCATAAGCGCAGTCTGGCCAGAGCCTTTGCTTCCTGTAGATGTGACAAGTACCTTTTCTCACGAGCTGGCTTAGATGTGTATATAAATGATTTTTCATTGTAAGCGGGACCAGTGCAATAGATAAGCTAAAGTTAATTGGTATATATGATAATCATGTTTTGTAATATTTTGCAATAAATAAAATATGAAGTATAGTCTTTTCTTTCCCATATTTGCCTTGCTCCATGTAGTAAGTTATGCGTAGATGTAGTTCTCATAGCTCATATTGCTCATTTGCCATTACGGGTATTAATAGTGCCAGGTAAGAATATATGGAGCACATATTGTTCCTTGGTTACATTCCACAAACCTAAGCTAGTATAACAGTCAGTATATATATGCTCCATCTTACTAATTGCCATGGGCAGATAATGCCCCGCTTGTGGAACTCTTGTTCATAACTGTTCAACCATTTGAGATAGAGCCTTCATATTTGGGATGTAGGTTCCTTATGACAAGTGCTTTCGACTCATACACAAAATTTTGACTTGTGACCTTGACCTTTGACCTACTTTTCCATAACTTTTAAACCATTTGAGATAGAGCCTTCATATTTGGCATGTATGTTCCTTGTGACAAGAGCGTCCCACACATACAAAAAAATTGATCTGTGACCTTTGACCTACTTGGTCATAACTTTTGAACCATTTGAGATAGAGCCTTCATATTTGGCATGTAGGTTTCGTGTGACAAGGGCATCCCACTCAAACATAAGTATTTACCTGTGACTTACTTTATCATAACTTTTGAACTCTTTGACATAGAGCCTTCATATATGGTAAGTTCCCTGTGACAAAGGCTTCCCATTGACAAACAAATTTGACCTGTGACCTTGACCTTTGGTCTACTATGTCAAAACTTTTTAACCATAGGAGATAGAGCCTTCATATTTGGGATGTAGGTTCCTTGTGACAAGGGCTTTACCACTTATACAAAAACATATTTTGACCTGTGAGCTTGACCTTGACCTTGACCTGTGATCTACTCTTTATGTTCTTTGTGATGAGGGTTTCCTTCCCATACAAAAAAGTTTGACCTGTGTACTTGACCTTTGACCTGCATCACAACTTTTGAACCATTTGAGATAGAAATAGAAGTGGAGGCAATGATCAGGAATCAATACAATTAGCCCACAGCTCCCATCAGAGACAACAAAGGGAAAGAAACACAAACATGAAACAACATACCCTAATGGAAACATCAATAGCAGAAAGCCAAAAGGACAGTTACTTCCCACAAAATGGCCAATAGGCTATCCAAAATAAAATACTATAATCGACACAAACACCCAAAGGCAAACCATAACAAAAATAAACCGTGACAGAAGAGCCTTCATATTTGGCATGTATGTTCCTTCTGACAAGGGCCTCCCACCCATACAAAAATTTTGACCTTGACCTACTTCATCATATTATTGACTCGCCCCCGTATTACCTACCATTTGTACAGTATGGATCAGATGAGCGATCCAGGGCCATCATGCCCCTCCTGTTTTATTCGATCTATTTTATATTTATGCATATATTATCAGGCAGTTGTGAATACACCACAACCACTTTATAACACTATTTTTGGGGTCCAAAACAGAAATTGTGTAATGGTTAAGGGGAATGGGAACACCTTCAGGGGAGGCAACTCCTCCAAAAGTATTTTGTCTCCCGTGTCAATAGGGGTCAACTCTTGAGGAGCAAATTCTTTCTTTTAAGAGTAGACCCCTTTTTCAGTGGGACAAGGCTAAAAGAAAAGCGTACAGGAAGTGTTATGTCCAAACAAAAATCTATAGATTATATAGAAAAAAAAACTTATGGCCATTTTGTGTCGCGCATGGTGTGATCATCATCAGCATCATATTTTTTTAACATGCAGGTTTTCTTTTGCTCCAGCATTTCAGTGGTTTCTTGCTGTCGAGTCCTCGGCGTTGTTTCATCTCTGTGGTTGTTTGATTTTTGTGTTCACAAAAATGTTGCACTGATGAGTTAGGAGGCCTTCATGCAGACTGAACAAATTATTTGTCTTAATCGCGACGGAAGTAAGGGCGAGGATTGTGGCCACATAAAATCGATTTAAGCACCCCAGTGGAATTTGTTTCCGCTGACCGTTCCAAGGTGGTTCTTCTGTCGCGTTTTATTTTTGTAATGGTTTGTCTTTGGGTGTTTGTGTCGCTTATATTATTTTATTTTGGATAGCCTATTGGCCATTTTGTGGGAAAGTAACTGTCCTTTTGTCTTTCCGCTATTGATGTTTCCATTAGGGTCTGTTGTTTCATGTTTGTGGTTCGTTCCCTTTGGTGTCTCTGATGGGAGCTGTGGGTTAATTGTATCGATTCTTGATCATTGCCTCCACTTCTATTTTGTTTGTTTGTTTGATTTGAGGGTTAACAACCTCGTCAACACCGTAAAGGTTATTTTGGAGACGTTACATCCAATTTCGTGGGACTTTACCCGGCATTGAGATGAAATGACATCTCGAGCCCTGCCGCCCAATGAAACCAATATGGTTTATATGCATGGATGGGCCGACTCGCACCGCTTTGCCTGGGCAGACTTTAAGATCCTCTAAGCGGTTTACCAGAAATCGTGTGCGGGTCAGCATGGAAGCATCATGCAGCCCATATATTTCTGCAAGCCCCGATGGGCGGGGGCCTTTAACATGCAGGTACAGGGGCAACGTCCACATAAGTGCCCCCCCCCCCCCCATCCCAGGTAGCTTGCTTGCTGCATGCATGGCAGATCTCACACCAGATCTCCAGGTGTGTCTATCAATAGGATCGATAGCCAAGAGCTCTTTGTGATCTCAGTCGCTTCCAGGTCATCTTGGGCCTGCCAGGCCCATGTTTTCTATCCACTAGTATCTCACAGGCTGTCTTAACTGCACCGTTGGAGCGTTATACATGTCCATACCAGCGATATGAATCTATTTTTCCATCCCTTTGTCAAGCTGTCAACATTTGCGAGCACCCTAGCATTCACCCAAATGTCCAAGTTTATTTCTCAAGTACTATAAGAGCTTCATTAATGATACTTGGTACAAAATTGTATCTAGGAATATCAACTTTAATGCATGTATCCATATTTGACCTTGACCTACATTTCATGGTTGTGAACATTTGCAACCATCCCAGCATTCACCCATATGGTCAAGTTTTTTTCTCAAGAATTGCAAGAGCTTAATTTATACTTGCTACAAACTTGTATCTAGGGGTGGCCAATACGACAGCCTAATACATTAGCGGTAACCAGTACAGTGCACATTCTTTCACCAGAAACTAACAACTGCCCTTCCTGAATCAGCGGTAGGGAAAGAATGACCGTAGAAAAGATTTTATGATCAATCTCCACGAAAGAATGTTGCCAACCCCGGTAGGTATCGAACCCGCGTCCTGATCTCCAATCAGCTGTGTATACGACTAAGCTACCGAGGTCGGCTTGATTTGCATAGAGATCCCCACCCAATCAGTGGCAGTGGTACATCACAGAAACTGTTCAAATCACTAACTGTGACACGCCACAGATGAGGTTCATAGCTTGCATAGCAAACACTAGTGATTGAATTTGGCTCACATTTGTGGTGGATCATAGGTAACGTTTATTCAAGTGAAACATTGATCAGTGATAGTGTAAGATATTTATACACAGTATAATTAAAAGCTTAATTAAATCAAAGCACTGAGAGTACTGGTGGGTCGATCGTCTCTGAGTGTAGGTTGGGGAAAATAGTCCTGAGCTGAGAATCGAACTGTTCGTTTAACTTTAAGCAAATACAGTAGAGCTGATCTGACATCGCGTTATGTGGCGTCTGATTTTGTATATTCTGTTTGCCAATGTCCAAGTGTACGAGCACAGTCCAACCGCCCTTTTACTAAATACATGCGCTGCATGATGCGTCCACGCAGAGCTGAAAGTCCCGTAACATTGGAAGTAACCTCTCCAAATGACCTATACAGTGTTAACGGGGACGTTAAACCTTAAATCGAACGAGCTCGGTCCAGAATTTTTTTCTTATGCTGCGCTCTGACGTCTTAGGGTAGTACACAGAGGGGGGAGGGTGCAAACGCAGCCCCCTCCCATCTTTTTGAAATTATTTCAGATTCATAGTTTTTCACCCTCTGCAAAATATCTGAAATCCGCATCTTTTCAGAGTCTGCGTACAGCCCTGAATCATGTTCAAAAATGTTGTTGCATACATATGGCGAACAGTGCCGACCTGATCAGAAGAAATGTACTCTATATCCGATCTTGGTCTACGCTGTATGTCAAATAACGGTACCACCTATAAAGTCTGGGCTACTCATTTTTGCACTCAAACATTTCAGGGTTCTAAAATTTAGTTCTTAGCAGGAGTGCGAAAAGTCTATTTTTACTCGTTTTATAAATGGAATGTTCCGAAAGACGTCACGTGACAGCGTGGCCAGGATTAAGATCCTTCCTTCCTACTGATACTGCGTTGGTCACATTTGACCATTACCGCAGGTGTAAATTACATACACTCCAGGTTTGCAGGATAAAAGCCTACACAGTAATCATTTCATCACGTGAGCAACCTGGCTTTCGTTTAACCCTCAAATGCCACTATTTAAGCAAACAGTGAAGTTCCTGTGCAACCTGCTGACCAGACGCCACATTCCGCGGCGTCTGATCTGGGTATTATCCAGCACACGATTCCTTTCAGCTCTTGTTGCATCGATAAAAATAGCGCAACGTTTCAAGTGCTATTAATAAAACATACTATTGGTTTTCCCAAATCAGTGATGGTCACGTGGACAACTGCATGAATTCCGTTTGGCCATTTAGTAAATTAGGGTCGATCGTAAACCGATCGTAAACCGATCGACCCAAAAATGTATAGATTACATAGAAAAATTACCATAAATGGTCATTTTTCTACATAATCTTTACATTTTATATATTATAGAGGATCTTACAAGAGTGTTCATTTCACATGAAATGAGCCTTAGGCAAGTTTAGTAAATTACATATGAAATGGCCATGAGTATAAGATTCTGTCAATCATATAACCATTTTAATTCAGATTTATTGCTGAAGAAGATAAGAAACATAAAGAGTTTTCATGGAAGTCATCATGACATCACAAGCAAGTAACCATGTGTTATTACGTGTGGTCATACAATTTTTTCAATATGACATTATCCACTTAATAAAACCGGCCCCGAAAGCTCAGTCGGTAGAGTGTCCGCTCCGGGGAACGGGAAGTCACGGGTTCGATCCCGGGCCGCGACATACCAATGTCGTTAACAATGGTACTAGCTGCTCCTCGCTTGGCATTCAGATTTACGGGGTAGAGCTAGGACTGGTCGACCCAGTGTCAGGATAATGTGACTGGGTGTGGTATCATGTAATGTGTCTGGGACATGATACTTCAGTGAGGTAGCACTATAAAAGTGAGCATTGAGCTCCCTGTCGCAACCAGACAGCGTCGTGATATAACTGAAATTAAATCAATCTTGAAAATCCACAATCAGTTATGCATATATCTGCAAGATAAAATATGAACATCTCCCTAAATAATTCCTTTTTCGTATTTGGTGGATTCATTCCCTGGGGACTCAAGAATGGGTTCGACCCATCCATGGTAAACGAGTCATCGAAGTTCGAGCCATTGAAGTTCACAGTAGTTTGTCATTTCTAACAATGACTTATCTTAATCAAAAGGAATAAGTGCAGCTGTTGGTGTGTTTTAACCCTTGTCCTGCTAATCCCGGATATGCCTTACCTTTGAAACAATGTAGATCCAGATCAGATGGCTTCTGACGAAGCCATCTGATCAGGATCTACATTGTTTGCCATTCAGATTGTGAATTTGTTGCAATAATTTGCATCAAGTAATCTGATTGGTTGATAATCTGTAGTGGGTGTGGCATATATAAATATTCAACAGGACAAGGGTTAAGATGGATAATGAGACCAGTCTTAGTCCTGAACTTTTGCTGATAGAAGATAGAGCATGAGAGGTCAGACATGGTGTAGCTTTGGCTCTGGCCTTATGCTGACCAGGGTTCTGCTCGGCTTTGATGATTTGTTTGCCACTAGCACCCCTTTGTTTGGTCCCCACAGCTCTGTAGGTACGTTGGTCTTTGAGGGAGGCACAGGGCATCACTGTACGTATTGCCTCTCCTGACCATACTGGGAGCGTTTGCTCACTTGTACTTCTCCGAAGAGGATTGTCTTTGACAAACATTCATCAGGAATTCTGGTACAGACATGGCCTGTTCATCCTGTCCATGGACCGCCTTGTTAAGGTGATGCTGGCATGGGTGTAGACTGGAATCAGTCCAAAAGTTTAACCAATATCTTCTCATTTGTATTAGCAATGATTTATATTATTCTCCTCTAATACTTTCTGATCTCCAAAACATTCATTCATTTGGTGCTATGGGATGGAAGTCATTGCTTTTGAGCTGGGATAAAATTAATAAGCATATTCTTATAAGTGAAATGATTAAATCCAGTCTAGCATGGTTGTTGCATGCATAGCTACACATCTGGCTACGACGAAGGGTTTCCGTGGCCTAGTGGATAGGAGCGCTGACTCTTAATCATTAGGTCTCTCACCGCTATGGTTCGAGCCTGACTCGGGTCACACCTGAGATGCCAAGTCCTGCAATGGAAGGTGAGGTGGTTTTCTCGGAGTACTCCGGTTTTCGCCCTCCTCTGATAAATAATAGGCTCGATATAAGTAAATTATCTTGAAAGGGCCATAATACTAAAAACAAGCTCCAAGGCCGAGTAGAGTGCTGGCCCTTAATTATTAGGTCTCTTACCTCTGTGAGCTTGAGCCTTGCTTGGGTCCATCAAACACGCCTATATAGTTTTGACCCCCACTTTTATATAGTAAAACTGGGGTTTACAGGGGTAAACCTTATTTTTCTTATTTCTGCTCTAAAATATAGATTGTGGGTACTCATCGAGGCGGTTCTAACGTGTACCCACAATCTATATTTTGAGCAGAAATAAGACAAAAATCGCAATTTTTCATCTTGAATTTTTCATTTTTACGGCGGTAAAATTTACATTGTATTTGTATAGGCATGTTTTCGTAATGACACGTGAAACACTAAATTTTGCAAAGGTAGGTCAGGTGGTTTTTCCAATGGTCGCCCGTCTGATTAACGATCAGTTAAATATAAGAGAAACATTCCTGAAAGGGCAGTAAACCCAAAAGTAAGTCGTATTCACCTCAAGTTGTACAAGAAATTAGCACTGCGCATACATTCTAAATTAAGATCATGCTTAAATCAAGTGATATTTTGGATATATTTCCTGATAACATGCCTAATGTTACTTGCACAACTGAACTGAGCATGAAAACTACAGTCTGGGGCTTCGACAGTTTAAACCATTAAAATGTCAATCACAACAATTGTCTGCTTTGTTGTCTGCTGGTTACTTTAAAAGACTGTCGCAAATAGTATAGACCCAGATCTGGGGCCATACTCTTGGCCGTAAATAGTGTAGACCCAGATCAGACTGCTCCACTAGGAGCAATCTGATCTGGGTCCGCACTGTTTGCCTATATGCAAAATCATAAGTTTGAAAAGTTT
The DNA here is from genome assembly GCA_963580285.1 of Lucinisca nassula. Taxonomy (NCBI): domain Eukaryota; kingdom Metazoa; phylum Mollusca; class Bivalvia; order Lucinida; family Lucinidae; genus Lucinisca; species Lucinisca nassula. The sequence continues at coordinate 137,563,216 of OY757013.1, forward strand.
GCAAGACGACATAAACAGACAACAGGAAGAGTGTAGTAAGGCTTCACATGACCTTAATCATGTTGACTGGGCTACCAAAGCCAAGACCAACAAACCGACCAAGCCTCCATCGATCACCATCTGCTTCAGTAATCGGGCCCCCCGTAATGTGTAGTACTACATGTAGTAAATGTATATCTGTAGAATGAATGACACATTTGAACCAAATGTATAGTGTTGTATGTGCACGTTTGTGGACACTGTTTATCTAAATGACTAAGAAAATCACCAAAACGTGAAAAACAACTTAAACGTTAAAAGTCCTGAATGAAAAATTCGACTCATTTCATATAGTGCAATTATTTTCCGAAATATTAAAAAAAAAAGTTCAATAGTTTCAAAAAGTTTCCAATTTGGAATCAGCTGCACGTACATGTAGTCTTTTACCAAAATGACATACATTCATGTGTTAACCCATCTCTGCCTTCCAACGGGGACATTGCCAAACAGCGAGGACCCAGATCAGACGCCACGAAACGCGGCGTCTGATCTGGGTCCTCACTGTTTTTTTTTTGTTTTTTTAAGTATACTAACTTTTTGTAGATTTGTCAAATTACGGACAATAAACGAGACATCCCTTGCATTGAAAATGGACCGATCCCAAGCAATAAGGTAAAAGATTCCTTTTTGTCGAAGTGGGTAAATTTATCATGCGTCAGTTGTACCGAGTCCCGTAAACGAGTTTCAATTGAAGTCTGTATCAGCCCCTTGTTCAAACATAACCTTACCAGGATAAATATCAGAATCAATTCATTACAAATCAGAAAATTTACTTAGGGTATCAGCCGCTTATTGATGACTTTCTAAGCCGTTTCGTGATAAAAGATCTTCATGCGGCCTACCAACAACATTACCAAAAGTTACACCAGTTTTCTTGTTGTTGTTGTTTTTTTTTACACATTTTCTCTGTGTGTGTGTGTGTGTGTGTGTGTGTGTGTGTGTGTGTGTGTGTGTTTTCTGATCTTTATTATTGTTGTTGTAGCTCACAAAAACCTCTTTAAATCAGTGTTCATTATAACACGAATTTATTATTTAACACAGTTTAAAGATGAATCCCATAAATGTGTAAATATATAAAAATGGCCATAAATGGTCATTTTCTATATAATCTATACATTTTGTTTGGGTATGGCACGGTTGTTTAACTCGCACTGTTCCTGCTCTTGATCACAACAGCAGTGGTATGAAAAGGTTGTGATGTAGTAGTAGTAGTAGTAGTAGTAGTAGTAGTAGTAGTAATTAGTTTTTGTATGATTTGAGGTTTAACGTCCCCGTAAACACTTTAAAGGTCATTTTTGAGACGTTGCTTCCAATTTTGTGGGGCTTTTACCCGACATTGAGATGAAATGACATCTCAAGCCCTGTCGCCCAATGAAACACATAGGGTTTATTAGCATGGACGATCCGCCTTGCACCGCGGTTCCTGGACAGGCTTAGATTCTCTAAGCGGTTTACCAGTACTAGTGTGCGGGCCGGATTCAGCTCTGCGTGGAAGCATCATGCAGCCAATATATTTCTGCAAGCCCCTTTGGGCGGGGGCCGAGTGGTAATTAGTAATAGTGTATTACTTCACCCGAAGAACAAAATTGCCCGTCGTTCATCACGAAGACACGCCTATATAAATGCATTATAAATTTTACCACCGAAAAACGAAAATTTTAAGAGAAAAAATTGTGATATCGTTTCTTAATTTTGCTAAAAATATAGATTGTTGGTACAAGTTAGAACCGCCTCATCAAGGCAGTTCTAATGAGTACACACGATCTATATTTTAGAGCAGAAATAAGAAAAATAAGGTTTACCCCTGTAAACCATAGTTTTTCTATATGGGCCCCGTCAAGCGATTTTGGTACTTATCGCCTATGCGAGCAGCGAAGGTTCAGGCGAGCCTGCGCATCCGCGCAGTCTCGCCATAACCTTCGCTGCTGGCCCCTCTGAATGGCTGGGCATGCGCAGTTAAAATTTGTCATGACGGAATGTTCGAAGACACAAATTCGCTTGGCGGGGCTCATATTATATAGGCGAGTTTTCGTGATGAAAATTCCTTGCAAAGACCAGTAACCCAACGTTAGTACATGTACGCTCATTTGATTTTCCTGTGTCGCGACACAGTTCATCATGAAATGTTCTTGTTTCAAAAGTCACTGAATCCTTATCTGAGAATAAGATTAAACTGACCACCACCAAGCTTGTTGACGCCTTTTGGTGAAAAACATATTGTTTTTGCCGATTACAGACTCGGGTTTATTGTGCGACCAGACACCGTCGTGATATGACTGAAAAATTGTTGAAAGCGACGTTAAACCCGAATTCACACACACACGCGATAGTGGTAAAACGGATAGTGAACATTCTGACTAACCGCTTGTGTTTATATTTTGAGGACACGGCATGTAAATTCAGTAAGTATAAAAGTTTTGTTCATTTCCCTAATTTTGTCCAGCGTTAAAGAAGCACACAAAGTTCTTTTCACCAAACAGTACACTAGCAAATCTACATGCTATTTTTGTTTAAAGAATTAAATGATTTTTAACAGTTTTAAAACAAATAGAGGCTCTTGCAAGAGTCAGGCCATTTCATTTATAGAGGATATTTACTTATTTGAGATGAATACCAAAAATATTTCATCGAGTGTGTTGAAAATATCAGAATTTTCACGAGTGCGAAGCACGAGTGACAATTCTGATGTTTTCAACTCACGAGATGAAATATTTTTGATATTTATCGAAAAAAAAAGTAAATTTTCTTTTTATTTGATAATATTTTAGGACACTAACTCTAATTGATCAATTGGATCTTACGTCACAATTTATTGACTTGGCTATGACGTGGCAACTGTCAGTTGCAAACCATAAACAGATCGCCATTTTTAATACAGCATTTTTACAGTTATGCTTTTTCAAGGTATTTTACAGAATTATTTTATAGATAACATAAGAATTTTGGCGAGAAAAGTAGTCTCGGCTCCTACTGTGAAAATAACATGATCATGTTACTGTATTTATATTTTCAGATTATGAAAATATCACTATTATTTGTTTCAGATATGCATTGGTTTCACTGCTTTGTATGAAATAAAATATTTTATAAACATTCCCACGCAATGAAACATTATCATAATATTTCTTGGAATAAATATCTTTTAGTACAGTAAAAGTCCGCTATTAAGACCAGCTAAGATTAGTCCTAATTATGCTTTGAAAAGTATGTCTAAAAGGTTTAAGATTTTTTTTTCCTTACATTTTCTACACCCGGGGTCCTCTAGAAAGAGACCACCTTTGAGGCTGTTCAAAAGTGGTCTTAAAGATCACTTTTGAACAGTCCCAAAGATGGTCTTAATAAAGGTGGTCTTTACATGTAAATGTAGCACTGCATCATCTACATCACTGCAAAATGATCGGTGAATAACTGAAATGTGAAAGCTGACCATTCGTTTATAATTGCAGGTACATGTACAGGCGAATGTTAACAGGCACACCTGGAAAAAATGAAACTTGCATGTTTCATCAAGAGAAATGAAGAATACTGCTGAATAACTTAAAAGGTCACTTAGAACTGTAGCCATTCACTATGATGCGATCACCTAAAAAGCGACCGCCAAAGCATCTTGAAAAGATGTTATTTATTAATCACAAAGAAGATGTGTTGTTACAAGACAAACTGGCAGACTTGAATTTGAGATCCAAACTGAGAATAATGGACTTAGACAGGGAAAGAATACAAGTTAGACGTGAACTACGTAACAGCAGAAAGAAGAATATTGATGTAAGAGATGCTGCTGCCCTGACCATAGCTGCGGCTGACACTTACAGTAATGATTCCGGGGTGGTTCCGAGAACGCAATCAACAAAGTCTGTGAACAGAAAGCATGCAATTTCTGCTCCACCTGGTGGACGACTGTCCATGATATCGGAGGATTCATCTGAGAATGCACTAAATGCTGAGACTTCTGGTACCATCTCTAGACTTAGGAGACGGTATTCACGTAATAAATTCTCCAGAGAACCAAGCCTAACCGACATACATGAATCGTTTGATGAAAACGAAGAATTACTTAACAATAAAACTTTTGTAAAGGAAACATTTACGAGGGAGAGTCCAAAGGAAAGATCTAGAGCAAATTCTATTATAGATGCAAGTGTTGGTGCATATGTTTTAGGGGAATTTACACGAGTGTCACAGGTAGTGCCTTCAATATTATCGGCTTTGTCTAGTAAAGACGAAGAGGAAGACGAGATACTATATCAAGCAGAGGACGACAGTCAGTCTGTGCCGCTGATAGACTATGAACCAGATCTTCATAGGGTAACAAAAACTGTTGGTGCAGTGAAGAAGCTCCGACATCGTATGTCGGTAAGCAGGAAACTAGAGGCCGCGCGACCGATAAAATCGCTAGATCAAATGATAAGGGAGAGAACCGAGACGGTCGGTGTACAACAGGATGAGTATACGGACGGCACGTGCATGTTGATGAAAAGACGTCTTGATAAAAAACGCCGCAACTCAGCTATACCGGGTCTTTCTCAGCCCTCTTTCATGCAGCGTAGGCAGTCATTGTTTGCCAAGCCAGAGACCTCGGATGTTATTAAAACGGGACCTGTACAGACAACCGAAGCAGTCAATTTCCCACGACAACGGAATAGGTCAAAAAGTGTATTTAACTTGCCAAGGATGACGAGAAGTCCAACGGTGATTGGGCTTGTGTCGAACACACCGGGACTAGATAGTGATTTTAGTTCCCCTGTCATAGACGAAGATGATTTTATAAATCGTCAAAAAGTGCTTCGTGAAATAGACAACTACAGAAGAATAAGTGTTAAAATTGACGAATTTTTGGCCGCACATGACGCGACACGGGCCGAGTATACACAACTTGTAGCCATATAGGGCGACCAACCTTGTACTTTATATGGAGTCGTTAAGAAAACACGCCTACAAAAAATACATTGTAATTTTAACGCCGAAATAACGAAAATTTTAAGATACGAGCACCATCAATCTATATTTTAGAGCAACAATAACAAAAAATAAGGTTTAACCCTGTAAACCCTAGTTTTACTATTTAAAAGTGTGGTTCAGGTGGATCAGAATTATATACAAGGGACAAAAAATAAGAAAACCCCCAAATTCAAATAGAAAGACGCGAAACTTCAATGTCACAGGGAATGTTTATATACAAAGGGGATCAGTATCTGGTCCATACACCACGAGCATTGATGCATGCACGACACCTTCTGGGCATGCTAGTGATTGTGCGACGGATTATTTTCCTTGGTATCCGTCGTCATTCTTCTTGCAATGCTCGGCCAAGCTGTTGCAGATTGTTACAACGCTGCGGTCTGTTGCGCACGCGGCGACCCAAGACATTCCAAATGTGCTCAATCGGCGACATATCGGGGGATCTGGCTGGCCACGGCAGTGTCCTTACACCTTGTTGTCTCAGAAATTCGACGGCAACAATGAGATAATCCGTCGCACAATCACTAGCATGCCCAGAAGGTGTCGTGCATGCATCAATGCTCGTGGTGCATGGACCAGATACTGATTCCCTTTGCATATAAACCTTCCCTGTGATATTGACGTTTCGCTTCTTTCTATTTGAATTTGGGGGTTCCCTTATTTTTTGTCCCTAGTATATATAGGTGCGTTTTCGTTGTGTATAGTGGATTTTTTTTTTGCTTATACCTCTCACAGTCACAGTTTTTTCTACGAAATGAGAGAAGACTCCGTGGTGTAGTGGTTATGCTACTCGCCTTGTAAACCAGGGGTCGCCGGATCGATCCAGGGCTTCTCCAGACTTTCGGATGAGTCTTTAAACGGAGGTCCCGTCTCCGTATGACCTAATCTGTTGTTGAGACGTCAAACTCAAACATTCACTCACTCACTCTACGACATTAGCCGAGTTATTACGAGTTATTACTCGGGGCATGTCGAATAGTTGTCGTGTCTTCTCGTAGGAATGTCGTTGCCAATTTATGATATCTCGGTATTATATCGTACTTTGTCGCATCAATTCGTGACGTCGTAGTGGCTGTACTTCGCATGGGATCCTACGACATTACGACACGCTACGAGGTGAGTAATAACCGGAATTAAGAATATTCGAAATTTACACAAGGTATAGAAAATAAGAATCTTATATGGGTGTGAGGGGTGGATGGAAAAATCCGTCCCGAGGGACACTGTCCGGCATCACGAGGCTTGCCGAGTGATGCCGGACAGTGATCCCGAGGGACGGATAGTTCTATCCACCCCTCACACCCATATTGGATTCTGTTTCTTGCATACCTTCCATTTCTTAGCGCGGATTTTTATTGCTGCAGTCACTTCGGTTACCAACGTCCGCCATAGTGTTGACACTGCAGGACTGTTTAGTGACGTCACGTAACGCGCTCTGGCGTCAACCTTAACGACGGCGCATACGAGGTCGTAATCAACCAGGGCATTCATCAAACACGCGATTATATTCGATTTTGGGTCGGAACACCAGGGTCAGAACATAAATTTCTATCCCAGGGTAAAATCACGGATTTCCTAATGTTCATCTCGCCTTTCTTACCTCATTCTCCTTATCCCTATTTGCAACGCATGTGCATGTGCAGTATGAATAAAAATATTACACATTTTCATCAGAAAAGTAACCATTTTGGAGATATGAAAGAAGGCACAAAGACATACGGGTGTTATCCTAATTTGTTTGTTTGATTTGAGATTTAACGTCTCCGTCAATTCTATTTAGGTCAGTTTGGAGACGTTGCTTCCAATTTGGTGGGACATCTCAAGTCCTGCCGCCCAATGAAACCAATAGGGCTTATATGCACCGGACGGTCTGACTCGCACAACTTTGCCTTAGCAGGCATCAGTTTAAACAAACAAGCAAAATCCAGTTTTAGGGAATTCCAGTCATATCTTCAGATAAGGATGGGGTACCAAAGACACTTTAGGTATATTTTTCCTTTTTTCTTCGTAAAAACACATTCTGAGGGTCCTTTATTCTTCGTAAAAACACATTCTGATGGGGTAGTTATTAGAATCACCTCAACTTTATTTCTTGTTTGAAGCATATGTTGCAGGTACTTGTTAGAATCGCCTCGATGAGGCGATTCTAACAAGTACCTGCAACAAACGTTTTTTTTTGTTTTTTTTTAAGAATAAGACAAATTTCCCAAAAAGTATCATCATTATCCAGTCTTATCTGGATCTATTCATTTCCTGCTGGTGAGCCATCCGGTGGTAAAGGAGTCCTGAAAAAGAAAAGAACAATTCAGTGATAGCCAGTCCTGGAAGTCTATTCAGATGCGCGTTTGACTGGCGATCAAGACGTCGCGGGTTCGATGCCTGCTGGGTTGGTAACGTTCTTTCGTGGAGATTGATCATGGTGTGTTCACTACGTCGGACATTCTCTCCCTTCCGCTCATTTCAGGGATGCCTCCGTAGTGTAGTTGTTACGCTACTCGCCTTGTAAACCAGGGATCGCAGGATCGATCCCGGGCTTCACTAGACTTTCGGATGTTTCTTTAAACCGAGGTCCCGTCTCCGAATGACCTTAGCTGTTGGTGGGACGTAAAACTCAAACACTCACTCACTCCACTCATTTAAGAAGGGACAGTTATCAGTTGAGCACTGTTCTGATTACCGTTTTATGCATATGCCTGTCCGTTAGGTAAACTGACCAACTCGATAGGACATAAACGGTGTTGCCGGGGCCGACAGAGTCACAAACAAACTACATTGATATCATGAGCCGCGTCAAGCAAAAATGTGTCTTCTTACATGGGCGCCCAGCGATGACTCAGATCAGCCTACGCATCCGCACAGTCTGATCAGAGTCTTCGCTGTGCGCTGGATGGGTGCTGTTTGACACGACGCTCTTTCATGAAGACAGAAAAAGCTGTGGTCGCAGTCTGATCTGAGTCTTGGTTAAAATGTACTTATTCACATAATATGTACGTATAATTACATCTCAAACCGTTTATAACAAAGCAGAAACCGTGTTAGTTATTGCTTGTTTGTTTGATTGAATGTTTAACGTCCCCGTAAACACTTTATGGGTCATTTCGGGTACATTGCTTCCAATGTTGTGGGACTTTAAGGCGACATTGAGATGACATAACATCTCAAGCCCTGTCGCCCAAAGAAACAAAAAAAGGTTTATAAGCACGGACGGTCCGACTCGCACCGCTTAGTCTGGGCAGGCTTAGATCCTCTAAGCGGTTTACCAGTACTCGTGTGCAGTCGGTTTCAGCTCTGCGTGGAAACATCATGCAGCCCATCTATATCCTCAAGCCCTGATGGGGCCGAAACCGTGTTAGTTAAACAACCGAGTTATATCCACAAAAAAGTATAGACTATATAGAAAATGACCATAACAATTATCCAAAAGCGTGTCATAACGAATAGTGTTATTTCGAGGTTGTGGTGTATAAAAGACCCACAGCGAGAAACTCTGCCACCAGGTAAGATAAAACGGCATCCACGGTCACATCATCATTTGTTTGTATTGGAGTTTAACGGCCCAGTCAATACTATTTTCCGCTCAGTTTACCTATCCACACTTTTCCTGGGCAGCTGTTAACCAGGTCCAGTATAGTGCACATTCTTTCGCCAGAAACTGACAACCGCCCTTCTTGAATCGATGAGGCGGTTCTAACGAGTGCCCAAAATCTATATTTTGAGCAGAAATAAGAAAAAATATCACAATTTTTCATCATGAAATTTTCATTTTTTCGGCGATAAAGGTGGCGATGTACAAATATGCTGATCAGACTGCGTGGGTGTATATACATGTTGTCCTTATTTCCGTACTTTAGCCAGATAGTGAAGACCCTGATAAGACGCCGCGTTCAGCGTCTTCAGCGTTTCGGGACACTAAGCAGCGCAATGAAGTTTGTGTCAATTACAAATCAGTTATAGTCCCGCTTCAGTCAGAGACAATAGACCACCAGTTTTTTGTCGTTTTGTTTTGACGGCCCTTTCAAGATAAAATTTTTATTTTGAGCCAATCGTTAATCAGTGACGGGCGCAAACCGGGGTACACGGAGAAAAAACACTCGACCTTCCTTTCCAGAACATGGCGCCTTACATGTGACTCGCGCCAGGCTCGAACCCACAGCGATTAGAGGTCAATTGATTAAGAGTCAGCGCTCTTACCCTTTAGGCCATGGAGGCCCATAGTGTTGTTGATGCTGTGGTTATAGATTTCACTATACTGCACCCTAATATTCTTCATAAAATCACATAAAATCGCGTACCTATTTGGATCGGTCAACTTTATTTTCTTTCCATTCAAGTCACATACACAGTGTTCAAAGAAACAATATCCATAATTGTACTCATGCTTTTGACATTTCCAGTTGCAAATTTCTGAGAAACAGACAAAGGATGATGTCTCGCAGATGTTCGTACCTGAAAAAAGGGAAACACAATATTGTCATTTCAGCAAGGTCCTTGTTGGCTATGAGCGGCGATGGGTAAAGGTCTTAAACCAGTCTGTACTTGGACTTAGTCAGCCCATCCAGTGCATATAAGTCTTTTGGTTTCATTTGGTGGCAGAGCTTGAGATGTCATCTCATCTCAATGTCGGGTAAAAGTGCCACGAAATTGGAAGCAGCGTCTCGAAAAATGACCTAAATAGTGTTGACGGGGACGTTAAAACCTCAATTCGAACAAACAAAACATGGACTAAGTCGGAATAGAACCATTACAGAAAACTGACGTCAGCGGTCATCCATACAACGCACAGCGAAGACTCAGATCGTCGAGCGCAAATGTGCAGTCTGGTCTGAGTCTCCGCTTGGCGCACATGCTCAAATGACCATTTCCGCTCGACGAGGCGCAATAAGAATACCAAATGTATACGTATCAGTTAAGACCAGCCTTTAATATCACTATAAGTCTTTTTCTTATTTTATTTTTTATTTTACTTTTTTTTTTCACCCGATTTTATTTTTGGCATTTTTCCTCGTTCTGCTGCAAGCATAACATATGGTTGCTCGTTAGAACCGCCTCGTTCCCAAGATCGAGGCAAATAAACAATGTATATGCATTATACCAATGCATATGGCATAGGCCGTGCAAAGCGAATAAAAGGCGTCTTCGGGTATTTTCACGATCGGTCCGCGCAAGCGCGCAATCTGATCAGAGTATTCGCAATGCGCTATTCGAACACCTCTTGACCTAAAGTTTATTCTTACAAACTGAGAAGGCTGAAAAATAACTTAGTGGTTATACAGGATGATTTGGGTCTTTGGTGGGAACACTTGTTTGAAGACAACTTTTCGCTCGACGCGACCCAGGAAGTAATACGTTCCATAAGCAAGGACTTCACCATAGAACTGACTACTGCGAAGTGTTCCAGATTTCAGCTGGATTGGGCCAATTAGGCCTAGGCCTCATCAGTGACCCTCAAATACATGTATATCCGAAATTCCACAACGGAAACGATGATCCCAAAGGTCTAGAAAATATAATCTACACTATGATGAAGGACAGGGAGACTGTTTACGGACGCCACACATTCCATTAACACCAGTTGTAGTGAAATTAAATGGTATTGTTCCATTAAACATGAAGAAATAGATGGGCTGCGTGATGCTTCCACACAGAGCTGAAACCGACAGCACACGAGTACTGGCAAACCTCTTAAAGGATCTAACCCTGCCCAGGCAAAGCGATGCGAGTCGGACCGTTCATGTTTATAAACCCTATTGGTTTCGTTGGACGGCAGGGACTGAGATGTCATATCATTTCAATGTCGGGTAAAAGTCCCACAAAATTGAAAGCAACTTCTCCAAAATGACGTATACAGTGATGACGGGGATGTCAAAGCCCAAATCAATCAAACAATCAATCAATATATCTGTTTAAAACAACAACAACAAGAAACGTGTAGACCCTGATTAGACGCCGCGTTATATAGTCGCTAATCTATTCTTGTTTGCTGATGTTTCTTACATTGCAATGGCAGATGGAACCAATAAAAATGATTACGACACAATTAAAACAAAAATAAACCCAAAACTATCCGTATAACGATAAAAGAATATCCTGTATGTGTCAGGTTTGTTTTGTTCGGGGTAAGTTGTTTGTTTGTTTGTTTGTTTATTTGGTCTGAAAATTAAAGTCCCCGTCAACACTATTTACGTCATTTTTGGGACCTAGTACTCATAACCATTATACTCATGTATACGGTCCGTTTCAGCTCTGCGTGGAAGCATCATGCAGCCCAATCTATTTCTCTAAGCCCGAATGGGCGGGGGCAATCGAGGTAAGTTGTAAACAATTGCGTGTCTTTTGAGCAAAACGGTGCATATCCAGATCAGACGCCGCGTTCTGCAGCGTTTGATTTGGATATATACTGATTGTCATTGTCCCAGAAAATGCCGCAATAAAGGGATTAAAGCAAACAGTGTGGACCCTTATCGGACACCACGTGTTACAAATCCCCGTTTTTTTAAGCTATGAAGATAAGCCTATTCATTATTGATTTTTTTTTTTAAATCGAGGTTTAGCGCCCCCCGTTAACACTATTTAGGTCATTTTGGAGACGCTGCTTCCAATTTTGTGGGACTTTTACCCGACATTGAGATGACATGACATCCGAATGAAACCAAAAGGCTTATATGCATTGGACTCACACCACTTTGCCTGGGCTGGCTTAGTCTTTCTGAGCGGTTTACCAATAACTCATGTGTGGTCCGTTTCAGCTCTGCGTGGAAGCACCACACAGCCCATCTATATCTCCAAGCCCCGATTGACGGGGGTGGGGGAGGGTATTAATTATTGAAAAACACGTACCTGTGGTTCGTTATTTTCATCGCGCTTTATTTATTTTAATTCTAACACTGGTCGCTATCATAGCCAATAGTACAAGAAAGCAGTCTGAAGGACAGCAAAAGCCCCCCCCCCCCCCGCCCTTTATATCCAGGCTCAACCTTGTGACCTTGACCTTAGTTGGCATGGTTTATTTATGGGTTCTGCACATCAGCTGACTGAGGATAGATATTTCACCAAACTTTAATGAAAACCCTCCAGGGGTAAAGGAGAAATGAAACGGACGCAAAATTAAAAGTTTCCAACTCGTGACCTTCTCCTGTGACCTTGACCTTGAGTTGGCATGGCTTATTCACAGGTTCTGCACATCAACTCACTAAGGGTTATATTTGACGAAAGTTTGATGAAAATCCTTCCAGGGGTAAAGGAGATATGGAACGGACACAAAATACAAGGTTTCAAACTCGTGACATTCAACTGTGACCTTGATCTTGAGTCGGCATGGTTTATTTATGTGTTCTGCACACATGTCGAACTTTAACGGACATCAAGGTAACTGCAGTCGGAAAAAGTTAATACATAGATTTATAAAGGAACTTGACAATTATTTCCCCACAAAATAAAAAAATACTAATGACAATATCTTTTCTGTGCCAGCGGCTCATAAGTTTTCATTCTTTTTTTTTTAATATCCACGTGTATTTTCAATGAAATTTTATGAACAATGTTTTGGTCCTTTTTACATATATTTGGAACCAACCTCTAAATGTATAGAATATATGAGCCCCGTCAAGCGAATCTGTGTCTTCGAGCATTCCGTCATGACAAATTTTAACTGCGCATGCCCAGCCATTCAGAGGGGCCAGGGATATGGCTTTCTGTCTGAAGGTTCCTCTTGATTCACTGCTTGTATGAGCGAGCAGCGAAGGTTCTGGCGAGACTGCGCGGATGCGCATAGGCGATAAGTACCAAAATCGCTTGACCGGGCCCATATAGTAAAACTACCGAATGAAGCGACAAAAAGTGACGAGTTTATTTTCATAACCTTTTTGTAAATTGTTATTTCTTTTCTGTGCCAGCGGGAGTAACATTGCAAATTTATTGTGAACACGTCTATATAAATTTTGTAAAATAAAAATGAAAATAATTTATGTCCTTTTTGAAAATGAAATACACTACCCCCTTTTTCTATTTTTCTTTTTATATAGATTAGATGTCACCCAGGTAACCGAGGCCTTGAGGAGATAACCATTTATTTTCTGTGTTGTACGCGTTAATTCCCTTGATTATCAGCACAGATGAGAAAGGTCGTGTCCGTATAAATCCGGTATGTCAGCTCAATGAGGGGGACATTTGACCAAAGTTTAATCAAAATCCTTTGAAGGGTAAAGGAGATATGGAACGGACAAAAAAAATCAAAGTTTCAAACTCGTGACCTTCCAATGTGACCTTGACCAGGTGTCGGCATGATTAATTTATGGGCTCTGCACATGAGCTCTTTGAGAGGGATAATTGACCAAAGTTTAATGAAAATCCTTTGAGGGATAAAGGAGATATGGAACGGACACAAAATTCAAAGTTTTAAACTCGTGACTTCCAAATGTGACCTTGACCTTGAGTCGGCATGATTCATTTATGGGTTCTGGACCAAAGTTTAATGAGAATCCTTGCAGCGGTAAAGGAGATATGGGACGGACACAAAATTCAAAGTTTCAAACTCTTGACCTTCAAATGTGACCATGACCTTGAGTCGGCATAATTCATTTATGGGTTCTGCACATCAGGCCACTGAAAAGAATATTTGATCAAAGTTTAATGAAAATCCTTCCAAGGGTAAAGAAGATATGAAACGGACACAAAATTCATAGTTTCAGACCCGTGACCTTCAACTGTGACCTTGACCTTGACTCGGCAAGGTTCGTTTATGGGTTCTGCACATCAGCTTACTGGGACGAAGAATTGACCAAAGTTTAATGAAAATCTATCAAAGGGTTTAGGAGATATGGAGCGGACAAGAAAGTGTTACGGACAGATAGACGGACAGACGGACGGACGGACAGACGAATGCCATTTCTAAAATCCCCGCTCCGCTTCGCGGCGGGGGATTAAGTGAGACATTGAGTGATAAATCACTGGGTGGAAGACCGCGAGGCGAAGAGCTGCCTTTTTATCCCTTTTCATGACGTCATTCATTGGTACCTTGCCATTAGATTTCTTGAATCAGATATGTTATGAAAACAGGTAAATGCATGTGATACAGTCTGTTATATTGGCGGGATTCCTTTAAACAAGATAGGGAGAATAGCATTTTCATCGATACAGCACTGCCGGTCAGTTGTAAATAGACAAATCACTCGCGCAACGCGCTCGTCATTTGATCTACTTTACAACTGGCCTCCAGACAGGGAATTCTCACTCAATCAATCACTGCTAGCGCTGATTTATTTTTTAATTTGCGCGCGGTTTAATGTCATTGGTCAGTGTTAGTCACTTGGACGCAAGCAGTATAAGCTCTCTCTCTCTCTCAATATATATATATATATATATATATATATATATATATATATATATATATATATATATATATATATATATATATAATCTGCATTAAGGAGAACACATGTACTATATTATCTGGAATAGGGTGACCGCAACATTAAGGGGAACAATGCTGGTCCCCCTAATGTTTCAAGCGCAAATATGAGAATACTCAATCCAGATAGTAATAGTTTCTTTCAAGTTTCTGTTAAATAAGGATGGTTTATTAATATTTTAAAGTTTTTAATTACTTGTCCGTTGTGTTTTGGACAAAAAAGGGTCAGTTTTAGACAACCGCTATATATTGTGGAATATTTTATTTTCTTCATTAGGGCGTCCACAGAAAAAGTGCTTATTCTACTGCTTTTTGACTATATATTCACACAAATATGTTTGAATGATGATATTCAATATGAGCATAAAGTTATTTAATATGTTATATCATGGAAAGCCCTTTGTTTAAAAAAGTCGACGTTTCTTGGGCCCTCACGGTTTGAATGCGGCGGGCTGGTCAACGAAAGTACATACCGGTATTTGCCGGACTGGTACCGGATTTATGCAGATCTTGTTTTTTTCCTTCAAGGAATATTTTTTTAACTTATTCTGTGTTGCTATATTTCTAATTTGACAATGAAGCACCCAACTTTAAACCTTCTCTTCAGAGTTTGCTTATCTCCGTCTAATACAGATCGCCAAAGTATCGTTACTGGCAGCGCCATACTGGCAAATACACCGACAAATTTCGGATACGCCATTTTCGAGAAAATGCCTGACAACTTCCGAAGTTCCGTTGTAGAACAACAAACAGTAACTGTTTTGTCGATGAAACAGTTGTAAATCTTCTGAATGCGTATGTTTTCTTATTGATAAGGGCAGATAGTCGATTTTTGTAGATTTATCAGGATAGTTGTGGCTTCGGGTCGGTTGATGCACTGGCAACTGATCAGCAAGATTTCAAAATATATAATTTTTAACAATGTCTATAGTTGGCTAGGATCCATGTCCATGTATTAGGTGAAGGCAGCAGGCAGAGTGATTTTTACCCGACATCTTACTGCCCCTGCCCATCAGGGCTTGGAGAAATAGATGGGCTGCACGATGCTTCCACGCAGAGTTGATACCAACCGCACATTAGTACTGGTATCCCGGTTGCCTACTCTATCGCGGTAATAACAGTTAATCGCCAGTAATAAAATAAACACATCAACTTACCTTATATGTGCCTGTTTGTGTGTTATAAGTAACCCTACTTCGATATTGTAAAAGGGGTAGAAATATATTTTAGCGTCAGTCAATTTTAAATTTTCCGGTTGTTGGCAGCCATGTTGTTTAGAGTTACGTCAGAGTGACTTCCTAGTCTATCGCGGCATTCACTTGAATTGAAAGTGTCAAAATATTTGAGGCCGGGTGCATATCCATGTAATATCAGTTATCAGCACTGATTCATAAGAACATATTTAGCACTTGAATTGAATCATTAAACGTTAATTAACCCTTTAAATAATCCAAAAATTCAACTTTAACAGAAATTAACGTATTTGCAATGTTTGGTGTTCTTAGTATGCTATTTACTGGTCACATGACAGGCATGGACACCTTTACTCACTGCCTTCATTCACAGAAAGGATTGTGGAACAAAACTAAAGGGGTGCCCAATGACCGCATAATTTATTATGTCACACTCTGCCCAGTTCACAATTTTGACCGACTTAAACACTTTCAATTTAGATGCCCCCATAAGAAGTAGGGTTTCATTTCCAATTATAGTCGCTAATTGTCCACGTGACTTTCGGCTCCAGGAAACCGTTTCCATATAAGGTAATAACGTGACTTTACGTGCGCGCGGCATTTGTCAACTTCAGACGACAACAACCAGAATCGAAATAAAATAATACATTGAAGTTTTAATAAAGTAGAGTGGGATTTATATAGTTAGGGGTATAGAATAGATTCAGCGAAGAATGTATTACTTGATTTTCTAAATAAATAAACTTTACTCAACAATATACTTGATATTTTGTTCAATTTCTCTCGTGATGTGGAGTTTGATGTTTGCCTCGGAAGGTAATTAATGTAAACAACCAGCAGGGGCCGCTGCTCGCGAGAATAAGAGGAGAACGTGAATACCGCGATAAAGTAGGACCCGCGATAGAGTAGGAAGGGAGTATAATATGCTTAGAAGGTCTAAGCCTGCCCAGGAAAACTGCTGTGAGTCGGGCCCGTCCATGCATATAAACCATATTGGTTTTAATGGGCTCCAGGGATTGAGATGTCATTTCATCTCAATGTCGGGTAAAAGTCCCACAAAACTGGAAGCAACGTCTCCAAAATGACCTAAACTATGTTGGCCGGGACGTTAAACCTCAAATCAAACAAAACCCGACATCTTAATACAGTACACTCGGCGTGTAGTACAACACGTTAGACGATCACATGCACCCATTTAAAGATTTTTTTTTTTATTGTTGTGCACACGTTAATCAGAATAAAAACAAAAAACGTAAATATCAGCATATGAATGTAAAATATAAATGTCCGGAACGCAGAACTCTCATGTATGGGAGTACAGTCGAGTAAGGCTGCCACTATTAATCGGATAATCGATTAATTGATTGATACATTCAAGAAATATGATTATCGATACTGATTTTTCGTAATCGATTATTTTCTTAGTAGAATTTACCAGCCAAAGATGTTTCTTAAATAGCTGGATGAGTGGAAAACAGTGCAGATCCCGGTGAGAAGCCACGTTCTGCGGCGTCTCATCTGGGTCTACACTGTTTGCTCCGGCCTGTCTGGGCAAAACCCTAGAGTGAAGTTCAACACATGGTAAGAGTCATGTTCAGCCAGAAAGCCAGACAGGTAACATTGTGACAAAATCTTGAGTGATTACTAATCGATTATTGATCGGAATGACAAGACTGATAATCGATTATCATTTCAGCTCCGATTAGCCAGCCCTACAGTCGAGTCCATTAACATTGGGTAGCCGTTAATTTTGTGCACCCTGCATTCTAGTTTTCAGTATCTTTATCCCTCATAATTTCTTCCACCACCACCAGCGCATCGGCGTTACGTTTTAACTTAGCCTTGAAAAGATGGAGTTGCACGTGCAGATGTGACAGTTTTGCAGAATTTTTCAATTTTGTCAAATTGTGAAAAGACCGAAAATATCCAAGTCAAACTTTGAAAGACTGAGTTTAAAAATAGGCAAAGGGACAAACATTTTGTATGTAATTTTCCTGCATCTAACAACATTACAGAATATCTAATATACAACTTGTTTGAGTCAACCTTCGTGTTCAATCAGCTCAAAACAGTTATTGTGCGCAGTGTTAGGCGACAGAATTTGTAATTCAGTTTCAAGGGGGTATCCCTTTTCTTAGCATTAATTTTCCTGCCTGTTAAAGCTTCAGAGGCCAGTTTCTATTGCAGTTGGTAGATAGGACAGTATTGCAATCGTTTTGATTGTGAGTTTTTGATTGGTTGTTTCCACAAAGTCACACATAGCTATCAAAACTTTATGTGCGCAATGTTACCGGACTACACCGTAACTCGGCGTGTTGGTTATTTCGTCGACTGTCACAGGAAAAATCACAGAAGCCAAGCAAATTATTTGCATGCAAAACGCGTGAAACTTTAATGGGTGTGCCTCAGTGCGTAAATTTAACAGAACGGACCTAATTACCGGAACGGACCCATTTCTACCCAGATTCCCTCCTATTTTAGGATATTTTGATAATATACAAATTGCTTACACTGCTGTTAAAGTTAGCTACATTCTGCATGCATCTTTTCATGCAAATTTGGTCGCATTGGGAATATGTTCCAGTACACCATTTAGACTTGACTCAGTGAAGCAGAGAAAAAAGATGTGCCATATTTTCTGGTTCTAGAAATATTACATGGAGTTTAACAGCCCAGTCAACATGGTCATGTAAAGTCCGTTAGTTTACCTATCTACACTTTTCCTGGGCCCACTTACATGTATGCATAAGTGGTTAACAAGTAAAGTGTGCATTCTTTCACCAGAAACTGACAGAGCTGTCCTTTCTTGACTCAGAGGAACAGAGGAAATAGTACTTTCTGAATCTAAGATAATTACTAAGAGTTAACAATGTTAAGGTCATATCAAGCCAGTCACTCTACCTATCCACACTTTTTCTGGGCCAGCTTATGCTAATGCAGTTAACCGGTATTGTTACAATCTGTCGCCAGATTCTGACAACTGCCCTTCTTGGCTCAGCAAAACAAAGAGAATAGCTGTTCTGTTAAAAATATATTTCATGATCCATCCTCCAAACAGATCTACCAAATAGCTAACCTTCTGATCACCAGTCTGATGCGCATCCGACTGAACTACCAAGGCAGACATTGAGTGCACTGATTGACATTATTGTGAACTTAAACCCGTATTTCAAATGGGACAATTCTTTTACGAAAAGGGGCATTCAGAATATAGTTAACAATGACAGCAGTGTAAGTAGACTGTATATTATGGAAAAATCCCAAAAATAGGGAGAAACCTGGGTAGAAATGGGTCCTTTCCGGTTCGTTCCGGTAATTAGCATTCCGGTAAATTTATGCACCTGATGTGCGTGAAATCGCTTGGAACGTGGAGCAGTATATGCGAGTCCACACAACAGTGGCATGGAAAGGATTAGCAGTTAGAGCTTGGAAGGGATTAAAAATCAATACTACACAACAACTTTCCAAGTTGACATGAATAAATGTTTCATTGTGATGACCTGTGCAAGAATGAAATAGGTTGTGGATACAGATACCACTAGATTGCAAAGGGTCATTTGCAGTATCAGGGTGCAGGTTCCGTACCCAGATATTAAACCTGGTGGCTCAGATGCCCCTTTCACATTGACAGGTAGATACTGACCAGTATAGGGGTGTAAAAATAATAATAATAATAATAAAATAAAATTGCGTGAACAAAAGGTATATTCAGGAGATAGTCATCCCCATAACAAATACATGCCTTATTTTGTGGGGTGGGCCATACTGGGGTGGGGCTGCATGATGCTTCCACGCAGAGCTTAATCCGGCCCGCACACTAGTACTGGTAAACCGCTTAGAGGATCTAAGCCTGTCCAGGAACCGCGGTGCGAGGCGGACCGTCCATGCTAATAAACCCTATTGGTTTCATTGGGCGACAGGGCTTGAGATGTCATTTCATCTCAATGTCGGGTAAAAGTCCCACAAAATTGGAAGCAACGTCTCCAAAATGACCTTTACAGTGTTGAAGGGGACGTTAAACCTCAAATCAAACAAACATACTGGGGTGGTTTTATGGCCCTTACAATATAATTTCACTCATATTGAGCAGATCGTTAAAGGAGCAGTCTGATCAGGGTCTACATTGTTTGCCAGTCAATCTATACAACTCTTATAATTAATGGTCATGAAAAGATTTTGTCATCCATCTCAGACCATCTGGGAATATATTCTCCTGATTAGGAGATTTCATACACTGCAGCAGCATATTGTACTCCTAAGTTATCATGTGCAAACAATCCTTTTAAGAACATTGTTTTACCATATTGATCCCAAGTATTGGGACAGACAGTTCTATCCGAACCATGGAACCCAGATCAGACTGGTCCAGGGCCAACACTGCTTGTCGCCCCATCTGCACCCATGAGTTTGTCATAACATCATAAGCCCTCACAGTGTCTGAATTCTTAGAACCTTTATGCACTAGTCATTTACGTTGATGGATGGGGGATAGCAGGGCTAATGAGCAGGGTACTTAACCTGTGTTCCCCTGCAGTGACTGGTTAATGCAGGGGTTTTGATATTATGAAATATATCCCCAGTGGAATTAACTGTTATAAACAGTGGGGCTGTGACATTCTGGAGGTCCCCACAGTGCAGGACTTCTAGCAGGGCTGTGAAAAGTCTTAGTCCCCGCTATTCCCCGTAGGTGTGTGTTGGGGTGTTGGGCAGTGGTTACAAATGACTGACCATGCATTGTTGCAATATGAATCCCTATTGTGATTACAATGCCAGAGCACATTGTGCCCTTTGCAGGGTTCTCACTAGGATTTTGAAAATTGGAGTAAAAATGCTGTCTCCAGAAAAAGTTGTAGTTTTACCCTACTTTTCTATTGAGACTTTCCAAAAAGTTGGATTCAGGAGTAAATTCAGCCAAATTTGGAGTTAACAAGAAGTACAAAAATTGTAAGTTAATAATTAATTTCTTTAATACATCATTGATTTATCGTAGTGAAGAGACAGTCCTAACCAAACTGTCCAGAATCATATCAAACTGCTAAGGTGATCCTCCTTGTGATGTAAATAAATTCTAAAAAGTTAGATCCTCTGGATTCAGTTGAGATGTTTATATTACAACATCAGCGTATGTTGTGAACCATAACCTCTTCTGGTCCAAAATTGCTGCATGTAGTTTTTTTTTTACCCTAATGGTCCTAATCATTCGGACAGATGGTGCAGACCCTGATCAGATTGTTCCAAAGGGAGCATCCTGATCAGTGTCTACATTGTCAGTCACTATGTCTGTTTTGCCCTGATATGTCATGAAAGGATTTTGTCAACGGGCCTCCGTGGCCTAGTGGATAAGAGTGCTGACTCTTAGTCATTAGGTCTCTCACCGCCGTGGGTTCGAGCCTTGCTCGGATCACGTGTGAGAAGCCAAGTTCTGCAACGGAAGGTCAGGTGGTTTTTCTCCGGGTACTCCGGTTTTCGCCCACCTCTGATTAACGATCGGCTCGATATGAGTGAAATAATCTTGAAAGGGCCGTAAAACCCAAACCAAAAAAAAAAAAAAAGGATTTTGTCGGATGAACAGCGGCTAGCCCTGAAGTTGTCCCAATTATGAAGATCCCTATGATAGTACTCTACCCACGTTTTCTCCGCAGGGACTATGTACCAAAATCCCCTTCCCTCGGGCCCCAATCTGCCGCTAGGGTCAAAATTTTACTTGTATTTTATTCTGCTAATCATACCCTTCAATTTGATATGCAACATGACTATGTTTAAAAAATTCTTAAATTTTGACCCTTTGACCCCTCCCTAAGGGCCCCAATCTGACCCCAGAGTCAAACTTTTATATTGTATTCTACTAATCATACTCTTCCATATGATAATATCCCACATGACTATTTTGAAAAATTTCAAATTTGACCCCCTCCTCCCCCGACCCCCCAAGTGTGACCCCGTGGGGCATGACCCAGGGGTCGCAGCCAAAATCCTGTTCAATATGTTTTACATATTTCATTAATAATTACTTATGCAAAGTTTGGTTGCAAAATCTATAAAATTGACTTTGTATTTGAATTTTATTGGTATTTGTCCTTTTGACCCCTCTCGAAGGCCATGAGGGTGGGGCCCAAAGGTAAATGTGCCGTTGCGCGAGCCACTCATGTAAGCAACCTGCACACCAAATTTGGTTGGATTCCAATCAGCGGTTTAGGAGGAGATAGCCGGACAGACGTATGGACAGAAAGAGAGTCAGCCGATAACAATATCTTCGAAAAACGTGGGGATAATTACAAAGTCTGTTTTAATAGATTTTGATACCAAACATTGCAGAAGTAATAATTAGTAGTGTAAAACATATTGAATGTGGCATATCAAAATGAAGGGGATGATTAGTAGAGTGTAATGCAGATAAAATTTTAACCCTAGGGTCAGATTGGGGACCTAAGGGGGGGTCAAAAGGTCAAAATTTAAATTTTTCCGAACATGGTCATGTGGCATATCAAATTGAATGGGAAAACTCATAGAATATTATACAAGTAAAAGTTTGATCCTAGGGGCAGATTCGGGCTCGGGAAGGGGATTTTGGTACAAATGTACTTAGACCATGTGGAGAAAACATTGGGATTTGCAATGGCACACCATCGACTGCATTCTAGTTATCCCCATGCTTTCGTGTAGGGGATATTAAAATCGTCTCAGTCCATTAGTCCGTCAATCTGTTATGCTATCTCTTAAACCATTAGTCAGAATCCAACCAAATTCGGTGTGTAATTATAGCCCCACTATACTGGATTTGCCTCGTCCTTATGTGATTCCGTAATTCCGTTATTTATGATAACTAAAAAAACGTTTGAGGTATTTTCACGAAACTTCACACAAATGTAAACCACAATAGGACAATGCGTAGAGCGCATGAACCATAACTCTGGATTACCTTCTTTTGGAGTTATTGCCCTTTGAACATATAAAAAATGCAATTTTAACCTTGTTTGCTCCATTACTCAAAAAGCATTTGAGGTATTTTCATGAAACTTAATACAAATGTAAAGCACTATGAGACAATGTGCGGAGTGCATAAATTGTAACTCTGAATTGCCTACTTTTAGAGTTATTGCCCTTTGAACATTGAAAAATTGCAATTTTAACCTTGTTTGCTCCATTACTCAAAAACTGTTTGAGGTATTTCCATGAAACTTAATACAAATGTTAAGCACTATGAGACAATGTGCACAGCCTATACATTGTAACTCTGAATTGCCCTCTTTTGGAGTTATTGCCCTTTGAACATTGAAAAATGTCAATTTTAACCTTTATCCGCGTCATAACTAAAAAAAAGTTTGAGATATTTTCATTACACTTCCCACAAATGTAAAGCACTATGAGACAATGTGCAGAGTGCATGAACCATAATTCTGGATTGCCTACTTTTAGGGTTATTTCCCTTTAAACATTGAAAAATACCAATTTTAACTTTGTTCGCTCCTTATCTCGGAAACTGTTGGAGATATTTTCATGAAACCTCACACAAATGTTAAGTACCATGAAACGATGAAACGCAGAGCTCCATCACACAAATCTAAAGCACCATGAGACGATGTGCAGAGCACAGGAATTGTAACTCTGGATTGCCTTTTTTCCACCTTTAATTAGAGGTCGAAAGCTGAAAACATTTGTTTTATTGTATTTTTGTCTTTTCCGATAGCGCTGTGTGGGGCTATAGTCAGATCTAGTTAGTTCCTTACATGAGTGGGGTGGGCATCATCACATTTTTTTTTGTCCCACCCCCAGGGGCCTTTGGGAGGGGTCAAAAGGTCAAATACAGTGCACTCCCTTGAAAACACGATAATGTATGTTTGGGATGCATAAAATAGGACTGTGTTATAAGTGAACCGTGTTATAAAGGGATAATTTTATTCAGAAATAATAGTAAAATGACAATTTGGGCGGCAAGACTTGACCGTGTTATAACCAAAACCGTGTTATAAGGAGAGGAGTACTAAAGGGACTGAAGTGTACCAATAAAATTCAATTACAAAGTCTAAGCCTCCTAGCAAAACCTATAAAACCTATAACAAAAAGCTACATGTACATGTATAATTTTGTATTAAACTTTTTGGATTGATTTGGTTCATATTTGGTATGATGGTACATACAGGTCCAAAGTATTCACCAATATCCCCACTCATGCCAATGTCCTCATGGTCAAGGTCATGGACTTAGAAATTTTTAATGATATAGACTCAGGTTAAGGTATTTGTGACAGGTAGAAACTGAACATTTATGATGACATTGGTTCATATTTGGTATCATCATAGATATAGGTCTGAAGTTTGATTTACCAATACCCCCGGCCATGGTCATGTTTTTTTCTAGGTTGGCCCCTGGTGAGGGCATCTGTGTCGTTGTGACACATTTCAAGTTTTTTTATTAACCTCTTATTTTTCGAAGAAAAACTGGGGATATTGTTATCGCCTCTGTCTGTCCGTTCGCCTGTTGTCCGGGGCTAGGGTTAGGATTGGATAACAATAACAAGAATTCCGCAAAATGCGGCGTCGCACCTGCTGGGGCGAAAGCTAAAGGAGCCACAATCATAACGTAGAAATTAAATAAGCTTATTTGTATGAGTGGAAAGGCAATTTTACAAGGAACCCACATGCCAAACTATATAGGCTCTATGTCAAATGGTTAAACCTTGATGATAAAGTAGGTCAAAGGTCCAGGGTAATGGTCAAATTATTTGTATGAGTGGAAAAAACAATGCCATAAGGAACCTACATGCGAAATATGAAGGCTCTATCTCAAATGGTTAGAAAGGTATGATAAAGTAGGTCACGGGTCAAGGTCACAGGTAAAATTTTTAGTATGAAAGGAAAGGCAATGTCACAAGGAACCTACATGCCAAATATGAAGGCTCGATCTCAAATGGTTAAAAAGTTATGACAAAGTAGGTCAGTGGTCCAGGGTCAAGGTCACAGGTCAAAATTTTTTGTATGAGTGGAAAGGCAATGTCACAAGGAACCTACATGCCAAATATGAAGGCTCTATGTCAAATGGTTAAAAAGTTAGGATAAAGTAGATCAAAAGGTCAGGGGTCAAGGTCACTGGTCAAAATTGTTTGCATGAGTGGTATGGGAATGTCACAAGGAACCGACATGCCAAATATGAAGGCTCTACCTCAAATGGTTAAAAAGTTATGATAAGTAGGTCAAAAGGTCAGGGGTCAAGGTCACAGGTCAATTTTTTTGTATGAGTGGGAAGGCAATGTCACAAGGAACCCACATGCCAAATAACAAGGCTCTATCTCAAACGGTTGGAAAGTTATGATAAAGTAGGTCAAAGGTCACAGGTCAAGGTCACAGGTCAAAATTGTTTGTATGAGTGGTATGGGAATGTCACAAGGAACCTACATGCCAAATATGAAGGCTCTACCTCAAATGGTTAAAAAGTTATGGTAAGTAGGTCAAAAGGTCAGGGGTCAAGGTCACAGGTAATTTTTTTTTTGTACGAGTGGAAAGGCAATGTCACAAGGAACATACATGCCAAATATAAAGGCTCTATCTCAAACGGTTCCACTAAATAATATAATATTTGTCATGGTCACTGGAGCGTAAAATATAGGTCAACGCCACGAGATGAAAGCCCCTGCTTGGTTAGGAGCTTACGAAGATGTTTCATGTAAAGTATGATGGTTATTTAGTCTTGTAGTTGAGTATATAACAAACTTCGACATAAATGTCGAACTTCGACATAAATGTCAAACTTTGACGTAATGGTCGAAGTCACTGGAGCATAAAATATAGGTCAAAGTCACTAGGTCAAGGAGTCTACAAAGTCAGAAGGTCAGGGAGATGTTTCATGTAAGGTTTGATGGTAGATGAGGTTTGTAGTTGACTTAAATAAAAACTTCGACATAAATGTCGAAGTTGTTCGACATAAAGATCAAAGTCACTGGAGCGAAAAATATAGGTCAAAGTCACTAGATCAATTTGCCTACAAAGTCAGAAGGTCTGAGAGATGTTTCATATAAGGTTTGATGGTAGATTAGGTTTGTAGTTGACTTAAATAAAAACTTCGACATAAATGTCGAAGTTATGTCGAACTTCGACATAAAGATCAGAGTCACTAGAGCGAAAAATATAGGTCAAAGTCACTAGGTCAATGTGCTTACAAAGTCAGAAGGTCTGAGAGATGTTTCATATAAGGTTTGATGGTAGATTAGGTTTGTAGTTGACTTTAATAAAAACTTTGACATAAATGTCGAACTTCGACGTAAATGTGACAGACGGACACACGGACGAACGGACGGAAAAGTTGATGCCTATGTCGCACCCTGCTACAAGCAGGTGCGACAAAAAATGATTGGGAAATAATAGATTTGTTCCGTAAACAAAAGGTAAAAGAGGTTAGCCCCTAAACCAAACAAAAGAAAATAACAAAAGAAATAGCCCCTAAACCGAAATGTTAGAACGTCCGTCCATCCGTCCAACTATCTCCTCCTAAACCGTTGATCGGAATCTAAACAAATTTGGTGTGTAGGTTGTTTACATCAGTGGCTCGCGCAATGGCACATTTATTTTTAGCCCTCATATGGCCTTGGAGAGAAGTCAAAAGGTCAAATATCAATAAAATTCAATTACAAAGTCAATTTTATAGATTTTGCTACCAAACTTTGCATAAGTAATTATTAATGAAATATGTAAAACATATTGTATGGGATTTTGGCTGCGACCCCTGGGTCATGCCCCACGAGGTCACCTTTGGGGGTCGGGAGGGCAAATTTTAAATTTTTCAGAATATAGTCATGTGGGATATCAAATCAAAGGGGTTGATTAGTAGAATACAATAGACGTAAAATTTTGACTCTGGGATCAGATTGGGGCCCTTAGGGAGGGGTCAAAAGGTCAAAATTAAAGTTTTTTTCAACATAGTCATGTGGCATATCAAATTGAAGGGTATGATTAGTAGAATATAATACAAGTAAAATTTTGACCTAAATTTAGCGGCAGATTGGGGCCCAGGGGATGGGGATTTTTTTGTAGCGTGTGAGACCCAGGTCCGTACCTCAAAGGTCAAGGTCATACTTAGAGATCAAAGGTCAATATTTTTTGTCTTGTCCGATCAATAACTTTCTTATTCTTGAATGGATGTAAAAATTATTTGGCAGAAATGCTAATCATAATGTGACAGTGTGTCACATGTAAGATCCAGGTTGGTACCTCAAAGGTCAAGGTCTTACTTTGAGATCAAATGTCAAAACAAGGGTCTTTTTGTTGTGTCCGATCAATAACTATCTTATTCCTTGATGGATTTAAAAAGTTACTTGGGAGAAGTGTTAACCATATTATGACAGTTAATCATGCACAAGACCCAGGTTAGTACATCAAAGGTCATGGTCTTACTTTGAGGTTAAATGTAAGGCTGGCTAATCGGAGCTGAGAAGATAATCGATCATCCTTTATGCCATTGTGCTCCATAACCAATTAGTAATCACTGGAGATTTTATCATAATTTAACTAGAATCGCGCAGTCGATGGTGCACCATCGCAAATACCCGCTTTTTCCATTGACAACACAATTAACAAGTTTCAGGTGTGTAACCCAAATAGTTTAGAATATACAGCAAATTCCTAGTTTTTGGCTTTTGACCTTGAGGTCCAGGTCATGCCAAATATGTACAGCATGCAGTACCTTCTACATTCAAAGGGCTATCCATAACCAAAGTTTCAGGAGTGTAACCCAAATATTTGTGAAGATATGGCAAAGTCCTAGTTTTTGACCTTTGACCTTGAGGTCAAGGTCACACCAAAAATAGTCCAGTGCATTCTAAATTCCAAGGACCATCCAATAACCAAGTTTCAGATGTGTAATTCCATCAGTTAGGAAGATACTTCCAAGTCCTACTTTTTGACCTTTGACCTCGCCCATGACCCCAGGGGGTCAGATGAAAATTTCGACACCTTCATGCACATCGGCAGTCCCTAAGCAATGTATGTACCAAGTTTGGTCACCCTAGTTCAAGAAATAAAAAACTAGTTAACATTCACAAGATATTTCTTAGAAATTTGACCTTTGACCTCACCCCGTGACCCCCAGGGGGTCAGATCAAATTTTCGACACCTTCATGCACATCTCCAGTCCCTAAGCAATGCATGTACCAAGTTTGGTCACCCTAGGTCAAGAAATAAAAAACTAGTTAGCATTCAGCATTCACAAGAAACGTGACAGACGGAAGGACGGACGGAAGGACGGACAGACGGACGGAAGGACGGACTGACTGACGGACGGACACCCGTGACGAAAATAATATACCCGTTTTTTTTCAAAAAGCGGGTATAACTAGCCTGGCTTTCTTCTTAGCATAAATTTTACTATATTTAACCTACACATGAGGACATACAGGCCTGTGCAACAGTGTAGACTCAGATGAGACATCGCGGAAAGCGGCGTCTCATCAGGGTCTGCATTGTTTGCGATTCTCCCAGCTATTTTATGCAGTATGTTGTGTAGTTAACTGTACTTATTGCATAATCAATTATTAACAGATCAGTAGCAATAATCATTTTTGTAAAATGTATTGATCAATTAATCGATTATCCGGTTAATAGTGTCAGCCTTAGTTAACCCTTTCCCAGTCAGATACGTGTTTTTACGTGTCTGGAGCCCCCCCCCCCCCCCCCCCCCCTTTGTTCCTAGAACCACCTTCAAACCTGCACTCCCCACCCCTGGATAGCAATGTTTGCATTAGAATAAGTTGGCCTAAAAAAGTGACCTGTTTTTTCGCGCGCCTCCCCACTAATACGTTCTGTGGGGGGATTGAAGGGGGGCTGTCGCCCCCCTCACATCCGAAAAAAAAATGGGTTTTTTGGCCCAGCCGGTCGCTGAAATGAGGTCTGACGGTGTCTGGGGTCAAAAATGCCTCCGAATTGATGCAGCCTGACAAAACATGCTGCAAACAGTGAAAATCCCGGGTGCCAAACTCTTTATTTGTTGCCTTGCCAGCGGGCTGAAGATAAAGATTTAGTCAAAAATTCATGTGAAATAACACTTTTTGCCCCCTCGTTACCATGGCAACAAAGATTTAGTCTAAAATGGTGTCATTTGAAAGGCTACTACCCAGTGAACATTCATGCCAAGTTTGGTGTAAAATGGGCCATCCATGATGAAATAATGGCTTTATGAATTTGCTACCCTAGGCAACTCTGTAAAAAACAGCAAAAATCACAAAGTCCCCATGTGGGAATGGGTTAAATGTAAAAATTTTTTTTTTTAACATGCCTGGTCAATATATTTCTATTCCTGGATGGCTTTAAAATTACTTGTTATTGTTAACCATAATGTGATGATGTCAAGACCCAGGTTGGTACCTCAAAGGTCAAGGTCATACTTAGAGGTCAAAGGTCAGGAAAGGATCTTTTTGGGTGTTTTGTCAATAAGTGTTTTACTCCTGGATGGATTTTAAAATTACATGTACTTAGAAGAAATGTTAACCATCAAAAGATTGCCAATTTAGGGTCAAGGTAACAGGTTATGGTCTTACGACGTGACAGTCGTAACAAAGGAAAGATGCATAGCGTGAAAAAATCCCCGTCTTTGGTGGGATTCGAACCCTGTTCGCTCGGGTAGAAGTCCACTGCTCTTACCCCTGAGCCAAAGAGTCGACTCCCTGATGCAGTTGTCAGAGAGTGGTTATAAACCTAGAATCTATGCATATGGATCTACCAAGGTAGATAATGGAAGGGAGGTAACAAATCCCGGTAGAGCCCCCACATCTTACGACGTGACAGTCGTAACAAAGGAAAGATGCATAGCGTGAAAAAATCCCCGTCTTTGGTGGGATTCGAACCCGGTCCGCTGCTCTTACCCCTGAGCCAAAGAGTCGACTCCCTGACGCAGTTGTCAGAGAGTGGTTATAAACCTAGAATCTATGCATGGATCTACCAAGGTAGATAATGGAAGGGAGGTAACACACCCCCTCTTAAGGAAGTCATCATTTATGATGACGTGAAGGATGCCAACTTCGGCACGAAGCCATTTCTGGCATATAAAGTCCGATCCCGGACGAGCCCCCATCTTACGACGTAGATAATGGAAGGGAGGTAACAATGGTCACAGTTACTGAACGGAGGCAGGGGATTATGGCCATTCCACAGGCTGCTTTTTTTTTTTTTTCATTAAATTTCTTTCCTATTGTTCCTTTTTATTTTAGTCCCAAAATAGTGATGAAAAACTGTAAAGAAATGGTAATTTTTCCCCGCTCGCTTCACTCACTCAGACTCAAAATTCTTATCAACTTTTTTTAGCAATCGTGACGTAAAAGACATCTTTTTTTTCAGCAGAATTAAGTGTTAGTGTGAGTGTCGAAGAACCTTTTTAACCTATATTTTTTATCGAACAATCTGTTATTAGCCATTATTTTCTGTAAGACAAACCTATATAAAAACCTATATTTCCAAAGTGGGCCACTAGGAGGCTTGAAAGTCAATTTTATAGATTTTGATACCAAACATTACAGAAGTAATAATTAATGGAATATGTAAAACATATAGAACAGATTTTGGCTCAGACCCCTGGGTCATGCCCAAGGGTTCAGACTTTTGGGGTTGCAGAGCCAAAATGTTTTCGAAATATAGTCATGTGGTATATCAAATTCAAGGGTATGATTAGTGGAATACAGTGCAAGTAAAATTTTGACCCTAGGGTCAGATTGGGGCCCAGGTTTGGGGATGGGGTCAAAATGTCAAATTTTAATTTTCTTGGAACATAATCATGTGACATTTCAAATTGAAGGGGATGATTAGTAGAATATAATACAAGTTAAATTTTGGGGCCTTGGTTTTTGGTACTTAGCCTGTGAGTGGAAAGCATGGGGATTTGCAATGGCGTTCCAATTTAACCACATTCTAGTTTTCTTTAAAAATAGCTCCTTATGGTGGAAACATTCATATGTGGTGAAATATTTCTAAAATAATGTGTTGTTGCATGGGCTGTTTGGGCTAGTATAGTAAGAATTTCAATATGACCTCCCAGACAGGTTGGGGCCCCGACTTGCCTGAGGGTAAAACTTCATTTTCTTCAAATATAGTCATGTTTCATATCAAATCAAAGTATTAATGGAGAGTAAAAGCTATGGCGGAAAAAATGCAGGCGGGGGGAATGCCCGGGGTCATGATAAGTCAAAAAGTAGGGTTTTAGGTCATATTGTCAAACAACTCATCCAAGGCTAGGTATTTGTGCTAGAATCTTATAAAATCTTGAAACTTTCCCAGAATGAGGGCTGGAGGAACATAATTTTTCAGAATTCTGATGTGACTTCCTTTGGTGGGGGGGGGGGGGGGGGGGGTGCAGTGGGGTGAGCCCCATGGGTCAAAATTACTTTTTGCACAAACATAGTATTATTATTATTTATGCAAAGGTAATGGAGAGTGGAATACAGTGGTGCAAAACTTTGCTGGGAGGCATGTATTTGGGTTACCCAAGGTAAAAAATTTTGGGTCCTTTTATTACATGACATGATTTCCACAGCACAAGGATATCAACTTGCTCTAGTTTAATAAATTCAATGGAACATATTCATGATCTTCTATTTAATATTTTAAATATTTACAGATGAAGACTACAGCTTAGAAGAAGAAATCCCTGAAAGAAAAAAAAAACAACCGGTAAAAAATTTAATCATTTTTGTTGCGCCTGCATGGCGCGATATAGGTGTCAAATTTTCCGTCCGTCAACATTTGCGACCACCCTAACTTCCACCCTGATGTAAGAGTCCATTTCTTGAGAACTATTAGAGCTTCCTTAATTATATTTGGTACAAGCTTGCATCTAGGAACTGCGACTTCAACAGAAGCATCCGTATCTGACTTTGACCTATATTTTATTGTTCACTGACTTTGTAAATTATTGCGACCACCCTAAATTTCACCCTAATGTAAAAGTCCATTTCTTGAGAATTATTAGAGCTTCATTAATTATACTTGGTACAAGCTTGAATCTAGGAACTGCAACTTCAACGCAAGTAACCATATCTGACCTTGACCCATATTTCATGGTTCAGTGACTTTGCGCTCCAACAGGCGTGACATAGCCTTCGGCGGAATTCTTGTTTAATCTGTATTTGGGAAAAGTAACATTTCTCACATTTCTTGTAGAAAAAACAGATTGTCAAGTATGTTTTAATAGTCATTTTAATTTTTCCAATAGAATTTTTACATTTTTGTCACCGCCATTGGCATGATGTCCGGAGTATATTTTTTCAGTTTTTCACTTATGCTTTCAACCTAATTCAGAATAAATAAGCTGGTCATCTACAAACTGGTATTCAGAGTGTGTATACTCGTAAAATGGCAAGGTCCGGGGGCATATAGTTTTTAGGTTTGCCGTACATGTAAGGCTGCCACGATTAATCAGATAATCGATTAATTGATTGATAAATTCCAGAAATATTATTATTGATACTGATTTTCCGTAATCAATTATTTTCTTCGTAGAATTTACCAGCTAAAGATGTTTCTTAAATAGCTGGATGAGTGGCAAACAGTGCAGGCCCTGATGAGACGCCGCATTCTCATCAGGGTCTACACTGTTTGCTCTGGCCTGTCTGTGCAAAACACTAGAGTGAATTACAACATGTATATGATAAGAGTCATGTGCAGACAGAAAGCGGGACAGGTAAAATTATGACCGAATCTCCAGTGATTACTAATCGATTATTTATCGCAATGGCAAAACTGATAAGCGATTATCGTTTCAGCAACGATTAGCCAGCCCTAGGTACGTTGGTACGAATGTACGTCCGTCTGCACGAATGTGTGTACGTACGTTTGTATGAATGTACGTCCGTCTGCACGAATGTGTGTATGTACGTAATTGACCTCAAAATATATATAGGTCAGTGTGACCTATATTTCATGCTAGAGTGACTTTGCCTTATATCTTGAATACTATTTGATGGAGAAATGTCATGCCTGGTTTATTAGCTCCTTGTGACCCAATGATTGATTCAAAAATATAATTACATGTATATTGGTCATTGTGACCTATATTTCATGGATGAGTGATTTTGCCTCATATCTTGAATACTATTTGATGGAAAAATGTCAATCCCGGCTTATTAGTTCCATGTGATCCAATGATTGACCTCAAAATATACCTAGGTCATTGTGACCATATTTCATGGTTCAGTGATTTTGCCTAATATCTTGAATACTATTTGATGGAGAAATGTCATGCCATAGATTATTAGTCCCATGTGACCTGCTGATCAACCTCAAAAGATATCTAGGTCAGTGTGACCTATATTTCATGGCTCAATGACTTTGCCTTTTATTTTGAAAACTATTTGATGGAGAAATGTCATGCCTGTGTTATTAGTTCCATTTACCCCGCTGATCAACCTCCAAATATATCTAGTTTGGTGTGCTTCAGTGATTTTGTCCATTATCTTGAATATTATTTTATGGAGAAATTTCATACCATCTGACCCACTGATTGATCTCGACAAAATATATCTAGGTCAGTGTGACCTATATTGCATGGTTTAGGGAGTTTGCCTGTAATCTTGAATACTATTTGATGGAGGAATGTCATGTCTGGGATAATACTTGAATGCATCCAGATGATTGACCTCAAAATATATCAAGGTAGGTGTGACCTGTATTTTATGGGTCAGTGACTTTGCCTGAAATCTTGAATAATATTTGATGGAGAAACTTCATGTCTGAAGTATCAATTCAATATGACTTGATGAATGCAACAAAGATATATCTAGTTTAGTTTGACACTATTCCAGGTGCGTTATACTGTTCAGTGACGGCTGTTGCTGCAACATAAGTTTTCAGCGTGAGTTTGGCCCCTGTGCTGGGGCATCTGTGTCATACTGACACATGTCTACTTTATATATTATCCTACAGCATTTAGAAGCAGATAGATACAGAATATGGATTTATTGCATTTACAGGGTAAAATGTCATTATTAATATAATGCTTAGCAGAAAATAAAATATATACAAAAAGTCTACCTAATGCAGAATAAATAAGCTGGTCGCCTTAAGACTATCAGAGTATATACTCGTAAAATTTCAAGGGGTCCATCATTTTTGTATATTTTATCCCACATCATTGAGAAGAAAACAGAACACTGATTTAATGCATTTTAGGCAAACAAATACATTATAGACATGATAGATTTGATGCATAGTAGAAAATAAAATATATACGAAAAGTCCACCTAATGCAGAAGAAATAAGCTGGTCGCCTTAAGACTGGTATTCGGAGTATATACATGTATACTTGTAGAAATAACTTTATTTTTTTTATATTTATTATAAGGGGCCTAACATTTTTGTAAATTTTATCCTACAGAATTTAGCCGAAAACAGATACAAAATATTACACTGATTTAATGTATTTTAGCATATAAATATATTCTTTGTACATGTTGTACAATGTAAGTTGCATGTAGCAAAAAATGTATATACAATAAAGTCCACCTAATGCAGAATAAATAGTCTGGTCGCCTAAAGACTGGTATTCGAAGATATATTTTTTAATGTTTGTTCATTGTGGAAGTTTGAAGCCCTACACTGAGATTTGCACAATGTGAGAGCCCTTCAGAATATCTTACTTGGACTCAAGCTCAAGGTCACATTTGATAGTCACCAGTTCTTTTTATGTATGGGGGTTTAACGGCCAGTGTTAACTAAAAGTTTGAGCCAATTATCTATCCACACTTTACCTTGGCAATTTTATCCGTAAGCAATTGACCAGAACAGTGCACATTCTTACACCAGAATTGACAAATGCCCTTCTTGAATCAGCTGATGGGAGAAATGACTGTAGAAAAGATTTCATGATCAATATCCACGAAAGAATGTTCCTGACTGCGGAAGGAATCAACCTACATCTTCCTGATAACCAGTCAGAGGTGGCTTTGGCTGAGCTATTCTTTGAATTTTGTGTTTGTTCCATATCTCCACCCCTAAAAGGATTTTCATCAAACTTGGTCAGTTATCCCCCTCAGAAAGTTCATGTCCAAAGCTAGGTTGGTAAAAAAGCTGAAAATACACATATAGTTTCATGGACAGTGGGAAATACAGGGAAATCCCGGTAAATACTGAGAAATACTGGAAAATGGACATTAATGTAGGTGGGGCCAATTGAGACTGCTTAATATACCCTGCCTGCCTAGGTATATGTATTGTAAAGTAAAATCATTTCATACAGGGCTTGCATTTTACCTTACCTTTACGAAGTACAAGGAGAACTATTGTAGTCACCACGGTCGTCCGCATTTGCGTTAGCGTGTGCGTTCCCGTCACACTGCGTTAAAGTTTTTCAAATGCTTATATCTAAATAGCCATGCATCACAGAGTACTCATATTTGGAACTTTAGTACCTGGGAGGGTCTTCTAATGTTCCAAGAGAGCAAACCCCTGGATCCATGCCCCGAGGTGGGGCTTGGGGTCAGAATCTAGAACACCTTTATAAAACTGTGTTAAAGTTTTTGAAATGCTTATATCTCAACAGTCACTCATCACAAAGCATTCATATTTACAACTTGGGTACTTGGGAATGTCTTCTGAGAATATGCGGGATTGTCTTCTGAGATTCCAAAAGAACACACCCCTGGGTTCACGAATGGGGGTGGGGGGGGTGGGGCTAAAGGTCAAAATCTAGGACACCTAAGTTATTCGTTAAATACATTATCATACACCTAAGTTATTCGTTAAATACATTATCATTATGCTAACAAGTTACAAACTGAATTTGTTATACATCAGCCAACTTTGTGACGTTGGTTTAAGTGTAAAAGGGTGAAGGTCATGGTGACCTACATTTTACAGTCCAGTGATTTTGCCTTATATCTTGAATACTATTTGATGGAGAAATGTTATACCTGGGATATTGGTTCCATGTGACCCCATGATTGACCTCGAAATATATCTAGGTCAATGTGACCTATAGTTCATGATTCTGTGATTTTGCCTTATATATTGAATACTATTTGATGGAGAAATGTTAAACCTGGATTATTACTTCCATGTGACCCAGTGATTCACCTGAAAATATGTCTAGGTCAGTGTGACCTATATTTCATCGTTCAGTGATTTTGCTTATATCTTGAATACTATTTGATGGAGAAATGCTATACCTGGATAATTACTTCCATGTGCCCCAAGGATTTACCTCAAAATCTATCTAGATCAATGTGACCTATATTTCATCGTTCAGTGATTTTGCCTTATATATGTTGAATACTATTTGATGGAGAAATGTCATACCTGGGATATTAGTTCCATGTGACCCCATGTTTGACCTCAAAATATATCTAGGTAAGTGTGACCTATGGTTCAGTGATTTTGCCTTATATCTTGAATACTGTTTGATGGAGAAACATCATACCTTGGTTATTAGTTCCATGTGACACAGTGATTGACCTCAAATAAATCTAGGTCATTGTGACCTATATTTAATGGTTCACTGATTTTGCCTTATATGTTGAATACTATTTGATGGACAAACATCATACATGTACCTTGGTTATTAGCTCCATGTCAGTGTGACCTATATTGGTTATTAGCTCCATGTCAGTGTGACCATATTTCTCCCCCATCCCGAAAATGTAGGTCATTGTGACCGATATTTCATGGTTCAGTGTTTTTGCATTATATCTGGAATAGTATTTCATGGAATAATGTCATACCCAGATTGTTAGTTTCACGTCACCCAATGATTGACCCTGAAATATATATAGGTCAGTGTGACCTATATTTCAGGGTTCAGTGACTTTGCTTTAGATCTTGAAAACTATTTGATGAAAAATCTACATACCTAATTATTTGTTCCATGTAACCTGATGATTGACCTCAAAATATTTGTAGGTCAGTGCGACCTATATTTCAATGTTCAGTGATTTTACCTTATATCTTGAACTGCGAAGCAGGCGAGCTACGCTGACATGCGACAGCTCTTGTAGAGTCTACATGCACTTGGTCATGCAGGTAGAATGAAATGTTATAGGATTTTCCAGACCTTCTGATAATGAATTGTTTGAAAGATTAATAATCTGTTACCTTCATAATTTTATATTTGAAGTAATCAAGTATGTATTGAATTTGTTTTCAAAAGATACTGAAATACTAGTTTTCAGACATCAGCTACTGGTATTTGACTTGACTTGTAAATAAAAATACTTGAGAGAGTACCTGCAGGTTAAGAAATGTATGCCCATTGTATTTTGTTCTTTTAATACCTGTCTTAAACAAAACAAATTTTCACACCGTTCAAAAGTAGGAGTAACTACTTGACAAACTTGCAAACAAACTTTTTTTTAAAGTACACATAAAAAAGTTCGGACAACCACAAAAGTTGTTGTAATTCTCCAAACAAATTTAACAATGTGTTTTATCATTTCACAAAGCATAAAAAAAAAACAAAAAAAAAAAACACAAAGTTCAAGAAAACATGCCTATACAAATGTAATGAACATTTTACAACCAAAAAATGAAAATTTTATGATTAAAAATTCCAATATTGTAGTATGTCTGCTGAAATTATAGATCATTCAGTGAGGCAGTTCTATTGAGCACCCACAATCTATATTTTTAGCAGAGATAAGGAAAATAGTGTATATCCCTCTTAAACCCCATCTTTATTATATAAAAGTGGTGTTGGAGGGGTCAAAATCATGTGCATATGTTTTTGTGATGCATTTACAGACTGATGGAGCAGTCTGATCTGGGTCTGTCTGTTTGCTCAGGCCTGTCCATCTTAATTTTAAGATCATTATCTATTGCATATGAGTGATTTTAAATAGCATTCCTGCCACTGGTATTTACCTACCAACCTTGGTGCAAAGCCCATAAATGAATCAGGCTGACTCTAGGTCAAGGTCACATTTGAAGATCACGGCTTTGAATTTTGTGTCCATTCCTTATATCTCATTTACCCTAAAATGATTTTCATTTACCTTTGGTCAATTATCCCCCTCAGACAGCTGATGTGCATAAAGCATACATGAATCATGCTGACACAAGGTCAAGATCACATTTAAAGGTCACGAGTTTGAAACTTTGACTTTTATGCCTATTTATTTACCCCTGGCAGGATTTTTAATAAACATTGGTAAAATATCCTCCTCAGTGAGCTGATGTGCAGAACCCATAAATAAAACATGCCAACTCAAGGGCAAGGTCACAGGTGAAGTTTTTCAACTTTGAATTTTATGTCTATTCCATACCTCCTTTACCCCTGGATGGATTTTCCTTTAAACTTTTAAGAAATAATTCCCCTCTGAGCTGGCGTGCAGAACCCATAGATAAACCATGCGGACGCAGGGTCAAGGTCACAGGTAAAGGTCACAAGGTTGAACCTTGATTTTAATGGTGGGGGGATTGGGCTGTCCTTCAGACTGCTCCTTGTTGCAAAATTAAAACACTTTTTGCTTGATAACTTAGATTATGTTTGTGGCCCAACTTTGATGAAACTTTTACTACACAATGTCATGGTCTCTTAGATAAGGAAGGTGTAATACTAGCAGAATAAATACCAAGTGCCCATAACACCCATTGATGATAGGTTTCAAATTTCAGTTCAATGATTTATTAATCACATGTATACAGTAGATGGTTGCGTTTACATTTACACCCCTTTTAACAGTTTTGTCAGTCCTATCAAAGTCATGTGTGGCTGATAATGAAACACATGTGCATTGTAACCCCAGATTTTTATGCCCCCGGAATCGAAGATTCAGGGGGGCATATAGTTTTTGGTCTGTCCGTCTGTTTGTCTGTTTGTCCGTTAATCCGTTTGTCCGTTAATCCATTTGTCCGTTTGTCTGTTTGTCCGTCTGCAAAAACTTTAACATTGGGCATAACTTTTGAATGGTAAATGATAGAGCCTTTATATTTCACATGTGCATTCCTTGTCACAAGACCTTTCAAGAGGTACCATAAATTTTGACCTCGTGACCTTGACCTTGACATTTGACCTACTTTTGACCTCCTTTTTAAAAACTTTAACATTGGCCATAACTTTTGATTGGTAAGTGATAGAGCTTTCATATTTCACATGTGGATTCCTTGTCACAAGACCTTTCAATTGGCACTATAATTTCTGACCTCATGACCTTGACCTTGGCATTTGACCTACTTTTTAAAAACTTTAACATTGGCCGTATCTTTTGATTGGTAATTGGTAGGGCTTTCATATTTCACATGTGCATTCCTTGTCACAAGACCTTTCTAATGGTACCGTAATTTTTGACCTCATGACCTTGACCTTGACATTTGACCTACTTTTTAAAAACTTTAACATTGGCCATAACTTTTGATTGGTAAATGGTAGGGATTCCATATTTCACATGTGCATTCCTTGTCACAAGCCCTTTCTAGTGGTACCATAATTTTTGACCTTGTGACCTTGACCTTGATGTTTGACCTACTTTTTAAAAACTTTAATATAAAGTCCATAACTTTCGATTGGTAAGTGATAGAGCTTTCATATTTCACATGTGTATTCTTTTTCGCAACACCTTTCCATTGGTACCATAATTTTTGACCTTGATACCTTGTGGCCTTGACCATGACATACTTTAGTGATGGGGCTTTCATATTGCACAGGCGCTGTCCTGGGGCATCGGTGTTTCACAAACACATCTTGTTTCCTCTATTACACATCTTCATGGGGCATCCTTTGGTGTCTCTGATTCTCTTGTTTGATATTTGTTTTCTTTTTACAGTTTGATGGTCAGTTGTTAACACAATTCTAATCAGAAGACACTGGAGACAAATGAGAAAAGCAAAGGCTTCTTACCAGGCAAGTCTCTGCTGAACATGAAACATATTTATTTGGGTTTCCTATCCTTTTTTAACTCTCAGGAAATTTCGTCCCGGTAAGCTTTTCTACTACCCCAGGCATCGACGTCCACAAATGTTAAAGTTTTTGCGTTAAAGTTTTTTTAGAAGCTCATCTCGTTTTTATGACTACACGGATTAAGTTCATATTTAGTATGATGATATTTTCTGTTATCGACTTCTTTCCCTGGTGATGTTGTGGGGAGGATTTGGGATTTGATTGTATCAGTTCCTGATCATTACTATTTTTAATTTTTACACATTGGTTTATCACCTGAGGGGTTCAGCAAAAAATGGGAACTGTAAAATAAAAATGTAGGCAGTGATCAGGTATCAAAACATTTGTCAAACAACTCTGATCAGAGTCATCAAAGGGAAAGAAACATGAACATGGAGTAACTAAACACTGTTGAAATCTGATCACAAGCGGGCAGCAGAACGAGTTACTTTCCCACAGAATGGCTACGGTAAAAGGCTATCCAAACTAAAAGGATATAAGCAATACATAAATGCAACATAAATAATCCAGGATAGAAGAACAGCCTTAGAATGGTCAGCAAAATGTATTTCACTGTGTGTTTTAATTTGTTTATATATGGCCATGATTCTCATCCTTGATTCTGTCATGGTCTAAACAAACACATGGTTCAGTCTGCATGAAGTTTGCTAACTCAACAGTGCTATATCGGAGAACAAATATCAGTCAACTACAGAGATGAAACAACAATAAGGACTTGACAGCATGAAATAACATAAATGCTGGAGCCAAAGAAAACTGTTAGAATGTCGTAAGCCTGATCAGAGAAAGTAATTTTTGCTTACTATCTTTTGAAGCTGTGGCCCTTTGAACATTGAAAATAATCATTGAAATTTATTCGCGGAAAGAACAATGCACCTTCACTTTGAATTCCTTTCTTACAATCTTATAGTACTTGTTTGTAAGATGTAAGTGTAATGGCGGGGCATTTCTTACATTGTTACTCTTATTTTTGTAGGTCACAAGATTTCATGAGTTCCAATGAATTTCTGCCATTGAAAGACCTGAATGTGAGAGGAAAGGACTACAAGAAAATTTGTGTAAAATTGTTCAGAAAAGCCATGAGAGAAGCGAGATGCAAAGCCAGAAGAACTAACTATTGCTATGAAAAAGTAAACGACAAGCAATTTCATATCCAGGCATTGGCTACAATGATAAAATAAAGGAGATGCAATTAAATATCCAGGCATTGGCTAAAAGTAAAGTAGAAGCAATTTAATAGCCAGGCACTGGTTACAATGAAAAAGTAAAGGAGAAGAAACTTAATATCCTGGCAATTATGTTTGACCACAGACTATGGATGATGCATCTTTTGCTGTACAGCTGCACGAGATGAGCTGCAGGACAAAGGAACCATAACTCTGGTGTTCTTACTTTCAGAGGCATTGCCTTTTGACAAATGAAAATAGCCATTTCTATCATTTAGTCTTCTGAAACACTGTATCTCCTGAACCGTTTGATGGATTCTGAAGTAACTTGCTTGGTTACAACACTAGGATGGGGAAAATAGCCATAAGGTTTTGATGACCTTGACCTTAACTATAAAACTATCAAAAACTATAAAAGCTATGGCATTGAAAGTTGATGAGTGCATTGCTAGAAATCTGTAGATGACCTTATTAACTTTTGAAGAAATTCTGAATACTACTTGATGAGTTATGGCCCTTTGTTACTGTAGGCATTTGTACATCACATGCTTTTGGGTCGTATGTGAGAAGCAAAACTTATTTTACATTTGTTTTTAGCTCACCTAACCAATGGTCATGGTGAGCTTTTGTGACAATGAGATGTCCAGCGGCGGCTGATGCCATGTGTAAATTTTCTTGTTAACACCCTTGGGCCACAGTTTTGGTCTAATTATGATCAGATTGGTTAGATCATACTGACAATATCTCTGTCAAGTTGGAATATGGGGCATTTTGAGTCAAAAAGTGGAACAGTAGTTAATACCATAAAAAAACCTTATTAATACTTTAGAGGCCACAGTTTTTGTCCAATCATCCCCAAACATGTGCAGAATTACCATCTCAGTACACTTTGAATAAGGGTCATTTAGGGCTATAAAGCAGATCAGTATGAACAAATCATAGAAAAAACCTTTTAAATACTATACAGGTCACAGTTTGGTCGAATCGTCATCAAAGTTGTCTCAGCAATATCTTGGTCAAGTTCAAATATGGATCATTTCGGGTCAAAAAGTAAGTCAGTGGGTCGTAGCCTAGAAAACCCCTGTGAAAACTCTGGAGCAGATAAATTTGGGCAAATGTTTATCAGACATGCTCAGAATGATCACTTTGAAAATATATGTCAAGGTCAAATATGGATCATGTCAGGTTAAAAACCTTTGGTCCAATGTTTATCAAACTTGCTCAAAATGATCACCTTGACAACATCTCTGTCAAGGTAGAATATGGATCATGGAAAAAATGACCTTGACCTGAGACCTACTTAAATAAAAATATATTGGTCATAGCTTTTTACAGCCTTCATATTTGGAATGAACGTTCCATGTAATACGGTCTTATCTCTGAACAAATAAATTGACCTGTGAATTTGACCTTGGCTTGAACAATATGAAATAGAACCTTCAATTTTTGTTTTGTTTGTTTGTATTTGGGTTTAAAGTAAGGGAAACAAACACAAACACGACGCAACCAGACAATAATAGAAACTTCAACAGAGGAAGGCCAAAAGGACAGTTGCTTTCCCACAAATTGGCCTAATGACCATCCAAAATAAAAAGACACGAGTAATACATACAATACTTAACAAGCAATAACATAAATAAACCGCCACAGAAGAACCACCTTGGAACGGTCAGTGGAAAGAATTCCACTGGGAGGCTTAAATCGATTTCACACGGCCTTAATCCTCACCCTTACGTCAACACTTGGCCTTGGCCTTGGCAAGCTCATTCGTAAGCAGCTGACTTGTACAGTGCACATTCTTTCGCCAGAAACTGACAAATGCCCTTCTTGAATCAGCTGATGGGAGAAAATGACTGTAGAAAAGGGTAACGGGTCATCCCTAACAAACTCTGCCCCTAGCAAAGTAGGCCCCTACAAACTCGGCACCCAAAATTATATTATATATATAAAACCTCCAATTTAGTCATCTGATCAGGGTCTTTCCGGTCATTGAGCGACACGGTGCCAACTAGTGCCCACAAACTACATATGTATGTTTTTGAGCAGAATTAAGATAAAAAGGGATATGTATACCCCCAGCAAATCTTAACGGTTTGACTGGATAAAAGTGGTGTTAATTGGGTCAAAAAGATAAGTTTTCGTGATGGTGTATTGTGCTAGCAAAGCTTGGCATGTTCTAACGTGTACCCACAATCTATATATTTTTGAGCAGAAATAGCAAATATATCAAAAATTTTCATCTTAAATTATCAATTTTTGGGTCGGGGGCGTTTAAGGAAAAATAACAGTATATTTGTTTAGGCATGCATGTTTATACCCCCGGCATACGAAGTATGCAATGGGGGTATATAGTTTTTGTCTTTTCCGTCTGTCTGTCTGTCCGTAAACAATTATTTTGTGTCAAAGATATCTCAGGAACTGCTTCACATAGAAACTTGAAATTTTGCACACATGATCAGTATGACTACTTGTATTGTGGGAAAGAAAATAAGGGCCAA
Source organism: Lucinisca nassula (assembly GCA_963580285.1). NCBI lineage: Eukaryota > Metazoa > Mollusca > Bivalvia > Lucinida > Lucinidae > Lucinisca > Lucinisca nassula. Next base: position 137,606,333 of record OY757013.1, read on the forward strand.
GGGGTCAGGCCTTTTAGAGTTATTTCCCTTTGTAGTTCTTGTTTCAGCTGAGGCGATGGCCCTGGCCGGGGGTATACGTGCCCCACTGGGCACTTTGTCTAGTTTCATATTCAAACAATAAATGCATAGTACAAAAGAATTATTTTTAGCTCACCTATACGAAGTACATGGAGAGCTATTGTTGTCACCCCGGATGTGCGCGTTAGCGTAAGCGTTTGCGTTCCCGTTTCCGTCACACTCTGCGGTATAGTTTTTCAAATGCTTATATCTCAACAGTCATGCATCACAGAGCACTCATATTTGGAACTTAAGTACCTGGGAGGGTCTTATAACGTTCCAAGAGATCAGACCCCTGGGTAGCCCGGAGTGGGGCTAGGGGTCAAAATCTAGAACACCTCTGTAAAACTGTGTTAAAGTTTTTGAAATGCTTATATCTCAACAGTCACCCATCACAAAACATTCATAGTTACAACTTGGATACCTGGGAGTGTCTTCTGAGAATACCAGGGAATATCTTCTGAGATTCCAAAAGAACACCCCTGGGATCATGCCTGGGGGGATGAGGCTAGGGGTCAAAATCTAGGACACCTTTGTAATTTGTTATATACATTTCCATTATAGTAACAAGTTTCAAACTTAACTGCTTATACATCAGCCAACTATGAGACATTGGTTCAAGTGTAAAAGGGTCAAGGTCACAGTGGCCTATATTTCATGGTCCAGTGATTTTGCTTTATATCTTGAATACTATTTGATGGAGGAATGTCATACCTGGGATATTAGTTCAATATGACCAGTGGATTGACCTCAAAATATATCTAGGTCATTGTGACCTATTGTTCACGGTCCAGTGATTTTGCCTTATATCTTGAATACTATTTGATGGAGAAATGTCATACCTGGGATATTAGTTACATATGACCACACGATTGACCTCAAAATATATCTAGGTCATTGTGACCTATTTTTCACGGTCCAGTGATTTTGCCTTATATCTTGAATACTATTTGATGGAGAAATGTCATACCTGGGGTATTAGTTCCATATGATAACATGATTGGCCTCAAAATATATCTAGGTCATTGTGACCTATATTTCACGGTCCAGTGATTTTGCCTTATATCTTGAATACTATTTAATGGAGAAATGTCATACCTGGGATATTAGTTCCGTGTGACCACATGATTGATCTCAAAATATATCTAGGTCATAGTGACCTATATTTCATGGTTCATTGACTTTGTCTTATATCTTGAATATTATTTGATGGACTATTTTTATACCTAGATTATTAGTTCCATTTTACTTGATGATTGACCTCAAAATATATTTAGGTGAGTGTGACCTATATTTCATGGTTCAGTGATTTTGCCTATTATCTTGAATACTTTTGATGGAGAATTATTATACCTGGATTATTACTTCCATGTGACCTGATGATTGACCTCAAAATAGACCTAGGTCAGTGTGACCTATATTTCATGGTTCAGTGACTTTGCCTTGTATCTTGAATACTATTTAGTGGAGAAACAGCATCTATGCATTATTAGTTCCATGTGACCCGATAATTGACCTCATAATAAGTCTAGGTCAGTGTGACCTATATTTCATGGTTCAGTGATTTTGCCTATTATCTTGATTATTATTTGATGGAGAAACAGTATACCTGGATTATTACTTCCATGTGACTGGATGATTGACCTCAAAAGGTATTAAGGTTATTGTGACCTATATTTCACAGTTCAGTGATTTTACCTTATATTTTGAAAGCACGAAACAGGCGAGCTATGCTGTCATGTGACGGCTCTTGTCATCTCTTAAGTTTATAACTATATGGTATTAAGATAAAAGATACTTCCATTTTCAACTCCCCCCCCCCCCCCCCCCCCCCAAACACACAGCACAATTATTCACAATTTTAGCGATGTGTTTTACCGGTAAGGATTCTATAATTCCTCAAAAATATGTTAAGCTCAAACTGCCTTATAAAACTATAGACCTTCCAAATGTAATTGTGGAGACAAAAACTGTCTATTATGACCTATTTATAGCTATAAGTGGAGTGTTTGGGGCCGAGATTGCTAGGGGCCGAGTTTGTCAGGGGCCTAGTTTGTTAGGGGCTGAGATGTCCCTAAATCTGGAAAAGATTTCATGATCAATCTCCACGAAGGAATGTTGCCGTCCTTGGCATGTATCAAACCCGCATCCTCCAGATCAACAGTCAGATGTGCATCCGACTGAGCTGCTGAGACCAGCTTCATATTTGGTTTGTAGCTTTTTGTGACAAGGGCTTCCCACTAGAGCTTCAAATTCGGCATGTAGATTACTATTGACAAGGGCATTCTTTGGTACAAGACATTTTGCGATGTGACCTTGACCTGTGACCTACTTTTAAACCACTAGAGATAGAACCTTCATATTTGGCATGTAGGTTTCTTGTTACAAGGTCTTCCCACTCGACAAATTATTTTGACCTGTGATCTTGACCTATAGCCTACTTTGTCATAATTTTGATCCGTTGAAATAGAGCAATCATGTTTGGCTCCTTGTACCATTTCATTTGTACAATGAGGATCAGGTGAGCATTATGATATCCACAAAATGGCTTCATTTACGATGATCTATGTCTTGAATGAACACCCCTGTAAACCTCAGTTATCTCTTTATGAATTGGAGCTTAGAGGGGTGTTCGTTTCACAGCTTGTTAACATCATGGCGATCCAGGGCCATTATGACCCTCTTCTATATTTCGTGTTGCACATATCCACGATTCAAGTATATGCAAGTCAAGATAGTTATTAATTATGAACTAAACTAAACATAAAATTAAATATTACAGTTATTAAAGCTTCCAGATAGTTTATCTTTGTGTTTCTGTTTCAATAAATCTCAGTCAAAATTAGTTACACACCCAAACCCATGGTATGTCTCATCTAAATGGCGGGCATTCAAACTTTCACACAACAGAATGTCTGAAGACACTTATTGTCTTGATGCAGCTCAGTTGAACTGCGATTCATAGAACAGCATTTGGTCCCATCCCACTTAAAAGAAGGTAATTAACTGTTGACATTTTCAAAGGAACGACCTTTTTAGCTGGCCTGTACAAAGTACAAGGAGAGCTATTGTTGTCACCTCTGTTGGTCCACATGAGCGTTTGTGTGTGAGTTTGCGTTCCTGTCACACAGTGTTAAAGTTTTTCAAATGCTTATATTCAAACAGTCTCGCATCACTAAGTACTCGTATTTGGAAGTTAAATACCTGGTAGGGTCCAGGCTTGGGACCAATTACATTTGAAAGTAATTGATCAATCCCCCGATGCAGGGTTATAGGAATATGCCTTCGTCTGTCCCTCCATCCATAACACTTTCTTGTCTACTCCATTTGATAGAATTTCATTAAACTTTGGTCAGTTTTTCTCTTTAGTATGAAGATGTGTTGCGTGCAAGGTCCAGGTTCGTACCTCAAAGGTCAAGGACATACTCAGAGGTCAAAGATAAAAAGGGCCTTTTTGTCATGTCCAATCAATAACTTCCTTATTCCTGGATGGATTTAAATATTATTTGGCAGAAATGTTAACCATAATGTGACAGTGTGTCGCGCGCAAGACCCAGCTCCGTACCTCGAAGGTCAAGGTCATACTTAGAGATAAAATGTCAAAAAAGCATCTTTTTATCATGTCCTATCAATAACTTTCTTATTCCTGAATGAATTTAAATATTACTTGTCAGAAATGACAGTGTGTCGCACGCAAAACCCAGGTCGGAACTTCAAAGGTCATACTTAGAGGTGAAAGGTGGAATGTCCGTTCGTAACAGTTATCTGCTGAACCCTTCGATAGAAGTTCACTAAACTTTGGTCAAATATTATTCTCAATGAGACAAAGTGTCGCCACAAGCCCCAGGTCCGTACCTCAAAGGTCATACTTAGAGGTTAAAGGTAAAAAATGTATTCGTCATGAGGCGATGTGTTGTACGCAAAATCCAGGTTGGTTCCTGAAATGTCAAGGTCATGCATAGAGGTGGGTCTTTTTGGTGTTTTTCAATAACTTTCTTACTCCTAGATGGATTTTAAAATTACTTGGCTAAAATGTTAATCATCATAAGATTGCTAATTCAAGATCACGGCGAAGGTCACAGTTTAATGTCATAAGGTTGAGCTTTGTTACTGAAGGGCGGCAGGGGATTATGGCTGTCCCTCAGACTGCATTCTTATTCAATTACAATTACCTGGCTATAAAAATGTAATTGGTGAAATTACAATTATAGTGCAAACAATTTGACATGAGACTGACCTTTATGCAAAGAATAAATAAGCAAATGCTTCAGCCTAATATGTTGGGTTGTGAAAACTCGTGATTTTTCGGCAGCTTGGAATCGCGACCCATGTATTAAATAAGCCAGTACATGACAAGAACTACAAGATGGCTTGAGCGACCAGCAAAGACTCAGATCAGCCTGCGCATTCGAGCAGTCTGATCAGTCTTCACTGATCGCATGTACTTACTATAGGCTATGATTTATGCCAAGAAATATAAGTAAAAGGTCTTGTCACAGTGGATGGGTGTGCAGATTGATTTGAGTCTCTGCTTGTTGCCCTGGCCTTATTGTAGGTTTTGTCATGCTCCGGCTCATAAATAACAATTTCCACCTTTTCAGAAAATGGTGAAAATAAATATATGTACATGTATTCAATCGGGTGTGAAATTATACTAATAGATAGTTCATAAAGAAATGAAGTTGAAAAAGTGTGACCAGAACCAGATTCGAACTGGTGACCCCTTGCTTACAAAGCAAGTGCTCTACCGACTGAGCTATCCGGGCGCTGATAGCACCTCTTCAACTTCGAAGTTTGAGAAACTTAGTTAACAAACAGCCCTCTGGGTACTCTTGTTGTATATTTTATCCTACAGCATTTAGAAAAAAAGATACAGAACACGGGTTTAATGAATGTACAGCGTAAAGCTTCATTATTAATATAATGCATAGCAGAAAATAAAAACTATACAAAATGTCCACCTAACGCTGAATAATTACGGTGGTCTCCTTATTTTTAGCTCACCAGAGCCGAAGGCTCCGGGGCAGCTTATAGTATAGGCAGTGACCCGCCATCTGTTGTCCGTGTCAACATTTTCAAACGACTTCTCCTCTAAAACTGCAGGGCCGATTGAAGGCAAATTTCATGTGGAGCATCCATGGGATGGGGGAACAAAGGTTTGCTCGTAGGGTCCAGGTCACATGACCAACCTGGCCTCCATGACCATATAAGGTAAAAACCCTTCAAAAGTCTTCTCCTCCTGAACCAGTGGGCAGATTGTGATGAATCTTGGTATGTAGTATAGGGGACTCTGGACCATCATAGTTTGCTAAAATAATGACCCTTTGATGACCTTGACCCATTTTATGCCAAGGTCAAATTTGGTCACATAGACTTTTGTATGAAAAAAGTCAAAACAGCATTTTTTTTTTAATTATTGCAGCCTGTGACCTGAAATTAAGTAGATGCAGTGGGCAAAATGTGCTAATGAAACTACATTAGTATTCAAGGTCAAGGATATTCCCTGACCTTGGCCCAAGGTTATACAGATATGAAAATTAAAAAAAAATGTTTTTCACTGAAATCACTAGGCCATTTGCAATCAAATTTTGTATGAAAGCTTTTCGGAACAAGGAAATGCAATTTAATTAATTTGAGTTTGGTCACATGACCAGGATGGCAGCTATGTCCATATAAGGTAAAACCCTTAAAAAATCTTCTTCTGGAACCAGAGGTCCAATTGTGATGAAACTTGGTATGTAGCATTGGTGACTCGTGGCCCATTATAATTTGCTTAAATGATGACCCTCGGATGACCTTGACCCATTTTATGCCAAGGTCAAATTTGGTCACATGGACTTCTGTATGGGAAAAAGTCAAAACAGCATAATTTTTTTTTAATTATTGCAGCCTGTGACCTGAAAATTAGTATATGCAGTGGGCAAAATGTGCAAGTGAAACTACATTAGTTTTCAAGGTCCTTCTCTGACCTTGGTCCAAGGTCATTCAGATATGAAAATTAAAAAAATGTTTTTCTTTGAAACCACCTGCCATTTGCAACCAAATTTTATAAGAAAACTTTTAGGAACAAGGAAATAAAACATAATTAATTTGAGTTTGGTCATGTGACCATGATGGCTGTTATGCCCATAGAAGGTAGAAACCCTTAAAAATCTTCTCCTTCTATACCAAAAAGCCGATTGTCAATGAAACTTGGTATGTAGAATAAGAAACTTGGGTCCAGCATATTTTGTTCAGATGTAGACCCTCGGATGACCTTGACTCACTTTATACCAAGGTCAAATTAGGTCACATAGACTTTTTGTGCGATAAACGGTCAAAACCAAGTATTTTCGAAACTATTGTAGACTTTGATCTGAGACTTGGTAGGTGCAGATGGCATCCAGGGACGGGCCAGTTTCTCACACTTGACCTCTGGTGAGCGTAGTGGCCCATGGGCCTCTTGTTTTTATGCCCCCGCCATTCGAAGAATGGTGGAAAGGGCATATAGTGTTACCCCTGTCCGTCAGTGCGTCCGTTCGTCTCTTAAACTTAAACGCTGTCAATAACTTTCTTATTTCTGGATCAATTAAGAAATAACTTGGTAGAAATATTAACCACCATGAGACGATGTGTTGCGTCCACAAACCCAGGCCCCCACCTACAAGGTCAAGGTCATACTAAGAGGTCAAAGGTCAAAAAAGGGATCCAAAACTTAAACGTTGTCAAGAACTTTCTTGTTTCTGGATCAGTTTAGAAATTACTTGGCAGAAATTTTAAACATCATTTTTTCTTTCTTTCTATTCTTTTTTTTTCTTTTTAAAAACACAATATCCCCCAGCACAAAGGCTTTGGACTCTGACTCAAAAGGTTGTGAGTTCAAATCCCGGTGAAGTCTTTTGACGACTCTTGTTTCTCAATGGCATTTTTGCGGGGGCATCCGTGTCCTATTGACACCTTTTCTAGTTTGTTGAGTTTTACGGCCCTTTTATTGTTTCACTCATATCGAGCTGACTGTTAATCAGAAGTGGGCGAAAACCGGAGTTCCCGGACAAAAACCACCTGACCTTCCGTACAGAATGTAGCCTCTCACATGTGACCCGAGCGAGGCTCGAACCTACGGCGGTGAGAGACCTAATGAATAAGAGTCAGCGCTATTATCCACTAGGCCACGGAGGCCCGTTAGGTGGTCTCCTTAAGACTATCGGAATATATATACTTGTAACATTTTAAGGGGTCTTGTATATTTTATCCCACATCATTTAGAAGAAAATAGATACAGAACACGGATTTAATGCATTTAAGTCATAAAATGCATTATAGATATGATGCATAGTTACTTAGAAAATAATATAATTACAAAAAGTCCACTTAATGCAGAAGAAATAAGCTGGTCGCCTTAAGACTGGTATGCGGAGTATATGTACTTGCAAAAATAAGGGGCCCAACATTTTTGTATATTTTATCCTACAACATTTAGAAGAAAATAGATACAGAACACGGATTTAATGCATTTAAGTCATAAAAATACATTATGTGATGCATAGTAGAAAATAAAATATATACACAAAGTCCACCTAATGCAGAAGAAATAAACTGGTCGCCTTAAGACTGGTATTCGGAGTATATATACTTGCAAACATAAGGGGCCCAACATTTTTGTATATTTTATACTACAACATTTAGAAGAAAATAGATACAGAACACGGATTTAATGCATTTAAGTCATAAAATACATTATAGATATGATGCATAGTAGAAAATAAAATATATACACAAAGTCCACCTAATGCAGAAGAAATAAACTGGTCGCCTTAAGACTGGTATTCGGAGTATATATACTTGCAAAAATAAGGGGCCCAACATTTTTGTAGATTTTATCCTACAGCATTTAGAAGAAAATAGATACAGAACACGGATTTAATGCATTTAAGTCATAAAAATACATTATAGATATGATGCATAGTAGAAAATAAAATATATACCAAAAGTCCACCTAATGCAGAAGAAATAAGCTTGTCGCCTTAAGACTGGTATTCGGAATATATATACTTGCAAAAATAAGGGGCCCAACATTTTTGTAGATTTTATACTACAACATTTAGAAGAAAATAGATACAGAACACGGATTTAATGCATTTAAGTCATAAAAATACATTATAGATATGATGCATAGTAGAAAATAAAATATATACACAAAGTCCACCTAATGCAGAAGAAATAAGCTGGTCGCCTTAAGACTGGTATTCGGAGTATATATACTTGCAAACATAAGGGGCCCAACATTTTTGTATATTTTATCCTACAACATTTAGAAGAAAACAGATACAATACACAGATTTAATGCATTTAAGTCATAAAAATACATTATAGATATGATGCATAGTAGAAAATAAAATACATACAAAAAGTCCACCTAATGCAGAAGAAATAAGCTGGTCGCCTTAAGGCTGGTATTCGGAGTGTATATACTTGCAAACATAAGGGGCCGAACATTTTTGTATATTTTATCCTACAACATTTAGAAGAAAACAGATACAATACACAGATTTAATGCATTTAAGTCATAAAAATACATTATAGATATGATGCATAGTAGAAAATAAAATATATACAAAAAGTCCACCTAATGCAGAAGAAATAAGCTGGTCGCCTTAAGACTGGTATTCGGAGTGTATATACTTGCAAACATAAGGGGCCCAACATTTTTGTATATTTTATCCTACAACATTTAGAAGAAAACAGATACAATACACGGATTTAATGCATTTAAAACATAAAAATACATTCTTAGTATGTTGCATAGCCAAAAAAAAAAATACAATAAAGTCCACCTAATGCAGAATAAATAATCTGGTAGCCTATAGACTGGTATTCGAAGAGATATATTTTAAGATTTTCTCATGGGTTTTCACTAAAAAACTCCATGCCTATTAGAAGCCCTACTCTGAGATTTGCACATTGTGACAGCCCTTCAGAAGATACCACTAGGGCTCGCTCTTGGTGGCTCCGTATCCCCACATCCATAACGTCACATACACAATATCCACCCATCCATCTATTTATTATCACATATACTTTAATCCCCCTAATAATACCCTTACATTTATACCCCCACTATGACAAGATAGAATATATCTTCTTTTGTTCCCCCTAATGTCATTTATATACCGTTCCCCCTAATGTCATTTATATACCGTTCCCCCTAATGTCATTTATATACACAGTTCCCCTTAAGCCAGATTAAGTACTAGTAAAATATTAAGGGGTCCAATATTTTTGTATATTTTTTCCTGCAGAGTTTAGAATAAAAATAGATACAGAACACGGTTTTAATGCATTTAAAGCATAAAAATATGTTGTTGGAATGGTGAAAAAGCAGAAAATAAGATATATACAAAAAGTCCACCTAATGCTTTCCTACAATAAAATCTGCCCTATAGGGCTTTTGCCAGATGGGCACTGGTCGGGCATTTCGTAATTAACTGCAATTTATTAATTGATTATCCTATATTACATAAGGCCAACCGATATTAAAAAATCATAAATCCTGTTTTTAGTTGCGTCAATTAATAAAATTATCACTAATCAAGTAATTTCGTATTGGTTCGGCCTCGTGCCAATACAGCAGACCTCGGACCTGTAACTGGGCCAATACGAAATTACTTGATTAATAACATTATATAACAGCTCAACAATATTTTAACAGACCACTTTTGACCTTCTTGCACCGGGCCGAAACGCTTAACCCTCAACATGCTGAACCCAGATATATTCTTTTTTGAAAACAGTATAGATCTAGATCAGCAGGCTCCTTGGAAGCCCCGCCCACCTTGGCTAGGAGAAATAGATTGGGCTGCATGGTGCTTTCACACAGAACTGAAACTACCACGCATGAGTATTGGTTTTGTTTGATTAGATGTCTAATGCCCCCGTCAACACTGTAAAGGTCATTTTGGAGACGTTGCATCCATTTTGTGGGACTTTTACCCTACATTGAGATGAAATGACATCTCAAACCCTGTCGCCCAATGAAACCAATAGGGTTTATTAGCATGGACGGTCCGCCTCGCACCGCGGTTCCTGGACAGGCTTAGACCCTTTAAGCGGTTTACCAGTACTAGTGTGCGGGCCGGATTCAGCTCTGCGTGGAAGCATCATGCATTCCATATATTTCTTCAAGCCCCTATGGGCGCATGGGTATTGGTAAACCCATTTATAGGACTAAGCCTGCCCAGGAAAAGTGGTGTAAGTAAGACCGTCTAATGTACAAAAGCCTTTACGTTTCATTGGGCGTCAGGGCTTGAGACGTCATTTCACCTCAATCTCGGGTAAAAGTCCCACAAAATTGGAAACAATGTCTCCAAAATGACATAAATAGTGCTGGCGGGGACGTTAAACATCAGTTCAAGCAAAACAATTCTTGGAGACCTGGGGCCAGTTGTTCAAAACTAACGACGTCGTTAGTTAACGTATCGTTAAAACTTTGATCATTAAATATGGCAAATATGCTGAAAATTTTTGCTGAAAAAATGTGAGCAGCTTTTGCTGAGGCAAAAGCTGCTCACATTTTTCCAGCAAAAATACCAAAATTTTCGATATTGTACTTGCTAGAAAAGTTAACAATATGACCACTAACGAGCTCGTTAAGCTAACGATGCTTTGAACAACTGGCCCCAGCTGATCTGGACCTATTCTGTTTTCCCTTCTGCTTCTGATCCATGGTAACTAGAAAATGTGTTTGTGAAACACTATATTCCCAACCATATGCTTTCCACTAATAGACACATAATTAAAAAACATAATTAAAAATGACTCTGTCGTGAAAGAACTGTCAGTTGGTACAATATTCACAAAATGTTCTCAAAATTTATCTAGAGTACCCAAACTGTATACGAAATATCACGAGCCTTGCCCAAGCGGTTCTCCAGATATTTTGTTCACAAAGTTTCCCTATAGCCGCAATGCATAAGCTTGAAAAGGGGTATAACTATGTTATATATTTTCGGAAATTCGTCAAAGGTTAATCAAGCCATCTACACTTTAGATCCAAACTTAATACCAAATATCATGAGCCTAGCGCAAACAGTTCTTCAGATATTTTGTTCACACGGTTTCCCTATAGCCAATGCATAAGTCCGAAAAGGGGCGTAACTCTATTATATATTTCCGAATTTCGTCAGAAGTTAATCAGGTCATCTACACCTTAGACTCAAACTGCATACCAAATATCATGAACCTAGCTCAAGCAGTTCTCCAGATATTTTGTTCACAATGTTTCACCATAGCCACAATGCATAAGTCAAAAAAGGGGCATAACTCTCTTAAATATTTTTGGAATTTCGTCAAAAGTTAATCAGATCATCTACACATTAGACCCAATCTGTATACTAAATATCATAAGCCTAGCGCAAGCGGTTCTCCAGATATTTTGTGCCCATAGCCACAATGCGGTAGTCCGAAAAGGGGCGTAACTCCGTTAAATATTTTCGGAATTTCGTCAAAAATTAATCAGGTCATCTACACCTTAGACCCAAACTGTATACTAAATATCATCAGCCTAGCTCAAGCGAATGTTCACAAGAATTCCCTATGGCCACAATGCATAAGTCCGAAAAGGGACATAACTCTGCAAAGACAAGTCCGATAGAAAAGAAAAAAAAGTACGGGTTCGCTTAATTTTTATGCTCATTCCGTTTAGCTCAAGTAGTTCTCCAGATATTTTGTTCACAAGGTTTCCCCATAGCAGCAATGCATAAGTCCGAAAAGGGGCATGACTCTGTTAAATATTTTCGGAATTTCGCCAAAAGTTAATTAGGTCATCTACATATTAGACCCAAACTGTATGCCAAATATCATGAGCCTAGCTCAAGCGGTTCTCCAGATATTTTGTTCACAAGGTTTCCCTATAGCCGCAATGCATACGTCCAAACAGGGGCATGACTCTGTTAAATATTTTCGGAATTTCGCCAAAAGTTAATCAGGTCATCTACACATTAGACCCAAACTGTATGCCAAATATCATGAGCCTAGCTCAAGCGGTTCTCCAGATATTTTGTTCACAAGGTTCCCTATAGGCACAATGCATAAGTCCGAAAAGGGGCTTAATCTGCAAAGACAAGGCCGACGGAAAAGAAAAAAATACGGGTTCGCGTAATTTTCATGCTCATTCCATATATAAAATTTCAAGATCCTAGCACAAACCATGTTCTGTTTCACATATGTATAAAGCGTAACGGACAGACGGACGCACGGACTGACAGACTGACGGACAGGACAGAACTAATATGCCCCATCAACTTCTTCGAAGTTGGAGGGCATTAAAAAAATCAGATCATGTAATACACGGCCCCCGCCCATCGGGGCTTGAAGAAATAGATGGTCTGCATGATGCTTCAACGCAGACCTGAAACCGCACACGTGTACTCGTAAACCGCTTAGAGCATCTAAGCCTCGGGCCTGCCCAGGCGAAGCAGTGCGAGTCGGTCCGTCTATGCTTACAAACCCTATTTGTTTTATTGGGCGACAGGGCTTTAGATGTCATTTCATCTCAATTTTGGGTAAAAGTCCAACAAAATTGGAAGCGTCGTCTCCAAAATTACCTTTACAGTGTTGACAGGGACGAACACTTGAATTCAAACAAAACAGTACTTGGAAACCTACATTGTTTTCTCTTCTGCTTCTGATCGATGGTAAAAAGAATTATCATATGGCGTCGCATCTGAGAGTGTAATAACGCCATGTAATAAATTCGTATATTACATGCATTACAGAGAAATACCATGATTTCTACCAGACATAAACTTGGTATTTTCCTTTTTGCTAAGAAGAAATATTTCCTCTTAGCCGGGGAAATAAATCCCTTCAGCTGGAACTACTTTATGTACAAGATACGAGATACCGCTTTGCAGTGAAATTGTTCTATTCAAACGCGGGAAAGTTTCAATCACGGCGACGTTATTCATGACGTCATTGTAATGGCGTCTAAGAAATATCAACAGACGTTCAGAATGCGTGACGTTTGAGTCGGATGCAACGCTGAAACAAAAGAAAACATGGATATGACCATTGATTAGGATGTAAGTTTTGCTTTATTTAATCTAACGTTTTACTTGTTTTATCACTGAAACACTTTGTTTCTTCTATTTTTGTTCAAAACTGTAGAAGGCGCTTTCAAAATGGCGCCCATCCAGTTGTTCTTCCACCCAGATTCTGTAACACTTCGCTGATTGAACCGTTTACATGAGCTGTAAACAGTCAACTGAACGGGCATTCAGATCCAAGATTCAAGATCCAAACTCTCCTAAAAGTCTATGGAAGTGCATGTAATATACAGATTATACATTTCTCCTATTTGAAATATGGGATTTATAAACCTCGGGAGGTAAAACAATCCGTTAAAGAAACTCGTGCTTCGCACTCGTTTCTTTATCGGATTGTTTTACCTCCCTCGGTTTATAAATCCCATATTTCAACTAGGAGAATGAATAATCTATATATAATGCACTAGTGGATTTAATATGCAAATTAGTTAGAAACACTCCGTAACGTTACACGCATGACGTTCTAAATGACGTCGCGTTAACTAATGGCGGGATATAGACATTTTTGTTAAAACAAATCGCGAATAGAGTTGGAAAAACAGGTAACCAGACCCCCCCCCCCCCACTGACCTTGAAAGGTCAGGGGGGTCTGGTTAGTTGGAAAAACAGGTAACCAAACCCCCTCCCTGACCTTTCAAGGTCAGGGGGGTCTGGTTACCTGTTGTTTTTTTTTTTTTTCAATATTGACAGTGTGCAAGCTGGGAGCCAGCAAATAATGCAAATATGGTGAATATTCCGACATTTTTTTACATCCTTCAGGACTGTTGTATGTCAGAAAATTTGTATAACTTTACAATTTTGGAATTCGTCTTAAATGTCATATGATAAAACGAATCTTACATTCGTGCTCATGTATTATTGAATTTATTAAATGAGTTGATGAAAAGGGATAAAATGCTTGGCTGGAGGTCTGGAGGTTATCAGAGTTGGAAAAACAGGAAACCAGACCATCCCCACCCCGACCTTGAAAGGTCAGGGGGGTCTGGTTAGTTGGAAAAACAGGTAACCAGACCCCCTCCCTGACCTTGAAAGGTCAGGGGGGTCTAGTTACCTGTTTTTTCCAATATTGACAATGTGCAAGCTGGGAGTCAGCAAATAATGCAAATATGGTGAATATTCCGACATTTTTTTTACATCCTTCAGGACTGTTGTATGTCAGAAAATTTGTATAACTTTACAATTTTGGAAAGTTACTTACACCACAATCCTAATAATAATGAGACTTTTACTGCGAATTTAAATTCCATTTATTCAAGTTTCAATCACGTCAGATGCAAAAGCTTTCTCAGGCCGGCAGATGAGAAAACAGTACATGAGCCTCGCCAAGCGAATTTGTGTCTTCGAGCATTCCGTCATGACAAATTTTAACTTTTAACTGCGCATGCCCAGCCATTCAGAGGGGCCAGGGATATGGCTTTCTGTCTGATCTGAGGGTCCGTTTGATTCACTGCTTGTATGAGCGAGCAGCGAAGGTTCTGGCGAGACTGCGCGAATGCGCAGACTCGCCTGAACCTTCGCTGCTCGCATAGGGAGACTGCGCGAATGCGCAGACTCGCCTGAACCTTCGCTGCTCGCATAGGCGATAAGTACCGAAATCGCTTGACGGGGCCCACATATGTATGTCACACAGATGAACAGTTGCTAAGGGAAGCTGGTACACATTCAGGGAAGATAACTCTTTCAAAATATTTTGTTCGCCTTTTCTATAGGGGTTGTCGTTCAGAAGAAAGAATTTGCTTTCATTACGAAAATACGCCTATATAATTTTGACCCCCCCCCCCCCCCTTGAACCCCACTTTTGTATAGTTTGTTTGAATTGAAGTTTAACGTCCCCATCAACAATACATGTATTTAGATCGTTTTGGAGACGTTGCTTCCTATTTTGTGGGACTTTTACCCGACACTGAGATGAAATGACATCTCAAGCCCTGCCGCCCAATGAAACCAAAGCGCTTATATGCATTGGACGGTCTGACCCACAGCACTTTGCCATGACAGGCTTAGTACTTCTAAGCAGTATACCAATACTCTCAGCTCTGCGTGGAAGCCCGATGAAGCCCAATCTATTTCTCTATGCTCGATGGGCGGGGGCAAACTTTTATATAGTTAAACTGAGGTTTACAGGGGTAATCCTAGTATTTATTAAATCTGCTCTAAAATATAGACTGTGGGTTCTAACGGGTACCGTCAATCTATATTTTAAGCAAAAATAAGAAAAAAAAAAATACCATTTTTCATCTAAAAGCTTTCCTTTTTTCGGCGATAAAGTTTACGATGTATTTGTATAGGCGTGTTTTCGTAACGAGAGAAGCAAATTCTTTCTTCTGAAAGACAACCCTTTTTCGGATGGACTCGATAAGCAGAAGAAGAGCAAACACAACGTCACAAAAGTTGTCGTCCTTGAGAACATAACATATGTTGGGTGCATTTGTTTTACTTTAACACGGTGCGCCGCATTACCAAATTTGTTTGTGTTCACGAATGCAAAACGGGTTCGGCCAGTTGAAGGAAGTCTGTGGCCTCTCTTGTCAATCAGTCGTTAAAATGCTTGGAATAAACACAGAAACGGGATTGGTCTTAATTGACTGAAAAAAAAACAACAACAACAAATGCCTCTAAGTTAATTTTACTGACACCGGCCAAAATATTATTAGCAATCTTATCCTTCATGTATCTTCTTATATGTCAAGATATCAGTTTCAACACATAATTGCAAAATATGATCCTTTTTTAGCTCACCCGACCCGAAGGCTCCGGGGGGGGGGGGGGAGGAGGGGGGGGGGGAGGGGGCAGTTGGCCGTCGTCGTCGTCCGTCAACACTTGAACAACATGTCCTCTGAAGCCACTGGGCCGATTGAGCTCAAATTTCATCTGTGGTATCCTTGGGGTGGGGGATTGAAAGTTTGTGTTTTCTTATGAAATTCGGCTCATTAGTTTGGTTGCTATGGTAACTTAGAGTTTCAATAGACTTATAATGGGGAAAATTGAAAAATGGCCTTAACTGCCAAGCAGATATTTTGACAAAACTTTCGCAGAAATGTTCCTTAGGCAATCTACTATCTGTCATATGATTTTAGGCCTACTGCTCATTCTATTGGTTGACATGTAAACCAAAATGAAAAACAAAAATATACAAAAAAAAACTTAAAAAAAAAACATCTCCTCAGAAACCGTATGCTTTATGAGGCTGGGCGTTTATGGAAATAATAACCATATTTTCCTTTACAGGTTTTGTGTTTTTATGAAATTCGGCTCTTTAGTTTGTTTGCTATGGTAACTTAGATTTTCCATAGACTTATAGTGGGGAAAATTGAAAAATGGCATTAACTGCCAAGCCTTTGCCGATATTTTGACACAACTTAGACATGTTCATTTAGCAATCTGCCATATGAGTTTAGGCCTATTGATCATTTTTGCTGGTTGCCATGGAAACCAAAATGAAAAAAAAAGAAAAAAAAAACTTAAAAAATCATCTCCTCAGAAACCGTATGCTGTATGAGGCTGAGAGTTGATGGCAATATTCACCATTTTTACCTTTACAAGTTTTTGGGTTTTTTTTTTTTTATGAATTTCGGCTCTTTAGTTTGGTTGCTATGGCAACTTAGATTTTGCATAGACTTATAATGGGGACAATTGTAAAAAACCCCTTTGCAGATATTTCGACACAACTTTCATGGAAATGTTCCTGAAGCAATCTACCATCTGCCAAATGATTTTAGGCATATTGCTCATTTTCACTGGTTGCCATGGAAATCAAAATGAAAATAATAGAAAAAAATACTTAAAAAATCATCTCCTCAGAAACCATATGCTCTATGAGGCTGAGAGTTTTTGAAATATTCACCATATTTGCCTTTATAGGTTTTGTGTGTTTTTTTTTTTTTTTTTTTATGATATTCGGCTCTTTTGTTTGGTTACAATGGCAACTTAGATTTTTCAGTGACTTATAATGGGGAAAATTTAAAAAAAAAATGGCATTTACTGTTACGCCTTTACAGATATTTTGACAAAAATTTCGTAGGAGTGTTCCGTAAGTAATCTACCATCTGCCTATATGATTTTATGCCTACTGCTCATTTTTACTGGTTGCCATGTAAACCGAAATGATAAAAAAACTTAAAAAAACAACAACAAAAAAACATCTTCTCAGAAACCGTATGCTGTATGAGGTTGTGTCTTTCAGGAAATATTCACCATATTCGACTTTTCAGGTTTTATTATTATTTTTTTTTTTTATGAAATTCGGCTCTTTAGTTTGTTGCTTAGAGTTTCCTAATGGGGAAAATGCATTTACTGCCTAGCCTTAGCTAATATTTTTGCAGCACTTTCATAGAAGTATTCTTAAAGCAATCTTCTATCTATCATATGATTTTTGGCCTACTGCTCAGCGAAATCAGAGCTCTGAAGCCACTGGGCTGATTGGGTCCAAATTTTATCTGTAGCATCCTTGGGCTCAGTGCTTCCATGGTTATTAAAATGCATGACTGTCAGTGGGCAGTGCCCCCCCCCACTCCCCACCCCCTAAGCTCTGGTGGGCATAGTGGCCCATGTGCCTCTTGCTAGCTCGGCTGTTTTCGAAGAAAACGACGAGGTATTGTCATAGCTCTGGCGTCGTCTGCGTCGTCGTCTGCGTCTGCGTCGTGCAAAAACTTGGACATTTTGTAATATCTCTGTCATTACTGAACATATTTACTTGAAACTCGGACTAGTTGTTCATTATGAAAACGGGAACTCATATCAATAGGCGAGGTAACCCTGAAAATATTTTTGGCACAGTTATGCCCCTTTTTCGACCTAGAATTTTTGCAAGCACTTGGACATTTTGTAATATCTCTGTCATTACTGAACATATTTACTTGAAACTGGGACTAGTTGTTCATTATGAAAAAGGGAAACTCATACCAATAGGTGAGGTAACCCTCAAAATATTTTTGGCACAGTTATGCCACTTTTTCGTCTTAGAAATTTTGTTTAACTAAAAGAAACTGCAGCCGAGCGTTGGCACCCGCATGCGGTGCTCTTGTTTAAATTTACTATAAGAAATCCGCGCCCTCGCCTATCGGGACTTGGAGAAACAGGTTGGGCTGCATGGTGCTTCCGCACAGAGCTGAAACCGACCGAAATTCAGTGCTGGTAAACTGCGAGTCGGACCGCGCCTTAAACCCTAGCCGTTTCTTTGGGCGGTAGAGATGTAGAAACGTCATTTCAACGAGAATTACATCGAAATGACAACAACAGTTTTCCCCATTTCAGGCAAAATGTCGCCAATTTTCCCGATTCTAAAGGCTCTGGCCCCACTCCTAAGCATGTACCACTCACACATCGCATTTCTCGTTTTACCCATCTGTCCACCCTTTAGAAAAATGCAATGGGACGAAACGAGCCACCCCCGCATAAGGACGCATTGACCCTACCACATACAGTCGAACTTCAACGGCTCGAATACATTTGGGACCTCGAAAATCGGTTCGAGACAGGGGTAGTTCGAGCCACTGAGATTACTGTCAGAAGGCATACCGAGGTACTTTTAGACATCTTTTCGGTGTTCTATAATGAAAATGTATGCTGTGTGTACTCATTAGAATCGCCTCATCGAGGCGATTCTAATGAGTACACACAGCATACATTTGCAAGATAAAAGACTTACATCTCCTTAATTATGTCCCACTTTTTCTAATGAAGAGGAGTTCGCTAGGGGCTCCAGAATGGGTTCGACACATCCATGGTAAACGAGCCATCGGTGTTCGAGCCATCGAAGTTCTACTGCATCAGACTAAACGACTCTGGGCGAACAACCCACTGGCAATGAAAACACAGATTCTGACATATAAATCTGAGCAAACAGTGAAGACCCATATGATGAGACGCTGCTAAATGCAGCATCTCAGTTCTCAGTAGTGTTTGCACTATTTGCCACTCCCGAGTCATCCTGCTATTTGGGTACTTAATGAGCCAGCGTACGACAAATCTTACAATATGACATGTGCGCTCAACGAAGACTCAGATGAGCCTACGCATCCGCGCAGTCTGATCTTCGTTGTGCGCTCTAAGGATAGCCAAGGGCCCAATGCTCCTTTATGCAACAAGAGAAGTCTTTGATTAGGCTATATGGATGCGCAGGCTGATCTGATTCTTCGCTGGGCGCACATGTAATTTGTAGGAAATGCTGTGCCCCGGCTATTTAATAGTACTCGTGTGGTGACTGAGATGGTTACCCCATTTTGTACCGGAAACACCAAAACGGGTAATTGGCAAACAGTGCAAACCAAGGTCATTCTGCGGCGTCTGATCAGGGCCCACACTGTTTGCATGAGCTTTAGGACTTGATGCTGTCTTTGTTTGATTTGAGGTCTAACATCCCCGTCAACATTGTTTAGGTCGTCCTTCGAGACGTTGCTTGAGCCTCCAATTCGCGGTACTTTTACACTACATTGAGATCGGGCACCGCCCATCGGGGCTTGAAGAAATATATGGGCTGCATGATGCTTCCACGCAGAGCTGAATCCGACCCGCACACGAGTACTGGTAAACCGCTTAGAGCATCTAAGCCTGCCCAGGCATAGCGGCGCGAGTCGGATAGTCCATGCTTATAAACCCTATTGGTTTCATGCGGTTACAGGGCTTGAGATTTCATTTCATCTCAATGTCGGGTAAAAGTCCCAAACAATTGGAAACAAGGTCTCCAAAATTACTTTAAAAGTGTTGACGAGGACGTTAAACCTCAAACAAAACCTACATTGAGATGAAATAGCATCTCAATAATACATTTAGTACTTGTACTAATCTTCCATGTGGCCCTCTTTTCCTGGGTAAGAACCAGTACTAAGCAATGTGAATAAAGTTTCTTGCTCAAGGAAACAACACGTGGCGCTTGCGGGGATCGAACCGGCTACCTCTCGATCTCAAATCCGATGCTTTACCACTGCACCAATGAAACCAATAGGGCTTTTATCGAGGGATGCCCGCAAAACTGCGGTATCTACACTTTTTCAAAAAACTGACGTTTTTGCAGAATTCTATTCCGATTTCAAAGGCCAACAACCTGTAAAAATAACAGTGATATTGAGAATTTTGAAAGTTTAAAAAGGTTATATCTCAGATGCATAATAGTGTCGTAACTCGATTTATAACACTTTTGCGGGAAAAATGTACCGAATGTCTGCAATATGGTTGTGACTAATGTTTTCAGATCAGTGAGTGTTTGAGTTTTACGTCCCATCAACAGCTTAGGTCATACGGAGACGGGACCTCGGTTTAAAGACTCATCCGAAAGTCTGGAGAAGCCCGGGATCGATCCTGCGATCCCTGGTTTACAAGGCGAGTAGGATAAACACTACACCACGGAGGCTTCTATGTTTCCAGATAATGCAGTCAATGTCATTGCCAGCCATGCATTAAAGCTCTCCACATATATCTTCAAAAACCTATTAGAATCATTTTGCAGGAGGTTTGACATAGTTTAGACCTTTTCTTTCCTCAAAACAAGATTAACTTGAAACTTTACTATGATCTTCTTGTATAATGTTCCTGCAGTGCCAGTTGTGAACTCTATGATGACTCAATATCTGAGAGGATTTTTTTATTTTTCTTTATATTATTACCAAATTCAGCTAGTTAGCTCACCGTCACGTAGTGACGAGGTGAGCTTTTGGGATCACTTTTTGTCCGTCGTGCGTGCGTGCGTCCGTCCGTGCGTGCGTCCGTCCGTGCGTGCGTAAACAATTTCTTTAAACGATATCTCCTCCTAAACCACTGATCGGATTTTGACCAAACTTCACAGGAATGATCTTTAGGTGGTCCCCTTTCAAAGTTGTTCAAATGGTTCCGGTCCGTTGCATATCTAGGTCACAGGAGCAAAAAATAGATTTTTTTACCAAAAACTTAAAAAATCTTCTTCTCTGAAACCACAAGGCCCAGGTCTTTGATATTTGGTATGGAACTTCATCTAGTGGACCCCTACCAAGATTGTTCAAATTATAGTGCTGGGGCCAAAAATGCTCCCGCCCCGGGGCCCTTTGGTTTTACATAGGCTTATATAGGGAAAATCTTTAAAAATCTTCTTCTCTAAAACCACAAGGCCCAGGACTTTGATATTTGGTATGAAGCTTCATCTAGTGGACCCCTACCAAGATTGTTCAAATTTTAGTGCTGGGACAAAAAATGCCCCCGCCACGGGGCCCTTTGGTTTTACATTGGCTTATATAGGGAAAAATCTTTAAAAATCTTCTTCTCTGAAACCACAAGGCCCAGGTCTTTGATATTTGGTATGGAGCTTCATCTAGTGGACGCCTACCAAGATTGTTCAAATTATAGTGCTGGGGCCAAAATGCCCCCGCCACGGGGCCCTTTGGCTTTACATAGGCTTATATTGGGAAAATCTTTAAAAATTTTCTTCTCTGAAACCACAAGGCCCAGGACTTTGATATTTGGTATGAAGCTTCATCTAGTGGACCCCTACCAAGATTGTTCCAATTTTAGTGCTGGGACAAAAAATGCCCCCGCCACGCGGCCCTTTGGTTTTACATTGGCTTATATAGGGAAAATCTTTAAAAATCTTCTTCTCTGAAACCACACGGCCCAGGTCTTTGATATTTGGTATGAAGCTTCATCTAGTGGACCCCTACCAAGAATGTTCCAATTTTAGTGCTGGGGCCAAAAATGCCCCCACCCCGGGGCCCTTTGGTTTTACACAGGCTTATATAGGGAAAATCTTTAAAAAATTTCTTCTCTGAAACCACAAGGCCCAGGACTTTGATATTTGGTATGAAGCTTCATCTAGTGGACCCCTACCAAGATTGTTCAAATTATAGTGCTGGGACAAAAAATGCCCCCGCCACGGGGCCCTTTGGTTTTACATTGGATTATATAGGGAAAATCTTTAAAAATCTTCTTTTCTGAAACCACAAGGCCCAGGACTTTGATATTTGGTATGAAGCTTTATCTAGTGGACCCCCACCAAGATTGTTCAAATTATAGTGCTGGGGCAAAAAATGCCCCTGTCCCGGGGCCCTTTGATTTTACATAGGCTTATATAGGCAAAATCTTTAAAAATCTTCTTCTCTGAAACCGCTAGGCCCAGGTCTTTGATATTTGATGTGTAGCTTCATCTAGTGGACCTTTGCCAAGATTGTTCAAATTTTAGCCTTTGTTGATGTTTGGTATGAAGCTTCACCTTTAAGACCTCCCTCAACATTATGCACATTAAAGCCCTGGGGCCAATAATGGCCCTCTCTGGGGCCCACTTGTTACACTATGGATCAGGTGAGCGATCCAGATCCAGGGCCATCATGGCCCTCTTGTTTTAATATAGATAGCATATCTACGGAACCCTGGAAGGGACTTAAGTTTTTTTAATATGTTGTGTGAACAAGATATTAAGTTGTGCGAACAAGATTATATGTTGTGCGGACAAGATATTATCTTGTGCGGACAACATAATTTATGTTGTGCGGGCAACATATTATCTTGTGCGGACAAGATAATATCTTGTTTGCACCACTTAATATCTTGTGCGGACAAGATATTATCTTGTTCGCACAACATATTATCTTGTTTGCACAACATAGAGCTTGGGAAGTTGTGCGAAAAAGATATTTTCTTGTGCGGACAAGCTATTAGCTTGTTCGCACAACATATTATCTTGTGCGGACAAGATATAAGTTGTGCGAACAAGATAATAAGTTGTGCGGACAAGATTTTATCTTGTGCGCACAAGATATTATCTTGTCCGTACAAGATCTATATTGTTCGGACAAGATATTATCTTGTGCGGACAAGATATTATCTTGTGCGGTCAAGATAATATCTTGTTCGCACAACTTAATATATTGTGCGCACAAGATAATATGTTGTGCGAACAAGATATTATGTTGTCCGCACAAGATAATATGTTGTGCCAACAAGATAATATCTTGTCCGCACAAGATAATATCTTGTCCGCACAAGATAATATCTTGTCCGCACAAGATAATATCTTGTCCGCACAAGATAATATGTTGTCCGCACAAGATAAAATGTTGTCCGAACAAGATAATATCTTGTCCGCTCAAGATATTATCTTGTTCGCACAACATAATAAAAATAAAAAACCATGTCCCTTCCCGGGTTCCGTACATATCTGCGTGACATTTTTTTTTTTTTTTTTTTTCATATCTCCATATTGGCAATTCATATCTCAAAAACGGTTATCTACTATGGTGCAGATATTAGAAATTGTAATACCGTGTAAGTCCCACTTTTTTCAATATAAAGTGCGTGTTCAAAGCACAAACTTGTTAACATGTTGTATTTCTGTACAAATTAATGCATAACAAAATCAATATGAAACCCACTATATCTCTCAATGGGCTTCAATGGGTGGAAGATTCACAACCTAGGTCTTAGAGCAGAAAATAGAAAATGTAAATCCCTGTAAACCCCGGTTTTCTCTATGTAAAGTGGGGTTTAAAGGGGTTTCATTACATGGACTTGTGAATATATTGCTTTTCTAAACAATGCCATGTAAAATAATTCAACTGACGCCTATAAACTATAGTGTTTTTTTTTTTTTTTTTTTTTTCCAATAGATAAAGTGGAATATTTCATTCAAGAACAAAAAATGGATTTGTGAGGACCAATACATGAATTAAGCACAGAAAATGGCTCACTATTAACGGTTTCACAAAAAGAGTAATTTTCTCGCTCGTTAAGACTTTAGTAAAGACACCAACATTAACCAGACATCTATTGGCATGACATGAGCGATTCTCGTTCAATATCCCCCGGGGTGATAAAGGCGAACATGTTTTCACATACAGCCGGATTATAACACAGTTGGGATAACACAACAGGTATATTTCATAAGCCTCGGTCAAAGGGAGATAACCAATATTGAGTTTTAGTGTGACAATCAC
Source organism: Lucinisca nassula (assembly GCA_963580285.1). NCBI lineage: Eukaryota > Metazoa > Mollusca > Bivalvia > Lucinida > Lucinidae > Lucinisca > Lucinisca nassula. The sequence continues at coordinate 137,630,364 of OY757013.1, forward strand.
AATTGAAAGTGAAGAGGTAAAATGTCAGATAAAGTTGGCCATGCCCCAAGGTCACCAATCTGCCCAAGGGTCAAAAGTTCACTTGTATTATATTCTACTAATCATCCCCTTTGATATGATAGGTCACGTGACTATGTTCCGAAAAAACTTTAATTTTGACCCCCGACCCCCACAAGTCCGACCCCTGGGGCGTGACCAAGGGGTCGAAGCCAAAATCCTGTTCAATACGTTTTACATAGTTCATTAATTATTACTTCTGCAAAGTTTGGTATCAAAATCTGTAAAATTGACTTTGTAATTGTAATTTGGCTGGATTCCGATTAAGTAGTTTAGGGGCAGATAGCATAATGGACAGACGGACGGACGGAGGCGAATACAATGTCCCCTCCGCTAAAGCGTTCGGAAAATAAATAGCGACATTCAAAACGCTGGGCCCATAAATGGCGCTTTTATTATGTCCCCAACTTTAAAAAAAGTTGGTGGGGACTCTATTCATCACTACAAATCTATTCTGCAAATTTCAATATTCCTGCTCCAATACTTTTCGAGAAAATTTTCTGAAAAAGTAAAATGCCCAAATTTACAAATGTCTATAACTCGTACATTTTTTAAGTATTGGAGCTGGTCTCTTGAAATTTTCAAAAGTTAATCCGTTCCTCTACTCCACACTTTTCTTATTTCTGCTCAAAATATAGATTTGTGGGCACACGTTAGAACCGCCCCATCGAGGCGGTTCTAACGAGTATCCACAATCTATATTTTAGAGCAGAAATAAGAAAAATAAGGTTTAACCCAGTAAACCCGGTTTTACCACGTAAAAGTGGGATTCAAGGGGGTCACAACTATATAGGCGTGTTTTCATGAAATAAAACAAAAACATACGCTGGCCTGGGTTATCCAGTGTACTTGTAGACAGTGTGCGTAGAAATGGTAATATTCATGACAACCCTTTTAGCTGGCCTAAAAAGTTGAAAGATAAGTGTTGCTACAAGCTTAGCAGCATCATTGCTATCGTTTAATGCACCGGCATTCCAGGACAAAAAAGTTCAAACTTGACATGTAACCACCAGGTTGACGGAAAAATCATTTTGTCATTTACTTTCATACGTTTTAAACTTTCTTATGCAGAAAACATTTGGGCGATATCTGTAAAGTTTAACGCTCCACTTGGCAATTTGTTGTTTTCAACATTTCCTCGTGCAGTACATTAAATGTATATAGTAACCTCATCATATTGGCATATTGTGTTACCTGGAGTTTAGGTTTCAAAAGTCCGGTAAAATATCTCTACTTAATATGGTACGTTTGACGCAAGATCAACGTAACGTAGCGGTCCAAATGCTTCTTCTGGGACGTCTCAGGCTGTCATCGCCAGGAACTTCCGAGTGAGTAAATCGACGATAACTCGCTTGTACCAGCGTCTACGTCAAACGAGATCGACAAATGACAGGCCCAGAAGTGGACGTCCACGCGTCACAACACGTCGACAGGACCGATACATCCGTCTAACCCACCTTCGTAATCGGTTCCGTACAGTCGTCGAGACGTCTCAGATGACACCAAGGAACGCACAACAAATGAATAAGTGCAGATACTGTCAGGAATCGCCTTCGAGAGTTTGGCTTACGTCCTCGTCGTCCGTACGTTGGTATGCCATTAAGGACTATGAAAATTTCTTCCTGGCACGTGGGCTAAAATTCATGGGTGTTTAGCATGTTGACATATTTCTAGAAAAGCAACCCATTATGTCCCAAATTAAATGAATAAATATAAAACATGCATATTAAAAAACGTATTTTTGTTGTTGGAAGAAAAAAATAATTCACTTTGTAAGAAAAATACGTTTCAAAATGGTCCATTTTTGAACGTCTGTTTCTCCATTGTCCTTCATTAGAAATATTACCATTTTTACACTAAAATATACTTCAGTGTGTGTACTAGCAACGACGAGACGTGATTTTTCAAAAAACTGGCATTATAACATAATATCCATGCCGATAGGACCCCTGTCAACATGTAGAGGTCACTATACATTGTCATCCATGTACACAGTATGACGCACGGATTAAATTTAGCACTGGGGTAAATAAGCGTAGCGATGATAAAAATTCTGTCAAATCGTCGTTATTATGGCTTTTGGACAAATCAAACAATTTTCCCGTCTTGTATCTTTTTAATGCATAATATTATTCACCAAATTAACGGAAGAATAAAGGAAAGCATGATCTGGGAATAAAAATATTTAGAATAAAATCTGTAGTGCAGGATATTTTTACCCACGATTAGCATGTTTATACCCCTGTTTTACCTGGGGAATTTACCATCCATGTATACAGTAATGGCTGTCGAAATGACCGTTCGGTGTGAGTTTAAAAGAATGGATATAATGTTATTATGACAGTTTTTGGAAAAACTACTTCTCGTCCTTGCTAGGACATGGATTATACTTTAGGTTAATGTAAAAACTGAATGTTTCCGAGGAAGCACAATGGAGAAACCGATGTTTAAAAATTGACCATTTTGAAAGGTAATTTTCCAATAAAGTAATTTATTATTTTTTCTTCTAACAACAAATATGACACTGTTGAATAAGCATATTTTATGATTTTTCATATAATTTGGAACATTATGGGTTGCTTTTCTAGAAACTTGTCGACATTCTGGACAACCGCAAATTTTAGCTCACGTGTCAGGCTGACATTTGTATATACCTTAACACCACGACGACGTCAGGATAGAATGGCGTGGTTCACACAGCATAGGCCAAACCTGTTTCCCCTTCGTCAGTGGCGTAATGTAATGTTTTCTGACGAGTCTAGGTACTTGTTGTACACAGCTGATGGCCGTCAACGTGTGTATAGGCGTGATGGAGAGCGTTATCGTGACAATTGCTTGGTTGAACGTGATCGATTTCGAGGCGGTGGATTGATGGTGTGGGCTGACATATCTTATGGTCATAGAACGCCCCTGGTATTCATTGATAGATCTTTGACGGCTCAGCGTTACGTTGACGTCGTTTTACGACCGGTAGTTGTTCCATATGTACGACAGCCCAACGTTACGTTTCAACAAGATAACGCTCGGGCGCAGGTAGCAAGGCTCAGCATGGCGTTTCTTCGGCAAAACAAAGTTGACGTGATGCACTGGCCTCCGTATAGTCCAGATCTCTCTCCAAAAGAACATTTGTGGGACGTCTTGGATAGGCGCATACGTAACCGCCCCCTGCCGCCAACAACGCGTCAAGCCTTGCTTCCCGCGCTCATACAATGTGGAATGCTTTTCCCCAGGCAGAGATCAATCGTTTAATCCTGTCCATGACCAGGCGTGTGCGTGCAGAACAGAATGCAATCGGAGGACGTACTCGCTATTAAGGTATATAGTAATCACACATCTAGACTGCAATGCAAAATAAACTAAGATTTTCCAAATTGTTACCCAGCACTGTGGGTTGCAATATAAGTTCAAAAAGCAAATATATTATGTAAAGCAAATTCAACAACTACAGTTTAAGACCAAATAATGGTCCTATAAGACCACTAGACGAAGATGTATTGTCCAAAATGAGGCAAAATCCCCTAAATTTTCAAACAAGGATACCGACAAGGCAGGAGCAATCACCCTTACAATATTATCATTTTCAGTTGTTATGTACTCTCAAGTAGCAAAGACGAGGCATAATTTTCTTACTTTCTACATTTTTAAGCACTTTTGTGAAAATTTCACCGAATACCACATGGTAAATTTCATCGCCATTTTGGATTTCGACAAAATTCTTACCCTGGATTTAGTGAAGTTCAAACCCCAAGTATTTCCCTGTTAGTCGAGATCGGATGATGACATCTTGCAATTGCTTAATCAATGGCTTTGCAGAATCATCAACCTGATCTTCATGTCATTATACTTCAGGTGTTTTAAACGTCTTTCAATATATTGACTTCGGTTTGTTTACAATAGAGAAATCTGTCACTTTTCCTGACGACCTCATCACTGTTTCAGCTAATTTGTGTTATTGCGCATGTATTAAAAAACGGGATAAAACTTGATGAATATCATACGATAATTACAATTTAATAAAGTTCTTTACGTTCTGTTATGGCAAAATCATTTACGACCACCTTTTTCGGCATTATGGCTGGTTTTATGTTCTACTTTTTTGCGTATGTACCTTTCATTAAATGTTAATTCGGTTGAATCCGCTTTCTCTCGGACTGGTTTTCGGCACTAGAAAGCGTCACTGTCATAAAACGGGTCGAATCAAAGCACCCGGGATCCAGCAGAATATAAATGGCGAAAAAGCACATATGTAGCAGACAGAAGCAATAACGTTTTCTTCGTATTTGTAAGTGTTTTGGCATTGCTCATGAAATCTGTTTTGCGGTTATAGGGATATCATTTTAGTTTTTCGAATTCCACACCGGTAGCCAATAGCCATGTCACACACTATGGGTTTTGGAAATGAAGATGGAAAACGCGTATTTTAGCAGTGTAAACAGAAACTGAAGATTTGTTGTTACGTGACAAATTTTATGAAAATGAAAAGCAACATTAAAACAGATAAAAACAGCATTTATCGATATCTTTTGCAGACCGGAATATTTCTTTTTTAACTGTTTCTGGAAAACTTCCTTTGAAAATTAGCCACGGGTCTTGAACAAGGAAATTTATTATTTTGTATGGTGGTTGCATTGTGTCATAGTAAACTGTTATTTTTCTACTGATAATGTTATCGGTCTGTCATCTTTGACCATTACTCGCAACAGATTTTCAGGTGTACATTACACGCACTCCAGGGTTGCAGGATGAAAGCGTACACAGTCATGTAATTACAGTAGGGGTTTTTTAACCTGCACCGGGGGTCTTGCATAGAGGGCTTCCAGTTAACATTCCGATCCGAAGGACAGTGCACTATGTGGCATTCATCCCTGCTAATGATGCCAGTGGAGCATGATCGGACACGAACATTACCGCTTTTGGGGATCAAACCAGGGATGGGGGTTTCTTGCACCAGAGGCAACATCCTAATTCCTTCGGATGGGGGACGTTAACTTTTTCTGAGCTGGCTTGTACATAAGCTGTTAATCAGTGCAAAGTAATTTTATGTAAGAAAATGGCAACTGCCCTTCTTGAATCGGATGAATTGATAGAATGAGAGTAGAAAAAAATTCACAGTCAGTCTGCACGAAAATTTGTTTTTGATCTACAGGATAATGTCAGTAACAGTGTGGAAACTCACATCACATAAAAGAAGGAGAGCATAATGCAGCATCTGATCAGGGCCTACACGGTTTGCATAAAGTTCAGCTATTTTTTAAATACATTTTGAAGAGAAACACAACCCGGCATTCCTAAATTTTAAAAAAATAGACTTGCGCTATCATATAAAGTGGAACACAGGCACTTGTTTCATAGAGGAAAAAAATCTACCCTCTACCGTGCCTGTGAAGTGGAAGATTCGATTTTGTACACAATAGGTAAAGAATGAAAACAGTACATTTTTTACTCTCCAGAAGTTGGGGTCCTGGCGATCGGGCTTGGAGTAATACATCAGGCTGCATGGTGCTTTCACGCAGAGCTGATGCTGACCTCACATTGTACGAGTACTGGTATACCACTTTGAACAACAAAGCAAAGTGGTGTAAGTCAAACCCTCCAATGAATAGAACATTTTGGTTTCATTAGGTGACAGGGCTTGAGATGTCATTTCATCTCAAATGTCGGGTAAACTCTCACACAATTGGAAGCATCATCGCCAAAATAACCTCAATAGTGCGGATGGGGCATTAGACCTCAGTTAAAACAAACTCTCAAGAGGTTATGACCAATTCAGACCACAGTAAATAAAAGGAACTACTTTCTTTTTGTTTACATGTTTTCACCATGTGCTCAAAAGCAGTCATGTTTCTTCAACTTCAAGTGCATGGAGGTGGCAAGATGAAAATTCGGTCAATTTTGTAATGGGAAAGAATTTTTGAAAATCATTGGTAGGTTTTGTTAGGAGAGGTTATACAAAGGACTGATTTGTGCTAAAAAGAAACATTGGATGTAATGACAGCTCTGCAGTGACGTTTGAAATTTGACAATTTTCATCCTTATTGTTTTTGCCTTTTGAAAACTAAATGTTAGTAGCAATAGGGCTACATAAAGCCAAAATGTTATGCTTTCATGGAATTAATCACCAAAAAATTCATTTTAGTCATAATTTCATTTTAAAACAATTTTCATCTTCACACTTGTCAAATATTCAATACAGGTTGTCAGACATTTTGTATAGTCCTTAACTGCGTATAGATGTTTTGAACTTGTGAAATGACTACCTCTATGACAAAACGGATTTGTGTTCCAAGTAATTTCACTGGAAATCGAACTCTCTATGGTAGTTTCATTCAGGAATGATTATAGTATTGCGTCATTAAATCGATTTTCTGCAAAGATGATTATTTCTGCAAATACTCGCATTTATATAGTTATTGTTCCAAGTTCTTGCCATTTTCCTATCAACTTAAGTTTCGTTTGTTCAGATCTTGGTTTATCATTAAGTATAGCAGATTTGCTAAGCACGTCACATTTACGTCCATTTATGAAAGAGTTTAATTTTTAATCCTTGTCGCAATTGCCAAACAGTCAGTAACAGAAGTGTCCGGAAAACACAGACTTGAGAATGTGAATGGATTTCGGTTACGCTGAATCCAATCTGATATTATCAGAAATCTCCAAAGTAACGTTGTTAAGAGGTCATAGATCACTATACTGAAATAAAGTAAAATAAAATAGATTGAGCTAGTGGTGTGATATGAATATCATCATGCTGAAATGAATAGGAACAAAAATTATTACGTTAAAGATGCTATGTATGAGAACAATCAAACATAAAAAATTAAATGTAAGTTGCTCCCTTTGGTGGCTCTGGTGGGGGCTGTGACTTAATTGTATAGATTCCTGATCATTGCCTTCACTTCTATTTTACAACTATTGGAAAGATTAAAATTAATTAGAAAAACACCATGACGGATCTGGTACGTTTTGAACAAACAAAATAAGTTGGTTTGTATTAATTAGTAAAAGGATAATTCAATGAAGCAACATAAAATTATTAACATAACATAAAGGATGAAATGATTCGACGAATAGCATTTGCGACTTCATGAGATATTATTATTATATATGACTTCATGAGATATTATTATTATTATTATTCATGAGATATTCTGAAAATCCTATGTATTAAAATGGGTTAGGTACAATCGATAATCAGAAATTATAAAAGAAACTAACCTTAAGAGTATACATGTACAAATGCTATGTGGAAGTTCGTAAAATGCTGGAAACGTCAAAAATAATTACAAAAATAAAATGTTGAACATTATATTCAGTAATCAGAGGTCAGCCTAGATTTGTTGGATTGGGTGAGGAGATTCAAGACATGTTCCCATAAAAGTTGGGAAAAGATTATTCCCCTAACAGATTGCGAAGACAAAGTGATAAGATTGTATTTTGTATGTAAAAAAGAAATAATTATCGATATCGCGCAACAGAGGAAAATACGATTTAAAGAAACCTTAATGTCTCACTGGAAACAAAATGAGAAGGCAAGGATTAAAAACAGGATCTGATACAAAACTAAATGGCGTAAGCTCCATTATCGAAGTCACAAATGGAAGTAGATATTGAAATAGACGAGACTTAAAATAACCGTAAAATTACTTTATATATCAACAAGAATCATTATATTGCTGTAGTTAAAACGATACAAGAGAAACTGTAATACACATAAGCCTTGAAGTTAATAAATTTAACAAAGCAACCTTTCTATAGGAATAAATACACCCAATATCAAAGTTAGTTGAGTCCTGTTCAGAAACTCAAGGTGAAAGGGAAAAATCTCAAAAGTATGTCATAAAACCAACTATATGAATAATCATGGAAATCGCCTAGGCAGGATAATAGACACGGTTATTGTTTTCATTTTAGAATTCGTTCTCCGGTGCCAGTTTATTTGTAAAATTTAAACAGCATGTTAAAATGCTTATTTTTCCAACGATCCAAGTTCACCTCAGTACTATCATACATAGCCTTGTTGTAGCTTTTGTGCGTAATAACAGAAGTGAAGGCAATGACCAGGAATCGATACAATTAACCCACAGCTCCCATCAGGGACACCAAAGGGAAAACACACAAACATGAAACAACTAGACCTTAATGGAATAATCAATTGCGGAAAGCCGAAAACCACAAAATGGCCAATTGGCTATCCAAAACAAAATTATATAACCGATACACACACGAGACAAATCATAACAAAAATAAACCGCGACCGAAGAACTGCATTGGATTTGGCTTAAATCGATTTTCACGCGGCCGCAATCCCCATCCCCGCCCCTTACTTCCGATGCGATTTAGACAAATATTTAGTTCAGTCCGCATGAAGGCATTCCAACTCATCATTGCAACATCTCCGAGAACACAAAAAACAAACAATCACAGAGATGAAACAATGGTCAGGACCCAACAGCAAGAAACCACTGAAAGGCTGGGACAAAAGATTACCGACCGCCTGACCACGACGGGCCCGACCAGTGACATAGCACCAGGCAACAACCAAAACCACATAAAATTCAATTCTAAATTCAAAGCAAGTCTTTACGCCGGAACCGCCACAGAACCCGTGGCCAGACCCCACCGGCGCGTAACCAAAGAGGGAAGCAAAGCCGCGACCGGGCCAACCACTAAGTACACAGCCTGCAACACAACACCCACGCCGCAGCCAATCATTTTATATCGAAGAATGACCCCACGAAACCGGGTGCTGAAGCCACTGCAAGTATACATTCCCTCTGAATACACACACCAAGCCACTACAAAACTCGGGCTCCGACAGACCCCGCAGCAAAAGAGACCCAAGCCCAACACCAAATTTTGAAACCAAATCGAAACAACGCCCACAAAACCCAGAAACGCCCACGCGTCGACTAAGACGCCCAGGAGTCAACAATCCACCACGAGCGCTGAAGTCAGCCACACGACCAGACACTTTGACAAACCGAATCAACCGCGAACACACAAACGCTACAGGACGCCGCAGGAGGAACACCACCATCCAAGAAAGGAAAACCCACAATTTCAAAATCAAAATCATCGCACCCACCACTAATCCTGAAAGAAACAAACCCATCCACAACAGACAGCTGTAAATCCCAAAACGAGGTAAGTCAATGAAGTTTCTTCTGTCTGTTGCATGATGAAAGTAGCCACCTCTACAAGGGCAGATAACTCAAGGCTTTAAATTGCCACAGTATGGTTTCTAAGCCACAAACTACCTCCTTGAGTGTTATAAATATCGGTAAAATTTCTTCAAGGTATTCAATATAGTTTATTGCGAGATTACTCAAATCTGAGGGAGGCAATTACTGAAGATGATGATGATGATGAGCTATGAGCCAAAACCATTTTTTCATATATCAATGGCAAATACCTCAAGATCCAGAATGGACAGAGTGACTGTCTTTGGCCATTACATGCTTCCTTTATTGTTTTATACATCTATAAAATTTCATCAAGATATTCCATATAGAAAAGAAGAAACAGGCAAAAAAAAAAACATTTTCACATCCATTAAGGGCTGAGAACTCAATTTCAAGGATGATTAGATTAGAGGTCCTAAGCCACAATATGCTTCCTTCCGAATCTATATATCTGTGAAGTTTCATTCATATATTCCATTTTGTGAACGAATAAAGTTCAAACACCATTTAATGGAACTTGTTAACGGCCATAGCACTGTCAAAGTTTACGGATTCTGCCCATTAACAATTGCAAACCATACTTTCCCTGGAGCAATGTATATTCCAAATGAAGAAAATCCGTGTAAAATATTCAAGTTATCGATGGACAACGCTCCAAACTACTTATTAGGAACTGACAAAGACAGATAACTCAAGATCACGGCTGGTTAGAGTCTTGATCCTTAGCCACAATATGCGTTCTCTTTAGTGCTTTATATATTATACGACAGACTGCATGCATGGTAGTTAACCCAATCACGGTTGGCAACTTTGCTTCCCTCTTTAATTGCACGCCGGTGGGTCAGGCCTCAGATTCTATGACGGCTCCAACGTAAAGGCTTATTGAGAATTAGAGAGATAATGTCGGTTGGTGCCTGATGCTCTGTCTCTGGTCGGGCTCATCGGAGTCTAACTGATGGTTTTCTTTTGCTCCAGCAATTCAGTGGTTTCTTGCTGTCGAGTCCTCACCGTTGTCTCACCTCTGTGGTTCTTTGATTTTTGTGTTCACGGAGATGTTGCACTGATGAGTTAGGAAGCCTTCATGCGGACTGAACAAATTATTTGTCTAAATCGCGACGGAAGTAAGGGCGAGGACTGTGACCACGTAAAATCGATTTAAGCCCCCCCCCCCCCCCCCACCACCAGTGGAAATCTTCCACTGACCGTTCCAAGGCGGCTCTTCTGTGGCGATTTATTTATGTTGTTGTTTGTTACTTACTGTGTGTATCACTTGTGTCTTTTAATTTTGGATGGCCATATGGCCATTTTGTGGGAAAGTAACTGTCCTTATGGCCTTCCTTTGTTGAGGTTTCCATTATGGTCTGGTCGCTTAATGTTTGTATTTTTTTTCCCTTTGGTGTCTTTTATGGGTGGAGTAAGTTAATTGTATCAATATCTGATCTTTGTTTTACTTCTACTTTATATAGCTGTGAAGTTACAATATTTTCTTTTTAGTAAAGGTGAATTAGTCAAAAAACCCATTTTTAATGCGATTTTTGCGGCCATAACTCTGTCAAAGGATTTTGCCCATTAATAATCTAATACCACACACTGAAATGGAAAGAGTTCAGTCACGGGAATAAAAAATTGGTTAGTAAGAATAGAAATAGTGAAGTTGGTTGGTTAGTCAGAAAAAGAAGTGATTAGTTGGCCGCTTGGTTAGTTAGACAGAAAAAGAAGTGGTTGGTTAGAAAGCCGAGTGATTGGTCAGTTAGTCGGGAAGAGAATTAAACAGAGGAAAGTGGTCAGTTAGGAAGGTGGTTAGTACAAAAGAGAGAAGCAGTTTAGGTCGTAGTACCAAAGCGTTAATCCAAAATCATTAGTCCATAGACAAAATGGCAAATATCAATGTTCAGATCAACAGACATGGACTCCAGTAGAGTGTAATCAGGCGTCCGCGGATAGTAAGCATTACTTGGTAAGCAAGTTTCGCCCACCATGTCCATCGACCCGAACGAAGAAAAGGTGTAAATGCCGAGAAGGGTATGTTCGAGATTTTGGAAGTCTTTCTATGGCTTTCCATTGGCAAACATATCAGAAATAATTCTGGAAATGGCCACATTGTACGGATCAACAATATCATGGTGCCTCCCATAGAACTTCTTTAGTGTTGATACCAGTTTGGTTTTTGATACCCCTGGCATAACAACCTGGTAGTTTACAACCAAAAGTACACATGGTTACAATGAAGCAAAAAAGTAGTGAGAAGAATATCGAAATTCTTATAATTTGGTTCAGTAAGAATATAAGCAGAAGAAAACAGGCAATAGAACTTACTTATATTGCCTTGAAATTGCCGAATTACATTTACCATGTCCTTAAATCATTCCAGGGTCGTAATCCAGCCATAGTCGTCTTTACCAGTCCGCGAATCATAAAGCAGTTGTCGATAATCCGTTCCATTTCGAGATCAACACAAGTTTATCTTAAAGAACCAAATCATCAAGACTTTAAACGGATTGAAAGGGATTCGAAACTGGAACAGGCACTTCGTCAGCGGTCCTGGGTCTTGCCGTCTTATTCGGCGCGATCCAGGATACGTCCAACTCGGAGTCTCTATCCCGTTTCAAACTCCCATCTCCCTCACCTTCATCCATGTTAGGCTGGCTTTGTTCCCCCGTCACCCCACCAGGGACGGCGTTACCGTCAACTTGTGACTCCGTTGCTCCAGTGGCAGAGATTGACGGCTCAGCTATTAGAGGAACAGGGGTCACCTGACTGGGACCGGGCACAGGATCAGACAGCCATTTCAACATGTGATACACTTGTGTCTTTTTCAACCTACGATACATCTGTGTCTTTAACAATGGTAGAATATTGCCTGCTATTCGCGCAGCGCTGTCTTACATGACCAACTTCTTTGCATTTGAGACAATAAGGAGGTCGCCCTGGTATGGTAATTAATATGACCTAATTGAATCTAACAATGTGTGGGATTGCCTGTCTGTTAAATTCATCAACCTTGAGGTTGACTTCCCTCACGCCGTCAAAGGCCACCACGTTTGCATGTGCACTTTTCAGCATCTTTACATCTATGACTTCACCGTAATCCCTGAGGATTTCTCTAAGTATAGAGTTGTCGAAATATAACGGCAACCAATGAATACGCATTCTTATCAGTTGTTGATTCATTCTCATTATTCGAAATGAGCTATTGCCAACATCAATCTTTTCCAAAGACATGAATTTTTCCACTGTATCGGTGAATTTGAAGAAAACGGAGTAAGAAGCTTCAAATGCATTTAAACACACCTGATATATCGTCTGCTGAATTACCATTGTCGCCTAGAGCATGTAGAAGTTCTTCGATTGAGCAGGAACCAGCTTAACTGTTCGCTGTAGTCTGTCCGCATTTATGTATTCTTTTTCATTGCTCTGTAAGTCTAACACAATGAAGATCCACGTTGGTTAGTCAGAAAAAGAAGTGATTAGTTGGCCGCTTGGTTAGTTAGACAGAAAAAGAAGTGGTTTGTTAGAAAGCCGAGTGATTGGTCAGTTAGTCGGGAAGAGAAGAGCTTATTTTTAAACAGAGGAAAGTGGTCAGTTAGGTAGGTGGTTAGTACAAAAGAGAGAAGTAGTTTAGGTCGTAGTACCAAAGCGTTAATCCAAAATCATTAGTCCATAGACAAAATGGCAAATATCAATGTTCAGATCAACAGACATGGACTCCAGTAGAGTGTAATCAGGCGTCCGCGGATAGTAAGCATTACTTGGTAAGCAAGTTTCGCCCACCATGTCCATCGACCCGAACGAAGAAAAGGTGTAAATGCCGAGAAGGGTATGTCCGAGATTTTGGAAGTCTCTCTATGGCTTTCCATTGGCAAACATATCAGAAATAATTCTGGAAATGGCCACATTGTACGGATCAACAACATCATGGTGCCTCCCATAGAACTTCTTTAGTGTTGATACCAGTTTGGTTTTTGATACCCCTGGCATAACAACCTGGTAGTGAGCACCTTCCCACGATCCATAAAGTTCTGATACTTGGAACAGGCTCTAGCATAACGGATTAACTGTGAAACGTAAACTCCATATGCTGGTGAAGACGGGATAATACTGCTAAGGAAGGGAAAGTTAACAATGGGAAAATTGAAGTCATCTCGTTTATCGTACAGCCTAGTAGTAAGCTTCCCGTTTTCAATATAGAGATAACAATCCAAGTATGAGGAGGAGAGAAGTGGTGAATTAGAGGGGTAAAACGAGTAGTCGTCAGAAAAGGAGAGAAATAGACAATTGGTAATAAGAGAAAACAGAGAAGAGTAGGTAGAGTTAGATTGACAAAAATGGTTACTTAGACAAGTGTTTAGTTGGAGAGAGGATTGTGAGAAAAAAATGATTAGATATAGAAGAAATTTGTAAATGAGAATGAGAAAGAAAGGTAAGTAGTTAGAAAAATGTGTTAGGTGGAAAGTGACAGATAAGTGGTTCGGTAAAAAGAAGTAAGAGGTAAATTATAGATGTGGAATTAATAAGAGAGCGGTTAGTTCTCTGAAAAACGTGATAGTTAAACAGGGAAAAAACTTCAGTGTGAAAGAGAGATGGTTAATTGAAAACTACAGACGAAAATGAAAGAAGTGCATTCCTTCTGTGTAATTAACTGTTACAAAAAAGAAAAATCAGTCTATACATAGACGTATAGTTGTTAGTTTAGAGCGACACAGCAATAGACTGAGTTTTCTTTTTGCAACAGTTAGTTAGACAGAAGGAAGTAATTGGCTGAGAAAACAATTGTGAATGATCAAAGAGAAGATAATAAGAAGAAGAACAGGAAAGAAGTTTATCTACTATTAACGGCTCCTCGCCGAGGATACCGCTTGAAACGGAAGCAGTATGTTTTCGTTCTTCCCACAGGAGAATGTCATGCAGGGTTCCAAATCTAGGCATCTGCCGGACTTTGTTTTTGTTTTTCATAAATTTGTTAATATTTCCTATGTACAATAAAAACCGGTGGGTTGTTGAAAGCCCCACCCGGCCGACACCTTTGAAATACAATATGAACCTAACCAAAAGACTTAAAAACGTTACACATCTAGATAAATAATTAAAAAATGAGATAATGTTACCAAAGCCTAGATAGAAATGTTTAAATTACACATTGATAAAAGGAAAGAAAAGTAGAAAGGGATAGATTTGACCTGAATGCAATGAACCTTAGATGTGCACTAAAAACGGCACATCAAATACAATAATTGGTAATTATAATTTACAGACCTAGCCATATCAGGTGTCGTGATTGCAATGTTAGTATCCGAGCTGAATCCTAAGCAAATATAACTAAATAACAAATAACACCTATCTGATAATATAGTAACAAGGAAAAAGGTGGGGAATATCGCTTCACTGGTGATCTGGCCGACGACAGAAGTGTCATGTAACAATGATGCACGAGGCCTATGGTGCGGCGAGAACACCAAAACCTTGGTCTAAGTTGTTGATAGTTATTAGTTTGTAAATTGGGGAAATATAAAGGAGGGAAAAAGACAACGCTTTATCAGTCACAAATATGAACGACACAGCGCTGTTAAGGTGGCGTGGGAAAACGACGACAGCAGACGACTCAATAAAAGGGGGACACAAACTGGACAGAATGATATGCGAGCAAATCTAAAAAGAGGGATTGGTATTCGGTGTAATGTAGTTATTATAATAAATTGGGTAAAATACACCGTATATAACCAGGAAAAGGACAAAGCAGAAAGAAATCCTAACTCTTTTTTATGTAGTTGGACCTTGGAAATCCTTCTTAATAAAAATCAAAATTGAGTTCCTTTAAGAGCAATGAAAATATTCATAAGAAAGAAGATGTGTCATACTACGTAGTTTCGGCTAATAAAGCCTCATCAGTGATCCTGTAATGATCCGGCAAAGAAAGCCAGAGGAAACATACTGCAATTTTGCGAATTTCGAATAGGCAGTCGATTCAAGGACTGATATAAATCAAAATGGGGTCCAAATAATTAAAAACCTGTCTAGAATATGAATCTAAACCAAAAATTTATTTCTGATTTCTCAGAATATTCACGCTGATCTCAAAGGACCGAAAGTAAAATATAAACTTAAGCCTCATAAACGGGGAAGTGAAGGACGTGAAAACTACAGTCGCGTGACCCGGTGACGAAATATTCCAAAAGGCCTTCCCCACTAGGACACAAGACTGCATTCATGCTATTAAAAGGGGTAATCTAATTACTATTGTGCTATAACTGCTATTTGCATTGGAATCAGAACCCTACATATATATGTTAGTGTGATACAAGGAAATTGCACAAATTACAAAATACTATATAGCGGGTCAGACGGCCAAGCCAGTGTGAAAGTAGAAGACTATTAGAACATGTATATACAAATGTGAACAATATCCCTTCAATCTTCGGACCAGCAGACGACCGCACCAGATTTTGGATCCTATCCTTAGATGTACAGACTATCTGCAGTCTTTAGTCAGAAAATTACAAGTGCAAACTACACCATCACGTGCACAAGTCTGTGAAATGAACCGACCCAAAACACAGGCCTAGGCTACCCGTTAGAACCGCCTCAATGAGGCGGCTCTAACGAGTACCCACAACCCATGTATGCATCAGAAATAAGAAAATTGCCACGGAATAGCTGTTTTGGGTATATGTAAAACTGCAATTAACCGCACTGGTGCGTAACATAATGAATGGTATTTATGTTGTGCCTTTGATATAATAATTAGGATATAACTGGGGATTAAATAAAACTTTTTAGAAAGAAAATTAACTTCACAAAAACACCATCTAAAATGCACCAATTTTCAATAAAGGAGACCAAAGACATTACGTGTTCATCTGCTAAAATTCTTAATTGCAATCTACCAAAAAACTGAAATATTAAAGAAAAAAGACGAAATGCTTTTATTTTCATGTTTAGATAAATTTCTATTGATCCAGATAATATAACGCGATTCGGTTGTTAAGATTAGACAAATTTCCGAAAAACGTTTTGGTAATTTAGGTAAAATATGAAAACGAAAAACAAGTTGCGAAAAGGTTACCCGGTTTTGCGTATTTTTTCGCATTAAAAAAGTACAATTTTATTCAAAGGCACGACATACTTAGATTCTAAAAACAAATGATTAATTGTTTCTATTTTAATTCTGCACAAAAGACAAAAAATATCTCGGGATATATTTTTAAAAAATAGAAAATAATTAACTTCATATATGATCTTCCAGTAAATGTCTCGGACTTGCGAATCAACAATAGACGAGTATATATTTTTTTTTTTTCAGAGAGGCTTAAATTCAATTAAAGGATATATATTTTGATATTTTGGTCGGACGTTTAATCTGTGTAAAAGAGTTTCATATAATGGGCCAGTTTTCATTGTTTTAATTGAAATATTTTCATTATTTTTGATAAGGTTTTTCAAAGGAGATAGAGCAATTTTATAGAAATGAGGTAGTGTATAGCCATGGGGAACAGAATTTGAAGCCAAAGAAGGGTTACATTTTCCAAGTTGAATACCAACCTAATATTTAGCAAAATAAGTGCATTTTGCTTCATAGCCATTGATCACTTTTTACAGATGAGACAAATACAAAGCTTCGCATAACAATTTAAAATTGTGGATATTAAGACCACCATTTAGAAATCTAAGGTACATTTTGTCCCAGGCAACTGGTTCAAATGTTGAGTTCCAAATAAATTTGAAGCTAGCTCTTGTCAATAAACTGATATAATGAGTGTGTGTGAATTCGGGTTTAACGTCGCTTTCAACAATTTTTCAGTCATTACACGACGGTGTCTGGTTGCGACAGGGAGCCCAATGCTCACTTTTATAGTGCTGCCTCACTGAAGTATCATGTCTCAGACACATTACATGATACCACACCCAGTCACAATATCCAGACACTGGGTCGACCAGTCCTAGCTCTACCCCGTAAATCTGAGTGCCAAGCGAGGAGCAGCTAGTCCCATTCTTAACGACTTTGGAATGTCGAGGCCCGGGATCGAACCCGTGACCTCCCCTTCCCCGGAGCGGACACTCTACCGACTGAGCTATCGGGGCCGGTAAGTAAAATAATGAGAAGTAATAATAGTTGCAGTGGCAAAATATAATATTTTTGACCAAACAAGCAAGTTTAAAACGGTAGATTTCCCTTTCAATGATAATCGTCTTAGTCGCCAAAGATTAAGTGTTCTATCGAATTTTAGAAATATTTTAGACCAAATTCCATCCATATCCGAGTGTTCGCCGAAGTGATAACCTAGGATTTACAAAGATTTTACCCAACTTATTCCAAAAGGATGATCAGGCCTAGTTTTCCATTTACCAAGAAATAATCCGTTGGATTTTTCATAATTAATTTTCGAACCCGAAATTCTACCAAACAGATTTACCCAATGGAAATATAAATTAATAGAAGTATCACTTGTCAATATACCAGTGCTGTCATCAGCATATGCAGAAAATTTAGCTTCCAAGTTTAACCCAGGTAATTTCAGACCTTTAATTTATTACAAGTTTCGAATTTTATTAGCAAAAGGTTCAAGGCAAATTGCAAAAAGTAATGGAGATAAGGAACAACCTAGTCGAACACCTCGTTTTAATGGGAATGGTTCCGAAATAAAGTTGTTTACAATTACAGAGAACGATATATCAGAATATAACAACTTAACCCATTTTAGAAAACGATAATCAAAAACAAAAGCTGTCATAGTATCGTATAAATAAGACCAAGATACTCTGTCAAATGCTTTTTCTTGATCCATTGAAATAAAACATGCAGATAAGTTTCTCTGTTTCTGCTCAATATAGTCAATAATTTTCCGTAACAGATGAATGTTGTCAAAATCGAACGACCTCTGATTGCACAAGTTTGATCCATATGTATAAGTTTAGGTATACTTCTACTAAGTTGATTTGAAATTACTTTCGAAATAATTTTGTAATCGATATTAAGAAGTGAAATAGGTCTACAACATTTCATATCATCTGCCTATATTTATCTTTACAAATAAGGGTAATATAAGAAAGTTTCTGTCTGTCGGATAACTCACCTTTTTCAAAGCCAAGTTTACAACTTTACACAAAGTATCACCTACTGTATCGAAAATATAAAAAGAACTAGAAAGGCCATCACTACCAGGAGATATATGGGGTGCCATATTTTTTAAGCAGCTAAAATGTCAGTTTTATCTATTTTATTTTTCAAGAAATTATTATCGAAAGAATAGACTTGTGGAAGATCATTAAGAAAGAGAGAATTTAAAGAAGAATTAACAGGTTCTTCGTCAAACAGGGATTTATAAAATGATTGAAAGCAGGTAAGTATGTATGGTGATGAGGAATATGAAGCATTATTATTAGTTATAGATTTAACAGTTTTAGATTTACAGGACGACACTTCTTTCTTAAAGAAATAACTAGATGGGTTTCCGTTAGTTTCTATATCTTTAGCTTTACTTCGGATCAAAGAACCTTTTGAGAGAAAAGTTTCAATTTCTTTTACCTTGATTTTGATTTCATCTCAAAGTTTCAAGTCTGAAGTCTGCTGGAGGTCTAAACAATTATATTTCTGTTTCAGAAGTTTCATTTCACCATACAAGTTCTTGGTCTTAGTTTTAGAAATATCTATGCAAAATGACTTTATATCACGTTTCATCTTATCCCACCAGTTTAGATCTACGGTTTCAGTTTTTGAAGTTATTTCCCAAAACATTTTGAAGCTAGAGAAAAAAAATTTTATCCTCGAGAAGTTCATCATTGAATTTCCAATAAGACTTGCCAAAAGTTGTCCCAGGTGCATTTTGACTGTTCAACTGCATCATAACAAAATCATGTTCAGAGCACACACAAGGCAAGGTATCAAAACTCGTTAAATTTCTCTCCATAATCGACGAAATATAAATTCTATCTATCCTAGTGCCAATCATGTCATAATTTGCTATATTTTTTCTCATCCAAGTTACAGAACGTTGTTTTAGGATAAAGGTATCTGAAACAATCAATTAAACTATATTTTTTTCAATTAAGAATTTAAAAAGTTTTGACCCAAATGTACCTTTATCTAAATTCCTCCCAAGTTTATCTAACCTTGAATCCATAATCAAGTTAAAGTCACCACCAATTATCATAATTTTTGCACCACATAAATGTCTAGACAAGTTTTCAATGAAGTCCAATCTCTTTCAGTTGAATTATTGGGAAAGTTAGTATTTAGAAAGTAGAAGTAAAACAAAGATCATGAATCGATACAATTAACTTACTCCACCCATCAAAGACACCAAAGGGAAAGAAACACAAACTTGAAGCGACCTTCTGTGGCGATTTATTTATGTTGTTGTTTGTTACTTACTGTGTGTATCACTTGTGTCTTTTGGTTTTGGATGGCCATATGGCCATTTTGTGGGAAAGTAACTGTCCTTATGGCCTTCCTTTGTTTAGGTTTCCATTATGGTCTGGTCGCTTAATGTTTGTATTTCTTTCCCTTTGGTGTCTTTTATGGGTGGAGTAAGTTAATTGTATCAATTCCTGATCTTTGTTTTACTTCTACCTTACCGTAATGGAAACCTAAACAAAGGAAGGCCATAAGGACGGTTACTTTCCCACAAAATGGCCAAATGGCCATCCAAAATAAAAAGACACAAGTGATACACACAGTAAGTAACAAACAACAACATAAATAAACCGCCACAGAAGAACCGCCTTGGAACGGTCGTTGGAAAGAATTCCACTGGGGGCGGGGGGGGGGGCTTAAATCGATTTTACATGGCCATATTCCTAGCCCTTACCTCTGTCGCGGTATACACTAATTTTGTTTAGTCCGCATGAAGGCTTCCTAACTCATCAGTGAAACATCTCCGAGAACATACAGATCAAAAAACTACAGAGATGAAACAAGGTTGAGGACTCGACAGCATACAACAACAGAATTGCTGGAGCAAAAGAAAACCAACAGTTTGACTCCGAGGGGCCCGACCAAAGACGGAGCACCAGGCCCCAACCAACATTAAGAATACTAAAATAAAATAAAATTCCATTTATGTTTTTACGCTGGAACCGTCATATAATCTTATGCCCAACCCACCGGTGTGTAATCAAAGAGGGAAGCAAAGTTGCCAACCGTGATTGGGTTAACCACCATGCATGCAGTCTGATTTATAACATTTATGTTGTACCCAATCTTTATATATCGACGAACGATTTTACGAAATTGGGTACTAAAGTCACTACAGGCATGTATTTTTCTAAATTTATATACTAAGTCACCAACCACAAGATGTTCATTGAAGAGAAAAATAGCTACTCCGCAAGAGCTAGGCCTACCAAAGTTCCAAATGCATTTTTTATTCAGATTAAAATTCTGTTCAATCGACTTTGCCAAGTTTCTTGCAAAAGTAAGATATCAAATTCATTCTTAGTTGCGAAATCTTTAATCAAGTCCTGTTAAAATTTGGATCTAAATCTATTGATATTTATACTAACAACTTTTTTGCCATTTTGTGGGAAAGTAACTGTCCTTATGACCTTCCTTTGTTTAGGTTTCCATTATGGTCTGGTCGCTCAATGTTTGTATGTCTTTCCCTTTGGTGTCTTTGATGGGTGGAGTAAGTTAATTGTATCGATTCCTGGTCTTTGTTTTACTTCTACTTTCAAGTCCATTATGCTTAGTTAAGGTACAATTAAAATTAAAACTTTCCAACACTGAGGCCGACTGTATTATAGTTGTGATTCTAAAAACAGGTTCAGCAAGTAAATAATGCCAAAGGTAACTTATAAAATAATTATCCATATGTAACACAGAAGTTACAACAAAACAAATATCATTAAAAGATTGACCGAAGATAGTCAAACAGTTAAGAATATTAATGTATTAAGTCAAATAGTAAAGGATATACATTTGTAAAGTTGCAACAGACCATGTATTTTCTAATAAAACATTAACTGGAGTAATTTTAATGCGACGTAAGCAAAGCAAAAGACAAAAACAGTTGTATTGAAAAAAACGAAATAGTAAGCTGTAATTCAGGGTAAATAAAAAGACATGTAAATATATATCTGATGCACTCTGAAGTGCAACAGGTCTATTTTACCAATATGAGTCACATTATGGACAGGTAGACTTATATATATACAGTACGAGATTATTAACTGGATCATAACATGATATGGCATATATACACAAGATGACGAGTCATTTTTTACAACCAAAAGTACACATGGTTACAATGAAGCAAAAAAGTAGTGAGAAGAATATCGAAATTCTTATAATTTGGTTCAGTAAGAATATAAGCAGAAGAAAACAGGCAATAGAACTTACTTGTATTGCCTTGAAAGTGCCGAATTACATTTACCATGTCCTTAAAACATTCCAGGGTCGTAATCCAGCCATAGTCGTCTTTACCAGTCCGCGAATCATAAAGCAGTTGTCGATAATCCGTTCAATTTCGAGATCAACACAAGTTTATCTTAAAGAACCAAATCATCAAGACTTTAAACGGATTGAAAGGGATTCGAAACTGGAACAGGCACCTCGTCAGCGGTCCTGGGTCTTGCCGTCTTATTCGGCGCGATCCAGGATACGTCCAACTCGGAGTCTCTATCCCGTTTCAAACTCCCATCTCCCTCACCTTCATCCATGTTAGGCTGGCTTTGTTCCCCCGTCACCCCACCAGGGACGGCGTTACCGTCAACTTGTGACTCCGTTGCTCCAGTGGCAGAGATTGACGGCTCAGCTACTAGAGGAACAGGGGTCACCTGACTGGGACCGGGCACAGGGTCAGACAGCCATTTCAACATGTGATACACTTGTGTCTTTTTCAACCTACGATACATGTGTGTCTTTAACAATGGTAGAATATTGCCTGCTATTCGCGCAGCGCTGTCTTACATGACCAACTTCTTTGCCTTTGAGACAATAAGGAGGTCGCCCTGGTATGGTAATTAATATGGCTTGACCGGAATCGAATCTAACAATGTGTGGGATTGCCTGTCTGTTAAATTCAGCAACCTTGAGGTTGACTTCCCTCACGCCGTCAAAGGCCACCACGTTTGCATGTGCACTTTTCAGCATCTTTACATCTACGACTTCACCGTAATCCCTGAGGATTTCTCTAAGTATAGAGTTGTCGAAATATAACGGCAACCAATAAATACGCATTCTTATCAGTTGTTGATTCATTCTCATTATTCGAAATGAGCTATTGCCAACATCAATCTTTTCCAAAGACATGAATTTTTCCACTGTATCGGTGAATTTGAAGAAAACGGAGTAAGAAGCTTCAAATGCATTTAAACACACCTGATATATCGTCTGCTGAATTACCATTGTCGCCGAGAGCATGTAGAAGTTCTCCGATTGAGCAGGAACCAGCTTAACTGTTCGCTGTAGTCTGCCCGCATTTATGTATTCTTTTTCATTGCTCTGTAAGTCTAACACAATGAAGATCCACGTAAACATTTACTAACCTGAAGATGGTGTCGTCATTAAAAACTGCCAATTTATGACGTCATATTCTCGCATCAAAAACGTTAGAAGGGGAAATTATCTGCTTTTAATCTCTACTTTACTAACACTGTTTTTACTTTCAATTCTCCTAAAATCTAATACTTTTTCTTCTATCACACTTTTCTTTTTCTGACGCGCGCAGCTGCACATAATCCTCGCGAGAGGGTGCTGCAGGATAGATAGATAGATAGATAGATAGATAGATAGATAGATAGATAGATAGATAGATAGATATATAGATAGATAGATAGATAGATAGATAGATAGATAGATAGATAGATAGATAGATAGATAGATAGATAGATAGATAGAATAAATGCATGTGTTTCAGTCGATAATTTTAGCGGGATTTCTTCTGACAATGGCGAAAAATTGTGATATTTTGAAGGAAACAACAGCATTATTGCCGCTTTTCAACCTGTTAGAAACGAAATAGATCAGGTCTAGTTTGTGATTTGTTAAGTAATAAATCACAGTTTGTCGGTCAGTTGTAAGTAGACAAATCACGCGCGATACTGTGATTTATTACTCAACAAATCACAGATAGAGCTGATCAATTTATCAAACATGCATATCAATGGGGAAGTAAACAGTACGTTTAAGACTTATTTACAATTGAGTTTGAATCTTCAAGTAGTAAAAGCTCATCAGAACCGAGATTGTTTTACATACTATGATCTATACCATACTTTTGAGATAGATTTTAAACATATAATGCCGCATTTCGTTCTCCCCTGTCAAATACATTGTAAACTTTACCACCGAAAAAAACGAAAATTTTAAGATGAAAAAATGTAATATTATTCTTATTTCTGCTCAAAATATAGATTGTGGCTACTCGTTAGAACCGCCGCGTTTTACTATATAAACATCTGGAACAATCTTCGTCAGATACGTATGGGAAACTAATCTTGCATGAAGCTGCTCTGAGCCGCCGGTAAAAAAAGCAGTTATTTCCCTTACAGTCACTTTCGCAGTTATCGGATTCTCTGTCTCCTACCTGTCCAGCGTAATCACCAACAGGAATCTAGTGTTACTTACTGTTTTCTTAATTATGCCCATTAATAATAAAAATACACATTTAATCATTTTTACAAGTGACCATTATATTGTAAGGCTTTCTTTATTGTCCGACAACTAAAGCATTGTGACCTACGCTAACTGTACATTGTTATTTTTAATATCAATTAAGTGTATATATATTTTGGAACCGTCTAAGGTACAGAGAATAGTAGATCCTTACCTTTATCCTGCAGAATAAATTAATTTGGACAAAGCCATTTCTGACTATCCACTAATCCAATTCCTTGATATATTTAATCAATTCCAATACTGGATGACAAACAGTGTAGATCCTGATCAGATTAATCGGGACCTACAGTTCGCTGTGTGTAAATGTTGGGGCTGTCGTGTTCTGCAGGATAAGGTTTAAAATGGGCACACATCACGCAAACACGCCTATATAATTTTGCCCCCATTAAACTCCAAATTTGAATAGTAAAACTGGGCTTTACCGGGTATTAATTATTTTTCTTATTTCTGCTTCAAAACAGATTGTGGGTTCTCGTTAGAACTGCCTTGCCGAGGCAGTTCTAACGCGTATCCACATTGTATATTTTGAGCACTAATATGAAAAATGTCAGGATTTTATCTGAAATAAATCGTTTTGGGTGTTTTTTTTTTTCAATATGTTTGAAAAGGCGTGTTTACGTTCTTATATCTGCTAAGACATATTGTGCGGGTAATATACGTTTTGAAAAGAATTAAGAAAACGTCACAAGAATGAAAATTCGTGTAAAATGGTATTAAGTCTAACATGGGTATGTTGTCCCTATGAGTTCCTTATGAGACAAAATGAAAAATCATGAAAAATGGTATTAAATCTAACATAGGTATGTAATTCCTATGAGTTATCTTTTATGACGGACTCATGTACTGCCTTAGTTGCTGCAAGCTATTAAACTAACAAGGTCTGACCCATATATGCCAAGCGTCCCTTTTGGGAGGCATTCGCAAATAATGTAAACCATATAATGCACCACAGAAATTGGCGTCTTATCTAGGTCTACACTGGTTGCTTATTCTACATATTTTTGTGAAACTTTTGACAAAGAAAAGAAACTTGACATTCCAAACATTGGAAATGGACCACTATAAACTTTATACCTGGATGGATTCCTTTGTCATAGTTGGGTTAAGATTTTGGTATCAAATTTTACGACACCTGACCATATTGTTTATTGCCACGTTTATATACCCGAATTATTGGTTCTCTTTCAAGGTCCTGAATTTTCGCGTTTTCTTAATTTTGCTACAATCCCAAGAGGCTTATTTTTTCTTTTAATTTTGAAATTGTCATATCCTCAGGAGATTTCTCATTTTCTTTTAGTAATTGCTGATATTTGTGGTGTGCGGTATTTATTTCAATTGTTATTCTGCTTTTTTTTTTTTTCAGTTTTGATTTTTCAGCCATTTCTTTTTCCCAAAAGTCTGCATTTCTTTTGTAGATTACACCGCAAAAAAAAAAAAAAAAAACACGAAATTTTTTTGATGAAAAATTTGAATATTTTCTTATTTCTGCTCAAAATATAGACTGGTGTGTACGCGTTGGAAAGTGGATATCGATATTTTTGCAGTATTTCAGGAAGTGTCGAATAAATAAGTAAATAAAAACATAAATCATGTAATCTGGACTACATAAACGCTTCGTATTACACTCGCGAGGTAGATCCTCACCATCATTCAGTCTTTTAAAAACGATTGGCTTTCTAGGTTATCTGACAAAGATGCCTATAGATTTGAATCACACTTTTATATAGTAAAACTGTGGTCCCGAGAGGTAAAATTTACAATGTATTTGTATAGGTGTGCAGTTTCTGAATTCATGTCTGCAACTTTGGGTTAACAAATTGTTAATGAGCCAATATGTCAATTAACACTTTTTGTACCAAATGAAATCTTCCTCCTTATATATAGCAGGAGTTCATTTCCAAATTTAGGTGTATCAGGTTGCGTTTTCATCAAAATTTATTAGGAAAGTGGTCGAACTCCTGGCAAACAGTGGAGGCCCTGATCAGTCCTGCGGCGTCCGATCTGGGCCTGCACTATTTGCCAGGGTACCCGTTTTGGGGTTGGGGGACTCATATTCTAGACATTTTTTTAATTATTTGGACCCCATTTTGATTTATATCAGTCTTTGAATCGACTGCCTATTCGAAATTCGCAAAATTGCAGTATGTTTCCTCTGGTTTTCTTTGCCGGATCATTACAGGGTCACTGATGAGGCTTTATTAGCCGAAACTACGTAGTATGAACCATCTTCTTTCTTATGAATGTTTTCATTGCTCTTAAAGGAACTCATTTTTGATTTTTATTTCAGGTACTAAATGGGTTAATGATGTCCTTCATGTGATAAGTCCGCCCGCCGGGCAAAGCAAACAAACTTCGGCTCTCTGTGGCAAACAGTGAAGGCCTACACAAATTGATTGCAATAAAAACTGTCTGCACTAATTGCAGCCAAACATCTAATTATGATATTTTCTTAATGCCTTTTAATTTAAATTCTACATAACGGTAGCCAATTGTAGCTTTTCGACGTATTGATGTATTTTGATATGAATAACTTAGTGTCTTCTTTCACCCATCCTTTCTTCTTTCCGTTCGTTTGTGTGCCTGTTTGTCTCACAGTCGGTCAGTTGATCTTATTTTATATTTAAGACATAATACCACGCATTATCAAGAATTAAGGAAAAGTATTCATTCATTCATTCATTCACTTCCTAAGTTTTACAGGTTTTCGTCATGCAGCTCCCGAGTTCTTTCTACAGATGGAATAAATTAATTAATTCATAAATATACAAAATAAATTAAATAAACAGTATGAGACTGTGCTAAGGTAAATTGCTACCCATGACTATCTGGTCCTGCTGGCGCTCGTGGACTTAGTCATTTTCACGAGAGAAAATGCAGGTGCCGAAAAGCTGACTTCCTTATTTCCAAATCAAAATGGGAGAACTATGTTTTTAATTGAGTTTTAAATGGTATATATCATTGCAACTTTGAGAAATTTTCTTTCTAGCCATGACTTATAAAAGAACCAATGAGAAAGTACTAAGTTTTAAATTAGCATTGGAATGTAGGTTCAGGAACATTTTGCCAAAATATATATAAGGTGGTATCCGGACAAAACACCCCCCGGACAGAACACCCCCTGCTCATTTTGGCATAGGTGGACGAAACACCCCTCAAGTTTTTTACAAGGTGGACATAACATCCCCTCCAACTTTTGACAGAGTGGACAAAACCCCCTCGTAAGTTTTGCAAGGTGGACAAAATACCCCCTATCATGTGGACAACCCCCCCCCCCCCCTCGGACAAAATCCCCTTGATGCTAGAAAATCTACCCCCTGATATAACTGGACATTTTTGCACTTTGTAAAATGAGTAAATATTCTTAGTAATTAAGAAGCTCCCAACAAAACTTTCAAATTTAAAAATTAATTGATCATTAAAGAATTAAAGATGCTGATTAAAAATAATCATAGATTAAAGTGATTTCTGATCAAGTTGCAATTAAGAAAATGGTGCACAAAGTAAACTGGGTAATTAAGAGATAATTAGCTCTAATCAGCTAATTAAAAGTATAATGATCTGGAACTTATACAATCACAATTCTTATTAGAAAATTAACTGAAGAAATACAAACTGAATATAGCAATCAATTAGCATACTGGTAGAAGAAAAATTTCACAATAAAGTTTATTTAATACTTAATAGCCCCATTAATTTCTTCATACTTCATGCCCTCATACATTTTTTAAACAAAAATATTGTTGATAAGCATACATTTATGTTCATATCTTGGAAGGGATTTTGCCTAATGTACCATTGCAAGCAGATTATTACTCAAGGGACCAGAATTCTATAGCAATAATAAACACAGAGGATTCTGTCTGAGGGGGGTTTTGTCCACATGATAGGGGGGATTTTGTTCACCCTGCAAAACTTACGAGGGGGGGGGGGGGGTTTGTCCATCCTTTCATAAGTTGCAGGGGGGTGTTATGTCCACCCTGTAAAAACATGAGGGGTGTTTTGTCCACCTATGCCAAAATGAGCAGGGGGTGTTTTGTCCGGGGGGGGGGGGGGGATTGCCCTACATCCATATAAGGTGAATAGGAATACGACTTCCACTTTTCAAAGTAAAATGGAAGAACTGAGTCGTTAATTTTTTTTACAAATTTTATATCTAATTCCTTGTTAATAAAAAAAACTTTTTGAAAATAACATAATTTTTTGTCACATTCTTCTAAAATTGTAATTTAATCAATTTAATACGGGTTTCCTATTAATATCTATATAATTTTGGTGGTGATGTTT
Organism: Lucinisca nassula; assembly: GCA_963580285.1. Classification (NCBI taxonomy): domain Eukaryota; kingdom Metazoa; phylum Mollusca; class Bivalvia; order Lucinida; family Lucinidae; genus Lucinisca; species Lucinisca nassula. Next base: position 137,658,498 of record OY757013.1, read on the forward strand.
ACAGGTAAGTCTGCGGCGACTGTCGCAAATCGATATCGGATATTTTTGTGAAACTACGAGGATTGTTCCCTATTGAGTTGGGTACGAGGGGGTCAAACATGTATAGGCGTGTTTTCGCATGATGACAATCAAAATAGAGTGTATCTCAACAGTCTTCAGAGGTAAGCAACCGGTTAAACATGTGTTTTAAATCTAGAGTCATATCGTTAATATTTGAATGTTGATTTAAGTGTTCAATCATAATTATTTGTTTGCTTGTTTTCTCTGATGTACCTAAATCACAATTTGCTGTAACATTCTATCCCTTGGCATAGCATGTATTTTATTTCAGTACAATCGCAACTTTGGATGCTAGTCAGCAACTTGTGGACATATGTCATACTCCAGTGCAGAAACCACAACCTACGGTTCAAACCGAAGGGGCACAACTGAAACATAAAACAACGGGATGGCAGTTTCAAAAAGAGGATTTATTTAACACAAACTCTGATCCATCTCGATAATTTTAAATTGTGAATGCCGTATTTTATCATAATTAACATCTTTATGAAATATTACATCACGGGATTCGGAAGAGCCAGGTACCGGCCCTGATAGCTCAGTTGGTAGAGTGTCCGCTCCGGGGAACGGGAGGTCACGGGTTCGATCCCGGGCCGCGACATACCAAAGTCGTTAAAATGGTACTAGCTGCTCCTCGCTTGGCACTCAGGTTTACGGGGTAGAGCTAGGACTGGTCGATCCAGTGTTAGGATAATGTGATTGGGTGTGGTATCATGTAATGTATCTGGGACATGATACTTCAGTGAGGCAGCACTATGAAAGTGAGTATTTAGCTCCCTGTCGCAACCAGACACCGTCGTGATATGACTGAAAAATTGTTGAAAGCGACGTTAAACCCGAATTCACACACACACACATCCCTGTCGCAACCAGACACCGTCGTGATATGACTGAAAAATTGTTGAAAGCGACACATACACACACACACACACACACACACACACACACACACGGAAGAGCCAGGTCAATTAAAATGCATAAATGCACAAAGTAACATCAATTGACTACGGAAGAGCATAAGAGCCAGGTACACTTTTATTTCTTTCGGCGGCCCCCGCCCATTGGGGCTTGAAGAAATAAATGGGCTGCATGGTGCTTCCACGCAGAGCTGAACCCGACCCCACACGAGAACTTTTAAACCGTTTAGAGGATCTAAGCCTGGCCAGGTAAAAGCGGTGCGAGTCGGACCACCCATGCTTATAAGCCCTATTGGTTTCATTGGGCGATAGGGCTTGAGTACCTTGAAATTTCGACTTAGTAACTCGAAATTTCGACTTACTATCTCGAAATTTTGACTTGTTAACTCGAACGTTCGACTTAATTACTATGTCGATAACTCGAAATTTCGACTTTGTGTCTCGAAAGGTCGACTTTCTATCGACTTTCGACATAAAAACTCGAAATGTCGACTTACCAAATTTGGGAGATTCTTGGGCGTCGGATACTGAACACACACACACACACACACACACACACACACACACACACACACACACACACACACACACACACACACACACACACACAAACCTTGCATAGAATCTGGACGAACGGGAAGCATCTGCCATCATTACGATAATCCACCCGTGCGACATAGTGCATTTTTCACATCTCCAAATGATGACTAGTTTTCTGATGAAAATCCGAGATATTTTTCTTATAAATACCGCATTGAGGCGGTTCTAACGAGTACCCACAACCTATGTCTTGAAGCAAAAATAAGAAAAATATTGTATACCCCGTAAACCCCAGTTTTCCCTATATAAAGTGGGGTTTAAGGGGGTGTTCATTACACGGACTTGTTCACGTGATGATGAAATTCGACGTCTGACGTAGGGTATGGGAATCTGCTGCTCTATTCTCACACAGACGTCTGTTTAATGTGAAAATGATACATCTTGAACACGTAACGTACCACCTTTTTGGTCGGCGTTTGATTTGTTATGCGTTCGTGATGCACAGTCTACCCTCTTTTCGGTCGATTTTTTATCATTCCAGTTATTTATAGAAGCTCTGCTCTGCAGCGTCTGATCAGGGTCTACACTGTTTGCCAATGACCATGTTCACCAGCCCATCAAGACTGACGTCACAAGCAGAAGACTAGTTCTGCTATAAATAACTGGTACATAATTTTGAACATGGTTAGTGATAGTTCGAAAACCGGCCAAGTCGCCCCATTTACTATATAGTTATGTCCCTTTGATGGCTGAAAATGTCGATTTTTTGACCTTGTCATCACCGTAGCCCCTTCAGTTTAGATCGGATCTTTCTGAAACTTATATGTAAGGTGACTGGGGATAACACCTAGGATAATTTTGACTACCGGCCAAGTTAGCCCATTTATCATAGATTTAGGTCTCTTTGATTGCTGAAAATACCGATTTTTAGCTCAACTGTCACGTAGTGACGAGGTGAGCTTTTGGGATCACGTTTCGTCCGTCGTGCGTCCGTGCATGCGACCGTGCGTAAACAATTTCTTCAAACGACATCTTCTCCTAAACCACTGCTCGGATTTTGACCAAACTTCATAGGAATGATCCTTAGGTGGTCCCCTTTCAAAGTTGTTCAATGGTTCCGATCCGTTGCACATATAGGATACAGGAGCCAAAAATAGAGTTTTTTTTTTCACCGAAAACTTAAAAAATCTTGGTTTTTCATGGGCTTATAAAGGGAAAATCTTGAGGCGGTTCTAACGAGTACACACAACCTATGTCTTGGAGCAAAAATAAGAAATATAAAGAAGTATACCCCCTAAACCCCAGTTTTCTCTATATAAAGACGGGTTTAAGGGGGTGTTCATGTTACGGTCTTGTTCACGTGATGATGAAATTCGACGTCTGACGTAAGGTATGGGAATCTGCTGCTATATTCTCACACAGACGTCTGTTTAATGTGAAAATGATACATCTTGAACTCGTAACGTACCACCTTTTCTGGTTGGTGTTTGCTTTGTTATGCGTTCCTGTTGCACAGTCTATCCTCTTTTCGGTCGATTTTTAGCTCACCTGAGCCGAAGGCTCAAGGTGAGCTATTGTGATCGGTCAATGTCCGTCGTCCGTCGTGCGTTGTGCGTCGTGCGTCTGTCAACAATTTACTTAAATGACATCTCCTAAACCAGTGAATGGATTTTGATATAATTTCACAGGAATGTTGCTTTAGTGACCCTCTTTCAAAATTACCTAAATCATTCCGCTCCGTTAAACAAAATGGCCGCTCCGTTAAACTTTAAATGACATCTTCTTCTAGGCAAATGGCTCGTTTTGAAAATAACTTCACAGGAATGTTTCTTGAGTGACCCTCTTTCAAAATTGCCTAAATCGTTCCGCTCCGTTAAACAAAATGGCCGCCAGAGCTAAAAATAGAAAAACCTTTAAATGACATCTCCTCCTAGCCAAATGGCCCAATTTGAAAATAATTTCACAGGAACGTTCCTTGAGTGACCCTCTTTCGAAATTGCCTTAATCATTCTGCTCCTTTAAACAAAATGGCCACCAGAGCCAAAAATAGAAAAAAACCTTTAAATGACATCTCCTCCTAGGCAAATGGCCCGATTTGAAAATAATTTCACTGGAATGTTGCTTGAGTGACCCTCTTTCAAAATTGACTAAATCGTTCCGCTCCGTTAAACAAAATGGCCACCAGAGATAAAAATAGAAAAACCTTTAAATGACATCTTCTCCTAGGCAAATGGCCCGATTTGAAAATAACTTCACAGAAATGTTCCTTGAGTGACCCTCTTTCAAAATTGCCTAAATTGTTCCACTCTGTTAAACAAAATGGCCACCAGAGCTAAAAATAGAAAAACATTTAAATGACATCTCCTCCAAGGCAAATGGCACGATTAGGAAATAAATTCACAGGAACGTTCGTCGAGTGACCCTTTTTCAAAATTGTCTAAATCGTTTCGCTCGTTAAACAAAATGGCCACCAGAGCTAAATATAGAAAAACCTTTAAATGACATCTTCTCCTAGGCAAAGAGCTCGATTTGAAAATAATTTCACAGGAATGTTCCTTGAGTGACCCTCTTTCAAAATTGCCTAAACTGTTCCGCTCTGTTAAACAAAATATACACCAGAGCTAAAAATAGAAAAACCTTCAAATTCCACTACAATGAAAAATAACCTCCAAAGAAAAATCTTTGGTCCACATCTCCTTAAAGCAGTGAATCCTTCATTTCCATAAGCTTTGAAACATCTTGGATTCAGGTGAGCGATTCAGGGCCATCATGGCCCTCTTGTTTATCATTCCAGTTATTTATTGAAGCTCTGTTCTGCAGCGTCTAATCAGGGTATACACTGTTTGCCAATGACCATGTTCACCAGCCCACCAAGACTGACGTCACAAGCAGAAGACTAGTACTGCTATAAATAACTGGTGCATAATTTTGAACATGGTTAGTGACAGTCACGTGGATAATGGCAGGAGGAAAGCTTCTGTAGTTAGTAACTTTCGGTCAGTTGATAATCAATAGACCCAAGCGCGGCGTCTGTTCAGGATCTATATTTATTGCTTATAGTGTAGGTATTTAAAGGCTAAACGAAACGGTCTAAGTACATTCCACATGTAGCAATCTACACTCACAGACATTCAAACCCACCAGTGCTGTCAGTAAGGCTGACACGATTAATCGTATAATCGATTAATCGATGGACAAATTCCAGAAAAAATGATTATCATTTCTGATTTGCTTTTAATCGATTACTTGATAGGTACAATTTACTACCCAAAGTTATGCCTAAAATAGCTAGCTGAGTGGCAAACAGTGCAGACCCTGATGAGACGCCGCATTCTGCGGCGTCTTATCTGGGTCTACACTGTTTGCTCAGGCTTGTCTGTTCAAATCTACATATGGTAAAGTGCAACATATGGTAAGAGTCATGCTCAGACAGAAAGCCAGATAGGTAAAATTATGTCAAAAACTTCAGCGATTACTAATCGATAATCGATCGCAATGGCAGGACTGATAATCGATTATCTTTTCAGATCCAATTAGCCAGCTCTAGCTGTCAGTGCTTTGATCTATAATTGATTTTCTTAATTTGCATACTTTGCCAAATTTCAGGATTCTAGCTTTTATGGTTCTTGAGAAATCGACGAAACAATGGTTTTATCCGGACGGACGTCCGACAGACAGACAGATGTACGGACGGACGGACAGACAGACGGAAGTACGGAGGAAAAGAAGTAAAAAAAAAAAAATACGCGCAAATTTCGAGTTATTAAGTCGAAATTTCTTTTGGGTCGATTTTTTTTAACATTCCGGTTATTTATACCAGCTATGTTCTGCAGAAACTGCTCGAAATTTCGAGATACTATGTCGAAATGTCAAGTTATTATGTCGAAATTTCGAGTTAGTATGTCAAAGTTCAAGATAATAAGTCGAAATTTAGAGTTATTACGTCGAAAATTCGAGATAGAAAGACGAAATTTTGCGATACTTAGTGGAAATTTTGAGATAATATGTCGAAACCGTTTCGGCCGGCCTCGGTAGCTCAGTCGGACGCGCGTCTGACTGGTGATCAGGATTCAGGAGGACGCGGGTTCGATACCTGCCGGGGTCGGCAACATTCTTTTGTGGAGATAGATGATGAAATATTTTATACACACAGAGCTGATACCGACCCGCACACGAATACTGGTAAACCGCTTAGAGGACCTAAGCCTGCCCAGGCAAAGCGGTGCGAGTCGGTCCGTCCATGCTCATAAATCCTATTGGTTTCATTGGGCGGCAAGGCTTGAGATGTCATTTCATCTCAATGTCGGGTAAAATCCGACAAAATTGGAAGCAACGTCTCCAAAATGACCTTTACAGTGTTGACGGGGACGTTAAACCTCAAATCAAACAAACAAAATATTTTCTATGGTCACTCTCTCCTATCCGCTGATTCAAGAAGGGCAATTGTCAGTTTCTGGCGAAAGAATGTGCAGTGTACTGGTTAACCGCTAACGTAAAAGCCAGCCCAGGAAAAGTGTGGATAGGTAAATTGACCGGCTCTTAAATGACATAAATGGTGTTCACGGGGCCATTGAACTCCAAGTCGAAATTGTGAGATATTAAGCCGAAATTTCGATTTAATAAGTCGAAATTTCGAGATACTAAGTCGAAATTTCGTGATACCTATCAAAAGAAAATTTCGTGGAGATTGATCATGAAATCTTTTCTACCGTAACGGTAAATCTTTCCCTTCCGCTGATTCGAGATGGGCAGTTGTCAGTTTCTGGCGAAAGAATATAAGGCTCCCCAGGAAAAGTTTGGATAGGTCAACTGACCGGCTCAAAAATAGCCTAAATAGTGATGACAGGGCCGTTAAACTCTAATACAAACAAACAAAGAAATCAAAAGAAATAAAACTAATCATGGCCCAATGTTCTGAGATTTTAACATTTTTTTGTGAATAAAAATATAAATATATATATGCCCGATATTTATAAATAGACTGGGTATATCCAGCCGGAAATCCCAATATAGCATCTCAGCAAAACTGAAATGAACGGGATCCGGGAAGGGACATTATTTTTTTTTCAATGTGCGAACAAGATATTAAAGGTGCATTATGCAGCTATCCGGAAAAAAAATGCTTCCAAAAATAAGATACATATAGCCGGTACTTTTCTTTAAAACAATACAAATGAATGCATTTTATGCAAAAATGCGAACAAATATGATGACAAGTAAACGAGTTTGAGAGGGATTCCCTAACTAGGTTTCGAACACTAGTTAGATCTATTTTTAGTTCGTGACAAAAATAGAATCTTCATATAAGACGTTATGCGACGTTCATTTTTGGCCTTGTTTGTTTTGGCCATGCCTGAATCGGAAAAAATATGACGCTGAATACTATGCCATAAGTAACGACTCTCAGAGACGATACTGTCGCCATGAATGTGTAAAGTGACAGATTTATTTTTAGAACAGAAATTCCGAACACATGTTCAGATCGAAGGGTGAACACGAATGAAAACGACCATTTTCACAAAGTTCTGAAGCTGTATTTGGCTCCAAAAGTGCACACATGACAAAGGAGTATGCATTGAAGATAAAAACCAGAAAAAAAAATGTGCGCACAAGATAATATGTTGTGCGGACAAGATATTATCTTGTGCAGACAACATAATTTATGTTGTGCGGATAACATATTAGCTTGTGTGCGCAAGATAATATCTTGTTTGCACAACTTAATATTTTGTGCGCACAAGATATTATCTTGTTCGGACAACATATTATCTTGTTTGCACAATATAGATCTTGGGAAGTTGTGCAAACAAGATATTATCTTGTGCGGACAAGATATTATCTTGTGCGGACAACATAATTTATGTTGTGCGTATAACATATTATCTTGTGTGCCCAAGATAATATCTTGTTTGCACAACTTAATATTTTGTGCGCACAAGATATTATCTTGTTCGCACAACATATTATCTTGTTTGCACAATATAGATCTTGGGAAGTTGTGCAAACAAGATATTATCTTGTACGGACAAGATATTATCTTGTTCGCACGACATATTATCTTGTGCGCAAAAGATATTAAGTTGTGTGAACAAGATAATATCTTGTGCGGACAAGATAATATATTGTGCGCACAAGATATTATCTTGTCCGCACAAGATCTATGTTGTGCGGACAAGATATTATCTTGTGCGGACAAGATAATATCTTGTTCGCATAACTTAATATCTTGTGCGCACAAGATAATATGTTATGCGAACAAGATATTAATATGTTGACCGAACAAGATAATATCTTTCCGCTTAAGATATTATCGTGTTCGCACAACATAATAAAAATAAAAAATCATGTCCCTTCCCGGGTTCCGTAGGATTCCGTAGAAATGACATATTCTATGATCTTTTACGTGCAATTGAAAAAAAAAAAATCTGCAGATTTAATTTTGATGCCTATATATTACGTGGTAGTACTATGAAGTGCCATTCGATGTTTCGAATTTTCAAAAGAAATCTCAAAACGTGTAAGCCGGCCTCGGTAGCCCTGTCGGATGTGCGTCTGACTGGTGATCAGGAGGACGCGGGTTCGAGCCCTGGAGGGGTCGGCGACATTCTTTCGAGGAGTTTGATCATGAGATATTTTCTACGGTCATTCTCTCCCTTCCGCTGATTCAAGAAGGGCAGTTGTCAGTTTCTGACGAAAGAATGTACACTGTACTGGTTAACCGCTTACGTATAAGCCTGCTCAGGAAAATTGTGAATAGGTATAGTTTATCAACGACCTTTGAGAGTTCAATGTTCAAGCGTGGCAAGACAAGTCCATGTTTTAGGGGAAGCAGGTTTCGGGTTTCTTTTTGAACAGGATTTTAAAATTATAAATAAGTTATTTGATAATGCCATTATGTAGAAGTCGTGGCCAAGTGGTTAGTATGATTCAGTACGAATCTCAGTAAAACGATATCTCCCAATGTAAAATCCCAACTGAAGGCGACTTAACTGAAACACGGACTAGTCCAAAATTAAAAGTGCAGTCATGTCTCACTGCGTTTTGAAAGACTATAAACTGACCGGCTCAAAAATGACCTAAAGTAGTGTTAACTGGACCGTTAAACTCCAATACAAACAAACAAATCAAAGGAAATAAACAAAATCTTATAGTAAACTGTACAATATTGAACTAAATATAAATGCCTGATATTTATAAATAGACTTGGTATATCCAGCCGGAAAACCCAAATATAGCATATCAAATAATCAAAGCGCCAAAGGCACTGAAATGACATATTTTATGATCTTTACGAGCATAAGGCTTCAAAATTAAAAACAAAAAATTCTGCAGATTTGAGGGGAATGGGAACACCTACAGGGGAGGCAACTCCTGCAAAAGTATATTTGTCTCCCGTGCAAATGGGGGCTAGCTCTTAAAGGAAAGAATTTGCTCCTCAGGAGCAAATTCTTTCCTTTAAGAGTAGACCCCTTTTTCACTGGGACAGGACCTATAGAAAAGCAAACAGGAAGTCCCGAAAGTCGTTCTCTCTTTGCAAAAAGGTGGAAAATCTGCCAGGTGTTCCCATTCCCCTTAATTATGAAATGTTTGCAGATGTTTATATGACGTGGTAGTACTATGAAGTGCAATTCGAGGTTTCGAATTTTCAAAAGAAATCTCAAAACGTGTACGTTTTTAAAGCCATACATAAGTACACTGCCTACAAAAGAAAGCAACATGTTAGAAATATGTCAAAATGCATTTTGCGGAATTATGTATCAAGTGATATACTGGATAAAAAAGCGTAGTTGCAGTGTTTCAAGTGCAGCTAACGTTTTCATTACGATAACATAGTGCTTAAAGATGAAAGTTTGTGATATTTTTCTTATTTATACTCCAAATATAGGTTTTGGGTGCCCGTTAGAACCGCCCCATTGAGGCGGTTCTAACGAGTACCCACAAATTACTTTTTAAAGCAGAAATAAGGAAGATAATGTCTACCCCCGTAAACCCCAGTTTTTGTCTATGTACAGTGGGGTTTAGGGGGGGGGGTCTTTATTTCACGGGATTGTTCACGTGATGATAGCTTTCGAGATATTTAACACTGTGACGTAAATAGGTCAATGAAGGCCCCGCCCATCGGGGCTTGAAGAAATAAATGGGCTGCATGATGCTTACACGCAGAGCTGACACCGAACGCACACGAGTACTGGTAATCCGCTTAGAGGAACTAAGCCTGCCCAGTCAAAGCGGTGCGAGTCGGACCTTCCATGCTTAAAACCCTTCACTGGGCGACAGGGCTTGAGATGTTATTTCATCTCAATGTCGGGTAAAAGTCCCACGAAATTGGAAGCAACGTCTCCAAAATGACATATACAGTGCTGACGGAGACGTTAAACCTCAAATCAATCAAACAAACAAAATAGTTCAATGGTTTGGCGTTGCGTCTCTTTGATTCGTTCATGACATAATGATGTATTTTGGTATTTCCATGCACCTGAGTGTGACATCACGGTGATAGCTTAACAGCCGACTTCACCTGGAGCCAATGGCTAGCTTTGGCTACTTTGGTTGCTGCTCTAATTTCCTATATCACACCTATGACAAGGATCAAAGTTAGGCAAATCTATAAATAACCAATAAAAACGAAAACTGCTGTCTCCATTTTAAAGAGTGGCCATGAGAGCGCATGCGTGGAAAATCGGACTAACCATTCCTCGAGGTACGGTACCATTGGTTTTATTGACATGCGCAGAGACTGATCACATGACCTGCCAACAGTACTAACCGTCTATGTTCAGCTGATACCATCGTTGCCATTTGGGCCCCGTCAAGCGATTTTGGTACTTATCGCCTATGCGAGCAGTGAAGGTTCAGGCGAGCCTGCGCATCCGCGCAGTCTCGCCAGAACCTTCGCTGCTCGCTCATACAAGCATTGAATCAAGAGGAACCTTCAGACAGAAAGCCATATCCCTGGCCCCTCTGAATGGCTGGGCATGCGCAGTTAAAATTTGTCATGACGGAATGCTCGAAGACACAAATTCGCTTGGCGGGGCTCATTTGATGTCTGAAGTCGGCCCCTATAGACCGGTACAGATACCTATGCAAACAGGATAGATCCTGATACCATGGTTCATATTGAGACGTCTCTTTGGCATCTACATGGCTTGCCATTCTGTTGGCTATTATTGGCTAGACTCCTTATTAGGTAAAATGGACGTGTCCAAATTCAGATATCGGACGAGTTCGAAAATGGGTCAGATCGGAGGTTAGGTCCCCTTGTTTGTACAAATGCCCATGGTCGAACTTGTGAACACTGTAACTATTTCATATTTGTTGTAAAAAAACAACATGAAATAATAATGAAATGGATTTATTCTTGAATGACATCACGAAAACTCACCTATATAATTTTGACCCCTCTAACCCCACTTTTAAAAAGTAAAAATGGGGTTTACAGGGGTAAACCACAGGGGTAAACCTTATTTTTCTTATTTCTGCTCTAAAATATATCGTTAGAACCGCCTCACCGAGGCGGTTCTAACGAGTACCCACAATCTATATTTTAGAGCAGAAATAAGAAAAATATCACAATTTTTCTTCTTAAAATTTTCATTTTTTCGGCGATAAATGTGGCAATGTATTTGTATAGGCATGTTTGCGTAATGAGTTTGAAAATGGGTCAGATCGGACATACGATGGCAGAGTTATGTCCCTTGATTGTCAAAAGTGCTTGTGAACACGCTACAGGCCAAGTTTTTAGCCCAATGAACTCCAAACTCTCTCAGAGTGATTTTCTTGACAAAGTGTCGTCAAGTTCGAAACTGGGTCACGTGCGGTCAAAAATTAACCACAAGGTCAAATAATTGAAAAACATGGTGAATGATGTAGAGGTTTTTTTTTTTTTTCAGCTTAATTAACTTCAAACTTGCTCAGAAAGATGTCCTTGACAAGATCTGGGTCAAGTACAAAACTGGGTCATGTAGGATCAAAACGTAGTTCACCAGGTCAAACCATAGAAAAACCTTGTGTACATTCTAGAGGTCATATTTTGGCCTTATCAACTTCAATTCTGAGCCGAAGTCTTCGGGGGATATAGAGGATCTTACACGAGTGTTTATATGAAATTTATGAAACGAGCCTTCTGCGAGTTTCATAAATTTCATATGAAATTACCACGAGTGTAAGATTCTGCTTATCATATGACAACTTAATACTGGATTTTATCTCCTTTAAATTTGACATTTTTTCCACATGAAAAATACATGGTTGACATGAACGTCGTCATGACGTTACTTAATCCCGCCAAAGTGTTATAACACGTGTGGTCATACGATTTTTAGTACACGACGTTATCGACTGCTTATCAACGACGTCATATGATAATCAGAGATTATCACATGAAGTTTTGGTTATCGCCCGCAGTATCAACCCGAGACCCCATTATCCGCAGGAGAGCTTTAGCTCGAGGGCTGATAATGGTCGAGGGTTGATACTGCGGGCGATAAAGCTCTCGGGCGGATTATGGGGTCTCGGGTTGATACTGCGGGCGATAACCAAAACCCCACGTTATAATCTGTTTATCACATCTTGTTTCTATATTTTAATGTTGGATCGCCATATTTACGCATTTCTAGATCTGCCAAAATGATGTAGCTTTTTCACTTCTGGCACTGTTGTCAGCCATCCAGCTGTGAGGTTTGACATCCCAAGTCGTCTTCCTTTTGTACTCACCTTTTTATGTCTTTAACAAATGTGTAAATGTGTAGGCTATGTTTTCTAAATGAAATCTTTCCCTCTCTTCGACCGATAACGTCAAGATCTAACATTGATCAATTATTCTGTTAGACAGTGATTCTAACAGTGTTTATTTTTAATGTGATAGCTCAGTGGTCAGTGCAGTTGCCTCTGATGCTAGAGGCACCCGGTTCGATTCCCAGCAGGTGTAATGAAAGTGTAGTCCTGAACTCATGACCTTCCATACATTACGCTACGCTGCTTTCCTGTAAGGTCATGAGTCCCAACCGCGAAAAACTGGAAATTCCGTTAAGAAACGGGAAAATCACTGGTTTTATAATGTCATCCGATATAAGTAACAGAACTGTATTGTTCTGTGTCGTTCTCTGTTCAAAATAAGCCCAAAAATATTCAATATTATCCTAAAAATATCCACGAAGCGTTAGGTACTGTTTTTTATCCGTCCACCATATTGGATTTCACTTCGGGATGTTTCGATTCCTGCCGAAACCAGTGACGTCACTGTTCGCGGAAAAACCGATCTGAATAGAACAACATCAAACATAGCCGTTGTTTGCGTTGCGTGTTGCCCGGGATTATTTTTTAAAGAGAAACAGAGGTTTTAAGCATTCTGTCACTCATTTGAAATTAGAAGCTGTAGTGGTTTCGACTATATCACATGGTTTTGCTTTGTCTGCGTAGTTGTAAAAGGAAAGGCAATTTCTTCAAGGAAAGAATCAAGCAAGGGGACACCCTATCCATTCATACCCTACCCTATACACACCCTCCTCATACCACCCCCTAGCCTCTACACACCCCTATCATAGCCCTTCTCCTACCCTACCCTATCCCCTTCCCCTACAATACCCCTACCCCTTTCCCCTACCATACACCATCCCACTAGCCCTACACCTACCTCACCCTACCAATACCCCAGCCCCTACCCCTTACCATACCCCAGCCCTTACCCCTACCCCTTTTCCCTTCCGCTACCATACCCCAACCCTATCCATTCCCATACCATACCCCATACCCATCCCCTTTCCCTCGCACCTACCCCTTCCGCTACCATACCCCAACCATACCCCTACCTACCCACCCGCTACCATACCAATATCCATACCATAGCCACTACCTCTTACCCATACCCTATCACTTCCCCTACCATGCCCCATACTCCTACCCTACCCCCATCCCATCCCATACAACAGCCCCTACCTCTTACCCCTACCCCTTCCGCTACCCATACCCTACCAAGCCCCCTACCCCTTACACCTACCCTACCCCACCCCTAACCTACCCACATCCCATACCCCAGCCCTACCTCTTATCCCTACCCCTTCCATTGCAATACCCTTGCCTACCCAAACCATACCCCTACCCAACCCCCTACCAGCCCCTTACACCTATCCCACCACATTCCCCTACCCCTTACCCTACCTTCCGACCCAATATCCTTACCCTTTCGCATATCCCAGCCCCTACCCCTTACCCAACCCTACCCCTTACCTCTATCATACCCCTGCCCTAAACCCTAACCCATTCCTACCCCTTAACCTTTCACTACCCTATCCTACCCCTTACCACTACACTACCCCTAACCACTACCAGACCACCTACCCCATCCAACCCTACTGTCGGCCCTCGCCCATGGGGGCTTTGAAAAATAGATTGGGAGCATCATGCTGACCGCACACGAGCACTGGTAAACCTCTTAGAAATCTAAGCCTGTCCAGGCAAAGTGGTGCGAGTCGGACTGTCCATGCATATAAACCCTTCCCCTTACCATACCACAGCCCTTACCCCTACCCCCTTCCCCTATCATACCCCTACCCCAACCCTATCCATTCCCATTCCCATCCCCTTTCCCTCGCACCTACCTCTTCCGCTACCATACCCCTACCTACCCCATACTCTTACCCCTATCCTAACCCACCTTACCCCCTACCTTACCCTAACAGTAACCTCTACCTTATCCCCACCCCTACAATACCCTATCCTACCTCTACCCCACCCCTGCCCCTACTGCTACCTTACTCTTACTCCTATCCTACCCTTCCCTATCCTACCACTACAGCATTAAGGCTGTGCCAAAGTTCATATCAGTAAATTACTCCATGTTCAGTTCTAGAAACTGCAGATTCGCAGCAACAAGGTCACACACATTTATTATTGCCCCCTCCGAGTATTCCAAGCAGACAGACAATAAATTCTCATTACATGTAGTTTTTATGTACCCGCGAGGGTCCATTATTGGTGAAATTGGTGAAATAAACAATTCTATTCTATTCTCATACGCGGTACGGAGAATCAAGTACTGGGTTTTATCTTTGCCTTTACGATCATCACCGGGATTCACCGGACAAATTACGGAAATGAACGGCCATATTGTTTACATCAGCGACCCTGTACAGAGTCGCGTTTTGTGAAAAGTTAACGTTTACATGCACTTACAGGTTAAAAACAAGAATTCTGCTTTGCCAAACGTAAGATTTGTATGTTATTCATCATATGATCATATCCTTTTTATTGAACATGCCACCAATATTGAATATTGGTGTGTGATTTTCAGAATTTTCAGTTTTTGTATGGAAGGACACAAGACCCTACGGAGTGACTGAACGTCAGTAGGGTCTTGTTGTACAGGACTAATGAAAGTGCGGTGTCCGAACTAGCTCCATTGATACTATTTCAATTTGCAGTGATGACTGCCACAAAGTGCACCGTCCTTCGGATCGCAACGTTAACTGGACACCCACCCCCACCCCTCATCTCCTGTGCATGTTGAAGATATCTACCGTAATTACATGATTACAGTGTAGGCTTTCATCCTGCAAATCTGGAGTGTCCTGCGAATAATGGTCAAATGTGACAGATCTTCGTAACAGTTGATAGGTAGATTACCATAGAATGTTTACATAACCATGACGTTGCTGTTAGCAATGACGATGTCACTGATGATTTATAAAGTAGGTAAATCGATTTTTAAGTTTAACGGTCAAAACACAGTCTGAAAGTGTATTAGCCGGGCATGATGACCTATCCTAATGTAAAAATACATTATTTCCGGTTAACAGCCCGGCGGGCAAAAACTGGTTTTCAGGGAAAGTGCCCATAACCTTCGGTATGTTCCAGTGTTATCACATATGCAAAAATGTGGTTAGGGATGTAAATATAGAAACAAGTATGTGGTAAAGGATGTTATGGTTCTTCCACGCAAAGCAGATCTGACCACACACTATTGGTAGGCCGCTTAGAATGACTAAGCCTGTCCAGGCAAAAAGGTGTGCGTCAGATCGTCCAATGCATATAAGCCAACTGATATCATTGGGTTGCAGGACTTGAGGTATCATTTCAACTCAATGTTGAGTAAAAGTCCCACAAAATTTGAAAGAACGTCTCCAAAATGACTAAATAGTGTTGACGGGGACGCTATTTAAAACACCGATTCAAACAAAGGAACAAATAAAAATAGTACAGACCTATACCAGGTTAATTTAGTTTGCTGAATATTCGACAGTAATCGTTTTGCAAGTTCTTATGAACATGCTGTCGGACTGCGTGTGTATTTACCTTTATTGTTTATGTCTTCTTCTATTATATATTATCTATTTATACCTTATACCTCTTGCAGTCGTCAATGTATCCAGACAGAGGCTACCCTACAGACCTATTGAGGCTGGCTATCTTACGATACTTGAAGTATGGGTCTAAGTGTTGATCAGTGGAGAGCCGCCATAGGTCTGTTCGGTAGTCTCTATATACGAGGCTGTCGTAGTGAATTTTACTTAAAGATGAAGTTCAGCTATTTCTATCAAAGAATTAAATGGTTATGTCTCTCTATACTTGAACTACTCTTGACAATTTCAAGATCTCTTACCGAGACTACAAGTAATAACCACTTTTGCTTTATTATTTTAATGTTGATGCTACAAGCACTTGACATTGAAGAAAATCCTGGGCCAGCCAATGCAAACTCTAGTCATGCAGACTTATCTATTTTACACATTAACATACGTAGCATAAGGAATAAGATAGAGTATATACAGGACCATTTTGTAGATTTTAATATTTTATGTTTTACAGAGTCTCATCTTGATCAACAGATTTTAAACGAAACACTATTTTTATTTAATATGTACGATGAACCCTATAGGAAAGGTAGAACCAACCACGGAGGAGGGCTTCTTGTTTATATTAACTCAGAACTTAACCACACAAGACGAGCAGACTTAGAAATATATTGCCCAGAATCTATATGGGTGGAAGTCAAAACGAACAACATCAACTATCTCCTGGGCTTGTTTTACAGCCCTAGAACAGCTGATGTAACATTCTTTGAAAACTTAAATCTGAATATTGAAAAAGCATACGACTTTACTAAAAAACTTATTGTTTTAGGCGACTTAAACGAGTACCTATTTAATGATAATTACCGGAATTTAAAAGACTTGATGATACTTAATTCGCTTCAAAATACAGTTACAACTGCAACGAGACAGCTTGCCCTTTTAGATCCTATAATTATATCAGATTTTATGCAGTTTTTAGACTCTGGCGGCACGATAGATACTCCTCCAGATATTAGTGACCATAAAGCCACATATATTAGATTACCATTTTATTATCAGTGTAACTCATCTTACCAACTATTAATTTGGCTGTACAGAAGGGCAGATTATACCAAAATTAAAAGAGCATATTCGTAACTATGATTGGAACTTTCTCTTGGAAGGATCTTTTAACGACGCATGTATTAACTTCACCGATATCTTTTTAAATGTTGCTAAAATGTGTATAGTAGAAGTAAAAGTAAAAAAAGATCAGGAATTGATACAATTAACTTACTCCACCCATAAAAGACACCAAAGGGAAAGAAATACAAACATTAAGCGACCAGACCATAATGGAAACCTAAACAAAGGAAGGCCATAAGGACAGTTACTTTCCCACAAAATGGCCATATGGCCATCCAAAATTAAAAGACACCTTCTAATAAAAGACACCTTCTAATTAAAAGATACCTTCTAAAACTGTAACAATAAGGCCAGGAGATAAACCATGGTTCGATTCAGTTATTCGACATAACATGCGCATCAGAGACAGGCTAAAGATAAAATCTATTCAAACCGGAAACATCATCGACTGGAATAAGTATAAGAGCATTAGAAATAAAGTAAATAATCTTATAAAACACGCTAAAGAAAATTTTTATAATTCCTTGGAAGTTTCATACTCTGATTTTCATATTAACGACAAAAGGAAATTCAGGCAAGTCATTCGCCATTTTGTTAAAAATAATAAAACCTCAAACAATATCCCCCACTTATTATAGAAAAAGAAAACGGTCTCAAGTCATATTGGCATACGGATGAAGAAAAGGCGGAATGCCTGAACGATTATTTTTCGTCGATTTCAACAATAAATGACACTGGAGTTCAGTTGCCTAATTTTGAGTCTAAAACTAGAAACTCGTTAAGTGATATAACATGTTCAGCTCTAGAAATTTCAAATTTCATTCTCTTATCAAATCCAAATAAAGCGACCGGTCCTGAATCAGTAACAGAATGTTGAAGGCAGTAGCAAACGAGATTTCAGTTCCGTTGGAAAACCTGTTTAATAGGTCGTTTAAAGAGGGGGTGTTTGGAGATATATGGAAAGGGTCTCATGTTTTGCCTTTGCCTAAAAAGGGGGACTTAAAAAAAGTAGCAAACTTCAGACCGGTGCCACTACTTAGCGGAATAGGTAAATTACAAGAAAGAATAGTACATAAAAACATTTACAACTTTTTACATGACAATAATCTATTATACAAATACCAATCTGGCTTTCTGCCTAATCACTCCACTACTTATCAACTCGTAGATATATATCAGCATATCTGTCAAACGTTCGATAATAATCAATTTTCGTGTATAATATTTTGTGACGTGTCTAAGGCATTTGACAGGGTTTGGCATGAAGGCCTAATTTTCAAACTCAAACAGCATGGCATAAATGGTCAGTTACTTAACTGGGTTAGAGATTACCTTAGTAATAGATCCCAGAAAATAATAATAAAATCTTCTACTTCCACGGCTAGGAAAACTATTGCTGGGGTACCCCAGGGTTCTGTTCTTGGGCCCCTATTGTTCTTAGTTTATGTAAACGATATTGCAGATTCCCTTTTAAGCTTAACCAGACTTTTTGCTGATGATAGTTCTTTATTCTATTCAGCTTCATCATTGGAAGATATTCAGGTAATAATAAATCACGATCTTCGTATTTTATCGGCATGGTCAAAACAGTAGCTAGTTACTTTTAATTCACTAAAAACAGAAGCAGTTCTTTTTACTCTAAAACCTTTTGAGCAGTTTCCAGATATAGTTTTCGACGGAACCCCATTAAAATTCGTCCCGGAACATAAGCATTTAGGTATAACATTAAGTTGTAATGGTCAGTGGAAAAAACATATTGAAAACATCATCTCAAGCGCAGCAAAAGTAATTGGGATAATGCGTAAACTTAAATATACATTTCACAGGGTTGAACTTAACCAAATCTATTTATCATATATACTTCCCATTATTGAGTATTCTTGCATTTTTGGGATGGATGCACAGCCCAAGACTGCCAGTCTTTTGAGAAACTACAGCACGAAGCAAGTCGTATTGTAACGCGTCTTACTAGGTCGGTATCCCTAGATAAACTTTATAAAGAGTGTGGCTGGCTTACTCTTAAGCAAAGAAGGCAAAAATATAAGCTATCATTTATGTATAATGTCGTACATGAAAATGTACCATTATATATTCCAGACATAATTCCTCCTTTGGTAAGAGAAATGACACAGTATCCGCTAAGAAATAGTAATACCATAGCGATTACTCGTACTCGGACTGAAATTTCTCGACGATCGTGCATACCATCTTCTATTTTGATTTGGAATTCCCTGATAATAACCTTCGAGAAGCACCTAGTCTAAATTCTTTTAAATACTAAGTTAGGAATTTTTATTTTTCAAACACTTACGTTCCAAGCTATTTCATGGAAGGCGAGCGGTACATTTCCGTACTGCACGCCAGAATAAGAAATAATTGTAGTAATCTGAAAAACGATCTGTCTACAAATCACTTGGCCCAAAGTCCTAACTGCAACTGCTCAGAACGTGGCGAGGATGCTGAGCATTTCTTCTTTGCTTGTTCCAATTTTACAAGAGAACGAATTACTTTCTTTCAGTCGACACGGACATTTCATCCGCTCAATTTAAATAAGGTTCTGTTTGGTGATGATAAAATTATCAGCTCAAGATAATGGTATTCTTTTTAAAGCCGTGCAAACGTATATTAAAAACACTGGGAGATTTAGCCAATATGCCTAATTTAATTTATCTCATATTGTAACACTTCTACATGCCTCAACCCGTGGGTTTCTTGACGACTTGCAATTAGCAGTTTATTTATTATCATTATTTTTTTATTATTATTATTTGATGATTTATCTATCTGATAGAATTCTGCGTTTTATGTAGTTTGCTTGTATGTGTCCTACTTGTTCATATATAATCAAATAGCCATGTTCGTATGTTCTGCATTTATTAGTGTCAACCTTGTATGGAGAGGGCCGTGACTAATGTTGTGAGAACTTGTGGCCCGACCCATTTGCTTTGTAGTTGCAATAAAATATGATTAAACTTAACTAAGGATGTTATGAAAATAAACACTGTTAAAAAGTAAACACAGAATCACTGTATAACAGAATCATTGATCAATGTTAGATCTTGACGTTATCGGTCGAAGAGAGGGAAAGATTTCATTTAGAAAACATAGCCTACACATTTGTTGAAGACATAAAAAGGTGAGTACAAAAAGAAGACGACTTGGGATGTCAAACCTCACAGCTGGATGGCTGAAAAACAGTGCCAGAAGTGAAAAAGCTACATCATTTTGGCGGATCTAGAAATGCGTAAATATGGCGATCCAACATTAAAATATAGAAACAAGATGTGATAAACAGATTATAACGTGGGGTTTTGGTTATCGCCCGCAGTATCAACCCGGGACCCCATAATCCGCCCGAGAGCAATGCCCACAGTATCAACCCTAGACCATTATCAGCCCTCGAGCTAAAGCTCTCGGGCGGAAAATGGGGTCTCGGGTTGATACTGCGGGCGATAACCAAAACTCCATGTGATAATCTCTAAATAGTCCACTTTTTTCTGTCATTGTCCTTCGTCGTCCGTCTTCAACACTTTCAAACTGAATTGGCCCCCGCCCATAGGGGCTAGAAGAAATATATGGGCTGCATGATGCTTCCACGCAGAGCTGAATCCGGCCCGCACACTAGTACTGGTAAACCGCTTAGAGGATCTAAGCCTGTCCAGGAACTGCGGTGCGAGGTGGACCGTCCATGCTAATAAACCCTATTGGTTTCATTGGGCGACAGGGCTTGAGATGTCATTTCATCTCAGTGTCGGGTAAAAGTCCCACAAAATTGGAAGCAACGTCTCCAAAATGACCTTTACAGTGTTGACTGGAACGTTAAACCTCAAATCAACCAACCAACCTTTCAAACTGAAAATGAACCAGCGCACGACAAAACCTTCAATAAGGCATGTGCACTCAACGAAGACTCAGATCAGCCTGCGCATCCGCGCAGTCTGATCAGAGTCTTCGTTGTGCGCTCTGAGGATAGCTTAGGGTCCAATGCTCCTTCATGCAGCAAGAGAAGTCTCTGGTCGGACTAAATGTATGCACAGGCTGATCTGATTCTTCGCTTGACGCACATGTTAATTATAGGAAATGCCGTGCCCCGGCTCATTAATATATTTGCATCCCGCAAGCAGATCGCCAGCAAATTAGATCTGTAACATGTCGTTGTTGGTGGTGGGGGATTGCTTGCGTATGCATTTTAGGAAAATTGCTCCAGAACATTGGTTGCTATGGCAACCAATATGTCCCGTAGACTCACTATAGGGAAAACACAGTGTGCTCGTGGTGAGCCATTGTGATCAGTTCGTCGTGCGGCGTCAACAATTTGATTTAAATAATAACTCCCCCTAAACCAGTGGGTCAATTCCATTCAGACTTGGCCGGAATGTTGCCTAGGTGGCTCCACACAAAAACAGCTAATATTTCTGCTTTGATGAACAAGTTGGCCCCGTGAACCCAAAATAGAAAAAAAAACTTTAAACGGCAACTCCTCTTATACCTTCGGGCCAATTTAATTCAAGCTTCATAGGAATGTTGCTTAGGTGACCCTGTACCAAAATATTTAAAACGGTTCCGCTCCGATGAGCAAAATGGCCACCAGAGCTAAAATAGAGAAACGTGAACAATTTGCTTTAAATGATAGCTCCTCCTCAACAATTTGGCCAATTTTATTCAACACTGGCTGGAATGTTGTCTAGGTGGCTCTCTACCAAAATAGCTTAAATAATTCCGCTTTGATGAACAAGTTGTCCCCGGGAGCCAAAAATAATAAAAAAAAAAATCTTTAAACGGCAACTCCTCGTATACCATTGGGCCAATGTCATTCAATCATCATAGGAATGCTGCTTAGGTGACTCTCTACCGAAATAGCTAATACGGCTCCGCTCCGATGGACAAAATGGCCAACAGAGCTAAAATAAAGAAAAGTGAACTGCTTTACATGACAACTCATCCTAACCCTTAGGCTAGTTTCATTCAAACCTCACAGGAATGTTGCTAAATAGCTGTCAATCAAAATAGCAAAAATCGTTTCGCTCCCGTGAAAACAGAATGTCCACCAGAGCTAAAATTAGAAAAAAAGTTAAATGACAACTCCTCGTAGTTCCCTGGACCAGTTTCAATCAAACTTCATAGGTAACTCTACCAAAATCGATAAAATGGCTCCGCTCCGATGACAAAATTTGTCGTCAGAGCTAAAAATAGAAACTTCTTTAAACGGCAACAGTTACTGCTCCTATACCCTTTGGCCAGTTTCATTCAAATGTTCATGCTTATAAACCCTATTGGTTTCATTGGGCGGCAGGCTTGAGATGTCATTTCATCTCAATGTCGGGTAAAAGTCCCACAAAATTGGAAGCAACGTCTCCAAAATGACCTTTACAGTGTTGACGGGGACGTTAAACCTCTAATCAAACAAACAAACAAATCATTCAAACTTCATAGGAATTGTTAAGGTGACCCTCTACCAAAACAAAAGTTGAACTCTTTCGCTCCGATGAATAAAATTGCTGTCATAGCTAAAATAAATGAAACTGCTCATACAACGTTGGTCCAGACTCATTCAAACTTCACTGGAATGTTGCTTAAGTGACCATCTACCAAAATAGTCAAGACTTTTCTGCTCCAACGAACAAGATGGCCACCAGAGTTAAAGATAGAAAATCATTTTAAAGAAGAAGAAGAAGAAGAAGAAGAAGAAGAAGAAGAAGAAGAAGAAGAAGAAGAAGAAGAAATTTTATTGAACAAGTCCAGAAGGCTGTAAAGCACCTTAGAATACAAAACAAAGCATATACAATGGCGTAATTAACAGAACAAAGACTGTGGAGAGGCATTCTTAACATACATATATATCTAGAATTATAAGATCGATTATATTTCCTTTTTGATGACGTAATTTGAATCAGAATCCCAAATTCCAGAATGAATATAGATTACATATCAATGTTAATATATGTATAGATGTATACCATAAGTACATAAATATATCCTTGCATATTAATGCATAATTTCATATTTTGACAGAAAAAAGGGTGAAAAGGGAGAGAAAATATGGGAGCGTAGAGGAGCTAGCTGGTTCCTGATTGCGTCAGTCCCCGCCCAGGAAGTAGTCACCTCCTTTTTGTCCCAGATACGCTGTCTACAGCGGAGAAGATGCTAGTAACTTTACTGCGTCTCTGAAGACATAAACACTCGTCGAGCTTAAAGGGGAGTACTCCTTCCCAAACTCAGAGAAGGATATTCCCTCCCACTAGCTTACATACTTAACATGAAAAACCCTACGCACTCAGCCTTTCGAAATCGAAATGAAGGTCGAGTTACTAGGGTTGAAAGTCGTCCATTTTTACACTATAAAGGCAGTACATACAGTGCATGATATCCACGTGTGAACACATATTACAACAAAATGTACAATACGGTATAGTAGTCGCAGATAAGATTGACTAGGCGGAGCTATTCAGGTGTTGTCAATATATGTCGTATTGGCTGAGTCCACCAGAAGATTCGTTAGAGTGCCTTTCGCATGCTTTCTGCAAGCGGACCAAACAGCGATATACGTACGCCACAGCTTTGTTTGTGTTACAGTTGAAATCACACAGTCGTGTGACTTGGTTTACCTTTTTGTAAATAGAACATTCCGAAGGCAGGTGCTAACGATAGATCCGCCTAGTCAATTTTATCTGCGACTACTATAACAGCTGATAAAATGAAAGGAAGTAATTAATGAATATAGACTAAAGTTATCATTGAGAATGTTTTTGAAGTGTTGTCTTAGATAAGTTGAGACTACATGCCTTCTATACTTAGAGAACAGATGGCACATAAAAGGTTGACAACGTCGCCTAACGTCTGTGCACAGGAGCTTGAAGTTCTGTCCATAGGTAGTTCATAAGGTTCAAAATCAAAAGAGACACTAAGCCATTTCGTAATTTAAATTGCAGCAGAGTCCTTATTTTCAATACGTTTTGATGGACCAAACTTCAAGCGCCTGTGGTCTGTGTAACGCAGTGACCCCACACCGGCAGTCAGCCGACGTCATCAGCTGTAATGTATCCAATGGGAATGCCTTACATGTAAGGTATAAAATGCAGATATATTTAAAATAATGATGTAAATCGATATAGATCAATTTAGCAGCTCTGTGCGGGATTTGAAAGAATGATAAACAAAAGCACCCAGGTTCTTTAAAAGACGCGTATTACTTGTATCCATAAGCTCCTTAAATTTAAACATACTTGGTCTATGCCAATAATAGTTTGGTTTATATACTGAACCGAAAAAGAAACGCAACTCCAAATATAAATGCGAGTATTTGCAGAAATAATCATTTTGGCAGAAAATCGATTTAATGACGCAATAATATAATAATTCCTGAATGTAACTACCATAGAGAGTTCAATTTCCAGTGAGACTGTTTGGAACACAAATCCGTTTTGTCATTGAAGTAGTCGTTTCACAAGTTCAAAACATAAGCAGTTAATAGCGAGTATGTCCTGCGTTTCCATTCAATCATGCACGCACACGCCTGGTCATGGACAGGATTAAACGATTGATCTCTGCCTGGGGAATAGCATTCCACTCCTGTATGAGCGCGAGACGCAAGGCTCGACGTGTTTTTGGCGGTTGGGGCGGTTATGTACGCGCCAGTTTTGAACAAAACTGTCATTAAGTCTTTGTTTCAATAAACACATAAATAAGTCAACTTTGCCCTCCCCTTGATTTAACAAACGTCGTGAAAACCTAATAAGATTAATAAATTTCGATATATGGGCTGCATGATGCTTCCACGCAGAGCTGAGTTCGACCCACACACGAGTACTGTTAAACAGCTTAGAGGATCTAAGCCTGCCCAGGCAAAGCGGTGTGAGTGTCGGACCGTCCATGCTTATAGAACCTATTGGTTTCATTGGGCGGCAGGGCTTGAGTTGCCATTTCAACTCAATGTCGGATCAAAGTCCCACAAAATTGGAAGCATGTCTCCAAAATGACCTTTACAGTGTTGACGAGGACGTTAAACCTCAAATCAAACAAACAAACAAATAATAAATTTCGAATTAAAGATGCCCGGATATACTTTCCTGGAAAACGTTCTGTGTCCCTACGCAAGAGTTCATAGACCATTTTAACAAACGTGTGTTCATTTGCTGATAGTACTTTAAACCAGTATTTTATAATTAAAGCATATCTTTTGTCATATAGTTTGTTCTACCAAGTTCCCCATATATAAAGTCATTTTGCGTTATTTTTTCACGCCTAATATTTTTACAGAACTGTTAATGCACCCTCTCGATCGAATTTGCTTGTATAAATCCCCAGATCTCACATGAGTAATTGTGGATCGGAGTTATCAATTTATCAAAAAGATCAATGACAACTCCTCCTATACCTTTGGTCAAGTCCCATTACCGAAACAAATAACATAAGCTCTGTAGAGCTTTTATTGCGACAAACAAAGTATGCGTGCGTCAGTAAAGGGAGCTCCTAGTACCATTTTTCACGCCTTTGGTATTGCGCGGCCGGGGATCGAACCAGCGACCTCCCATTCCCGAAGCGGACCCTCTACCACTGAGCTATCGGGACCCTCAACAGCTAACAGCTAAACAGTTCCGCTCCGGTGAACAAGATGGCTACCAGAGCTTAAAATAGAAACATCTTAAACTGACCTCCTATACCTTTGGTTCAGTTTCACTCAAACTTCAGAGGAAGTCGCTAAGGTGACTTTCACTTCTATTCTACCAAAAATGGGTTTGCTCTAGTGAAGTAAATGGTTGGTTTGAAAGTAGATTTTTTACACGAATGACAACCCCTGCTAAACTCTTAAGCCAGTTTCATTCAAACTTCTCTACGTTGCCCAGGTGACCAAATATCTAGGATTCATAAGATGGCTGCCAGTTGTCCACATAACTTTCAGAATCTATGTGAAATATCTGAGTCCTCTTATTTTGATAGTACCCTAAGAAAAACCCAACGTTTCAGTAAATTTAAATAAATCTTTACAAACTTAAAGATGATTTTATTTGTTTGTTTGAGTTGAATTTTTTCGTACCCATCAACACTATTAAGGTCATTTTGGAGGCGTTGCTTCCGATTTTATGGTACTTTTACCCGACATTGAGATGAAATGACATCTCAAACCCTACCGCCCATAGAAACCACGCGGGGTTTAAGGAGCGGTCCGACTCATATCCCTTTTCCTGGGCAGGCTTAGAACTAAGTTGTTAACTAGTACTCAAGTTCGGTCGGTTTCAGCTGTGCGCGGAAGCACCGTGCAGCCCAATCTATTTCTCCAGGTCCCGATGGACGGGTGCGCAACTTAAAGATGAATGATATATCTAAATATTTACCGTTCACATTATTTTTTAATTTTATGAATTTAATGTGAGTCTGATTCTTGATTGGGGACTAAAATGTTTATGATGCCTGATCCGGGACCATTTCGTAAGATGTTCTTCATATCTGATACCTAAATATGTTTATCTAGTACCGAATTTTGATAAAATACAAAACAGTTATCCCATCTTTACCCCTCATAAAGGCAAGAAACAGATATACATTTCTTTATCTTCCAGAAACGTGACACAGGTTATAGAGGTTCCAAATATATATATAAAGCCTTTGAAAGTGCTAGCACTTCCTAGTTTGACACCACCTACCTCTATTTTTGAACATACGAATCGAGTCTTCTATAGGATTCAGTAACTGAAGCAAAATAGCAGCATGGCTTGGCGTTTTGAAAGAAAACTAAGCAACTAAAACAACTCAAACAACAACACATCAATAACAACAACAACAACAACAAAACAACAACAACAACAAACAAACAAAAATAGAAGACGTGCGAAACTGTTGGATATCACTGATAATCATGTGATTGTTAATAGATGTGTTAAAAGCAAATGGTCGCTTCCTTAGACATTTACTTGTAAAATCCATTGTTTACTTTACCGAAAGCCTAGGTCACTGAATAAAATATCTGATATTGTCATATTTAGAACGTGTAAACATTAAGAATCTTGATTCTTTATAGACACCCTATAGTGTTATGTCATTTTATGTCTAAACCTGTCAATGAACAAAGTGATGTTACACTTTCATGTGCGTTGTTGATGTAAAGTAGGTATATAGTAATCGTAGATCTATAAGATTGACTAGGCGGAACTATCTTTTGCACATGCCTCCGGAATGTTCTATTAACAAAACGGTAAACCAAGTCATCCGATTGTGTGAATTCAACTGTAACACAAACAAAGCTGTGGCGTATATGGCTATTTGGTCCGCTTGCAGAAAGCATGCGAAAGGTACTCTACCGAAACTTCCGGTTGACTCGGAGACAACACACGAATAGCTCCGCCTAGTCAATCATATCTGCGACTACTATTATTAACAGGAACTGATAACACACTTTAGGTCCGATTTAAAAGTATTTCATATTTTCATAATTCTGTATATATATATAGGGTAAATAATGATATATTGTTAATCTTTAATTTGGTAATATGGCTCGAACACCTATGGGGACCACAAGGGGTAGTTCGAGCCACTCAGGGTTACTGCAGGGATGCATGAGAGGGTTAATTTTCATTACGAAAACACGCCTATACAAATTTACAATTGTAAATTTTACCAACAAAAAAAATGAAAAATTCAGATGAAAAATTTCGATATTTTTTCTTATTTCTGCTCAAAACATAGATGTGGATACTCGTTAGAACCGCTCAAAACATAGATGTGGATACTCGTTAGAACCGCCTCAATGAGGCGGTCCTAACGAGTACCAGTACCCACAATATATGTTTTTGAGCAGAAATAAGAAAAATAATGTATACCCCTGCAAACCCCAGTTTTACTATATAAAATGGGATTTAAGGGGGTCAAATTTATATAGGCGTGTTTTCCTGATGTGGTCCATCTTTTCGATGTACTGTATAATATTCTAATGAGTACACACATGCGATTATAATCAGTAAGCACAGCATACATTGGCAAGATGAAGGTCGTAAATCTCCGCACTAGGAATTCCCTAGGGACTCAAGAAAGGGTTCGCCTCAGCCATGGTATACAAGCCATCGGTGTTCGAGTATTGAGGTTCAACGTCCCCATCAACACTGGAGACGTTGCTTCCAATTTTGTGGGACTTTTACCCGACATTGAGATGAAATGACATCCCAAGCCCTGCCGCCCAATGAAACCAAAAGGGTTTATAAGCATGGATGCCGATGGCCCGACTCGCACCGCTTTGCGGGGCAGGCTTAGATGCTGTAAGCGGTTTACCAGTACTCGTGTGCGGGTCGGTTCCAGCTCTGCGTGGAAGCATCATGAGCCCATCTATTTCTTCAAACCCCGATGGGGAGCTTAAGTATCTCGATAAATATAAAAGAAACAGCATGAGCGAGGTGGATAAATAGCGGATAAGGAAGTTTTGTTTGTTTGATTTGAGGTTTAACGTCCCTGTCAACACTGTAAAGGTCATTTTCGAGACGTTGCTTCCAATTTTGTGGGACTTTTACCCGACATTGAGATGAAATGACATCTCAAGCCCTGTCGCTCAATGAAACCAATAGGGTTTATTAGCATGGACGGTCCGCCTCGCACCGCGGTTCCTGGACAGGCTTAGATCCTCTAAGCGGTTTACCAGTACTAGTGTGCGGGCCGGATTCAGCTCTGCGTGGAAGCATCATGCAGCCCATATATTTCTTCAAGCCCCTATGGGCGGGGGCTTGGATAAGGAAGTAGTTAAGTTAAATAGAAATGAACTAGTGATAATGTCAATGTATGTACTTTTATCGGTGGAATACCAACTCTATAAATAGGAGAAAAAAAAAACGGTTTCCCGGCACAGCGCAGTATAAATGTGAGGTGAACAAATAATGTGATCAAATTGGATTTTAGTTAACTTGTTTAATGGTATGTACACGACCCAAACATTCTGGTCTCTTGCTTTTTTGCATTTTGCTATAAATGGAGTGAGTGAGTGTTTGAGTTATACGCCCCACCAACAGCTAAGGTCATACGGAGAAGGGACCTCGATTTATAGGCTCATCCGAAAATCTGGAGAAGCCCGGGATCGATCCTGCGACCCCTGGTTTTCAAGGCGAGTAGCGTAACCACTACACCACGGAGGCTTCTGTTATAAATGGAATATTTCTCATCAAACAACTTTGCTCTTATAGCACCTCTGTGGTATAAAATTTTGCCGTTCTCATACATTTCAAAATTTATGAGCAGGGTCACTTTCAAGGTAGGCATCCATTTTTATACGCCCGTTTTGTAAAAACGGTTGTATTATAAACTTTTCGTTTCCGGATAACTCCTCCTAAAGTTTCATCCGATCAAGCTGAAACTTAGTAGATAGAAATACCATCACCTCAATAGCGCATATCGTTTTGAGGTTACGGTCCTCCAAATATTTACTGAGTTAGGCTCCTTTGAACATTTTTGAAAAATTTCGTTTCTGGATAACTCCTCCAACAGAAAGTAAGACCATGGCCTGGTGTAGCGCATATCATTTCGAGGTTACGGTCCACCAAATATTCACATAGTTATGCCCCTTTAATTTTTTTTTTTTTTTTTTTTTTTTTGTAAAAAAATTCATTTCCGGATAACCCACCCCCGCCCATCGGGACTTGGAGAAATAGATTGGGCTGCATGTTGCTTCCACGCAGAGCTGAAACTGGCCGAAAACGAGCTCGGGTAAACCGCTTAGAAGGACTAAGCCTGACCTGGCATAACGGTGTGAGTCGGACCGTCCAGTGCATATAAACCTTTTAGTTTCACTGGGCGACAGGGCTTGAAATATCATTTCATCTTAATGTCGGGTAAAAGTCCCACAAAATTGGAAGCAGCGTCTCCAAAATGGCCTAAGTAGTGTTGACGGGGACGTTAAACCTCAATTCTAACAAACAAATAAACACATTTCCGGATAACTCCTCCTACAGTTTTCATCTGATCAAGCTGAAACTTAGTAGGTAGTAAGACCATGACCTGATGTCGCGCATGTTCTTTCGAAGTTATAGTCCACCAAATATTTACAGAGTTATGCCCCTTTGAGTATTTCTGTAAATATTTCGTTTCCGGATAACTCTTCCAACAATTAACAGTCGATCAAGCTGATATATAGTTAGACCATGATGTGGAGCAATGCATATTGTTAGGGACCCAAACTGGCTAAAACTATATTGCTGTTGTCCGTGTGTTTGTAACGCCTTAACCACAAAACGTAACGTTGGTCATAACTTCAAAAGGATTTGCCCTACTTACACATACTCACTATCATAGGACATATATATTCTGACAAAGGGCCATACCTATATTGCTTTTATCTGTGTGTTTGTCTTGCCTTAACCCCCCCCCCCCCCCCCCCAAAAAAAAAAAAAATAATAATAATAATAATAATAATAATAATATTGATCATAACTTCTCTCATGAAAATTCACACAAAAACTTACCATCACAAAACCTATATTCTGAAAAAAACATGTGCCACACCTCTTTGATTGATAGCTCTATGTGGGGCCCTTTCTGACATAGTCAGTGATCTGGTTTTGAGGTTATGGTCCAACAAATAAAAACGAAGCTATGCCCCTTTGAAAGTTTCTGTAAGCAATTTTGACTGCAATTTGGAACCGATCAAGCTGAAACTTGATTTATACTTAAATCAAGATGTGGAGCAGCGCATATTATTTGAAGGTTACAGTCCACAAAAAAATTATAGAATTATGCCCCTTTGAAAATTCCTGTGAACATTTTGTTTATGGCTAACTCTTCCTACAGCGAACATTTAATCAAGCTGAAAATTGATATATAGTTGGACCACAATGTGGACCAGCGCATATTGTTTCGAGGTTATGGCTTACCAGATATAAATAAAGTTATGCTCCTTTGCCGATTTCTCTAACTATTTTGTTTGTTTGTTTGTTTGTTCGTTTGTTTTGGAGTTTAACGGCCCAGTCAACACTATTTTACGTCATTTTTGAGCCGGTCAGTTTACCTATCAACACTTTCCTGGGCATGCTTATACGTAAGCGGTTAACCAGTACAGTGCACATTCTTTCGCCAGAAACTAAAAACTGCCCTTCTTGAATCAGCGGAAGGGAGAGAATGACCGTAGAATAGATTTCTTGATCAATCTCCACGAAAGTATGTTGCCGACCCTGGCAGTTATCGAATCTAAGTATTTTGTTTGTGGCTAACTTCTCCGATGAAGCTGAAACTTCATATATAGTCAGACCATTATGTAGCGCAGTGCTGATTGTTTTGAGGTTACGGTGCACCAAAATTTAATCGAGTTATGTCCCTTTGAAAATTTCTGTACACATTTTGTTTGTGGCTAACTCCTGCGGGTAACGTTAGATGTAGCAAAATCTTGATATTAAGTTTGACTGTGATGTGGAGCAGTGCATATGGTTAAAAGAGGATGGTCCACCAAATATTTATTCGAAAATATCTGGAGACATTTTCATTTCCGGTTAACTCTTCCTAGAATTTAGATCAGATCAAGCTGAAACTTGAAATGTGTTAGACCATGATATGGAGCAGTTCTTATTGTTTCAAGGTTTCGGTCTAACAAATATTAACTTGCTACGGGCGTATAATGCCCCGCTTGTGGAGCTCTTGTTAAAATGTCTTAAAAGTAGGGGTCTATTCTGAAAGAAATGGAAGAGCAGAATCTTTTCCTCCCAACTGTCGGTAAATGGCCAATTTATTGGAGAGCCGTTTTTAAGTAACGACATCCGGTTACGAACACACGCCTTTTCAGATATATTGGTAAAATTTTACTATCAAAGTGTGAAATTTTTCAGATAAAAAATCCAGACATTTTTCACATTTCTGCTCAAAACATAGATTGTGGCACAGGAGCTTGAAGTTCTGTCAGAAATATATGTCAAAATATCCAAAGGCGAAGCTGTATACAATAGACGATTTGCATGATTAGGGTATTTTGACATGTACGAGTATTTCTGACAGAACTTCAACTGTTCAAGCTCCTTTGATTATGGGAACTCGTTTAAACTGCCTCGGCGAGGCGGTTCTAACGAGTGCCCACATTCTATGTTTTCAAGCATAATAAGAAAAATAAACGGACATCCCTGTAAACCCCAGTAAACCCTGTAAACCCCAGTTATACTATATAAATTTGGATTTTAAGGTGGTCGAAGTTATATAGGCGTGTTTTCGTAATATTTTATGTCTTTTTATAGAAGACCTTATTAGTGCGATTGTTTCTTAAACCAACACGAAGTTATAAAACACAGAAGCTTTTCAGTGCTGATGTTCATGTCACTATCACTGATTTCACGTAGGAAATCGAGGTATCGACCATTTATTGAAATAGTCTTGCTATTCATATCGATATGAGGTCAGAGTGTTGCAAAGGAGGGATGAATGAGTCAGTGTTTGAGTTTTACGTCTCACCAACAGCTAAGGTCATTCGGAGGCAGGACCTCGATTTAAAGACTCTTCCTAAAGTCTGGAGAAGCCCGGGATGGATCCTGCGACACCTGGTTTACAAGGCGAGTAGCATAACCACTACACCACAGAGGCTTGTATTGCGAAGGAGGGTCATATTAAAATCTGGTCGGGAATCATGTGTTGGATTTGACAAACAGTGTAGACCCAGATCAGGCGCCACTGAACGCGAATTTTACTCTACATAAATTTAAGGATTAAACCTTACAGTCGAAGTCTCAGTTCAGGACAATTTTCCCAGCCTATAAATCGATCCACCAGTACTGTCAGTGCTCTGATTTCAGTTTATTGTTCTTTTTTTGTGTGTGTGTGTGTGTTTTTGTGTTGTTTTTTTTTTTGTATTGGAGTTAAATGGCCGAGTCAACACTATTTAGGTCATTTTTGAGCCGGTCAATTTACCTATCCACACTTTTCCTGGATCCCGCCCATCGGGGCTTGAAAAAATATATGGGCTGCATGATGCTTCCACGCAGAGCTGAAACCGACCCGCACACAAGTACTAGTAAATCGCTTAGAGTATCTAAGCCTGCCCTGGCAAAGCGGTGTGAGTCGGCCTGTCCATGCTTATAAACCCTATTGGTTTCATTGGGCGACAGGGCTTGAGATGTCATTTCATCTCAATGTCGGGTAAAAGTCCTACAAAATTGGAAGCAACGTCTCCAAAATGACCTTTACAGTGTTGACGGGAACGTTAAACCTCAAATAAAACCAATTTTTCCTGGGCAGGCTTTTACGTAAGGGGTTATCCAGTACAGTGTCCATTTTTTCGCCAGCAACTGACAACTAACTGCCCTTCTTGTTTCAGCGGAAGGGAGAGAATAGCCGGAAAAAAAGATTTCATGATCAATCTCCACGAAATAATATTGCCGACCCAACCGCGTCCTCCTGATCACCAGTCAGACGCGCATCCGACTGAGCCATTAAGATAGCACACCCGTGCGCCATAGTGCATTTTTCACTTCACCAAAATGAATATTTTTCTGATGAAAATTCGTGATATTTTTCTTATGAATACTGCAAACGTAGGTTGTGGGTACTCGTTAGAACAGCCTGTGTCTTGGAGCAAAAATAATGTATACACCCGCCGCGGTAAATCCCAGTCACTTTCTCCATAAAAAGGGGGTTTAGTGGGGTGTTCATTTCACGGACTTGTTTACGTGATGGCTACTGAGGTTGACACACTTCTAATATAAACACTGGTTGGTCCATTGTCTCTGAGTGTAGGCTGGGAAAATGGTCCTGAGCGAAGAGTTTGATTTTATCGCTAAACACTCAAAAACTGATCAGACAATGATCTTAGTCGACACTGTTTGCGGGGGTGGTTGATTGAGTTGAAGGTGTCGTGTATCTCTCGTCACTGGGACGTCCATGCAGTAGTATGTACAATACAATTCCTGTATTAAGACTACCTTTGGGACTGTTCAAAAGTGGTCTTTAAGACCACATTTGAACAGTCCCAAAGGTGGTAAAAGTGGTCTTTAAGACCACTTTTAGACATTCCCAAAGGTGGTTTCTGAGTAGAGGACACTGTTTGCAGGAAACAAAAAAGAACGAATAATTGCAACCTACTACATAAGCTTTTCAAAGCAATATTACTCTTAATTTTAGGTGGTCTTAATAACGGAATTTCACTGTACATTGGAAAGGGAGGTATGAAATAGTTGTTTTATTACCCAACTCGTATAAAGAGTTATTTTGATCACAATAAGCAATTACTACTTGTCAAGTTGCTAGGTGATCACGTGACCATGAGATAGTATACAACTATTTCATACCTTTTTGGGCGACAGTCAAAACTATCAGCCCCGAGGTGCTGTGGAGCACCTGATGAACTATCGCCCGAGGCCGAAGGCCTCGGGCGATAGTTCATCAGGTGCTCCACAGCACCTCGGGGCTTCGGCCTCGGGCGATAGTTCATCAGGTGCTCCACAGCACCTCGGGGCTGATAGTTTTGACTGTCGCCCAAAAAGGTATGAAATAGTTGTTTTATTACCCAACTCGTATAAAGAGTTATTTTGATCACAATAAGCAATTACTACTTGTCAAGTTGAAACAAAATATATGCATTGGTCAAAGCTATATTTAATTTGAACCAACTGTAGATCAAAAATTGATTTTTAAACACATTTCAATTGTTTGAACAAAGTATGGCTGGTATCTTGGAAAACAAATCCTTATTTCACAACAAAAATATATGTTGTGGGTACTCAAACTAACCGTCTCAACGAGACGGTTGGTTTGAGTACCCACAACATATGTTTATCCTGAACAATAAGGAAAATTATGTTGAATTATCACCATTTTACTCCAGGACCTCTTATCTAGTCTACAGTTAAAAGTTCTCAATTTCCCTTGAATCAATAAAGGTTCTCAGTTCATCTTTTTAATAAGTAACAACATTGAGTTCCTCTTCATTCCTGTCCGTTACTGACCACCGCTTTGATAAATATTAACCATTGAATTTGGAAAATAGAAAATAGGGTGACGATTCTGGACTTCCTGGAACATGTCATAATTTAAATTTAGAACTGGGTTGGCAGGTAGATTCTGTGTGGCAGGTACAGACAAAGTAACAGAATTCCGAGTTGCTGGTACAGCTGGGGCAGCACTAGTAACAGCTCCAGATGAGACACCCCTATTGTGACGTCGCCTGGTTTCGGCCTCCAGAATTGGCTGGACATCCTCGTTCAGGAAACGCTCCTGCGACGCAGTCAGCTCTAAGAAATCAACCTGGTCGAGAGCAAAAGTTGGCTCTGAAAAAGAAGATAATATGGACAATTCTAACACAGCGCGCCTATACAGCCAATCGAAAAGAACCGTGTTTTATTCTGCAACAAATCACGGCTTGCAGAGCGTGACGAGTGGCGTCATTAAAAACACAACTTTATGACGTCACATGTCCAATTCCTTGGCGTTAGACGGTGTAACGTCATTTTTCTAGCATCGACAACGTTAGAAAAGGACGTAAATGCCTGTGTTACAGTCGATATTTTTGGCGGGATTTCTTCTAACAATGGCGAAGGGTTGGGACAATTTGAAGGAAACAACATTATTATTACTGATTTTCAGTGTGTTAGAATCGAAATAGATCAGCTCTTTTATGTGAATTGTTGAGTAATAAATCACAGTTTGTCGGTCAGTTGTAAGTAGACAAATCACTCGCGCTACGCGCTCGTGATTTGATCTACTTTCAAATGACCTCCAAACTGTGATTTATTACTCAACAATTCACGGCTATAGCTGATCTATAGATTTCTTAATTTTCAAATACAGTAAACCATTTTGTGTGATCAGGTGATATGAGGCGGGGTGATAGTTCCTCTGATTGTTTAGGGCAAAGCTGATGATGGTGATAAGACTTTTTTCTTTGATTTTCTTTCTTTCAACCATTCTAGATTATATCGAGCAGATTGCAAATTAGAGGTGGAACAAAAAATGGAGTGCCCAGAGAAAAAAAAATCTAACCTCCTGTTGTAACTAGGAGAAGACTTTAAACGTTTTTATTACTTCTGATGAAACTGCATTTTTTTTAGAAAACATATTTACCAATCGACTGACTATGACTGTCTGACTCAGTAGTGAAGACTTGAACCTCTTTCATGGGTACATGTAGCTCTGAGTATGAGGGCTGGACAGGTAGCTGTGATGATGTCGCAGTCGCGGGACACTTGGTGACTGATGCTGCCATAGTATCTGGGCACTTGCTCACTAAAATATAAGAAGAGATATTCAGATATTTTTAATACACTCCTACAACCGCAATAACCTTCTTATCTTTGGGAAATTTATGACTGCTGCAAATTGAAAAATGAAATGATCTGAAAGTGATACAATCTGACACACCCCAATCTGACACAGCCCACAAGATCTTAGGGAAAGAAATCAAAACACAGATTTACAACAATCAGCAATGTAGAGAACCAGTTATCCATGTTAGCAACTTTTTCTCCACCAGATGGGAATTTATTAGAATCGCCTCGCAGAGGCGATTCTAATGAATACCCAAAATACATGTATTCTTATGTACATGTGTAGAAAATTATCACCAAATCAGTAGACTAGATAAGAGGAGTAAAATAATGATAAAGATAATTTTCCTTACTTTTCTAGATAAACATGTTGTGGGTACTCAAACGAACCGTCTCGTCGAGACGGTTCGTTTGAGTACCCACAACATATGTTTTAATTGAGAAATAAGGAAAATTATCTATAATTATCACCATTTTACTCCTCTTATCTAGTCTACTGCCAAAAACAAACAGTATCTGTTCTTCTGTACCACTTACCTGTTGACTCAGCTATTTTATTCGCCATTTGCCGTCGTTGACCTTCTGATGTCCTGGCGTAGCTCCTTATGCTGGACTCTGATTTGTGACCTGATACTGTCATAACGTGCCTTGCTTCAAAGCAATCTAGTAGAGTGATAGAAGTTGCACGTAAGCAATGATTCGTATATTCACGGGACAAGCACATTTCCTTCGACAAAGTTTTCATTTTGTCACCAAGGGTATTTTTCCCAACACAGATATTATCATACCACACTTCTGGTCTGTCGGTGTCAAGAATACTTTTAGGTCTTTGAAGAAAAAATACTCACACTTCGGGTTAAGTTTAGATAGATACTTAGTAAACGAAGTGAATGGGCATACGTTATCACCCAGAGTGGTTTTATAAATTCGACCTCCTTGACTTTCACCATCTTTGATGTCTCCTTTGTGGTTTTTGGTGGGTTTATCTTTCAGTTGCACATATTCTTGGTTTTTGTCTATCAAGAAATCCTGTTTTTTCAGTTCCCGTAGATTCTCTCGCCCACGGTTGCAAAAGTACAGCATGTAGTCTGTAAAGACTTTGTTCTGTAGACCTTTAGGTGTCTCGACATCAAATGACCCATACAGTTTCACTAGATCCTCTTTAGAAAGGGGGAACTTATGCTGAACAGCCCCTTTCCCCTCTTCTTTAATTTTTATCAGCATGGCGTTGAAGACTCTATTTGCTTCCTTGAACTCAACTGAGTTGATTATGTCCGTTTGCTTGACCTTTTCAAAGTGTTTTTGAAGCCCGTAGCGAATTGTAATGAAAGACTTCTTTGAGTACAGCTCCTTTGATTTCGACCTTGCCCCTGCATAAAACTGTTTTAGAATGTCATTCAGCTCATGGTTTGAGGAATTTTCATACTGGATGTTCTTCTCCGTACAAAAACACTCAAACAGCGTCACAGCCCCTTTGATGACGCGTTTGGTGTTGTCCGCATTTTGGTTTTCCAACAATTCGAGTAAATCTTCCTGCTCAACAGTTTCGAAACGGTAAGTTGCTGCCATTTCCTGATTTCTATCGTCTGAAGTAAACCGGATGTAAACAATGCCTGGTTACCGCTTTGCCAACAACTTTTAAATATAGCGCTTCACGTGATGAAGACCAGCGAGTCAAGGGAGGTAACCTATACAATCGCGTGAAAGAAGGGTCGTTCAACAAGTTGCTAGGTGATCACGTGACCATGAGATAGTTAAAACTATTGCCCGGGCAATAGTTCAGTGCTCCGTGTGATAGTTCTCTGAAAACCGGTTCAGTCCGATTTCATGCGAAAAAGGTGTTAGATAGTCGAAAATGCTTAATAACTTCTTATATAGTAGGTTGGGTAATAATTAAAACTATTCAGTGCTACGTGTGATAGTTCTCTGAAAACCGGTTCAATCCGATATCATGCGAAAAGGTGTTAGATAGTCGAAAATGTTTAATAACTTCTTATATAGTAGGTTGGGTAATAAAAAGATATGTTTGCCGGAGCCGTCGGGCAATATTACCTGCTGGGATGAACATATCGTCATATTTCCAACACACAAAGGCTCGCCGGGGGCAATATTACCTGCCCGGATGAACAAATCGTCATATTTCCAACACACAAGGACTCGCCCTGGGGCAATATTACCTGCCCGGATGAACAAATCGTCATATTTCCAACACACAAGGACTCGCCCGGTGGGCAATATTACATGCTCGGATGAACCAATCGTCATATTTCCAACACACAAGGGCTAGCTCGGGGGCAATATTACCTGCTCGGATGAACACATCGTCATATTTCCAACACACAAGGGCTAGCTCGGGGGCAATATTACCTGCTCGGATAAATACATCGTCATATTTCCAACACACAAGGGCTCGCCCGGAAGCAGTATTAAATGCTCGGATGAATACATCGTCATATTTCCAACATTCAAGGGCTCGCGCGGGGGGGGGGGGGATATTATCTACTCGAATGAACAAATAGTCATATAATTATTTCCAAGACACAAGGGCTCGCCCGGGGGCAATATTACCTGCTGGGATAACAAATCGTCATATTTCCAACACAAAAGGTCTCGCCCGGGGGCAATATTACCTGCTCGGATGAACAAATAGTCATATATCCAACACACAAGGGCTCGCCCGGGGGCAATATTACCTACTCGGATGAACAAATGGTCATATTTCCAACACACAAAGTCTCGCCCGGGGGCAATATTACTTGCTGGGATGAACAAATTGTCATATTTCCAAACACACAAGGTCTCGCCCAGGGGGCAATATTATCTGCTGGGGTTAACAAATTGTCATATTTTCAACACACAAAGTCTCGCCCGGGGGCAATATTACCTGCTCGGATGAACAAATAGTCATATTTCCAACACACAATGTCTCGCCCGGGGGCAATATTACTTGCTGGGATGAACAAATCGTCATATTTCCAACACACAAGGTCTCGCCCGGGGGCAATATTATCTGTTGGGATGAACAAATCGTCATATTCCCAACACACATGGGCTCGATCGGGGGCAATATTACCTGCTCGGATGAACAAATCGTCATATTTCCAACGCACAACGGCTCGCCGGGGACAATATTATCTGTTTGGATGAACAAATCGTCATATTTCCAACAAACAATGTCTCGCCCGGGGGCAATATTATCTGTTGGGATGAACAAATAGTCATATTTCCAACACACAATGTCTCGCCCGGGGAAATATTAACTGTTGGGATGAACAAATCGTCATATTTCCAACATTCAAGGTCTTGCCCGGGGGCAATATTACCTGCTCGTATGCACAAATCGTCATATTTCCAACACACAAGGGCTCGCCTGGGGGCGATTTTACCTGCTCGGACGAACAAATCGTCATATTTCCAACACACAAGGGCTCGCCTGGGGGCGATATTACCTGCTCGGATGAACAAATCGTCATATTCCCAACACATGAGGGCTTGCCCGGGGTCAGTATAACCTGCTGGGATGAACAAATCGTCATATTTCCAACCCACAACGGCTCGCCCGGGGGCAATATTATCTGCTCGGACGAACAAATCGTCAAATTTCAAACACACAAGGGCTCGCCTGGGGTCGATATTACCATCTCGGATGAACAAATCGTCGTATTTCCAACACACATGGGCTCGCCCGGGGGCAATATTACCTGCTCGGATGAACAAATCGTCCTATTCCCAACACATAAGGGCTTGCCCGGGGACAGTATAACCTGCTCGGACGAACAAATCGTATTATTTCCAACATACAAGGGCTCGCCCGGGGGCAATATTACCCGCTCGGATGAACAAATCGTCGTATTTCCAACACACATGGGCTCGCCCGGGGGCAATATTACCTGCTCGGATGAACAAATAGCATATTTCCAACACACAAGGGTTCGCCCGGGGGCAATATTACCTGCCCGGATGAACAAATCGTCATATTTCCAACACACAAGGGCTCATCGGGGGGGGGGGGAGCAATATTACCTGCTCGGATGAACAAATAGTCATATTTCCAACACACAAGTGCTCGCCCGGGGACAATATTACCTGCTCGGATGAACAAATAGTCATATTTCCGACACGAGTGAGATAAATATTTCTGGGTCTTAAGTTGTATCACGTTCTCCTTCACGTTAACAGTACCCTAGTTAATTACATTTTATATAGAGAAAAAAGAGGTTTTTAAGGGTATTCATCACATACTTATTTTTTGACCAGCATAGTTTGACATTATTTTCAACCATACAAAACTTCACAAAACGTAAACTTTGGGTACTCTTTCGAAATGCCTTACAGAGGCGGTTATACCGAGCACCCGTAATTTAAATTTGGAGAATAAGAGAAAATGTATGAATGTTCTATCTAGACAGCGATGAGTGAAAAGGAATCCTCGCAGCCTGCGCATCCGCACAGTCTGATCAAAGTCTTCGCTGGACGTTATATCGATGACGATTATGGGTCAAAAGCTTCGTGATGCACGCTGTGTAGTCTGCTTTTTATTTTTAAATGAGTGGGTAAACAGGCTGTTTGTGACTTCGCTAAGCGTACAAGCCCGAATACCTTTTTCGTTTGACGTGACCATATAATATCACTTCAGACGTCATGTCAGCCATATCACTTCTATTACCATGTCGGGCATATCATTTATTAATACATGTCGGACATATCACTTCTGACACCATGTCAGACATATCACTTCTGTCACCATGTCAGCCATATCACTTCCGACACCATATCAGACATACCACTTCGTATAACAATTGAGACATATCACTTCTGACAGCATGTCAGACATGTCACTTCTGACAACATGTCAGACATATCACTTCTGTCACCATGTCAGTCATATCACTTCTGACACCATATCAGACATATCACTTCTTATAACAAGTCAGACATATCACTTCTGACAGCATGTCAGACATGTCACTTCTGACACCATGGCAGATATATCACTTCAGTCACAATGACACTTATATAATTTCTGACACCGAATCAGACATATCACTTCTTATAACATGTCAGACATATCAGTTCCGAAAGCATGTCCGACATGTCACTTCTAACACCATGTCAGACATATCACTACTGTCACCATGTCAGTCATATCACTTCTGACACAAGACTTTCGGATGAGTCTTTAAACCGAGGTCCCGTCTCCGCATGACCTTAGCTGTTGGTGAGACGCAAAACTCAAACACTCACTCACTCACTCACTTCTGACACGATATCAGACAAATCACTTCTTATAACAAGTCAGACATATCACTTCTGACAGCATGTCAGACATGCCATTTTTGACACCATGGCAGACATATCACTTCTTAAGTAAGTCATATCACTTTGACGCCATACCATACATATCACTTCTGACACCAGGTCAGACATATTACTTCTGACTCTATGTTAGACATATCACTTCTGACACCATGTCAGACATGTCACTTCTGACACCATGTCATACATATCAACTCTGACACCATGTCAGACAAATCATTTCTGACACCATGTAACAGAGCTCCCTTTCATATGGTCATATTATACCAACTTGATCTAATATCCAGTCAGAACTGAGGATGGAATCGAGCTAGAACAAAAGCATAGGATGAATATTGGGATCAACCATGGTTTTTCATGTATTAACATTTGCCGGGTCCCGAGGAAGCTGTTTGAACATGAGGCCGCTAGGTCGAATGTTCAAATATCTTCAGAGAGATCCGGCAAATGTTCTGGATTTAATTAACCATGGTTGATCGTTGTTCTTGCATAGCTTACGAATCCGACCGCAAATTTTGACGAAAACGCCCAAAATCTCCATATAAATTCCATATAAACTCTTCAAATGCGACAGGCAATCCAAAACGGTGGCCAGTTCAGAATGTTGTTTACAATGACGTTTGCATGCAGTAACCCTCTGACGTCATCATAGAACCCTAGAATGCTACGTTCAGGGCGATAACGTTACGTCGTTCAACGTAACTTAAACAAAGCAAGTCCCGTCTTGTGATATCAAAGCCCAATATCCATGTTCAAACAGCACGCGAAGTTCATATGGTTTAAGCTGTTTGAGCACGGCTTTCGGCCCATTTGACAATGGCTTCAAACAGCCATTCGCATAGGTATTTATGCAAGAATCGATAATCACCATGATACTGATTGTGTGGGTACAATCGAACTTCAATAACTCGAACACCTTGAGGCCCATGTACATTTGTTCGAGATATGGGTAGTTCGAGCCACTGACGTTTCACTCTAAACAATACGTTCTGTTATGATTTCAGAGTTAATGTTATTATCCTATAAGCCATGGGGAGCAATCAGAGTAAGCTATCTAGGTGTGTGGATTTCCCTGAACAGGAAAACATTAATGTGAGGCCCCCATCACCAATACTGGGTTGGTCAAAGAAAGGGATAACTAAAGACACGGCATGTACATCAAAAGAAACTTTTGCGAAAGAGGCACCGAGACTAGCACAAGGCATGAAGAGGACATCCTCATATAGTGCCATTGGTTCACAAGATATCAATAGAAAAGAACTGGAAAGAGAAAAAAGAAGAAGTCAATCCACTGATTCAGAAAGACATCTGCGTGAAAGAGTTTTAAATCGTAATCATACTAATCCACAGGACACCGGTGCGATAAGGAAGAAGTCTAGAACGCCTGATGATAAGTCAAAACTGCTATTAGATTGTAAACCTAAAGTTAAACCCAACAGAATGGAAGACGATCAGGTGGACCATGGTACGGTAGAGTATAGAAGACAGTTTCGCTATAAAAGACAGCCAAAGACGTCTGGGATTCAACCAGCTGAAGAGTCAGAATCTAAAGTATCTTCAAACAATAATCATGAACTTAAATTTGAAAGTGATATAAATAGAAATCGGTCACAAAGTAACCCTGTCACTAGTTCTAGTCGTGAAAATCAAATAGGTAACAACACGATATCAGGTGTTAATTCTTTATTGTCAACGACAGAAAGCGATGTGACTTTTAGTCAGTCTAAACTCGAGTCACAAACTAAACCGTCTTCTGGACTTCCAGCACCTAATTTGATACAAACAACCTCGGGGTTTTACGCATCAAATTCGACCCTTTCAACAACGTCAGCTTCGCTTGCCAAGGAAAGTGCAGCACCGTCCTTTCTGAATTCGACTTCTCTTTCATTTTGTTCTAACACACCGGTAGTTGCTTCTAATTCCTATTCACCCAACATGGGTTCTCAATTTACAGGCACCCAACCCTCTGTTATAACTACTTCCTATTCTTCAAGCATGTATTCTCAAACAAGTGCTACTAAATCCTCGGTTACAGCAAGCGGCTTCGGTAATATATCCTCGACACTAGTTTCCAGATCACCTGTAATTTGTTCGGATACATCCATATTTTCTTCCCATGCAACCTCGACATCTAGCTCTTCGACACATACATTATCACTTGGTTCCTACAGTTATGGAAACTTTTCAATGACAACTAGCTCAGCCGTGACTGCTTCAAATGGATCTATGTGGAGAAATATAACACCGCCAAACTCGCAGTCTGATTTTATAGGGTCTTCTGCACGATATCATTTTCAACCAGGTGCCACCTTTAATGCATTATCTAATATAACAAATGCTACGGTTTCAAGTGAATCAATCTACGGATTACCGAACAGGCACTATTTAGAGACTGACGTCGAAGAAGATAGTTTGGACTTATTTAGCAACAATGCAATTTCTCGGCAAACCAATTTCCATGTATCTGCATCTGCACCGTCCATAGTACATGTAGATGATAGAAATACAACTTATCTCGACGATGATTCCATAACAATACGAACATCAGTTGGTGACACCAGGACAAAAATTTCAGCGAAGAACTTAAAGTTATCTAGTGGGTTTGCGAAAGATGAGCTTACAGATGAAAATATGGGCA
Organism: Lucinisca nassula; assembly: GCA_963580285.1. Classification (NCBI taxonomy): domain Eukaryota; kingdom Metazoa; phylum Mollusca; class Bivalvia; order Lucinida; family Lucinidae; genus Lucinisca; species Lucinisca nassula. The sequence continues at coordinate 137,702,584 of OY757013.1, forward strand.
TAATTCTTGAGCGACCAAAGTATCCTCGCTATGCAACATTAGCAACAAGGGAAAGATCATTCGAGAATGTATGGCCAGTAACAAATAAGATTAGCTGGGAGAAGTTACCCGAAGCTGGTTTTGTATATACGGGTACGTAACACAGGCTGATTAAGGGGTATGGGAACACCATTTTTCATAGGGAGACAACTTTCGGGACTTCCTGTTCGCTTTCTGTAAGCCCTGTCCCCGCTGAAAAAGGGGTTTACTCTTAAAGGAAAGAATTTGCTCCTTAGGAGCAAATTCTTTTCTTTAAGAGTTGACCCCTATTAACATGGGAGACAAAAATACTTTTGCAGGAGTTGCCTCCCCTGAAGGTGTTCCCATTCCCCCTTAAATAGATAGAGGAATTATGCGTTTTTGAGATGAATATCAAAAATATTTCATCGAGTGTGTTGAAAACAGCAGATGTTTTCACGAGTGCGAAACACGAGTGAAAATGCTGATGCTTCCAATACACGAGATGAATATGGGAAAAAGGAAACTTTCTGTTTTATTTTATACATGAATATGGTGAAAAAAGTAATCCGGCCTGCTACTGTGAAAATAACTAGCTCATGCAATGTTTCACAGCGTGAAAATATCATCGGTTTTCAAAATATGAAAAAAATCATTTTTATTTATTTCAGATATGCATTACTTTCACTGTTAAGTATAAACTTAATAGATTTTACACGATCATACATTTCATATCAAATTTATGGAACGAGCCATTGACACGTTTCTTAAATTTGATTTGAAATAATCATAAGTGCTTTTGTTTATCATATAACGATTTTGAATGGGATTTCATTACGATAATATACCCGTGCGCCATAGTGCTTTTTATCACATCTCCAAAATAGCTACGCTTTGATGAAAATCCGTGACATTTTTCTTATTTATACTGCAAACATAGGATATGGGTGCTCGTTAGAACCGCCTCATTGAGGCGGTTCTAACGAGTACCCACAACCCATGTCTTGGAGTAAAAATAAGTAAAATAATGTTTATCCCCGTAAACCCCAGTTTGCTATATACAAAGTGGGGTTTAAGGGGGTGTTCATTTCACGGACTTGTTCACGTGATGTTATCATGGACGGTCTGACAGAAACCACTTTGCCTGGGCAGGCTCTGTCCTTCTGAGTAGTTTAGCAGTACTCATGTGTGGTCAGTTTCGGCTGTGTGCGGAAGCGACATGAGGACGAGACACGCCGATGGGCGGGGGCGAAAGTGCTACTTCTGTGAAATGAGTAAAGCGAGGACGTGCTCTCTACATTTGTAGAATAAATATGAATGCAGCTTTCTCGAGTTTAATATGGAGGTTTCCAGGAAATTTGTAATGTGTCAGTTCATATGCCGTGAAAACTTTGATGACAAAATTTAAGAATGGTAACTACACATACATATTGCCCCCGCCCACCGGGGCTTGAAGAAATAGATGGGCCGCATGGTGCTTCCACGCAGAGCTGAAATCTGACCGCACACGAGTACTTGTTAACCGCTTGGAGGATCTAAGCCTGCCCAGGTAAAACGGTGCGAGTCGGACCGTCCACACTTATAAACCCTATTGGTTTCATTTGGCGACAGGGCTTGAGATGCAATTTCATCTCAATGTCGGGTAAAAGTCCCACAAAATTGGAAGTAACGTCTCCAAAATGACATATACAGTGTTGACGGGGACGTTAAACCTAAAATCAAACAAAACAAATACACAGCGCGGATGCAAGCGAAAAGCGGGTTTCGAATGATGTGGTTCATGCTCGTGCTGTACTGCACATTTATGCAATATAAAGTCTCTTTAAGCATGCTTTTGTTTTCAATTTAATTATAGTTTTACCTTATTTATGTCCTAAAATAAGTGATTTTGAGTACTGGTTAGAACCGCTTTTGTGAAATGAGTATAACGAGTATCTGCTGTCCACATTTGTAGAATAAATATAAATGCCTCGAATTTAATATGAAGGTTTCCAGGAAATTTGTAATTTGTCGGTTCATATGCCGTGAAAACTTAGACAACATTTAAGAATGGCGACTACACATACATGCAGGAACGTATAAGCTGGGTATTTGGTGAAAAATGAAGGATACTTTTCCTTGTTTCTCCATAAAAACCTATGTTGTTGGTATTCATCTGAACCGCCTCATCGAGGCGGTTCAAATGATTACCCACAAAATAGGTTTTTATGGAGAAATGACAAAAAAATATCCTTTAATTAGCCCCCAAATACCAACCTTACCTGTTGTCTATGCTACACCGAGCACATTTTCTGCTGTTTTTACTAGGAATTTATATTTTGTTTTCTTCTCAAATGATCCCCCCCCCCCCCCCCGCAAAAAAAAAAAAAAAAAAAAAAGATACACTCTCAAAGGAGAGTTTTGGTCCTGGAGAGTATTTTTGTACTTTGATTGTAGCTCTCTATTGGTAAGGGAGATAAAATTGTGTAATACGAATTGTCTCCTCTGAATGTAATTACAGAAAAATTCCTATATTAAGACCAAGAAAAATTCCTATATTAAGACCACCTTTGGGAATTAAAGACCACTTTTATACAGTCCCAAAGGTGGCCTCTGACCAGAGGACACTGCATGCAGAAAACACCAAGAAAGTACTAAATAAGCTTTACAAAGCAGAATTAGTCTTAAATTTAGGTCGTCTTAATAGCGGAATTTCACTGTACATATATTTTCAACTAAACTGATAATTGTTTGTATTTCTAGGCACAGACGACTGTGTAAGGTGCTACTACTGTAACGGGGGCCTCCGGGAGTGGTTGAAAAACGACTGCCCCTGGACAGAGCACGCCCGCTACTATCCCCACTGTCCGCACGTCCGATATTGTAAAGGGGACGAGTTTATTCGCAAAGTCCGAAATGGTTCCGATGATGCTGCCTACGCCGAGGAAAAGGAGACGGATAGCGAAGTGGAGGTCAATGAGGTATGTATAACAATATTCAGTGGAGCGTGGTCGCACAGTGGTTAGTGCACTTGCCTATCATGCTAAAGGTCCCCGGTTCTATTCCCGGCAGCGGTACGAAACTCGAGGTGTCCGAACATGCTCCACTGGCATCATTTGCAGGGATGAATGCCAAATAGTGAACCGTCCTTCGGATCTGGACGTTAAATTGGACACCCCCCCCCCCCCCCGCTCTGTGCAGGGAGAATCATCCCTGTGCAGGTAAAAGATCCCTACCTTAATTACATGATTACTGTGTAGGCTTTCATCCTGCAAACCTGCAGTGTATGTAATGTACACATGCACATAATCCTCGTGAGGGGGTGTTGCAGTAAATAAAGAAAGAAAGAAAGAAAGAAAGAAAGAAAGAAAGAAAGAAAGAAAGAAAGAAAGAAAGAAAGAAAGAAAGACAGCAAGAAAGGAAAGAAAAAACGTAGGGGCCTCCATGGCTAAGTGGTTCAGAACGCCGGCCCTTAAAAATTAGGCTTTGCCCTCTCACCGTTCAGGTGAGTTCGAGCCTCGCTCGGGTCACATGTCAGACGTAAAGTACTATAACGTTATAAGTATCCCTGTAAACCCCACTTTATAAAGAGAAAATGATTTTAAAAGGGTATATAGAGGATCTTACACGAGTTTTCATGTATTATTGCATTCATTAAACGAGTTGAGGAAAAGGGATAGAATATATCCGAGCATTTTATTGCTTTTCCTCAACGAGTTTAATAAATTTAATAATACATGGACACGAATGCAAGATTCTATTTATCATATGACATTTAAAACGCATTTTATTCACGATTTTTATCAAAAAATTTTAACATTTCGCCATAAGTAAACGCGACGTCATTCGGGTGACGTTATGGGTCGTATCTAACTAATTTGCATAATTCATTACATGGCGTTAATAAATTCTAAGACGTGACGTCATATAATAAAAATATTTATCTTGATTTTGCTATAAGACATAGATTGTGGGTAGTCGTTTGTTTGTTTGTTTGATTTCGAGTCTAATGGCCCAGTCAACACTATTTACTATTTAGGTCTTATCGAGCAGTTTAGCTTACCTATCCACACCTTTCCTGGGCAGAATTATACGCGTAAGCACTTAACCAATACAGTGCACATCCTTTCGCCAGAAACTGGCAACTGCCGTCCTAGAATCAGCGGAAGGGGGAGAATGACCATAGAAAAGATTTCATGATGAATGTTGCCGACTCCGGCACGCCTCGATGTTGCGTCTTCCTGATCACCAGTTAGACGCGTTTCCGACTGATGTACCGAGTATGGGTAGTTTGTTTGTTTGATTTGTGGTTTAACGTCCCCGTCAACATTGTAAAGGTCATTTTGGAGACGTTGCTTCCAATTTTGTGGGACTTTCACCCGACCTTGAGATGAAATGACATCTAAAGCCCTGCCGCCAAATGAAACCAATAGGGTTTAATAGCATGGACAGGCCGACTCGCACCGCTTTGCCTTGGCAGGCTTAGATCCTCTAAGCGGTTTACGAGTACTCGTGTGCAGGTCGGTTTCAGCTCTGCGTGGAAGCATCATGCAGCCCATATATTTCTCCAAGCCCCGATGGGCGGGGTCGTCTTTTGTGGGTAGTCGTAAGAAGCACCTCAATGAGGCGGTTCTGACGAGCAACCACAATCGATGGTTGCAGTAGAAATAAAGTATCTACTACTCGCTTTCACGAGAATTTTCGAGATATGAAAGATATTTCTGTGTCACACGGGTGAGTTTTACTAATCTCTTTTCAGACTGACAGCATCAGGATACGCAATCAAGAAGCCATGAAGATTGCAGCAGAAATAATTTCTGACCAGAATCTGCTAGAAAAATCTGCATTTTACCTTAAGAACGTTCAAGGTACAGTCTTTAGTTTATACTAATTTATTTTAGTTCGATTGCGATGAAAGCTTTAAGCTTATTGAATCGCACTCGAACACTCATTCCGGGTGTTTTCACGCGCGCGAGAGAGAGAGGCAGCGGCTTTTACACCACTGCTACCCATTTACACCTGGGTGGAGTGGGGCAGTGTCATTACGTGTCTTGCCCAAGGACACACCTCGATACCGGTGGCGGATTCGAACGCACAACCTCTCGATCATGAGTCGAACGCGCTAACCACTGCGCTATCGAGGCTGACGTCTAAAGGTACAGTCTTTAAGCTGTGTTATGCTCAGGAATTTTGTATAAATCTGAAAATGGGATTAATAATTTCGATATAGATAATGTTTTTTCCTACATTTCTTGCGATATCGTTCCCATTACTAATTTCCGATATCGTTTCTCATCACGTGAATAAGTCCGTGAAATAAAGATCCCCCCTAAACCTCACTTTATATAGAGAAAACTGGGGTTTAGTAGGGTAAACATTATTTTCCTTATTTCTTCTCCTAGACATAGGTTGTGAGTACTCGTTAGAACCGCCTCATTGAGGCGGTTCTAACGAGCACCCACAATCTATGTTGAAAGCAGATATAAGAACGATTATATCATTTTTTACCTAATATTTGTCATTTCTGACACCATGTTGGACGCCATTATTTCACACGGACATGTTTTCCTGATGTAATTTCTTTCTTGCGATATTGCTACCTATTACTTTGTTGCGATATTGTATTCTGTTTCTTTGTTATAATATGCATTTTCATCATTTTGTTATGATATGGTTTTCAATTTCTTTGTTATAAGTGGTTTCGAGGCGCGAGTGCCGAGTCCTATACACACATTTTTCTGTGGGGACTTGCATTTTATTTCATACTCGCAAAAATTGGAAAATAATATAGCAATGATTTGTTGTGAACTCATTTTGTTCTTCATTAGGACCCTAGTGAGTCCTGTAACTCATGTGTTATTGTACGGTTCCAATTTCTTTGCTGTAATATGGTTTCAATCACTTTGTTATGGTATGGTTTCAAATGTCTTTGTTATAGTTTATCAACGGCCTTTGAGAGTTCAACGTTCAAGCGTGCCGAGACTATTCCAAGTTTTAGGGGAAGCAGGTTTCGGATTTCTTTTTTCGCAGGATTTTAAAATTACAAATAAGATTTTTGATAATGCCATTATGTAGAAGACGTGGCCAAGTGGTTAATATGAAGCAGTACGAATCTCAGTAAAACCGTATCGTCAAATGTAAAATCCCACCTGAAAGCGACTTACCATAAAACACAGACTAGTCCAAAATTAAAAGTGCAGTCACGTCTCACTTCGTTTTGAAAGACTATATAATATGGTATTCAATTGTTTTATTATGATATGGTTTCCAATTTCTTTGTTACGACATGATTTCCAATTTCTTTGTTCCAGTTTCTCTATTATGATATGGTTTCCCTATTTGTTATGAAAATGTTTCCAATTTCTTTGTAAGTTATGATTTGGTTTCCACTTTTTGTTTTGTTATGGTTTCCAATTTTGTTCATATAATATGGTTTCCATCCCAATACAATTCTGTGATATTTGTGATTATTTTTTCCATTTCTTTGTTGTGATATATCTTCGTTTCTTTTAGACATATTGTTTCACATTATTCTGAAACAATATGGCTTTCCATTACTTCATGGCGATATTATTACCGTTTCTGCATTGCGATAGTGTTTCGCACTTCTATGTTGCGATAGTATGTTCCGTATCTCTTTTTACTGTTTCCCGTTTCTTCGGTGTGTTTTTGCTTCCCGATTCTTTTTGCGATATTGCTTTCCGATTCTTTTTTCCGATAATGTTTCCCTATCAATGTATTCCAATTTCATTTTCCGTACCTCTGTTGCGATGTTTATCATTACGATAACACAGCCGTGTGACATAGTGCATTCTTTCATATTTCTTTTTCCGATGAAAAATTGTGATATTTTTCTTATTTATACTCCAAACATAGGTTGTGGGAGCTCGTTAGAACCGCCTCATTGAGGCGGTTCTAACGAGTACCTACAACCTATGTCTTGGAGCAGAAATAAGCAAAATAGCGTTTACCCCCGTAAACCCAAGTTTTCTCTATATAAACTGGGGTTTAGAGGGGTGTTCATTTCATGGAATTGTTTTCATGATGTACCAACAGTTTAATGAGCGCTATTTTTCCCATTTCATTTTTTGTAATATATTGCATCATCGCTGCAATATAGGTTCTGCAATATAGGATTTATCCATCTCTTTGTCGCGATATTTCCTATTTCTTTCTTGCGATAGCGTTTTCTTTGTTGGTTTAATATTTTCCGTATCTTTGTTGGGATATTATTTACCTATACGTTCTTAGTCTTTTCTTTGTTGGTATAACATTTTCCGTATCTTTGTTGGGATATTATTTACCAATACGTTCTTAGTCTTTTCTTTGTTGGTATAACATTTTCCGTATCTTTGTTGGGATATTATTTACCAATACGTTCTACGTCTTTTCTTTGTTGGTATTTCCGTATCTTTGTTGGGATATTATTTACCAATACGTTCTACGTCTTTTCTTTGTTGGTATAACATTTTCCGTATCTTTGTTGGGATATTATTTACCAATACGTTCTTAGTCTTTTCTTTGTTGGTAAAACATTTTCCGTATCTTTGTTGGGATATTATTTACCAATGCGTTCTTAGTCTTTTCTTTGTTGGTATAACATTTTACGTATCTTTGTTAGGATATTATTTACCAATACGTTCTTAGTCTTTTCTTTGTTGGTAAAACATTTTCCGTATCGTTGTTGGAATATTCTTTACCAATACGTTCTTAGTCTATTGTTTACTTTGTTACTATATTTTTTCATTACTTTGTTTAAGTTTTTTTTTCATCAAACTTTCTTCTCTTTCGTATTTCTTTGTCGCGATACAGAGGACCCGCATTATAGCGACATTCGTAACGGCAAAACTCGTTTTAACGACAATTTCAATGGAATGAATTCTAAGCTCAGGGTTTAGCCTCGATTGTGTTTCCCTCGGGCTGGAAATGCCCAAAGCGAATCCATAGTCATGAAAGATTCTTGTAATTTAATACTCCAAGAAACAAATGTTATAGAAATTTGTTAGAATCGCCTCATCGAGGCTATTCTAACAAATGTCTATAACATTTGTTTCTTGGAGTAATTATGTGGAAAAGACTTTTTATAACCTATCATAATCCTAACTGGGATTCTTTATAGCGGCAAATTCATTATAACGGCACAATGATAGGGATCACAAACTGTCGTTATAAAGTGGGTCCTTTGTATCTGGCGATAGTGTTTTTCCATCACTTTGTTGCGATGTTACTTCGATATCGCTACTTTGATATTATATTTTTGGCTCTGTTGTTTTCAATATTTTGTTGCAATATTATAATGTTATTAATCATGTAATTTCGTACTGGCCCAGTTGCAGGTCCGGGGTCTGCAATATTGGCCCGAGGCCGAAGCTTGATTAATGACAATTTTGTTAATTGACACCATTAAAAACATGATTATTGTTTTTTTTTTGGGGCCTGGGTGTTAATACTGATGACCTCCGAACAATACAGGCTGGTCAATTAATAAATTGTTTTATAGCAAATATTGTTCAGTTTCCATCCTTAATATTTCCTATCCAACCTGCAAACTAAATTTTAGGTTCCTATGTACAGTGATTTTGACATGAACTGGCCTCTGAGAAAATAATACTTATGCATAGCTAAGACGAGCCTGCGCATACATGCAATCTCGCCAGAATCTATATTCTGCTGAACACACATGTATCATCAGTGAAGAAGAGACATTGAACTAACTTCATACAAGAAGCCATGTGTTAGCTGCGCACGTGCAGTTGAAAAATTTTAATGGGAATGACATTGTAGACGTGTGTTAGCTCAAAACATTTTGAGAGGAAACTTACATCGGAGCTCACAATACGTGTCTTATTACGGAGAGTTAAAAAGAAGTAAAGGAAGGACTTGATTACTACAGACGACCTTTGGAAATATTATTATAAGTTTATTTTGATAAAAATTACATAATTACATAGCACATAAAGCAAACATAAAATGTAAAATATTATTACAAAACTCTAATTTTCGGAGAAAATCAGGCTCTGAAAACAATATATATAACTCACAAAAAAAAAAAAAAAACATAGGGCGCTTTTGTTTGGCGCTTTTTGGGTTGAGAACAGTTGACCTGGAATTGATCATCCATACATCACATCATACTCAAGTAACTAGAGAGTACAGATAAAATGAAGGAAGGACAGAATGCTGGAACCATCATTTCCGTTTTTGGCATGTCATCAGATTCAAGAAAGAAACGACGAAAGAAAGACTTTCGAGAAACATTCATAATACACTCGAATTTCAATGGCTTGAACTAATTAAGCGCCAAGAATTTGTTCAAGATAAGAGTTATTGAACTCCATCGAGGGTTCAGTATAGCACTAGACCAGGTGACATAATGGGGATGAATCCTAAGTTAGGATTAAGTTAGTTAAGGGGAATAGATACACCTGGCAGATTTTTCTGTCATTTTTGAAAGGGAGACAACTTTTGGGACTTCCTGTTCGCTTTTCTCTGGCGAAAGGGGTCCACTGTTAAAGGAAAGAATTTGCTCCTCAGGAGAAGAAATTCTTTCCCTTAAGAGTTGACCTCTATTGGAATGGGAAACAAAAGTCATTTGAAGGAGTTTTCTACCCTAAATGAGTATCCATTCCACTTAAAGGTCTATCTTATGTGCTTAATAGAATTTTATGAGTACACACATACATTTTCAAGTTACAGAAATATATTGAGTCATGGGTAAAATCACTGGGGGCTCTAGAATCAGCCCAGGTAAAGGAACCAAAGATGTTCGAGTCATTGAAGTTTCATTGTGTCATCATGACATCACCCGCAAGGAAAACTGTATTAATATTTCAGGAAAACAAAGTTTCGATGCACAAGAGCTGGCAGGAGTCGCTTTCGACATAGAAGAGGGAAATATTGTATACGACTTTGATAATATAACAGTGGATGACCCTGAGACCATTGTACTTGAAGGTATCCTTTATAACTTCCTTTTACGAAAGTGGATTAAATGAGTTAGTTACGCATAAGCAGTCTGGTTTAAAATAGATTTTAGCTGTCCTAAGAGCGAGCGAGTATCGTGGTCTTGGATCAGACCATCACGAAAAAACGCCTATATAACTTTGACCCCCTTGAACCCCACTTTTATATAGTAAAACTCGGGTGGCCGGGGGTATTCCTTATTTTTCTCATTTCTGCTATAAAATATAGATTGTGGGTACTCGTTAGAACCGCCTCAATGAGGCGGTTCTAACGAGTGCCCACAATCTATATTTTGGGCAGAATTAAGAAAAATATCACAATTTTTCATCTTATAATTTTTATTTTTTCGGTGATAAAGGTGGCAATGTATTTGTATAGGCGTGTTTGCGTAATGCTATACAGTGGGGAAGACTGTTCTAGCTCTTTGAATAATCGCTCATGTAAATTTGTATCTGCCAGGGGCGTTTTTGTGACTGCAACATTTTCCCTAAATATTCGGTAACCATAAAAGCATAAAACTCCTATGCAAACAGTGTAGACCTGGAGCTGACGGCTGCAGAATGATCGGAATCTGTACTTTTCGCTGTTCATCACGGGATCAAGTCCGTGAAATTAAGACCCCTGTACACCCCACTTTATATAGAGAAAACTGGGGTGTACGGGGGTATACATTATTTTTCTTATTTCTGCTCCAAAACATAGGTTGTGGGTACTCGAACCGCCTCATTGCCATGAGGCGGTTGCCATGAGGCGGTTCTAATGAGCACCCACAACCTATGTTTGCAGTATTAATATGAAAAATACCATAGATTTTCATCAGATAACAATATAGCCCTTTTGGAGATGATATAGCATCACGAAAACACGCCTATATAATTTTGACCCCCTTGAACCCCACTTTTATATAGTAAAACTGGGGTTTCCGGGGGTATACCTTATTTTTCTTATTTCTGCTCTAAAATATAGATTGTTGGTACTCGTTAGAACCGCCTCGATGAGGCGGTTCTTACGAGTGCCCACAATCTATATTTTGAACAAAAATAAGAAAAATATCACAATTTGTAATCATAAAATATACATTTTTTCGGCAATAAAGGTAGCAATGTATTTGTATAGGCGTGTTTTCGTAATGGAAAATGCACTTTGTCGCACGGGTGTGTTTTCGTAGTGTGTTTAAAGGCTTTCCGGCCAATATATATTAACCAGTGATGTATGAGGATTCTCAGAGGCAGATTAAAAAGGGTCAGTATATTGAGTGTAAACCAAATTTGCCTGTCGGCTCATTTTGGAACTTTCGCGAAACGTGTAGACTCGGATTTGGATCATAGTACAGTGACACTTGTAAAACCTACCACAAAATCTCAAACAAACCTGACACCCCATGCATACCCATCCCAAGCAGGCAAACGTCGCTAGCATAACCTTAAATCAACGTCGGTGCAACGGCACGACGTTACACCGACTTACGTGGAGTTGCATAAACGTCATGTCGTGGTACCGAAGTGGATGTGACGTCACGATTACGTCATGTGCTTTCTGGGCCTAAGCTATTAGGTGGAAGTTTCGTTTGTCATATATGGGATAAATACGATTATTGTCCTCATTCGTCAGTTTATTTCAAAAGTCGGTAAAACCAAGAAGTGCAAAAATTGCATATGAAGAAACAGGAAGATTAAGATTTCCCTGATATTTTTATGACTAAACACACTAGAAACTGAAAACGCGATTGTCGGTAAAACTTTAGATTTTGATCAAGTATATCCACACGAAACCATGAGGAACACTTTCAGTTTAGTGTTGTAGACACTTCCTGGTTATTTACCTAAAAATAATAGTTACGTTGTTACACAAAAGTGTCATGCTATTCCCTATAACATTTGGGCGTTGTTTTTATATATATATATTTTTTTTTGTTTATTGTTGTAGTATATACTTCGAACAGTTTGACTTGAGACTGGTGACCTCTATTACCACAATATCACACCCGACTGAATGCATATATTTATCATCGCCGTCTTCCGAAGAGGTTGATATTGTTATTCAATACATAGAAAATAGAAGTGGAGGCAATGATCAGGAATCGATACAATCAACCCACAGCTCCCATCAGAGACACCAGAGCCTCAGAGTCGGTAAATGGGCCGTTGTTCGCGAGATGCCGAAAATTTACGAGAAGTTTACGAAAACCGACCTATTAGGCGAAAACGCTGACTAATTTATTCTTTGCATTGAGGTCAGTCTCATGTCAAATTGCACCAGCTATACTAGTTCATTATGATGAACCGAAGACGATTATTACTTAGGAGATAACAGTAATCAAAATTGTCATTTGGGGTGGTAAATCGGTGGTTTACGGTCGGAAATTTCGTTTTACGGCGACGCGTCAAAATGGAATTTGCGATCGTAAAACCGACAATTTACCTCCCAAAATGACAAATTGCAATACTGTTATCCCCATTCTAATGCTATAATTTCGTTGTTTTGTTAAAAATGTACTAGTTTTCACAAAGCGCCACATGCTGCGAGCTGTGCCAAACCAAATGTCAGCAAACGCTATGCGACATTACGTGATGACTACGGGTTTCCGACAGTATATCGCAGAATACACTTGAGCTTCAAGTTGTTTCTCGTTTATTTTTTAAAAACTTGTTTTACGATTTCGAAGAAATCGAAGCACGGACTTTTCTAGGCTTATGAGATTGTTTCTGCTTCCTTTTTTCTGTATCAAAATTCTGTTTGCGTTATCTTAAAAACAGCGTTGTTTTCCCCGCCGCTTCATAAGTTTGCATATGTAACATAGATATGCTTCTTTGGAATTTTTTCCTCTCGCCAGTTGTCACATTCATCTGCCATTTTTTTGCCCAGCAGTATCTCCTGATTCGCGATTTGATTGGTTAACAAATTAACGTGCAGAAATTCCACCAATCAGGTCGTGGCCTGCAAAGATGTAAACAAACAAGATTATGGGTTGTATGCAACAGTTGGCTAATACACTATTTATCAGAATTAACGAATTTGCAGATACAAGCAGGAGCTTTTGTGATTTGAAGTTAGCAGCGGAAAATATGGGTCACACAATGTATACGAAGACCCCAATTTCGGCTTCGGAAAATGGCTGCTTACATAAATATTAACGCAGAAATCAAAATATCAACTGGGAATTGTCCTACCTTCGATTTTCTTCGAAAATCGTTTGACTATGCAAACTGTAAATATTAACTTTGAGTACCTATGGCAGAATGTACTATCGCAAACGTTTGGCGTTATCCAATTTGACGTCGCGTTACATACATAAATGCATTTGACTCATTTTCTAAAGGGACTACGTTCAACAAGAACTTCACGTAAAGAGGGTACCATGCCTGTCAGTCTGTCATTCCAAAAAGGATTCCAATATCAGAAAAGATACACATTGTGTCACATAGCACACACCTTTCGGAAATGGCTGTTAATTCATCCATACGTATGCACGCACCTTTAAATGACTACACAATCTCGTGTCGATTCTCTTTTCCAAGAAAACCGGAAGGCAGTCCATACCAATGCCAGATACTTAAAATGATGTTTGGCCTAATCAATGCTAATTGTAGAACCCATTACCTGTCATAATCCTCTCTTCACTTGTTGGTGCGAGACGCTGCTATTATCCTTGTTTATTGAGTCACATTATGGAAGATCGCCCAAAGGTACAAAGAAAAACGACAAACAAGATTATTGATGGTTTCTATTTTTTATGGTCTAAACTTGGTTTATCAACAATAACGAATGTACCCTATCCTGGAATGACGGATCAAAAAGACCATACAGCTGGCCAGTAGCGAAACGATAAAATTGTTCTTTGCAACACAAGAGCGCCAGTAGCTGCGATAGAGAATACACGTCTTACTATAGCGCCGATAGAATAGTTTTAGTCATTAAGTTCGAAAAGAAAGAAGACATGAAGAGTAAGGCTGCCACAATCGGATAATCGATTAATCTATGGATACATCCCATTACAATGATTATGGTTACTGATTTTATAGTAATCGATTATTTGATAAGTGTAATTTACTACCCGTGTTGTGTCTATAATACATGTAGCTGGATGAGTAGCAAACAGTGCATAAACTGATAAAACCCCGCGTTCTGCGGCGTCTCATCTTGGTCTACATTGTTTCCTCTAACCTGTCTGTCCTAGTACATACACAGAGCTCTAGATAATAGGGAGTAAAGGGTATCTCGGCATTGGATTCCTGGCAATCAGCATTGACATTTAACTTGAGGGGTATAATACTCAGTGAAATATTCGATTTCAGCATTGAAATTTAGGGGGTACAAATTTCAGCAAAGTAGAAGTAAAACAAAGATCAGGAATTGATACAATTAACTTACTCCATCCATAAAAGACACCAAAGGGAAAGAAATACAAACATTAAGCGACCAGACCATAATGGAAACCTAAACAAAGGAAGGCCATATGGACAGTTACTTTCCCACAAAATGGCCATATGGCCATCCAAAATTAAAAGACACAAGTGATACACACAGTAAGTAACAAACAACAACATAAATAAATCGCCACAGAACCTTACAACTTTTAACATAACGCAATTACCTTCATGTTGTTTCTTTTGCAGCGTTTAATACTGCACAGTTGGACCCCGCCTATCAGGGCCTGAGGGAAATAGATGGGCTGCATGTTTCTTCCACGCAGAGCTGAACCGACCCGCACGCAAGTACTGGCAAACCGCTTAGAGGATCTAAGTCTGCCCAGGTAAAGCGGTGCGAGTCGGACCGTCCATGCTCTAAACCCTATTTGTTTCATTGGGCGACAGGGCTTGAGATGTCATTTCATCTCAGTGTCGGGTACAAGTCCCAGTGAGTTCGAAGCAACGTCTCCTAAATTACCTACACAGTGTTTACGGGGACGTTAAACCTCAAATCAAACAAATAATACTGCACAGATGACAAAACTATGCATTCTATGTTTCATGTGTGTGGTTTTTTTTTTCAGAGAAACGAAAGCTTGGCAACTCGTGTGACTAAGCAGACTGTTAACATGAAATGCCAATCTGCATTTTCTCTGACACCCCCACACACAATAAAATAAAGAAATAGAATTTTGTAGGCTACACGTTTGTATTTGTTTCTTTAAAAGTTAAGCATTAAAATTGGCGTTTACGTATCATGCTTAAAAGCAGGGGGTGGGGGTGAGGGGGAGGGGGGGGGTTAAATACTCACTGTACCAAAAAGCTTATCTAGAGCACTGCATACGGTAATGCATAACACAGGGTAAGAGTGAAAGCCAGAAAGGTAAAACTATCAATCATAACAACAGGCGTGATGGGCGATTATTATTTCAGCTATGGTTAGCCGGTCGTAATGAAGAGTTAATCCGGGCATAAAAAGACCTGTTAACCATTGAAGTCAAAGTATCACACATGGATTAGGCTAGCCGCGCTCATGGCGGACATTCCTGCCCAGCAGGTCATATTTGCCTTTCCAGTCTTTCCTGTGGCTACTAATGGTTAATTGTTCGTAAATTGTTTTTTTTTAGACATTTCACGGCCAGCAGAGACAAGAGTACCACCTGAATCACCAGAAACCGATAGTGATGACGATTTAGAGGTAGATTATCTTTTGCTGGAAGAAGAAAATCGAATTCTTAAAGAACGGTCACTTTGTAAAGTCTGTTTGGATGCCACAGCATCTGTGCTATTTTTAGACTGCGGTCACATGATTGCGTGCCCGATGTGCGCACCAGCATTACGAACATGTGCAGTATGCAGAGCAGATATCAAAGGAACCGTTAGGACCATATTTGCAACAGACAGATAACCCAAGTGGAGGTGGATCCTTCATTTGACAGTTTGCTTTTGGGCCTTACCGAGAGAACACGGTCTCATTGCAAAGGCATTGAAGTTTGCTGTAAAAGAATCCGCCACAGAATACCCGTAGGGCGAATGTTGTGCAACAAACGCCATTTTATTATGTCGTTATATATGTTGGTTTGCAGTGTTGAACATTTACACTTATTTATATTTATTGCATAAAACGATAAGCATAGCTCCAGATAAGGCGTTTTGTTTTCAGGCGAAAAGTACTGATATTCTCTATATTTCTGCATGAAAACATAAGTCGCCGAGACACTTCTATTGAGTACCAACAACATATGTTTTCATGCAGAAATAAGTAAGATACTACTGGATACCCCTTCTTATTATGGGACTATGGCTAAGAGACATGAGAGGGCTAAGTTACTATGCAATGACACCATTAAATCGGCCAGTAAATTCTGTAACTAGTAAAATATGTTATATTTTCGGTCCTTTGGGATCATTGAGTTCATTTGGTATCATTTTGAAAATAGAGTTCTGCGAAAGCCAGTGCTAGAGGGCGTGGCCGGTGTTGCATATTTCAGTACTGGTCATGAACAGACTCAATAAAACATTCTGCTATTTTTGTTTATGTAGAGTATTCCTTGCTTCCAAAGGATTTAACATCAGAACTTGTTTATTTTCACTGTAGCTGGTGTTGTGTCGTGTGGCGGCCGTAAAACGTCTCCCCGTTATTCATCATAGTGCAGATTATATTTTCTGGTCCTTTGGGATCATTGAGTTAATTTGGTATCATTTTGAAAATAAAGTTCTGCTTAAGCCGGTGCTAGAGGGCGTGGCCGGTGTTGCATATTTCAGTACTGGTCATGAACAGACCCAATAAAACCGAGTCTGCTATTTTCGTTTATTTGTCGTATTCCTTGCTTCCAAAGGATCTAACTTCAGAACTTATTTATTATCTCAGACAACAGTTTACAGCATAAATATACAAATACATACCTAAAAGACGCGAGTGGGCTAAGTTGCTATGCAATGACACTATTTCCATAGAAACAAAATCGGGCAGTAAATTCTGTAGCTAGTGTAAGATGTTTTATTGTCTCAACAACAGCATAAATATACAAATACATACCTGTGCAATACAAAAGAGAAGCAGAAGAACATGTTCCTGAGAACCAAATCCATAAAACCTTTGGATAGAACACTCAAGGCTGTGCTGCACATGCTTATTACAAAACAATTAAGCATGCCAGATCATGTTTGGGAGAACAAATAATACAGTCGGACGTCAAGGGGCCGAATAGTGGTAGTTTGAGCCACTTGAGTTTATTTTACGCTCTGTATGCTGTTTTATTTTCGCAGACCACAGTTTGAAATATTTTCTCATTTTTTACCAAGAAAACAGGATTTGATATTTATGCAAATTGTCAATTTGCATGGAATGTCAAAACCTGTTATCATGGAAAAAAATAAATAAATAAGAAAATAAGAAAAGTATCATCAAACTGTCGTGTGCTAAATAAGGATTGACAGTGGTAAAGGTTAAAGTCCCAAGCCAGAAGACGTGTATACTGGGATCGATTCTCGGGTATATTGGGATTGATTCTGTATATTATATGTACTCATTAAATAGCCAAATGGAGGCGATTCGAATGCGAACACACAGCATACATTTTCAAGATAAGCAAATCTCATTTGAGCCCCACCAAGCGAATGTGTGTCTTCGAACATTCCGTCATGACAAATTTTAACTGCGCATGTCCAGCCATTCAGAGGGGCCAGGGATAAGGCTTTCTGTCTGAAGGTTCCTCTTGATTCACTGCTTGTATGAGCGAGCAGCGAAGGTTCTGGCGAGACTGCGCGGGTGCGCAGGCTCGCCTGGACCTTCGCTGCTCGCATAGGCGATAAGTACCAAAATCGCTTGACGGGGCCCATTTAATATCCCCTCACTACTTGTTTTTTTTTTTTCTCGAGCATTTGGAAAATACCCGTGGGACTCAGGAATGGGTTGGGCTCGGCTATGTTAAAGGAGCCATCGGTGTCTGAAACATTGGAAGTGAGCTTTATTCTTACATGTTCTTTGTAGAGATTTCGCTACCTATGGCAAGTACCCTGTTACACTTCCATTTTGTCAATGATTAGTCTCATTACGTTATCATGTCCATGTAATGAATACCCGGAGCTTGTTAACCTAACTTTATACACCGGAAGTCATTACAAAAACACGCCTATATAAATACATTGCCAATTTTTTGGCCAAAAATTAGAAATTTTAAGAAGAAAAATTGTGATATTTTTCTTATTTCTGCTCAAAACATAGGTTGCGGGTACTCGATAGAACCGCCTCGTGGCGGTTCTATCGAGTACCCACAATCTATGTTTTTGAGCAGAAATAAGAAAAATAAGGTTTACCCCTGTAAACCCCAGTTTGACTACATAAAGTGGGGTTCAAGGGGGTCAAAATTATATAGGCGTGTTTTCGTGATGCGAGTTACAAGGCGAAATATTATCAGTATTACTATTATTGTTATTATTAATAATAAAACAAACAAACATGACACGTGGGTACTTGTTTAAACTGCCCCTATGAGTCAATTCCTATGAGCTTTATACCAGAAATAAGAAATGTATCAAATTTTTTCATTTGAAAATTGTTATGCTTAGGCTGATGAAAGAAATTTTCTAGCAGACCAAATAAGGAAATCCGTGGATTTAGACTGGGCTAGAATATAAGAATCTTACATGGCTGTGAGAGGTGGATGGAAAAATCCATCGCGAGGGACAGTGATTCCTAGGAACGAATTTTTCCATCCACCCCTCACACCCATGTAAGATTATTTTCATTGCATACCTTCTGGTGTGACTGAATGTGAATAGTGAATTTTCTGGGGCAACTGTATGTGAATATTGATGCTTCTAGTGACACTTAGTATGTTATTTGGGCCCCGTCAAGCGATTTTGTTACTTATCGCCTATGCGAGCAGCGAAGGTTCAGGCGAGCCTGCGCATCCGCGCAGTCTCGCCAGAACCTTCGCTGCTCGCTCATACAAGCAGTGAATCAAGAGGAACCTTCAGACAGAAAGCCATATCCCTGGGCCATCTGAATGACTGGGCATGCGCAGTTAAAATTTGTCATGACGGAATGCTCGAAGACGCACATTCGCTTGGCGGGGCTCATTTAGTGATGGTTCAGGTGCAACTTTGTACATGTAAAAAGTAATGGTTCTGGTGAGACTGAAATATTTGAATACTGATGCTTTTGTTGGGACTGTTGGTATGTAAAATAACAAAAGTTCTGGTGAGATTGTATGCATGTGAATAGTGATGGTTCTGGCAACACGGTAAGTATGTGAATAGTGATGGTTCTTCTGAGACCACATGCATGTGAATAGTGATGGCTTTTTGGGGAGACTGTATGTGAATAGTGATGGTTTTTGGCGACTGTAAATATGTGAATATTGATGGTTCTGGCGAGACTGTATGCATATGATCAGTTTTGGTTCTGTATAGACTGTATGCATGTAAATAGTTATGGTTCTGTTGAGACCGTAAGTATGTGAATAGTGATGGTTCTGGGGAGACTGTATAAAAATAGTATTGATTCTGGAAAGACCGTATGTGGAAAGTGATAGTTTTGATTAGACTGTATGTATTTGAATAGTATTGGATCTGGATAGAATGTAAGTGTATGGATGGTGATGTTTCTAGTGCGCCTGTTTGCATGTGATATGTGGGGCTTCTTGGGAGACTATATGCATGTGAATAGTGATGCGTCTGGGGAGAACAAGTCCCTAGAACATATGTTTCTCACAACAAAATAAGAAAAAAATATTTTCGTCTTTGGTCTCCTCATCTGTGTTTATAAGAATCCGCCGGATGCTCGTTAGAACCCGCTCAAGGCTGTTCATGCTCATTATAACAGCCTTAATACATATTGATGCCCATTAGAACTGGCTCAATAAACAATCCAGATGCTCGTTAGTACCAGCTCAAGCCACGGGAACCTGACTCCAATGCACTACGAACCGAAATGTCGGGAAATAAAGGGGATTGCAGCTGGATGGATGTTAAAAACAAAAAAAAAAAACTAGGAAGTCACATAAATGTTACACTTTTAAAACCTGTGTTATCGACGCGGTTTCGTGCAAGTATATATTGATAAAAATTGCAGTTAGATCCATCACAATACAAAGACTGTGGTCGCCTCAATGCATTCATTGCGAGTGTTCGTTTTAACAGGCACAATACATAGAGACTACCAGATTCGTGTCATTTGATATCAAGTTTATCAGGCAAGGATTCGAGAACGCTTGTAGAATCGCGAGATAACCTTGATAATAAATGACACGAATCTCGTGTTCTATTTATCAGTAAATCCCTTCATTTTTGCCATTTGAATCTAGCAGTCAAGTTCAGACGTGCAGTGTCACGTTTACCTGATAAAGTTCGTATGTCCTGAGATAGCATATCTTTATCAGGTCAGGTGTTACAATGCAATTAATATAGAGGCTAACTGATAAATAGACTGTCGATGCTCGTCAGAAGCGGCTAATTACTTAGCATGTGAGTGCTCATTAAACCTGCTTAAATATGCCGACATGATGTTCATTAGAATAGTCATAATATATTAGAAGCGTCTAACTACATAGACTGCTCATTAGTACCGGAAAAAACATGGCTAGGTGTTCATAAGAAAGGGTTTAATACATAGAATGTTCAAAAGAATCGTCTCAATGTATACACATGTAGACTGTATGCTCATTACAACTGTCTCAATACATAGGATGCGCATAAGAATTTTCTCAGTACAAAGACACATAGTATATGCTCATTAGAACTGGCTAAGTACATAGGATGCTCAAAAGAATCATCTAAATGCATAGACACATTAACTCTATGCTCATTAGAATGCCCAAACATGCTCATTTGAACTGGCTCAGTACAAAGGATGCTCATTAGAATCGTCTCAATTAATAGAAACACACACTCTCTGCTCATTAGAACTGGCTCAATACATAGGGTGCTCATGAGAATCATCTCATTGCATAGGCACAGATATCATGCTCATTAGAGCTGGCCTAAATACATAGCAAGATCATAAGAATCGTCTCTATGCATAGACACATAGACTGTGCTCATTAGAACTGGCTTAATACATTGAATGTGTATTAGAATCGTCTCAATACAATACATTCACTGTGTTCATTAGAACTGGCTCAATACGTAGGATACGTAGAAATCATATCGTCTCAGTGCTTAGACACATTGACTCTATGCTCTCTAGAACTGGCTCAATTCATAGGATGCTCATAAGAATCGTTACAATGCATAGACACATAGAGTATGTGCTCTTTAAAACTGGCTCAATACAAAGGATGATCTAAAGAGTCGTATCAATGCATATACACATAGACTCTATGCTCATTTTAACTGGCTCAACACATAGGGTGGTCAGAAGAATCGGCTCAGTGCATAGACACACAGACTTATTATGTTCATTAGAACTGGCTCAACATATAGGGTGGTCAGAAGAATTGGCACAGTGCATAGACACACAGCCTTACTATATTCATTAGAACTGGCTCAACACATAGGATGGTCAGAAGAATCGGCTCAGTGCATAGACACACAGACTTACTATGTTCATTAGAACTGGCTCAATACATAGGATGGTCAGAAGAATCGGCTCAGTGCATAGACACACAGTCTATGTTCATTAGAACTGGCTCAATACATAGGATGCTCATAATAATCGTCTCAATGCTTATACACATGACTCTATGCTCATTATAACTTGCTCAACACATAGGCTGGTCAGAAGAATCGGCTCAGTGCATAGACACACAGACTATGCGCATAAGAACTGGCTCAATACATAGGATGCTCATAATAATCGTCTCAATGCATATACACATAGACTCTATGCTCATTATAACTTGCTCAACACATAAGATGGTCAGAAGAATCGGCTCAGTGCATTGACACAGACTATGTTCATTAGAACTGGCTCAATACATAGGATGCTCATAAGAATCGTATCGTATCAGTGCTTAGAAACACTGACCTTATACTCATAAAAATTGGCTCAACACATACGATTCTCATAAGGGTCATCTAAATGCATAGACAGATAGACTCTATGCTCTTTAGGACTGGCTCGATACATATGATGCTAAAAAATCCTCTCAATGCATAGACACATAAACTTTATGCTTATTAGAACTGGTCCAATACATAGGACGCTCATAAGAACCATCTCAGTGCATAGATACATTGATTATGCTTATTATACCTGGTAAATACATAGGATGCTCATAAGAATGCATAGACACATAGACCATATTCTCATTAGGACTGGCCCATAAGAATTGTCTCTATGCATAGCCACATAGACTATAGGTTCATTAGAACTGGCTCAATTAGAACTGGCTCAATACATAGGATGCTCATAATAATCGTTTCAAGGCACAGACACATAGACTCTATGCTCATTAGATCTGGCTCAATACATGGAATGTTCATAAATTCGCCTCAATGCATGGACACATTGACTCTTTGATAATAAGAAATGGCTCAATACATAGGATGCTCATAAGAATTGTTTCAATGCAAATAAACTCTATGCTCTTTAGAACTGGCTCAATACATAGGATGCTCATAAAAATCGCCTCAAGACTTAGACACATAGACTAATGCTCATAAGAACTGGCTCAATACGTAGGATACTTATAAGAATCTTCTCAATGCATAGCCACATAGACTCTATGCAAAGTAAAATTGGCTCAACACATAAGACGCTCATAATAATCGTATCAGTGCATAGACACATTGACTATGCTTATTAGAACTGGCTCAATAAATAAGAGATATCATCCCAGTGCAAAGACACATCCAATGCTCATTAGAACTGGCTCAATACATAGGATACTCAAAAGAATAATTTCAGTGCATAGACATATAGACTCGTTGCTCATTAGAACTGGCTCAATACATGAGGCGCTCATAAAAATCGCCGCAATTCATAGACACATAGACTCATTAGACATGGCTAAACACATATAATGCTCATTAGAATTGTCTCAACAATTAGACTGTATGTCCGTTAGAACCGGCTCAATACAAAACCGGAATACTCATTTGAATCGTCTTAATAGACAATATGCATATTAGAAACAGTTGAATAGGTAGACTGGATGTTCCTTACAGTCGTCGCAGTACATAAACTGTATGCTCGTTACAACCGGCTTATTCATACACTGAATGCTGATTTGAATCTCCTGCCGAGGTAAAGTGGTTCGAGTCTGACCGTCCCTTCATATAAATCATTTTGGTTTGTTTGGGCGGCAGAACTTGAGAGGTCATTTCAGTGTCACGTAAAAGTCCCATAAAATTGGAAGCAACATCTCCAAATGACCTAATTTGTGTTGATGGGGACGTAAAACCTCAAACCAACCAAACAAACAAACATAGAATTTATGCTCTTTTAGAATGGGCTCAATACATTGACTTATGTCCTTATACAAAGACTGTATGTCTTTAGCACTGGCTCAATCATAGTTTGGATATTCCCTTTAGCGGCTAAATACAAAGACTGGATGCTTATTGGCACCGGCTCAGTACATAGTCTGGGTGTTCATTTGAACCGGTTCAAACCTGTAAGAACGGGCAAAGTAGTCAACCTCGGATGCTCATTCGAAGCGGCTCAATACATAGATTGTCTGCTCATTAGAACTTGCTCAATACATACTAGAACTAGATAATGATTAGAATCGCCTAAATTAACAGACTGGATGTTCATTTTAACCGGCTCAAGATTGTAGATGCCAGGCAGAATAAGAAAACCTGGATGCTTATTAGAACTGGCTCATTACATAGACTGGCTGCACAATAGAAGCTCCTCAATACATAGGCTGTATGCTTATTAGAACTGGCTAAATGCATTGATTTTGTGTTAAGTAGAAGCGCCTCAGTACATATGCTGTATGCTCATTAGAACCAGTTCATTACATAGTATACGCCCTTCAATACACAGACTGCATGCTCATTAGAACTGACTCAGTACATTGACTGGATGCTTAGTACTCGTAGAAACCCCTTAATGCATTTGAATGTTTGATTGTTTGGGATTTAACAACACATCCAGCCTTTATCTTCTCCCAGAGAAAGGGAGAAAATCGACAGAAATTGAGAGACGAGAGAAAGAGGAAAATGAACGGAAGTGAAGAAACAGAAGAAATACCACCACCCCCTCTACCCTTACCTGCTGCGAGGACTAACTGTAAGCCAGTATGAGTTGGACGCTCCAGTGACGAAAGGTACACAATGCCTCACCCAATAACTTCCTATGCTCATTAGAACTGGTTCAATATATTGACTTAATGCTAAGAAGAAGCGTCTCAATACAGTCTACACATAGACTGTATGCTCATTAGAAGCGTCTCAACACATAGACTGTATGCTCATTAGAATCGTCTCAACACATAGACTGACTGCGAAGTAGAGTGCCTCAATACATAGAATGCTCACGAGAACCGGCTCCATATATAGACTGGATGCTAATTAAACCAGTAACGGGTCGAATCAGAACCACATCAAAGGCAAAACGCATATTAACAAACAACTACATCACAGGCGCCAAGTCGCTCACCAATGAGTTAGGAGGCCTTCATGCGGACTGAACAAATTGATTGTCTTAATCGCGACGGAAGTAAGGGCGAGGATTGTGGCCACATAAAATCGATTTAAGCCTCCCAGTGGAATTCGTTTCCGCTGACCGTTCCAAGGCGGTTCTTCTGTCGCGGTTTATTTTTGTTATGGTTTGCCTTTGGGTGTTTGTGTCGCTTATATTATTTTGGATAGCCCATTGGCCACTTTGTGGGAAAGTAACTGTCGTTTTGGCTTTCCGCTATTGATGTTTCCATTGGGGTCTGTTGTTTCATGTTTGTTTTTCTTTCCCTTCGGTGTCTCTGATGGGAGCTGTGGGTTAATTGTATCGATTCCTGATCATGCCTCCACTTCTACTCAGCTGAGATCGCACCGCCTTGGGACAGCCTGTAAAAATTGCCGGCTGACTATATACATTGACAGTATTCGCATCAGATCCGGTACCAGATGCTCATCGGCCCCCGCCCATCGGGGCTTGAAGAATTATATGGGCTCCATGATGCTTCCATACAGAGCTGAATCCGATCCGCACACGAGTACTGGTAAAGTAGAAGTAAAACAAAGATCAGGAATTGATACAATTAACTTACTCCATCCATAAAAGACACCAAAGGGAAAGAAATACAAACATTAAGCGACCAGACTATAATGGAAACCTAAACAAAGGAAGGCCATATGGACAGTTACTTTCCCACAAAATGGCCATATGGCCATCCAAAATTAAAAGACACAAGTGATACACACAGTAAGTAACAAACAACAACATAAATAAATCGCCACGGAAGAGCCGCCTTGGAATGGTCAGTGGAAGATTTCCACTGGGGGGCTTGAATCGATTTTACGCGGCCACAATCCTCGCCCTTACTTCCGTCGCGACTTAGACAAATAATTTGTTCAGTCCGCATGAAGGCCTCCTAACTCATCAGTGCAACATCTCCGTGAACACAGAAATCAAAGAACCACAGAGGTGAGACAACGGTGAGGACTCGACAGCAAGAAACCACTGAAATGCTGGAGCAAAAGAAAACCAACAGTTAGACTCCGATGAGCCCGATGGTAAACCGCTTAGAGGATCTAAGCCTGCCCAGGCAAAGTGGTGCGCACGAGTCGGACCGTCCATGCTTATATCCCTATTGGTTTCATTGGACGACAGGGTTTGAGATTTCATTTCATCTCAATGTCGTGTAAAAGTCAAAAAAAAAATGGAAGCAACGTCTCCAAAATTACCTTTAAAGTGTTGACGGGGACGTTAAACCTGAAATCAAACAAACAAAAACCAGATTCTCATTGAATAGTCTAAATACATGGACTGTATGCTTATTAGAACTGGTTTAGTACGTAGATGGGATGCTAAGTAAAAGCGCCTGACTACATAGACTGTAAGCTCATTAGAACCGACGCAGTGCATATATTTGAAGCAAAATAGAGGCGCCTTAATGCAAAGACTGTATACTCATTATTATGTATGATCATTATTACCGGCTAAAAACATAGACTGGATGCTCATTATTAGAACTGACTTAGTATATAGACTGTATGTTCATTAGAACCGGCTTATTACATACACTGTATGTTCATTAGAATTGACCCAATGCATAGACTGTGTGCTCATTAGAACCCGATCGATACATAGATTAAATGCTTTTTAAAACCGGCTTTATACATTGACTATATGCTAATGTATGTCCTTTTGAACGGTCTCAAATTATAGATTCGATGCTCATTAGAACCCGTTCAATACATAGATTGGACGCCTATTTGAACCGGTGCAATGCATATATCGTACGCTCATTAGAACTTGCTGTACGTTCATTTGAACCGGCTAAAAACATAGACTATGGTCGCTTATTAGATCCATCACAATACATAGGTTGGATGCCCATTATAACCGATTCAATACATTGCTGAATGTTCATTTAAACCGTCTCAAAACATGGACTGGATGCTCATTAGAAGCGAACCAATACATATACTGGATGTTCACTAGGACCGTCTCAAAACATGGACTGAATGCTCATTACACATGAAAAAGGTGCCAATTAGAACCAGCTCAATTCATGGACCAGATGCTAATAAGAACCGACTCAATACATGGGCGGGATGCTATTTAGAACCGACTCAATACATTGACAGTATGCCAATTAGAACCGTCTCAATACATGGACCAGATGCTTATTAGAACCGACTCAATACATGGGCAGGATGCTAATTAGAACCGACTCAATACATGGGCAGGATGCTAATTAGAACCGACTCAATACATGGACTGGATGCTAATTAGAACCGAGTCAATACATGGACTGGATGCTAATTAGAACCGACTCAATACATGGACTGGATGCTAATTAGAACCGACTCAATACATGGACTGGATGCTAATTAGAACCGAGTCAATACATGGACTGGATGCGCATTAGAATCGCCTAAATACATGATTTGAATGTTCGTTAGAACCAACCGACTCAAAATATGGACCGGATGTTCATTAGACGCGAACCAATAACATTTACTGGATGTTCATTAGGACCGTCTCAAAACATGGACTGAATACTCATTAGAACCGGCGCAACACATTATATGGATGATAATTAGAATCGCCTCAATACATGGTCTAAATTCTAATTAGAACCGCCTTAATACATAGACCTAATGCTAATTGGAACCGCCTAAATACGTGGACTGGATGTTCATTAGAACCGGCTCAAAACATGATCTGTATGCGCATTACATAGACTATATTTTGATTCGAATCGCCTAAATACGTAGACTAGAAGCTGCAAACGAGCAGATGGCTTTGAGATTGTATAATGTATATGTTCAAGAGTGCCGTGATGGGTTTACTGAGGGTCACTGATGAGGCCTAATTGGCCGAAACTAGCTAGTCTGGCCCAGAAAACATGTACACTCCATATTTTTCACTTCTGTGGTGTATTCCTTGCTTCCAAAGGATAACCCTTTTATAGAACATATTTGACTTCACTACAGCTGGTGTGTGGGAATGTGTGGCGGCGGTAAAACGTCTCCCTGCCCTACATCATAGTGTAGATTATATTTTCTTGTCCTTTGGGATCATTGATTCCATTGTGGAATTTTGAAAATATCTGAGGGTCACTGATGAGGCCTAATTGGCCGAAACTAGCTAGTCTGGCCCAGAAAACATGTACACTCCATATTTTTCACTCCTGTGGTGTATTCCTTGCTTCCAAAGGATAACCCTTTTATAGAACATATTTGACTTCACTACAGCTGGTGTGTGGGAATGTGTGGCGGCGGTAAAACGTCTCCCTGCCCTACATCATAGTGTAGATTATATTTTCTTGTCCTTTGGGATCATTGATTCCATTGTGGAATTTTGAAAAAATCTGAGGGTCACTGATGAGGCCTAATTGGCCGAAACTAACTAGTCTGGCCCAGAAAACATGTACACTCCATAGTTTTCACTTCTGTGGTGTATTCCTTGCTTCCAGAGGATAACCCTTTTATAGAACATATTTATATGAAGAACCAATACAGTGTATGGCAAGCAACGCTATATTTTCCACACCCTGGCAAGTTATGTAACTGTTTTCCTGTATGCGTATGTTAAAGAAGTGTCCCCTGGAACGGGTCCCTGTTTGACTCTGAATGGCTATAATATTAACTCTCTTTGTAGCGGTTTACTTGGTGAAGCTAAAGACCAAATATCAAAGACCCTGGGCTTCTACTTTCAGACTAGAATATTTTGAAACATTTTCCCTATGAAGTGGCCTACTATTAATCATTGAGCCATAATTTGAATTGCGGTAGTGCAGATGCTTTTCCAAAGACTAGTCGAAAATAGTGAGTTATAGAATGCCAAATGGTTCAAGAAAATTTATTATCTCTCACCCGAAACAAGTCAATGGAAATTCTTCCGTGTGTGAAGCGTCGACAAAATCTTTAGCATTTTTCTGTATGGAGAGATGTCAATAAGCCGCGCAATGAAATTGAAGTAGCCGCAAGTACCGTGAAGTGTTTTTCAATATTATAAGAATCTTACATGGTTGTGAGGGGTGGATAGAAAAATCCGATCACAGTTCGGCATTATGAGGCTTGTCGAGTATTGCCGGACTTTGATCCCGAGGGACGGATTATCCATCAACCCTACACATCAAGTAAGATTCTTTTTAGTTTAATAATATTTTATTGCATACAAACAAAGCAAAGGGGTTGGGTCACGAGTTCTGCCAACATCAGTTATGATCCTTCCCCTTTACAAGGCGAGTAGCATATTTAAACCACTACACCACGGTATGAACACACGGTTTGTCCTACTGTTACAAGAATACGAGTATACATTTAAAAGGTCAAACAAATAAAATTGAGTGTTTTACTCCACCTGACTGAAATAAACATATTACCAAACAGGTGTTTCAACAAGCAATCATGGACTAAAACTTTGAATGTACATGTGTGACTGTACTTTGAGCGTCAGTTGTCTTAATAGAAATATCATGTAACACGTATACATTCCACAGAAACATAAAACCTTAGCACCTTATACTTAAATATGTGCATTACATCAAGACTGACCAACTAATGACTTGATAAGCATGTTCTGAAAAGAAAGTCTTGTTTCTTTGGGATAGAATTACTTAATTTCCAGGACCTGCCTCTGATTTCATAATTAAGAGTTCCTGTCTTGCTTCTCCTGAAACTATCTCTTCTTCACTAAGCTGATTCCCAGTATCAGGAAAAAAAAGTTTTCAGATCCTCTGGCGAAATCTTGTTCACTGCTTCTGTTTTGATGAACCTTTTAATTGTTCTGGTAACCAGCATTTACATTCTGCTTTAAAGACGTAACATAATTGTGGAATTCAGCTTGGAAACTCCTTAAACAGAGGTATTCCTGTCAGTGGGAACAATATCAGCTCTTCAGGTCACCCTCACCCTTCTTTAATCAATTAAAGTTCACTAGGTTTTGATGCCTTGCCGATGCTTTACAATACGCTCTAATACCGGGCCAATGCTCAGCCAACGAGCTTCAATATGCCCGTCACTACCAAATTGGAAGTGAATGTAATGCTCAGGAACCGATACAACTAACTCACAGCTCCCATCAGGTACACCAAAGGGAAAGAAACACAAACATGAAACATCAATAGCGGAGAGCCACAATGACAGTCACTTCCCCACAAAATGGCCAATTGGCTCTCCAAAACAACAACCCCCCCCCCCCCAAAAAAAAAAAAATAGCCATCGGAAGAGATGGCAAATCCCCCGACCAAAAGCCAATATGGCCTTCAGAAGATTGTTCACCAATAGAAAGTGCACCAGAATTAAACCAGTAATATATCACAAAAGTATTGCAGTTATGGCCATCACAAGATTATACTGTCAGGGGAGATAACTAAAAAACCAGGGCACTCAGAAATGTGGTTCTTGCGCATGACATGCCTGCTTCTGTACAAAGTACCATCAATATGTCTCAAAAGGTATTGGAGATATGGTGATCACAAGCTGGTCATACTGTTATATTGGAAGGGTAGATAACTCAAACACCACAGCACCAACACTTGTGGTTCTTGCACATGACATTCCTTCTGTACCTTGTATACAATTCAATTGTGCCAAGTGCCTTCAATATATCTCAAAGGGTGTTGGAGTTATGGCCATCACAAGGTTATATTGCCAGGGGAGATAACTAAAAAACCAGAGCACCCAGAGTTGTAATTCTTGAGCATGACACACCTGCTTAACCTCATGTATATCTGCATCAAGTACCACAAATATGTCTCAAAGGGTATTGTAGGTACTATGATCACAAGGTTGTCATACTGTTATATTGGAAGGGGAGATAATTCAAATATCTTGGCACCCAGAGTTGCGGTTCTTTGGCATGAAGTGCCGTCGCAAAGTTGTATACAATTGTGCCAAGTACCATCAATATATCACAAAGGGTATTGGAGTTATGGCCATCTCAAGGTTATATTGTCAGGGGAGATAATTAAAAAACCAGGGCACCCAGAGTTGTGGTTCTTGCACGTGACACACCTGCTTAACATCATGTACAACTGTACCAAGTATCATCAATATATCTCAAAGAGTGTTGGAGATGTGGCCATCACAAGTAGTGATTCTATATTATTGGAAGGGGAGATAACTAAAAAACCATGGCACCCAGAGTTGTAGTTCTTGCGCATGACACACTGTCTCAGCCTTGTGAACAACTGTGCCAGGTATCATCAATATATCTTAAAGGGTATTGGACTAATGGCCATCACAAGGTTGTCACTCTATTTTATTGGAAGGGGAGATAACTCCAAAACAATGGCAACCAGAGTTGTGGTTCTTGTGCATGACATGCCGTCTCAGCCTTGTGAACAACTGTGTCAGGTACCATCAATATATCTCAAAGGGTATTGGAGTTATGGCCATCACAAAGTATTCATACTATTTTATTAAAAGGGGAGATAACTAAAAAAGTATGGCATCCAGAGTTCTGGTTCTTGCGCATGACACGCCATCTCAGCCATGTGAACAATTGTGCCAAGAATCATCAATGAATCTCAAAGGGTATAGGAGTTATGGCAATCACAAGGTTGTCACTCTATTTTATTGGAAGGGGAGATAACTCCAAAACCATGGCAACCAGAGTTGTGGTTCTTGTGCATGACATGCCGTCTCAGCCTTGTGAACAACTGTGTCAGGTACCATCAATATATCTCAAAGGGTATTGGAGTTATGGCTATCACAAAGTTCTCATTCTATTTTATTAAAAGGGGAGATAACTAAAAAATTATGGCATCCAGAGTTCTGGTTCTTGCGCATGACACACCTTCTCAGCCTTGTGAACAATTGTGCCAAGAACCATCAATAAATCTCAAAGGGTATAGGAGTTATGGCCATCACAAGGTTGTCACTCTATTTTATTGGAAGGGGAGATAACTCCAAAACCATGGCAACCAGAGTTGTGGTTCTTGTGCATGACACGCCGTCTCAGCCTTGTGAACAACTGTGCCAGGTACCATCAATATATCTCAAAGGGTATTGGAGTTATGGCCATCACAAAGTAGCCATTATATTTTATTAAAAGGGGAGATAACTAAAAAAGAATGGCATCCAGAGTTCTGGTTCTTGCGCATGACACGCCGTCTCGGCCTTGTGAACAATTGTGCCAATAACCATCAATGAATCTCAAAGGGTATAGGAGTTATGGCCATCACAAGGTTGCGTCTACGGACGGACGGACGGACAGACGGACGGACGCCAGGCTGATCGCTATATCCCCCGAACCTATTCGGTCGGGGGATAAAAATAAAAAAAAAAATGGTGATACATACACTCGAAGCCACTGCTTTACAAACCGCTCTCATACCGGGCCAATGCTAAGCCAACGAACTTCAATATGCTTAATAAATGGCCTTTCTGGAAGTTCTAATTATATTTGAATGTCTTAGTAACTTCTCGTCTTCCTCGTGAGAGAGCCATAATAAAGCCTATGCCAGGTCTGCTATCTCCTGGTCGTATACGTCAAAAGCATTATGGATTGTGTTGATATTACATGAATCTACATCTACTAAACCATTCCATTTAGAAAGGTTTCTTCATCAACGAAAAAATTCCATTCAGAAAAAGTGTCTTTGATTTGTTTCGATACTTGTCTAAATATTGTTTTGCTCGTAGTGGACCCGTAACTACCAAAAAAGGAAGTGGATGTAATGATTAGGAACCGATACAACTAACTCACAGCTCCCATCAGATACACCAAAGGGAAAGAAACACAAACATGAAACATCAATAGCGGAAAGCCAAAATGACATTCACTTTCCCACAAAATGGCCAATTGGCTGTCCAAAACAACAGCCAACAAATAGTAATACATACACTCAAAGACATACCATAAGAAAAATAGTACGATTAATGATTCCGCTCGTATAAATATCTTCATATAGGGCCGCCATAATTTGAGCTCATACTTATGATAACCACCTATACAGGAATTGACTCTTGTTTGCTGCCATGTTTAAGCTTAACAAATCAGTCCTGTTTAGTCTGAAAACATAACTAGAGGTCCAAGTGCACAAGAATCGCTCACCTGGATGATGCTGATCATACGAGTATATTACATTGCGTCTTGGTGGCCATTTTGTCTGTCAGATCACATTGCCTTTAAGCAATTTTGTCATATTTAGGATTCAGGAACAGATGGTGTTGATGCAGAGTGTGCGTGTATAGTTTGGCACGGCAGAGCAGTCGTTTGCAACTGCCTTTTGCATATTTTGTTTTCAAAAAGTACACAAAATCAACCAAACAGTGAATACAAATGCAACACAAAGCTATGGTGTATATGGCCGCTTGCAAAAAACGCACAATAGCGATTCTTCTCGTGGACTCAACGAGTTTGGCATATAATGAAAAAACATGAGCTGTCCCTCCTTGTAAATCTTATATGTGGGTGCTTTAAAGAATATCAAGATGGCCGCCATCTTGGATATTTGAATGCAACGAGTATAGCAAATCAGAATTTCCATGTCAACCCCGATGCCTCCCATCCAGTTTCAGATCAATTCGACCTTTGGATCGAGAGAAGATGTCGTTTGAAGAATTTCAAGATGGCGGATATGGTGGCCAGCTTGATATTTAAACGAAACGAGTTGAGAAAAAATCTGAATCTCCCTTACACCCCGATACCTCTCATCAAGTTTCAGCTGAATTCAACCTTTGGTTCGGGAGGAGATGTCGTTTGAAGAATTTCAAGATAGCCGCCATGGATATCGGAACGGAAAGATTTGAGCAAGTCTGAATCTCAATGTCACCCCGATGCCTCCTATCAAGTTTCAGCTCAATTCGTTCCTTGGTTCTGGCGGTCATCTTGGATATCGGAACGGAACGATTTCAGAAAATCTGAATCTCCATGTCACCCATGCGTCCCATTAAGTTTCAGCTCAGCTCTACCTTTGGTTTTTGAGATTTCGTTTGAAGAGTGTTAAGATGTCCGCCATTGAAATCCAAACGGAACTATCTTTAGCAACCTTCGCTCTAGGTGAGCTACGAACGGTTAATACTTTGTTTTACACATAAGCTAATGGATCTGTTTAGTTTTGAATATAAAAGTTTGGGCCACCGAAGTTTGAGAACTCGAAACAGTCAAATGCTGATAAGATCTTCAGAGCACATCTATATGCTATCCATGAAAAATACGTAAACCAATGTGTTGCTTTTCCAAGGGTGCTGCTGCTGCAAAGGCCGATGTCTTAACTGGCCAGATTTCAGACGTTTCAGAATTCTCATGAGATGGTACAAATTTCCAATAGCTTAACGTCTGAAAGGAATAAAAACAGCTTAAATGCCTAATGAACAAAATTTTATATCGGTAGCATAGTTTTAGTTATTTGTATGATAAAAGTATTTTGTTTGTTTGAAGAATTATTCGAAGGCATTATTCTTTGCTTATCATAGGTAATTATAGGTATTTGGGGAAAAATACACTAGGTATTTATAGGTTTTTATAGGTAAACTCCTGAAAAATAGGGATTTATAGGTATGGGTTACTTGACGCCCTGTTGGTTGCTTAAAATACAGGAAGCCAAGGGTTTAACAAAACAGTTCAAATATACACTACCTTTTGTGCCAACAGTGTACATACAGATCAGCCTACACACAGAGCAATCTACCCATCCGTGCTGTCAATGCCTTAAAAGACGTATTCTAATAAACTGAGCTCTGACAAAGCAAGTCGCGACAAGCGAAATGAAAATGTGCCTTAGCACTTGTGCGTTCAGTCAGCGTATACCAGTCAGAGACGGCTTCGGTAGCTTGGTCGGATGCGCGTAAGACTGGTGATCGGGAGGGCGCGGGTTCGATACCTGCCGGGGTTCGACAAAATTCTTTCGTGGAGATTGATCATGCAATCATTTCTACGGTCATTCTCTCCCTTCCGCTGATTCAAGAATGGCAGTTGTCAGTTTCTGGCGAAAGAATGTGCACGTGCTGGTTAACTGCTGACGTATAATAATCAAAAATGAGTTCATTTAAGAGCAATGAAAATATTCATAAGAAAGAAGATGGGTCATACTACGTAGTTTCGGCTAATAAAGCCTCATCAGTGACCCTGTAATGATCCGGCAACGAAAGCCAGAGGAAGCATACTGCAATTTTGCAATTTTGTATAAGCCTGCCCAGGAAAAGTGCGGCTCAAATATTGCCTAAAACAGTAATGACTGGGTCGTTAAACGCCATTATTAATCGACTATCTTGTATTACACCAAGTCAACCAGTATTAACCGGAGGTCAAAAACATAAATCATGTTTTTATTTGCTTCTATCAATAAAATTGTCATTAATCAAGTAATTTCGTATTGGCCCAGTTACAACCCGAGGTCTGCTGTATTGGCCTGAGGCCGAACAGGTCCTCGGTCAGCTGCAATGGCCTCGGTCGAAAGCCTCGGGCCAATACAACAGACCTCGGACCTATAACTTGGCCAATATAATTACATATAATACAAACAAAAATAAAATAAACTAAATAAATAAAAAAAAAACATTAAACAGAATACAACATTCCCCGTCGATATGAAAAAAGATTCAACTTTCACCCATATAGCGCACAACGTTCACTATGATCTGTGTGGTTGCGCAGGCTGACCTGAGACTTCGCTTTGGGCAAATGTTCGAAGAAACATTTTCAACTTGGCGTGGCCGGTGTTTATAATCTACTAATATTTTATACCTAGTGGGGGTATATAAAATTGTTTTAAATAGCAGTTTAAATTTAGTAACTGACAACTTGCTCATGTTACGTATACAAAGTTATTATCCAAAACTGTCTAGATCTGCAGTGGTCACGGACACATTTATCAAATAACAGTGTACTTTGCGAAATCACCGAACAAAAGTGCATGTACTATTCGTATTGTAAGTTCGCAATAGTGTGCTGTTTGTCGGCGGCACTCCAGCCTTAATTCTACCCATTTTTATTTATTTATTTTTATTTTATTTTTTTTTTTTTTTTTTTTTTTTTTTTGGGGGGGGGGGGTTGGGGTTGGTGGCGATGTGTGTGTGTGTGTGTGTGTGTGTGTGTGTGTGCGCGCGCGCCTGGGGAGGGTATGCTTTGGTGAATTTTCGGCATCGTCCAACCGATACTCGCAGAGGAGTGTAACACCCTTAATGCTAAAACGCAGTTAGGTTCAGTGATTGCAAATAGAGAAGAAGATGAAGAAAAAGTCACAAACTGCACATGTGTCTATATACATGACATACGCAACTCTCAATTTGCACATTGTGCACATTATGCGTGAATGACAGATCACCCATTTGATATCGTCTTCTGCAAGAGAGGTCTATTTTGCCAGCGATATCAGTGGTGTGTGTGTGTAGGAGGGGGTGGGCGGGGGGTGGGGGATGGGGTCGGCATACAATTTTATTTTTCCCTGCTGGCTTAAGTAAGGCACCCAAGCATTTCATAGTATGTTTTGTTTACAGCTTACAAAGCCACAAAAATGTCAATGCAAATATCAAAGTACCAGGTTAACAAGTTTGTGTATTGCACACCCTCTAAATCCCATTTTTGAGTGATTCGCCGGAGTTAACTCGTCGATAAATAAAGAATAATTCATTCCTGATAATTCCAACTTTATGATCGAACACCAAAATGGAAAATTTTAAGAATTCCTTCGAAAGGTATACGTAAGAATGAACTTAACTATGGCCATGACGGAATGAGCTGCCATCTTTGTAAAAAAAACGTCTTTAAATTCGTTTTATTCGTCTTCAAACATTACTTTTTCAGTAGTTCCCCATCTTTTGATCGAACGTCGTTGACGTCCCTTTGTATTAAATGAACGCGCAGGTTCTAAACGTGTTCTTTGACATCACGAAATTATTACTACCTGTCGCTGTGTGAAATATATCTGAGATTGTTTTCCTCATGGAATTTATCGAAGTTTAAAACTTTTATTTCAACCAATCAAATCGCACAAAATGTATATAATGATTGAGAATTGGAATTATATACAAAAGAAGCGGAGTTAACGGGGATATACTATATTGCTTTCCTTAGTTTTGCTTAAAAACATAGAGCCACCTTCTTTAGGCGGTTCTAACAAGCATCCACAATCTGTATTTGGACTGGAAATAACCATCAGGTTTAACAATTACGTGAAATAAACACCCCTCTAAACCCCAATTTATATAATGAAAAGTGGTGTTTAGGGTGGGATTCATTTTTTAAACATAGACCGTGGGTACTCGTTAGACTCATTGAGGCGGTTCTAACGAGCAATCACAGTCTTTATTTGGAATATGAAAATATCATTTTCATCTGAAAAATGGTAGTTCTACAGATTAGATAAACGCCACTGTAAAGCACGGGTGTGTTATCGTAAAGAAAAATGTCAAACATAATGTTATCGTAATGGAAACCCAAAAAACGATTATACAGGAAATGACAATGGTGAATAGAATTACAAACAAATACATGTACTGTGTAAACCAAACCCAAAATAAACTTCCTAAGAAATCAATATAAAAATGCAAGTGAAGGCAAAGATCAGGAATCGATACAATTAACCCACACATCCCATCAAAGACACAAAAAGGAAAGAAACACAAGCTTGAAATAACTAGACCCTTATGGAAAAATCAATAGCGGAAGGCCCAAAGAACAGCTACTTTCCTACAAAGTGGCCAATTGACTATCCGAAACAAAACGATATAAGCGATACATACGTTCAAAGACGAATTATAACAAAAATAAACCGCGACATAAGAACCGCCTTGGAACGGTCAGTAAAAGTATTTCACTGGGAGGGGGGGGGGTTAACTCGTCGATAAATAAAGAATAATTCATTCCTGATAATTCCAACTTTACTTCTATCGCAATTAAGACAAATAATTTGTTCAGTCCGCATGAAAATCAAAAAGAGAAACGATCAGTCCCCAATCAAAACAATCAGATCCCAAAGTCTTCCTACAATATCAACATGGAAAGAAGTAGAAACTAGGAGTGACGAAAGTTAACAAAATGGACAACAGGTAAACCGAGTCAGCAACTCTTTCTCAAACAAGTGGTGACTCAAAATATACAAACCTAACTAAACGGAGCAATATACATAATAGGGGAATAATCAGAATCAACAACATGACATACATTTAAGTGGAAGGACAAACGTTACTAAAAATGAACAAACAAAAAGCGGAGAATAATCAGCATCATCAACGTAACAACATGTATATATGAGTCAGAAAAACCAACACAAAACATGAAGGAACCACAGCAAAACCATTTACTTGGAACGGTCAGTAAAAATTATAATTTTACGGAATCCCAACCCTCACCTTCACTTTCACTGTGGTTCATCTACACCTAGCTAAAAAGGAGCAACACACATAAAGGGAAAAGAATCCGAACCACCAACACGACAAACATTAAACAAGAAGGGCAAATGTAACTAAAACTGAACAACCCAAAAGGTGGAAGAACCTGAATAATCACCGCAAAAACATATATAATTATGGAAAGAATCAGAACCACCAACACAAAACATTAAGGAACCACAGCAAAAACTCCGACTTGGAACGTTCAGTAAAACTTACTGGTGGATTAAGTTTACTTTACTGGATCCCAAACCCCACCCTCACTTTCACTATGGTTCAAACAAGTATTTGTTTGGTCCGCGTGAAGGTTTTCTACCTCATCATTGGATCAACTCGGTAAACAAAAAGATCAAAATTAAAGCCAAGTTGACACCAGGATGATGGCCTCCTAATTCACGAGACACAAAATTCAAACAAGCACAGAGATGAAACAACGATGAGGACTACACAGCTAGAATTAACTGAAATGCTGGAGCGAAAACAAAACCATCAGTTAGACTCTGATGGGTCCGACAATAGACAGAGCAACATTACAGACCAACCAACATTTCACAAAATTAAATTCTTATTCTAAATTAGCTTTACGCTGGAACCGTAATAGAGGCTGAGACCTGACCCACCGGCGTGCAATTAAAGAGGGAAGCAAAGTTGTCAACCGTGATTGGGCTAACTACCATGCATGCCGTCTGTCGCATACTATTAATGTTGTACCCAATCTTTTTATATTTTTAAGAATGATTTTACGACAACTCTCGTTCTGTACCAAAGCTGTCTAAATTACTAACATTCTGTTTAACAACTACTAAAAGTCATATTTTAGGTGCTGTGAAAACAATATACACCTGTGGACACAAAAGCGTTCAAACTCCGATGAAGTACCTTTCAATGAATCTCTTTGAATCAAGTTAGTTTGACAAGCAAATGTCTTTCATCAAAGTAGTCTAAAACTAGATCAAGCAATATACTTTAATTGGTCTTATTGCGGCAAGCATTTTTTTTTCCATTTTAGATCTAATTGATATTCGAGATGTATTCTGATTGGACAGTGCAGTGTCTACAATGAAATATACCACACTTTGTGTTTTGAAATTTATTCCTGTCTTGCAGTTGACTTACTTGATGTTAGGAAATATTGAATGAAACATCAGATCAAAATGAAAAGAAGCTAATCAAAATTTGAACGGATCTGTTTCCAAACATCACGAAAACGCCTATATAATTTTTACCCCCTTGAATCCCACTTTTATATAGTAAAACTGGAGTTTACATGGGTATACCTTATTTTTCTTATTTCTGCTCTAAAATATAGATTGTGGGTACTCGTTAGAACCGCCTGAGGCGGTTCTAACGAGTACCCACAATCTATATTTTGAGCAGAAATAGGAAAACAATCATTATTTTTCATCTTATAATTCGGAGGTAAGGTTTACAATAAATTTGTGTAGGTATGTTTCGTTATAAGGTGTATATAAAGCCGCGACATTAACCAACAACTCAGCCGAACTTTGGAACTAACTGAAAAAAGAGGTTTCTTCAATCTGCATCATCAAGTGATAAACACACGCATTGTGCTGTTGTCGGAGAATAAGTTGAAAGTGACGTCAGCGAATGTTTTTGTTGTTAAGCACTGTCCATTGTTGCCAAAAGGTAACAACGCTTCGGATACGATAATTATAACGGTACAATCTGTCTTGCCAACCAACGAAGGGAGTGATAATGATAACGGTACAACCTGTCAAACCTACCTGTGATGTTTTACTCTTTTACGTCACTGTCAACTTATCTTCCGACAACAGTACTTGAACTGAAAAACATTTAAGTTTATTTTGTCTTCTAAAAATAGAACTGCTATTCTGAGACAGCGCGCAATACATATGCTTTGAAAAGGGACTCATTTATTATGGCGAAAGAGCGTAACGCGAAATCCGCCGTTTTTATGACGTCACTCGCAGATCGTTAGACGATATTTTCTCGCATCAAAAACGTTGCAAAAGGACCAGTGCAACGCTTTTGATGCGAAAAAAAAAGACTAAATGTATGTGTTACAGTCGATAGTACGGGCAGGATTTCAACACAATTATCGTGTTTAGTGTGCTCTAACATCCCCCTGCACTCACTTTTTTTTTCAGCAAACTAGTTGTCGGTATGCCACTTTCATTTGTCTGTTTAAAATGTTTGCATTGAGGTTTAACGTCCCCGTCCATACCATTTTGGTCATTTTGGAGACGTTACTTCCAATATCGTGGGACTGTTACCCGAGACACCACAAGCCATAAGCGGTCTGTGGTAAGTTTCAGAACTGCGTGGAACCACCATGCAGCCCAATTGGGCGGGGCCCTATGCCATATATCATGTGATAAAGTTTTAA
Source organism: Lucinisca nassula (assembly GCA_963580285.1). Classification (NCBI taxonomy): domain Eukaryota; kingdom Metazoa; phylum Mollusca; class Bivalvia; order Lucinida; family Lucinidae; genus Lucinisca; species Lucinisca nassula. Next base: position 137,742,706 of record OY757013.1, read on the forward strand.
CGATATATTGATTAACTAACGACGTCGTTAGTTTTGAACAGTTGGACCAAAAATGTCCAACAGGACTGTCAGCAGTGATACGAGCAATTTCACCTATTTATAGCAACATGATATGACAAATCCTGTAAATGGGTTTGTCGTTAACTGCGTCATATGTATATACATATATATTTAGTGTCCTTGCAAAATTGTATCGTTGCCTCAGAGAAATAAGATGCGTGATTGTGTTGTGTGTGGAAAACCAGTAAAAACTGATACTCCTCTGACATTTGTCATCATATCTGAAAATGTTATTAGCCAACCATCAGCCGTTAAAGGGCAAATTTGAGGGTTTGATTCGCCGCCTTAATTCTGCGTTAAGTTATTCATCATTTGTTTCAGTCCACGGTCCAGGTTGAAAAACTGTATGCAAAATTTTACCTGCTTTGGTAAAAGTTATGATTTCATTTGACATGTCTGACTAACTTCCTAGGTGGTGAATGGCCGTCGTTCTAATTGTGTCATTTACGAGCGTGTTTTATTGAATTGTATCGCATGATTCACCAGTGTTATTTATTTTCTGATCGATCCAACGCTCCCTTTGGTAAACCAGATATAGTTTGGTTTCCCAAATTGAGTCAGTATATCAACCAGAGAAATGGAGAAAAGAGATAGAAGAGATAAAAAAGGACATAAAAGTGAGGATGAAAATGAATGGAAATGTAGAAACAGAAGACATGACAACAATTCCCCTCCACATTTACCTGCTGCAAGAACTGCATGCCTTGCCCAGTGCCGCAAGATACTCGTCACCTTTGCCTCACCCAACATTTCCCGTGATGTGGAATACTTGCAAGTTCCCTGTACTGCTTTAGAGGAAAAGTAACAGCACGTATTTGTATTTTAAAGTAATTTGTGTTTAGGCGATCATGAGACAATTTTTTGTGTATTTGCCCTTGTGTGTGTGTGTGTGTGTGTGTGTGTGTGTGTGTGTGTGTGTGTGTGTGTGTGTGTGTGTGTGTGTGTTTTCTGTTTGTTTTTGTTTTTCTCTTTTAATACACAGTTTTATGCAGCCTGTGGCACGAAATGCTCACGCCTGAGGTTTTGGAACTTTGCAAACGAAATAAACCAACTCCCACCTATCGAGTTGACCAGCTTTTGAAGAGACACCGGCACACAGTTCTGCGGCTACTGTCATACCATCCTGATTTGAATGCCATTGAGACGATATGGGGAATTTTGAAAGGTTATATTGCCCGATGAAATTTACAGCTTCGCATGACAGATATCAAGGCTCTGATCGAAGAAGGCATTGGCAGCATTGTTCAAAAGGAATGGTCTGCTTGTTTAACACATGTCGAAATATTGAATGAAACATCAGATCAAAAGGAAAAAAGGACTAAATGTATGTGTTACAGTTGTTAGTACATGTACGGTCGGGATTTCAACACAATTATCGATTTTAGTGTGCTCTAACAACCCCCTGGACTCACGTTTTTTTTTTTTTCAGCAAAACAGTTGTCGGTATGCCACTTTCATTTGTCTGTTTAAAATGTTTGAATTGAGGTCTAACATCCCCATCAACACCATTTAGGTCATTTTGGAGACGTTACTTCTAATAGTATGAGGCTGTTACCCGACACTGAGATGAAATGACACCTCAAGCCATAAGCGGTCTGTGGATAGTTTCAGCACTGCGTGGAACCACCATGCAGCCCAATTGGGCGGGGCCCTATGCCATATATTCAATGATCAAAGTTTTAACGATATGTTAATTCACATACTGCGTCGTTAGTTTTGAACAGCTGGACCCAAAATGTCCAACAGGACTGTCAGCAGTGACACGATCAATATAATCTATTTATAGCAACACGATATGACAAAACCAGTAAAATGGGGTTGTCGTTAACTGCGTCACACACACACACACACACACATATATATATATATATATATATATATATATATATATATATATATATATATATATATATATATATATATATATATATATATATATATATATATATAGTTTCCTTGCAAAATTTTATGGTTGCTGAAACAACTCGTCTGATATTCGTCATCATTTCTGAAAATGTTATTAGCCACCCATCAGCCGTTAAAGGGCAAATTTGAGGGTTTCATTCGACGCCTTAATTCTGTGTTAAGTTATTCATCATTTGTTTCAGTCCACGGTCCAGGTTGAAAAACTGTATGCAAAATTTTACCTGCTTTGGTCAAAGTTATGATTTTATTTGACTTTATTATGAACAGGTGTCTGACTAACTTCCTAGGCGGTGAATGAATGTCATTTGACGTGTCACAAACAACAATTCTGATTCTAATTCCCGCATTTTCGTGTATATAAATATTACATTCTTGAGAGGGTGATAGTGGAAAATGTCACTATTATACCTAACAAAACTAATAAATAAGCTAACAAATTAAGGCGGTTCTTCTGTGGCGATTTATTTATGTTGTTGTTTGTTACTTACTGTGTGTATCACTTGTGTCTTTTAATTTTGGATGGTCATATGGCCATTTTGTGGGAAAGTAACTGTCCTTATGGCCTTCCTTTGTTTGGGTTTCCATTATGGTCTGGTCGCTTAATGTTTGTGTTTCTTTCCCTTTGGTGTCTTTGATGGGTGGAGTAAGTTGATTGTATCGATTCCTGATCTTTGTTTTACTTCTACATTTAATGAAAAATACAGGACAGCTCACACTCGACTTTTGGCGTAATGGCGTTCCAAATTATCGGATAACGTCGGCTTTGTACTGATGAAACACAAATTCAGAAGTTCAAACGTCGTTAGCATATAAACCTGAAGTGTGGGTATGCGTTTTCTTAATTACATCAATTAAATGTTTAAATCAAAAGAAACACTTTGGTACCAAAATTTCTCGACTTTGTTCGACACGTTTTTCCCCCAGCTCTCGTGAAGAACCGGACCATACGCGCAGCCAATTCCGCGCATGTGATAGTCGAAATTATCGCAGGGTGATAGTAAAATTATCGCCCTCGGGCCTATGGAAGTTTTGTATGGGAAAGTCACGTAAGGTATAATAACATGTTTTTGTTATTTATTTCCTGATCGACCCAACAGCCAGATGTAGTTTGGTTTCCCAAATTGTGTCAGTCGACACGTGAGAAAATAGAAAGAAGAGATAAAAAAGGTCATGAAAGTGTGGGTCAAAGTCAATGGAAATATTGAAAAAGAAGAAATAACAACGATTGCCCCCCATACTTACCTACTGCAAGAACAGCATTTCTTGCATACCAGACAAGGAAATCCGTGGTTTTACCCTGCAATAGAAATTTATGTTCTGACCCTGGTGTTCCGACCCCAAATCTAATATAATCGCGTGTTTGATACATACACTGGTTGATTACGACCTTGTGTGCGCCGTCGTTAAGGTTGACGTCACACACGATCCGTGACGTCACTTTACATTCCTGCAGTTTCAACACAATGTGGCGGACGTTGCTAACCGAAGTGACTGCAGCATTGAAATTCCGCGCTAAGAAATGGAAGGTATGCAAGAAAAAGAATCTTATATGGGTGTGAGGGGTGGATAGAAAAATCCGTCCCTCGGGATCACTGTCCGGCATCACGATGACCGGCATCACGATCACAGTGACCCTTGGGACGGATTTTTCTATCCATCCCCACACCCATATAAGATTCTTATTGCCTTGCCCAGTGCCGCAAGATACATGTCACATCTGCCTCACCCAACCACTCCCGTGACGTGGAATACTTGCAAGTTCCCTGTACTGCTTTAGAGGGAAAGTAACAGCACGTATTCGCGCTTGTGTGTGTGTGTGTGTGTGTGTGTGTGTGTGTGTGTGTGTGTGTGTGTGTGTGTGTGTGTGTGTGTGTGTGTGTGTGTGTGTGTGTGTGTGTTTTCTGTTTGTTTTTGTTTTTTCTCTTTTAATACACAGTTTTATGCAGCCTGTGGCACAAAATGCTCAAGCCTGTGCTTTTGGAACTTTTCAAACGAAATAAACCAGCTCCCACCTATCGAGTTGACCAGCTTTTGAAGAGACACGGGCACACAGTTCTGCGGCTACCACCACACTATCCTGATTTGAATGCCATTGAGACGATATGGGGAATTTTGAAAGGTTATATTGGCCGATGAAATTTACAGCTTCGCATGACAGATATCAAGGCTCTGATCGAAGAAGGCATTGGCAGCATTGTTCAAAAGGAATGGTCTGCTTGTTTAACACATGTCGAAAAGGTTGAACTGGACTATTGGAAAAGAGGTTGAATAACCACGTGGAATCTGATAGTGTCGTTAGCGATGATTTTGTTTGTTTACTTTGAGGTTTAACGTCCCCGTCAACATTGTAAAGGTCATTTTGGAGACGTTGCTTCCAATTCTGTGGGACTTTTACCCAACATTGAGATGAAATCACATCTCAAGCCCTGTCGCCCAATGAAACCAATAGGGTTTATTTGCATGAACGGTCCGCCTCGCACCGCGGTTCCTGGACAGGCTTAGATCCTCTAAGCGGTGTACCAGTACAAGTGTGCGGGTCGGATTCAGCTCTGTGTGGAAGCATCATGCAGCCCATATAGTTCTTCAAGCCCCTATGGGCGGGGGCCGAATCGTCAGCGATGATAGCGATGATAGCGACGAAGGTACAGGGTGATGAATCTACCGACACTGCTGAAGAATCAAAGCAATTTCGAAATATGAAATTCGGAAATTCAAGCTAATGTAAATCGCTGAAATGTTGAAAATAATTAATTACAAAATTACATACTAATACAAAAATCAAAGGAATAAAAAAAAAGAAAAAATAAAGAAAGAAAATCTAAGAATAAAAATCTAAACAAAACAAAACAAAAAAAGCAATGAAGAAAATATTAAATACTAAAAATAAATAAAAACAACAACCACAACAACAACAAAAAATAAATATAATAAAAGTAATCAAAACTATATGTAGGCTCAGAATATATGTGATATAATTCAGGTCGATGAATGTTTACTGAACATTACGTCACACGGGTCGGTCCATCTGCTGATCTGATACCGTTATCTAGGGATAACAATGACGGTATTCGACTGGTAGGTTTCGTAAATGCAAACTTCTAAAATAAAGGCTGAAATTCGTTCTCATGCGCAACAATAGAACTTATTGTTTGAATTATAAAAGATAGAAAATAAAAATATGACAAAAATTGTCGAGAAAAACCAAAACCTTACATAATAATTTGATGGTAGGCATCGTTTTGAATGTAAGATTACTGTACGCAAAAATGCTCGTGGATAACAAATAGCTGAGTGGTTACAGCATTAAAGTCCTCGGTGTGGTGAGGGCGAGGGGAGGAAGAGACACACCCACGGCGTAATTATTTTAAACCTTTTTTTTTCTATATTATTATACATATATTTTGAGCCTTGCTACAGCTCTACATATAGTTTTGATTTTTTTTTATTATAAATTATACATTTGGTTTTTTTTATTCTAAGATTTTTTTATTTTTCTTATTTTTTCATGTTTCCTTTGTTTTCTTTTAATATTAGTATGTAATACATTATTTTCAAACTACAGCGAGTCACATTAACTTGAATTTCATAATTTCACAATTTCATATTTCGAAATTGCATTACAAAAACAGTTTTGATTCTTCGGCAGTTTCGGTAGATTCATCACCCTCAGAAGCAGTCTCTGTACCTTCGTCGCTATCATCTCTAACGTCACTGTCAGAGTCCATGTGGTTAATTGTTCGCTCCGTTTCAGCCTCAACAGCGATGCCACTTTTACAATAGTCCTGTTCAGCGCCCCGCCCATTTGGGCTTGAAGAAATAGATGGGCTGCACGATGTTTCTACACAGAGCTGAAACCGACCGCACACGAGTACTGGTAAACCGCTTAGAGGATCTAAGCCTGCCCAGACAAAGCGGCGCGAGTCGGCCCGTCCATGCTTATAAACCCTATTGGTTTTATTGGGTGACAGAGCTTGAGATGTCATTTCGTCTTAATGCCGGGTAAACGTCTCACAAAATTGGAAGCAACGTGTCCAAAATGACCAATACAGTGTTGACGGGGACGTTAAACCTCAAATCAAACAAAACTATAGTCCTGTTCAGCCTTTTCGACATGCGTTAAGCAAGCAGACCATTCTTTTTCAACAATGCTTTCAATGCCTTCTTCGATCAGAGCCTTGAAATTTGAGATTCGAACCTATGATCTTTGGATAACTAGGTTGTTAAAGTTTATGTATCTAACCAACACCGCCACATGGTATTGCTGCAACGATGTTATATCAGAATTATATACACCAAAGATTTTATGAATTAAGCGAGATAAAAGTTGGTAACCCCTACATAACGGTTTCCGATTGAATAGTTCGTATGACGTAGTGTTCAGTATACAGTCATCGATCTATACAGTAGTCGGAGGATAAGTGGAAAGTGATTTTATAAGGACGGCGCAGGTTCGATATGTGCCTGTGTTGGCAACATTCTTTCGTGGAGGCGCCCCCCCCCACTCCATCGGGCCCCCCTCCATCGGGCTTGAAGAAATAGATCGACTGCATGATGCTTCCACGCAGAGCTAAAACCGACCCCAGCACGAGTACTGGTAAACCGCTTAGATGATCTAAGCCTGCCCAAGTAATGCTTATAAATAAGTTCTGAATAGTTAGATCCTTTGGAAGCAAAGAATACACCAAATAAACGAAAATAGCAGACTCGGTTTTATTGAGTCTGTTCATGACCAGTACTGAAATGTGCAACACCGACCACGCCCTCTAGCACCGGCTTAAGCAGAACTCTATTTTCAAAATAATTCTAAATGAACTCAATGATCCAAAACGATCAGAAAATATAATCTGCACTATGATGAATGTACGGGGAGACTTTTTACGGCCGCCACACGGCACAGCACCAGCTGCAGTGAAGATAAATAAGTTCTGAATAGTTAGACCTTTTGGAAGCAAAGTATACTATTGGTTTCATTGGGCGACAGGGCTTGAGATGTCATTTGATCTCAGTGTCGGGTAAAAGCCCCACAAAATTGAAAGCAACGTCTCCAAAATGACATTTACAGTGTTGACGGGGACGTTAACCCTCAAATCAAACAAACAAACAACACTTTAGTGGCGTTTGATCTTGAAATCTTTTCTACGGTCATTCTCCCCTTCCACAAATTGAAGAAGGGCAGTTGTCAGTTTCTGTACAGATTACCCGCTTATGTTGGGAAACTGTGGATATGAAAACTGACCGGCTCAAAAATGACCTAAACTTTTTGACCCTGGTTGTTTTCAGCTGTGTCCTGGATGGAGTCTTATGAAATCGTATCAACAGACATTATCATTGAGACATGAGACAGACGTTTATAGCTTTGTGAGAATGTAAAACTTTGATTTTTTGGGAAACCTGCATGAATCTAATGAAATCCGTGAAAGAAGTTTGTAGTAGCTCGTTTACAGCTTCGTGACATTTTTCCGTGTTTCTTCTCCTTAGCACATAAAAACAGAATTACTGATCTCAGCAGAAGAAAAGTGCATTGCAATATTTTAAACAATAAAAAGTATAATATTTTAAGAAGGAAAAAGAAAAAATTAGTAGAGAGGCTCGAACCCTCAACTAAAAAATACAAAATATTTGACGGGCTATTAGTCAGCCGTCTTTCCACTGCGCCAGGTTGGTTTAAACAATATTTATTACTTTCTCTGTACAAACTAACATTTAACAACAATTACAACAGTATACTACAGGATTTGAGAGTAAGCTAGAAGCTTATAATTATCATCTCCTGTAAACTCAATATGTATAATAACTACATTACGTTAGTGGATGTGGCTGAAAGTAATATAGAAAAAAAAGTACAAAAGAGAGAGAGAGAGAGAGAGAGAGAGAGAGAGAGAGAGAGAGAGAGATTAAGTTACGTCCTTCCCAACGAATGATATGTAATTTTTCAACAGCTGGAACTCCTGTTCTGACAGTCGTTAGATAGGTTACTGCTGCTAACAGCATGTTTGTTTGTTTGTATTGGAGTTTAACGGCCCAGTCAACACTATTTAGGTCATTTTTGAGCCGGTCAGTTTACCTATCAACACTTTCCTGGGCAGGCTTATACGTAAGCAGTTAACCAGTACAGTGCACATTCTTTCGCCAGAAACTGACAACTGCCCTTCTTGAATCAGCGGAAGGGAGAGAATGACCGTAGAAAAGATTTCATGATCAATCTCCACAAAAGAATGTTGCCGACCCACTAACAGCATGTATCATGTTCATTGGGAAGGGTAAGACAGATAGAGAAATATATACTGACCGATTTCGCCACCGTTAACTAACTGCTAAAATGATGCATGGTGTCGACAACTATGCTCGAAGCGTAAATGATTAGGCATCTAGTACAGTTCCTATGCAAATATGTGTGAATTTAGAATAAAATCTTGGACTTGTGTGAAAAGGTGATAGTTTTCGTCTGTTTTAAAGTTTTCTTTTCCAAAGAGAAAGTCGCGCGTATTATAGTTCTGTAGATCTTGCGGTAAGTATCTGTTTCTACTATTCATATATATGGGGCACACAAAGAAGAAATGATAGTAAGTAAGTAAGTGAGTAAGTAAGTAAAGACTTTATTTAGTGAGGGTAACAACATTTAGCACATACAAAAATACATGTAATAGCTAATCTTCCATGAGGCCCTCATGATACGGGCTTTCAAACCCTCCACAAGAACACGAGGGGCTTGGGATTATATTCTTACGATATAAGTGCGAATTTGAGGAGCTACATTCCATTCTTATTCGTGCCTGAAGTATTTGTCCGAGTCGAGACCCAGCGTTGTAATATGTTGGTGGTTTTTGGATATCCCTATTGAGTCGAAACTTAAAAGATGCTAGAGAAGGTGCCTGTTTTAGTTCTTCTGGTAAACTGTTCCACTCACGGATGGTAGATGGAAAGAAAGAATTGTAGAAAAGGTTAGCTTTTGCGTGAAAATTCTGGATGTGATTCTCATTTCTCAACCTATAAGGGGCAGTATATTGTACAAGGGGAGGCACGGTACCTCGGAGGTAGGTTGGAGCAAGTCCATTAATAATTTTATAGAGTGTTGCAAGTTTGTGTTTGCAGCGTCTAGTTTGGAGAGATTCCCATCCTAAGTCGGCTAACAGTTTTTCGATGCTACATAATTCCGTTGCGCCAGTGATAATTCTTGCTGCCTCGTTGTGAATGGATTCGAGTGCCTTTTTGGACTCGCTGGACGCATTGTCCCAAACTGAGTCGCTATATTCGATCAGAGGGCGAATGAAGCTAATATAAACTTTTTCGAGTGACTTCCTGTTAATTCTAAATTTGAGTGCTCTTAAAAGACTTAGTCTAGTCCATGCATTATCTGTTATTGTCTTGATATGTTCGTCCCAGGTCCCCGTTTGTGAAAACGGTTGAAGGTTGCGCCAGATTGAAGGTCTAACACGTATATAACAAAATCGCATTATAGAGAATATTACCGACGCTTGCTTACCTTTCGACAACAGTGGACTATGCTCAACAACAAAAACATTCGCTGACGTCACTGTCAACTTATCCTCCGACAACAGTACCTGGGTTACCTTAAATATTTAAGTATAATTTCCTTTGGTTAAGTAACGGCTTAAACGAAAGAAATTCTTTGAAGTTCACTTTATACGACAGTTAAGTAAATACTTAGTTTAAGTAGGAACTTAAGATTTAAGTATGTATTGTAATCCTGGGCCCACTACGACCTTGACATTTGAGGTACCAACTTGGGTCATCCACGCAACACATCGTCTCATGGTTGTTAACATTTTTGCTAAGTAATTTCAAAAATCCATCAAAAATAAGAGTTATTGACAGAACACAAAAAGACCCCCTTTTTTACCTTTAACCTCTATGTATGACCTTGACCTTTCAGGGACCAAACTGGGTCATGCGTGCAACACATCATCTCATGGTGGTTAACATTTCTGCCAAGCAATTTCAAAATCCATCTAAAAATAAGAAAGTTATTGACCAAACACGAAAAAAGGCCCCTTTTTTACCTTTGACCTCTATGTATGACCTTGACATTTTAGGTACCAAAATGAATCATGCATGTAACACATCGTCTCATGATAGTTAACATTTTTGCCAAGTAACTTTAAATTCTATCTAAAAATAAGCGAGTTATTGACAGAACCCGAAAAAAGGCCCTTTTTTTACTTTCGACCTCTTAGTATGACCTTGTCCTTTGAGGTACCAATCTGTGTCATGCATGCAACACATCGTCTTATATTGGTTAACATTTCTGCCAAGTAATTTGAAAATCCATCTCAAAATAAAAAAGTTATTGACCAAACACGAAAAAGGCCCCTTTTTTACTTTTGACCTCTAAGTATGACCTTGACCTTTGAGGTACCGACCTGCCTCATGCGCACCACACATTGTCTCATGGTTGTTAATATTTCTGCCAAGTAATTTTAAAATCCATCTCAAAATAAGAAAGTAATTGACCAACCACGAAAAAAGGCCCCTTTCTGACCTTTGACCTCTAAGTATGACATTGACCTTTGAGGTACCGAGCTGCCTAATGCGCACCACAAATCGTCTTATGGTTGTTAATATTTCTGCCAAGTAATTTTAAAATCCATCTGAAAATAAGAACGTTATTGACCGGACACGATTTGCCCATACATATATACATACCCACAAACTTCCAAGGGAGATAATTAAAAAAGTATAAATGCGAGAGTTATAGTTCTTGAGCACTGCACGTCGTCTAATGCTGATTAATATTTATATGAAGTTTCGTGAAGATAGCTCGAACGGTTTTCAAGTTATAGAGCGGACACGAATGTGTGACAGACGGACAGACGGACTGACGGACGGACGGACAGACAGACGCCCGGGGGGGGGGGGTAAACAATATGTCTCTCCGAAAAAAAAATTTGGGGGGGGGGGGGAGACATAATGAGCTATTGGTGTTTGACTAAATTTATGCGATGGTTTACTGAATTTATGCGATGGCTAGGTGATGACACTGCGAGGGCTTCACGTAGTCGTGCTGCCTTGTTCAGACATTTGTACATTTTTTGTTTTTGTTTTGTTTTGTTGTTGTTTTGGTTTTTGGGGCGATGGCCCCGAGAGTGAAACTGTCTTGCTGCAAAATGCCTCCAGCCCCCGCCCATAGGGGCTTGAAGAAATATATGGGCTGCATGATGCTTCCACGCAGAGCTGAAACCGACCCGCACACGAGTACTGGTAAACCGCTTAGAGGATCTATGCCTGCCCAGGCAAAGCGGTGCGAGTCGGCCCGTCCATGCTTATAAACCCTGTTGGTTTCATTGGGCGACAGGGCTTGAAATGTCATTTCATCTCAATGTCGGGTAAAAGTCCCACAAAATTGGAAGCAACGTCTCCCAAATGACCTTTAAAGTGTTGACGGGGACGTTAAACCTCAAATCAAACAAAACAAAAAAAAACAGCAAAATGCCTATTTTGAACAGGAAACCCAAAACGGGTAATTGGCAAACAGTGCAGATCCAGATCAAATGCCGCCTTCTGCGGCGTGTCATCTTGGCCTACGCTGTTTCCATATAATTAACTATTTTCAAATTACATTTTGAAGAAAAACAACCGGCCATCTTAAATTTTGAAATGATCTTGTGCTCATATAATGTAGCAGATTCCATTCAGTACAAAATGGGTTAAAAGTACTCAGTTATTGAAAATATAGCAGAGTTCAATTATATTCTAATAGCGGGTGATGGTAAAACAGTGCAGGTCCTGACCAAATGCCGCCTTCTGCGGCGCCTGATCTGGACCTACTCTGTTTGCAAACAGATTGTGAAGACATCCCTAAATTTTGAAATGATCTTCTGCTTCCTTAGATAGCAGATTCCATTCAGTATGAAATGGGTATTCTATAGGGTATTAGAAAGTATTATATTCTGCCTGGTTAAGAATACACATATGTCATTTACGGCCTCCGCCCATCGGGCTTAAGAAATAGGTGGGTTGCATGATGTTTTCGCGCAGAGCTGAAACCAACCCGCACACGAATACTGGTAAACCGCTTAGGGGATCTAAGCCTGCCCTGGCAGAGCGGTGCGAGTCGACTTTCCATGCTTATAAACCCTATCGGTTTCATCGGGCGGCAGGGCTAGAGATGTCATTTCATCTCAATGTCGGGTAAAAGTCCCACAAAATTGGAAGCAACGTCTCCAAAATGACCTTTGCAGTGTTGACGGGGACGTTAAACCTCAAATCAAACAAACAAACATATGTCATTTTTGGGGTGTTTCTGATCAATAAAGAAGTTATTTTTGTTATAGAAAATATATTATCGCATTTCTTTGACGACATTAAACTGGCTAGTGCTTTTTAGAGCATGCACAATCGAACAAGTGGATTTTAAGGAGAGACCAATCTAATAACAGCGGTTGAGGGTAAAACAGAACTACTATATTCTTTAAAACACGAATTGACAAAGACAATAAACATTTGACCTTCGTGGGGTGGGTCTTCTGGCATTTGTTTTGTCATGCCAAAGATTGTCATCGATCATGAAGTTGCTGGCGACTACCGTGGTAATAGGACGTTTCGTGCTGGAGATGTTTTGCCCCAAATTGTCACAAAACCGGGACGCAATTGTTCCTATTCCGCAATTACAATGTATTCTACCTAAGTGTTCTAAGTGGGGATAGGTAATGGAGAATCAAGTGACAACCATTTTATTAATACTTTATTAATATAGGGGATGGTGAAAGATACCACTTTAGAAACTATTTGCAACAGATTCTGGTTGCTTTGTTTCTGATGTTCTTGTAAACATCGATATATCATTTATAAATTTATATAGTTTAAATACTTGCAGGAAATGATAAAGAAAATAAACTTTTTTTTCTAAATGGAAATTAATAACAACCACAACAACAATGAAAACAATTTTGGTGACCAAACAGTCCCTCAGTACCTGGGCTTCTGTTAAGATTTCTGCTTTGGATCGAAGATATGAAAACCATGTACAAATTTTCTGTGTCAGATTAGCTAGTTCCATCAAATTAGGCCTCATCAGTGACCCTAAATATATTCTAGCCCTATTTAGACTACTATATTCTTTAAGCCTGATGTAAAAAAAACTACTAACAAGATGCAAAATTTGCCTAATACTATCCAAAGATTACAAACCATCGCCCCATCAGCACTGTCAGTGCTTTGATTTCGCATTGTCTTCGGGTGGCGAAAATGCCCCGTTGGCACAGATAATCGCACGAACTTGAAGAAAACGATCTGACAAGAACCAAAACAAAGGGCTTAATGCAAACACGAATTGACAAAGACAATAAACATTTGACCTTCGTGGGGTGGGTCTTCTGGCATTTGTTTTGTCATGCCAAAGATTGTCATCGATCACGAAGTTGCTGCCGGAGCCTGAAAAGCCCACCGGTGGTCATATAATGGCTTAAGTGACTCAAGACCGTGTGTCCATCTGGTGTGTCCATCATGACGCCTGCACAATTACCATTGCATCTTGTTATCGGCACGATTTCCCAAGACATAGCTGAACTCCCAGATATAACATCTTAAAGATCATTCTTGTCGATTCATATGAAAGTCGGCCCCGCCCATCGGGGCTTGAAGAAAAGGATGGGCTTAATGATGCTTCCACGCAGAAGTGGAACCGACCCGCACACGAGTACTGGTAAACTGCTTAGATGATCTAAGCCTGCCCAGGCAAAGCGGTGCGAGTCGGGCCGTCCATGCTTAAAAACCTTTTGGTTTCATTGGGCGACAGGGCTTGAGATGTATTTCATCTCACTGTCGGGTAAAAGTCCCACAAAATTGGAAGCAACGTCTCCAAAATGACCTATACGGTGCTGACGGGGACGTTTAACCACATATCAAACAAAACAAACAAGCCAAATGAAAGAAAACTTGGAAGAAAAGGGCATCTATTTTACAATGGCGATAAACGGCGGGGATGTTTTTACTAACCATGAAGAAGTTTCAACAAATCATAGGACCTGCTTGTACATTTCGATAGGCAAACAGGCAGATAGCCTACCTTATGGTGAGGAGCCATCCCCATTGTAACACTCTAACCAAGCTGAAGTTATCAATAAAGTAACGTTTGTTTTTGTTTCAGTTGAGGTTTACATCCCCGTCAACACTTTCGGTCATTTTGGAGACGTTGCTTCCAAATTGTGAATTTTTTACGCGACATTAGAGTGACATCTCAAGCCCTACCGTTCAAACAAACCAATAAGCTTTATATGCACAATCGGTATGACTTACATCACTTTGTCTTGGCAGACTAAGATCTTTTAAGCGGTTTACCAGTACTTTCGGCTCTGCTTGGAAGCACCATGCAGCCCAGTCGATTTCTCCAAGCCCCGATGGGCGTTGATCTTCATTTGTTACTTACCAATGGGCATTGACGATTTGAACCTGAGACCTTTGCATGATCGTGGCAAGCTCGGACTTAATACTGACCCACAAGTCACCGAGTTACCAGAGTGGCCAGAGGAACAGACAGAATCCTTAAATTGTGTTATGCGGCCTCTTAGACTATCAATATCGCACAATTATATGGAGGATCTTACATGAGTGTTCATGTATTATTGAATTTATTAAACGAGTTGGGGAAAAGGGATAAAATGCGAGGCTTTACCGAGCATTTTATCCCTTTTCTTCAACGCGTTTAATAAATTCAATAATACATGAACACGAACGCAAGATTCTATTTATCATATGACATTAAAAACGCATTTTATTCACAATTGTTTACAAAAAATATCAATACTCCCCCATTAGTAAATACAACTTCGTTAAGGACGTCGTACATGTAACGTTCCGGGGCGTATCTAGCTAATTTGCATATTTAATCCACTAGTGGATTATCGAAAATATTACATGGAGTTATTACTCTCTCAGACGCGACGTCATATGATAAATAGGTATATGTTACGAAGGACTTGACGGATTTGCTTTGCTTTCATATCATATTCAATATGAACTATATCGTGAGTAGGCTTTCCGATCAGGGACACGTATTACAGGGGATTGGAAATAAATCAAAGCACTGAGAGTACTGGTGGGTCGATCGTCTCTGAGTGTAGGTTGGGAAAAATAGTTCTGAGCTGAGAATCGAACTGTTCGTTTAACTTTTAGCAAGCAAAGTAGAGCTGATCAGACATCGCGTTATGTGGCGTCTGATTATGTAGATTCTGTTTGCCAATGCCCATGTGTACGAGCACAGTCCACCCGCCCTCGCCCATCGGGGCTTGAATAAATAGATGGGCTGCATGATGCGTAACACTGGAAGTAACGTCTCCAAATGACCTATCAGTGTTGATGGGGACGTTAAACCTTAAATCAAACAAGGAAACGGGATGGGAAACTTTAGAAGAGCGACGGCAAAATCATAAGCTTTGTTTATTTTATAAAATGTCAACTGGTCTGTCCCCTAACTATTTAAGCTCACTAATTCCTCCCATTTTTGACGATACAACACCCTATAATCTACGGGACTCCCATAATATAAGGCCCCCCATGGCCAGAACGCAGCTATATTACAATTCCTTTATTCCAGCAACTATAAGATTGTGGAATGATACATCTTCTGACGTCAGAGAATCGACATCAGTTTCAAGCCTGAAATCAAATCTCAGTAAAAATAAAAATAAACCGCCAAAGTATTACCACACGGGCCAAAGGGGTTTACAAATACAGCATACTAGACTAAGAACGAATTGTAGCATTTTAAAACATCATCTTTTTTCAAAAAATATTATTGATGACCCACATTGCATATGCGGAGCCATCGAAACATTTTTTCTTGGAATGCCAACCGTTTGATATTGAAAGAATTGTTTTATTAAATAATCTAAGTCCAATTTGTACTCCCAACCTAAAATCTATTCTTTTCGGTGATAATAGTTTAGACAATCATGTCAATACCCAAATATTCCTAGCAGTTCAGAAGTATATACTTGAGAGTAAACGTTTCAAAACATGAGGATACATATGAAGTCTTTCTCTTTCCATCTCTCTCTCTCTCTCTCTCTCTCTCTCTCTCTCTCTCTCTCTCTCTCTCTCTGATATTGTTAAGTCAATGTTCTATCACATTGTGTATATCTACATACTTGATTTAAACTGATGTTATCTTAATGTATGTTCTCACCGGTTTATTGCAATGGTTATGTAATTTTCGGGAAACAGATTCATATAAGTCGATCGACTTCTTTCTGGATCCCTTCATATACTGTATATTGTAATGAACATTAATACATATTGTATGTTTGTATTATGCATGTATTATGAATAAATATGTTTAAACCAAATCAAACAAACGAGCACAGTCCAGAATTTTCTTCTTACGCTACGCTCTGACGTCTTAGAGCAGTACTTGGATTTTGTTCAACAGAGTGGGAAGGGTGCAAACGCAGCCCCCTCTCATCTTTTGGAGTTTTTTTCAGAGTCATACAGTTTTTCACCCTTTGCAAAATTCCTGAAATTCGCATCCTCAACCCGCCCCTTTTCAGAGTCTGCGTAAGGCCATGAATCATGTTCAAAACTGTTGTTGCATACATATGGCGAACAGTGCCGACCTGATAAAAAGCAATGTACTCTATATCTGATCTTGGTCTACGCTGTATATCTAATAACGGTAACACCTATGAAGTCTGAGCTACTCATTTTTGCACTGGTTCCAAAATGAGTGCGAAAAGTCTATTTTTACTCGACTTGGCATACATTTGTATAACAGTTTTATAAATAGAATGTTCCGAAAGACGTCACGTGACATCGTGGCCTGGTTTATTTTATTACGTGATCAACCTGGCACTCTTACACTATTTCGTTTAACCATCAAATGCCACTATTTAAGCAAACAGTGCAGTGCCTGTGCAACCTGCTGATGCCACATTCCGCGGGGTCTGATCGCGATTCCTGTCAAGACTCAAAAGATAGCTCTTGTTGCATCGATAAAAATAGCGCATCGTTTCAAGTTCTATTAATAAAACATAATATTGGTTTTCCCAAATCAGTGATGGTCTCTATAGATAGCTCCTGTTGCATCGATAAAAATAGCGCAACGTTTCAAGTTCTATTAATAAAACATAATATTGGTTTTCCCAAATCAGTGATGGTCACGTGGACAACTGCATTAATTCCGTTTGGCCATGTAGTAAATTTGGGTCGATCGTAAACCAATCGACCCAAAAATAGTAGGTCCAGGGTTTTATCCTGCCGAGTGGGTATACTTACAACTGTTGAGAAGCAATGCTATTTTATTATATCCAAAAGTTGTTGCTGAGTTTTCCGTTTGGAAACACGATGGGGTACATGTACCTGTACGTTGCAAAATTCAATATTACCACAGTTGAAGTCTCCACCTACCAAAATTTGACATTATCCTAGCCAAGAATGAATTGAAACATCACGAAAACAAGCCTATATAATTATGACCCCCATGAACCCCACTTTTATGCAGTAAAACTGGGGTTTAAAGAGGGTAAACATTATTTTTCTTATTTCTGCTCTAAAATATAGATTGCAGGTACTCGTTAGAACCGCCTCGATTAGGCGATTCTAACGAGTACCCACAATCTATATTTTGAGCAGAAACAAGAAAAATATCACAATTTTTCATCTAATTTTTTTTTTTTTTCGTCCATAAAGGTTACAATGTATATAGGCGTGTTTTCGTAATGGCTAATCTGGATCAATCTGGTCTAGTGGGCGGTAAAAATAGACAAGGCACAAAGTCCTACATCCAATGATGTTCAACTTACAGCGAACAATTTCACAGTCGGTGTCCATCTCTGGATTTTCTGTGCAGAGCAGGTCTCTTTTGAATGCCACGAAGACACCACCATGGGCATCTACAAAAACATGCTCTATAAAAGGGTTATCCTATGGCAGCAAAGAATGCACCACTAAACTGAAAAGTATGGAGTGTACATGGTTTCTCGGCCAGACTAGCTAGTTTTGGCCAATTAGGCCTCATCAGTGACCCTCGGGTATTGTCAAAATTCCACAAGAAAGGAATGGAAGGACAAGAAAATATAAACTACACTATGATGAAGGGCAGGGAGACTTTTTACGGTCGGCTCACATTTCCTTAACATCAATTGCAGTGACGTTAAATATGTTTTATGAAAGGGTCATCCTTTGGAAGCAAAGAACTCTGTCTTTTCGGGTGGCCTCAAAGGTGTCTGGAAAATCTCAGAATTTTAATATCTGGGGAAAACCAGGACTCGTTCCCCAAAATGAGATCTGGTTTAGCCGAGTCAATTGTAGTATGAAGTGCAGCCCTTTTATTCTTAAATGATTGACAATTCATAATCAAAATTCTGAGGGGATGGTTAAGGACGCCATTTTCATCCAAGTTTATCTTCTCTTGGTTGATGCACAATGGACGATGAGGCTGCAGTGGATGGGCCAATATTGCCTTGTATCGGACTGTCAGGTTTGTCAGAGATTATAGTGTACTGGCTACTGTTTTATGCAAAACCGTGATATTTCTCATATTTATACAGCAAACATAGGTTGTGGACATTCGTTAGAACCGCCTCATTGATGTGGTTCTAACGAGGTCTTGAAGCAGAAATAAGAAAAATAATGTTTACCCACGTACACCCCAGTTTTCTCTATATAAAGTTGGGTTTATTGGGGAGGGGTGTTCATTTCACGGACTCGTAATTTGCTTCCCTTGAGAACGGGTTTTCTTGCACACTAGATACGGAAATCCATAGTTTTAGCTTGGGATAGCAATTCTGTTCTAACCCTGGTGTTTTTACCCAAAATCGAATATTCTCGCGGGTTTGATTAATGCACTGGTTGAATACGACCTCATATGCACCGTCGTTAAGGTTGACGTCACAGCACATTACGTGACGTCACTAAATATTCATGTGTAATCACAATATGGCGGACGTTGGTAAACGAAGTGACAGCACCATTAAAATCCGCGCTAAGAAATGGACGGCATGAAAGAAAAAGAATTCTATATGGGTGTGAGGGGTGGATAGAAAAATCCGTCCCTCTGGATCACTGTCTGGTATCACTCGGCAAGCCTCGTGATGCCGTACAGTGACCCCCGGAACGGATGTTCCATCCACCCCTCACACCCATGTAAGATTCTTATATTCTCTTTAATAACCCTCACCTCGCTTAACCCGAATATATCCATTTTTGAAAATAGTATAGATACAGATCAGCTTCTCGGAATCCAGCTCATCAGGATTTAAACTGTCTTTCATTCTGATTCTGCAACCGTGTTAAAAATTGAAACCATGCAACAAAAATGGTTGAAATC
Source organism: Lucinisca nassula (assembly GCA_963580285.1). Taxonomy (NCBI): domain Eukaryota; kingdom Metazoa; phylum Mollusca; class Bivalvia; order Lucinida; family Lucinidae; genus Lucinisca; species Lucinisca nassula. The sequence continues at coordinate 137,761,973 of OY757013.1, forward strand.
GGGGAGGAGTGTAGCATATTGAAATATTCAGCAATGTCATGGTTAAAAGAAAGAACTTAAAATAGCCATCGGAAGAGATGGCAAATCCCCCGACCAAAAGACAATATGACCTTCAGAAGATTGTTCACCAATAAAACGTGCACCAGAATTAAACCAGCAATATATCACAAACGTTTTGGAGTTATGGCCATCACAAGATTATACTGTCAGGCGAGATTACTCAAAAACCAGGGCACTCAGAATTGTGGTTCTTGCGCATTACATGCTTGCTTAAGCTCATATATTTCTGTACGAATTACCATTAAAATATGTCTCAAAGGGTATTGGAGATATGGTGATCACAAGCTGGTCATAGTGTTATATTGGAAAGGTAGATAACTCAAATACCACAACACCAAGAGTTGTGGTTCTTGCACATAATACCCCTTCTGTACCTTGTATACAACTGCACCAATTTCCTTCAATATATCTCAAAGGGTGTTGGAGTTATGGCCATCACAAGGTTATATTGTCAGGGGGAGATAACTAAAAAACCAGAGCACCCAGATTTGTAATTCTTGACCTTGACAAACCTGCTGTACCTCATGTACATCTGCATCAAGTACCACCAATATGTCTAAAGGGTATTGGAGGTAGGGTGATCACAAGGTGGTCATACTGTTATATTGGAAGGGGAGATAACTCAAATACCATAGCACCCACAGTTGTGGTTCTTAGGCATCAAGTGCCGTCTCAACCTTGTATACAATTGTGCCAAGTACCATCAATATATCTCAAAGGATATTGGAGTTATGGCCATCACAAGGTTATATTGTCAGGGGAGATAATTCAAAAACCAGGGCACCCAGAGTCGTGGTTCTTGCACGTGATACACCTGCTTAACCTCATGTACCACTTTACCAAGTACCATCAATATATCTCAAAGAGTGTCGAAGATGTTGTCATCATAAGGTAGTGCTTCTATTTTATTGGAAGGGGAGATAACTCAAAAACCATGGCACCCAGAGTTATGGTTCTTGTGCATGAAACATCGTCTCGGCCTTGTGAATAATTGTGCCAGGTACCATCAATATATCTTAAAGGGTATTGGAGTTATGGCCATCACAAGGTAGTCCCGCTATTTTATTTGCAGGGGAGATAACTCAAAAACCATGGTAACCAGAGTTGTGGTTCTTGTGCATGACACGCCGGCTCGGCCTTGTGAACAACTGTGCCAAGTACCATCAATAAATCTCAAAGGGTATTGGAGTTATGGCCATCACAAAGTAGTCATTCTATTTTTTTAGAAGGGGAGATAACTAAAAAAGTATGGCATCCAGAGTTCTGGTTCTTGCGCATGACACGCCGTTTCAGCCTTGTGAACAATTGTGCCAAGAACCACCAATGAATCCTAAATGGTATAGGAGTTATGGGCATCACAAGGTTGCGTCTACGGATGGACGGACGGACAGACGGACGGACGCCAGGCTGATCGCTATATCCCCCGAACCTATTCCGTCCTTGGATAAAAAGTAGACCTTTCTTCAAGCAGCCTTCATGAAGTCATTTCCTTAGTACACTTAAGGGATAATAGGTACAGGTGAGGTCATACCCCTACTGACTATTTCCACAGACTGAATGAAAAAGAAAAAGATTCGAATCTCCAAAATCTCTGAAATAACTGTGTATCAGTAGGATTGCTGTTTTATAATAACAGCACGGAGAACGTACTAGGCGCTCCCAGCAGGCACAAGTTTGAGTCAACGTAAAAACAACGCTGTAAACGTTGTGTTAACGTTCAATCAACGTTATATGCCGATTGGGCTATCTCGAGATCTGCAAAGGACGGCCAGTTGTCTATAGAGAAGTCGTTGGTTCAAGAATAAAATAAGAATGTGGTTCCTCGTCACGACTTTCCCCTTCTTGTATAGTGAACGCTGTCGGTTTTGACTGGTTTGAATCCGGGGTATTTAAACGATTGACAGAAGAATAATCATAGATAGCAGATTCCATACGATCGCAGTCATTGTTTTCATTTTCGGCTGCAGATGCATCATTAGAAACTCGACTGGCAGGTGGATACATGGTTGCTATGGCATTTTTCCTTTTTGGTTCGAAACTCTTATCTGGCAGATTTATATGAGAATATTCATCGTCATCCCTTCTGAGGTGCTCGGTGTACTTCAAGTTCTCCTGAGAGGGCAGTGATTTTGATTTAGCGTATCTAGCTGGCGTCACATTACAATACGTTGGTTCTCTATGAAGTTTGTGGTCATTTAAATGGTCGTATGTATCCATTTCATCACATATTGTTTTAACTTGGGGTTGCAAATCTTCAGCTGGCAATGACCTTGATCTATGTCGTTGCTGATGTCCTAAATTGAGTTTGCTTTGTCCGTAACCATTCTTTAGTTCTAGACTCCCTAGGCGATTATACCTTTCTTCTGAATCAGAGTCACTTTCATTGTCACTTAAACCACTTCCATCTTGTGAATATCCCAAATTATTGTAGTCAAAGTCAGCAATCGTTTTATCCATTGCCTGAAGTGCTATATCTATGCTCTTATTTAAGTTGCTATAGCAACCATCATCAGTGTGAGTTTGATCGGTCTGATTAATACCATGCGTGTTATGATTTGTGTGTGCGTGGTGATCTAGAGTTAGGTGTGAATAATTGGTATCACTGATTTTCCTTCCACCGATTTTAATATGGGAGTAATCGTCTTGCGGTAACTGAGACTTTTTACTCGCAGGCACTTCATCATCAGCTACGATATCATACTCGTCTTCTTCCTTTTCAAACTTCTCCGAGTCTACATCGAGTGCTGTGTCAAAGACTGCATCAAGTGTTGCTTTATCTGTTGAGGATGAACTCAACTTTGTTTCGTAATGATGATCAGTTGTGCCAACGGGGTCTGGTAATATCTGGATATATGCTGGTTCTCCTTTAATAGGATCACTGACTTCTTTGTTTACTGTGTAACTTAAATTCCTTTTTACACTTAGCTTTTTACTTGTCCTGGTTTTACGTTTCTTTCTGAAAAGAAATACAAAAAAAACAAGAGGAGCGTGAGGTCCTGATCGCTCCCCTGAGCCCAGAGTATTTTGGTCTCTTTGTTCCTCATCTGAGTGAGTACATACTGTCATTTCCAAATCACAACAGTTTTCGAGAAATACATTTTTAATAACCCATTTCCCAGTCAAAAGACTGAGGGACGGAATTTGACTTTGTTCAAAACTAGGTCAATGTCGACCTAGTGTCGTCAGTGGAGCAAATTTGGTTGTTTTCTGTCACCTAAAGATACATACCTAGTTTAAAGGCAATTGGTCAAGAGGTTCTGGAGAAGAAAATTTTAGTTTTTTCCATATTTGGGCTTGTCGCCATCTTTGTCATGTGACCTAAACCGTTAGAATAAACTATCATTCTACCAGTGTCAGGAAGCTGCAGATAAAATTAAAATTGGCTCTAAAGATTCAGAGAAAATGTAATTTGAATTGTCATTGCACCTGCAATCCAAGTGACCTGCAGCAAAGGTCATCGAATGACCTTGACCTTTGACATACAAAGACATTCATATTGCACCTACTCCAATGTCATAAAGCGACAGGGCTTGAGATGTCTTTTCATCTCAATGTCGGGTAAAAGTCCCACAAAATTGGAAGCAACGTCTCCAAAATGACCTTTACAGTGTTGACGGGGACGTTAAACCTCAAAACAAACAAACAAAACAATGCCATAAAGCACAATAGTTTTCGAAAAATGCATTATTTTACCATTTTCCCTTTCCAAAGCCTTAGGGACCATACTGTAAAATTGGTCAGGATCAACTAGTTTTATTATTTCAACAAATCCGGTAGTACATAATCATCTAATGCTACATAAAAAGCTTCGAAAAAAATTGGCCCAGCACTTCCAGAGAAGATATTCTATAGATTTTTACCATATTTTGACACGGGGGTTGTCTTGGTCGTGTCCCCTGGACCATTCAATCAAGATTTCATTCCCTGATTGTCAGCGCTACAGAAAACAGCGTGTTGTTGTTAATGGTGAATCTTCAGTATGGGCGCCAGTTTTGTCTGGAGTCCCACAAGGGACTGTTCTTGGTCCTCTATTGTTCTCCCTGTACATCAATGATATTTCCACTGACATTGACTCAGAAATAAGACTGTTCGCAGATGACTGTGTTTGTTACCGGGAAATTAGAGATACAGATGACTCACTGAAATTTCAGGCTGACATAGATAGATTAGGATGTTGGGCCAGAAAATGGGGCATGAGATTTCAACCAGTTAAATGCAATATTATGCAGATAACAAGGAAGAGATCTAATAAAGTTGAGGCTTCTTACACCTTAGAGGGAACGGTCCTCGAAAATGTGAATTCCATTAAATACCTTGGTGTGACAATCACTCACGATTTGAGATGGAATACACACATTAGCAATATGTGTACAAAGGCGAATAGAACACTTGGTTTCATGAGGCGAAATCTTCATCAGTGACCTCAGGATGTGAAAGAGACAGCATACAGGGGACTTGTTTGCCCAATCTTGGAATATGGTAGTTGCATCTGGGACCCAAGCGGAGTGGTCCTTAATGAAGAAATTGAAAAAGTTCAGAATAGAGCTGCTAGATTTGTAACTGGAAACTATTGCTTTGAAACTGGGAGCATGACTGGAATTCTAGGAAAATTAAGATGGGAGTCTCTGAAGAAAAGGAGAAGAGACAGTAGGCTCATATTCTTTTACAAAGGTCTAAAGGGTGCTGCCAGCATTCCAACAGATGACCTTGTTCCCCCGGCTAGGCACTGTAGAAAGCACCATTCAATGACGTTTCAGACCCTTACTGCAAGAACGGATATTTATAAAGAATCGTTTTTCCCCTGAACCATTAGAGATTGGAATGCCCTTCCCGATTCTATTATTTTGACGGCTGAAGGTGCTGAGGATTGTGTAGCTAAGTTTACATCTTTGGTTAGAGCTAGGGACTAACTTCCCATATCACAGGTCCTGGTGTATGAATGTCATTTGACGTGTCACCAGTAACAATTCTGATTCTAATTCTGACCAAACAAAAGTGAAGATCGATACAATTAACCCACAGCTTCCATCAGAGACATCAAAGGGAAAGAAACACAAACAGGAAACAACAGACCATAGTGGAAACATCAATAGCGGAAAGCCAAAAGGACATATACTTTCCCACAAAATGGCCAATAGGCTATCCAAAACAAAATACTTTAAGCGACACAAACACCCAAAGATAAACCGCAACAAAAAAAAATAAACTGCGACAGAAAAACTGCCTTGGAACGGTCAGTGAAATGAATTCCACTGGGTGCGTAAATCGATTTTACGTGGCCAATATCCTCGCCCTTACTTCCGTCGCGACAATCGGCCCAGTGGTTCTAGAGAAGATTTTAAGGTTTTTAGCATAATTGGGCATGGCGGCTATTGACCTTGTGACCTGGACCGTTCGAACAAACCTTCGGTTCCCCACTGTTAGAATTTATTTTATTTATTTATTTGATTTGAGGTTTAATGTTTCTGTCAACACTGTATAGGTAATTTTGGAGACGTTGATTCCAATTTTGTGGGACTTTGACCCGACATTGAGATGAAATGACATCTCAAGCCCTGTCGCCCAATGAAACCAATAGTGTTGTTAAGCATGGACGGCCCGACTCGCACGGCTTTGCCTGGGCAGGCTTAGACCCTCTAAGCGGTTTACCAGTACTCGTGTGCAGTTGGTTTCAGCTCTGCATGGAAGCATCGTGCAGCCCATCAGTCTATTTCTTCAAGCTCCGATGGGCGGGGCCCGACCCACTGTCAAAAGGTTGCATATAAATTTTAAATGGAATTAGCCCAGTAGTTTCAGAGAAAATATAGGCCTGCAATGTATTTTGAGATGTTAAAGGACCTGCTATCCAAAAGACCTTAGGCCAAAGTCACCAATAGCATTCACAGACATTCCTTGTATACCTATTCTAATGTCAAAGACCATAATATGTTTCGGAAAATGGATTGTATTACATTTTTCCTATTGAAAACCCTAGGTAACCAAATTTGAAAATTGCGTAAAATAGGTCAAGGTCAACCTAGGGTCATCAATTTTGCAAATTTGGTAGTACTCAGTCACCCGATGCTACAATGATACCAAGTTTCAAGGCAATCGCTCCAGTGGTCCTGTAGAAGATTTTTATCATATGTTGGCATGGTGGCCATCTTGTATGACCTGGACCATTCGATTATTTTTTTTCCTCGCTGCCAGAAAGTACGGAACCCGGGAAGGGACATGATTTTTTTTTACTTTATAAGTTGTGCGCACAAGATAAAATCTTGTGCGGACAAGATATTATCTTGTGCGGACAAGATATTATCTTGTGCGGACAACAAATTATCTTGTGCGGACAACATATTATCTTGTGCGAACAAGATAATATCTTGTCCGCACAACATAATATCTTGTCCGCACAAGATATTATCTTGTGCGGACAACATATTATCTTGTGCAGACAAGATATTATCTTGTCCGCACAAGATATTAAGTTGTGCGAACAAGATATTATCTTGTCCGCACAAGATAATATCTTGTCTGCACAACATAGATCTTGTGCGCACAAGATATTATCTTGTCCGCACAAGATAATATCTTGTCCGCACAAGATAATATCTTGTCCGCACAACTTCCCAAGATCTATGTTGTGCAAACAAGATAATATGTTTTGCAAACAAGATAATATCTTGTGCGCACAAGATATTATGTTGTGAGACAAGATCATATCTTGTCTGCACAAGATACTATCTTGTCTGCACAAGATAATATGTTGTCCGAACAAGATAATATCTTGTTCGCTCAAGATATTATCTTGTTCGCACAACATAATAAAAATAAAAAATCATGTCCCTTCCAGGGTTCCGTAAGAAAGCTGCATATAAAATTTAAATGAAATTGGCCCAGTGATTTCGGATGAAATGCATTTTGAAATACCAATGGCCCTGCATTCCAAGTAACGTTGAGCAAAAGTCACCGAATGACCTTGACCTTTAGCATTCATAGACATTCATTTTGTACCTATTCTTAAGTCAAAGATTATAATATTTTTAAATGAATTGTTTTACTCTTTTTTCCACTGAAAAGCCTAAGAAACTAAATTTGATCTTGGCGTAAAATAGGTCAAGGTCAAACTAGGTCTTCTTTTTTTTCCAAATGTGGTAGTACTCAGTCACCCAGTGCTACATACCAATGTTCAAGACAATCTCTCTCTTACCGGCCCCGATAGCACAGTTGGCAGAGTGTCCGCTCCGGGGAACGGGAGGTCACGGGTTCGATCCCGGGCCGCGACATACCGAAGTCGTTAAAAATGGTACTAGCTGCTCCTCCCTTGGCACTCAGATTTACGGGGTAGAGCTAGGACTGGTCGACCCAGTGTCAGGATAATGTGACCGGGTGTGGTATCATGTAAAGTGTCTGGGACATGATACTTCAGTGAGGCAGCACTATAAAAGTGAGCATTGAGCTCCCTGTCGCAACCAGACACCGTCGTGATATGACTGAAAAATTGTTGAAAGACAATCTCTCGGTGGTGCCGGAGAATAAGGTATAAGCCTGCCCCCAGCAAAGTGTTGCGACTCGGACAGTCCCTGCATATAAACCTTAATGGTTTGCTTGGGCAGTACGGCTTGCGGTGTCATTTCATCTCAGTGTCACACAAAATTGGAAGCAACGTCTCCAAAATGACTTAAATACAAGTATTGTTGACGGGGACGTAAAACCTTAATTCAAACAAACTCATCCATACTCCAAATAAAGATCAGTCAAAGGTACTCTATTGCCTATAGACGCACTGCTAGATTGAAGTGGTTATCTCCCTGTACAACTTGGAGTTTCTTTCGTATAAAGCACTTCACACATACGTCAAATGCTGCTGGCCCAAGATTTTTGTTGACTTTGCTGAAGCCCCAAAGAATTGATTGATTGATTTTGATTGATTGATTGATGAGGTGTTTAACGTCCCCGTAGGTCATTTTGGAGACATTGTTTCCAATTTTGTGGGACTTTTACCCGACATTGAGATGACATGACACCTCAAGCCATGCCACCCAATGAAAACCAAAAGGGTTTATATGTATGGATGGCCCGACTTGCACCATTTTGCCTGGGCAGGCCTAGCGCCTCTAAGCGGTTTACCAGTACTCATGTTTGTGGTCGGTTTCCGCTGCACGTGGAAGCATCGTGCAGCCAAATCTATTTCATCAAATCTCGATAGGCGGGGGCGAGAAGCCCCAAACAAAGAATATAAGATCTTTCCCAAAGTGGATGTGCATGTGCACACAGCCCTTGGGTCCCTTTTTGTAAGCTGGCTCAGACACACGCGGCATATTTTCTATCAGTTTTACCAGGGAAAATGTCGACCTATGCCCATTTGTTCAAAGCAATGTTAGCTTAACGAGCTCGTTAGTGCTTAAATTGTTAACTATTCTAGCAAGTACAGTATCTAATTCTGTGGTATTTTTGCTGCACATTACGATAACGCGCCTATATAATTTTGACCCCCTTGAACCCCACTTTTATATAGTAAAACTGGGGTCTCGGGGGGTATACCTAATTTTTCTTATTTCTGCTCTAGAATATAGATTGTGGGTACTCGTTAGAACCGCCTCGATGAGGCGGTTCTAACGAGTGCCCACAGTCTATATTTTGAGCAGAAATAAGAAAATATCACAATTTTTTCATCCTAAAAGTTTCAATTTTTCGGCGATAAAGGTGGCAATGTATTTGTATAGGCGTGTTTGCGTGATGAAAAATGTGAGCAGCTTTTGCATTTGCATAAGTTGCTCACATTTGTAAGTAAAAATATTGGTATACTCGCCATATCAAATTATCAAAATTTTAAAGAAACGTTAACGAACAAAACAACATCGTTAGTTTTTAATAACTGGATCCAGCGCCCAGTTTGTTTGTTTTAACAGCCTAGTCAACACTATTTTAGGTCATTTTTGAACCGGTCAGTTTACCTATCCACACTTTTCCTGCGCAGGCTTATATTAAAACGGTTTTAAAACCAGTACAGTGCACATTCTTTCGCCAGAAACTGACAACTGCCCTTCTTGAATCAACGGAAGGGAGAGAATGACCGTAGAAAAGATTTCATGATCATTCTCCACGAAAGAATGTTGCCGACCCCGACAGGTATCGAACCCGAGTCCTCCTGATCACCAGCCAGATACGCATCCGACTGAGCTTCCGAGGCCGGCTTTTAAATTCAGTGACCAACGTTTTAACGATATGTTTACTAATGACATCGTTAGTTTTGCACCCCGCCTTTCGGGGCTTGGAGATATAGATTGAGCTGCATGGTGCTTCCGTGAAGAAATGAAAAATTTGAGTACTTGTAAACCGCTTAGTAGGTCTCTTTGGGTGGTAGGGCTTGAGATGTTATTTCATCTCAATGCCGTGTAAAAGTCCCACAAATTCGGAAGAAACGTATTCAAAATGACATAAACAGTGTTAAAGGGGATGTAAACCCGCAACACACAAAATAAAGTTATGGATTACTGCTACCAGGACGTCCTGATTGTTGTTCTAAGCCGCTCTGAAATGAAGCCGCTCTTGAAGGATATCAGTTGCTCCGTTTTAGCAATTTCATCAGAAAATGCTCGTTGATGGGCATAAAAATAAAACAGTCTTGTCCTAATATACAAGTATTGTTCTGTTGATGAAAAACCCATGAAAAAAGGAAATGGTATTTTCACACTTTTAAAAATGGTAAAATATAATGAGCTGACACAGGATAAAAATATCTTAGCATCCTCAGTTTTCTGTTCTTCAAATGCGCATGTGCAGCTAATTGACCCATATATGCATAGCGGCCCTTTTCTAGGAGGTTGGCAAACAGTGAAGACCCAGATCAGACGCCACAGAACGCGGCGTCTGATCTGTGTCTTCACTGTTTGCTTAAAGAACATTCAGTTCAGTAAAATGTGTCACAAATCGAAACAAAGTAGAAGTAAAACAAAGATCAGGATTCGATACAATTAACTTACTCCACCCATCAAAGACGCCTAAGGGAATGAAACACAAACATGAAGCGACCAGACCATAATGGAAACCTAAAAAAAGGAATGCCATAAGGATAGTTACTTTCCCACAAAATGGCCAAATGGTCATCCAAAATAAAAAGACACAAGTGATACACATAGTAAGTAACAAACAACAACATAAATAAACCGCCACAGAAGAACCGACTTGGAACGGTCAGTGGAAAGAATTCCACTGGGGACGGGGGGGGGGGGGGGTTTAATCGATTTTACATGGCCATAATCCTCGCCCTTACCTCTGTCGCGGTATACACTAATTTTGTTTGGTCCGTATGGAGGCTTCCTAACTCATCAGTGTAACATCTCCGAGAACATACAAATAAAAAAACTACAGAGATGAAACAAGGTTGAGGACTCAACAGCATACAACAACAGAATTGCTGGAGCAAAAGAAAACAAACAGTTAGACTCCGAGGGTCCCGACCAAAGACGGAGCAACAGGCGCCAACCAACATAAAGAATACTAAAATAAAATAAAATTCCATTTATGCTTTTACGCTGGAACCGTCATATAATCTTAAGCCCGACCCACCGGTGTGCAATCAAAGAGTGAAGCAAAGTTGCCAACCGTGATTGGGTTAACCACCATGCATGAAGTCTGTTTTATAACATTTATGTTGTTGTACCCAATCTTTATATATCGACGAACGATTTTACGAAATTGGGTACTAAAGTCATTACATGCATGTATTTTCTAAATTTATATAATAAGTCACCATAGAATTCGGGTTCCGACGCCCCTATATAATTGGAAATGGACCACTCCAAACTTATTCGGTGAGATATTTCCTTGTCATAGTCGCCCCCGCCCATGGGGGCCTGAAGTAATAACTCGGGCTGCATGATGCTTCCACGCAGAGCTAAAACAGACCGCAACATGAGTACTACTAAACCCTTTAGAGGGTCTAAGCCTGCCCAGGCAAAGTGGTGCGAGTCAGACCCTCCTTACATATAAACCATTTTGGTTTGTTTGGGCCACAGAGCTTGAGAGCTATTTCATTTCAATGTCGAGTAAAAGTCCAAGAAAATTGGAAGCAACGTCTCCAAAATGACCTAAATAGTGTAGACGGGAACGTTAAACCTCAAACAAACAAACAAACAATGAGTTCACATGAGAAAAAAAAACTTAGCAGCCACCGTTATATGGTTTTCAAATTCGCATGACAAGGTCAAACGAAGGCCCGAAGTCTTGCAAGAATCAACATGAACCTCAAGATCTTCCCTGTATGCCTGCGAGCAGCAAAGACTCTGGCGAGCCTGCGCATGAACAGGCGCGCATGCGCAGGCTCGCCAGAGTCTTTGCTGGTCGCCTTGTAGAGAGATACACTTTTATCGTGTGCTGACTCAGGTGATAATAAATGTTACCTCCTACATATGATAACCACAAGAACGGTAGCCAACACGCCCACCACGGCCCCGGCTACAGCGGCCGCCGCCACTATGATGATGAGTGTTTCCCTGTCCTCAGGTTTTTCTACTGTAAATAGAAAAAACACCCTTGTGAGATAATTCTTTCTTTCATGCCTCTAAAAACTGCACATTTCTGGTGAAAAGTTTGGATATTTTTTCTTATGTAGGGATGTTCCAAAGATAAACTCAGCAGAAATAGAAGTATCCATTTTTAATTTGAAAACAACATGCATCAAGACTGTGCTAGGCAAAAACAGTGTAGAGATCAGAAACCGAATACACCGGCATCTACCCAGGTTCTACACTGTTTGCTTTAAAACAGGATTGGAACAAAATAGTCTAAGGCCCCTCCAGGACCATTTCTCAGCCTACTCTCGAGAACAGTCGACCCACCAGCACCTACCTGTCGCTGTTATTACAGACCGGTTGTATACGAGCCACAACTTGGAGCCGCACGTGATCCGGAAGTTTCATGTACGATATTAAGATGCGGAGTGTATTTAAATGACTCACCGTGTATTAGAAGTGGTACAGTGTAACTGTCTTTCTGCCAGCACTGCAACTCTGACAAACATTGAAAGCTTCATACTGGCTGTCAGTTCGGAGTGCCACCTCAGACCATAAATCTAAAACCCCAATGTTTTTATCCTCCCTTTTCGTGTTTCTAATGTATAAAACACTTACACGATGCTCTTTTACTCCGTTCTTATATGGTGTCCCGATTGAATTTAAACCTATTAGGAGGAATGGATACACCTTCAGGGGAGGCAACTCCTGCAAAAGTATTTTTGTCTCCCATGTCAATCGGGGTCAACTCTTAAAGAAAAGAATTTGCTCCTGAGGAGCAAATTCTTTCCTTTAAGAGTAGATCCCTATTTCTGTGGAACAGGGCTTATAGAAAAGTGAACAGGAAGTCCCGACTGTTGTCTCCCTTTTTACAATGGCGGGAAAAATCTGGCAGGTGTTCCCATTCCCCTTAAATGCAGATATCTGTATTTTCATGTGATTAGAGATATATGTAGTAGAAATGTGAATTGCAGATATTTGAATTACAGGATTAAACACAGATATCTGCATTTCAAATACAGATATCTGTATTTAACGTTGAAATACAGATATCTTTATTTACTGCACTTATCGAAAACTGATGCCTCCCTCGCCGATTATTGCATACCAATATGGCAGGCTCTATACCTCACGGGCACGCGGCGTTGACTCAGTATTGAACCGACGGTAAAACAATTCTTTCAGCGTTGATTTGCCGTTGAGTGCCTGTTGGATATTATCAAGTGTTCCTCAATGCTCCCCCTTTGAACCAGTTAATTTTAATTTCCATTGAACCCGCCCACGGGTTATAGTGTCCCTCAGGGCTCTGTGATCAGCACCTTCCCTTTTAATTTCCAAAAGTTACGTTAATGTGTACCTGACTAACTTGACCGGAGCGACGACAACATAGCACAATGCCTTCCCCCCCACCCCCCCCCCGACCCCCCACCCCCCACCCCCCCCCCCCCCGCTTCCACATACACACACACCCTTACAGCAGAAAGTGCTTGTACTTCGCTACTAACACTGCGATCCCGGGGGTGCTATTATTAGGGTTATTATCCATATAACCAAAGTTTTTTATGTAGACAGCTTCAGTTATTCCTTCGTGGTGTAGTGGTTATGCTACTCGCCTCATAAGCCAGTGGTCGTCGGTTCGATCCCGTTCTCCTTCAGATTTCAGCTGAGTCTTTAAACCGAGGCACTTTTTCAGTATGACGAAATATGTTGGTGGGACGTAAACCTGAATGTTATGTTTTCAGGTTAATATTTCTTTTTAACTTTCCGTTCCATTTTTCATTAAAATAGTTTGCCGATGTGCTAATATTACCAAAAGTATTCTTTGAGCAAGGGTGTATTGATAATGTGTTGAAAATAAAATGCAAAAATAACCAGACTCATAAATATAGATATCTGCATTTCAAATACAGATATCTGCATTTCAGTTGCAGAAAACGTATGCATACGAGCGGTGATCCGTGGTCAACGAAAGACATTTTGATCGAAAGGTCAGTCTCGGTCTCGATCAGCCCGAGTATCCGTCTAGTACGAAACACCTATACTGTGGGACGTGATAGCTCTTGCCTCTGAATCTAGAAGGTCTCAGTTCGATCACCAGCAGTGTGGATAACCTTTCAGTGGCCGAACATGCTTCATCAGACCGGGACGTTAACTGGAGGTCCCCTATGCAGGGAAAATCATCCCCTGTGCAAATTGAAGAACCCTTCCGTAATTACATGTTTACTGTGTATGTTTTCATTCAGGCAAGCAGGCAGGGACCATACTCACAACACAGTGAAATTCCGCTATTTAGACCGCCTAAAATTAAGACTAATTCTGCTTCGAAAACCTAATTTAGTAGGTTTTAGTCATTCTTGCTTTGTGTTTTCTGCATACAGTGTCCTCTGGCCAGAGACCACCTTTGGGGCTGTTCAAAAGTGGTCTTAAAGACCACTTTTGAACAGTAACAGAGGTGGTCATAATATAGAAATTTTACTGTATTTTATGCCAGGTAATGTTTCATTGAGACTGTCAGACGAAACTATTGTTGTTATACTTTCTAACGCTGTCGTATATGAATATTCTGTGGGTCCTTCTGTTGTTATTGCTTGAATTGTGCTGGCTGTTTCTGGAAGTGAAATTGTGTGGTCAGCAGACGACATTTTGAATATGCTTTTTTTTCGCCCACGCCCAATGGGGCTTGAAGAAATAGATGGGCTGCATGATGCTTCCACGCAGAACTGAAACTGACTGCACACGAGTACTGGTATTTAAACCGCTTAGAGGATCTAAGCATGCCAAGGCTCAGCGATGCGAGTCGGAATGTCCATGCTTATAAACCCTATTGGTTTCATTGGGCAACAGGGCTTGAGATGTCATTTCATCTCAATGTCGGGTAAACGTCCGACAAAATTGGAAGCAACGTCTCCAAAATGACCTATACAGTGTTGATGGGGACGTTAAGCCTCAAATCAAACATAATCAAACATTTTTATTTCTTTTCTTTTTTTTCAGAAAACAGGATTTGACATTTCACAGGATCTCAATCCTGCTTTCTGGGAAAACTAAGAAAATTATCAACAATTTGTCGTCTGCCGCATAAGCCTGGAGAGTGGTTAAGGTTAAAGCATTGAACACAACTGCAACAGACGTCATTTTCAGATATGTTTCATCCTTTGCAGAGAAATTAAGACTTTATGTCTGCCAAACCTGATTGTCTCTTCAAATGGTTATTAGAACAGGACATATATGCTCAGATCAGCTGAGCATGTTGTGTGTGTGTGTGTGTGTGTGTGTGTGTGTGTGTGTGTGTGTGTGTGTGTGTGTGTGTGTGTGTGTGTGTGTGTGTGTGTGTGTGTGTGTGTGTGTGTGTGTGTGTGTGTGTTAAACGTCGCTCTCAACAACTTTTCAGTCCTATCACGACGGTGTCTGGTTGCGACAGGGAGCTCAATGCTCACTTTTATAGTGCTGCCTCACTGAAGTATCATGTCCGTTTGTTCGTCCGTCTATGCGTTTACGTTCACAATGGCGACAACCCTAAATGTTAACCCTAGAATTTGTGTTCAAAAACAGTAAATGATAAAGTTTTCTTATTTGTTGTGCATATACTTGAGATTATAAATGAAATGAGGTCATGTTTTTAACATTGACCTTTTACATTGACCTTAGCTCAAACAAGCGGGACACCGCCCTCTGCAAAGCTATTTTACCTCGCGTGACATCTGAATTGTTTGAATACAGAAAACCAGTTCATAGCTAGACAACTGTTGCTGTCACTATTGTAGCTCATATTTCTAAACAACCTTCCAATTAAATCTACGCCGCATATCTTTTTTAAAGATATTTCTTGTTATCTTCAAACGGACAATTTTAATAAAATACCACATACTGGATGCATTTCTCCAAGACGATGGCTCTTTTTTCTAGCTGGAAGAAACTGTTATTTATTTATTTATTTATTTATTTATTTATTTACATGTACCTTTTTCATCTGAATTAATTTCCTCCGACTTTGCTGACGATCACATATCTATACACGTTACGAAAATACGCCTATACAATAACATGAAAAATTGTAATATTTTCCTCATTTTGTTTGTTTGACGTTCCCGTCAACACTGCATAGGTCATTTTGGAGACGTCGCTTCCAATTTTGTGGGACTTTAATCCAACATTGGGATGAAATGACATCTCAAGCCCTGATGCCCAATGAAACCAATAGGGTTTATAAGCATGGACGGTCGGACTCGCACCGCTTTGCCTGGGCAAGTTTAGATCCTCTAAACGGTTTACCAGTACTTGTGTGCGTTCGGTTTCAGCTCTGCCTGGAAGCATCATGCAGCCCATTTATTTCTTCAAGCCCCTGTACTCTTGGAGCAGAAATAAAGAAAGTAATGTATAGCCATGTAAACCCCATGCAGTTTTACTACATGAAATGGGATTCAATGCGGATCAGATTCGTGATGAGGATCACCTACAAATTATCATTCTGTGTAAACATCAGAAATTTCACTCGTTCATCGCACTCGTAATAAAACTTTGATCACTGAGCCGGACCAAACTTTATTTATACAATTTTATGTTTCCAAATAAAATCAAACTACAGAGGGAGGTTTATTTATTAGGCGAAATATTAGTGTCAATTAAGCTGTTCTCCAGATCCCTAATCTTAGTCGAAAATGGAGACATACCAAATCCGACGGAGGAAAGGCAAACATAAATAAATAAATAAATAAAAAATAAATATTAAATAAATAAATAAATAGACCCGCCTGTTCATTTTTCTTTTTTCATGTTAAAACCGTAATTTCGGGATAATAGCTCAACTTACGCCACCTGTGCAGTTCGTTAAATAAAGCTCTGCTCTGTCCCCCTCTCCCTCTCTGTAAAATGGATACGCCCCGCCATTTCCTTCGGAAGTGGGGACATGGAAAGACGCAAAAGAAAAAAAAAGTTTTGCTAAATTTTCAATGTCAGTCGTTTGACCCTTTAATTTCTGTATTTGAAATTAATAGTGTAGGCCCTGATCAAATGCTGCGTTTTATTGACTGATTTGTTTCAACGCGTTCACAGATTCTGCAGCCCATAAATGCCGAGTGTCCCTTTACTGGGATATTCGACACTAGACCCTGATAAGAGGCAACAGAATGCGGCGTCTGATAAGTGTCATCATTAATGGCTTGAGGTACGGAACTTTATGTAAATTCACGGCGTTGTAATTAGACCGCTCCAAAGCGGTCGGAATACTCTATGTTTGATGAGAAGCGTGTCAACCCTTTCAACCCTGTACATCGCTGCAGATACCGATTCAGGTGCAGATACATGTACAAACCTTATAGATCCAGATCAGACACTTTGTGACGAGCAGTCTCAACCAGATTCTACACGGTTTGCAAGCTCTCAATGACTTGAACAAAACACCTTTCTATAAGAATTAAGACGTCAAAGCTAGAAGGGTTCTGTTCAGAAACTGAGGGATGAAAGGGAATGATTTCAAGCATAAACAGCAACGGCGTAGGAAAATAGTTCCAGAATTTTTTACTTAGTCTTCAGCGCCATTTTGTTGTAAAATCCAACAAGCAGGTCTATTTTTACTAACTTTTGTCATTTTTCAAACCGTCCGACCGAACTTAAATGAATTTATTGCGTGTATTGTTTTTTATATTTAGATATGTAAGTTTTTCTTTTTTGAGCGGAGGACTACAAGAAGGAATGTCTAAAGAGGTGCACAAAAATCTGATGTATGAGGTGTACGGCGACTGCATGTATATACAACAGGAGACCATTTCAAAATTTAGGGCTGTCAGGTTGTGTGTATGTGTGTGAATTCGGGTTTAACTCGCTTTCAACAATTTTTCAGTCATATCACGACGGTGTCTGGTTGCGACAGAGAGCTCAATGCTCACGTTTATAGTGCTGCCTCACTGAAGTATCATGTCCCAGACACATTACATGATACCACACCCAGTCACATTTATTTATTTTCTGTTTGCGATCTTAAATGCTGTCTACTTATATACGTATGTATTACTTTTTGTCGTATCTGACCAAATAAAAATTAATAAATAAATAAAAACTGTAAAATGGGATTTTCAAAAACTTCACGATGACTGCTTCTCTATTATTGATCCATGTTGCAGAGACGCTTATTGCATTTTCATAGACAAACTGTTTGACAGTTGGCGCAAAATAAAAACATCAAGTACCGGTCTTCTATTTACCTTCCGGCCGCGTTTCTATTCGGCTATTCGACAGCAACATCCTAGTTTTCGTTTATTTCCAGTATTTCCATGGTAATTCCGATTCGCTTTATGTCCTATCAAGCATAATGCCTTGGAATTCTTTTCTTTCTTTTACTGCACCACCCTCTCACGAGGATTACCTGCAGGTGTACATTACATGTACTCCAGGACGGCCCCCGCCCATCGGGGCTTGAAGAAATAGCATGATGCTTCCACACAGAACTGTATCCGACCATGAGAACTGATTAACCCCTTAGAGGAACTAGGCCTGCCAACGCAAAGCGGTGCAAGTCGGACCCATCCTATCTATCTATCTACTGATACTGTGTCGGTCACATTTGACCATTACCGCAGGTGTACATTACATACACTCCAGGTTTGCATGACGACAGCCTGCACAGTAATCATATAATTACGGTAGGGATCTTTAACCTGCACAGGGGATGGTTCTCCCTGCACAGGGGGCCTCTAGTTAACGTGCCGATCTAATGGACGGTGTATATTTTGACATTCATCCCTGCAAATGATGCCAATGCCGTGAATGGAGCGTGTTTGGACATCGAAATTTTATCGCCACTGCTGGGGATCGAACCCGCGACCTCTAGCATCAGAGGCAAGTGCACTAACCACTGAGCTACCATGCTCTACCGTCCTTCCATGCTTATAAATTGGGAGGCAGAGCTTGAGATGTCATTTCATCTCAATATCGGGTAAAAGTCCCACAAAATTAGAAACAACATCTCCAAAATTACCTTTTCAGTGTTGAGGAGGAGGTTAAACCTCAAATCAAACAAACACAGTCCAGGTTTGCAGAATAAAAGCCTACATAGTAATCATGCAATCTGCCTGTAACACTCGATAGAGGGGTTGGCAGAAAATAGAGATAGATATTTTTTGTAGGGATCTTTTACTTGCACAGGGATGGTTCTCCCTGTACAGGGGGCCTCCTGTTAACGTCCCGATCCGAAGGACAGTGCACCTTGTGGCATTCATGATGCCAGTGTAGCAGTTCAGACACCACAATTTTCTTACCGCTGCCCGGAATTGAACTTGGGGCCTCTAGCATAAGCATGATAGGCAAGTGCACTAACCACTGAGCTACCATGCTCCATAGGCAAACAGAGTTAATTCATTTTTTTTCTATCCATTTCTGCTGATTGTTTATCTTGTCACTTTCGCATTTCATTGTTTCTCTCACGTTTGTATAGGAAGCCAGTCTGTTCTGAAGGTATTGATTAATTCAGGGTTCTTTTAAAGTGTAGCTGTAAATGTGAATTTCTCCAAAAGCATCAATACCGAAAAATCATATGTACACATATTGTTGAAAATTGTGCCCCCCCCCCCCCCACACACACACACACATCAGGGCTTGAAGAAAAAGATGGGCTGCAATGCATGCTTGATGCATTTGAGTATAATGGATGGCAAATTCGATTGATAGCCTTTCGTACAGCAGACTCATTATCTGGATGAAGAAGAGAGCAGTTAAAGCCTGACTTGGGACCAACGGCGATAGATCAGGACACATCCATGAAAGACACTGGTTGCATGTCTTTGTAAACATTGTCAGTTAAAGAAGTGTTTCTTTGACATGCTCTTGTGTACCATTAAGGCAGCTAATTTGATTTGGATCTGTTCATGGACAACCAGATTGAGACGGATGTTCGTACGACCCTGTAGAGCCCAGCACATGGATGGTAGATGACTTGGTTAACAGATAGGGTTGGCTAATCGGAGCTGAGAGTATAATGGATGGCAAATTCGATTGATAGCCTTTCGTACAGCAGACTCATTATCTGGATGAAGAAATGAGCAGATACAGCCTGACTTGGGACCAACGGCGATAGATCAGGACACATCCATGAAAGACACTGGTTGCATGTCATTTGTAAACATTGTCAGTTAAAGAAGTGTTTCTTTGACATGCTCTTGTGTACCCTTATGGCAGCTAATTTGATTTGGATCTGTTCATGGACAACCAGATTGAGACAGATGTTCGTACAACCCTGTAGAGCCCAGCACATGGATGGTAGATGTAGATGACTTGGTTAACAGATAGGGTTGGCTAATCGGAGCTGAAAGGATGATGGATTATCAGTCCTGTCACTGTGGTCGATAATCGATTAGTAATCGCTAAGGTTTTTGTCATTATTTTACCTGTCTGGCTTTCTGTCTAAGCATGACTCTTACCATATGTTGGTCTTTACCATATGTATATTTGAACAGACAGGCCTGAGCAAACAGTGTAGACCAAGATGAGATGCCGCATAATGCAGCATATCATCAGGGTCTGCACTGTTTGCCACTCATCCAGCTGTTTTAGGCACAACTTCGGGTAGTAATTAAATTGTACCTATCAAGTAATCGATTTAAAGCAAGTCAGAAATGATTATCATTTTTGCGGAATTTATCGATCGAGTATACGATTAATCGTGTCAGCCTTTTTAACAGACAAATTTACTGCCCATGGGATCTGAACTCATTCTTGTTGCCAGAAAGTATTTGCAATTCAGATAAAGAGAAAAGATGGGAAAATGGGGATAATATTTTTGATTATTTGAAAAAGATGTTATGGATACCTGTGAAATGCTATGTTGTGACTGGTCCAACAAGTACCTACAACATTCCTTTTAGCTCACCTGTCACGTAGTGACAAGGTGAGTTTTTGTGTTCACTTTTCATCCGTCGTCCATGCGTGCTTCTGTAAACAATTCTTCCAACGACATCTCCTCCTAAACCACTGATCGGATTTTGACCAAACTTCACAGGAATGATCCTTAGCTGGACCCCTTTCAAAGTTGTTCAAATGGTCCCAGTCCATTGCACATCTAGGTCACAGGAGCCGAAAATAGATTTTTTCACTGAAAACTTGAAAAATCTTCTCTGAAACCACAAGGCCTGGGCCTTTGATATTTGGTATGAATCTTCATCTAGTGAACCTCTACCAAGATTCTTCAAATTAAAGCCATGGGGCCAAAAATGCCCCGTCCGGGGGCCTTTGGTTTTACAGAGGCTTATATAGGGAAATTTTCTCCGAAACTGCAAGGACCAGGTCTTTGGTATTTGGCGTGAAGCTTCATCTAGTGAACCTCTATCAAGACTGTTCAAGTTATAGCCCTAGGGCCAAAAAATTGCCGTCCCGGGCCCTTTACCGGTAGTTAAAATATTTAAAATCTACTTCACTGAAACCACAAGGCCCAGGTCATTGCTATTTGGTATGAAGCTACATCTACTGAACCTCTACCAATTTTGTTCAAATCATAGCCATTGGGCCAAAAATGCCTCCGCCCGGGGGCCCTTCAGTTTAACATTGACTTATATAGGGAAATTAAAAACAAGTCTTCTACTCTGAAACCGCAAGGCCCAGATCTTTGATATTTGGTGTGAAGCTTCATCCAGTGGACCTCTATCAAAATTGTTCAAATTATAGCCCTAGGAAATAGAAGTCAAGTCAAATGCAGAAGGCCAAGGTCTTGGATAATTGACATGAAGCTTTGTCTTATGGATTTCTAGGAAGATTGTTCAAATTAAAGCCCTGGGGTCAAAAATGGCCTGCCCCAGGGACTCCAAGATTTATATAGATATATATATATATATATATATCCAAGTACGTCAATGCCACAGAGTGGGCCCTGTACTTTAAACTGAAGAAGAGGAAAAACCTTTAAAATTTTAATCTTCTTGTCTGAAACCAGACTGCTCCAGTCTTTGATATTTGGTATGAAGCTTCACTTTTTAGACCACTACCAAGATAATTGAAATTATAGCCCGGGGCCAGTAATGGCTCTCCCAGGGGCTCACTTGTTACCCTATGGATTGGGCCATCATGGCCCTCTTGAGACAGATAAGACAATTTTAATACTGGTATCTCCAATGAACTGTTTCTCCATTGTGAATTTTGCCTTAGATTAAGTCTAATCATTTAGTTCTAAAATTAGGTTAGGAATTTATTTTTAGCACTATGGTGTACAGGGATACTCTGTGGGGCACAAGACAGGATTTTTAGGTGAGAAAATAAGTTCCGGCAGGGTAATATTTCTCAGTGGGAAATATTTCTCTTTGTGATATAATATCATTTTTCTTTTTCAAACAAAATCCTGTATTTACTTGGTAAAAATTTAATATACATATTTATTTCACAATTTCTGTGACATGCAATACATATATACATACAATAATAATTCATATGAACGAAAGCTTACATTGTTGATGGGGACATTAACCCATTGTATGCTATTAGACTCTTCCACTGCCATATATTGGACAAGTCCATTTGTCATTTAAGGGGTCAGGCCTATTTTTTTCGTTTTTATTAGCTCACCTGTCATGTAATGATGAGGTGAGCTTTTGGGATCACTTTTCGTCCGCCATGCGTCCATCCTTGCGTAAACAATTTCTTCAAAAGACATCTCCATAACCACTGATCGGATTATGACCAAAGTTGTGCCGTGTGGCGGCCGTAAAACGTCTCCCCGTACATCATCCATATTGCAGTTTATATTTTACTTTTGGTCCTTTGAGATCAGCGTGAATATTCTGAGAAATCAGAAATAAATTATTGGCTTAGACTCATATTCTGGACAGGTTTTTATTATTTGGACCCCATTTTGATTTATATCAGTCTTTGAATTGACTGCCTATTCGAAATTCGTAAACTTGCAGTTTGTTTCCTCTGGCTTTCTTTGCCGGGTCATTACAGGGTCACTGATGAGGCTTTATTAGCCGAAACTACGTAGTGTGACCCATCTTCTTTCTTATGAATGTTTTCATTGCTCTTAAAGGAACTCATTTTTGATTTTTATTCATGGGAATGATTCGTAGGCGGTTCCCTTTTAGAGTTGTCAAAATGGTTCCAGTCTGCACATCAAGGTCACGGGAGCCAACAACAGATTTTTTTTAAATGAAAACTTAATCTGAAACCAGGCCTTCGATAGATGGTGTGTAGCTTCAGTCTAGTGGACCTCTGCCAAGATTGTTCAAATTATAGTCCTGGGGCCAAAAATTCCCCTGCCTCGGGGCCCACTGGTTTAACATAGTCTTACATAGGAAAAAGCTTTAAAAATCTACTTGTCTGAAACCAGAAGGCTCAGGTGTTTGATCAGAAGCCTCTGTGGTGTAGTGGTTACGCTACTCGCCTTGTAATCAATCCCGGGCTTCTCCACACTTTAGGATGAGTCTTTAAACCGAGGTCCTGTCTCCGTATGACCTTTGCTGTTGGTGGGACGTAAAACCCAAACACTCACTCACTCAGGTGTTTGATATTTGGTATGAAGCTTCGTCTTGTGGACCTCTATCAAGATTGTTCAAATTATAGCTCTGGTGCCCATTGGTTTCACATTGACTTATGTAGGAAAAATCTAAAAAAAATCTTCTCCTCTGAAACCACAAGGCCCAGGTCCTTGAAATTTGGTGTGTAGCTTCATCTATTGGAACTCTACCAAGATTGTTCAAATTATGGCCATGGGGCCAAAAAGGCCCCCGCCACATTGAACTTCATCTGCCGATCGGCCTCCCACTCTGCAAGTTGATCCAGGTCATCTTGTAAAATAAGACAGTCAGACGGAGAATATATACAGGACACATCATCAGCAAACAAACTGACTGATGTCCTGATATTAACAGTCAGATCATTGATGAAAACCAAGAAGACTGGTCCCAAGGACTGAACCTTGGGGGACTCCAGATAAAACAGGAACTGATCAGGTGCTTGGCCATCAAGTACAACTTGTGAGCACCCAGAGAGCCATGAGCTTATCCACCTATGTGTGGATTCACTTATCCCATAGTAGTCACTTTATATAATAGCCCTCTGTGAGGTACCTTCAACCTTGTCAAAGGCCTTGGCGAAGTCCATGATGATCAAGTCAGTCAACTTAGTCAAGTGACCACGATTTATGACCCCAACCAGATTCCCCACAATGTCATGGTAAAATTGAACTACCTTATTCGACTTATTTACCGCACATGCTCCTATAAGCGCACACCCAAGCTTTTTCTGGAAAAAAATACACAAGCGCTCACTTTACAGTAACCTCCCAACTAATTCATATTGAGTTTTGCTGCATCTTTGACCCGAGGAAATCATATGTATATGTGGTGAACCCCTATGCTGAAATTCAACTCAATAAAATAATCATATCGGAAGCTTTTTTTTTTCGGATTGTTTTTCGTATTGAGTTTGCGCTTATTAGGTAGATTTTTCACCACAATATTTTCATACAATTTTGAAAAAACTAAGCGCACGGTGCGGTAAATAGGTCGAATACGGTAGTTGCATTTTGCAATACCTTTGACTTCAGAAACCATCTTGACTTGTGAAGGATTGTCTTTGGACGTGTCACCAGTAAACATTTCTGATTCTGACAGTCAGCAAGAATGCTCTCAAGTAAAGCTATACAGAACCAAAAACGCTGTCTGTTTTAACAAGGGGCGTAAGACAATGCTTATCTGTATATTGGTAAAATGGTTTGTTGTCACCATTTATTCACTACCCCTCTAGTGTTCGAACTTCAGGTGGGTTAAAACACTAGCATCTTTGCTTTTAAACATTAACTGACTGGTAATGCTCATGTCCGTATCTAGGCTGTGCCTAAGTTCATATTATTTTCATTTTCCGATAAAGTCCTGGATTTTATGCAAACAGTGCACAGGATACACCGTCTGGAATACAAAGTGATTCATTGTAGATCAGACAAGGATTACAGAAAACAATTGTTTTGTAGGAAATCATTACGTGAACAAGTCCATGAAATGAAGACCCCCCCCCCCATACCCCACTTTATATAGAGAAAACTGGGGTTTACGGGGGTATACATTATTTTTCTTATTTTTGCTCCAAGACAAAGGTTGTGGGCACTCGTTAGAACCGCCTCATCGCGGCGGTTCTAACGAGCACACACAACAAATGTTTGCAGTACAGTCGAACTTCAATGGCTCGAACACCTTTGGGACCATGAAAATCTGTTCGAGACAGGGATAGTTCGAGCCACTGAGGGTTACTTCCAGGACGCATAACGAGATACTTTTGGACATCTATTGCGGTATTCTATTATGAAAATGTATGCTGTGTATACTTATCAGAATCGCCTCATCGAGTAATATAATTGTAATATAAAAGACGAAACTCCCCTGAATTACCCCGCCTATTTCTTATGTAGAGGATTTCCGTAGGGGCTTGAAAACGGGTTCGACTCAGTCATGGTAAACGAGCCATCGGTGTTCGAGCCATCGAAGTTCTTCTGTATTTATAAGAAAAATATTACTGATTTTCATCAGAAAAATGGCCATTTTGTAGATGTGAAAAAATGCACTATGCCACACGGATGTGTTGTCGTAATGCTAAGGTAGAACAGGTTTCGTTTGTTTGAACTAATGTTTAACGTTCCCATCACCACTATTTAGGGCATTTTGGAGATGCTGCTTCCAATTTTGTGGGACTTTAACCGACATTGAGATGAATGCCACCCAAGGAAACCAATGGCACCACACTCAGGAAAACTTTCTTCAATTTCTTTATTTTCACCCAAAGACATAATGAAGCCTGTATGTAAGATCCTGAACTGACAGCCTATTTATGGATTTTTGAGAATGCAGCCTGATTAGAGAGCCTCATTACTTTTCCTTTAATAGCTACATAGAGACACATAGATCTTCAATGGGCTCCATGAGGTAAGGACTTTAGCAAACAGGTTGAACGCTGGGAAAGATTTGGATTACCTTGGGGAAAATATGGCCACTGCCAGAAGGCTTCACTGAAACCATTAAATGTTGATTTAACTACCTTAGCAGATTTCAACTGGTAATAAAAGTCAGGGATTAATCATTACAGTAACTTTTTCTTGCAAATGAAGTAATTATATTTTAAAGGTGGTCATTCACTTTAAGATCTTGTCACTGTAAGAAGAAATCCCGCCAACATTATTGACTGTAACACAAGCGTTTAAATCCTTTTGCACTGTCTAAAATCAATGTTTACGCGGCATGCTTTTCCGCCCTGTAATTTGTTGCATTACTTTCCATTTCCTAACATTACGCAAACACGCCTATACAAAAACATTGTCATCTTTATCGCCGAAAAAAATGAGTATTTAATGTTGAAAAATTGTGAGTTTTTTCTTATTTCTGCACAAAATAAAGATTGTGGGCACTCGTTAGAACCGCCTCATCGAGGCGGTTCTAACTAGTACCAACTATCTATATTTTAGAGCAGAAATAAGAAAAATAAGGTATACCCCCGGAAACCCAGGTTTTACTATATAAAAGTGGGGTTCAAGGGGGTCAAAATTATACAGGCGTGTTTTCGTGATGATAGGCGCGCTGTATCGGATATTCCCTTCCAATCGAGGAAGGTGGACCAGAAATCGGCGATCTGAATTGCACTGCGTTAGTTGTGTGTTGTGGTTTTAAGGCCAAGTCAACAGCTAGGTTCATGTCGGGCCAGTCAGTTATCATCATTGTTCCCCCTCCAGTCCGTTTACAAGTATCCCTGACAGTAAATGACAACAACCGCTGGGACAGCTCTGCCTCGTCCTCAAGTAGCCGTCCGTCTCAAGCCGTCTCCTAAGAGATTTGACACGGAAAAAGGAAAAACAAGGATAGAGTAGATACAAATAAGCTCCCATCCCGCATCTGCTACAAGCACAACAGTCTCTTGCCCAACCGAAGACCATAGCAGTAGAACGCCCCGGCACTGGAAGGTACACCGCACCTTCACACAGCCTCGATTACGCCGATCAGGATATGTTACACTGTGAAATCTTGTTTGTTTGATTTGAGGTTTAACGTCCCCGTCAACACTATTTAGGTCATTTTGGAGACGTTGCTTCCAATTTTGTGGGACTTTTACCCGACATTGAGATGAAATGACATCTCAATCCCTGCCGCCCAATGAAACCAATAGGGTTTATAAGCATGCACGGGCCGACTCGAAGCAATTTTCCTGGGCAGGCTTAGACGTTCTAAGCGGATTACCAGTACTCATGTGCGGTCGGTATCAGCTATGCGTGGAAGCATCGTGCAGCCCAATCTATTTCTCCAAGCCCCGATGGGCGGGGGCGGATGTGGAATCTTGAGAATGTTGTGCGAACAAGATATTAAGTTGTGCGAACAAGTTATTATCTTGTGGGCACAACATATTAAAATAAATTGAAAGTCCCTTCCATGGTTCCGCTGATTGCTCATAGTAATTATGAATCTACATGTTGCATTGATGTCTCTGATTAAGTTTCTGAACAGCTCAGTCCGACTAAATGTTCATGACATCACGAAAACACGCCTATATAATTTTGACCCCCTTGAACCCCACTTGAAGAAATAAAGAAAATAATGTATATACCCCGCGAACCCCATTTTCCCTAAATAAAGTGGGGGTTTGAGGGGTATTTTTACACAGACTTGTTAACATGATGAAATGGCACCTTTTGCAATCTGTGGTTCTTACTTACCGGTAGATGACGTTGACGCCTCCATGGTGTCATTTTGAGACCTTTGAGTACTGTTTGTTGTCATAGAAGTGTTTTCCTCAGTGGCATTATCTGTATCAAAATGGACACACATTAATGAATTAATAGCTTTCAAACTCGAGCGTGACGTCTGAGCACCATATAACTCTGTTGCTCGACAAAGACTCGTAACAGTTTTGTTTGTTTGATTTGAGGTTTAACGTCCCCGTCAACACGGTAAAGGTCATTTTGGAGACGTTGCTTCCAATTTTGTGGGTTTTTTACCCGACATTGAGATGAAATGACATCTCAAACCCTGTCGCCCAATGAAACCAATAGGGTTTATTAGCATGGACGGTCCGTCTCGCACCGCGGTTCCTGGACAGGCTTAGATCCTCTAAGCTGTTTACCAGTACTATTGTGCGGACCGGATTCAGCTCTGCGTGGAAGCATCATGCAGCCCATATATTTCTTCAAGCCCCGATGGGCGGGGGCAAACATAATTACATGTATAAATGATTCCAATTCTCCATCAATATGTACATTTCGAGCGATTTGATTAGTTCATTACGAAAACACGCCTATACAAATACATTCTAAACTTAACCACCGAAAAAAATAACTTTCATATGAAGAATTGTGATACTTTCCTTATTTCTGCTCAAAATATAGATTGTGGGTACACGTTAGAACCGCCTCATCGAGGCGTTCTAACGAGTACCCAGGGTACGCTTTAGAACCGCCTCATCGAGTCGGTTCTAACGAGTACCCACAATATATATTTTAGAGCAGAAATAAGAAAAATAAGGTTTACCCCTGTAAACCCCAGTTTTACAACATAAAAGTGGGGTTCAAGGGTGTCAAATTTACATAGACGTGTTTTTCGTGATGTGAAATAAGAGTGTTATACTTCGATAAATTCCATGAGCAAGACTGTCAGATCTATTTCACCAGCGACAGGTAGTAATCTAACGTGACTTCAAAGAGCACGTTTAGAATCCGCGTGTTACGTCATTGCTTATGAAACGCCGTCAAGAGCGTTGGAAGATAGGAAACTATTGAAATGGTAAATGCTAGAAGACAAATGAAGAGTATTTTTTTAAAAAAAAATGACTTGTTGTTGTTTTTCGCTTTGGTTTCTTTCAAAGATGGCAGCTTATGATTGAATAATCAATCCGCATTGACCTCTGGTAACTTTACTTTGGAAAGAAATCCTAAAATTTACCATTGCAGTGGCATTTTTGCCATTTCGATGACAAAGTTGGAATTTTAAGGAATAAATTATCATTTTGTGTATTTTTCGATGTGTAAACTCCGGCGAATCACTCACAAACTTAGCATCTTCATGCTCTTTGGACTTCATGCAGTTTGTGGACGGTTCGCCGGAGATTACCCATCCATAAAATCCATTATGTAAGTGTAAATATTAATTGCTAATATTACCATTCTCAGGGCATTTACAGAAAACCCCTATAGTCAGCTATTGGGACGCAATGTTGTTTATACGTCAGTGAATGTGTGTGTGTGTGTGAATTCGGGTTTAACGTCGCTTTCAACAATTTTTCAGTCATATCACGACGGTGTCTGGTTGCGACAGGGAGCTCAATGCTCACGTTTATAGTGCTGCCTCACTGAAGTATCATGTCCCAGACACATTAAATGATACCACACCCAGTCACATTATCCTGACACTGGATCGACCAGTCCTTGCTCTACCCCGTAAATCTGAGTGCCAAGCGAGGAGCAGCTAGTACCATTTTTAACGACTTTGGTATGTCGCGGCCCGGGATCGAACCCGAGACCTCCCGTTCCCCGAGCGGACACTCTACCAACTGAGCTATCGGGGCCGGTATACGTCAGTGAATACGTTATGACGTCAACGAAGCTCTTTCGATGATAAAAGGCAAACGGCGTGCAGTCGTGTTCTTCTTTCAATTTCAGTCCTCACATCAGAACTTCTCGTCACGCAATGGATGGAATGTGGGACACTTTAGTTGTTGAAACCACTGGTATCAAGTGTTAGAGCGTCCCACTTTCGCAAATTTCTCGGCATGGATAGAAACATATGTTGAAAGAGCTGGTTCCACTGGGAGCATGTCAACACTTGAAATCTTCAAAGGAGACCATCACGTGGACAAGTCCGTGAAATGAAACTCCCTAAACCCCACAATAACTGGGGGGTTTGGGGATATACATTAATTTTTTTTTCTTATTTCTGCTCCAAGACATAGGTTGTGGATTCTCGTTAAAAACCGCATCAACGAGGCGGTTCTAACGAGTACCCACAATTTATGTTTCTATGTCGCACGGATATCGTAAACGTAATGCCATTTCCATTCATTATTGTCTGCTTTCCCCGTAAACTTAGCTCATTGTTCGTGAAGGAAAGCTCCTGACTGGCCATTTCATTTTTTATTTCAGATTAACAACATTTATGGAGATATATATATTATTTTTCCATATTTTTGCTCTAAGACATAAGTTGTGAGTACTCGTAAGAACCGCCTCAACGAGGCGATTCTAACGAGCAATCACAACCTATGTCTGCAGTATAAATAAGAAAAATATCACAGATTTTAATCAGAACAGGCGCCATTTTCGAGATGTTAGAAACATGCACTATGTCGCACGGGACGTGTTATCGTAATGACTAGTATATGCTTGGGGGATTGGGTGAGGCAAAGATGACCTGTATATAGAGAATACCAGGTTCGTGTCATTTGATATCAAGTTTATCAGGCAAGGCTTTGAGAACACCTGTAGAATCGCGAGGCTTTCCTAGCGATTCTACATGCGTTCTCGAAGCCGAGCCTGATAAACTTGATATCAAATGACACGAATCCGGTATGCTATTTATCAGCTAATCCTCTTGTATACTTCTGCAGTTTTGCTATTTTCTTCAGTAGTCCAGTTCATAGAAATCTAATATCACGTTGACCTGATAAAGCTCACTTGTCCTCAGAGAGCATATATTTATCAGGTCAGTATGTTACAATGCAATTAATATAGGGAATAACTGATAACTTGCGTTATTGGGGCATCCAAGTGATTTTGACTTACACTTGGACAAGGCCTGCTGCAGCAGTTAAGAGTAGAGTGGGAATGTTGTTATTAGGGCCCCGCACTGAAAGTGTGGGTGCCCTATAGTAATCACTCTGTCCGTCCGTCTGTCTGTCTGTCCGTCCGTCCGTCTGTCCGTCCACAAATTTTTTTATCCTCCATAACTTTTATTATTCCTGGATGGATTTAAATATTACTTGGCATCATTCTGTCCGTCCGTCTGTCTGTCTGTCTGTCTGTCTGTCTGTCCGTCTGTCCGTCCACAAATTTTTTTATCCTCCATAACTTTCTTATTCCTGGATGGATTTAAATCTTACTTGGCAGAAATGTTAACCATAATGTGATGGAGTGTTGCGCGCAAGACTCAGGTCCGTACCTCAAAGGTCAAGGTCATACTTAGAGGTTAAAGGTCAAAAAAGGGTCTTTCCTGTGTCCAATTAATAACTTTGTTATTATTCCTGGATGGATTTAAATATTACTTGGCAGAAATGTTAACCATAATGTGACGAAGTGTTACACGCAAGACCCACAGCCGTACCTCAAAGGTCAAGGTCATACTTAGAGATAAAAGGTCAAAAAAGCGTCTTTTTCATTGTGTCCAATCTATAACTTTCTTATACCTGGATGGATTTAAATATTACTTAGCAGAAATATTAACCATAATGTGACAGTGTGTCACGCGCAAGACCCAGGTCGGTACCTCAAAGGTCAAGGTCATACTTAGAGGTGAAAGGAAAAAAAAAACGTCTTTTTTAACATCAACATTTTCCTACTCCTCTGATAGCGCTGCCGGGGCCCTAGTCAGTTTCACTGACAGCTCTAGTTTCTTATGTTTCCACACTTCCATTCAATTTCCTCTTTTTTCCTCTGTCCCTCACTTTTATCTCCTCTACTATCTTTTCTCTCTCTCTTTTCTCCCTCTCACTGGGAGACGATACAAAGTGACCACAATGTTTGACGTGTCGTTAAACCAAAGACAACCAATCAGTCAAAGCACAACACCTGTGGTGTGTGAGATACTCTTTCCTTTGCTGATATTGTTCTTAATTTTGCTTCAAACTTTTATTATGAGTGTTCGTTAGAAACTAACCAGTACCCAGAATCTATGTTTTGGAGCAAAAGTTAAGACAGTAATGTACATCACTAAAAAACGCCTTTATAATTTTGACCCTCTGAAATCCCACTGTTATTTAGTAAAACTGGGGTTTACAGGTGTATATTTTTTTCTTATTTCTGTCCAAAAACATGGATTGTGGGTCCTTGTTAGAACTGCCTCACCAAGGCGGTTCTAATGAATATCCACAATCTATGTTTTTGAACAGAAATACGAATTTGTATCTGAGAATTTTCATCTTTTGGTTGTAAAATGTTCAATATATTTGAATAGGCACGTTTCTGTAATGATATCCTTGTAATCCGTCTTTTCTCGATATTTAAAGTTGGGTTTACAAGTCCATTAATTACATGAACCTGTTAACATGATGCCTTCCTTCAAGTTTTATCTATCCCACTTTATCTCATCTACGAGTAAAAAGTCGTATATAGACATTGTAACTTGAATCAATGGCCCCCGCCCATCGGGGCTTGGAGAAATAATTTGGGCTTTATGATGCTTCCACGAAATGCTGAAAGCGACCCCATATGAGTAATGGTAAACCGCTTAGGTGTAAGCCTGTCCAGGCAAAGTGGTGCGAGTCGGACCGTCCAATACGTATCCCCTATTGGTTACATTGGGCGGCAGGGATGGAGATATCATTTCATTTTACTGGCGGGTAAAAGTTCAAAATTTGAATAACGTCACCAAAATGACCTAAATAGTGTTGACGGGCACGTTAAACCTCAAACCAAACAAACAAAAATCAAAGCACTGTAAGCACTTGTGGGTCGATTGTCTCTCAGAGATGGCTAGACGGAGAGACTTTACATTCATTGAGCCAGTTGTCCAAAGAATTGTTAGGTGAACGAGCTCGTTAATGACATAATTGTTAACTGTTCTAGCAAGTACAATATCTTATATAGTAACACTTTTGCTGAAAAAAAATGTAAGCAGCTTTTGCAAAAGCTGCTCACATTTTTTCAGCAGAAACACTAGCATATATTTGCCATATTAAATTTTCAAAGTTTTAACGATACGTTAACTAACGGTATCGTTAGTGTTGAACAATTGGCCCCTGTGCTTTAAGACAACAGTGTAGACCCTGAGGAAACGCCGCGCTCTGTGGCTTTTTATTTTAGTCTTCAATGTTTCTGCTATGTCTTATGTTTGGAAACCTATGCATATATCGGTTAATCAACACATCCCGGTACATGCGGGTACATGTAATTTATTTTCATTGCGGTTTGTCTATTATACAATTAGTTCCCGAGCGGATTAATTTTATTGGCCAGTGATAATCGCGTGGACAGCAGCAATGGCACTTGCTTCAAAAGTACACCTCAGCCTCTTTATAACACTATTGTTGGGGCCCACTAGTCCAAGGCAGAAACCGTGCTAGTTTATCGGAACAAAAATGTTTAGATTACATAGAAAAAATGACCATTTATGGTCATTTTTCTATATAATCTATACATTTTTGGGATCCATCTTGAAACCGTGTTATATCCATAAACCTTGTTATAACGAACCGTGTTAAAATGAGGTTGAAGTATATTAACATTGGGTCCATTGATAAATAATCGACCAAAATACAACTGATTCTTCCAGGTTTTGGATGCGACAAGCATGTAAGCTCAGCAAAGTCTCACATATAGCTGTTTTCAAAGTTTAAATCATCCCGAATAATAAACCCACCCCGAATTGTCTCAATGGCCGTCCGTATAGAGCGAAGACTCTGTCAAAAATGCGCGGATGACAGGGGAATCGGAGTCTTCGCGTTAAGTGTCTCTTCAGTGCTGATGTTCACGTGACTAGCACTGACTTATATCAAATACAGGTAACAGTTATTTATAGAGCAGCCACACTGTTCTTATCGCTGTGGGATCTGAGTATTATGTAATCGGGTAATCAGTAGAAGCTGGATGGGAATCCTGAGTTTGCTTTGACAAACACTGTAGACCTGAACAGACGCCGCGTTCTGCGGCGTCTGATCAGGGTCTACACTGTTTCCTAAGAGTACAGGAATGTAAGCATTAAACGAAACAGTCAAGGTCACCGTTTAGAACCATTTTAAGTCTACACTCCACCAGTGTTTCCAGTGCTTTGATTATTATCTGATTTTACTCACCAGAAACATACAATGCTGCACTCATTGATGTCAAAACAATCGTGGTACTTTCCGTTGTGTTTGGCGTTTCTGAATTGTTCAGATTTTGGCTCGATTTGTCGCCGGTAAGTGTTATCAGTAGAAATGCTGAAAGAAAATGTACATATATCCCGCACATGGTGTTTTTGACTGACTTAGGATCCGGGTAGTAATTAACCCTTGTTCTGTTGAATAAATTAATTTTGCCACAGCCTTAATGACTTTAACAATTAAATAAATGGCCCCGCCCATCGGGACTTGAAGAAATAGATGGGCTACATAATGCCTCCCACGCAAAGCTGAAACCGACCCACACACGAGTACTGGTAAATCGCTAAATGGATCTTTGCCTCCCCAGGCAAAGCAGTGCCAGCCGCACCGTCCATGCTTATAAACCCTATTGGTTTCATTGGGCGACAGGACTTTAGATGCCATTTCATCTCAATGTCGGGTAAAAGTCACACCAAATTGAAAGCAACGTCTCCAAAATGACCTAGACAGTGTTGACGGGGACGTTAAACCTCAAATCAAACAAACCAACAGGTCACATGTGAGACGCCAAGTTCTGCAACGGAAAGTCAGGTGGTTTTCTCCGGGTACTCCGGTTTTCGCCCACCTCTGATTAACGATCGGCTCGATATGAGTGAAATAATTTTGAAAGGGCCGTAAAACCAAAAAAAAGGACCTTAATTGCTCACCTGAGGTAAGAAATTTTCATCATGAATATTTATGTTTGACAAGGTAGATGCTACGAGTTTTTTGACACTTAGTTATCTGAACAATCTTCGTAGAGATTGAAGATTGAAGCAAAAATCGTGGCCTCTAGAGGCTGTACAAGGTTTTCAAGGAATTTGACCTAGTGACCTAGTTTCAGACCTGACATGATCAATATTCAAACTTGACCCAGATATCATCAAGACAAACATTCTGGTAAAGTTTCATGAAGATTGAAGTGAAATTGAAGTCTCTGGAGGGTGAACAAGGTTTTCAAGGAATTTGATTTAGTGACCTAGTTTTTGACCTAACATGACCCATATTCAAACCTGACTCAGATATCATCAAGTCAAACATTCTGGTAAAGTTTCATGAAGTTTGAAGCAAAACTACTGTCTCTAGAGGGTGAACAAGGATTTCAAGGAATTTGACATGGTGACCTTGTTTTTACCTGATGTGACCCATATTCGATCTTGACCCAGATATCATCAAGACAAACATTCTGGTAAAGTTTCATAAAGATTGAAGCAAAATTGTTGTCTCTAGAGGATGAACAAGGTAAATGTTGGCAACGCACGTCACATGATGAATGATGCACGATGCACTTACGACGGACAAAAGGTGATCACAAAAGCTCACCTTGAGCTTTGCTCAGGTGAGCTAAAAATTGAGGTCTCTAGAGTGTAAACAAGGTTTTCATATGATTTGACCTACTGACCTACTTTTTGAACCAACATGACCCATATTCGAACTTGATCTAGATATTGTAGAGATGATCATTCGCAGCAAGTTTGATGATGATTGGACCAAACTGTGGCCTCTAGAAAGTTAACAAGGTTTTTTCTATGATTTGACATACTTACCTACTTTTTAATCCCATATGACCCATATTTGAAGATTCCACATGACCCATATTTAAACTTGACCGAGATACTGTCAGGATGATCATTTTTAGCAATTTTGAGGATGATTGAACCAAAACTATAGCCACTAGAGTGTTAACAAAGTTTATCAATGGTTTGAACTACTGACCTACTTTTTGATCCCACAAGACCCATATTCAAACTTCGCCGAGATATTGTCAGGATGATCATTCTGATCAAGTTTCAGGAAGATTGGACCAAAACTGTGTCCTCTAGACTCTTAACAAGGTTTTTCTTTGATTTGACCAACTAGCCTACTTTTTGACCCGACATGACCCATATTCGTACATGATCAAGATATTGACAATCATGCTGAGCAAGATTGAGGATGATTGGACCAAAACTGTGGCCTCTAGAATCTTAACAATGTTTTTCTATGATTTGACCTACTGACGTACTTTTTGACCGCAAATGACCCGTATTCGAACTTGACAGAGATATTGTCAGGATGATCATTCTGAACAAATTTGAGGATGATTGGACCAAAACTGTGGGCTCTATAGTCTTAACAATGTTTTTCTAAG
Source organism: Lucinisca nassula (assembly GCA_963580285.1). Taxonomy (NCBI): domain Eukaryota; kingdom Metazoa; phylum Mollusca; class Bivalvia; order Lucinida; family Lucinidae; genus Lucinisca; species Lucinisca nassula. The sequence goes on from OY757013.1 coordinate 137,797,652, forward strand.
ATATGACCTACTGACCTACTTTTTTGATCCCATATGACCCGTATTCGAACTTGACCGCGATATTGTCAGGATGGTCATTCTGAGCAGATTTGAGGATGATTGGACCAAAACTGTGGCCTCTAGAGCGTTAACAAGGTTTCTCTATTTCTGAATTGCTGACCTACTTTCTGACCCGACATGACCGATTCGAACTTGACAGAGGTATTGTCAGGATGATAATTCTGAGCAAGTTTCAGGATGATTGGACCAAAACTGTGGCCTCTAGAGTCTTAACAAGGTTTTTCTTAAATTTGACATACTGACCTACTTTTTGATCCCATATGACACATATTTGAAGATCCCATATGACCCATATTTAAACTTGACCGAGATACTGTCAGGATGATCATTTTAAGCAATTTTGAGGATGATTGGACCAAAACTATAGCCACTAGAGTGTTACGAGGACTGTTCAAATATGAATGCAACTAATCACATAAAAATGATTCCGTGATAGATTTCATTGAAAAATTTATTTTGTCCCCTCAAAGTATTACCCTTTAACAGATATACAAACTTTCAGTATTCTGATCCAATCATTGAATGCATTTTGGTAGTCTTTTCGAGGTATACTATGAAGGCACTGGAATATTGCAGAATCGAGGTGTTTGCGCTGTACAAATTTTCGACCAGAAAGGTATTTTTTTCAGCCGCGGGAACAAAAAAAAAAAGTCACACGGGGCAAGGTCAGGGGAATACGGGGGGTGAGGGAGTTCAACAACCTTTTCCTGCTTCAGACAGTCTTGCACAATGAACGCCTTGTGCGATGACGCATTGTCATGTAGCAATCTGACATTAGCCAAACCAGTTGCGAGTCTTCGGTCTTTGAAATATTTTTCAATTTTCGAAGAACTTTATTCTTGTAAAACTTCGCATTTACAGATTTGCCTTTAGGCAAAGCAACTTGAATAGCAGGGCCCTGATTTGAAAAGAATATTGCATACATTACCTTCTTGACGCTCATGGTCCACTTCGCAGTGCATGGTCTTTTGCAATACTTGCCCATATTTTGTTCTGACTCTTTCGTTTTGGCTCAAAAAAGTGAACCCATGTCTCGTCACCTGTGACGACATTAGCGAAAGACCGTGCATTGTAATTTGGAAACTTTTTAAGCAACTTCTTGGCGCACTGAACGCGTGTTTTTTTCTGCTCATCTGTCAACAGATGGGGAATCCATCTAGCACAGATCTTTCTCATTTTCAAACCCCGTTTCAGAATTGTATGAGCTGCTCCTAATGAGATGCCAACTATACTAGCTATTTGCCAAGTGGTGTATCATGCATCGGTAGCAGCTATTTCTTTCACTCTAGCAACCATCTTGGCAGATGTTGCTCTTTAGTTTAATAATATTTTATTGCAAGAAAAGCAATGGGGTTGGGCCACAAGTTCTCTCAACATTAGTTACGGCCCTCCCCCTACATGGTCACAACTGATACAATAACATCACATGAAAATGGCTAGATAAACTACATGCATTTTGAAAGTTAGATAAATAAATAAATAAATAAATAAATAACGATCATGTGGTACATCTTCTGTTGAGCCTAGCCCATAGCTGAATTTCTTACACCAACGAAAAACTGTCGGAAAAGACATTTCATTATGCCCATAAACCGAACATATTTCATCAAAAATTCTTTGCACCGTATACCAAGAACACAACGATTCTTAATATAGGGCCGTATTTCAACGGCGTACTCTGACCTTCTTCCAACCATGTTTTGTATTAGTATACAAGAGTAGACAGTGTTTATCAAACGATATACATGGCTAAAGTGCACGGGTTTTAACAGGTTTGGTATCAATGTATAGGTAAAATGTTTTTCTACGCTGTAATATTTATTTCCAGGTGATTTTCGCATTAATGCATGAGAAAACGTTCTACTTGCATTCATATTTGAACAGTCCTCGTAACAAAGTTTATCAATGGTTTGAGCTACTGACCTACTTTTTGATCCCATATGACCCATATTCGAACTTCACCGAGATATTGCCAGGATGATCATTCTGAGCAAGTTTAAGGATGATTGGACCAAAATTGTTGCCTCTAGAGTTTTAACAAGGTTTTTCTATGATTTGACCTACTGACCTACTTTTTCACCCGACATGACCTATATTCGTACATGATCAAGATATTGACAATCATTCTGAGCAAGATTGAGGATGATTGGACCAAAACTGTGGCAAAAACTATAGGGTCTTAACAAGGTTTTTCTATGATTTGACCTACTGACCTACTTTTTGACCCCAAATGGCCCGTATTCGAACTTGACCTAGATATTGACAGGATGATCATTCTGAGCAAATTTGAGGATGGTTGGACCAAAACTGTGGCCTCTAGAGTCTTAACAATGTTTTTTAAGATTTGACCTACTGACCTACTTTTTGATCCCATATGAACTGTATTCGAACTTGACCGAGATATTGTCAGGATGATCATTCTGAGCAGATTTGAGGATGATTGTACCAAAACTGTGGCCTCTAGAGCGTTAACAATGTTTTTCTATGATTTGACCTGCTGACCTACTTTCTGACCCGACATGACCGATTCGAACTTGACCGAGATATTGTCAGGATTATCATTCTGAGCAAATTTGAGGATGATTGGACCAAAACTGTGGCCTCCGGAGCATTAACACGGTTTTTCTATGATTTGACGTGCTGACATACTTTTTGACCCGACATGACTTATACTCGAACTTGATCGAGATATTGTCAGGATGATCATTCTGATCAAGTTTCAGAATGATTGGACCAAAACTGTGGCCTCTAGTGTCTTAACAAGGTTTTTCTATGATTTGACCTACTGCCCGACTTTTTGACCCGACATGATCTATATTCGTACATGATCAAGATATTGACAAGATTATCATTCTGAGCAAGTTTGGGGATGATTGGACCACAACTGTGGCTTCTAGAATCTTAACAAGGTTTTTATTTGATTTGACCTACTGACCTACTTTTTGACCCGAAATGTACCGTATTCGTACTTGACCGAGATATTGTCAGGACGATTAAAGTGAACACATTTTAAGATGATTGGACCACAACTGTGGCCTCTAGAGCCTTAACAAGGTTTTTCTTTGATTTGACCTACTGACCTACTATTTGACCCAAAATGACCCGTATTCATACTTGACCGAGATATTGTCAGGACGATTATACTGAGCAAATTTGGGGATGATTGGACCAAAACTGTGGCCTCTAGAGCCTTAACAAGGTTTTTCTATGATCTGACCTGTTGACCTACTTTTGACCCGGCATGACCCATATTCGAATTTGACCGAGATATGGTCAGGATGATCACTCTGAGCAAGTTTCAGGATGATTGGGCTAAAACTATGGCCTCTAGAGTCTTAACAATGTTTTTCTACGATTTGACCTACTGACCTTATTTTTGACCCGACATCACCAATGTTCGAACTTGACAAAGATATTGTCAGGATGATCATTCTGAGCAAATTTGAGGATGATTAGACTCAAAATATGGCCTCTAGAGTCTTAATAATGTTTTTTCTATGATTTGACCTACTGACCTACTTTTTGATCCCATATGGCCCGTATTCGAACTTGACCGAGATATTGTCAGGATGATCATTCTGAGCAAATTTTAGGATAATTCGACCAAAACTGTGGCCTCTAGAGTGTAAACAAGGTTTTTCTATGCTTTGACCAGCTGACCAACTTTCTGACCCGACATGACCCATATTCGAACTTGACCGAGATATTGTCAGGATGATCAATATGAGCAAGTTTCAGGATGATTGGACCAAAAACTGTGGCCTCTAGAGTCTTAACAATGTTTTTTTAAGATTTGACCTACTGACCTACTTTTTGATCCAATATGAACTGTATTCAAACTTGACCGAGATATTGTCAGGATGATAATTCTGAGCAGATTTGAGGATGATTGTACCAAAACTGTGGCCTCTAGAGCGTTAACAATGTTTTTCTATGATTTGACCTGCTGACCTACTTTTTGACCCGACATGACCGATTCGAACTTGAGCGAGATATTGTCAGGATGATTATTCTGAGCAAATTTGAGGATGATTGGACTAAAACTGTGGCCTCTAGAGCCTTAACAAGGTTTTTCTATGATTTTACTTGCTGACCTACTATTTTATCCGACATGACCCATATTCGAACTAGACCGAGATATTGTCAGGATGATCATTCTGAGCAAGTTTCACGATGTTTGGACCAAACCTGTGGCCTCTAGAGTGTAAACAAGGTTTTTCAATGATTTGACCGGCTGACCTACTTTTTGACCCGACATGACCCATATACGAACTTGACCGAGATATTGTCAGGATGATCATATTGAGCAAGTTTCAGGATGATTGGACCAAACCAAAACTGTGGCCTCTAGAGTCTTAACAAGGTTTTTTCTATGATTTGACCTTCTGACATACATTTTGACCTGACATTACCCATATTCGAACTTGACCCAGATATCATTAAGACAAACATTCTCGTAAAGTTTCATGAAGACTGAAGCAAAATTGTGGTCTCTAGAGTCTTAACAAGGTAAATGTTGACGACGCACGACGCACGTCGAACGACGCACGACGCACGTACGACGCACAAAAGGTGATCACAAAAGCTCACCTTGAGCTTTGCACAGGTGAGCTTAAAAAAAACAACAATCTAATAAAAAATTAGGTCTGTGACCTTGACCTTTAGTGCCTACTGCTGAATAATAATTTGGACAAATATCTATCATCATACCAAACATGACCAAAAGCCATCATATGGTTTCGAAAATATGAGTTCTTAAAAATCTTTACTAAAAAATGTTAAGCACAAAGACCTGCGGGTATTGCTGAATAAAACTTTATACCTATATGTATAATCGTAACCAATATGACTTTGACCCATCCTACGGTTTGGAAAATATGCATTACGATAACACATCCGTGAGACTTAGTGCATTTTTCATATCATAAAAACGGACATTTTTTTCTGATTAAAATTTGTGATATTTTTCTAATTTTTATTCCAAACATAGGTTGAGGGTGCTCGTTATAACCGCCTGATTGAGCCGGTTCTAACGAGTACCAATAACCTATGTAAGTCCGAGACAGAGTATTCCTTAATTAAACGTTGGAACAATATCTATCTTCATACCAAATATAGATCATCATATGGTTTGGGAAATATGAGTTCTGTCTTTAACATTACAAAATTCTGAGTCTGTGACCTTGACCTCCACTTCATGGGCATGTGCGAGGATTTTGCTTAATAAAATGTTGCACTTTTACCTCTACCAAAATTCCAGACTTGAACCAAATCCATCATATGATTTGGAAAATATTGGCTTTTAAATAAGAGGGCCATGATGGCCCTGGATCGCTCACCTGAAACCAAAATGTTTCATAGGCTATGGAAGTAAAATTGTCACTAGTTTAAGATGTAGACCAAAGATTTCTTCCAGTTTTATTTTGGAGGCCATCTTTTTCATTGGAGTGCCATCCTTTTAGCGGCGTCAGAGGAACATTTCTGTGAAATTATTTTGAAATAGAGCCATTGGCCAAGGAGATGTCGTTTAAAGATTTTGCTATTTTCCGAAATTTTGGAAAATATGCATACACCTGTGGACGCAAAACTATTCAAACTCCTATGAAGTACCTTTCAATGAATCTCTTTGTATCATGTTCGTTTGACAAGCAAATGTCATTCATCAAAGTAGTCTAAAACTGGATCAAGAAATATACATTGATTGCTATCATTGTTGCAAGCACTTTTTTCCATTTTTAGATCCGAATGACATTTGAGATGTTTTCTGATTGGACAATGCAGGAGTCTACAACGAAATTTACAACAATTTATCATTTGAATGTATTCCTGGCTTGCAGTTGACTGATATGGTGTAAGGAAATCAAATCAAAATGAAATGAAGCCCATCAAAGTTTGAACGGCTTTGTGTAAGTGTAAGTGGAATATTTCATATGAATTTATGACAGGTGTCAGTGGACTTTTCATATGAATTTATGACAGGTGTAAGTGGAACATTTCAATGAATTTATGACAGGTGTAAGTGGAAAATTTCAATGAATTTATGACATGTGTAAGTGGAACATTTCAATGAATTTATGACAGGTGTAAGTGGAACATTTCATATGACTTTATGACAGGTGTAAGTGGAACATTTTAATGAATTTATGACAGGTGTAAGTGGAACATTTCAATGAATTTATGACAAGTGTAAGTGGAACATTTCATATGAATTTATGACAGGTGTAAGTGGAACATTTTAATGAATTTATTTTGTTGGCCTAGATGACATTTAACAGTTTTACTTATTTTTAGCTCTGGTAGCCAAACAGAATGATTTAAGGGGTATGGGAACACCTTCAGGGGAGGCAACTCCTGCAAAAGTATTTTTGTCTCCCATGTCAATAGGGATCAACTCTTAAAGAAAAGAATTTGCTCCTCAGGAGCAAATTCCTTCCTTAAAGAGTTGACCCCTTTTTCATTGGGACAGAGCTTATAGAAAAGCGAACTGGAAGTCCCGAAAATTGTCTCCCTTTGAAAAATGGCGGAAAATCTGCCAGGTGTTCCCATTTCCCTTAAATAATTTCAGTTTGGGTCCATAAAAGGAACATCCTGTGAAATTATTTTGAAATCGGGCCATTGGCCTAGGAGAAGATGTCATTTAAAGAGTTTTTCTCTGTTTTTAGCCATGGCGGCCATTTTATTCAGTGGAACAGAACCATTTTAGCAATTTTGGTCGAGGGCCACCCAAAGAATATTTATGAAATATTTATGAACTCGGACTATTTGCCTTGAAGGAGATATTGCTTCAAGTTTTTTAATATGTATATATTTTAGCTTTTTCGGCCTTTCAGCTTAGCGGAATCATTTTAAAAATTTTGGTAGAGGGTCACCCAAAGAACATGTCTTTGATTTATGTTTGAAATCGAGCCGAGAAGTCGCTTTTTTAGCTTTGGTGGTTATTTTGTTTAGCAGAGCGGAACCATTTTAGCAATTTTGGTACAAGGAACTTTTCTGTGATTTCAGAGGAGCTTCTCACCCACAATATATGTTTTCGGGCTGAAATAAGAAAAATACATGTATCACGGGCAAGTTGTTCAAAACAAATGACATTGTAAGTCAACATATTACGGAGCCCGGGAAGTGACATTTAACTCTTCTATTTATTGCGTTTTATCGACTTATTAATTTGTTACATCGAATTATTATAGCGTTATATCGAATTATTATTGCGTTATATCAAATTATTATTGTGTTATATCGAATTATTATTGTGTTATATCGAATTATTATTGCATTTAATCGAATTATTAATTCGTTATACTCGAATTATTATTGCGTTTTATCGAATTATTAATTCGTTATATCGAATTATTATTGCGTTATATCGAATTACTAATTCGTTATATCGAATTATTATTGCGTTTTGTCGAATTATTATTGCGTTTTATCGAATTATTAATTCGTTATATCGAATTATGTTTGCGTTATATCGAATTATTATTGCGTTTTATCGAATTATTATTGCGTTTTATCGAATTATTTATTCGTTATATCGAATTATTATTGCGTTTTATCGAATTATTATTGCGTTATATCGAATTATTATTGCGTTTTATCGAATTATTAATTCGTTATATCGAATTATTAATTTCTGGGCCAGACTAGCTAGTTTTGGCCGATTAGGCCTCATCAGTGACCCTCTGATAATTTCAAAGTTCAACAATAGAATCAATAATGCTAAAGGACTAGAAAATAAAATCTACACTATGGGATGAAGGGAAGGGAGACTTTTACGGTGACCACATAGTCCCTAAACACCAGCTGTAGTGAAGTTAAATATGTTCTATAAAAGGTTTATCCTTTGGAAGCAAGAAATACACCAAAGACCTGATAACTGTCGTGTGTACAAGTTGTCTGGGCCAGAGCTACTCAACATAAGCCAGAAGTAGTCTCCGAAAACAAATTAAATTCTTATAACAACTTAAAACCTACCCCATCAAGCCTTGCATATGAAGTATTTTGGGGTACTTTTGGCCAAGCTTGAACCAGACCGTCTTGACCTCGGTCGATGGTAACCAGAGTGCACCCTATAGTACTAATGCATTTTGGTCGGACATATAGCCTAGTTTATCAACTTTATTTTGTCGAATTTTGCAATATCTAAATGCAAAACTGACTTTTAAATTATCGATATGTGTGTTTGATAATGAAAGTCGATTTAGAAAATATCGACTTTCAGTTCCTTCATGAACATATAGACTTGTGCAAAGTCATCCAATTAAACTACTTGCGACTATATCGATTATATCGTCTTCTTTAATGCGAAACGTTGTTTTTTTTGTTTTGTTTTTTCATTTCTGGTCAAGTTTTCATGAGCCAAAATCACGATAATTATTTATGAGATGACTTTGTTCAAGTCGATTATTATATTGATTCAAAGATTGCAACTTTGATTTTAATTCGCGCGAGTGTAAGCCGATTTACAGTGATACAACAGAGAATGTAGACATGTACATGCCGAAAATATACCGCAAAATCGAACCAAATCGCTCTATCCATTAAGTTAACATACTCATGCAAAATTTGGCCCCCATTTATGGTCCTCAAAATGGCATTTTTCGGAAGAAAATTTGAGATATTTTTCTTATTAATGGTCCAAACATAGATTTTGGGGGCTTGTTAGAACCGCCCCAATGCATTGGTACTAATAAACTATAAAAATCTATAATCGAATCATAAATTAAGGGTATACCCCTGTAACCCGACTTTTTCTGTATTATGTGGGTTTACAGGGGTCCTGATTGTAAGGACGCGTTTACGTAATGTAGAGTCGCAAAAATTGCGGTATAACACAATTAACATAATCAGCAATACGCTGGTGTAGCTTCGCATTATAAAAAATCTTTTATCGAATCATTATAATTCGATACAACGAATTAATAATTCGATAAAACGCAATAAAAATTCGACACAATGCAATAATAATTCGATAAAACGCAATAAATAATTCGATAAAACGCAATAATAATTCGATATAACGAATAAATAATTCGATATAACGCAATAATAATTCGAAATAACGCAATAAATAATTCGATAAAACGCAATAATAATTCGATATAACGAATTAATAATTCGATAAAACGCAATAATAATTCGATATAACGAATTAATAATTCGATATAACACAATAGTAATTCGATAAAAGGCAATAATTATTCGATATAACGAATTAATAGCTCGATAAAACGCAATAATAATTCGATATGACGAATTAATAATTCGATATAACGAATTAATAATTCGATAAAACGCAATAATAATTCGATAAAACGCAATAATAATTCGATAAATCGAAATAATAAATCGATATAGCGAATTAATAATTCGATAAAACGCAATAAATAAAAGAGGTAAATGTCACTTCCCGGGCTCCGTAACATATCGTTAAAACTTTCATCATTTAATGTGGAAAATATGCTAATATTTTTGCTGAAAGAAAATGTGAGCAGATTTTGCTTCCGGAAAAGCTGCTCAATAGCTGCTCACATTTTTCTGCAAAAATACTACTGTATTGAATATTGTACTTAACAGAACAACCGGTCCCAGTACTTTTCGAATGAACATCACGTGAACAAGTCCGTGAAATGAACACCCCTCTAAACCCCACTTTTTTTAGAAACAACTGGGGTTTAAGGGGGTAAACATTATTTTTCTCATTTTTAATCCAAGACATAGGTTGTGGGTACTCGTTAGAACCGCCTCGATGAGGCGGTTCTAACGAGCACCCACAACTTTGTTTGTAGTATTTATAAGAAAAATATCGCATATTTTAATCAGAAAAGTAGCCATTTTGGAGATGTGAAAAAATGCACTATGCCATACGGGCGTGTTATCGTAATGAAAACCCGCCTTATCTGGAACTATGTATACAGTATATAGAAAGGCGCCCCAAGGGCAGCAGCAAGGCATGTAAATGTACAGAAAACAATAAATGTTTGAAAAATAACATTTTCTTCCTTCTTCCTTTACCTCTTTTGCAGTTACAAGCATTCAGCAAGTTAAATGTTTTTTGCTGTTCAAACTATATGTATAAATTGTTCGCTTGCATCTCTCAAAAAATGAATTAATTGAACAAATATACTTTTATCAAAACTCTACATGCATGTGTTTAGCATTAATTATATTTATCATTTGACGTCGTTGATAAGCAGTGGATAACATCGTGTAATAAAAATCGTATGACCACACGTGTAATAACACTTTGGCGGGATTAAGTAACGTCATTACGACGTTCGTGACAACCATGCACTTTTTGTGGTAAAATTGTCAAACTTAAAGGCGATAAAATTGAATATAAAGTTGTCATATGATAAACAGAATCTTACACTCGTGGTCATTTCATATGCAATTTATGAAACTCGCCGAAGGCTCGTTTCATAAATTTCATTTGAAATGACCACTCTTGTAAGATCCTCTATTTATCATTTGACGTCGTTGATAAGCAGTGGATAACGTCGTGTAATAAAAGTCGTATGACCACACGTGACGTGCCATAACACTTTGGCGGAATTATGTAACGTCATGACGACGCCCATGTCAACAATGGTTTTTTTTTGTTTTTTTTTTTGTGGAAGATTTGTCAAATTCAAAGGCGCTAAAATCCAATTTATAGTGGTCATATGATAAACAGAATCTTACACTTGTGGTCATTTCATATGATATTTATGAAACTCGCCGAAGTGACCACTCGTGTAAGATCCTCCATGTGTGTTACTTTACTCGGTATATAAAACGGAAGAATGTGTGAAATGAGTTAGTTTTTTCATAAAGGATGAAAGGGTCTTTGTTGTTTGCATCTACACTGCGTTCGATTCCTGTCTTGAATACATGTAAAACATTCTGGCTTTAACGTTCCAAAGTGTTATTTATTAAATGACATCGCGTCTGAGTATTAATATCGCCATGTATTAAATCGGTAATCCGCTAGTGGACTAAATATGCTAATTAGTTAGAATCGCCCCGTAACGTCACGCATACGACGTCCTTAACGTCGTCGAGTTACTAATGGCGGAATAATGACATTTTTGTGAAGAAAAAAAATCGTGATTAAAATGCGTTTTAAATGCCATATGATAAACAGATTCTTGCATTGTACTCATGTATTATTGAATTTATTAAATTAATTCAGGAAAGGGGATAAAACGCGTGACTTCGCCGGGCATTTTATCCCTTTTCCTCAAAGAGTTTAATAAAATGAATAATACCTGAATACTCATGTAAGATCCTCCGTTGAATGACGTCTACAGCGTCGGTCTCACGCTGTCCGTGTTCGTAATGATGAACTTTATCGATGCGGAAATCAAAACATGATTACGAACCTAAAAACTGACGTATGCAAATGTTGTATCATATTCTGTCACGTAGTGACAAGGTGAGCTTTTGTGATCAGATTTCGTCCGTCGTCCGTGCGTGCGTCCGTAAACAATTTCTTGTCCGCACGATAGCATCTTCATTCATGATTTGATTTTAACCAGACTTGCACACAACTTGTACCACCATGAGATCTGGGATCCTTTCTTGAACCAACCATATCCCATCATGTGTTACGGAGTAACATCCCCTGACAGGGCAAAAATTGCCTATTTTGGTCTTGTCCGCATGATAGCATATTCATTTATGATTTGATTTTAACCAGACTTGCACACAACTTGTACCAGCAGGAGATCTCGGTTCTTTTCTTGAACAAACCATATCCCATCATGTGTTACGGAGTTACGGCCCCTGAAATGGCAAAAATTGCCTATTTTGGTCTTGTCCGCACGATAGCATCTTCATTTATGATTTGATTTTAACCAGACTTGTACACAACTTGTACCACCATGAGATCTGGGATCCTTTCTTGAACAAGCCGTTTCCCATCATGTGTTACGGAGTTACGGCCCCTGAAAGGGCAAAAATTGCCTATTTTAGTCTTGTCCGCACGATAGCATCTTCATTAATGATTTGATTTTAACCAGACTTGCACACAACTTGTACCACCATCAGATCTAGGTTCCTTTCTTGAACCAGCCATATCCCATTATGTGTTACGGAGTTACGGCCCCTGAAAGGGCAAAAATTGCCTATTTTGGTCTTGTCCGCACGAAAGCATCTTCATTTATGATTTGATTTTAACCAGACTTGTACACAACTTGAACCAGCATGCGATCTGGGTTCCTTTGTTGAACCAGCCATATCCCATCATGTGTTACGGAGTTACGGCCCCTGAAAGGGCAAAAATTGCCTATTTTGGTCTCGTCTGCATGATAGCTGTTTCATTAATGATTTGATTTTAACTAAACTTGCACAAATGTTGTACCACCACAAAATATCTCGGTCGAGTTCGAATATGGGTGTTGTCGGGTCAAAAAGTAGGTCATTAGGTCAAATCATAGAAAAACATTCTGAACACACTAGAGGCCACAATTTATGTACAATCATCATCAAACTTGCTCAGAATGATCATCTTGATAATATCTTGATCACTTTCGAATATGGGTCCTGTCAGGTCAAAAAGTAGGTCAGTAGGTCAAATCATAGAAAAAAAAACCTTGTGAACATACTAGAGGCCACAGTTTTGGTCCAATCATTATCAAACTTGCCCAGAATGATCATCTTGACAATATCTGAGTCAAGTTCGAATATGGGTCATGTCGGTTCAAAAAGTAGGCCAATAGTTCAAATCAGAGAAAAACCTTGTGAACACACTAGAGGCCACAGTTTTGGTCCAATCATTATCAAACTTGCTCAGAATGATCATTGTGATAATATCTTGGTCATGTTCGAATATGGGTCATGGCAGGTCAAAAAGTAGGTCAGTATGTCAAATCAGAGAAAAATCTTCTGAACACACTAGAGGCCACAGTTTTGGGCCAATCATCATCAAACTTGCTCAGAATGATAGTCTTGACAATATCTCGGTCAAGTCGAATATGGGTTATGTCAGGTCAAAAAGTAGGTCAGTAGGTCAAATCATAGAAAAACCTTCTGAACACACCAGCGGCCACAGTTTAGGTCTGATCATCATCAAACTTGCCCAGAATGATCATCTTGACAATATCTGAGTCAAGCTCGAATATGGGTCATGTCGGTCCAAAAAGTAGGTCTTTAGATAAAATCATAGAAAAACCCTCTGAACACACTAGAGGCCACAGTTTTGGTCCGATCATCATCAAACTTGCTCAAAATGATCATTTGACAATATCTCAGTTAATTTCGAATATGGGTTATATCCGGTCAGTAAGTAGGTTAGTAGGTCAGAGTGTTGAAAAAACTTGTGAACACACAAGAGACCCCAGTTTTGGTCCGATCATCATCAAACTTGCACAGAATGATCATCTTGACAATATCTGAGTCAAGTTCGAATATGGGTCATGTCGGATCAAAAAGTAGGTTAGCAGGTCAAATCATAGAAAAATGTTTTAAACACACAAAGAGGCCACAGTTTTAGTCAAATCATCATAAAACTTGCTCAGAATGATCATCTGGATAATATCTCAGTTAAGTTCGAATATGGGTCATGTCAAATCAAAAAGTAGATCAGTAGGTTATTTTGTCATAACTTTTGAACCATTTGAGGTAGAGCCTTCATATTTGGCATGTAGGTTCCTTGTGACAAGAGCTTCTCACTCATATAAAGATTTGACCTGTGACGTTGACCTGTGACCTACTTTATCATAACTTTTGAACCATATGAGATAGAGCCTTCATATTTGGCGTGTATGTTCCTTGTGACAAGGTTTTCTCAACCATTCAAAACTATGACCTTGACCTTTGACCTACTTTGTCATAACTTTTGAAGCATTTAAGATACAGCCTTCATATTTGGCATATAGGTTCCTTCAAGGGAGTGAGTGTTTGAGTTTAAGTCTCACCACCAGCTAAGGTCATACAGTGATGGGACCTCTGTTTAAAGACCAATCTGAAAGTTTGGAGAAGCCTGGGATTGATCCTGCCACCCCTGGTTTACAAGGCAAGTAGCATGGCCACATCACCATGAAGGCTTCTAAACTTCATTGGAATGTTGTGTAAGATGACCCGCTAGGAAAATAGCATAGCGATTAACAAATGGTCACAAGAGCTAAAAATAGAAAAAACATTGTAAATTTGCTTCAAATGCGAACTCCTTCTAAACCGTTGTGCCAATTGGATTTAAAACTTCATAGGAATGTTGCCTAGGTGACTCCCTACCACAATAGTTAAAACTCATTCAACTTCAATGAACAAGATGGCTGCCAGAGCTAAAAATAAAACAAAATCTTCAAACAACAATTCCTTCTGTACCCTTGGGCTAATTTCATTCAAACTTCGAAGTAATGTTGCTTAGATGACCCTCTACCAAAAATGCTTAAACAATCCTGCTCCGATGAACAAAATGGCCACCGGAGCTAAAAATAGAAAAATATTGTAAATTTGACTCAAATGTGAACCCCTCCTAAACCCTAAGGCTAGTTTGATTCAAAATTACTCTGCTGATGAACAAGATTGCCACTATACATGTAGCTAAAAATAGAATGTTCTCGAGACAGAGACACACAGGTGAGCGAACCAGGGCCCTGTAGGCCCTCTTGTTTAAAACTCTAGCGGCCATTTAAAAGTTTTTATTCGTACCTTACTTTATTCAGAATGTCTTTCTGGAACGCCTCAGCTTTAAGCATACAAAAATAATTGCTAACGACAGCGGAAACAGCTCATCGTTTTTGTGCATTTTGTTCATTCTGTTCTTGCCGGCCTCGGTAGCTCTGTCGGATGAGCGTCTGACTGGTGATCAGGAGGGCGCGGGTTCGATTCCTGCCGGGGTCGGCAACATTCTTTCTTGGGGATTGATCAGGAAATCTTTTCTACGGTTATTCTCTCCCTTCCGCTGATTCAAGAAGGACAGTTGTCAGTTTCTGGCGACGTTTCGCCCCAAGCCGGTATTAAAACCTGGACGATTCGTCGTAGAACGCAATTGTTCCCATCCCGAAATTCTTCTTTTGTAGATGCTTAAGTGGGGATAGGAAACTGAGAATCTAGTGACAAAAATTTTATTGATACATTCTTAACCAAGGGTATGGTAAAAGATGCAGCTTTAGAAACTATATGCAGCAGATACTCACCACGAAAACACATCTATATAATTTTGATCCCCTTGAACCCCACTTTCATATAGTAAAACTGGGGTTTACAGGGGTAAACCTTATTTTTTTCTTATTTCTGCTCTAAAATATAGATTGTGGGTACTCGTTAGAACCGCCTCATCGATGAGGCGGTTCTAACGAGTGCCCGCAATCTATATTTTGAGCAGAAATAAGAAAAATATCACAATTTTACATCTGAAAAAAAAAATCATTTTTTCGGCGATAAAGGTGGCAATGTATTTGTATAGGCGTGTTTGCGTAATGTTTCTAAATCCTCATGACATATAAACACAATGTCGGTGACCAAACAGTCCTTTATTACCAACTGTACTTAATATGTTCTATAAAGGTTTATGCTTTTGAAGCAAGAAATGCATCAAAGACAAGGGCCAGATTAGCTATTATCGGCAAAGTAGGCCTCACCAGTGCTTCCACCAGTGACCCGCCAATAAATTCAGGCCAGATATAAACAACTACATATTCTTTAAGCCTGATTTAAACTTCCTAGCAGATGAAAACTTTGCCGTTCTCAAACAATCGCACCATTAGTACTCTCATTGCTTTGATTAACTCTGGAGACCATCTTGTTGGAGCGGAACGATTTTAGCTATTTTGGAAGGTCACCTTTTAAGTTAGAATAAAATCGATCCAAAGGTATAGGAATTGTCATTAAAAGGCTTTTTTATCATTTTAGCTCTCTTTCATTGGAGCGGAACTGTTTGAGGGTCATATAAACAACGTTCTTGTGAGGTTTAAATGAAACTGGACCAATGATATAGGAGAAATTGTCATTGAAAGATATTTCTTTGTTTTTTGGATCTGGCAGCCGGACACTTTGTTAATTGCAGCCAAACGATTTTAGCTGTGTCATTAGACAGTCACCTAAGCAGCACGCCTGTGAAGCGCGTCTGACTGGTGATCAGGGGGACGCGGGTTTGTTACCTGCCGGGGTTGGCAATATTCTTTGTGGAGATAGATCATGAAATCTTTTCTACGGTCATTCTCTCCCTTCTGCTGATTCAAGAAGGTCAATTTCTGGCGAAAGAATGTGCACTGTACCAGTTAACCGCTTACGTATAAGCCTGCCCAGGAAAAGTGTGGATAGGTAAACTGACCGGCTCAAAAATGACCTAAAATAGTGTTGACTGGGCCGTTAAACGCCAAAACAAACAAACTCTTGTGTAGTTTGAAAGAAATTGAGCTTAAGGTATATGAGGAGTGTTCATTGAAACGTTTTTGTCGTTTTTTTTTGTTTTTTTTTTTGTTTTTTTTTTTTTTTGTTTCTTTTTGTTGTTGTTCAATTTGAAGTGCCGGTGACCATTTTGTTCATCGGAGCATTTACATTTAAGCTATTTTGGCAGAGGGTCGCCTTGGCAACACTTTGTTTGCAGGATGAAAGCCTACACAGTAATCATGTACATGTAATTACGTAATAACGGTAGGGATCTTTAACCTGCACAGGGGAGGGTCCTTCCTGCACGGGGGGTGGGGTCAAAAGTCCCATAAAATTGGAAGCAATGTCTCCAAAATGACCTGTACAGTATTGACAGGAACGTTAAACCTCAAATCAAACAAAAAAAAAAAGTTATAAGTACTTGGAAGCAATGCTGTTCATGCTTCAATGTTTACATTTCCAGTGTAAATTATAATGTCAGGCTATAGAAAACAATGTAGTTCATACTTTCATGAGTGCATCGAGTCACGTGATTTTCAGTGATGTCAAGTGACGTTAGTATAAACCATGGTTCTCTACAGGCGTCGGTGACGTCAACGATATTTGGCTCTTTGCAGAAAAACAGCCTGTAAATGTTTTCAGCTTTAAAACTTTGCCCTACAAACATTTTTTCGCTCAGTGATTAGGGGCAAAGAATGTAAATTTAAAAACTAAACTATTTTTTCTGCTTTTTATGAAATTAAGAACGACAGCGGGTCGCTGGCAAAGTTAACATGAACCGGGGTTCATTTACTTTGCATGCGACATACTTTCATGAACAACAGAATACATAGACTTACACGACGTCAGTGACGCCATATAAACAATGGTTCTTTCCAATATGATTGGACGATGGTGTCGACGAGTCTGTTCCCGCTCTCAGTAGCAAAACTGCGTGCAATTGATTTCTTGTTTCATTTTTAGCCCTTTAACCAATTTTTTGTCAAATAAAGGATAAAATTTACAGTGAAATTCCGCTATTAAGACCACCTAAGATTGAGACATATTCTGCTTTGAAAAGCTTATTTGGAAGGGCGCAGTTATACGTTCTTCGTTTTTTTTTGTTTTTTTTTTTTTTATTTTCTGCACGCAATGTCCTCTGGTCAGGGTCCACATTTAGAACTGTTCAAAAGTGGTCTTAAACACCACTTTTGAACAGTCCCAAATTTGGTCCCAAAGGTAGGAATTTTACTGTATGTAAATAAAGGTAATAAAGGTAATTCATTTAACGTTCATTGAAGGATATTTTTAGATTTCCAGCGTAAAGTCTGAAAACAATATAGTTCATAGTCAAATGGTTTTCAGTGACGTCAAGTGACGTCATTCTAAACCATTTTTCTCTACGGGCATTGGTGACGTCAACGCTGATCCGCACTTTGTAGAAAAACAGCGTGTAAATGTTTTCCAGCTTTAAAAGGCTGCCCTATATGCATTTTTTTCTCCCAGTGATGAGGGGCAAAGAATGTAAATATAAATTAAACTTAATCTTTCTGCTTTTCATGAAAGTATGAACGACAGCGGGTCGCTAGCAAAGTTTACATCAACCCCGAACTTTTCACGCGACCCACTGCGTTCATACCCCCATGAACAACAGAAAAATAAAATTCATTTCTTAAATGAACGTTAAAAGAATTACATTGATTGACTCAAAGGCTTAGGAGGAGCTTGCATTTTAAGCAATGTGTAAACGCCGCAAGACGTACGACGTACACTACCCTATCACTATGGCAGCTGAGCTAAATAGAGAATACCAGGTGAGTGTCTTTTGATATCAAGTTTATCAGGCAAGGCTTCGAGAACGCTTGTAGAATCGCGAGGCTTGCCGAGCGATTCTACATGCGTTCTCGAAGCCGAGCCTGATAAACTTGATATCAATCGACACGAATCTGATATTCTATTTATCAGTGAATACCATTGTACACTCTTACATTTTTGTCACTTTTCCCAGCAGTCCAGTTCTTAGAAGTGCAATGTCACGTTGACCTGATAAAGCTCTCTTGTCCTGAGATAGCATACGTTTATCAGGTCAATGTGCTACAGTGCAATTAATATAACTGATAAAAGTTATTTTAGAGACATGAAAGAAACACAGGATCTTACATGAGTGTTCAAGTATTATCGAATTTATTAAACGAGTTGAGGAAAATGGATAAAATGTGGGGTTTTACGTCACGTGAACAAGTCCGTGAAATGAACACCCCGTAACCCCACTTTATATAGAGAAAACTGGGGTTTACGGGGGTATGCCTTATTTTTCTTATTTCTGCTCAAGGACATAGGTTGCGGGTACTCGTTAGAACCGCCTCTCACGAGCAGCCACAGCCTATGTTTGCAGTATAAATAAGAAAAATATCACGGATTTTCATCAGAAAAGTAGCTATTTTGGAGATGTGAAAAATGCACTATATTGCTCGGGTGTGTTATCTTAATGGTCGAGCATGTTATGCTTTTTCCCCAACGAGTATGAACGCAATGGGTCGTATGCGAAGACAATGAATTCCAAAGGGTTTCAGGTAAACTTTGCTGGCGACCCGCTGTCGTTCATACTTTCATGAAAAGAAGAAAAATTAAGTTTTTTTATATGTTTATATTCTTTGCCCTCATCACTGGGCGAAAAAATGCTTATAGGGGAAACTTTTAAAGCTGAAAAACATTTACACGCTGTTTTTTCTACAAAGAGCGGAACAGCGTTGACGTCACCAACAACCGTAGAGAACCATGGTTTAGACTGACGTTACTTCTCGCCACTGAAAATCATGTGACTCGATAGTTCATTGAAGTATTAACTACATTGTTTTCTATAGGTTTACCTTAGAATCTACACTGAAATCTAAATATTAATGCATGAACACGAATGGAAGATTTTACTTATCACACGACATTAAAAACGCATTTTATTCACGATTTGTTTTTAAAAATGTCAATATTCCGGCATTGGTAAACGCGACGCCATTAATGACGTCGTGCGTGTAACGTTAAGGGACATTTCGAACTAATTTGCATATTTAATCCACTAGTGGATTACGGAATTTAATACATGGCGTTATTACACTCTCAGACGCGACGTCAAATGACACATTGTTTTATCGTATAACCTCGCTGTAAATTTAGAAGATAACGTCATGTCAAAAATATGGTATGAACACGAATAATAACACATGGTTACTGGCGCGTAACGTCATGACGCGGTCCATGACAACCCTATTCTATTCTGACACAGCGTGACACAGCGTGCCTACACAGGCAAAGAAAATGATTTGTTTTGAGTTGAAGTCAACGTCCCCGTCAACACTATTAAGGCCAGTTTGGAGACGTTGTTTCCGATTTTGTGGTACTCAAGTTCGGTCGGTTTCAGCTGAATCTATTTCTCCAGGCCCCGATGGGCGGGGAGCACTCAAAGCAACGAAAAGGAACTGTGATTTTTGTTATGCAGCAAATCACTGGGCGGAAATGCAAAGCCCGAAAAACCGTCGTTTTTACGACGTCACACGTAGATATTTTCGTCAGGGAGTATAATCGCATTTTCCGCTTGCATCCAAAACAGCCCAAAAGGATGTAAATGCATGTATCACTACAAAGGTTGGGAGACTTCAAAAGAAACGACATATTTGATCGGTTTTAGTGTGGAAAAGATGGCTATGACGTCATCGATAAGCTCAAGGTACAAATTTAGAAATTCATTGAAATAATGGTTCCATGGGAATATAGAGCAAGAAAAAAAAAACAGCATTTTCCCGTCAGGAAGTTATAAATTGGCGACAGGAATTTATTTTCGAAAATTATAATAACTAGATTACAGTTATATTGTCCTAAAGGGAAATGGGAATACCTTCAGGGGAGGCAACTCATATGAAGGTGTTTTTTTGTCTCCCATGTCAATGTGAGGCAACTTTTAAAGAAAAGAATTTGCTTCTGAGGAGCAAATTCTTTCCTTTAAGAGCAGACCACTTTTACAGTGGGACAGGACTTATAAAAAGCGAACAGGAAGCTAGTCCCGAAAGTTGTCTCCCTTTGAAAAATGGCGGGAAAATCTGCCAGGCGTTCCCACCAACGCCCTTCTTTGATAAAGCTACATGTATACTAAGATAACAATATAGATTGGTAATAATTTATAATGAAACTTCATTAATGGCAGATTCCATCTGTCTATTCTTGCTGTGCTGCACGTTTAAAGTAATTCAGGCTTTTTCTTCCGGCTTTGACCGCCATAGAAATATGAGTCCGCACAAAATGTAGTCCGGTTTGGCGCAGTAATCCAAATTGTACAAGCGTATTAATTATCCTGTAAGCGGAATACAAACTTTTGAAGCAGACGACTTGACGATTCAGCATTTCATATGAATCAGCTGCATCATGTGACGGGTATACCCAGATCAATGCGGCGTCTGCTGAGCAGTCTGCTCAGGTTTTACACTGTTTTTTCTATCATTGCTGCCAATATTTAATCCTTAAAGACCAGCCTGCTGTTGGACCAGGTCAGCTGTAGACAAGAATATTAATGGGTTTTCTTTCTGACTTTCGAGGTCAAGTTTAGGTCAGTTACAACTTAGGTGAATATTGACTTTGCGTGGAGAAATTTAAAAGCAAGACTCCCTTTCAACCCTGGAATATGGTACAGATACTTAGTGTAGGTCCTGTGATATAATTCTAGGTGCCATATATTTAGCAGAATCGACGAGCCCAACTTCAGTGATGGAAGGGTGCACTCCAGAAACTCAAGGCAGTGAATACATCAAAGCACTGACAACACTCATGCCGATTGTCTCTAAATGCAGGCTGGTTATGAACAGGGACTTGGACTGAGTCGTTTAAACTTAGGATGTTAGTAACTAATGCAAAAAGTGTAGAACAAGATCAGCACCGTGTTGTGTGGCTTTTGAACTGAGTTTACACTGTTTGCCAGATCCAACATTTGATTCATGTGCAGATATTACTGATAACACATGTACTCAACACTGACAAACGACGCGGCTATGTTTGGGTCGATTGTTTGGCATTCGATCCGAAGTTGATAATAAGAAAAGCGCTTCAGTGCTAATGTCTACGTGATTATCACTGACTTGTCAGAATAACTTTTTGTCTTGTAGAAAATAGCCGCAGTGAGATCGGGGTATTCCATAAGACGGAAGTGGGTTATCCTGGAATCATAGGGTGAGCTTGGCAAACAGTGTAGACCAAGATCAGACGCTGCCGAATGCGCCTTCTTATCAAAATCTTCAGTATTCGTTTGGGATTTCAGAGTTAAATGAAACAGTTTAAATCTCAGCCCAGGCCTATTACTCCAACCTACACCCCACAACTCTCAGCGCTTTGATTATGAAACCAAACGATTAAAACACGCTTAGGCACCAAAAGGTTAAAGCAATCAACCGTGACGTCTGGTTACCAGTCCGGCCCCGTCGATCCTGTGCACCACCCTCACACCAGTACGGATAGAAACCACATGTTCAGATCAAACTTTTGATGTGTGATGTAAGGTCGTGCCTAGAAAAGAAGAAACTGAAATTTGTTCTCTAGCGGCCCAGTCAACACTATTTTAGTTCATTTTCGAGCCGGTCATTTACCTATCCACACTTTACCTGGGCAGGCTTATACGTAAGCGGTTAACCATTACAGCGCTCTTTTTTTTTCGCCGGAAAGTGACAACTGCCCTTCTTGAATCAGCAGAAGGAAGAGAATGACCAAAGAAAAGATTTCATAATCAATCTCCACGAAAGAAAGTTGCCGACCCCGGTAGGTATCGAACCGCGTCCTCCTGATCACCAGTCATACGCGCATCCGACTTAGCTACCGAGGCTGGATAAATAAATAAATTAATAAATAAATATATAAATATGTTAACAAATATAAGATTATCCCCTATCATCACCATGGTTGTGGAAACCGAGGAATTTTTTTTTTTTTTTTTTTTTTTGGGGGGGGGGGGGGGGGTGGGGGGGTGTTACGGCGCCATCCATCGACCGATCCATCCAGATTTCCATCCAATTAGTAAGGATAACTTATTGAAATTTATTTAAAAAAGTATTTAAGCGGTGTGGAATTATTTCGGTTAATAAAAAAGCCTATAGATGATCAAAAGAGCAGTAATGTAGAAAAAAAAAGAGCCTGCTCTAAAGCATCCCGGAATGCAATTAGAATTATACATTGAAATAAAAGAGGGGGATTTTCAAATGTATCTTCCATTCTCCTAAAATTAACATAAAGATATTCTATTTAGTAACGTTATAATATATAATAAATATATCTATTATAGGTTCAAATATTCGAGGCTCCCTATCAAAATAATCAAATCAGCATATAAAAAAACAAAACTCATCGGGCATCCAACCCGATCTCTTATTTAAGTGGAAGCCCCGTGAAAAGCAAAGTGGGGCCGAAGTGTCTAGGTATATGGGGCCGAGGTGTCTAGGGGCCGAGGTGTCCAGGGGCCGACCCGTCTAGGGTTTCAATTTTATGTCGGGCCGAGGTGGTTTGGGGGCCGAGGTGTCTAGGGGCCGAAGTGTCTAGGGGCCGAGGTGGTTTTGGGGCCGAAGTGTCCTGTTACCGTTTTTTTTTTTTTTTTGTTGTTGTTGTTGTTGTTTTTTTTTTTTTTTGTTTTTTTTTTTTCAAGGAAAGAATAAAACATTTGAGGATAATGGAGCCCCGTGACAGTAGCATATCCTTTCATATCTCCAAAAATGACGTTTTGACCATGAAAACTGTGATATTTTTTCTTATTTATACTCCAAGTATAAGTTGTAGGTGCTCGTTAGAACCGCCTCAGCCTACGTCTCGGAACAGTAATACATATAAAATATTGTAATGTAAGCACTTGAAAACCAAATTTTGGGTTTACAATGGTGACCATTTTACGGAATTTTCAGCGTGACGGAAAACAGGGAAGTTCTCTGACAAGTAATTTTACGACTCTTCAAGAAGATACGAAATTTAATTTTCTTACCTAAAACCAGCTGTCTATTCATGACTTTATCATCCATATCGCTTTAATGAAACTCATGACAAAACATTAATGTATAGTAATGTCTTTTTTCTGTAACTGCACATTCCTGTTATGCACTATCCTGTTAAAATTCCCCGAAGATGATATTAGCCAGCGCACGACAAAACCTACAATAAGACATGTGCACCCTGCGAAGACTCAGATCAGCCTGCGCATCCGCGCAGTCTGATCAGAGTCTTCGTTGTGCGCTCCAAGGAGAGCTAAGGACCCAGTGCTCCTTTCTGCAGCAAGAGAAGTATCTGATTATACTATATGGATGTGCAGGCTGATCTGATTCTTCGCTGGGCGTACATGCAGGTTGTAGGAAATGCTGTGCCCCGGCTCAATTATGTAAGCCCTGTCACAATACAATCTGTCTTCAGGATTTGCGACCTGGTAAGACAAGAACCAGCCAGCTCTGCTACACAGCCTAGCAAGGGTCTAGAAAGTTTGGGTACAAAAACTAGAGATATTGTACTATCAAAGCTGCAAACAACAAAGATCCTGATCAGACTGCGCATGCGCAGTCTGATCAGGACCTTTATTGTTTGCAAAGTGCAAAAACAAGTTTTCTAATGAAGCAGCTCATATAATATCAGTTGATTAATATAAAATGTTCAAAGTTTACTACCCTGGGATAAACATTAGCCCTATAAAGCGAATCTTGACATATTGGATGGGGTAATATTTATGATCCTTCTGGTATCTGACAGTGGTACGGAATCCGTGAAGGGACATGATTTTTTTTAATATGTTGTGCGAACAAGATATTAAGTTGTGCGAACAAGATATTATCTTGTGCGGACAAGATAATATGTTGTGCGCACAACATATTATCTTGTGCGGACGACATAATTTATCTTGTGTGGACAACATATTATCTTGTTCCCACAAATTAATATCTTGTTCGCACAACTTAATATCTTGTGTGCACAAGATATTATCTTGTGCAGACAAGATATTTTCTTGTTCGCACAACTTAATACCTTGTGCGCACAAGATCATATCTTGTCCGCACAAGATAATATCTTGTCCGCACAAGATAATATGTTGTTCGAACAAGAAAATATCTTCTCCGCACAAGATAATATCTTATCCGCACGAGCTAATATGTTGTCCGAACGAGATAATATCTTGTGCGCACATGTCTCTTCTCGGGTTCCGTACTGTGGACTCAAAAAATTATGGTTTTAAAGTAAACATACGATATAACGGTGTCACGATTTCAGACTAGAGTCCTTGTTCAGATTAGTTTTTATTTTCTTGTCAAGTTGTTTAAAACTATTGAGATAAATAAGCTAAAAATTGTAGCGGGTATGGTTAACTACCAGGAAAATATATATGTCACAGAAAGCAAACATCCTTGATTAAAACTCATTTGCGTCGGCCCATGTGTAAAGGAATTGAGGTTTAACATCCCCGTCAACACTATTTAGGTCATCTTGGAAACGATGCTCCAGTTTTGTGGGACTTTAACCCGACATTGAAATCTCAAGTTCTGCCGTCCAATAAAACCAATAGGGTTTATATGCATGGACGGTCCGCCTCGCACCTTTTTCCCTAGGCAGGCTTAGACCTTCAGTACTCATGTACAGTCGGTTTCAGCTCTGCGTAGAAACACCATTTCTCCAAGCCCCATCAGGTCCCAAAGTTATAAAAGATTTCTCATAGCTCAACTCAAAGTAGCACGAACTTTAGCATGCTCATAAATGTTGAAATGTATAGTCATTTCTATAAACCCCGCCCATCGGGACTTGAAGAAATAGATGGGCTGCATGATGCTTCCAACCGTCCGCATACTAGTACTTGTAAACCGCTTAGAAGATCTAAGCCTGTCCAGGAACCGCGGTGCGAGTCGGGCACTCCATGCTTATAAACCCTATTGGTTTCATTTGACCACAAGGCTTGAGATGTCATTTCATCTCAATGTCGAGTAAACGTCCCTTAAAATTGGAAGCAACGTCTCCAAAATGACCTATACTGTGTTGACAGGAATCAAACAAACAAACACTAGAAATCGGTGTCACGGATAGTCATGGATTTAAGCGAATCTATCATATTTGGATATAGAACCAAACGCTGACAATACAATCTGGTTTTACGGAACCCTGGAAGGAACATGCAATTTATTTGATATGTTGTGCGAACAAGATAATATCTTGTGCGCACAAGTTATTACCTTGTGCGGACAAGATAATATCTTGTTCGCACAGCTTAATATCTTCCGCGCACCAGATATTATCTTGTTTGCACAACATAGATCTTGTGCGGACAACATAATATCTTGAGCGCACAATGTATTATCCTGTCCGAACAACATAATATCGTGTGCGCAGAAGATATTATCTTGGGTGCACATGTTATTATCTTGTTCGCACAGCATATTTCGCACAACATATTCATCTTGTTTGCACAACTTAGATCTTGTGCAGACAACATAATATCTTGTGCACACAACATATCATCTTGTTCGCAGAACTTAATTTCTTGTGCGGACAACATAATATATTGTGCGCACAAGATAATATCTACGGAACCCTGGAAGGGACAATGAAATTTAATTTTAATATGTTGTGCGAACAACATAATATCTTATGCGCACAGATTATTATCTTGTTGACACAATATAATATCTTGTACGCACAATATATTATCTTGTGCGCACAACATATGATCTTGTTCGCACAACATATTATCTTGTTCGCACATTATATTTTGTTCACACAACATATATCTTGTGCAGACTACATAATATCTTATGCGCACAACTTAAGATCTTGTTCGCACAATGTATTATCTTGTTTGCACAACATATATCTTGTGCAGACAACATAATATCTTGTGCGCACAAGATGATCTTGTTCGCACAACTTAATATCTTGTGTGGACAACATAATATATTGCGCGCACAACGTAATATCTTGTGTGCACAACATATTATCTTGTGCGCACCAGATAATATCTTGTGCGCACTACTTAATATCCTGTTCGCACAACATATTTAAACAAGATGTGTTTGTGAAACACTGATGCCCCCGGACAGCGCTTGTTAAGTATGAAAGCAGTATCACTAAGCAATCCAAAAGTATGGCCAATGTTCAAGTCTTAAAAAAGTAGGTCAAGGTCACAAGGTCAACAATTATGGGATCGTTGGAAAGGTCTTGTGACATAGAATGCACATGTGAAATATGAAAGGCCTATCACTTACCAATCGAAAGTTATTGACTATGTTAAGATTTTAAAAAAGTAGGTCAAACATCAAGGTCAAGATCACGAGGTAAAAAATTATGGTACCACTAGAAAGATCTTGTGACAAGGAATGCACATGTGCAATATGAAAGCCATACCACTTTCCAATCGAAAGTTATGGCCAATGTTAAAGTTTTTAAAAAGTAGGTCAAACATCAAGGTCAAGGTCACGAGGTCAAAATTTACCAATCATAAGTTATGGCCAATGCAAGTTTAACAAGATTTGTTTGTGAAACACTGATGCCCCCGGAAGCGCATGTTAAATATGAAAGCAGTATCACTAAGCAATCGAAAGGTATGGCCAAATGTTCAGGTCTAACAAATGTAGGTCAAGGTCACACGGTCAAAAATTATTGGATCGGTGGAAAGGTCTTGTGACATAGAATGCATGTGTGAAATATAAAAAGCCGTATCACTTACCAATCGAAAGTTATGGCCAATGTTAAAGTTAAAATAAGGCCAAACGTCAAGGTAGAGGTCACGAGGTCAACAATTATGGTACCACTGGAAATGTCTTGTGAAAAAAAAACGCACAGGTGAAATATGAAAGCCCTGTCACTTTCCAATCAAAAGTTAAGGGCTATGTTAAAGTTTTTAAAAAGTAGGTCAAACGTCAATGTCAAGGTCACGAGATCAAAAATTATGGTCAATTAAAAGTTTTTAAAAAGTAGGACAAAGATCAAGGTCAAGGTAACGAGGTAAAAAATTATGGTTTCCCTATAAAGGTCTTGTGACAAGAAATGCACATGTGAAATATGAAAGCCATGTCACGTACCAGTCGAAAGTTATGGCCAATGTTAATGTTTCTTTAAAAATTTTGGAAAAGTAGGTCAAAGGTCAAGGTCACGAGATAAAAAAAAAAATATGGCACCACTGGAAAGGTCTTGTGATAAGGCATACGCATGTGAAATATGAAAGCTCTATCTATTACCATTCAAAAGTTATGCCCAATGTTAAGGTTTTTGTAAACAGACAAACGGATAAACACAGACAAACAGACAGACAGACCAAAAACTAAACCAGTAGGGACGGTCCGACTCGAACCTCTTTGCCTCTTCTAAGTGGTTTGCCAGTACTCAATTGCGGTCGGTTTCAGCTGTGCGTGGAAGCACCATGTAGCCTTATCTACTTCCTAAAGCCCCGATGGGCGGCGGCCCCAAATAGATGATGAATATGTCTAATAGATAAGGGTGAAAATCAGATTCTTACATGCTTTTCAATGGTTGTTGTAGATTTCTCAGTGAAATCTAAATCAATATCTTCACTGTTTCAAACAGTGAAAATACGATTTTTTATTTTCACTGTTTGTGAATTCGATGTATCCTCAAAAAATAACATTTATCATAAGACGTCGCGTCTGAGAGTGTAATAACGCCATGTAATATTTTCGTTAATCCGCTAATGATACAAGATACAAGATTATAGTGGATTAAATATGCAAATTAGCTAGATACGTCTGGTAACGTTACATGTACGACGTCCTTAACGACGTCGCATTTACTAACGGCGGAATATTGACATTTTTGTAAACAATCGTGAATAAAATGCGTTTTAAATGTCATATGATAAACAGAATCTTGCATTCGTGCTCATGTATTATTGAATTTATTAAAGAAGTTTGGGAAAAGGGATAAAATGCGAGGCTATTGAATTTATTAAATTCGTTGAAGAAAAGGGATAAAATGCTCGGCAAAACCTCGCATTTTATCCCTTTTCCTCAACTCGTTTAATAAATTCAATAATACATGAACACTCATGTAAGATCCTCTGTATATTCTCTGTTTGCAAAAGGTCAATCAGCTAAACGTTAATATTGTGTGACAGGAATTATGTCAAGCACGTTTTCACGTCATTGCGACGTTGATGACGTAATTTTTACACCTACGCAACGTAAATAATGCATGCGACCCAAGACTTTGAAGACAAGCTTAGCAACTGTGGGCATTATTTAAATGCAAATCCGATTAAGTTACATTCCAAGCTGTTTTGCAGGTGCAAACCTTTATTCTTGCATAAATATCTATGTGCATGGCTGTTTGAAGCTATTGTCAAATGGACCGAAAGCCGTGCTCAAACAGCAAAAATCATGTTCAAATCATGAAATTCGCGTGCTGTTTGAACATGGATTTTGAGCTTTAGATATCACAAGACTGGCCTTGCTTTGTTTACTTTACGCTGAGCGACGTAACGTTATCGCCCTGAACGTAGCGTTTTAGGGTTCTATGATGACGTCAGATGGTTACTGCGTAACAACGTCATTGTAAACAACATTCTGAACTGGTCGCCATGTTGGTTCGCCGGTCGCATTTGAAGAGTTTATATGGAGTTTATATGGAGCTTTTGGGCTGTCGGAATCAAAAGTTATGCAAGAACAACGACCATCCATGGTTATTGCATTGTATTAACATTTGCCAGATCCCTCGGAAGATATTTGAACATTCGGCCTGGCGGCCTCATGTTCAAACAGCTTCCTCGGGACCCGGCAAATGTTAATGCATGAAAAACCATGGTTGATCCCTATATTCTTGCATAAATACCTATGCGCATGGCTGTTTGAAGCCATTGTCAAATGGACCGAAAGCCGTGCTCAAACAGCAAAAACCATGTTCAAATCATGAAATTCGCGTGCTGTTCGAACATGGATTTTGAGCTTTTGATACCACAAGATGGGCTTTGCTTTGTTTACGTTACGTTGAGCGACGTAACGTCATTGCCCTGAACGTAACGTTTTATGGTTCTATGATGACGTCAGAGGGGTACTGCGTGACAACGTCATTGTAAACAACGTTCTGAACTGGCCGCCATTTTGGTTTGCCTGCCGCATTAGAACAGTTTTTTGGAATTTTTATGGCTACTTTTCCGATGAAAATCCATTATATTTTTCTTATTTTTATACTGCATATACATACCATAGGTTGTGGGTGCTCATTAGAACCGCCTCATTGAGGCGGTTCTAACGAGTACCCATAATCTATGTCTTGGAGCAGAAAGAAGGAAGATAATGAATACCCCGAATAAACCCCAGTTTCGTCCGTATAAATTGGGGTTTACAGGGGAGTTCATTTCACGGCCTTGTTTACGTCATTACGATAACCCACCCGTGCGATATAGTGCATTTTTACATCTCCAAAATGGCTACTTTTCTGACGAAAATCTGTGATATTTTTTTATTGATACTGCAAACATAGGTTGTGGGTACTCGTTAGAACCGCCTCACTGAGGCGGTTCTAACGAGTACCCAGAACCTATGTCTTGGAGGAGAAATAAGAAAAATTTTATTTACCCCTGTAAACCCCTGTTTTCTCCATATGAAGTGGGGTTTAGGGGATGTTTATTTCACGGACTTGTTCACGTGATGTGATGTATCCCTCCAAGCCCTGGTGGACTGAGCCAGTTAACGTGATGACAGACAATTACATTGCGCTTTTTTCGAAGCATCGTGCTGAAAATGCTGCAGGGAAATTAAAACTTGCAATTTTTATTATGTGTTCCTAGCCCCATTCAATTTATTTGCAGATCTTAAAACAAACACAACAAGGACTTTTGAATCCATTTTTTTATATCTTCCGCTTTTGACGATAATTAAATTACATGTATGTGGGTATTAGCAAAACTGTGCTACTGTTTTTAGATAAGACAAGTATAGCCTTTTCAAAAAGCTAGATGTACGCTTAGTAAATATTACATGTGAATGTCTGGAGTTATATCCCAGAAATGTGTGTTATGCAATAACTGTCTTCGGCAATATTCTAATTGCCAGTCTGCCCCAGGATCCTGCCGACTAAAGTATAATGTCTGAATCGTCAAAGTTGCAAATGCTGTAATTTTGTCAAAATGTACTTTTTTATCTTTAAAAAGACACATGTGCAACTTCCATATGCTTGCATGGAAAGCTTGAAAACTGTTGGAGGGAGAAGTTAAATAGATAACTGTCCTACACTTTACAGCAGCTAATTGAAGATTAACCCCAAAATGTTGCTAACGGCGATGCAAGATTTTAGCTAATCAGAGCCGAAGACTCCAGGGGAGCTGATAGGACACGCAGTGGTCCGTTGTGGTCGAGATTTTGTAGATGTATATTTTGTATTAGCCAGTGCAAATATGACAGCAAATATGGGCTTACAATTCTGTGTCAGAGCTCTGACAGTGGGTTCCCGGGCTTCTCAGACTTTCGGATGAGTCATTAAACCGAGGTCCCGTCTCCGTATGACCTTCGCTGTTGGTTGGACGTAAAACTCAAACACTCACTCACTCTGATCGTGGGCTTATTTTGTGTCAAAGCTTATACTTGTTATGGGCCGTTTTTTTCTTCTTGTGAAAGCTTATACTTGTCGCTGCAAATGTATTGTGAGTAATTAATGGCTGTACTCCCGTGTTAAACCATGTCATCTCAATGTCGGGTAAAAGTCCCACAAAATTGGAAGCAAAGTCTCCAAAATGACCTTTAAAGTGTTGACGGGGACGTTAAACTTCAAATCAAAACAAACAAACAAAATCCCTACGTCTACAAGTCTTAGCTTTTACAAAAAGCTTCAGTCTACGCTTAGCACACATTAATTTGCATGTGTAGTCATAGGATTGGAAAGTCAAATGAAAATCTGTTCATATGTATGCTGTATTAGTGTGCCAGTAAATATGGAAAGTTGTATAATAGCCAAAGATTCCAAAAAAATGACTCCAATGTTAGATATAAACAAAACTACCAATCTTTTACTATGACAACCGCTCGTACTAAGGAAACCAAAAATCAGTAGATCAGATACATCTACCTTCTTTTATTGGTAACAAACAAAAAATATAGTAAACTTTAGCATGTGGGGTGGGGTCGGCATAATGTGAACCCAGAAAACATGTTTGTTTTGTTAGCAAAGAGGAAGTGATAAACTTACGGAAGCGTTCCAGTCAATCTCGGTTTTGATCATTGTGACAAAAACACTGATAACCAGTCGATAGAATATAGCATTCAACCAGTCATGACCTTTTCTTGAATGCTTCAGGAGGAAAGAAAGTCTTAGGTAGTCTACCCCCACGGTTAGGTAGTCTGCAACTCAGGGTGTAGACAATAACACGAATGACGTGTTAACAGAAAATAACATTCAACTAGTCCGGAGCAAAAGTCATCATTAAGACAGTCCAATGCGCGTCTGACTGATGATCAGGAGTACGCGGGGTCGATTCCTGCCGGGGTCGGAAACATTCTTTCGTGGATATTGATCATGAAATCTTTTCTACGGTCATTCTCTCCCTTCCGCTGATTCAAGAAGGGCAGTTGGTAGTTTCTGGCGAAAGAATGTGCACTGTACTGGTTAACCGCTTACGTATAAGCCTATCCAGGAAAAGTGTGGATAGGTACATTGACCGGCTCAAAAACGACCTAAAATAATGTTGACTGGGCCGTTAAACTCCATTACAAACAAATAATGTCTACGCCCGTAAACGTAGACAATAACAGGGACTTACGATGTCGTTTGTTACATGTAACGGGTCGTAACATATCATATTAACAAGTCCGTGTAAAGAACATCCTCAAAAAATCCCACTTTACATGCAGACAACTGGAGTTTACAGAGCATATTTCTGCTCAAAGACATAGGTTGTGGGTACTCGTTAAAACCACCTCAATGTGGCGGTTCTAACGAGCATCTACAACCTATGTTTGGAGTATGAGACAAAATATATCACAAATTTGCATTCTAAAAGTAGCCATTTTGGAGACATGAAAGAATGCATTATATATTATTGCTAATATCATACTTGTACCACTATACATGCCGTTTTGTACTCACTAACGAGCTCGTTTAGTTAACAAGGATTTGAACAACTCGATACTGCAAGCAAAGCAAGATGGATATTTGATGGTAGCTTAAGCATAAGTTTCCTTATTTTTATACCCCCGTTTTGAAAAAAAAACGAACGTGTTATGACATGGCGCTGTCCGTCCGTTCGTCCGTCCGTGAAAATTCTTGTTTGCGCCATATCTCAGTAACCGTCAGGGATATCTTCATGCAACTTTATAGGAATATATATTAGATCAAGATGACGTGTAGCGCACATGAATGATTGCCCCTTCCCCCATCCCCACCCCACTTTCTTAGTTTACAAATTATGCGCCTTTGATTAATGTTAGCAAGAAATTCTTGTACGCGCCATAAGTCAGTAACCGTTAGGGATATCTTCATGCAACTTTACAGGAATATATATTAGGTCCAGACGACGCGTCGCGCACATGCTTGATTGTTCCCCTAATTATGAAGTAGTTCTAACGAGCACACACACCCACAACCTATGTTTTGAGTATAAATAAGAAATCTATCACAAATTTTCATCAGAAAATCAACCGTTTCAGTGATCTGAAAGAATGCACAAGGATGCAAGGGTGTGTTACCGTAATGGGTACCGGGCGTTTCTATGTCAAATACAGTCGAACTTCGATGGCTGAAACACCGATGGCTCGTTTACCATGGCTGAGTCGAACACGTTTTTGAGTCCCTAGGGAATTCCTCTGCATAAGAAAAGTGTGGGATAATTAAGGAGATTTTCTACTTTTATCTTGCAAATGTGTGATGTGTGTACTCATTAGAATCGCCTCACTGAGGCGATTCTAATGAGTACGCACAGCATACATTTATGGTACAGAACACCGAAAAGAAGTCCCAAAATACCCCCGTTATGTTTTCTGGAAGTATGCAACAGCGGCTCGAACTACCGCTGTCTCGAACAAATTTCCATAGTCTCAAAGGGGTTCGAGCCATCGAAGTATGACTGTATATGTGAAACACTACATGACTCTACAGATGACATCATGAAAACACGTTTGTGTTGACGGGGACGTTAAACCTCAAATCAAACAAAACAAACACGAAAACACGCCTATAATATTTGACCCCCTTATTGGAGTTGACACGGGTATACATTATTTTTCTTATTTCTGTTCAAAAACATAGATAGTTGTACTGACAATCTATGATGTTTTGTGCAGAATATACGAATTATCAAAATTTTTATCTGAAAATTTTCTTTCTTTTTTTTTTTTTTTTTTTTTTGGTGGTAAAATTTTTCATTATATTTGAATAGGCGTGTTTTCATGTTGAAATGTTTGTCATTTGCCTTATTTCTACTCCAAACCTGATGAATAGGGAGTGCGTGTAAAACTAGGGTAACACACGCATGTGACAGAGTGCATTCTTTCTAGTCCCCTTTGTTTCGGTTATACGGCCCTTTCAAGATTATTTCACTTATTTCGAGTCCATCATTAATCAGATGCGGGCGAAAACCAGAATACCCAGAGAAAAACTACCTGATCTTTCACAACTGGGCGTCTCACATGTAACCCGAGCGGGACTCGAACAATAGCACTGAGAGGCCTAATGATTATGCTAATGATTAAGAAAATTTGGCTTCCAGCATGTGGACCCATTTGCATATATACTTAGTCAAAAAAGTAACTATACCAACTTCCGGATGAAACACACTAAATATCTGGCAGCTATTGAGCTAAATTTGGCTGTAGACATGTAAATCGAACGTTTAGCTACAGTATGCCCAAACTTGCATTTGCTCATACCTTTCTGCTCCAGAGTTGTCTTGCAATATGTGTCTAGAAAGATTTTGGTAGAAAATGGACATTGCGCATGCGCAGAAATCTCTTTTTTTCTACGATGGAAGAAAATGTCGTCTACACATCGGATAATACCTTACTTTTGCATTATCTCATGATCTCGCATTATAAGCGAGGTTTTAATTTGTGAAATTCTCAAATTATCTCCCTTGCAATTAAAAGTATAGCAATTTTCGAACTGTTGTAATTTTTATTCCCGTCGATCAATTTTTGCCATTTTTCAAACAAACGCTTTGTTTCCACTATTGCTGTTCATCATAATGGTAAAAAATACAGAAAAATCATGTAGCATGTAGCACTAGACGTTGCGATTTTCTATGGAGTTCCCATTGAAAGCAGCATTTGCACTCAACTTCTAAGAAATGGAGGTCAATATGTGATAGCCGGTTTCTCGTAGCTGATGCAACTAAAGTTCCAAATCTGTTGTGAATAGACGCAAATGGTATCTAATGAAATGTAACTTGTATGAAATTTTTAGAAATGTAGGGTACAGGGAAATTTTGTGATGTTAAATCATAGCAGGTTTTAATGATTTTCTCTGTGAAAATGACACAGTGACCCCTTGGGTGTTTAAAGCAATAGGCTACTGTGATGTGTTTACGAAAACAAAAACGAATGGGGCTTTTACACGGAAAAATGCGTCTTCTTACCAAAACATAACAAACTTCATGTAGTTTTTTTCTGTAGTAGCTATAGTAAAAGAAGCAATTTTACGTATAGGAACTTTTTTGACTGAGTATATATATTTTTTTATTCTTATTTCTCCTCCTGCAAACGTAGATTGTGAGTGATCGTTAGGACGACCACACTGAGGAGTTCGAACTAGTGCCCACAGTCTGCATGTATGTCTTGGAACAGGCTAAAGCAAACATTGTGTACTCTTGTAAACTCTAATTTTCCCCTATTCATACGAAAGAGAACCCTAATCACAAGTTAGAGGCGATTTTCAGAACGATTACAGGTGCGTGTAATGAACATTACACGCACCTGTAATCGTTCTAAAAATCGCCTCTAACTTGTGATTAGGTTTCTCTTTCGTATGACAGATCCAAATGCATCAAAGCTGTAAGGTTTCATTCCAGTCTGAATGATTTGGTGTCAATAAACCCGTATATGTAGGACATAGATAGCCCTTGGAATCTCACCATCCAAGAAAGGAAACTTAACCCCTTTTGTGCCAGAAACCCCTAAGCGTGTAATTGGGAAACAGTGCAGGCCCAGATCAGACTCCACAGAATGTAACTATGAAAAATAAGCCAACCTCAACAGTTTTCAAACCCCACTTATTTACTTGCACTTAAGTTTCAAGAAGATCGGATAAAAACTGAAGTGGCTATTGTGGTGGCAAGTTCAAAAATAGGCATTTTCCGCAATCAAAGGGCAGTAGCTATATGATAAATAGACCGAGTTAAGCTGTTTTCGAATTCACCAGAGCTTTTTCCCTGACATACTTATTTGTTAGTTTCAAGAAGATCCAATAATACTGTCAAGGTAAAAAAGGCATTTTCTGCAATCAAAGGGACGTAACTCTATGATAAATAGGCCGACCTCACCAGTTTCCGAACTCGTCCGAGCTTTTATCCCTGACTTATTTGCATGTAAGCTTCAAGAAGATCCGACAAAAACTGAAGGGGCTAAAATAAGGTCAAAAATAGGCATTTTCTGCAATTAAAGGGGACGTAACTCTATGATAAATAAGCCGACCTCACCAGTCTTCGAACTCGTCCGAGTTTTTATCTCAAACTTACTTGTATGTAAGTCTCAAACTTACTTGTATGTAAGTTTCAAAACTGAATGGTCTACAGTGATGACAATGTCAAAAATAAGCATTTACAGCAAAGTAGGGGACATTACTCCATGAATAGTCGAGCGTTATCGAATAGTCGAACCCAGACTTACTTATATGTAAGTTTCAGGAAGATTCTATCAAAACTGAAGGTGCTATGTGATGACAAGGCCAGAAATAGGCATTTTCTGCAATCAAGGGGGTGTAACTCTATGATTAATGAGCCGCTTTGGCAGGTTTCGAACTCATCTGAGTTTTTATCCTCAGCCACCTTACTTATAAGTTTCAGAAAGATCCGATCAAAACTGAAGGCGCTACGGTGATGACAAGCATTTTCCCATTGTAAGTCTATGGGATATTGTGGTTGCCATAAAAACCAAAGTTTTCATACATTTTCGTGTTGACTGGGCCGTTAAACTGCAATACAAACAAACAAACAAATCGATAAAAAGGATATGTCATCAATACCCCACCAGAGAGACTTGATTGAGATCAGCATGCAGGTTGCATAGATATAAGTGGACAAATGTGTGGACGGAGGGACGCACGGACGACAGACGGACGACCCATTCGGCACTGGCGAGCTAACATGTACATCATCGTAAACCCCTGAGCTGTAAATTTACAGGGATTTTCATTGCACTTGTCAACGTGAACACCGCTGCAAACCTCTTTTTACAGAGGAAACTGGGGTTTATACTGGGTCATGCATTATTCTTATTGCTGCTCCAAAATATGGACTGTTGGTACTCGTTAGAGCCGCCTCATTAGGCGGTTCCAACGAACATCCACAATCCATGTTCGGACCTAAAATAAGAAATATATAACATATTTTCATCGGGAAAAATATCAGTTTTGGAAATTCGAAACAAATGCACACTGTCATGCCATGGCCATCTTAATGAATTGGAGAATTGTTTATAACGAAGAGAAAATAATATTTTTCATGGCTCTTAAGAAGAATAGGAACACCTTGCAGATTTTCCCCCATTTTTTCAAAGGGAGACGACTTTCAGGTCTTCCTGCTCACTTTTCTATAAGTCCTGTTCCACCGAAAAAGGGGTCTACTCTTAAAGGAAAGCATTTGTTCCTCAGGAGCGCTCAGACCAGCCTGCGTATTCGCTGATTTTTTATTGATTGATTTGATGTTTAACGTCTCCGTCAACACTATATAGGTCATTTTGGAGACGTTGCTTCCAATTTTGTGGGACTTTTACCCGACATCGTGATGAAATGACACCTAGAGCCCTGTCGCCGAATGAAACCAATAGGGTTTATAAGTATGGTCGACCGACTCGCGCCGCTTTCCCTGGACGGGCTTAGATCCTCTAAGTGGGTAACCGGTACTCGTGTGCGGTCGGATTCAGCTCTGTCTGGAAGCATCGTGCAGCCCATTTATTTCTTCAAGCCCTGATGGGTGGGACCGTCGCGTATTCGCTGAGGCGACTCTAATGAGTACACACAAAATACGGGGGTAGGCTGAAAAGTTCTGAGCCTGACCAAGATCCAATGGTTTGTCCATGCTGAAAGCGCCTTATATTTTTCCACATAGTCTCCCTTCCTGTCCACACACTTCGTCCAGTGATGCTGGAGTCCTTGGATCCCAGTGGTATGGAAGGTCTCATCTTGGTCCTGAAAAATTCCTCCACAGCAGCTATCACCTCCTCGTCTGACCAATAATGCTGCCCAGTCAAGTGCTTTTTCATGTTTGGAAACAGGAAATAAACTGATGAAGCTAGATCAGGTGAATACGGAGGGTGATCGACAAGTGTGAAGCCACAGTCATGCACAGCAGCCATTGCGGCAACCGATTTATGAGCAGGCGCATTGTCCTGATGGAACAAGACCCCTTTTGTCAATTTTCCGGGTCGTTTAGCCTTAATTGCTTTTTGCAATTGTTTTAGCAGATCTGCATAATAGTCCCCATTAATTGTTCTGCCCTTTTGAAGGTAATCTATGAATATAATACCATTGGCATCCCAGAACACTGATGCCATCACCTTCCCTGCAGAGGAGACGACCTTTGCCTTCTTTGGAGGGGGTGAGCCAGGGTGCTTCCATTGCATGGATTGTCTTTTGGTCTCTGTTTCAAAGTGATGAACCCAACAGTCATCCTGAGTGACAAAACGGTCAAGAAAACCATCTTGGTCTGCTTCAAAAATAGCCAAGTTGGCTTATGACAGGTTCAGTCTGGTCAACTTTTGGTCAGGCGTCAAAAGCCGTGGCACCCATCTGGCGAAAACCTTCGACATTCCTAATTCACTGTGTAGAATGTTCTCTACTCGTTCACGGGAGATGCCAACAGTGTTAGCAAACTCATTCACAGTTAAACGCCTGTCATCCATCACGGCCCTGTGCACTTGGCTGATGGTTTCCTCAGTTGTTGCCGTTGTGGGTCTTCCACAACGGTCATCATCTTCAAGGCTGTCCTTGCCCATCTTAAAATTTGCTGCCCACCTTTTCACGGTTGCATACGAAGGAGCATCATCCCCTAATGTAGCAACCATATCGGCATGAATGTCCTTAGGAGCTAATCCCTTTTTATGGAGGTACTTAATGACACCACGATGCCAGATTTTGTCCATTTTCTCAAAAACGTGCTAGTATCAATTTTCAAAGTCTAGAATTTCTACGTTATTGCAGGTAAACTTGAACTCATTTGAGTCAAATCAAGTAATAAAGGTTTGGATTTAATGAATACAAAATTTCATGGCTGTTCGATGCCTGCTTCTTGGTCAGACTCAGAACTTTTCAGCCTACCCTCGTACTTAGATCAGAATGATATCGCTACAAATTATTTATCCCATGATCCGAAGTTCAGTTGCTCAAACGATCCCTAATTCGTACATGAAGTTCGACTGTATACCAGTACCATGCAGGAAATGCTACATTTCGGACCCATTCATACTGGAGAGAATCCTTACAATTTTGTGCGTGCGAGCGTGCGTGTGTTAGAGAGAGAATTTTATGCCCGCCAACATCTGAGGTCATATGGAAATAAGACCTGGGTGAAAGTCTGTATAGAAGCCCGGAATCGAGCTCACGACACCTGGTTTATTAGACGAATAGCTTAGCCACTACATCACGGAGGCTTCTCGGGGGCAAATTCTTTCCTTTAAGAGTTGACCCCTATTGACATGGGAGACGAAAATATTTTTACAGGAGTTACCTTCCCTGAAGGTGTTCCCGTTCCCCATAAGTGGCATTTTTCTAATGTAATTTTATCACCTTGTTTTCTTATTTATGTTACAAAACAAAGATTTGGAGTGCTTGTTAGAACCGTTTCATTGTGGGAGTGGGGTTCTAATGAGTACAACAACCTATATTTATATGTATACTCAGACTGATATTGCCAAATGCCAGATTACTTTATAAATAGCCTCATTGAGGCAAAATATTAACAAATTGATTATGCAGTAAAACTTTTATACGGCTTGGAATATTTTGATAAATTTTGGCATGCAGATAGATACCAATGAGAGTGTCTAATTCCTATTGTATTTTTGTAAATAGCCTCGCTGAGGCAAAACTTTCCTCTGTAAATTGTGTTTTATCCGTGTGGAAAGTTCAGGATTGTAATCGATCTATTTGTGAGAGAAGAAACAAAGCAAGCAAAACCAGAAGCATCACGTGAACAAGCCCATGAAATGAAGACCCCACTAAACCCCACTTCATGTTGAGAAAACTGGGGTTTATGGGGGTATACATTATTTTTCTTATTTCTGCTCCAAGACATAGGTTGTTGGTACTCGTTAGAACCGCCTCAACGAGGTGGTTCTAAGAAACACCTACAACCTATGTTTTTGAGCATTTATAAGAAAAATATCATGGATTTTCATCAGAAAAGCAGCCATTTCTGAGATGTGAAAAAATACACTCTGTCACACGGGTGAATTATCGCAATGAAATTTAAAGTTAGTGACTCTTACTCAGTAGATGTCTCATGGTGTGGATCGAGCCACGCTCGAGCCACATGTGAGACGGCAAGTTCTGTAACAAAAGGCCGTGTGGTTTTCTCTGGGTACAATAGTTTTCACCCACCTCTGATTAACGATCGGCTCGAAATAAGTGTAATAATCAGAAGGCCGTAAAACCAAAATGAAGCCTAGGAGTCCTCGCGGTGTAGTGGTTATGCTACTCGCCTCAGGGGTAGTGCATTCGATCCCGGGCTGCTCCAGACTTTCGGGTGAGTGTTTAAACCGAGGTCCCGTCTCCGTATGGCCATAGCTGTTGGTGGGACGTAAAACAAAAAACAACAAAACATACAAAAAGAAGCCTCCGTGGTGTAGTGGATTAGCTATTCGTCTAATAAACCAGGTGTCGTGAGTTCGATTCCGGGCTTCTACAGACTTTCGCCCAGGTCTTATTTCCATATGACCTCAGATGTTGGTGGGACATAAATTCTCTCTCTAACGCACGCTCGCACACACAAAATTGTAAGGATTCTCTCCAGTATGAATGGACCCGCGAAATGTAGAATTTTCTGCATGGTACTTGTATACAGTCAAGCGAACTTCATGTACGAGCTATATAGGGATCGTTTGAGCAACTGAACTCCGTATCAGGGGATATAATGGGTAGGGATATTATTCTGATCTAAGTATGTTCTGTGAACTCATTAGAATCGCCTCAGCGAATACGCGACGACCCCCGTCCATCGGGGCTTGAAGAAATAAATGGGCTGCATGATGCTTCCAGGCAGAGCTGAAGCCGACCGCACACGAGTACTGGTTACCCACTAGGAGGATCTAAGCCTGCCCAGGTAAAGCGGTGCGCGTCGGTCCGTTCATGCTTATAAACCCTATTTGTTCCATTGGGCGACAGGGCTTTAGTTGTCATTCCATCTCACTGCCAGGTAAAAGTCGCACAAAATTGG
The DNA here is from genome assembly GCA_963580285.1 of Lucinisca nassula. Taxonomy (NCBI): domain Eukaryota; kingdom Metazoa; phylum Mollusca; class Bivalvia; order Lucinida; family Lucinidae; genus Lucinisca; species Lucinisca nassula. The sequence goes on from OY757013.1 coordinate 137,838,573, forward strand.
AAGCAACGTTTTCAAATTGACCTATATAGTGTTGACGGGGACGTTAAACATCAAATCAAACAATCAAAAATCAGCGAATACGCAGACTGGTCTGAGCACTTCCATTTTGTTTGCTGTACTGTATCCTGGCCTAGCAAAGAAGTTTAATCTGGCCTTTGCATCTATGCATCATGTTCAGTCTCCATCACGTGAACAAGTCCGTCGTGAAATTGACAACCCTCTATATATACCCAGTATATATAGAGAAAACTGGGGTTTAAACGGGTATACATTATTTTTTCTTATTTTAGTTCCAATACATAGGTTGTGGGTACTCGTTAGAACCGCCCCAATGAGGCAGTTCTAACGAGCACCTACATCCTATTTTTGGAGTATAAATCAGGAAAATATCACAAATTTTCGTCAGAAAAAAAACTATCCATTTTTGAGACATGATATTATATCCTCTGTCTCACAGGCGGTTCCAGGGACGGATCCAGAAATTTTGAACAGGAAGTTTGAGCTAAATTAACCCTTTCATCATTGATACACTGACTGGTGTGTGTGTATTTTTTTTTTTTTTTCTGAAAAAAAAAATGAGAGCAACTTTTGCATTTGCAAAAGCTGCTCTCATTTTTTTCTGCAAAAACATTAGTACATGTGCCATATTTAATGGTCGGAGTTTTAAAGATATGTTTACTAACGACATCGTTAAGTTTGAACAACTCGACCCAGGTGTTTCTTTTATAATTAAAAAGTAGTTTGGTAGTTTGGCAAAAAAGTGTAAATTCTGATAATGGCTATTTTGGAGTCGTTGCTGCGAGTTTTGTGGGACTTTTTACCCGACATTGTGATGAAATGACACCTCAAGCCCCTCCGCCCTAAATTCTTATAAGACGGCTGCTTGTGAGTCGAATAATATTTTGCACATTATCCCGGGTGGAAAAGGTTAATAGCTTTAGGGTAGGGTTCCAATTTTTTTTTTTTTTTTTTTTTTTTTTTTTTTTTTTTTGGTTTGGTTTTACGGCCCTTTCAAGATTATTTCACTCATATCGAGCCGATCGTTAATCAGAGGTGGGCGAAAACCGGAGTATCAGGAGAAAAACCATCCGTTGCAGAACTTGGCGTTTCACATGTGACCCGAGCGAGGCTCGAACCACAGCGGTGAGAGACTTAATGCTCAAGAGTCAGTGCTCTTAACCACTAGGCCACGGAGGCCCAGGGTAGGGTTCCATTAAATAATTTCGCCCAAATGGGTGGCGGGTCGACTGAACCCAACGAACCCCTCTGCTGTCGCCACTGGTCTTCTTTTATCTCAAAGTGTGAAAGGTTGAAGCGAAGAGCTTAAAGACTCTGGTCAGGTTGCATAGGCTTCTCTGAGCATTTACTGGTCGCACATGCAGTCGTATTTTGACCTCAAAGAGGGGGTTTCTAACGAACATCCACAATGTATGCTTGGAGCACAAGTCCCTGACCTGACAGCACAAAGCAGCGGGACAACGTCGGACCGATAGCGATACGACGTATCGTTATCGGCCCGACGTCATTCTTTGCTTGTTGGGTTGAGCACAAATATCACAAACTTCTGATAATGCAAGCACTGGAAGCTCTGTTGGCTAAGAAAACGGTTCCGTCCAGGGCCTGATCAGGTTACGCTTTTTGTTGCGTCTGATCTGGGTCTACACTGTTTGCCTAACCCAACACAGGAGGCCAGTACATGTACTAGAAACACAATCCGAAAACACGCCTACACAAATGTTTCAAACATTTTTAGACCAAAGAGCATGAAAAACTCAGGGAAAAAAATCCTGCTGTCCTCGTATTTCTGCTCAAATCATAGATTGTGTGTACTTGATAGAACCGCCTCTTTGAGGCGGTTCCAACTAGTACCCACTCTATGTTTTGAGGCGGTTCTACCAAGTACACACAGTCTATGTTTTGAGCAGAAATATGAAAAAATGATGTATACCCCTGTAAACCCCAGTTTTACCATATGAAAATGGGGTTTATGGGGGTCAAAATTACATAGGTGTGTTTTCTTCTCTACACAGTACTGTGACGTGATAGCAACAAGAGTTGCACGGCTAAAAATAATCCGCAATGTGCGCGCAGTTTAACCGGTCACGTGGATAATCGCAAGGAAGCTTCTAATTCACATAGTAACTTTGGGTTGGTTGTCAAACAATCGGCCCAACTTTGTCAAGCGATCCAAAAAGTGCATGAATTATAGCACTTGCCAGTAGTATGTTAAATCGTGCTTTACAGCCATTTCAAGATTATTTCACTTGTATTAAGAGGTGAACGAAAACCTGAGCACCCAGAGAAAAAACACCTGAGGAGCGGAGAAAGATAAAAAAAATCTATGTTTTTGTTTGGACAGACTTCGGGTATTTGTAAGCTAATAAAGAACAGTTTGATGGGGTACTTCGACATAATTAGTACGACTGAAAACTTGAAGTATTGACTGTCATGCCAATTAGTCTGTCCAAATTAACTTCAGTCTATCCTAGTATTTGTTTTTATGTAAATCAACTGATAGTTTTATCTCAAATCTTCCGCGAAATGAAGACCCATGTAATCCCCTATGCACATTTTTCTTGCTCATATTAAAACAAAAATCGTTGGTACTCGTTAGGACCGCCTCATTAAAGCGGTGCTAAGAAGTGCCTACAGTTTATGTTTCAAGCAGAAATTCGAAAAATATGACAATTTTCCTAAGATATTAGCCATGTTCTCTATTTTCTTATTTGAAAAAGTAGCGACACAGCTATACAAATACATTGTATATTTTACCTCTGAAAAATCGAAATTTATTCGAAGAAAAATTGTGATATTTTTCTTATTTCTGTTCAAAATATAGATTGTGGGTACTCGTTAGAACCGCCTTATTGGGGCGGTTCTAACGGGTCCCCACAATCTATATTTTTAGATATATAAAACTATATAAAAGTGGGGTTCAAAGGGGTCAAAATTATGTAGGCGTGTTTTCGTGATGAGAAATTCGATTTTTTTTTCATAAGAAAATCGATTGTTTGCGATATTGGGAGTACTCTATTGTCTTATTTGAGTCTTATAAGTCTTGAGTTAAGGTCCTTCGATGGTAAAATTAAGCCAATAATCCAATATTAATGTCAAAAGCATTAAGAAAATTCCGGTTTTAAAGATAAATACTACATAGGGATTGACAAAAATTAACTATTATTACGTGCGTAAATCTTATTTATATAGTGTTTTACCAAAATAATAGCGGAGGTTCCACTATATGCAATAGAAATGAGTTGCCCTCAGAGGTCACCACCCTGCATGAATTTGAAAAGTGTGCTTTAGTCCAAATTTTAGATATTGACAGGTTCTCTACAGTTTATTAGTCGTTTCCATTTGAGCCTCGCCAAGCGAATTTGTGTCTTCGAGCATTCCGTCATGACAAATTTTCACTGCGCATGCCCAGCCATTCATAGGGGCCAAGATATGGCTTTCTGTCTGAAGGTTCCTCTTGATTCACTGCTTGTATGAGCGAGCAGCGAAGGTTCTGGCGAGACTGCGCGGATGCACAGGCTCGCCTGAACCTTCGCTGCTCGCATAGGCGATAAGTACCAAAATCGCTTGACGGGGCCTATTTCATTTCGTTTTCTTTAGTTCAATAATATGCGCCTTAAGTCAAGCGACTAACGAATACTATCGTATCTTCCATAAAGTAACAATACGTTGCAAACTAAAAGTATATTGTTTCAGTTTTAAGTATAAATGGGCAAAGCATTGACTAACAAAAAGGCGTTGAAAAGATTATTAAGACATTATGAGACATACTTGTGTTCCGAAAGATTTTCTGGTGTGTCAAATTCTGGATAGTTCTGTATCGCAGGAATTTGATAATATAATGAAACTGTAATAAGTTCTTGTCATCACGAAAACACGCCGATATAATTTTGACCCCCTTGAACCCCACATTTATACAGTAAAACTTGGGTATACAGGGGTAAACCTTATTTTCTTATTTCTGCTCTAAAATATATATTGTGGGTACTCGTTAGAACCGCCGCGATGAGGCGGTTCTAACGAGTACCCACAATCTATATTTTGAGCAGAAATAAGCAAAAATATCAAAATTTTTCATCGGAAAATTTTGGTTTTTAAGGCGGTAAAGTTTACAATGTATTAGTATAGGCGTGTTTTCTTCTTGTTTTCATTCAGTCTAGAACTTCTGCAATAGGGACGATATGGATACGTAAATAGTCAATAATTCATATGAAGTGAATTTAGTTTGTAAACTTGCATAGTTAATTTCTTTTGTGGTGTATTGGATAAGGAACATTCTGACAGAGTTGGGGACACTGGACCCCTTCGATGACCTGCTGGGGGGTTCACCCCTTACTTCGGGCCAAACGGAGGGTAGGTCTCTTTTTTTCTCTCTCTCTCTCTCTCTCTCTCTCTCTCTCTCTCTCTCTCTCTCTCTCTCTCTCTCTCTCTCTCTCTCTCTCTCTCTCGCTCTCTCTCTCTCTCACACACACACACACACACACACACACACACACACACACACACACACACGCGCGCACGCACGTACGGAGAGTTTTCTATTAAAGACATCTTTTGAATAGTCCCAAATTATTATTATTATTGTTATTATTATTATTATTTTTATCATTACATGTATTATTATTATTATTATTATGTTTGTTTTGTTTTGTTTGAATTGAGGTATAACGTCCCCGTCAATATAATTTAGGACATTTTGGAGACGTTGCTTCCAGCTTTGTGGGACTTTAACCCGACATTGAGATGAAATGACATCTCAAGCCCTGTCGCCCAATGAAACCAAAAGGCGTATATCATTGGACGGTCTGACTGAATGTGGTCTGATGTGGTTATATAGGAATTTTATTTGCTATATATTCCAGGAGCTCGTACGAACTCCGTCACATTAACAAGTCCGTGTAATAAATACCCCATGTAAACCCGACTTTATAAAGGGAAAACCGGGCGTCAGGTCCTTTATAACATTGTGATGGACTCATCGAGGAAGAGAGAGGGTCGCTTTGCTTTTTGTTTTGTATAATCTTAATGTAATCCGTGTATTAATAAAGTGTCTAAAACTAATTGGTGACAATTTTCAAATCTATATTGCAACAAGTATAGCTTTTACAAAAAGCTAGGTCTACGCTTAGCACATATATTAACAATTTAAAGGTGCATTATTGAGCTACCGGGTCTCAATTTTTTCTGGTTTTTATCTTCAATGCATACTCCTTTGTCATGTGTACACTTTTGGAGCCAAATACAGCTTCAGAACTTTGTGAAAATGGTCGTTTTCATTCGTGTTTACCCTTCGCTCTGAACATGTGTTCGGAATTTCTGTTCTAAAAATAAATCTGTCACTTTACACATACATGGCGACAGTATCGTCTCTGAGTGTAGTTACTTATGGCATGGTATTCAGCGTCATATTTTTTCCGATTCAGGCATGGCCTAAGCAAACAAGGCCAAAAATGAACGTCGCGTAACGTCATATATGGGGATTCTATTTTTGTCACGAACTAAAAATAGATCTAACTAGTGTTCGAAACCTAGTTAGGGAATCCCTCTCAAACTCGTTTACCTGTCATCATAATTGTTCGCATTTTTGCATAAAATGCATTCATTTGTATTGTTTTAAAGAAAAATACCGGCTATATGTATTTTATTTTTGGAAGCATTTTTTCCAGATAGCTCAATAATGCACCTTTAACTGTGAATGTCCAGAATTATATCCAAGAAATATGTTTTATACAATTTACTGTCTTTGGTAAAATTCTATTTGCCAGTCTGGCACTTAGTGGTACCACAAGACCGTGTTCGTGTCGATCCTTGTGGACCTCATCAAAACATTGCGACGTGTTAACTCTTATCATGCTGTTCACGACATACTTGGGGGGGGTTTAGATGGGGAGGGCAAAAATTCTGGATTTTCAACAAAAAAACTTTTTTCACTTATCAAAAACAGCAGACAGGACTCACGGGGCATATCTACACTGAAAGACAATACAGATGGAACACTCCATAGTGAGAATACTGTTAAGGCAAACCTTTTGAATCGCCAGTTCCAATCTGTTTTTACTCGCTTATCCCCACTCAGGCTAGGGCAGTTATGTACACAGACAATTCTAAATCTGTTTCAAGAAAATTTACCAGAAAATTTACAACCTCAGTGCCCTTCCATGCCGGAAATCAATATTGATCTAAATGGTGTTCTGAAACTTTTGGCAAACCTTAAACCGGATAAGGCTGCAGGGCCTGATTCAATCAAACCACTTGTTTTAAAAGAACTGAGGGTAGAAATCGCTCCTGTTATCTGCCTGCTGTTTGAAAAATCTCTAGAAACTGGTCAACTACCTGCAGATTGGACAAAAGCTCAAGTTTGTCCCCTTTTTAAAAAGGGTGATAAAACTGACCCTGCCAATTATAGGCCTATCTCCTTGACATGCATAGTATGCAAGGTGATGGAGCATATAATTGCATCCAATATTTCCAAACATTTAGCTCAGCACAATGTTCTTTACGAATTGCAACATGGGTTTCGTGAAAAACGCTCCTGCGAAACTCAGCTTATTCAGCTTGTGGAAGATCTTGCAAGGCAGCTGACTTTGGGCAAACAAACCGACTTAGTACTTTTGGACTTCAGTAAAGCCTTTGACAAAGTTAACCATCTAAAATTATTGTATAAACTTTTAAATTTTGGCATAACCGGTAAAACACTAAAATGGATTGAATCCTTCTTAATTGGACGTTCGCAAACTGTTGTACTAGATGGGGAGTTTTCAAATGAGGTACCGGTCACCTCTGGGGTGCCCCAGGGGTCAGTGCTGGGCCCGCTCCTCTTTCTACTGTACATAAATGACCTACCGGATAATATTCAGTCACAAGTTAGGCTCTTTGCTGATGATACCGCGGTTTACTTGGCTGTGTCCAGCCCAGCAGATGCACAAGTTCTACAGTCTGACCTTGAAAAACTTCAGCATTGGGAGCGAACCTGGGACATGGAGTTTAATCCCAGCAAGTGTCAGGTACTCCATGTCTCTAGATCTAAAACGCCAATTAAGACCCAATACTTCATGCATGGTCAGGAACTGGAAAGTGTGGACTCAGCCAAGTACCTTGGGGTGACCATCAGCAAAGACCTTAGCTGGAATTCACACATATCACATATTACAGCCAGTGCAAACAGGACCCTCGGCTTCGTCAAAAGAAATGTTAAAACAAAAAGTCAGGAAATAAAAACGTTGGCATATAACACCTTGGTTAGGCCACAGGTAGAATATGCCTCGACCGTTTGGAGCCCCTATACAAAAGAAAATATTAACAAGATTGAAATGTTGCAGCGTAGGGCAGCCCGTTGGGTCACAAATGATTTCTCCCCCTATAGCAGTGTTACAGACATGATGGGTGAGCTTGGATGGCGGTCACTTGAGCTCAGACGCTATGATACGCGCCTTACAATGTTTTATAAAATCGTTTACGGTTTGGTCGCTATACCAGTTCCGTCACAGTTCGAACGCCTAACGACAAACACGCGTCACCACTCTCTGGCTTACAGGCAGATACACACCTCTGTCTCGTATTATTATTATTCATTTTTCCCTATGTCGGTTGTTCTTTGGAACAGGCTACCAGCTGATCTCGTCCTGGTTTCTGATCTTGACTCTTTCAAGTTAAGGGTCAGTTCGATAAACCACAGGCTCCCTTAAGGTAATACTGTTTTTATCCTGCTTTTAAACTCTCCTTACTAACACCCAAAATCTTTCATCTATGCTCACCTTTCTTTTATTCTTTTAACTCTGCACTATCACACTTTTACTTCTCTTACTAACACACCATGCGCAGCCATCCTAATAACACTCGGAAGAGGGTTGAGGATTATATAGAGATAGATAGATAGACGACAACCCCTTTCTTTGGAAACAGTGTAGATCCAGATCAGATGGCTTCTGAAGAAGCCATCTGATCAGGATCTACACTGTTTGACATTAAGTTTATGGCTTTGTAAGAATAAATTATTACATCAAGTAATCTGATTGGTTCAAAGTCAGAAATGGGTGTGGCTAAATTGAATATTCAACAAGAGAAGGGTTACGATTGAAATCGTCCTGTCTAAGCGCCGCTTTTTCAAGCGACACAGAAAACAATTTACATGCTTAACAAGTTGATATGGTTCTCTTTAAAAATCGTTGCTAACGGCGAGGCAAGTGTTTTCAAGGCTGCTGGGAAGCTTACAGGATTGGCAGTGGTCGAGGGTACAAATTTGACGACACATACCCAGCAGGCACATGACGTCCGTTTGACGTCAGATCTTGGTTGGATTTTGGTCACGACGTCATGTAACCAAAAAACAACGTCGATTAGACGTCATATCCTGACGTCAGCCAGACGTACTGATTAGACGTTGAACAGACGTCAGAACAAACGTGAATTAGACGTCTAAATCGAAACGTCGTTTTACGTTGCATTTTTGTTCTTTTTTGCAACCTGTATGCGAGTTTGCATGCATCATATGTACCGACTGGAGTGACAGGCACTCTACCACCGGCTCGAGCCTCTATAGGCGTAGTACACCTACTTTATACCTGTCACTTCTACATGATGTTATAATTATTAAATAAAAAACAATTGGTTGGTAAAGTAATTAGACATTATTCGCAACTGACTCAAGCTTTTTTTTTGAAAGCTAATAGTTGTGTACTACATATTTGAAATCAGGCGCCATGTTCGATTTCCGGTAGAAGGTCAAGATTGAAGAAACCAGCAAAACGGGCGTATAATGTCACATTGTGAGTGTTTTAGTAAATATGACGCATCAGAAAAAAACAGACAAAGTAATCTCAAAATCAACCAGTATGTAATCTTTTTAAAAGTATGTCGTATGAATGGCACAGTTGCAGATTTGCTACATTGACATATGTTTTCGCGACCATATTCAAAATATTTGTTCTGTCAGACACTAAAGTTGACGTCAGAGTAACACCATAATATGTTAACTAGTTATTTGCATATTATATATCACATATATTTTACATAAACTTGTTTTTGTTTGTTTTGGGGGGCTTGTTCTAAAAGGAAAGAATTTGCTCCCTTTTAGGCAGTGGCTAGCCGGCCGGTACCGAAAAACCAGCGTAAGTGTCTACCTGTCCGGTACCGGGCGACCAGCCTACAAGTCTGCTCGAACCCGACAGCAAGCCAACCCACAAAGGAATGGCTAGCTGTCTGGTAGTTAATTTTAGTCTCTCATTTCAGATAGGGTATGAAGGGCTGTCAAAGGTTTTTTCTTTCTATATATACTGCCATACTCCCTCGCGGGCATTCTAGGCAGGTGTATTTTACATACACTCCAGTTTTTGCAGGATGAAAGCCTACACAGCACAGGGGATGGTTCTCCCTGCACAGGGGGCCTCCAGTTTATGTCCCGATCCGAAGGACGGTGCACTTTATGACATTCATCCCTGCAGATGATGTCAGTGGACCGTGTTCGGACACCGAAATTTTATCGCCGCTGCCGGGGATCGAACCCTGGACCTCTAGCATCAGAGGCAAGTGCACTAACCACTGAGCTATCACGCTCCATGAGTTTGTAACTGGATGATAAACTTTACTTTGAGACTATGTAAATGGTGTGAGATTTTCCTCATCCATAATTACCTTTCTTTATGTATTTGGGGCTTGAAGATACTTAAACGTTTGGTCCTAGCGTCGTGAAAATTGAGCAGTACCGTAAAAAAAAAAAAAATTGGTTCTTGGTGACTTTCAGTTATTCTCCTAAAGTTTAAACAAATTTGTTTTTCACGATCCAGCAGAGTCCAGAAGGTGCAGATGGAATGGCAAACAGTGTAGACCCTGCTTAAGGAGCAGTCTGATCTGGGACTGCATTGTTTGCTGAAGCCTATATTTTCCAATAAATATGACCATTAGGGTAATTGCTCTACTCATCATTGAAAGAATAATTGCCTTTATATGCATCCTGCTAACAAGATAATTACCCCAATTGATATTTCTTGTTGCCTATCACATGGTTGAACTGATAAGTAAAATAAATATGCTCAACAAATTTAATGTTAATTGATCTATCACGATTAATAACGGTAACTGGTCAACTCGTACCGGAGTCAACTCGTACCGGAGTCAACTCGTACCTGTTTTTGGTCAACTCGTACCCGTTCTTTGGTCAACTCGTACCCCCTAGTCAACTCGTACCTATTTTGGTCAACTCGTACCCCAGGGGTAGGTGGGGTACTCTATTTTTTTGCCGAACAATAGTTGAAATGGGTTATAACTTGCCCCGAGACATGTCTTGAGTTCACCGGAGGCCAGAAAGAAGTACTTTGGGTCCTTTTATTGTAACATGGTTTTCACAGCGCGGGGATTTGCGATCGCGCGCCATCAACCTGCTCTAGTTATTATTATTTTTATTCCCATTATTATTATTATTATTTTATTAACATTATTCACTTTAAACCCATTCCGTCCCTGAAACCCACAAATTGGGTACTTTGTCAAACACTGCAGGCCAAGATCCGACGCCGCAGAACGCGGGGATATGCGATGGCGTGCCATCAACCTGCTCTAGTTATTATTATTTTTATTATTGTTATTATTATTATTATTATCATTATTTTATTATTATTCACTTTTAACCCATTCAGTATCAGAAACCCACAAAGGGATGCCTTGTCAAACACTGCAGGCCCAGATCAGACGCTGCAGAACGCGGCGTCGTATGATCAGGGCCTACGCTGTTTGAAAAAGTTTAGCCACTTCCCGAATAAATTTTGAAGAAAACACAACCTGACACCCCTAAATTTTGAAATATATAAGATGGCAAATTCCATTTTGGTAGTCAAACACTGAATGCCCAGATCAGACGACGCAGAATGCGGCGTCGTCTGATCAGGGCGGACGCTGTTTGAAAAAGTATAGCCACTTCCCGAATAAATTTTGAAGAAAACACAACCTGACACCCCTAAATTTCGAAATATATAAGATGGAAAATTCCATTTGGGTTAATTTAATTAACACTTTAGTTAATCGTGTACCGATTAATGTGGGTGTAAAAAAAACGATTATCGGTACTAGTTTAATCTAATCGTCCTTCATTAAAGACTGTTTTAATTGCTTTAATTTTGCCGGCGAGCGGCTGTTTTTGTTCTGACAAAACTTAAAACTAAATCCCAGTTTTACTATTTATATATAAAAGTGGGTTTTAAGAGGGACACATTCATATAGGCTTGCATTCATGATGATTGTTTTTATTTAAGAGTTTGTTAGTTAAACGGTATAACAAATGTTTATAATTTAAGCAATAAATTTATATAAATAACTGAATTTATTTTTATTGTGCTACCTGTACATCCCGCTGTGTTATACTCGCCGACATGTAACCGGTTTTGTCCGTGCAATGGGCACACCCCTAAAACTCACTTTATATAGAGAAACTCGGGTTTACGGGGGTATACATTATCTTTCTTTATTTATGCTCCAATACATAGGTTGAGGGTACTCGTTAGAGTCGTTCCAACTAAAGATCACAGCCTATGTTTGAAGTATAAATAAGAAAAAAAACAAAAAAACACACGGATTTTCGTAAGAAAAATTGCCATTTTGGAGATGTGAAAAAACGCACCATATTGCACGGGTGTGTTATCGTAAAGTAACAGTAATAAGGAATATGCAACATTTATGTTAGCCAACATTTATGTTTTGAGCATATATGAGAACAAATTATAATTGTATAACTACATTTTATTTGCGACTGAGCATGAAATGTAAGTTCTACAATTATATTTTTCTCGTTATTTTCATTTAAAATATTTACATATGAAGTTCGTCTTATGTTGAGCATGGTGTTATGTACCAATCACATCCCTCTGGAGCATAGATTGTTGGCACTCGTTAGAGCTGCCCCACAGGGATAGTTCTAACGAGCACCCATACATTATGTCTGGCTAAAGGGATATGGGGGTCATACACATGAAAGGCGCCATTTTGGCGCACGTGCGTAATGGCGTCAGGCACACACTATGTATCGTCTTCATCGTCGGGAAAAGGATCAGGAGTCTGTAAGACCATAAAGTGGACCTGTATATATGTGTACTTAAGCCAAACTTACCCTAAAACAAATTTTATTTTTACTAAGGTACGAGATGACTTAGGTACGAGTTGACTAAGGTACGAGTTGACCAAATTCGGGTACGAGTTGACTTAGGTACGAGTTGACCAGAAACCTTAATAACAGGCCAACATTACGGGCCTCCGTGGCCTAGTGGATAAGAGCGCTGACTCTTAGTCATTAGGTCTCTCACCGCCGTAGGTTCGAGCCTCGCTCGGGCCACGTGTGAGACGCCAAGTTCTGCAACGGAAGGTCAGGTGGTTTTTCTCCGGGTACTCCGGTTTTCGCCCACCTCTGATTAACGATCGGCTCGATATGAGTGAAATAATCTTGAAAGGGCCGTAAAACCCAAACCAAAAAAAAAAAAAAAAAAAAAAAAACCGGGCCAACATTGTACAAAGATGAAGATAAAGAAGCTTTATTTAACGTCGCATATTCGAAACAAATAACATAAGCTCTGTTGAGCTTTTATTGCCACAAACAAAGTATTCTCTAACAAATACTTACCTGCCTTCATTTATCTTCCCAGGACTACCCCTGATAATGCAAGCGTCAGCCAAGGGAGCTCCTAGTACCATTTTTCAGGCCTTTGGTATGACGCGGCCTGGGATCGAACCCGCGACCTCCAATTCCCGAAGCGTACGCTCTACCACTGAGCTATCGGGGCCGGTAAACATTTGCATATTTTGCAGATTTCAATAATAACAACAATAATAATAATATAAAGATAGAAATAATAATATTAAAATAATAATGATAGTAATAATAATATCTGTCATAGTGCCCGGACAAAGCTTCAAGTACAACATTCTATTGCATTAGGGACAATTACAGTTACGTCCCTTACTGAAATGGCGACACTCAGGGGATAAGAATACAGTTAGAGTAAATTAGAAATATTTTTATTACATCATAAAGTGGGTACTATTATTTGGAATGCATACCATATATAAAATGAGAGACTTAAATTAACAACCGGACGACTAGCCATTACTATGTGGGTTGGCTAGCCGTTCAGTACCGGACGAACAGACTCATTGTCTGGTCGTCCGGTACCCGACAGGCAGACTCGTAGGCTGGTCCTCCGGTACCGCACGGCTAGCCACTGCCATTCTTTTAACCAAATCTACAGAATAGACAGATATAGTTTTGAAACACTGAAAGTCTATATCTGATAATGAGGAAAAAATGTCAATGATTTTCTTTCATCTGCAGAGGAGCATGATAGCTCTGTGGTTAGTGCACTTGCCTCTGATGCTAGAGGTCCCGGGTTGATCCCCAGCAGCGGCGATAAAATTTCGGTTTCTAAACACGCTCCATTGGCATCATTTGCAGGGATGAATGTCATAAAGTGTACCGTCCTTCGGATAGAGACTTTAACTGTTTAACTGAAGCCCCCTGTGCAGGGAGAACCATCTCAACCATAGGAGAAAAAAATCCCTTGTGCAGGTTGAAGATCCCTACCGTAATTACATGATTACTGTTTAGGCTTCCATCATGCAAACCTGACAGCTGTGATTGATTATTTCGTTGTCCGAATGCGCTCCATTAGCATCATTTGCAGCCCCCCCTCCCCCCCAGGAGTCATCCCTTGTGAAGGTTAAAGACCCCTACCCATAATTAAATGATCTCTGTCACTCTGTATATACATGTATAGGCTTCCATCCTGCAAACCATGTGTGTACACAAGCGAGTGATGATCAAATATGACCGACCGCAGACAGTATAAGTAGAAAGTTAGATAGTCTACCAACGTCCAACACTAAGAATCAAGACATACTTGTGTTACGGCTCACTCGGTAGGTTCTTTGTATGCAGAGGCCCTGGGCTCGAGTCCCGGTCGAGCCATGTTCTTTTGCCACCCCTGTGACTAAGGTTGGCACGATTAATTGGATAATCAATTAATTGATCGATAAATTCCACAAAATGATTATCATTACTGATTTGTTTGCAGTCGATTATTTGATAGGAACATGTACAATTTTACTACCCAAAGCTGTGTCTTAAATACCTGGATGACTGGCAAACAATGCAGACCCTGATGAGGTGCCACATTCTGTGGCGTCTCATCTGGGTCTACACTGTTTGCTCAGGTATGTCTATTCAAATGCATATTGTACAGTTCAGCCCCCACCCATAGGGGCTTGAAGGAATATATGGGCTGCATGATGCTTCCACGCAGAGCTGAATCTGGCCCTGCACTAGTACTGGTAAACCGCCTAGAGGATCTAAGCCTGTCCAGGAACCGCGGTGCGAGGCGGACCGTCCATACTAATAAACGCTATTGGTTTCATTGGGCGACAGCCGACAGGGCTTGAGATGTCATTTCATCTAAATGTCGGGTAAAAGTCCCACAAAATTGGAAGCAACATCTCCAAAATGACCTTTACAGTGTTGACGGGGACGTTAAACCTCAAATCAAACAAACAAACATATATATTGTACAGTTCAACATATGGCAGGTAACACATACAGAGGTAAAATTATGACCAAATCTTCAGTGATTACTACTGGTAATCGATTATCAATCACAATGGCAGGACTTATAATTGATTTTCTTTTCAGCTCCGATGATCCAGCCCTCCCTGTGACATTTGGTGGCCAGTGTGGGTCCAGCACTGCGTCAGAGGGGATGAAATAGTATGAAAAATAAGTGGCGCAGCCGGACTGGATAGGACAGAGATTAGGGACGGGTTGACCGTGTGGCTCGGTAGCTCAATCAGTGGAGTGTTCGCATGGTATGCAAGAGGCCCTGGGTTTGAGTCCCAGTCATGTTCTTTTTCCACCCCTGTGACACTGAAAGAAGAAGACCTTTTGACATTTTTGCCTTTTTGATTTATTCAGCATGTGAATGAAATAAATACGGGACAATTTTAGGGATGCCAGACCCCTTTAGCTGACTGGTTGCCTGATCTTTTACTATTCTCATGTCAGAAACAGTCTTAAATATTCATTTTACCTGGTACGTGTACGTTACATGATCAGAAGAAACTGAAAGTACCGGTATGTATATTAGAGGTGCTTTATATGTATGGACCTATTTAAGGATAATTTTGCGGCTTGTTCGCACATTGAACCGTTGTCCTGCTGAATAGACTAATTTGTACTCCCAAGATTCACCGGCGCATTGTTTGTTACATAAAACCCTGTGAAAAAGGTACAAAGCAAACCATTTCAGAATTAAACACATAAGAAACAATAAACTAGGAGACTTAGAATTTGAAATACTGAAAAAGATAGCCTTATTCCACTGTCAGAAAAGAGAGCCTTTTTCCACTGTCAGAAGGGAAAATTTGGGCATTGGAGGCATTAAAACACTGCATTTGAGGCATATTCTTAAGAACTGGATAGAGTAACAACAGGACTGACATGTACATGCTGTATACACATGGAATAATATATGGATATTCAATTTTCTTAATTTAATGTTTTTTTCAGCAGGTCATATCTGTGCATATGGTGTGAACTTGTGATGCACTGGCTCTGTAGTAAAATTCAACTACAGAACTTCTGCAAAAACTCCAGATGTTAAAATATTCAACTGACAGCTTGTTTCGAAGATAAATTTAGATTCATCTGATAATTCAATATTAATACAGTTTGCTACCTGAAAGCAAAAGCCATTACTTTTAATTTATGTTTTTGAAATCGACCGATTTATTCGTCGTATTTCATTACATAAGTTGATTTGAAGGAAAGTTATACATCAGACAGTGTATGCATGCTGTGTTTTTCCCAGTTGAGCTGGACTTCAACAATATCATCCAATTGCCCAGAAGACATATTAAAATAAAAACCACAACAAAAAGTGTGGCGGTTGGGCTGCCATATTGATTCTGGGAATGGAATGGATGGGATGAAATGCGTGGAGAACAGGAACATTTTAATGGTTGCATGATGTTACTATTAACAGTCAATCATAGATTAATCATGTTATACAACAGTTTCTTGGCAGCTAAAGGGTTAAATTGGTTATCATAGTTGACAACTATGATAACCAATTTAACCCTTTAGCTGCCAAGAAAAGTTGCATCTTAAAATGTCGTCTGGCTTTGGACGAAGTACATGTCTGTCGCATCTATCATTCATTATCTCTCATGAATAGACTAAATAAAACCGAGTCTGCTGTTTTCAAACTTTGTATGCTGTATTTGCCAAGGATCTCTTTTTGCAGAAGAATTATACATGTAAAAATCAGCACCTAAATATTGCCTTTTAGAACCCTAAAATTTCAACATGTAGTAATAACGGCGAAGGATGCAGACAAAATGGCAAACGGTGAAGATCCAATTCAGAAGCAGGCTAATTTGAGTCTTTACTGTTTACCCAAGCCTATCGAGTCATCGACATGTATGTATCCAAAAATTCAGGAACATTACCGTTAAATCTTAATACATAGCATAGAAATTGAAAGCCTTTTTTAATGTGTATTCTGTCATCTTCTGGCCAGCTTGTTGTGGCAGAGTGAGTTCTCTGAACAATCTTAAAGCCCAGCATTCATGGTGGAGTGGTACAGATTTCAAACCATGATCATGTACATGTAGCATAATAAATTCGGAAAAAGGAGGACAATCCTTTGGCAGCAAGGAAAATTATACCATTATACCAGATTCTGTTTTATTGACACTGTTTATTGAGAGATACATACACATTTGTCTTTCATTGTTAAGCTGAAATGCTGAACTCAGCTTTTGTAGTTGTTAACTTAGGTGGGCGTTTTGGCCCATAGGTCTCTTGTTTGGTAGGTGTTTTAAAAACTTGCTGGAAAGGTATTGATTTAAATGGATAGGTCATGAATTGTTGGAAGTTTTTTTTTTCTCTGAATGTATGTTTGTTTGATTTGAGGTTTAACTTTCCCTTCATTTTGGAGACGTTACTCCAATTTTGTAGGGTTTACCCAACATTTCGGCCCCTGCCCATTGGGGCTTGAAGAAATAAATGGGCTTTGTGATGCTTTCAGGCAGAGCTGAATCCAACCGCACACGAGTACTGGTAAACCACTTAGAGGATCTAAGTCTGCCCAGGCAAAGCAAGGATACAGATTAACAGGTGCACAGTCGCCAAAGGCGTCTAAATTTTTGCCTGGGCGCCTAAGTTTTAAATAAAAATGCCTATCAACTTAATGTAAAATTTGGATTTATGTCTGTTTGGGTGCCCAAAGCAAATTCTCAGTCTGTTTCCCTGCAAAGCGGTGCGAGTCTGACCGTCCATGCTTATAAACCCTATTCGTGTCATTGCTCGACAGGGCTTGAAATTTGATTTCATCTCAATGTCCAGTAAAAGTCCCACAAAATTGGAAGCAAAGTCTCCGAAGTGACCTATACAGTGTTGACAGGGACATTAAACATCAAATCAAACAAATTTACCCAACATTAACAGGAAATAACATCTCAAGCCCTGCTGCCTGATGAAACCAAAAGGGTATATAAGCATGAACGGTCAGACTTGCAACACTTTGCCTGGGCATGCTTAGATCCTCTGAGCAGTTTACCAGTACTCGTGCAGTCTGTTTCAGCTTGAGCAGTGTGGAAGCCTCATGCAGTGCAATGTATTTCTTCAAGACCTGATGGATTGAATGTATATCAATTCTTTATTTTATTAAACGAAAGTGCATGATTTGTTGTACTTCTTGATCTTCCAGCATTTGTAATTAAAACATGCATATGTAATCGATATGTTCTTGTCCAACCCTGGTCAGATTTGTTTGTTTGATTTGAGGTTTAACGTCCCAGTCAACACTATAAAGGTCATTTTGGAGATGCTGCTTCCAATTTTGTGGGATTTTTGACCAATATTGAGCTGAAATGACATCTCAGTCCCTGCCGCCCAATGAAACCAATAGGGTCCCAAAGGACAACCCTTTCTAGAATATATTTATATGCATGGTTGGGCCAACTTACACCATTATACCTGGGCAGGCTTAGACCCAAGGGTTTTACCAGTACTTATATGGGGTCGGTTTCAGTGGAAGCATCATGCATCCCAATCTATTTCTCAGAGCCCCCCAGCAGACACTGATACATGACTTAATTTTGAAGTCATATTAACATCGGTGCAGCGTCATGACGTTTATCCAATGATGTTGCACCGACGTTGATTTGACATTGCCGTAGCGACGTGTGCCTGCTGGGCCTGACGGGTGGGGGTCAGATACAGACGTCAGTTTAACGTCAGGAAGACGTCAAAGGACGTCGTAAAGACGTCCATGTGACGTCAGTTTGAAAGAGTTAATAGACGTCAGAAACCCGACGTTAAATCAACATTGGTTTTAAGACGTCAGATTGACGTCTGTTTTCTGACGTCTGAAAAACTTTCAAAATCAACGTCAATCCAACGTCATTCTGACGTTGGAGTCTGACGTCAACCTGACGTCTATATGACGTCAAATGTCTGCTGGGTATGGGCTTGTACAAATGTGATAGCAATTCTGTGCCAGAGTTCTGTCCATTGGCCCCTTTTTGTGAAACTATATACCTGTTATGGGCCTCTCTGGCTTGTACAAATGTTATAGCAGTTCTGTGAGCTATGCCCTAGGGCCTCATTTGTCTTATTGCGAAAACTTATACTTGTTATGGGCCACTTTTTTTTCTTTTTTGTGAAAACATATACTTGTTGTTGCATTTTATAGATTGGTTTAAACATATTTATTACAAAATTCATCCAATAACATGGTTACAAATTTGACATACAAGCAATATAGGATTAGAACGAAAGCGTAAATCACTTATAGAGTTCTTCTCCTCATTTTATAGATTTCAAGGTCAACGTCCATTGTGGGTGTTAAATGTAGATGGGCGTAGACAAAATCTATGTGAAATATTTTTCTCCGAGAAGGGGGCTGCTCTTAAAGGAAAGAATTTGCACCTGAGGGGAGCAAATTCTTTCCTTTAAGAGCAGCCCATATGTATGTAGTGGAGAACACTATTATTTAGGTTCTTTCTCTTTATTGCAAATGTTTTACATTACGCACCCGCGTAATATGCGTAATGGGCGTTACGGCTATATGACTGAGGGTTGAGTCTTATTATCATTAAGTCTCTCACTGCTGTGGTTCGCGCCTCGCTCGGGTCACATGTGAGCCGTCAAGTTCTGCAATGGAAGGTCTGTTTTTGTGTGTGTGTGTGTGGGGGGGGGGGGTTCTCCGGGTACTCCGTTTTTCGCCCGCCTCTGTTTACCGCCGGTTCGAAATAAAGTTTACACTAAAACTCGTGTGAATTCGAACCATACACCATTTTGGGTGTAAAATGTAACTTTGAGTAACAATACACTGATAACTTGTATAGTTTACTCAAAATGTGGTGTAGCGCTGCAAATTTGGTGTTTGGTGTATCGATTCTGTAAAACAAGTGTTACGTTTCGTATCAATTGGTGTTTAATTACACTATTTATGGTGTAAGGTTTGCTACTAAATAGGGTAATTTTAGTCATACTACAAGGTAACAGTTTTTGAAGAACGGTGTAACTGTGAACATTACACTTTTTTCAATGTAACTAAGTATCGGTGTAATATTTTTCTCAAATGATGGATAATATGTTGTTATGTTCAGTGTAAAAAAAGTAATTACACTCTGAAAGCGTTATCTCTCACGCTTATCGGTGCTTTGCTGCACCAATACTGGTGTTTTGTTTCATCGTAAGGTAAGTTAACGTTTCTTGTCGAATGGTGTAACTAGCCGTATAAGATGCGTTATATGTACAACATTATGTTATTTTGTTCCTCGTTCGTGTCATATAGCTCAAAACGGCATAAAGATCATACACATTTTACAATTATTAATAATGATTATAGGGTTGTTTCATGCATAATGAAAATCCTGCTAAAAAAGATTAAAATGAGGTAAACTCCATTTCAGTATAAACGCAATTTCTGTTTAATAAAGAATTTCTGTATAATCTAATGGAAAAAGCAGGTTTTTACACCAGCATTTTACGAAAGCTCTGACGTTACCATTGAAAAATGGTAACTGATATCCTATAAGAAGTGTATCAAAGGTACCCTAAGAAAGGGGTATTAGAGTATGATACGTTCTATACCAACGAAAAACAATGAAAAAAAAAACAGAAATAAATAAATAAATAAACTATACAAATGTATGCTGTGGTGTAGCTAGTACTAATTATTGGTGTTATATTTCACCAATTGAATGAAGGAAACACTACACCCGGAAACGTTTCCTTCAAAATATGATGGCAAATTTACACCTGTAATGTAGATCAGTTACACTATGGTGTAAACTTTCTGTCGATTTTCAGGTGCGTAATTACACCATTTATCTGGATCAACAGCCGGCTATTCGGTGAAAAGTTACCGAGCATACTATGGAGATAACTTACACCAAAACTGGTGGCAGCTCAGCTGCCACCAGTTTTGGTGTAATGTTTCCATTAATTTTTTACAGTGCAACATAGGCGCGATTTTTCTTCAGCTATGTAACGAATTTTTATGTCGTAAGATACTCTTACTTGTGATTTAAATGTATACACCTTTAAGCGCGCTGATTAATTGGGAAGCAACTTGAAAGGCTGATAAAAACTTTTCCGGATATGAAAATCTTAGTGAAAAATCACTGAAAAACAGAACCCTTCAGTGAGTTTGCTGCTCATGTTTCCTCATTGCCTACAGAAATGGTCGGCTATTCATCCTTTCCCTTCCGCTGATTCAAGAAGGGTAGAGAAACTGTTCTGAGTTTCTGATAAAATATTGTACACTGTATACTGGTTAACCGCTATATAAGAATGTAGATAATCTGCAGTGACCGTCTCAACATGACCTACCGTATTCGCCCTAATTACCGCACTGTGCGCTAAGTTTTTTCAAAATCAAGTCATAAAATCATGGTGAAAAATCTACCTAATTAGCGCACACTTGATACGAAAACAACAGCTTCCAAGATGATGCATACTGATATTTAATGGGACAGAAAAAGATACTTAAGCATTGCCTTCACTGTTGGAAGAAATAATGGTAAGTTTTTATAGATTTACTATGAGAGCTTCAAGGGGGTGGGGGGGGGGGGTTACTGTAAAGTGTGCGCTTATGCATTTCCTTTTCAAAAATAGCTTTGGTGTGCGCTTATAGGAGCATGTGCGGTAATTAGGGCGAATACGGTAAATAGCGTTAACTAGAACTCCCGAAGCCAAAGCCAAATCAAAACTTTTATATAGCGTTATGTGTATGTGTGTGTGTGGGGGATATGCCCCTTTCAAGATTATTTCACTTATATCGAGTCGAGCGTTAATCAGAGAAGGACGAAAACCGGAGTACCCGAAGAAAAACCACCTGACCTATCGTTGGAAGACTGTTTAATGAGGTCACCATAGGGAGCGCCATGGTTCCTGCTCTCCAGAAATAGTTTGATCCCTTAAAACAGCAACGCCTCCAAAATGACCTTTACAGTGTTGACGGGGACGTTAAACCTCAAATCAAACAAACAAACAATCAAACCCGTGTGATGAATACATCGTGGCGTCAATTTATACCATCAGATTAACAAAGCCGTGCATATTGATGACGAAGTCCGAACGCCAGAATCGCCAAAGCTAGTGCAGCATTTGGCCAACTACGGAGAAGGGTTTGGTAACGAAGTGGAATCGGGGTTGACACAAAAATGAAAGTCTACAGAGCTGTAGTGCTGCTAACACTATTATATATATGTGACTGATGGATAGTTTACCAACGGCATGCCAAAAGACTGAACCACTTCCATACAAGCTGTCTTAGAAAACTCTTAAAGATTAAGTGGCAAGACAGGATTCTTGAAAAGGGCAGGGATGCAGAGTTTACATACTCTTCTGAAACTGGCACAGTTAAGGTGGACAGGCCATGTTACCGGGATGCCCGAGGAAAGGTTGCCAAAATAAATCCTGAATGGAGAATTAGAAACAGGCAAATGCTCCTATGATGGTCAGAAGAAGCTTTACAAGGACGCCCTCAAAGCCTTCCTTAAGGACTTCAATATACCAATAGAGTCTTTGGGAACAAATTGCACTGGACCGAGAAAGCGGCGAGGCCTCGAGCATCAGAAGGGGTGCTAGTGAATTCGAGGCAAAAAGAATCAGCGAAGCCGAACAGAAACGTGCACAGCGCAAAGCCAGATCTATATGTGGCACCGTTATACTATTTAATCCGTATCATATCCATAATTATTTATGCATATACATAATTCGAATTATAGATATCCATAATTCGAATTATGGATATCCATTATTATTTATGGATATCCATAATTATCTATGGATATCCATAATTCGAATTATGGATATCCATAAATCGAACTGAATTAATGATATCCATAAATCGAATAATGGATATCCATTATTCGATTTATGGATATCCATAAATCGAATTATGGATATCCATTATTCGGCTGACTTATGGATATCCATAAATCAAATTATGGATATCCATAAATCGAATTATGGATATCCATAAATCGATTTACGGATATCATTAATTTAGATCGAAATATGGATATCCATGAATCGAATTATGGATATCCTTAATTCGAATTATGGATATCCATTATTCGGCTGATTTATGGATATCCATAAATCGAATTATGGTTATCCATAATTCGATTTATAGATATCTATAAATACGGATTAAATAGTAAAAGGGCGCCCCATAGATCTAAGGCATCACCAACAGAGCTGTCTTCCTCTAACCTCTGCTGCTCAATCTGCAACAGACATTTCAGAGCTAGAATTGGTCTCATCACCCATCTTAGAACACACAAGCACCAGCATTAAGATTGGCTGACAGGCGAATTATCATTAATGAAGCACCAACAATCTATATTAGGTCATGAAATAATAAAAATGTCAAACATTTTTTTTCTGAAAAATGCTTGTTCCAGAGATGAGAAAGATGCTATTAAGCGCATGGATCAATTATCGTTTCGTTTGTTTGGTTTGAGATTTTAACAACGTCCCCGTCAACACTGTACAGATCATTTTGGAGACGCTGCTTCCAATTTTGTGTGACTTTTACCCGAAATTGAGATGAAATGACATCTCAAGCCCTGTCGCCCTATGAAACCAATAGGGTTTTTAAGCATGGACGGTTCCACTTGCACAGCTTTGCCTGGACAGACTTAAATCCTCTAAGCGGTTTAACAGTACTCGTGCGCTGTCGGTTTCAGCTCTGCGTGGAAGCATCATGCAGCCCGTCTATTTCTTCAAGCCCCGATGGGCGGGGCCGGAAAGAACTAGAGCTGTCAGAGGATCTGACTATAGCCCCGCTTCAGCGCTGTCAGAGAAGAAAGTTATTTAAGCTGCAGAGAAAACAGTTATGAACAAGAAATAACTGTTGAAAATTTTACATTTTCTGGAAAAACTCTAAGAGTTGTGAGCCCTTGTTCCTCATTTCAATGAGCATGATACATTACCAGAATGTCCATGTTTATACTAAATTTCATCTTCCATTTTTCAATGTTCAAAGGGTAATAACTCCTAAAGTAGGCAAATCAGAGTCAGGGTTCCTGCGCTCTGCACATTGTCTCATGGTGCTTTACACTTGTGTGAAGTGTCATGAAAATATCTCAAATGGTTTGTGAGTTATGGAGCCGACACAGTCAAAATTGCCTTTTTAAATGTTCAAAGGGCAATAACTCCTAAAGTAGGCAAACCAGAGTTATGGTTCCTGCACTCTGCACATCATCTCAAGGTGCTTTTCATTTATTTGAAGTTTCATGAAAATATCAGAAACGGTTATGGAGCGGACATAGTTAAAATTGCCATTTTTTAATATTCAAAAGCCTATAACTGAAAAAGTAGACAATCCAGAGTTTGGGTTCCTGCGCTCTGCACACGTAATATGGTGCTTTACATTTGTGTGAAGTTTCATAAAATTATCTCAAACGGTTTTTGAGTTATCGAGCAAAGACGGCTAAAATTGATATTTTTCAATATTCAAAGGGAAATAACTCAAAAATTAGGCAATCCAGAGTTATGGTTCCTGCACTCTGCACACCATCTCATGGTGTTTAATGTTTGTGTGAAGTTTCATGAAAATATGTGAATGGGTTTTAAAGTTATGGAGCGGACACGAAAATTGTTAACAGACACAGACAGACACACAGACAGACACACAGAAAATACGAAACCCAGAGTTATGGTTCTTGCGCTCTGCACATTGTCTCATAGTGCTTAACATTTGTGTGAAGTTTCATGAAATTATCTCAAACGGTTTTCGAGTTATGAAGCGGACACTGTTAAAATTGCCATTTTTCAATGTTCAAAGGGCAATAACTCCAAAAATAAGCAATGCAGAGTTATGGTTCCTGCGCTCTGCACATTGTCTCATAGTGCTTAACATTTGTGTGAAGTTTCCTAAAAATATCTCAAACGGTTTTCGAGTTATGAAGCGGACACAATTAAAATTGCCATTTTTCAATGTTCAAAGGGCAATAACTCCAAAAGTAGGCAATCCACAGTTATAATTCCTTCGCTCTGCACATTGTCTTATGGTGTTTAACATTTGTGTGAAGTTTCATGAAAATATGTTAAGCAGATACAAAGTTATGGAGCCAACACAAATTAACGGAATCACGGAATTACGGAATTACGGAAAATGTTCAAAGGGCAATAACTCCAAAAGTAGGCAATCCACAGTTATAATTCCTTCGCTCTGCACATTGTCTTATGGTGTTTAACATTTGTGTGAAGTTTCATGAAAATATGTTAAGCAGATACAAAGTTATGGAGCCAACACAAATTAACGGAATCACGGAATTACGGAATGACAGAAGGACATGGCAAATCCAATATAGCCCCACTTTTTCAAAGCGGGGCTATAATTATCGTAGTGCTGCCCCAGTTTATACTGAGGAAAGTTGGATTTACCAGGTATACATTATTTGTTTATTTCTCTTCAGAAACATACTGTGGGGTTGCTTTTGTTTTGTTTGTTTGATTTGAAGTTTAACGGCCCTGTCAACACTGTAAAGGTCATTTTGAAGACGTTGCTCCCGATTGTGTGGGACTTTTACCCGACATTGAGATGAAAATGACATCTTAAGCGCTGCCGCCCAATGAAACCAAATGAGTTTATAAGCATGGGCGGTCCGACTCGCACCGCTTTGCCTGGGCAAGCTTATATCCTCTAAGCAGTTTACCAGTGCTCGTGTGAGAGTCGGTTGCAGCTCTGCGTGGAAGCATCATGCAGCCCATCTATTTCTTCAAGCCCCGATGGGCGGGAGCCCATCTATTTCTTCGGGGCTTGAAGAAATAGATGGGCTGCATGATGCTTCCACGCAGAGCTGATACAGACCCGCACACGAGTACTGGTAAACCGCTTAGAGGATCTAAGCCTGCTAGGCATAGCGGTTCGAGTTGGACCGTCAATATATATAAACCCTATTGGTTTCATTGGGCGGCAGGGCTTGAGATGTCATTTCATCTCATTGCCGGGTAAAAGCCCCACAAAATTGGAAGCAGCGTCTCCAAAATGACCTTTACAGTGTTGACGGAGACGTTAAACCTTAAATCAAACAAACAAACAAAAGCCCCGATGGGGTTGCACTATACAGTCTATATTTATAGGTTATTGACTTTATATTGTGAAATATTCGGCACGAGTTCATATGGCGAAGGACGCACGAGCTTGCGAGTGCGTCTTCGCCATATGAACGAGTGCCGAATATTTCACAATATAAAGTCAATAACCTTTTTATTATATACCAAAAAATTTCAAATGTCGGCTAGAATTTAGGATTGCCTGATATGAGTTTCTGAACGTAAAATCAGATTATACACCTTTAAGTGGTTTGAAATGGAAAATAATGAAGGTCGTTAAGTGTCTCCCTACACGTTGAAAAGCCACGCCCAACGGCGCCAAAGTGAAGACGACGTTAACGTTGGTGGATGTGACGTCATTAAAAACATTGACGTTTCCCAACATAGGACGCCATTTTTTCCGAAGCGTCGGTTAGATTTCTTTCAAAATACTCCTGATTTCTTAGAAGAAAGTATTGAAAATCTAAACAGATTGCAGGTAGGTCATATTTGACAGCATAAAATGCGGTATATGCACTTTGTTAGAACCTATATTCGTTTTGTTTTACGTTCATTCAGTCGATACGCACGACAAGATGGCTGCCGATTTTTAGTATCGAAATGGACAAATTTGAAAGTAGTTCTGTTGTGAACGTGACTGCTTATCTACGGGCAATATGAACTTGACTACGGGCAATATGGAAAAATATTGACCGGTAACTTCTGTAGAAAGTAAACGGGACATTTTTTGGGTATATAATAATACGATATCTCATACGTCATTCTTAGCTCTATAAGTTTATCAACGACCTTTGAGAGTTGAACGATCAAGCGTGATAAGACTATTCCATGTTTTAGGGGTAGCAGGTTTCGGATGTCTTTTGTCACAGGATTTTGAAATTATAAATAAGTTTTTTTGATAATGTCATAATTTAGAAGTCGTGGACAAGTGGTTAATATGATGCAGTAAGATCCTCAGTAAAACAATATCGCCCAATATTAAATCCAAACTGAAGGCGATTTACCTAAAACGCGGACTAGTCCAAAATTTAAAGTGCAGTCACGTCTCACTGCGTTTTGAAAGACTATAGAACCAGCATTTATTTATTTATTTATTTATTTATTTTGGTTTTACTCCATGTCAAGATTAGTTCACTCATATCGAGCCGATCGTTAATCAGAGGTGGGCGAAAACCGGAGTACCGTAGAAAAACCACCTAACCTTCCGCTGCAGAACTTGGTCTTTCACATGTGACCCGAGCCAGGCCCGAACCCTCAGCGCTGAGAGAGTCGGCGCCCTGGCCACTAGGGCACGGAGGCCCGTAGCATTTTTTTTTTTTTTTTTTTTGTATTTTTCCTGTTTCTAGTCCCCCTCAATGCAATGTACATGTATGTTTCATAGCAAACAAGGAAAATAATGAACACCTCCAAACTCCTTTCTTGTCTTTAAAAAATTGGGTTTAGAGGGGCTCTCATTGTACTGAAATAATAAAAAATAAACTAGACCAAAACAGGGAGGTTGTATAGAGACATGAAAGAAGGCACTTTTTTCGCACGTGTATGTGGAATGATGTAATTTTAGGATGACGTATAGATTTGGAAATATGGTAGACTACATGTAGCTGCTGAAGCATGTACACATATCCGGGTTCTGCGCGCCATGATGGCTGCTGAGGTTGAAACTGCTATGGTAAATAACAAAAATATTTCATATTGTTCTCTGTCAAAATGTATGTTTCAATGAAATGATTCATGCAACCACTGTCACGTAATTCTACCGCAGTTCCATACTAAAACATTACATCGGTCCATTTTCTATGTTAGCTTCGCCCCCCCCCCCCCCCCCCCGTCCATAGGGGCGTGAAGAAATATATGGGCTGCATGATGCTTCCACGCAGAGCTGAATCCCGCCCACACACTAGTACTGGTAAAACCGCTTAGAGGATCTAAGTCTGTCCAGGAACCGCGGTGTGAGGCAGACCGTCTATGCTAATAAGCCCTATTGGTTTCATTGGGCAACAGGGCTTGAGATGTCATTTCATCTCGATGTCGGGTAAAAGTCCCACAAAATTGGAAGCAACGTCTCCAAAATGACCTTTACAGTGTTGATGGGGATGTTAAACCTCAAATCAAACCAAAAAATGTTAGCTTCGGTGTAATTTATTTTTATTTGATGGTTGGAACTGCATGTAACCCCAAAACGGGCACCATGGCAAACAGTGCCGGTCCAGATCAGACGCCCTGATCAGGGCCTACACTTTGCAAAAATTTAAGCCATTTCCCAAATACATTTGAAGAAAACACAACCTGATACCCCTAAATTTTGAAATGGACTCCTGCTATATATAAGGAGGAAGATTCCATTTGGTACAAAAAGGGTTAAAGGACTCATTGAAAATAACGGTAAACCGTTGTTTTATTAAATGATGAAAGTACATTGCACATTGCGTTAACAAGTCTGTATATTGAACATCCCCGTAAACCCCACTTTAGAGAATACTTGAGTTTATAGGGGTCTACATAAATTTCCTTATTTCTGCTCCAAGACATAGGTGGTTCTTAAGAGCACACAACCTGTGTTTTAAGTAGAAATATTTAAAGAAAAAATGTCAATTTTTCTTCAAAAAATTAATCATTTGGAGAATGAGCTACTCTTAATTTTTCATGAAGTCTGAAATGGTCTTTGCAGAAACTTCAAGTCCTCTTAGTCGAAATGTGATGCGCAAATCGTTTTCGAGAGAAAAATATACAGTTTTATTAATAGATCATGTAAAAACTTTGTGCTTTGATTGTTCTGTGTTAATGTAGTGAATTATATATTATTAGTGACGGTCATCAATGGGTAGGTAAATCAAAAGTTCGTTAAAAAAGCAGAATTCGTCTGAATTTCAGGTGGTCATAATAGCGGAATTTCACTGTATTATATTTTATCACATTTAAGATCTTAACTTTAACAAAAATTTTTTTTTTGCTTTTAGATCTGCCACTTTTCAACAAAATTTTAACCCTTTTTTTCAGACTTCTGTTTTATCCATTTCACAATCTAGGTGTGTCATGTTGGAATTTTTAGAAATTTATTTAGAAAATAGTTGAACTTTTGGCAAAAAGTGAAGGCTCTGATCAGATGCCACATAATTTCTGCCGCATCTCATCTGGGTCTGCACTGTTTATCAATTACCCATTTTGGGGTTTCCATGAACAAAATGGGTAAATGAGTTAACATAAGAAAAAGAAGATAAATATACTTTTAGATGAAATCAAATACTCTTTTTAACAAGTTTGCAATAAAACAAAGGAAATGTTAGTCAACAAAATTTACACGCTCATTAGAAATAAACAATAGCAAAATTATAGAATAAACAAAATGAGTCCTCCTCAATAATAGACTAAAAATGTAAGCTTCGTCATAGATCAAGATATGATTTTTGCTTTTGTTTTTTGGACTCGTTTATAAATATAAAGTATCATGAATAGCCCTGAACAAACTAGGGTCAGGTGAAATCCAAAATTATTTTTTAAATATAATAATGATGATAATAATCAATTTTTATTTCGACTTAATGATAGCCATTCTTCTGCTGGGTAGACTAATTGCATAAAATTATTTGCAAAAAATATTCAAATTAATACATGTATTTGAAAATACCATCTGCTTCAATGAATTTTGGTGGGTGCTTTAACCCAATCCCCAGTATAAAATGGGTTTAAGCTAAAACACTGTCACACACCTGTTTTTTGGTGTCCTTATACCTCTTGGAAGTGGTCCAAATGTAAGTGAACATTACAACTTGTTTCAGGGCCAGTGAAACTGAAAGTCCAAGGCCAATCTACCATAAATAGGCATTTTTTCTGTAATATATCTATAATTTTGTTGTTTATCTTAACCCTTAACCTGCTGAATATTTATATATGTCACACCCACTACTGCTTATCAAACAATTAGATTCATTACGCAAAACACGCCTATACAATTACATTGCCATCTTTATCGCCAAAAAAAATGAAAATTTTAAGATGAAAATTGTGATATTTTTCTTATTTCTGCTCAAAATATAGATTGTGGGCACTCGTTAGAACCGCCTCGATGAGCACAATCGTACCCACAATCTATATTTTAGAGCAGAAATAAGAAAAATAATGTATACCCCCGGAAACCCCAGTTTTACTCTATAAAAGTGGGGTTCAAGGGGGTCAAAATTATATAGACGTGTTTTTGTGATGTCTTGATGCAAATCATTGCAACAAATTTATCAACTAAATGACAAACAATGTAGATCCTGATCAGATGGCTTCTGAAGAAGCCATCAGATCTGGATCTTCATTGTTTGAAAAATAAGGCATATCCAGGCTCAGCAGGACAAGGGTTAACACACAATTTCTACTTTTGACCCCAGCAAGGTTTTACTGTTAAAACAAGGCCACCCTGGGGCTGTCCAAAAGTGGTCTGAAAGTCCAAAAGGTGGTCTTTTTTCTTGAGGAAACTGTGTGTAGGAAACACAACCTTTACCTGCTGAATATTTATATATGCCACACCCTCCACTGCTTATCAACCAATCAGATTTCTTGGTGCAAATCATTGCAACAAATTCATAAACTGAACGACAAACAATGTAGATCCTGATCAGATGGCTTCTGAATCTGATCTGGATCTGAATTGTTTGAAAAATCAGATCTATTCGGGCTCAGCAGGTCATTAAGGGTTAAATATGTGATTATCCCATTGTATGCATTGCTTTAAGTTGGACAAGTCCGTTTGTCATATAAGTGGTGTCAGGCCTATTTTTCGTTGTTAGTCTATTTTTGACAGAAAATTCTGGTAGCAAATAGTACAGGGCCTAATCAAATGCCGTGCTCTGTGATCAGCGTCTGATCCGGGTCTGCACTCTTTGTCAAGGAATCCCTTTAGGGGTTTCCCAGCATGCAGTGGGATAAAAGAGGAAATCCTGAATTTTAGCCTGTCTTTTAATAGCAAGAGTTTGCACCCCACTTTTCATTTGCTAATTGAGGAACTTGCCTTCCGATGTCAGGTGCCTCGTTAGTCACAAAAGGGGTATTAAATTCTCTAACACTGTCAGTATATTATTGTCAAACAAGAGCTAAATGAAGGGTAAAACCTTGTCATAAATGAGGATTTTGTGATGGCCATGTTCTTGTATTAACAACACTGTCTATTTGTGTTCATTTCTGTTCTTTTGACAACTTTATTTTGTGTTCATGATTTGCAGCCTTTAGCCTTTGTATCAGCCTTGAAGATTAAAACTTCATTCAGTCCTGCCGTGGCTTATAGCTAATAACCTATGTGCATTGAATACGTGGATATTTGGATTTTATAATTGTTAATTTTGAGGCTGATGTTGTAGATATTTACATTGTAAGTCATTATAATGATAGCACTGGATGATAACATACCCGTGTGTCTTCGCCCCCACCCCGGGACTTGAAGAAATAGATGGGCTGCATGATGCTTCCACGCAGAGCTGAAACCGACCCGCACATGAGTACTGGTAAACCGCTTAGAGGCGTATTTTCGTAATGTCTGTCTTACATTTATAATTTCCAAAATTAATCCATATCTGTCTAACGTCCAATAAAAAGATATTCACATTAAATAGTCTAGCCTCATATTGCAAGGGTCTAGCCCCAGACCAGATGTTTGATCTTGGGCTACACTTAATCACAGTTTACTAAAATACAGGATTTTTTCATAAAACAAACCAGATGTGCAAAAATTCAATTTCCCAATGACTTCCAACGCAGAGCTGAAACTGACCGTACATGAGGCGGTTTTAATGAGCACCCACAACCTATGTTTCGAGTATAAATAAGAAAATATTGCAAAGTTTCATTGGAAAAATAGTCATTTTGGAGATATGAAATAATGCAATATACATGTGTGTCACACGGGTATGTTTGTTTGTTTGATTTAAGGTTTATCGTCCCCGTCAACACTGTAAAGGTCATTTTGGAGACGTTGCTTCCAATTTTGTGGGACTTTTACCCGATATTGAGATGAAATCACATCTCATGACCTGTCACCTAATGAAACCAATTGGGTTTATAAGCATGGACGGACTGACTTGCACCGCTTTACCTGGGCAGAATCATTGCGGAAGGTCCATGTAATCGATTAAACATCTACCGTATTCGGGTGTGTATTACCCGCATTTGCGTACTACCCGCACCCCCTTTTTTTTGCCAAAATCTGGGGGAAAACTGTTATACTGTTGTATTACCCGCATGGAACATTTGCTGAAAGTTTGGTGGATGCGTGAGAAAAAGTAAGAATTTGGCCAGTTTTTGTGGCACAAAACGGACCGCGCGATCGTCTTCAAAAGGCGGGAAAATGCACGTGCATGCGAGTATCACCAGAAAGCATGTATTTTGATTAAAATGTTGAAAAAACATTACCTGTTCACCAGTGTTATTTATTTATTAACCCACATATGCCCGCGGCCCTTTTTTGGGGACATCAGCAAACAGTGCAGTCCCAGATCAGATGCCTCAGAAAGACGCCGCAGACGTTTCTTTTTTGGGACATGGGCAAACAGTGCAGTCCCAGATCAGACACCTCAGAAAGACGCCGCAGATGTCTGATTTGGATTTACACTGTTTATTGATTTATAACGGTTCAATTATGACACTATTGTTAATCCCTGTCATATAATTGCCACCCTGCGGTGCGTGTCGATAAGGTGTGAAAATATGGTCAAGTTATGTCTCTAATTTGCGTTTATTCCCCAATCATAAAATTTAATCCGCAATCAGTGTGAAAATTATTTAATTGCTCCTAAGACGAGTTGCTACGACTATTCTGCTATCTCGTGAATGGTTATGTTTTGGCGCCAAATAGCAGACGCTTGGCGAGAAAAGTTGAACTCTTTGTGTTAACACATCTGTATTCTGTTGTTGGTTATTGACACGGAGCTTACGGAAAGCGCTGTTTTGCTAGCAAGAATACTTTTACCGTTTCCAAACATTTTTTTATGAGACAGATACGCCCCATTAAGCTAAAACAATAGACACGTGTGGTGTTGCTGGGGTACGATGACGTCATTTACCGATCGCGTGCAAAAAAAAAATAACGGTGATTTGTGGGCGGCAGTTTGGATGCCGGAAAACTTTGATGTTCGCATTGAACTTGCTTGTTTATTTTGTTTAAAATCAGAGTTTTAGGAATAATACTCACAAAATCGGGCTTGCTTGTAATAGAGATTGTTATATTACTCATGTGCAAGTAAAATTGAGTGGACAATTAAACGTTATTTATGTCGGGAATGGTAAAAGGATAGAGCATAACATGAGATGCATCGTATTTTCAGCTGTAAAAAGTAAAAATAAAATGGTCCAAAAATAATTCGGGCGGATTACCCGCACCCAGAACTTGGGCCTGTAATTTGAGGGAAAAAACTGCGGGTAATACACGCCCGAATACGGTAAGTTTGCATAAAATGACCGTGCAAAAACTTGAAATAATTTGCTTTTATACATGTACGTAATATTGTTTTCACATGTATCATGACTGTCACTACTACAGGATAAAAGAGGACGCACCTTTTGAAAAACCTTTGCAAAATTGCTTTCTTCAAAATTGGTTCAGCGGTTGCTTTATGAGCCTCCTTGGTGTAGCGGATACGCTTCCCGCCTTGTAAACCAGGGGTCGCAGGATCCAGACTTTCGGATGAGTCTTTAAACCGAGGCCCCGTCTCCGTATAACCTTAGCTGTTGTTGGGACGTAAATATTCACTCACCCACTCACTCAGCTGTTGCTTTTTGCACTAAAGGTCCGATGATGTAGTCCTCCATTCATTGTTCATCAGCATTTCTCTGAGTGAGTGTTCAAGTTTTGCGTCCCAACAACAGCTAAGGTCATACGAAGACGGGACCTCGGTTTAAAGACTCATCTGAAAGTCTGGAGAAGCCTGGGATCGATCCTGCGATCCCTGGTTTACAAGGCGAGTAGCGTAACCACTACACCACAGAGGCTTCTAAGCATTTCTCTGAAGCCAGTACTGGGCCATTTTGGTAAATTTTTGCATTCAGCCTCCAGATGGTGAATGACAGTTTGTTCAAATGGTCGAATCACCAAAATAAAAAATTGGCCAATGGCTGTCATGCCCAAGTATAGAAAAACACCTAAAACAATCTTCTTATTCAGAAATGCTGAAACATGCTTTGTAGCAATAGGTCATGACTTAGAGTACTAGAAAATTTGTTGAAGTGACAATCCTAGGATGACCATGGCCTATTTTATGGCAAGGTCAAATTTTCAGGTCCCTGCGGATTTTTGAATTGGAAAAGGGTAAAACAATGCATTTTTCAAAAAATATTTTGGTCTGTGACATGAGAGTAGGTGATGTATGAATGTCCTTAAATGCCAGAGGTCAAGGTCATTCAGCGAGCTTGGCCCCAGACCACTTGGATTGCAGGCCCGTCAACATTTCAAAGGACATGTTGACTGAATTAAAGAACATGTAAATTTCATTATTATACAGTCTCTCTGGCAAAGGGTGAATGGAAATTTATTTAAATGGTTTAGGTGACAAGGCCCAGCTGGCCACCATGACTGTATATGGAAAAAAAAATCTTAACACTAACTCACGGTCTTCATTCTTCTTGTTTTTGGGTTTTGGTTTTACGGCCCTTTCAAGATTATTTACTCATAACGAGCCAATTGTTAATCAGAGGTGGGCGAAAACTGGAGTACCTGGAGAAAAAACACCTGACCTTCTGTTTCGGAACTTGGTGTCTCACATGTGACCCAAGCCAGGCTCGAACCTACAGATGTGAGAGACCTAATGATTAAGAGTGAGAGCTCTTACCCACTATAGGCCACGGAGGCCCGTTTATCTTCATTCTTCTCTGTTGTAGATCTGCTGGGCTAGGTGTCTTGAAACTTGGTATGTAGCATAAGGTGACATAGTATTGTCAAGTTTGGTCACCCTGCCCAATGCCCATCAAGGCTTGGAGCCATATAGTGCGCTGCATGGTGCTTCCCCGCAGAGCTGAATTAACCCATTTAGTACCAGAACCCCCAAAACGGGTACCCTGGCAAACAGAGCAGGCCCAGATCAGACGCCACAGAATGTGGCATCTGATCAGGGCCTCCACTGTTTGCTAAAAGTTCAGGCATTTTCCAAATAAATTTTGATGAAAACACAACCTGACACCCCTAAATTTTGCAATGAACTCCTGCTATATATAATGACTATTCCATTTGGTACTAAAAGGGTTAAACCAAACAAACTTCTGAGTACTGGTAAACTGCCTAGAGGGTATAAGCCTGCCCAGAAAAAGTGG
This sequence comes from Lucinisca nassula, assembly GCA_963580285.1. Lineage (NCBI taxonomy): Eukaryota > Metazoa > Mollusca > Bivalvia > Lucinida > Lucinidae > Lucinisca > Lucinisca nassula. The sequence continues at coordinate 137,873,473 of OY757013.1, forward strand.
TCCAAGTCTGATCTTCCCTTAAACCGTAACAGTTTCTTTGGGCTGTAGGGCTTAACCCTTTTTGTACCAAATGGAATCATCCTCTCCAAGACATGGGTTGTGGGTACTCGCTAGAACCGTCTCATTGAGGCAGTTCTAATAAGCACCCACAACCTATGATTGAAGTAAAAATAAGAAAAATATTGCAAATTTTCATCAGAAAAATCACCAGTTTGAAGGTATGAAAGAATTCAATATGCTCAGGGATGTGTTTTTGTAAATTGGAACATATATAATGTATCAAGTAATTTGACTGGTTGATCTTCAGAAATGGGTGTGGCCAAATTAATTTATGCAACAGGACAAGTGTTAAACTGCTTCATTTGAAAAAACCATAACTACAACAACAATGTTTCGAACCTTTGCATATATATATGCAAATTAGGATGATAAAAAAATTCAATACCATACACATTCTCTACAGGCCCCAGCCCATTGGGGCTTGAAGAAATAGATAGGCTGCATGATGCTTCCATGCAGAGCTGGAATCCGACCGCACACGAGAACTGGTACAGCTTAGAGGACCTAGGCCTGCCGTGGCAAAGCGGTGCGAGTCGGTCCATCCATGCTTATAAACCCTATAGGTTGCATTGGGCGACAGGGCTTAAGATGTCATTTCATCTCAATGTCTGGTAAAAGTCCCACAAAATTGGAAGCAATGTCTCAAAAATGACCTATATAGTGTTGACCGGGACATTAAACTTCAAACCAAACAATTTCTCAAGCCCTGTCACCCAATGAAACCAATAGGGTTTATTAGCATGGGCGGTCCGCCTCACACCGCTGTTCCTGGACAGGCTTAGATCCTCTAAGCGGTTTACCAGTACTAGTGTGCGGGCTGGATTCAGCTCTGCGTGGAAGCATCATGCAGCCCATATATTTCTTCAAGCCCCTATGGGCGGGGGCTGTCAAATCAAACAAACAAAGAAAAAACTATTTTGCAAATTAAGATGATTACACATTCTCTACATTCAACATGTTAAATTAGTTTGGTTCAAAACTTAGAAAAAGTCCCAATTTTCCCTGGCAGATCATATACCCAATTTGCCCCAATAAGAGCACTGATCGAGTGTGTTTATACATTTCGTTCTATTATCATAAAATAACAAATACCTAGCCCTTATCCTGCTGAATGAATCAATTTTACCACATCCATTTCTGATACATGTATCAACCAATCAAAATACAGTGAAATTCCGCTATTAAGACCACCTAAAATTAAGACTAGTTCTGGTTTAAAAATCTTATTTAGGAGGGTGTTACAATTCTTTCTTTGTGTTTACTTACAGCAGTGTATTCTGGTCAGGGACCACCTTTGGGACTGTTCTAAAAGTGGCCTTAAAGACCACTTTTGTACATTTCCAAAGCTGGTCTTATTATAGGAATTTTACTATACTTGATATGATGAATTTGTTCAGTTCCAAACCTGCATGACAAACATTGTAGATCCTGATCAGATGGCTTCTTCAGAAGCCATCTGATCAGGATCTACACTGTTTGCAAAGATAGGGTTGTCGTGTTCAGTGTGATGAGGGCTAGAAAGTCCTTCTTCAGGGCATGGTCAAGTACAACCATGGGCTCCTTCATTTTTGTTCTGTTTGGTTGAACCAAACATTTCCAAAGTTGGCAAAAGGAGCACATTAAATACGATAAATTCCTAAATAAATACAAGTCCACAATTTGTACCTCTTATATCTTTTAGCACTGTTTGGACATCTGAACGGCCCCCGCCTATCAGGGCTTGAAGAAATAGATGGACTGCATGATGCTTCCACGCAGTGCTGAAACCAACTACACATATGTACTGATAAACCGCTTACTCAGAGGATCTAAGCCTGCCCCGGCAAAATGGTGTGAGTCGGTCTGTCCATGCTTATAAACCATATTGGTTTCATTGGGCGGCAGGGCTTGAGATGTCATTTCAACCAAATGTCGGGTAAAAGTCCCACAAAATTGGAAGCAATGTCTCCAAATGACCTATACTGTGTTGACGGGGATGTTAAACCTCGAATCAAACAAACAATTGGACATTTGAAACAGCAGATGTCAAAATCTTGCATAACCCTTCTTAAAAAGTGCAGTGGTGTGCAGTTATTAGAGCATGTGCCCCAATTATGGCAAATACGGTATTTTTTTGGGGCTTCCCAACCCAAGGAAAAGTAAACGCATGTAACCCTTCTAAGGGTTGATCATTTACTTATCCTTGGTTTGGAGTTTTTAGACTGGTGTTTTTTAATACATGTTTACCATAATTACTGTTACTGTATATATTTAGACAGATTTTTTTTGTTTAGTTTATACTAATTTATTTTAGTTCGATTGCGATGGAAGCTGCAAGCTTATTTAATCGCTCTCGAACACTCATTCCGGGGGTTTTGGTTTTCCAGCCCTTTCAAGATTATTTCACTCATATCGAGTCGCATTAGGCCTATCATCCAGCTACACTTGTGGACACAAATCTGTTCAAACTGATGAGCCTCATTTCATCTTGATTTGAAACATCATTCAAAATATCTTAACATCACAGTCAGTAATAGATTCAAAACACATAGTGGGGTACATTTTATTGCAAACCCCAGCGCTGTCCAATCAAATTCATTAATGTCAATCAGAAAAATGCTCGTGAAAATGAGACCAATCAATGTACATGTATATTGATAGATCCATGCAGTTTTAAAATTCTTTGATGAACATGACATTTGCTTGTCAAACTAACTTGATGCAAAGAGATTAATTGAAAGGTACTAGGAGTTTGAATCGATTTGAGTCCACAGGTGTTTATACACACAACATTGGGCAGTAAATTGCGTGTGCATGTTAAAATTATAGGACATGTATGGTTAGGATGTGAGATGTCCCAATAAGGTACTTTTAACTCTTATCATGCTGTTCACGACAACCCCTATCTTTGGAAACATACTGTTTGGCATCCAGTTTATGAATTTGTAGCAATAAATTACATCAAGTAATTTTATTGGTTGATAGACAGAAATGGGTGTGGCTTAAATGAATATTCAGCAAGATAAGGGTTAACAATTTAGGTTTTGTTTGTTTGATTTGTGGTTTAACATCCCCGTCAACACTGAAAAGGTCATTTTCGAGACGTTTCTTCCAATATTGTGGGACTTTTACCCGACATTGAGATGAAATAACATCTCAAGCCATGTCGCCCAATGAAACCAATAGGGTTTATTAGCATGGACAGTCTGCCTCGCACCGCGGTTCCTGGACAGGCTTAGATCCCCTAAGCGGTTTACCAGTACTAATGTGCGGGCCGGATTCAGCTCTGCATGGAAGCATCATGCAGCCCATATATTTCTTCAAGCCCCTATGGGCGGTTAGGATGTGAGATGTCCCAATATGGTACTTTTAACAATTTAGGTATCTGGAACATGTCGAAGATGACACATTTCCATTAGTTTCCTTTGATCATTCAAATAAACTCCAGTTTCAATATTAATGAGCCTTTTTCAAAGAAATCATTGGATTATAAACTGGTTTCCATTACATTGCTCTTATAAATAATTTATCGGGATAAATGGTAAGAAAAGGATATTTTTTCTTATTTCTTCTTAACCCATTGTATTCTGATGGACTCTTCCATTGTCATGTGTTGGACAAGTCCATTTGTCATAAAAGGGGTGTCAAGTATATTTTTTTTCATTTTTATTCTAGTTTTGATTCAAAATCCTGTTAACCCTTCTCTTGCTGAATATTCATTTTAGCCACACCCATTTCTATCCATCAACCAATCAAATTACTTGATGTAATTTATTGCTACAAATTCATAAACTGAATGCCAAACAGTGTAGATCCTGATCAGATGGCTTCTTCAGAAGCCATCTGATCTGGATCTACACTGTTTGCAAAGATAGGGGTTGTCGTGAACAGCAAGATAAGGGTTAATAAACAGTGTAGCCCCTGATCAGATGCCACAGACCCTGATCTGGATCTGCACTGTTTGCATATGTCCCAGTATTGGTGTCCAGGAAAGAATGGTTAAAAACGTTTTGTGGATACTAAATGTTAGCCCATAAAATGCCAATCACGACAATTTTCTTCTGCTGTGCCTTACCTTAACCCTTATCTTGCTGTTCACGACAACCCCTATCTTTGCAAACAGTGTAGATCCTGATCAGATGCCTTCCAAAGAAGCCATCTGATCAGGATTTACACTGTTTGGCTTTCAGTTTATGAATTTGTAGCAATAAATTACATCAAGTAATTTGATTGGTTGATGGCCAGAAAGTGGTGTGGCTTAAATGAATATTCAGCAAGATAAGGGTTAAAAGTATTTTTTGGGCCCACACTGTTTGCCTGTATGCAAAAATATTTTTATAAAGTTTGAAAAAAAATTCAAAAAAAAAAAATCAGTAGACGACATAAGCAGACGACATTTTCAGATTTAGTTTTTCTCGGTGTTAAGGGTTAGAATCACTTGAACCTGCCCATCCAAGCTTGGAGAACTAGATTGGGCTGCTTTGTGCTTTCACATAGAGCAGAAACTGACCATACATGAATACTGGTAAACCACTTAGAAGGTCTAAGCCTGCCAAGGCAAAGTGGTGCGAGTCAGACTTATAATCCCTGCATATAAACCCTATTGGTTTGTCAATGGGCCGTGGGGCTTGAGATGTCATAAAATTGGAAGCAATGTCTCCAAAATGACCTAAATAGTGTTGATGGGAATGTTTGTTTGTTTGTATTGGAGTTATACGGCCCAGTCAATACTATTTAGGGGGGGCTTGAAGAAATATATGGGCTGCATGATGCTTCCACGCAGAGCTGAATCCGACCCGCACACTAGTACTGGTAAACCGCTTAGAGGATCTAAGCCTGTCCTGGAACCACGGTGCAAGGCGGACCTTCCATGCTAATAAACCCTATTGGTTTCATTTGGAGGCAGGGCTTGAGATGTCATTTCATCTCAATGTCGGGTAAAAGTCCAACAAAATTGGAAGCAATGTCTCCAAAATGACCTTTACAGTGTTGACAGGGACGTTAAATCTCAAATCAAACACACAAATTGTCAATGGGTGGTGGGGCTTGAGATGTCATAAAATTGGAAGCAATGTCTCCAAAATGACCTAAATAGTGTTGATGGGAATGTTTGTTTGTTTGTATTGGAGTTTAACGGCCCAGTCAATACTATTTAGGGGGGCTTAAAGAAATATATGGGCTGCATGATGCTTCCATGCAGAGCTAAATCCAGCCTGCACACTAGTACTGGTAAACCGCTTAGAGGATCTAAGCCTGTCCAGGAACCACGGTGCGAGGCAGACCGTCCATGCTAATAAACCCTATTGGTTTCATTGGGCGACAGGGCTTGAGAAGTCATTTCATCTCAGTGTCAGGTAAAAGTTCCACAAAATTGGAAGCAACGTCTCCAAAATGACCTTTGCAGTGTTGACGTGGACGTTAAACCTCAAATCAAACAAACAAACAATACTATTAGGTCATTTTTGAGCCGGTCAGTTTACCTGTTCGCCAGGCTTATACGTAAGCAGCTAACCAGTCAGTGCACATTCTTTCACCAGAAACTGACATTGCAGGCCCAGATAAGATGCTGCAGAACAGGCCTCTTGGAGTAAAAATAAGAAAAATAATGAATACCCCCATAAACCCCTGTTTTCTCTATATAGAGTGGGGTATAGGGGGGTCTTCATTTCACGGAATAGTTCACGTGATGTGGGCATGGGAGGAGTCTTGTAGTCTGGGGACCTGAGTGCATTTGTGTTAATTTATGGTTAATTTACGTCCTACGCGTCTTCCAGCATACAGTGGATGCACTGAGCGGGCTTTGCGGTCTGCTGACTCATCTTGGGTGCTTCCATGTAGGACTGGCTGTATTTTGGTTTGTAGTGACCCAGTATTGTTTAGGCAGGTAAAACGCTGTGACGTTGTTGCGTCATGTCCATGACAAGGTAGTTTCACTGTTATGTACAAGTTAAAATGGAAGAAATAGTGAATTTGTTTGTTTGATTTGAGGTTTAACGTCCCCGTCAACACTGTAAAGGTCATTTTGGAGACGTTGCTTCCAATTTTGTGGGACTTTTACCGGTACCCGACATTGAGATTAAATAACATCTCAAGCCCTGTCGCCCAATGAAACCAATAGGGTTTATAAGTATGGACTGGCTGATTGGCACCGCTATGCTGGGCAGGCTTAGATCCTCTAAGCGGATTACCAGTACTCGTGTGCGTGCATGGAAGCATCATACAGCCCATCTATTTCTTCAAGCCCCGATGGGCGGGGGCCAATTTTGGCATGTGGTGACCCAGTGTTGTTTAGGCAGGATAAACGCTGTGACATTGTTGCATCACGTCCATGACGACTAGGTTTCATGGCTGTGTACAAATCAAAATGGAAGGAACACTGAAAATGTAGCTTACTAAAAATCACAAAACATGTTTTTTCTTGAAAAAAGGCCCGAAATTTATACTGAATTAAGAGTAAATTGGAAAAATGTGTTTTATATTGGAGATCCCTGTGGAATACAAAAAAATGATTCTGTGTATATTTGGCAACGACCTAAAATTTAAAAGTTCAGAAAAGGTTTATAACTTGAGCTATTAAAAATCAGAACATCCTACTTTGTTTAAGATTTCTTACAAACCTTAGGGTAATTGATACTCTATTTAATAGTGATAACTAAATTTTAATTTAAAAAGAAAATGCAGTAAACTAAAAGATACATTCAGTTTTATAGATCTTGCTGAAAGGTTCAGGCTGTAAATCTGGACACTATGAATTATAATCATTTTCAAACAAATTTTATGGAGGCCAAAGATAAAGAGAATTGGGTAACAAGAATATCGTAAAAATATTTTTTCTTACTTCTTGTTTGCATCACAAAAACACGCCTATATAATTTTGACCCCCTTGAACACCACTTTTATATAGTAAAACTGGGGTTTCGGGGGGTAAACCTTATTTTTCTTATTTCTGCTCTAAAATGTAGATTGTGGGTACTCGTTAGAACCGCCACGATGAGGCAGTTCTAACGAGTGCCCACAATCTATATTTTCAGCAGAAATAAAAAAAATATCACAATTTTTCATCTTAAATTTAATTTTTTTCGGCGATAAAGGTGGCAATGTATTTGTATAGGCGTGTTTGCGTAATGTGAGAGGTATGTTTTGGGTACGTGTTGGAAAATGGCCTCTATAAGGTGACTATAACAAGCACCCACAATTTTTGTTTAAGAAATAGATCAGCTCATTACGAAAACACGCCTATACAAATATATTGTAAATTTTACTGCCGAAAAATGCAAATTTTAAGACAAAAAAGTGTGATATTTTTCTTATTTCTGTGCAAAATATAGATTGTTGGTACACTTTAGAACCGCCTCATCAAGGCGGTTCTAACAAGTACCCACAATCTATATTTTAGAGCAGAAATAAGAAAATAAATGCTGTTGTTTCCTTCAAAATCTCACAACTTTTTGCAATTATTAGAATAAATCCCGCTATACTCATTGACTGAAACACATGCATTTATATCCTTTTCTAATGTTTTCGATCCGAGAAAATGACATTACACTGTCCAACATCAAGGAAATCGACTGGTGACATCATAAATTGGCAGTTTTTAATGACATCACTTGTCACGCTCTTCCTTGCGTGCTTTGTTGTAGAATAAAACACAGTTACTTTCCATTGCCTATATAGGCGCGCTGTGTTAGAATTAAATTTAGAAATAAACATTATCTTGGACCTTCTTTGAATTTTCATTTTCAAATTTTCAAACACATAATAATAACACACCCGTTCGACATAGTGAATTTTTTCACATCTCCAAAATGGCTACAGTACTTTTCTGATGAAAATAAGTGATTTTTCTTATATATACTAGAACCATAGGTTGTGGTGCTCGTTAGAACCGCCTCAATGAGGCGGTTCTAACGAGTACACACACCTATTTCTTGGATCAGAAATAAGAGAAATAATGTATACCCCCATAAACCCCAGTTTTTTCTATATAAAATGGAGTTTAGTGGGGCATTCATTTCACGGACTTGTTCATGTGATGATATTAATTTTTATGGTAATTATACACCATACCTCGAAAAATGGATTTTCCCTAATATTTCTAATGTTTGAAATGTAGTTTTACTTGTTTGAATTGCTTCTATGAGCGGTTCTTAAACAAGTACCCATAATATTTGTTTTAATTACGAAATTAAGGCAGATTATTCTAAAAATTATCAGGGTGTGATGATTGGGTGTGATGATGATGATTTTTAGTATAATCTTTCTTACCATCTTACTTCGACCTGATAAGATAGAAGTTAGATACCACAACAATCTATGTTTATTTTTAATGACCCTGGACAATTTGACTGTGTATGTAAATTACATGTTTACGGAAATGGACATTCAATAATGTATATAATTAGGGTCCCAGTAATTGACATCCTTTTTTTAGTCCACAGGCTGCTGGGGACATCTTTTATTAAACTGTGTTTACAGGCATTTTGCAAAAGCCAAACCCTATGATCGATCAGCTGGTATAATTTTAATCAAGATATATGCTTACCTCAGGTAAATTTGAGGGGACTAAAGGGACTGGATACAGGTAACATTTTTTATGCCCTTTTCTCCAAGGGACACAACTACAGTTTATTGGAACCCCATTATCAGAACTCTTGTTAAAAAGGTGTTTTGGTGGGGTTTGGTTTTAGGGCCCTTTCAAGATCATTTCACTTATTGTAAGCCAGTTGTTAATCAGAGGTTGGCAAACACCAGATTACTTGGAGAAAATCACCTGACCCTCCATTGCAGAACTGGGAGACTCACTGAAAAAGAGTTCACTCTCAACCCTTTTTGTACCAAATGGAATCTTCTTCCGTTCATTTCAAAATTTAGAGGTGTCAGGTTGTGTTTTATTCAAATTTGATTTGGAAAATGGTTGAACTTTTTGCAAACACAGTTCAGGCCCTGATCAGATACCGCTTCTGCATTCTGCGGTGTCTGATCTGGGCCTGCACTGTTTGCCACTTACCCATTTTGGGGTTTCCGGTACCAAATGGGTTAACTGAAAGAATTTGTTGTTTAGGAGCAAACCCGTTCCTTGAGAATAGACCCCTATTGCATGGGCCTCCATGGCCTTGTTGGTAAGAGTACTGTCTTAAATCTTTAGGTCTCGCACAGCTGTGCCCAGGTTCGGACGGGCCTCCTCAGCCTAGTGAGTTACAAGAGCGCTGATTCTAATCATTAGGTCTGTCAGTGCTGTGGTTTTGAGTCTGGGTAGGGTCACATTTGAGACATATCAAGTTCTTCAATGGAAGATACTCCAGTTTTCGCCCAGCTCTGATTAACTGACGGTTGTTTTTAAGGTAACCGGGGGCCATGGGCACATAGGGGCTACCCTCTGATTAACTCTTGACCTGCTGAATATTTATATATGCCACAGCCACTGCTGATTATCAACCAATCAGATTACTCGATGCAAATTATTGCAACAAATTCATGAGCTGAATGACAAACAATGTAGATCCTGATCAGATGGCTTTGTCAGAAGCCATCTGATCTGGATCTTCATTGTTTGGAAAATAAGGCATATCCGGGCGTTAATAATCAGATCAGCTCAAAGTCAGTGAAATAATCTTGAAAGGGCCATAAAGACAAAAACAAAAATAAAGACCCCTATTGCCAACAGAGGCAAAAAACATTTTGAAAGAGTTGCTTTCCCTGAAGGTGTATTTCCCCTTCCCAAACCATTTTGTAATAAATGAAATCTCCTCCCTTATATAGAGTTTGAGTTCATTTCGAAATTTAGGGGTGACAGCTTCAGTTACATTTTGAACATTTGTTTAGAAAATGGTTGAATAATCTGCAAACAGTGATTCAGCCCTGCAGGATCAGACACTGCATTCTGCAGCATCTGATCTGGGCCATGCAGTCATCACAAAAACACGACTGAATACTTTAAAACCCCCATTTACCCCACTTTTGTATAGTAAAACTGGAGTTTACCAGGTTATACATTATTTTTCTTATTTCTGCTCAAAAACATAAATTGTGGGTATTCATTTGAACCCCCTTACAGAGGGGGTTTTAATGAGTTCTCACAAACTATTTATTGAGCAGAAATAAAAAAAATATCAGTATTTTTTATCTGAAAATATTCATTTTTTGGTTGAAAAATTTTCAATATATTTGAATTTTCAATATAATTTTATTTGAACAGGCATGTTTTCATAATGACTGTTTGCCGAGTTTCCCCATATAAAATGGGATAAACTGATCTGTGGCACCCTTACAGATGGATTAACCCATTTTGTACTGGAAACCCCAAACCAGGTACCCTAGCAAACAGTTCAGCCATTTTCGAAATAAATTTTGAAGAAAAACACAACCTGACACCCCTAAATTTTGAAATGGTCTCCTGCTGTATATAAGGAGGAAGATTCCATTTGGTACAAAAAGGGTTAAACATTGTCCAGTGAGGTCCATCTTGCCACATATAGCTGATTAGCTGTTTAAATCGGTCAGTGTTTAGATTTAATTATGATACATGGTACACATTGGATTGGAAGATAATATGGAATAATATTTGAATTTGGATAACAAATTGACAAAATAAATAATTATATAAGTACTTGGCCAGAGGTGGATGTACTATTTGTGATTCATCACATAAAACTTGGGATGTACCATATCTACTTTAACTCCTGAAGCACTGCAGAAAATTCTTGAGCAGATGGCAATTCGATTTTTTTTTTCATTATTTTTCAGTGAAAATATACCGGATGTCTCATTTCCACTGAAAAATAAGAAAAAATAAATACTTCAAAAATGCTGTCTGTTAAAATTGATTAGCACTAAAAAAGTCTTGAAGACTTAATTTCTGATAGGAATGCTGGCAGAAATATTACAGACCTACTCTGATAAACTTTGGATCTGATTTTTTTTTCACCATTTAGAATCATTTTAACACATTTGGACATATTTCATAGCACTGTGGGAAGAATTTGTTTTGATGATGAATGTTTCCTTACATTACGATAACTCACCCGTACGATATAGTGCATTTTTTCACATCTCAAAAATGTCTAGTTTTCTGATGAAAATCTTTGATATTTTTCTTGTAAATGCTCATAACATAGGTTGTGTGTGCTCGTTAGAACCGCCTCATTGAGGCGGTTCTAACAAGTACCCACAACCTATGTCTTGGAGCAGAAATAAGAAAAATAATGAACACCCCAGTAAACCCCAGTTTTCTCTATATAAAGTGGGGTTTAGGGGGTGTCTTTATTTCAAGGACTTGTTCACGTGATGATTTCTGCTCTAAATACAGATTATGGGTGCTTGTTAGATCAACTACCGTACCTTATTAACCCATTTTGTACTGGAAACTCCCAACACAAGTAATGCAGAGAGTGCAGGCCCAGATCAGATGTGCCAAAACGAGGTGTCTGATCAGGATCTACACTGTTTGCAAAAATTTCAGCCATTTTCCAGAAACATTTTGAAATAAAACACAGCCTGCCACCCCTAAATTTTGAAATGAACTTGTGCTATATGTGAGGTGGAAGACTCCATTTGGTACAAAATGGTTTAAGTAGTATACCATTTATACTTGTTATAACACTATTTGTTATAACATGGTTTTGGATATAACACAGTTTCAAGATGGGTCCCAAAAAATTTGTAGATCATATAGAAAAATTACCATTTTTCTATATAATCTATACATTTTTGTTTGGATATAACGGTTGTTTAAATTAGCCCCCACCCATAGGGGCTTGAAGAAATATATGGGCTGCATGATGCTTCCACGCAGAGCTGAATCCGGCCTGCACACTAGTACTGGTAAACCGCTTAGAGGGTCTAAGCCTGTCCAGGAACCGTGGTGCGAGGCGGACCGTCCATGCTAATAAACCCTCTTGGTTTCATTTGGCGACAGGGCTTGAGATGTCATTTCATCTCAATGTCAGGTAAAAGTCCCACAAAATTGGAAGCAAAGTCTCCAAAATGACCTTTACAGTGTTGACGGGGACGTTAAACCTCAAATCAAACAAACAAACAAACAAACGGTTGTTTAACTAAGTTAACACAGTTTCTGCTTTGGACCCCATTTTATAGTGTTATAAAGAGATTGTTGGGTACAAGCGAATGCCTGCAGTCTACATTTTTGAGTAGAAATAAGAAAAAATGATGCATATTAAACATTCTAGACCCCACTTTGTCTTGAAACACGCAGTATATAAAGTGTGTTTCAAGGGCATTCATTATGTCTTCTAGGTAGTGCATAAAATTCCTTAAGTGTGTTAAAACCACCTTTGGGACTGTTCAAAAGTGGTCTTTTAGACCACTTTTGAACATTCTCAGAGATGGTTTCCAGCTTAATTAGAAGAAGCTGGGTGTTTTAAGAAAACACAAAGAAAGAAGAACTTAACCCTTGTCCTGCTAATCCCGGATAAGCCTTATCTTTGAAACAATGTAGATCCAGATCAGATGGCTTCTGAAGAAGCCATCTGATCAGGATCTACAATGTTTGGCATTCTGATTGTGAATTTGTTGCAATAATTTGCATCAAGTAATCTGATTGGTTGATAATCGGTAGTGGGTGTGGCATATATGAATATTCAGCAGGACAAGGGTTAAGCCTTTTAAATATGTTTTTAAGAGAAGAATTAGCGTTAATTTTAGCTGGTTTTGAATTTAATAGCCGAATTTATTTTTTTATGAAACAGAATATAGTATAGGGATTATAATCCTGCTGATCATTACAAAATTTAATTTGTTTGATTGAGGTTCAACGTCCCAGTCAACACTGTAAAGGTCATTTTGGAGACGTTGCTTCCAATTTTGTGGGACTTTTACCCGACATTGAGATGAAATGACATCTCAAGCCCTGTCGCCCAATGAAACCAATAGGGTTAATTAGCATGGACGGTCCGCCTTGCACCGCGGTTCCTGGACAGGCTTAGATCCTCTAAGCGGTTTACCAGTACTAGTGTGCAGGCCGGATTCAGCTCTGCGTGGAAGCATCATGCAGCCCATATATTTCTTCAAGCCCCTATGGGCGGGGGCTTGATCATTACAAAAACTCGCCTATACAAATACATTGTAAACTTAACCGCCGAAAAAAAAAAGAAAATTTTAAGATGAAAAATTGTGATATTTTTCTTATTTCTGCTCAAAAATATAGACTGTGGGTACTCGTTAGAGAGGTAGTTCTAACAAGTACCACAATCTGTACTTTAGAGCAGAAATAAGATCACTAAGGTTTATCCCTGTAAACCCCAGTTTTACTATATAAAAGTGAGGTTCAAGGGGGTAGAAATTATACAGGCGTGTTTTCTGGTTGGTTCCAGATAAAATGTCAAAGCCATGATAAGAGTTGTCCTCAAAGTTCCTTCTGAAATTGAACGTAATCTAGCTGGTCTTTATGAGGCTGTGTTATACTATATTATTTTTATTTAAGATGTTACGCTGTTTTCACAGTTATTAAATTTTGTTTATTTAACCATGATATTACTAAATTTTTGGTCCTTTATATATGTTATTTGAAATCACAAAATTGACCAAAAAGTTTGCAAGTAATAATATTGATTTTGATTATTAACCCATTTGGTACTGGAACCCCCAAAACAGGTACCCTGGCATACAGCACAGGCCCAGATCAGACGCCGCAGAATGCGGTGTCCGATCAAGGTTTACACTGTTTGCAAAAAGTTCAGCCATTTTCCAAATAAATTTTGAAGAAAATACTACCTGAGACCCCTAAATTTTGAAATGGACTCGTTATATACAAGGAGGAAGATTCATTTGGTATAAAAAGGATTAAAAAGCTGTGATCTATTTAACTTACAGTTAGTAGTTATAGTGTGCATATGATAAATATAGGATTGTGAATCTTTGCAGTTTGAAAAATTGATTGATTAATTGATTGATTTGAGGTTTAACGTCCCCGTCAACACTGTATAGATCATTTTGGAGACGTTGCTTCCAATTGTGTGGGATTTTTACCCGATATAGAGATGAAATGACATCTCAAAGCCCTGTCTACTAATGAACTTGCACAACTTTGCCTGGGCAGGCTTATATCCTCTAAGCAGTTTACCAGTACTTGTGCACAGTCGGTTTCAGCTTTGCTTGGAAGTATCATGCAGCCCATCTATTTCTTCAAGCCCCGATGGGCGGGGGCAAATTGAAAGGCTTTGAAAAAGGGTGTGAAAAAATAGCCAAAAATCAGCATCTGTATATATTTGCATGATTGCATTACAAAATGTTACAGTTTATTGAACAGAAAGGTGAAGAAATTGACAACTTAAGATAAAAGAAAAATATGTCAAACAGGATTTTTACCCCAAGGTTATGTCAGACTTTTGTTGCATTAGATATTATTAATTTAATATTATAAATTGAGCAAAATCATACAAAAAAGGTATCACAGTACGTGTATGACCAGCAAAAGCATAGATCAGACTGCACATCCGTGCAGTCTGATCTATGCTTTTGCTGGCCACATTTAGGGGGTTTTATGACCTCCTGAGTCCTTTTGCATAGAGGCATTAATGGTGAATGGTATATATATATATTAAAAGAGGAGAAGAACCAAAGGCAGGCTTTCTTGCAAAATGCATGAGGAAAAAACATTATAAAATATTTTTCAAGTGATTTTAATGCATATATTAAACAATGATACTATCTTCATGATATTTTATTTACACAATATCACCCATTGATGGAACAGAGAGACTGAATGTGAGTTAATTTGAATTTGGTTATAGATAGAAAGAGGGAATGACTTTGCCAAAATAATTCAGGACTCATTCAAAATTTTGATACATTCAGTGACTGCCAAAAAACAAGTTGGAATATTTTTTGCAGGTAAAATCTGGTTTATTTAGCTTGTTGTTACAATGCTCAGGGTGCTTTGATTTGTTTTGTTTGATTTGAGGAATAACGTTCCCATCAACACTGTAAAGAGCATTTTGGAATTTTGTGTGACTTTTACCTGACATGGAGATAAAATGACATCTCAAGCCCTGCCCCCCAATGAAACCAATACGGTTTATAAGCATGGGTGGTCCGACTCGCACTGCATTGCCTTGGCAGGCTTAGATCCTCTAAGTGGTTTATCAGTACTCGTGTGCAGGTCGGTTTCAGCTCTGCGTGGAAGCATCATGCAGCCCATCTATTTCTTCAAGCCCGATGGGCGGGGGTCTATGCTCAGGATGCTAACTTTGTTGCTTTTCATCACATTTCATAAGCACTGGACACCAAGTAGTCATGAAGTAATATACCGTAAAAATCCTAACAATTCGGACACTTTGAGGACTTGCTGTAACTGTCCTATAATTTTAAAAAATTGCTTCATGACAAAGCAAGGAGTCCAAAATGTGCGGATGGAATGGCAGATAGTGTAGATCCTGATCAGACTGCTCCTTCTGATCTGGGTCTGCACTGTTTGTTTTAGTCCTGTCTGTCTCAATACTTATGTTCATAACAATAATCAAATTTTAACCCTTGTCCAGCTGAACCATGATAATCCAACCTGTGCAGACAGTGAATATCCAGATCAGATGGATGGCTGGCAATCTACAATGTTTGCCATCCAGTTTGTAAATTTGAATGAAAAAATTTTATCATTTAATTTGATTGGTTGATAGTCAGGAATGGGTATGGGAAAATTAATTTATTCAGCAGGACAAGAGTTAAGTCATATACAGCATGGAATAACATGTTGGGAGTTACAGGTTAACATGTAAAACTATACTGTTCATCAACTTTTGAAACTGTGAGGTAAAACTGATACGTCACTCATGCCGCATCTTACTTTCCTACCATTGCTTTTTCATAGCAGAAAATTTACAATAACACATCCATGTGATATAGTGCATTCTTTCATAACACGGTTAAGAAGCCTCTGTGGTGTAATGCTTATGCTGCTCCCTATGTAAACCAGGGGTTGCAGGATCGATCCCGGGCTTTTCCAGACTTTTGGATGAGTCTTTAAACCAAGGTACCATCTTTGATGACCTTAGCTGCAGGTGAGACGTAAAACTCAAACTTTCACTCCTAACACGGATAATTCTGTGATGAAAAATAGTAATATTAACCTTATTTATATTCAGAACATAGATTGTAGTTGCCTGTTACAACTGCCTCACTGAGGTGGTTTTAACGAGTACCCACAATCTTAACATGTCTTGGAGCAGAACTAAGAAAAAAAATGTATACCCCTGTATACACCGTTTGTCTCAATATAAAGTGGAGTTTATGGGGATGTCATTTCACTTACTTTAAAAAATGCTCTAATGATCCTAAGTACATGTATTGGGACAAACAGGCCTAAGCAAATAGTACAGACCCAGATCAGAGGTTCTATGCTGTTTACCATTCTGTCTTTACTTTTTGACCCATTTTGGGATTGTGAAACAAATTTGTTAAAATTTTAGGAGAATTACAGTCCAAAGTTGTACAAATTTTTAGGACTTTTTACAGTATGTGTGTCCTGCCTAATATTTTTAGCTTACCTGTCACGTAGTGACAAGGTGAGCTTTTGGGATCACTTTTTGTCCGTCGTCCGTCGTGCGTGTGTGCGTGCGTGTGTGCATGTGTGCGTGTGTGCATGCGTAAACTTTTTCTTCAAATGACATCTCCTCCTAAACCACTGATTGGATTTTAACCAAACTTCACAGGAATGATCCTTAGGTGGTCCCCTTTCAAAGTTGTTCAAATGGTTCCGGTCCATTGCACATCTAGGTCACAGGAGCTAAAAATAGATTTTTAAAATGAAAACTTTAAAAATCTTCTTCTCTGAAACCGCAAGGCCCAGGTCTTTGATATTTGGTATGAAGCTTCATCTAGTGGACCTCTACCAAGATTGTTCAAATTATGGCCCTTGGGCCAGAAATGCCCCAGCCCTGGGGGCCTTTGGGTTTACATAGGCTTATCATAGGGAAAATCTTTAAAAATCTTCTCCTCTGAAACCACAAGGCCCAGGTCTTTGATATTTGGTGTGAAGCTTCACCTAGTGGACCTCTACCAAGATTGTTAAAATTATAGCCCTAGGGCCAAAAATACCCCCGCCCCGGGGGCCTTTGGTTTTACATAGGCTTATACAGGGAAAATCTTTAAAAATCTTCTTTTCTGAAACTGCAAGGCCCAGGTCTTCTATATTTAGTGTGAAGCTTCATCTAGTGGACCTCTACCAAGATTGTTCAAATTTTTGCCCTTGGGCCAGAAATGCCCCTGCCCCGGGGGCCTTTGGATTTACATAGGCTTATATAGGGAAAATCTTTAAAAATCTTCTTCTCCGAAACCACAAGGCCCAGGTCTTTGATATTTGGTGTGTAGCTTCACCTAGTGGACCTCTACCAAGATTGTTAAA
Organism: Lucinisca nassula; assembly: GCA_963580285.1. Taxonomy (NCBI): domain Eukaryota; kingdom Metazoa; phylum Mollusca; class Bivalvia; order Lucinida; family Lucinidae; genus Lucinisca; species Lucinisca nassula. The sequence goes on from OY757013.1 coordinate 137,890,865, forward strand.
ATTATAGCCCTAGGGCCAAAAATACCCCCGCCCCTTGTGCCTTTGGTTTAACATAGGCTTATATAGGGAAAATCTTTAAAAATCTTCTTCTCTGAAACCGCAAGGCCCAGGTCTTTGATATTTGGTATGAAGCTTCATCTAGTGGACCTCTACCAAGATTGTTCAAATTATGGCCCTTGGGCCAGAAATGCCCCAGCCCTGGGGGCCTTTGGGTTTACATAGGCTTATCATAGGGAAAATCTTTAAAAATCTTCTCCTCTGAAACCACAAGGCCCAGGTCTTTGATATTTGGTGTGAAGCTTCACCTAGTGGACCTCTACCAAGATTGTTAAAATTATAGCCCTAGGGCCAAAAATACCCCCGCCCCGGGGGCCTTTGGTTTTACATAGGCTTATACAGGGAAAATCTTTAAAAATCTTCTTTTCTGAAACTGCAAGGCCCAGGTCTTCTATATTTAGTGTGAAGCTTCATCTAGTGGACCTCTACCAAGATTGTTCAAATTTTTGCCCTTGGGCCAGAAATGCCCCTGCCCCGGGGGCCTTTGGATTTACATAGGCTTATATAGGGAAAATCTTTAAAAATCTTCTTCTCCGAAACCACAAGGCCCAGGTCTTTGATATTTGGTGTGTAGCTTCACCTAGTGGACCTCTACCAAGATTGTTAAAATTATAGCCCTAGGGCCAAAAATACCCCCGCCCCTTGTGCCTTTGGTTTTACATAGGCTTAGACTTTCGGATGAGTCTTTAAACCGAGGTCCCGTCTCCCTATGACCTTAGTTGTTGATGAGACGTAAAACTCAAACACTCACTCACTCTTTACATAGGCTTATATAGGGAAAATCTTTAAAAATCTTCTTCTCTGAAACCGAAAGGCCCAGGTCTTCTATATTTGGTGTGAAGCTTCATCTAGTTGACCTCTACCAAGATTGTTCAAATTATGGCCTTTGGGCCAGAAATGCCCCTGCCCCGGTGGCCTTTGGATTTACATAGGCTTATATTGGGAAAATCTTTAAAAATCTTCTTCTCTGAAACCACAAGGCCCAGGTCTTTGATATTTGGTGTGAAGCTTCACCTAGTGGACCTCTACCAAGATTGTTCATATTATAGCCCTAGGGGGCAAAAATGGGCCAGAAATGCCCCTGCCCAGGGGGCCTTTGGATTTACATAGGCTTATATAGGGAAAATCTTTAAAAATCTTCTTCTCTGAAACCACAAGGCCCAGGTCTTTGATATTTGGTGTGAAGCTTCACCTAGTGGACCTCTACCAAGATTGTTCAAATTATAGCCCTAGGGGGCAAAAATGCCCCCTCCTGTGGGGCCTTTGGTTTTACATAGGCTTATACAGGGAAAATCTTTAAAAATCTTCTTCTCTGAAACCAAAAGGCCCATGTCTTCGATATTTGGTATGAAGCTTCATCTGTTGGACCTCTACCAAGATTGTTCAAAATTATGGCCCTTGGGCCAGAAATGCCCCCGTTCCGGGGGCCTTTCGGTTTTCATAGGCTTATATAGGGAAAATCTTTAAAAATCTTCTCCTCTAAAACCACAAGGCCCAGGTCTTTGATATTTGGTGTGAAGCTTCACCTAGTGGACCTCTACCAAGATTGTTCAAATTATAGCCCTAGGGCCAAAAATGTCCCGCCCCGGGGGCCTTTGGTTTTACATAGGCTTATACAGGGAAAATCTTTAAAAATCTTTTTCTCTGAAACCACAAGGCTCAGATCTTTGATATTTGGTGTGAAGCTTCATCTAGTGGATGTCAACCAAGATTGTTCAAATTATAGCCCTGAGGCCAAAAATGCCCCCGCCTCGGCTTACGTAGGCTTATGTAGGGAATATCTTTAAAAAAGATCTTCTTCTCTGAAACCGCAAGGCCCAGGTCTTTGATATTTGGTGTGTTGCTTCATCTAGTGGACCTTTGCCAAGATTGTTCAAATTATAGCCTTTGTTGATATTTGGTATGAAGCTTCACCTTTTTAGACCTCCCTCAACATTATGCACATTATAACACTGGAGTCAATAATGGCCCTCTCCAGGGCCCACTTGTTACTCTATGGATCAGGTGAGCGATCCAGGGCCATCATGGCCCTCTTGTTGGTGAATCCTAGAATATTTTTAACCCTTATCTTGCTGTTCATGACAACCCCTATCTTTGGAAACAGTGTAGATCCAGATCAGATGGCTTCTGAAGAAGCCATCTGATCAGGATCTACACTGTTTGGTTATCAGTTTACGAATTTGTAGCAATAAATTACATCAAGTCATTTGATTGGTTGATAGACAGAAATGGGTGTGGCTTAAATGAATATTCAGCAAGATAAGGGTTAAGTTTTCTGTGAAAAGAAGCCAGTTTGAATTATGTTTTTTTTTTTTTTGTGGTACATTTTGGCACTCTGTTTAAAGCTTCAGATGAGGAAGACCACTGAGGATATATACTAAACCGAAAAAGAAGCGCAACTTTTTAACCCAAAAGATTTTCATGCAACCATCAGGTTGACTGAAAAATCATTTTGCGATTTACTTTCATACTTTTTAAACTTTCTTATGCAGAAAACATTTGGGTGATATCTGTACAGTTTAACACTCCACTTGGCAATTCATTGTTTTCAACATTTCCTCATGCAGCACATTAAATGTATACAGTAACCTCATCATATTGGCATGTTGTGTTACCTGGAGTTTAGGTTTCAAAAGTCCGGTAAAATTTCTCCCACGGAATATGGTACGTTTGACACAAGATCAACGTAACGTAGCGGTCCAAATGCTTCTACGTGGGACGTCTCATGCTGTCATCGCCAGGAACTTCCAAGTGAGTAAAGCGACGATAACTCGCTTGTACCAGCGTCTACGTCAAACGGGAACGATAAATGACAAGCGTCACGACACGTCTAACCCACCTTCGTAATCGGTTCCATACAGCCGTCGAGACATCTCAGGTGACACCAGGAACGCACAACAATCAAATAATTGCAGATACTGTCAGGAATCGCCTTCAAGAGTTTGGCTTACGTCCTTGCCGTCCGTACGTTGGTATGCCATTAACACCAGGACGACATAGGTTAGAATGGCGTGGCTCACACAACATAGGCCAAACTGGTTTCCCCTTCGTCAGTGGCATAAAGTAATGTATTCTGACGAGTCCAGGTACTTATTGTACAGAGCTGACGGCCGCCAACGTGTGTATAGGCGTGACAAAGAGCGTTATCATGACAATTGTTTGGTTGAACGTGATCAATTTGGAGGCGGTGGGTTGATGTTGTGGGTTGGCATATCTTATTGTCATAGAACGCCCCTGGTATTCATTGATGGATCTTTGACGGCTCAGCGTTATGTTGACGTTGTTTTACGACCGGTAGTTGTTCCATATGTACGACAGCACAACGTTACATTTCAACAGGATAACGCTCGGGCACATGTTGCAAGGCTCAGCAAGGTGTTTCTTCAGCAAAACCACATTGACGTGATGCACTGGCCTCCGTATAGTCCAGATCTCTCTCCTATAAAACATTTGTGGGACATCTTGGATAGGCACATACCTAACCTCCCCCGGCCGCCAACAATGCGTCAAGACTTGCGTCTTGCGCTCATACAGGAGTGGAATGCTATTCCCCAGGCAGAGATCAATCATTTAATCCTGTCGATGACCAGTTGTGTGCGTGCAGGACTGAATGCAAACGGAGGACATACTCGCTATTAACTGCTTATGTTTTGAACTTGTGAAATGACTACCTCTATGACAAAACAGATTTGTATTCCAAACATTCTCACTGGAAATTGAACTCTCTATAGTAGTTACATTCAGGAATGATTATATTATTGCGTCATTAAATCGATTTTCTGCAAACATGATTATTTCTGCAAATACTTGCATTTATATTTGGAGTTGCGTTTCTTTTTCGGTTGAGTTTAATTTCTCTCACTAAATAAAGTCTTTACTTACTGGTACTGACTAATACTTATGGAAACATAATTATGTTAAAACATAACTTGTTAGAATCACCTCACTGAGGGCAATTCTGAAAAATACCCACAACAATTATGTTTTTGTCAAGAAATAAAAAAAGATCATTCCACCTTATCTACCGCCATGTTTTTAATAACCTGTGATTCATGAAAAAAAAAAAAAAATCCCTGCCTACCCAACCTGTTTTATTTCTGTCTTGACATGCTTAACTGGGCTTATCCCGCTGCATAAATTAATTAAGCCACACCTATTTACATTTCCACCAATCAAATTACTTAATATAATTTATTCAATCAAAGTCGCAAACTGAATGACAGTGTAGATCCTGATCAGATGGCTTCTGATCTGGATCTACACTGTTTGCAATGGAAGGGTTGTCGTGAACAGCAGGATAATTTAACTCTTATCATGCTGTTCACGGCAACCCCTATCTTTGGAAAGTGTAGATCCAGATCAGATAACTTCTGGAGAAGCCATCTGATCAGGATCTACACTGTTTGCCATTCAGTTTATGAATTTGTAGGAATAAATTACATCAAGTAATTTGATTGATTGGTTGATAGACAGAAATGGGTGTGGCTTAAATGAATATTCAGCAAGAGAAGGGTTAAGACTTGAAGTTTTATTTATTGTCCTAATCAGATGCTGTGTGTTTTCAGTTGGGAAGACAAAATGGGGCAGAGCTAAGAGTGGCCCTGGCCAGGGCCGTGATGGAGTACAGGATGAGCAGCTACAGGGCCATCATGGCATCCACGGCGGCCATCTTAAACTCCGAGGCAGCGAGCATCCCAGAAGAACCCAAACCAGGTGACAGTGACAATGGGACAGTGGAGGCCCCTGATGAAGGCGTTGTCAGGGATATAGGTAAGGGAGGGCCTGACAAATCCAGTCAAGTTGCACAGAACAAATCCACATTTTGGCTGGGCAAGTGATTATTTCACTCGTCCAGGAAAATGTATAGAATATAAAGGGAATCTCACAATTCTTAACCTTTTATTATCCTGATGAACACCACAACCCTACCTTTGCAAACAGTGTAGATCCAGATCAGAAAGCATCTGATCAGGATCTACACTGTTTGACATTCAGTTTACGTTAATGCCAATGAATAGTTTATATCAAGATACCTGATTGGCTGAAAGTCAGAAATAGGTGTGAATAAATTAACAATTTTGAAGGGCCGGCAAGTGGCTGAAATGTAGTATTACCATAATAATACTAAGTATTTGGACAGATTGGCTTAAGCAAACAGTGCAGACTCAGATCAGACTGCTCCTGTAGAAGCTGCAGAGTGAGTCTGAACAGGGTCTACATTGTTTGCCATTCTGTCTGCACCTTTTGGACTCCTTGCTGGCTTGTGAAAGAAATTTTTAAAATTGTTATGAGAATTCAAACAAGTCCTCATGGTGTCCGAATTTTTAGGATTTTTATGGTACCAGATCCTGATACGCAGGAGAGAGACATCTTAACCCTTGTCCTGCTAATCCCGGATATGCCTTATCTTTGAAACAATGTAGATCCAGATCAGATGGCTTCTGACGAAGCCATCTGATCAGGATCTACATTGTTTGCCATTCAGATTGTGAATTTGTTGCAATAATTTGCATCAATTAATCTGATTGGTTGATAATCGGTAATGGGTGTGTCATATATAAATATTCAGCAGGACAAGGGTTATTATGTGAGCTGCAACATTAATCCTTTAACTCCCAAGTTTCTGCAGTGGACTCTTCTGTTTGTTTGTTTTGAGGTTTAACGTCCCCGTCAACACTGTAAAGGTAATTTTGGAGATGTTGCTTCCAATTTTGTTGGACTTTTACCCGAAATTGAGATGGTATGACCTCTCAAGCCCTACCGCCCAGTGAAACCAATAGGTTTTATGAGCATGGACGGTCCGACACTCGCATCGCTTTGCCTGGGCGGGTTTAGATCCTTTAAGCTGTTAACCAGTACTCACACTGGTAAAGGCAAGCGCGCAGGATAAGAAACAAACACACCGGATAAGGAAATTTTCCGCTCAGGATAAAAAAGAAAATGGCGGAATGGGTATCACATGTGCAGGTTTGTTGTTGTTCTAGATCTCGTGTTATGGTTACTTATCAATACGGCTGCTCACATTAGCTTCACGGAAGACACATATTATTCACAAATTTATCTTCGATGGTCCGAATTCGACAGTTACAGCCAGTCAAACGGAGAACCGGACACAGTGGAGCTACTCCACCGCGAAATCTCATTATTTTACATGAAACGCTCTTCTGGGAAGATGGCTTGCACTTTTTTGTTGGTTGTAGACATGCATATGATAAATCGGACTGTTGCAAATACGATTTAAGGAAAATTTGAAATTAGAAAGCCCACAATGAGAAATACTAGTTCAATTTTCAATACAACGCCCACGGGCAAGGAACTGGGTACAACGCATATGATAAGACACAAAATTTTCCGGCGAAAATGGTTCTTGTATGGTCGTAGCACTAGGAAATTTCCATCTCAGATTAGGTTTTCCGATATTAATAATTAGTCCTACATAGTTTAAAGCACCAATTGTGACCTTTAGGAAACGTTCAAAGTTATGTGCATTGTCTTGGCATGTGCATTGCTCTGGTTCTAGCATATAATCATCCCCTATGAGGGGATAGATGGATTTGGTTCATCGCGATCATGAATTAGAGAAATGACATTTATGTCCATGCAGTATTTGTGGTAGAAAATTGTATGTTTGTTCTTTTGGCTGAAAATAAGATAAATAACTTCGCCAAATCCGTGAGACATACCTATTGCATGGTTTCGCCAAGTTCTGTTTCTACCGCAAATACTGCATGGACATAAATATCATTTCTCTAATTCATGATCGCGATGAACCAAATCCATCTATCCCCTCATAGGGGATGATTATATAGCTAGGGGATGATTTTATCGTAGAACTTTCGCAGATAGTCCAACGTCGCATTACATACGCAAGTGCGGCTCCCGCCCGTCTGGGCTTGAAGAAATAGATTGGGCTGCATTATGCTTCCACGCAGAGCTAAAACCAACCAAACCAACTGCACATGAGTACTGGTAAACCGCTTAGGTTTTGTTTGGTTTGGGTTTTACGGCCCTTTCAAGATTATTTCACTCATATCGAGCCGATCGTTAATCAGAGGTGGGCGAAAACCGGAGTACCCGGAGAAAAACCACCTGACCTTCCGTTGCAGAACTTGGCGTCTCACACGTTGCCCGAGCGAGGCTCGAACCTAAGGCGGTGAGAGACCTAATGACTAAGAGTCATCGCTCTTATCCACTAGGCCACGGAGGCCCGTTAACCGCTTAGGAGGTCTAAGCCTGCCCAGGCAAAGTATGGTGCGTGTCGGACCCGCTATGCGTATAAACCCTAAATTGGTTTCATTGGGCGGCAGGGCTTGAGATTCCATTTAATCTCAATGTCGGGTAAATTAAGTCCCACAAAACTGGAAGCAACGTTCCCAAAATGACCTAAATGGTGTTGACGGAGACGTTAAACCTCAAGTCAAACAAACAAACACACGCAAGTGCATTAGAATAAGGGCTTGCTCTCTTCAAGAGAAAGCAAGTTCTTTACACCTTATTAGCAAGTTCTTCACTTTAAGGGGAATGGGAACATCTAGCAGAAGCTTCCGCCATTTTTCAAAGGAAGACAACTTTCGGGACTTCCTTTTCGCTGTTCCACTGAAATGGTGGTCAACTCTTAAAGGAAAGAATTTGCTAATTTTGACCCCTATTGACATGGGAGACAAAAATACTTTTCTAATCAGGCAATGTGGTGCGTGTCGGACCCTCTATGCGTATAAACCTTAATCGGCCCCCGCCCATCGGGGCTTGGAGACATAGATGGCTGCATGATGCCTCCACGCAGAGCTGAAACCGACCGCACACGAGTACTGGTATACCACTTAGAGGATCTAAGCCTGCCCAGGCAAAGCGGTGCTAGTCCGACCTTCCATGCTTATAAACCCTTTCATTGGGCCACAGGGCTTGAGATGTCATGTCATCTCAATGTCGGATAAAAGTCTCACAAAATTGGGAGCAACGTCTCCAAAATGCCATATTCAGTGTTGCCGGAGGCGTTAAACCTCAAATCAAAAACAAAATTATAAACCCTGAATTTGTTTAATCCCTAAATTGTTTTCATTGGGCGGCAGAGCTATCTCAATGTCGAGTAAATTAAGTTCAACAAAACTGGAAGCAACGTCTCAAAAATGACTTAAATAGTGTTGACGGAGACGAAACCTCAAGTCAAACAAACATACGCAAGTGCATTAGAACATTTCGAAAACACGCCTATACAAATACAGTGTAACCCTTATCGCCGAAAAAATGAAAATTTTTGGATATTGTGATATTTTCCTTATTTCTGCTCAAAATACAGATTGTGGGTAATCGTTAGAACCGCCTCGTCGAGGCGGTTCTAACGAGTACCCACAATTTGTATTTTGGAGCAGAAATAAGAAAAATAAGGTTTACCCCTGTAAACCCCAGTTTTACTATATAAAAGTGGGGTTCAAGGAGGTCAAAATTATATAGGCATGTTTCCTGATTATAAGGGTAGGAAGCAAGTTCTTTACTTTAAATTGCCTATACCTTATTATTAAGTTCTTACTTTAAGGGGAATGGGAACATCTAGCAGAAGCTTCCGCCATTTTTCAAAGGAAGGCAACTTTCAAGACTCCTTTTCGCTTTTCTGTCCCCTGAAAAGGGGGTCAACTCTTGAAGGAAAGAATTTGCTCCTCGGGAACAAATTCTTTCCTTTAAGAGTTGACCCCTATTGACATAGGAGACAAAAATACTTTTGCAGGATTTGCCTCCTCTGAACCTTAAATTACCCATATCTTCTCTGCAAATTACCCAGCCTTTTCTTTATTGGTCAGTGATAATCACGCGGACATGCGCAGGTAAGCTTCTGAATCGTAGGTATAGTTACATTGGGTCGATTTACCCAAAGTTACTGATTAACAATCGACGCAAAGTCATCCAACCCGGAGCTAGGCGAAGAGAGCCACGTTGCATCAAGCCACTCGATCCAACTCATTCAAACCTTGGCCGCTGTTTTCTTTTTTGGTAATTAGAAGCTGAAGCAAATAAGTGTTGTTATTCTTGTTCATTGTACGTCCCACATGATTTCAGAGGAACGTTTGCCAAAGAAAACTAGAAATGGGCATGGTGTTCAGAATAAGCGATACAGGGACACCGACCCTCAAAGTATCCCTTGAGGACTTCAACATTCCAAACGAATCGATGGAACAGCAAAGTGGCGGGGTCTCATCAGAAGGGGTGCAAATGAATATGAGGCAAAAAGAATCAGCGAAGCTGCACAGCGCAAAGTCAGAGCTAAGGCATCACAAACAGCAATATAGCTTTCTCCTCTGACCTCTCTTGCTCTATCTGCAGCTTCGGCTATCTTAGTTACATTTCTCGCATGTGATTAAGATTGGTCATTGTCATTAATGACTGACGAATTATTACGTCCCACAAGCTGTTCCTTGTTTTGCCTCGGTAGCTCAGTCGGATGCGCGTCTGACTGGTGATCAGGAGGACGCGGGTTCGATACCTGCCGTGGTCGGCAACCATTCTTTCGCGGAGATTGATCATGAAATCTTTTCTACGGTCATTCTCTCCCTTCCACTGAGCTTATGACCCACAAAGAGGGTTGGCGCGTCGTTAAACACGAAATCATCATCATCATCATCCCTTCCACTGATTCAAAAAGGGCAGCTGTCAGCTTCTATAGTGAAAGAATGTCCACTGTACTGGTAAACCGCTTACGTATAAGCTTGCTCAGGCAAAGTGTGGATAAACTGACCGGCTCAAAAATGACCTAAATAGTGTTGACTGGGTCGTTAAATCACAGTACAAACCAACAAACAAACAAATCAAATACTTACATGTTATAGTTCTCAAAAGACGGAGTTAGATGGAATAACTCGAAACGTAAGACAACATATCTGTCATATTCATATCGCGATCATGAATTTGAGAAATGATATTTATGTCAATGCAGTATTTGTGGTAGAAAATTGTATGTTTGTTCTTTTGGCTGAAAATAAGATAGATAACTTCGCCAAATTCGTGAGACATACCTATTGCATGGTTTCGCCAAGTTCTGTTTCTACCACAAATACTGCATGGACATAAATATCATTTCTCTAATTCATGATCGCGATGAACCAAATCCATCTGTCCCCTCATAGGGGATGAACCAGAGCAATGCACATGCCAAGACAATGCACATACTTTTGAACGTTTCCTAAAGGTCACAATTGGTGCTTAAAACTATGTAGGACTAATTATTAATACCGGAAAACCTAATCTGAGATGGAAATTTCCTAGTGCTACGACCATACAAGAACCATTTTCGCCGGAAACTTGTGTGTCTTATCATATGCGTTGTACCCATTTCCTTGCCCGTGGGCGTTGTATTGAAAATTGAACTAGGTTTTCTCACTGTGGGCCTTCTAATTTCAAATTTTCCTTAAATGGTATTTGCAACAGTCCGTTTTATCAGGTGCATGTCTACAACCAACAAAAAAGTGCATGCCATCTTCCCAGAAGAGCGTTTCATGTAAAATAATGAGATTTCGCGGTGGAGTAGCTCCACTGTGTCCGGTTCTCCGTTTGACTGGCTGTAACTGTCGAATTCGGACCATCGAAGTTACATTTGTGAATAATATGTGTCTTCCGTGAAGCTAATGTGAGCAGCCGTATTGATAAGTAACCATAATACGAGATCTAGATCAACAACAAACCTGCACATGTGATACCCATTCCGCCATTTTCTTTTTTATCCTGAGCGGAAAAATTTCCTTATCCGGTGTGTTTGTTCCTTACCCTGCGCGCTTGCCTTTACCAGTGTGGTACTCGTGTGCAGGTCGATTTCAGCTCTGTGTGGAAGCCTCATGCAGCCCGCATTTAACATCCCCTTCAACACTGTAAAGGTCATTTTGGAGATGTTGCTTCCAATTATGTGGGACTTTTACCCGACATTGAGATGAAATGACATCTTAAGCCCTGTCGCCCAATGGAACCAATAGGGTTTATAAGCATGGACGGTCTGACTTGCAGGCAGGGGTTTACCAGTTCTCGTGTGCGGCTGGTTTCAGCTCTGTGTGGAAGCATCATGCAGTCATTCTATTTCTTCAAGCCCCAATATGCGGGGGCTGTAGGGGGTTTAGTTAAAATCATTTACAGAATGGCAAACAGTGTAGATACTGGAAAGATGGCTGATAATGAGCCACCGTTTCTGGATATTTGCTACCGTATTTACCATATGCATTTCGGACTGACATACTTAGCAAACAGTGTATATTTTGAGGTGTATATCCAGATGAGGCATCTCATCAGGGTCTACACTGTTTGCCACTCATCCTGCTATTTAAGCTCAACATAAGGTATTAAATTGTATTTGTTCAAAATTTTAAGAGCAAGTATGGTACATGTAGGTAGATCCAGGAATGACAGCTGATAAAGAGCCACCGTTTTTGTAACTTTGCTACCCTATTTTGGAGTGACATGCCTGAGCAAACAGTGTAAACCCAGTTGAGACACTGCAGAAAGTGGGGTCTCATCAAAGTCAACATTGTTTGCTCCTCATACATTTATTTTTAGACACAACATATGGTATTCAGTTGTAGCTTAACCCTTACCCTGCTGAATAATTAATTTAGCCACACCCATTCCTGACTTTGAACCAATCAGATTACTTGATATAATTTAGTCCTGCAAATTTACAAACCAACTGTCAAACAGTGTAGATCCTGATTAGATGGCTTCTTCAGAAGCCATCTGATCTGGATCTACACTGTTTGCAAAGATAGGGGTTGTTTGTTGTGAACAACAGGATAAAGGTAAAGTTTCTGTACCAGTCCTTGGGGTTGAAAGGGTTAGTTACAGTAGGTCCTTACCCTTATCTTGCTGTTCACAACAACCTCTACCTTTGCAAACAGTGTAGATCCAGATCATATAGCTTCTGAAGAAGCCATCTAATCAGGATCTATACTGTTTGTCATGGAGTTTGAGAATTGAACAAATAAATTATATCAAGTAATTTGATTGATTGGTAGTGAGAAATGGATGCGGCCAAATTAATCTATTCAGCAGGATAAGGGTTAAATGTACATGTGTTCAGTGCAGACTCAAATCAGCATGTATAAATAGGCCCCGTCAAGCGATTTTGGTACTAAGCGCCTATGCGAGCAGCGAAGGTTCTGGCGAGACTGCGCATCCGCGCAGTCTCGCCAGAACCTTCGCTGCTCGCTCATTCAAGCAGTGAATCAAGAGGAACCTTCAGACAGAAAGCCATATCCCTGGCCACTCTGAATGGCTGGGTGTGTGCAGTCTCGCCAGAACCTTCGCTGCTCGCTCATTCAAGCAGTGAATCAAGAGGAACCTTCAGACAGAAAGCCATATCCCTGGCCACTCTGAATGGCTGGGTGTGTGCAGTTAAAATTTGTCATGACGGAATGCTCGAAGACACAAATTCGCTTGGCGGGGCTCAAATGTTAACAAGTTCATGTAATGAACACTCCTGACAACCGCACTTTATTATAGAGGAAAGTGGGCTTTGCAAAGGCATACATGATTCTTAGTGTACTGGGATAGATAGGCCTAAACAAACAGTGCAGATCCTGATCAGACTGCTCCTAAAGTCTGATCAGAGTCTACACCATTTGTGATTCTGTCATCACGTTTTGATTGCAAAACAAACTTTGAGGAGCATTACAGCAAGTCCTCAAGGTTTCCAATTTTTAGGATTTTTACGGTATATCTTTATTTTTGATCAAAAACTTAGATTTAACTACAGCAATCTGTTTTTGGACTTAGATTGTGGGTTTGTATTAGAAATGCATCAATGAAATGTTTAGTGCAGAAATTAGAAAACTGTTAGAAATTTGGAATTTTCATGAGAAAAAATGTCAATTTTGGAGCCTTGAAAAAATTAATTGACTGTCTCAAGGATGCAAGCGAATTTGTGTCTTCGAGCATTCCGTCATGACAAATTTTAACTGCACACACCCAGCCATTCAGAGTGGCCAGGGATATGGCTTTCTGTCTGAAGGTTCCTCTTGATTCACTGCTCGCATAGGCGCTTAGTACCAAAATCGCTTGACGGGGCCTATTTATACATGCTGATTTGAGTCTGCACTGAACACATGTACATTTAACCCTTATCCTGCTGAATAGATTAATTTGGCCGCATCCATTTCTCACTACCAATCAATCAAATTACTTGATATAATTTATCATTGTTTTTTCTTATTTCTGCTCCAAGACATAGGTTAATCAGTTAATTGGCAAATAGCTGCTTATTAGGCTGTGTATCCATTACACTCGCTTCCATCCATGTACACCACTCTGGTTCCACACAAACACACATAGACCCCCTCACTCATCTGCATAGCTATTTTCTGAAAATGCCCCTGAAATGATCCACGCATGAATCTTCTTTTTTCAGTTGATCACAGATTCCAACTTGTTTTCGAGCTCTTTTATACTGAGCGGCGCTACCTGCTTCAGTTGGAGAGTGTGCTGGACACGTACGCTGAACCCTTCCGCAAATTTACTGCCCTGTCTAAACAAGACCACCAGGTCCTCTTTGTTGGGCTGGAACCCATAGTGTCTGTCAGTGCCATGGTACTCTCTAAGGTAAGTTAATCCTTTTTGTAACAAATGGAATCTTCCACCTTATGAAAAGAACAAGTCCATTTCAGAATTGTCAGGTGTCTGGTTGGGTTTTCTTCAAAATCTGTTTCGAAAATGGCTGAACCTTTGCAAACAGTGTAGGCCCTGATCAGACGCCGCATTCTGCAATAGGACATTACGATAACACAACTGTGTGATATAGGGCAGTCTTTCATACCTCAACAAAGGTAATTCTGATGACAATTTGTGATATGTTTCTTATTTCTACTCCATAAATAGGTTTTCGGTGCTTGTTAGAACCTGAGGCGGTTCTAACAAGTACCCACAATTAACCTATGTCTTGGAGCAGAAATAAGAAAAAACAATGATTACCCTCTTATACCCCAGTTTTCTCTGCATAAAGTCTAGCTTATAGGGTGTTCATTACATGGACATATTAATTTGATGATAATTAGCTCACAAAGTTCCAGGTCAGCTTATATTATGCTGGTGCAGGGTTGTCCATCGTCTGTCATCCATTTTCCATCCATCCTTCCACATTATTTTTTCGACATCTACTACTGTAGGTTGGTTTGAGCTCCCATGATTGGAGGGAATAGAAATTTAGAATTGCTATATTAAATCGTTCTGTTAAGATATTCAAGCAGCCATCTTGGAATTCTTCAAGCTACATGTTCATCAATCTCCTTTGGAACCGAAAATCAGATAGAGCTTCAACTTTACAGGAGGCATCGGGTAGAAATGCTAAAGTAGTTCTGTTCTGATAACCAAGACGGCAACCCTGACTTGAAATTCATAAAATACATTTCCTGAATGGAAAGTTGGATGTAACTGGAACTAAATGATCGGAGGCATATATGTGCAACGTTGAGTTTAAGAATTGCTCAATAAATTATTCAGATATCCAAGATGGCCATGATGGGGCTCATCGAGAAATTCTTTAACCCATTGTATGCAGGAAACCCCTAAAGGGGTGCCTAGGCAAACAGTGCAGGCCCAGATCAGATGCCACAGAATGCGGCATCTGATCAGGGCCTACACTTTTTGCTGACAGAATTTTCCTTCAAAAATAGAATAAAAAGGAAAAACTAGGCCCGACACCCCTTATATGGCAAATGAACTTGTCCAACTTAAAGCAATGGAAGAGTCCACTAGCATAGAATGGGTAAAACTAAACTTCCTCCCGGATCGAAAGTTGGGTTGAGCAGAAACTGTGTGGAAAGCATCGTGGCAACATGGAGATTTGTTCAGAATCTACACTGTTTGTCAACATATTAATGACTTAATTATAGTTTATCAACAACCTTTGAGAGTTCAACGTTGAAGCGTGATAAGACTATTCCATGTTTTAGGGGAAGCAGGTTTTGGAGTTCTTTTTTCACAGGATTTTAAAATTATAAATAAGTTTTTTGATAATGCCATTATGTAGAATTCGTGGCCAAGTGGTTAATATGATGCTGTACGATCCTCAGTAAAACTATATCGCCCAATATAAAATCCCAACTAAAGGCAATTAACCAAAAACGCGGACTAGTCCAAAATTAAAAGCGCATTCACGTCTCACTGTGTTTTGAAAGACTATAGACTAAACCTCCTTTTTACAGCCATGGATATAAAAAAAAAAAAAACACAAATATCAAAGCAAAAGGATTTCAGTTCAGAAATTCAGGGATACAGGGATGTAATTTCATGAAATGCATAATGAATTATAAATATGGTTCATCATCACAGTTTATCATTATCACCACCATTATTATTGTTAGAAAGGTTTGAGCCTCGCTCGTGCCACGTGTGAGACGCCAAATTCTGTAACAGAAGGTCAGGTGGTTTTTCTCCGGGTACTCCGGTTTTCGCCCACCTCTGATTAACGATCGGCTCGATATGAGTGAAATAATCTTGAAAGGGCCGTAAAACCCAAACCAAAAAAAAAAAAAAATTATTGTTAGAAGTCAACATTAAAGTGCCAATTTGTTTCTAAAATTTATAAAATTGAATAATCACGTGTAGAATCTTAACCCAACTCGATCCTGTACATGTATGTGCAATAATATTGAGATTCAGAATTGCTCAATAATTGTTCAGTTATCCAAGATGGCCATGATGGCGGTCTTCTGGAAATTCTTTAACCCATTGTATGCAGGAACCTCCTAAAGGGATACCTTGGCAAACAGTGCAGGCCCAGATCAGATACACCGCAGAATGCGGCATCTGATCAGGGCCTACACTATTTACTGACAGAATTTTCCTTCAAAAATAGAATAAAAAGGAAAAACTAGGCCTGACACCCCTTATATGGCAAATGAACTTGTCCAAAATAAAGCAATGGAAGAGTCCACTAGCATAGAATGGGTAAAACTAAACTTCCTCCGGGATCGAAAGTTGGGTTGAGCAGAAACTGTGTGGAAGGCATCGTGGCAACATGGAGATTTGTTCAGAGTCTACACTGTTTGTCAACATATTAATGACTTTAATTAGACTAAACCTCCTTTTTACAGCCATGGATATAAAAAAACACAAATATCAAAGCAAAAGTTCAGTTCAGAAATTCAGTGATACAGGGGTGTAATTTCATGAAACGCATAATATATTATAAATATGGTTCATCCAAACAGTTTATTACCATTATCACCACCATTATTATTGTTAGAAGTCAACATTAAAGTGCCAATTTGTTTCTAAAATTTATAAAATTGAATAATCATGTGTAGAATATTAACCCTTCTCTTGCTGAATATTCGCTTTAGCCACACCCATTTCTGAGTTTGAACCAATCAGATTACTTGATGTAATTTATTGCTACAAATTCATAAACTGAATGTCAAACAGTTTAGATCCAGATCAGATGGCTTCTTCAGAAGCCATCTGATCTGGATCTACACTGTTTCCAAAGACAGGGGTTGTTGTGAACAGCAGGATAAGAGTTAATGAAACTTCAGTGACAATCTAGTATAGTGTCTGTTGGGTCTTACGCAGATAGTGAAAGTGGAAGTAGTGAAGGGGTCCAATTATGAGATGTGAGTGTTCGAGTTTTACGTCCCACAACAGCTAAGGTCATACAGAGATGGGACCTCGGTTTAAAGACTCATCCGAAAGTCTGGAGAAGCCCGGGATCGATTCTGCGACCACTGGTTTACAAGGCGAGTAGCGTAACCACTCCACAACGGAGGCTTCTAAACTATGGGATGTAGAATTGAGTTGACAAAGAACTAAATTTAAATCAAAGCGCCAAAGGCACTGAAATGACAGATTCTGTGAGAAAATCATAACACTGAGTAAACTTACAGAAAACCTTTCTAAAAGAGCTTAACATTTAGAAAGGTAGTTCTGCAAATTCCAATTTATCATATGACGTCGTCGATAAGCAGTGAATAACGTCGTGTAATAAAAATCGTATGAAAACATGTGTAATAACACTTTGGCGGGATTAAGTAACGTCATGACGACGTCCATGTCAACAATGCATTTTTGTGGCAAAATTGTCAAATTCAAAAGCGATAAAATCCAATTAAAAGTGGTCATATGATAAAGAGAATCTTACACTCGTGGTCATTTCATATGATATTTATGAAACTCCCCGAAGGCTCGTTTCATAAATATCATATGAAATGACCACTCGTGTAAGATCCTCTATATATGATATGTTTGCAGATGTCTATAGACCGGTGGTATTATGAAACGCCATTCAATGTTTCAAATTTTTTAAAGAAACTATTTACGTTTTCAAAACCAAACATTAAAATTCAAGTTTTAACAATGCTACTGTCCAAAAGTAACAGTTTTTGTCTGGTCGGTTGTGGACACCTCTACCCAAAGATACTCTATGGGAAAGAGATCGGAG
This sequence comes from Lucinisca nassula, assembly GCA_963580285.1. Classification (NCBI taxonomy): domain Eukaryota; kingdom Metazoa; phylum Mollusca; class Bivalvia; order Lucinida; family Lucinidae; genus Lucinisca; species Lucinisca nassula. The sequence goes on from OY757013.1 coordinate 137,908,323, forward strand.
GAGAAAGGCTGGCTAGTCCAGTACATGAATTCCATTGGCTTGAAGACATTTTTGAGTAAGAACAGCACTATGAGCCCGCTCGTAATCCTGCTGGACAAGATATCCCGGATTCTGAGCGTAAACAAATAAATGAAACCATGTGAGGCCGAAGCACTTGATTGATGTAACGTCTCACTGTTCAATCCACGTCTAAGCTATGCTCTTGAATGTCTATGATCTTGAATGTTCTTAATGACACTAAGCTGTGTTCGCTAACTACACGCAATAGCTCACCACATAATTACGCTTATTTCACCCGATATGTCATGCTCTATAACGCACGCGTCGCCTCGGCATACCTTACACCTATACGTCGAAACACCCGGAAACGACAACCGGCGTGATTCACGCTGAATTGCGATTTGTCACTGAAACGCATATGTCAGTCGCTTAGACGCCAATTTACATATTTCATGCACTTGCGTAAGTGTTCCGTACTGTGTCGACGCGTTAACTTTGGTTACGACAGGGGCGTCTAGCTCTCAAACGTGCATCGCATAAGGGCGACGATCAGTGCAAGTGCTTATTAGTCGGTAGTTGAGACCCCTTGTTTATCTACAGGTACAGTGTAGCAGTTGCCGGAGGAAATCTGTTTCGCATATGCGTCTGACGGTCGAATCGATCTTGACGTAGGGACGTCGGTCTTCCGCTACGTCGACGTCCACTAGCGTCTTCTGTCTTCTGTATATAGTAAGATGTCGCTCCAATAGACGATAGATCACACAAATGTGGCACCCAAAATCAGAGTCAACGTCATCCGCTTTCCGACCAGCTTCTAACTGTCCAGGGGAACGCTTACGACCCTTAACTAAAAAATGTTGCAATACGCTCTCACTAAAATGCTTTTTTGAGAACAAATTTCAGTTTCTACTTTTCTAGGCACGACCTTACATTACACATCAAAAGTTTGATCCTGAACATGTGGTTTCTATCCGTACTGGTGTGAGGGTGGTGCACAGGATCGACGTTGCCGGACTGGTAACCAGAAGTCACGGTTGATTGATTTAACCTTTTTAGCTTAAGGGCATGGTGCCTAAGTGTGTTGTAATCGTTTCAGAATCGAAGCACTGAGGGTGTGGGGTGTAGGTTGGAGTAATAGTCCTGGGCTGAGATTTAAACTGTTTCATTTAACTATGAAATTCCAAACAAATAGTGAAGATTGTGATAAGAAGACGCTTTCGGCAGCGTCTGATCTTGGTCTACACTGTTTGTCAAGCTCACCCTATGAGTCCAGGAAAACCTCTTCCGTCTTATGGGATACCCCGATCTCACTGCGGCTATTTTCTACAAGACAAAAAGTTATTCTGACAAGTCCGTGATAGCCACGTAGACATTAGCACTGAAGCACTTTTCTTATTATCAACTTCGGGTCGTATGCCAAACAATCAACCCAATCAACCCAAACATAGACGCGTCGTTTGTCAGTGTTGGGTACATGTAAGCGTTATCTGTAAAATCTGCTAATGAATCAAATGTTGGATCTGGCAAACAATGTAAACTCAGTTCAAAAGCCACACAACACGGTGCTGATCTTGTTCCACACTTTTTTTCAATAGTTACTAACATATTAGGTTTAAACGAATCAGTCCAAGTCCCCATTCATGACCAGCCTGCATTTAGAGACAATCGGCATGAGTGTTGTCAGTGCTTTGATTTATTCACTGCCTTGAGTTTCTGGAGTGCACTCTTCCATCACTAGTTGGGCTCGTCCATTCTGCTAAATATATGGCACCTAGAATTATATCACAGGACCTTCACTAAGTATCTGTACAATATTCCAGGGTTGAAAGAGACAGCCTTTCTTTTCAATTTCTCCAGGCAAAGTCAATATACACCTAAGTTGTAACTGACCTAAACTTGACCTCGAAAGTCAGAAAGAAAACCCATTAATATTCTTGTCTACAACTGACCTGGTCTAATAGCAGGCTGGTCTTTTAGGATAAAATATTGACAACACTGATAGATAACAGTGTAAAACCGGAGCAGACTGCTGAGCAGACGCCGCATTGATCTGGCTAAACAGTCGTCGCAAAACCCGTCGCATGATGCAGCTAATTCATATGAAATGCTGAATCGTCAAGTCGTCTGCTTCAAAAGTATGTATTACGCTTACAGGATAACTAATACGCTTGTACAATTTTGATAACTGCGCCAAAACGGACTACATTTTGTGCGGACTCTTATTTCTATGGCGGTCAACGCCGGAAGAAAAAGCCTTAATTACTTTAAACGTGCAGCACAGCAAGAATAGACAGATGGAATCTGTCATTAAAAATGACTTTCAAATCGTTTCTACAGACTGGATACACTGATGCATAACCGTAAAAATCCTAAAAGTTCAAAGACCTTGTGGACTTGCTGTATTTCCCCTACAATTTTAACAAATTTGTTACATGAGTCCAAAAAGTGCAGACAGACTGGCAAACAGTGTAGACCCTGATCAGACAGCCCCTTCAGGAGCAGTCTGATCTGGGTCTGCACAGTTTGTTTAGGCCTATCTGTCCCAATACTTAGGATCATTTCGGAACAGTATGAAAAAGATCAACCTCAGGGCTTTGCTGATATTAACCCTTATCTTGCTGTTCACGACAACCCATATCTTTGGAAACAGTGTAGATCCAGATCAGATGGCTTCTAAATCAGGATCTACACTGTTTAACATTCAGTTTATGAATTTGTAGGAATAAATGACATCAAGTAATCTGATTGGTTCAAAGTCAGAGATGGGTGTGGCTACAATGAATATTCAGCAAGAGAAGGGTTAAACCAAGGCAGCTTAATCAGTTGATATCAACACCAGATATTGTTGTGATGTTATCTCCCTTGCTATGTAAAATCTTATCTTGCTGAATATTCAGTTTAGCCACAACCATTTCTGACTTTGAACCAATCAGATTACTTAATGTAATTTATTCTTACAAATCCGTAAACTGAATGTCAAACAGTGTAGCTCCTGACCAGATGGGTTCCATCTGATCTGGATCTACACTGTTTCCAAAGATAGGATTGTCATGAACAGCAGGATAAGAGTTAAAAAATCTGATATTGTTCATATTTAAGAGAATAAGAAAAAATATGTATACCCCAGTGTAAACCCCAGTTTTACTATATAAAAGTGGGGTTTAAGGGGTCAAAATTAATTAAAGGCATGTTTTTGAGATGGGGCAGTTTAAGTCCTCACCACACAGTGTACAAAGTTAACATTCCTATATTCAAACCACTTCTGTGACTGTTCAAAAGTGCTCTTAAAATTCAGGCTGCCTTTGGGACTGTTAAAAAATTGTCTTTATATGTCCCAAATTTTGTTTTGAACCACCTGAAGACTCTGCATGTAGAAAAATAAAGAACATCATGCTGGATAAATTAACCCTTTTTGTACCAAATGGAATCTTCCACCTTATACATAGCAGGAGTTCATTTCAAAATTTAGGGATGTCAGGTTGTGTTTTCTTCAAAATTTATTTGGAAAATGACTGAACTTTTAGCAAACAATGAAGGCCCTGATCAGACGCCGCATTCTGCTGCATCTGATCTGGGCCTGCTCTGTTTGCCCGGGTACCCGTTTTGGGGTTTCTGGTACTAAATGGGTTAATTTAGCTGCACCCATTTCCGACTGTCAGCCAATCTAATTACTTGATACAAACTATTCATTCAGTTCACAAGCTACATGACAAATGGTGTAGCTCCTGATCAGGTGGCTTCTTCAGAAGCCTTCTGATCTGGATCTACACTGTTTGCAAAGGATGTTAAAGGTTGTCGTGGTCAGTGGGATAAGGGTAAAGAAGAAGATGAATTGGTTTTAATTGTAGCTAGTCTTAAAGTGAATGACCACCATTTTTTTTTCTCAGTTCCATTTTATAGTAACACCATTGAGGAATGATAAAATCGCATTCTTCCTCTAAACTGTTTCTCTAATTAACTGTAATGGCTCATTAAAGTTGCTGATAGGGTGTCAGACATGTTTACAGGTTATATCTCCTGGGGTGACATCACAGCAACTGCAGCTAACAAATCTTGGTATTTTAGCAGCTCAGGATTTTAGAGAAAAAAGTGAACATTAAAATAAAAATGCCTTCTTGTAATGCCAAATACTGCAGTGAAAAGAGGACAAGGACTTAGCTGTTTTGCTATCCCTGACCCTAAGAAACATAGAGAGTTACGTGAAAAATGGATTCATAATCTTGGAACAGAGAATCTCAACATCAAGACATTTGTTTATGCAAAGCATAACATTGTTTGTGCTAAACATTTTGAAGATAGCTGTTTTCAAGGGGACTTGAAGGTTTCTTGATTACTTATTTCTTTTCTTTTCTTCAATAACCCATTTAGTACCAGAAACCCCAAAACGGGTACCCTGGCATAAATTGCATGCCCGGATCAGATGCCGCAGAATGCGGCGTCTGATCAGGGCCTCCACTGTTTGCTAAAAGTCCAGTCATTTTCCAAATAAATTTTGATGAAAACACAACCTGACACCCCTAAATTTTGAAATGAACTCCTGCTATATATAAAGAGGAAAATTCCATTTGGTACAAAAAGGGTTAATTAATGCATATCATTATCATTTAACCAATCATTACATTAACACGCCTTGACAAGTTTAGGTAATATTTCATTGCATTTCACATGGTATTTTGTGATATTTTTAAAGCATAGATTGTGGGTACTCGTTAGAAATGTCTCAATGAGGCGATTCCTTTGAGCACCCATAATTTATGTTTTAGAGAAATTATCAGAATATATACATATGTCCTTTTAAATCCCTATTTTACCTACAAAAACTCCTCTTCTGTGAACTCTGGCTCATACTGATAGCCCTGAGTACCAAACTCAGGAAAACTGTCTTCAAAGTCTTTATTTTTGTCCAAAGACATAATGAAGCCTTATGTAAGATGCTGAACTGACAGCCTATTCAAAGGATTTTTGAGAATTCAACCTGATTAGAGAGCCTAATCACTTCTCCTTTAGTAGCTGCATAGAGAGACATAGAGCTTCTACAGTCTCCATGAGATCAGGATTTTAGCAAACATGTTGAACTCTGGGAAAGATTTGGATTACCTTGGGGAAAATATGGCCGCTGCCAGAAGACTTCACTGAAACCATTAAATGTTGATTTAATTACCTTAGCAGGTTTCAATTGGTAATAAAAGTCAGAGATTAATCATTACAGTAACTTTTTATTATGTTAAAAAGGTGGTCATTCACTTTAAAGGCATTTATTCTTGTAACAGTAGGACACTCCATGTGCTCATAATTGTTTAATTGTTTTATTGCCACCTGTGATATACTCTCTGTAGCAGATCAAAGGCAGCCCCCCCCCCCCCCCCCCCCCCCCCCCCGATAGGGTTATTAGTAGCTCTTGTTGAATCCCCTGACTGAGGCACTTGAGGGGAAAATCAATAAGGTATACACTCTATAGTAAATAGTTAGTAAACTATTGATTTTTCCCCGAGGAGGACCCTTGCCTGTTGAAGACAGAGGACTTCTCTTCAGTCAGCACTGAGGGCTATATAATATTATGTAATGCTATGATGGTCCGCAATAATCAATGATAAATGCCTTTAAAAGCATAAGTCCTCTATATGCCTGACCATCACAGGTTTAGAACTTCTCTTATCAATATAGTTTGAAACTTGCACGTTAGCAAGTACACCACAAACTCCCTTTGTAGCTCTATATGTATTTGTATAGGCCTGTTTTCATAATGGAAATAAATGATTTGAGGTGTTTCCTTTAAAGAATATTTTCATGTTAAATTCAGGGGAACAATTTTTTGTGTTTTTCTAAAGGGACATCTTGATAATCTCTGTCTATATTATTTTTCAGAGCTATACTGCTCACTATAACTGGGGTCCAAAGCTGAAATCATGTTTTGTGCCAAATGGAATCTTCCTCCTAATATATGGCAGAAGTCCATTTTGAAATTAAGGGATGACAGGTTGTGTTATCTTTAAAAAATTATGGAAAATGGCTTAACTCTTTGCAAACAGTGTAGGCCCTGATCAGACAACGCATTTTGCGGCGTCTGATCAGGGCCTACACTGTTTGCCAATTACCCGCTTTAGGGTTTTCGGTACAAAATGGGTTAAGTTAAATAGCCAAATTTTTATGAACTTATATAGAAATATGATCAGTTATGGCTATTTCCTGTATACTCTATACATTTACATAGGGAACACTGTTATAAAGAGGTTGTGATGTAATATATTATGGACACATAAGGTTGCACAAAAAGGTGATGTAAAAGTGAGGTCAGTAAGTCATAATTGTTACAAAATCTGTCAATCATTAACCTACATTGTAAGATGTGACACTTTACATGCTATGAAGTTTATTTACACTATTTGTTGACTTTATGACTACTGATTGAAAAAAGAAATGCTAGCTTCCAGTAACGGTTGCAATGAAATGATAATCGTGATTATATATTTGTTTGGATTGGAGTTTAACTGCCCAGTCAACACTATTTAGGTCATTTTTGAGCGGCAATTGTGGTTATCATTACAATAACAAATCTCAGAAATATAACACTCTTCCAAGACAATAGGAATGACTTCTTTCACAAGTCTGTGAAATAAACACCCCCAAAACCCCATTTTATATAGAGAAAACAAGGGTTTACACTGGTTTCTTATTTATGCTCCATGTCATAGGTTGTGGGGTACTCGATATAACTCAAGGAGGCGGTGCTAAGAGCACCCATAAACCATGTTTCCAGTATAAATAAGAAAAATATCACAGATTTTCATCAGAAAAGTAGCATTTTGGAGATGTGAAAAATGCACTCTGTCACACGGATGTGTTTTGAGGTTTCACATCCCTGTCAACATAGGTCATTTTGGAGACATTGCTTCCAATTTTGTGGAACTTTTACCCGACATTGAGATAAAATGACATCTCAAGTCCTGCCGCCCAATGAAACCAATAGGGTTTATATACATGGACAGTCTGACTCACACCGCTTTTGCTGGGCAGGCTTTGAACCTCTAAGCAGTTTACCAGTATTCATGTGCAGTCGGTTTCAGCTCTGGGTGGAAGCATCATGCAGCCCAATTTATTTCTCCAATGGGCGGGGGCTTTTATGTAATTGTATTGAGCTCAGAAATATAATGGGAATGACTTCTTTCAGTTTATAGAAATGTTACAGTTTTCCCTTATATAAAGTGGGTTTACAAGGGTGTACATTTCATTACGAAAACACACCTATACAAATACAGTGAAAATTTTAACGCCGAAAAATCAAGAATTTAAGATGAAAAAGTGAAATATTTTCCTATTTCTGCTCTAAAGATAGATTGTGGGCACTCCTTACAACTCCCTCGAGGCGGTTCTAATGAGTACCCACAATCTATGTTTTAGAATAGAAATAAGAAAAATAAAGTTTACCCCTGTAAACCCCAGTTTTACTATATAAAAGTGGGGTCAAGGGGGTCAAAATTATATAGTTTTCGTGATGTCATGGTTCATATAATGTTGATGTTGAGATTGTCTTCATTGAACAGAAAATAATAATGTCAAGCCCTTTACAAGCGGTGTCTGTCCCTCTGTGGCCTTAGGTTTTCAGAGAAAATCAAACTTGACATTCATGTGAATTGTCTGCTTGGCAGACAATTCACATGAAATGTCAAGTCTGAATTTCTCTGTAACAAAAGTGATAAAATATAATTTTGAAATTTGTCTGCTTCTGTTACACTTGGTGCAGTAAGGTTTAGTTTTTAACATTTACTCAAATTTGGAAAAGTTTGTTGAACATGGGTAATTTATCATACAAAACTATGATAAAATCTCATGTAATTGAATTTTTTTCTTCAAATACTTAACATCCCTTTGACTACTAATCTTATAGTAGACAACATTTTCAAAGTGTATTTTTTGAATTTTTCAGGAAAATAAGGCATGACATTTCATGTGAATCATGTAATGTCAAGTCCTATTTGCATGTTCTATTAAGAATATTGTAAAAAAATCAGATTCTTGTCTGCCGCAGGAATTTATGTAGCAGCCGAAGGTTTAGCCCTTTTCCTGCTGTTCACGACAACCCTTATCTTTGCAAACAGTGTAGATCCAGATCAGATGCCTCCGATCAGGATCTCCACTGTTTGGCATTCATTTTGTGAATTTGAAAAAAACACTATATCATGCAATCTTCGCCCCTGCCCATCGGGACTTGAAGAAATAAATGGGCTGCATGATGCTTCCACACAGAGCTGAAACTGACCCGCACACGAGTACTGGTAAACTGCTTAGAGGATCTAAGCCTGCCTAGGCAATACGATGCGAGTCGGCATGTCTATGCTTATAAACCCTATTGGTTTCATTGGCAGCAGGGCTTGGGATGTCATTTCATCTCAATGTCGGGTAAAAGTCCCACAAAATTGGAAGCAACGTCTCCAAAATGACCTTTACAGTGTTGACGGGGATGTTAAACTTTAAATCAAACAAACAAATATTTCATGCAATCTGATTAGCTGATATTCAGAAATGGGTGTGGCAAAATTAATTATTCAGCACAATATTGTTTGTTTGATCTGAGGTTTATCGTCCACGTCAACACTGTAGAGTTCATTTTTGGAGACATTGCTTCCAATTTTGAGGGACTTTTACCCGACACTGAGATGAAATGACATCTCAAGCCCTGCTGCTCAATGAAACCAATAGGGTTTTTAAGCATGGACAATAATTAGGGTTAAAAAAAGCATGTGTGAGCCTAGTACTTGCCTCTGACATATATGTATGTAGGCCCAGTCAGTAAAGTGGATCTCTTCATATGTGCAATGTAGACTTGGGCATCCAGAGGAACACGAAATAAATATAGATCAAAGTGCCCAGTTGTGCAAACCTAATGAATATTATTAGTTAACATATTATTAAAACTTTGATAATTAATTGCTAATATTTTCGCTCAAATATTCAATATAAAGATTTATCATAGACAATGGCTGGGAACCAGTTGTTTAAAATTTACACTGTTAAAACTACAATAATTTGCTTATACTTTTGCTGAAAAAACATCCGTGTATACATTATATTTCTCCAAGACATAGGTTGTGGGTACTCCTTAGAACCGCCTTATTGAGGCGGTTCTAACGAGTACCCATAATCTATATGACAAATTTTCATCAGAAAAATTACTGTTTTTGAGGTATAAAAGAATGCATCATGTGAACAAGTCCGTGAAATGAACCCCCCACAAAATCCCACTTTATATAGAGAAAACTGGAATTTATTGGGGTATACATTTTCTTATTTCTGCTCGTAGACATAGGTTGTGGGTACTCATTAGAACCGCCTCAATGAGGCGGTTCTAACGAGCACTGACAACCTTATCTGTGCAGTATAAATAAGAAAAATATCACAGATTTTCCTCAAAAAAGTAGCAATTTTGGAGATGTGAAAAAATGCACTGTGTCGCACAGGTGTTATTGTGATGGAATATGTCACACAGACTGACATGTTATAGTAATACCGTATTCACCCTAATTACCGCACCGTGCCCTTAGTTTTTTTCACAATCGTGTCAAAATATCAGGGCGAAAAATCTACCTAATAACGATGATGCATACTGATATTTAATGGGACAGAAATTGATACTTAAGCATTGCCTTCATTATTGAAGAAATAACGGTAAGTTTTTTTTTTTATAGATTTAATGTGAAAGCTTCAAGGGGAGGTTACTGTAAAGTGTGCGCTTATGCATTTCCTTTTCAAAAATAGCTTTGATGTGCGCTTATAGGAGCATGTGCGGTAATTATGGCGAATACGGTAGTCACATTATTTCAGGAAAAATACAAAACAATTTCAAAACAACATCTAACGAGCTTGTTAACCCTTGTCCTGCTGAGCCCGGACTTGTCTTATCTTTCAAACAATGTAGATCCAGATCAGATGGCTTCTGAAGAAGCCATCTGATCAGGATCTACATTGTTTGTCATTCAGATTGTGAATTTGTTGCAATAATTTGCATCAAGTAATCTGATTGGTTGACATTCAGTAGTGGGTGTGGCATATATAAATATTCAGCAGGTCAAGGGTTAAGCTAACTATGCTCTGAACAATTGGGCCCAGCTCTCTCTCCCTATCAAGTGTTGTGTAAAATAACCATTTTGCCCCTGCTCTCGGGGATTTGAGAAATAGATTGGGCTGCATGGTGCTTCCACACAGAGCTGAAACAGACCACACATGAGGGACTAAGCCTGCCAAGGCAAAGTGGTGTGAGTCAGACCGTCCAATGCATATAATAATTAAGCCTTTTGATTTCAGTGGCTGGCCGGGCTTGAGATGTCATTTCATCTCAATGTTGGGCAAAAGTCCCACAAAATTCGTAGCAACATCTCCCAAATGACCTAAATATTGTTGACGGGGATGTTAAACCTCAGTCATAACAAACAAACCAATTTTTAGATCGATTGTTATCGACAATCGATCTTAAGTTACATACCACACAATTTCCATTCCTGCAATTGTCCACGTGACCATCACTGATTTGGAAAACCCACTGTTATATTTATTAATAGAAAATAGCCATTCTATTTTTATCGAAGTGACAATTGTAGGTCAGAGTATTGCGCAAGATGACTATCTATAGAATCTGGACAGGTTTATCATACACTGAATACCGAGATCGGAAAGCGTTGTCTGCTCAGCTGTCATTGTTTGATTATGATAGTGCTGGTGTTTAAGTAAAGTACTGTCAATTTAACCAGACTGCTGTAGGACCTACGGCTAGAAAAAAAGAGAATGAAAGACTTTTTTTTAACTTCAAGGTCATGTCTCGATCACACATCTTCTTGCGGAAAGGTCATCCCTTTCAACCCTGGTCAGTGGAGCCATGCAACCAGTGTTTTCTATATAAATCGCTTGCCATTTATCTAGACACCAATTTAGCAGAATGGACGTGCCCGACTTGAGTTGGAAGAGTGCATTCCAGAAAATGTTTTGAAATTAAATAAATCAAAGCACTGACAGCACACATAGATATTAGGCTGTAAAAACGATCTGGTACTTCGACTGTTTCGTGTAACTGCAAACAGTAAGTATAGACCCTGATTGCGGCATCTGATCATGGTAAACATTGTCCGTGAATCGAAGACCACTCTAAACCCCACTTTATATAGAGCAAACTGGGGTTTAGGGGGTTTAACATTATCTGTCACATTTTTGTTCGAAAACATAGATTGCGGATATTCACAGGAACCGCCTTACGAGCACCCACAATCTATGTTTTGAGCTGAAAAAAATCACAATTTTTCATTTAAAATGTTACTGTTTTCGTCTTTACAAATGTGCAATGTATTTGTATAGGTATGTTTTCGTAATGTGGCTTTATAGTATACAAGTAACGCGGTTTAATAAGTTTAAATCGATTATTTGTCAATCGACTTCAAAGTTACAAAGGATAAAAACCGTTCAGTGCTGAAGATCACGTGACTGTAACTGACTTGTCGGAATAACTTTTATATAGAAAATAGCCGCAGTATTGTCAGAGTGTTGCCGTAAGCCTAAAGATGGTTATTATTGAATCATAGAGTGGACTTGGCAAACAGTGAAGACCTAGATCCCAAGCTGTTGAATGCAGCGTCTGATCAAGCTCTTCACTGTGAAATTTTGCTGCAAAACAAGAATAAAAGATTTTAATGACACAATTTAACCCTCAGTTCATGATTATTTGTCCTTTTTACGCTTGAAGACAATCGATCTACCAGTACTCTCAGTGCTTTGATTGTGTGAGTCAACTTATTACATATTTTGACAGATGAATACAAATTGAAATATATGACCATATTTCTCTAACAATTGACAAAAAATGGGAGAAAGATTGTTTTTTTCTCAAAGTAGAGAAATATAGAACTTCAAATAAGTTTTTGAGGCATAAAATGTGGTTACTTATATTTACATATCTTTTGATGTTGAGAATTGATCACAAGAAGGCCAGTCTTCGGGTTTTTTGACTTGGTTGAAGACACAGATTATCAAGCTCATGTACACAGACTGGAAATAGTTTTGCATCATGTGAACAAGTCCGTGAAAAGAGCACCCCTCTAAATATGTTCTAGAAAGGGTTATCCTTTGGAAGCAAGGAATACACCATAGAACTGCAAAATATGGAGTGTACGTATTTTCTGGGCCAGACTAGCTAGTTTCGGCCAATTAGGCCACATCAGTGACCCTCAGATATTTTGAAAATTCCACAATGGAATCAATGATCCCAAAGGACAAGAAAATATAAACTACACTATGATGTACCCTACTTTATATAGACAAAACTGGGGTTTACGGGGGTATACATTATATTTCTTATTTCTGCTCCAAGACATAGGGTATGGGTACTCGTTAGAACCGCCTCAATGAGGCGGTTCTAACGAGCACCCACAACCTAAGTTTGGGTTGAAAGTAAGAAAAATATCACAATTTTTCATCAAGGATCAAGGTCATCCAGACTTATTCAATTCTTTAGCCAGTAGCAATGATAGATCTATGCAAGTTTGGTGAGAATCCCCATAGGATACTTTGCAAACAAGCCTACCGTGACTGAAATTTGGCAAGTTTAGTCCCAAACAGACCTTGAAAAGGTCACGGTCTCCAAATCTGAATCAACTCTTTATCCAATTCCAGTGCTATGCCTTTCTGATGAGTGAGTGAGTGAGTGAGTGTTTCAGTTTTACGTCCCACCAACAGCTAAGGTCATACGGAGACGGGACCTCGGTTTAAAGACTCATCCGAAAGTCTGGAGAAGCCCGGGATCAAACCTGCGACCCCTGGTTTACAAGGCGAGTAGCGTAACCACTCGACCACGGAGGCTTCTACCTTTCTGATGAGAACCTATCAAACGTTTCCTCCGATAACGCGCACTCAAGTAGGATTTGACTGAAATTTAATGATTTTAATCCTTTGCTGACCTGACAAATAAGGCCAAGATCACAATAACCTATTCAACTATTTGAATTGTTACAGTGATGTATCCAAACAAGTCTGGAAAGAATCTTCCAAAAAGTTCCTGATATAATATGCACACACACTTAATTTGGCTTAAATTGGCCCTGTGCTGACCTTGGAAATGAGATTAATGTCACTAAACTCTAATCAGCTCTTAAGCATATTTCAATGAAGTGTCACTGCAAGTTTAATTAAAATCCCTCAACAGGTTCCTGATATAACATACATACAAAATTAATTAGGCTGAAGTTTTCCCATTTTAATCCCATGGTGACCTTGAAAATAAGGTCAATGTAAACAAAATTTGATCACCTCCTACGCTAATTCCAATGATATATTCCTGCAAGTTGGATGAAAATCCGCCAACCCGTTCAAGAGTTATCGTGCGCACAAGAAATTGTCGCGTCCACGCTAACGCCAACGAGATACACACCGACAACAGTATGTCCTTTTTCATAGCTGGTGGGGGCACATAATATAAAATAGACACATCTTTCCAAAAATTGGAAATAGACTTGTCCAAACAGTGAGGGGACATCAAACTGACCAGGTTTGGAGAATCTTTAATATGTGCCTAATAATGGAAGTGGCTGAAGGAATCCTTACACAGAAAAAATTGTTGGGCATTATGAGCCGGGGCACAGCATTTGCTATAAGATCGCCTGTACACCCAGCGAAGCAGGCGGACAGCGAAGACTCTGAATCAGACTGCGTGTATGCGCAGGCTGATCAGTCATCTCTGGGCGCACATACAATATTGTAGGAAATGCTGTGCCCCGGTTCATGTCGCTCTTGCAGGTCATGCAACAAAACTGTGTTTCAGTCGTTTAAAAAATCTTGTTTTTCCTGAAATCGGATCAGTCAGAAAGGAAAGGCGGGATTGGGATGGACGCGTGAAGTTTGCATGGCAGTCGTCATTGCTCAAATGTCAAGCAGCCATAAATCATGACGACAGCAAGTAACCTTCATTGTCGAGTTAACGAACATGATATGATGTACATGTACAAAAAAGGTAGCAGGATATTTGTCCACGACAGTAAACAAACACTGATTTACATGTATAAATTAATTATATGGGTGCACCGAACGATCTAAGTCTCCACTATTCGTTGTAAAATTCATCTGTAAAATCTTAAAACATGAAGCACATTTAGGCTAGATATTTACCTAATTAGACAGAATATTACATTGCTGTGGTCTGGCGCAGAAAGATTAAATTAAATTCTGTCTCCCGATTACTGCAATTTACGACGCTAAATATTCTGATTCAAGAAAAGGCGGTGATCGCTCGATTGATTTTAGTTTCATTCCATTTTTATTTATTTATCTATTATTATTTTTTTAGTGGCTACGCTGGCCGGTCATCTTGAACGTCGAGTAAGTTTAGCCTGTCAGTTAAAGTGATGAATGTCACGTACACGTGATGGGCGGTGCTAAGACTTGCTGTAATCAGATTGGCTGAGTCGAACCTTTTGCATATAGCGATTCGTGTTACTGGGTGCAGCATGAAAGGATGCCGTTTTGTTTGAGGTATTGTTTTCGAAGGTCACCGCTTTGAGTTTGCAAATGCGATTTTGGGCCAGAAATTTGCAATTAGGTGTATCTATCATGTGCAAGTAAAATGATGATGAAAGTGTATAACAGCCGGTTCACCTCAGTTTTGTGAACCAAACTAAAAATCAGCACTCCAGCGCCATTGTATTTATCACTAAAGAAAGTAAATCTGAATTTTTCACAGAATCTGTCATTTCGGTGCCTTTTGGGGCTTTGATTCCAACAGTTTTCAAGCATTCCATTTGATAAGATGTTACAAGCATATTGAAGTTGCACATGTGTTATTTTAAAGGGGATAAAGTACTTTTTGACAAAATTACAGCTTTTGCAAATTGGACATTTCAGACACTATACTTCAATCAGCAGGATTCTGGGGGCACACTGGCAATTAGAGTGATACCAAAGACAGTTAATTGTATAAATCACATTTCTTGGATATGCATTCTAGACATTCACCTTAGCATATACCTAGCTTTTTGTAAAAGCTATACTTGTATCATATTTGCAGGGTTTCAGCTGCCCAAAAGTGTAAACTATTATATAATCCAAACAAAAACATGTTTCTTCCTTGAAAGTACAGTTTTTATCTTTTTTCAAAAAATATGCATTCAACTCAATTAGCGCGGGCTTGAATTCACTACTGGCCTTGAACTGAAAGGGTTTTGTCACAAAATTCTTTTAATTTTATTGCAGATGAACTGATAATTTAGTCTTTGTCAGATAAAAAAAAAAGGTTTAACTCATTTTGTACCCGAAACCACAAAACGGGTACCCTGGCAAACAGTGCAGGCCCAGGTCAGACGCCGCAGAACGCGGCGTCTGATCAGGACCCACACTGTTTGCAAAAAGTTCCGAATCAGTTTTAAAGAGAACCCAACCTGTCACTGTCAGCCCCAGATTTTGAAATGAACCTCTGCTAAATATATGAAGGAAGATTCCATTTGGTACAAAAAGGGTTAAACTTGTGTTCTTTCAAATGCTGAGTATTTTAACCCATTGTATGCTAGTGGACTCTTCCATTGCTATTTGTTGGACAAGTCCATTTGTCAAATAAGGGGTGTCAGGCCTATTTTTTTCATTTTTATTCTACTTTTGATGGAAAATTCTGTTAGCAAACAGTGTAGGCCCTGATCAGATGCCGCGTTCTGCGGCGTCTGATCTGGGCCTACACTGTTTGTCAAGGTACCCCTTTAGGGGTTTCCCGCATACAATGGGTTACCGGGTAAGTTGCACAAGGGTTAAATTATCTCACGGAGTTTATATGTTTGGGTTTTGAAACTTACGTATGTGCCATTCTTTAAAGCTTTAGAAGATGAAAATTTTCTTTAAAAGCAAGGATGGTGATAATTTTAGGACATAAATTTCAATTAGGGAAATAGTTTTCTTCAGACATGTTAACATGTAATTGGTTTGAAAACAAAATATTTGGGAACAAAAACGTGTTTCCCCTTTTAACAGTGTAGTCCGAAACAGTTACCTTTTAAAATAGTGTGGAACCGCTATATTTTATCTTTAACTAACTTTGACTAAAATTTCTATTCGCATAACAATGTATGTGTGCAGAATTCTGAGATGGAAGACTCAGGACTGTAACTAAGGCACCACGAAAACATGCCTACATAATTTTGATCCCCATAAACCCCACTTTTATATAGTAAAACTGGGGTTTACAGGGATAAACCTTATTTTTCTTGTTTCTCCTCAGCAGAAATAAGAAAAATATCACAATTTTTCGTTTTGTCAGTGGTAAAATTTACAATGTATTTTATGTTTTCATAATGTCAGTAGATTTGCTACGGGTTGCTATGCCCTTCACAAGCAGAGAAGAGAACAATTTTTGAAGTATCATTTTTGAACACCAGCCTACAATTTTCTTACAAAATAGCTTAAATAAAAGGGAAACATTGCATGTTTAAGGGCTATTTAAGTGATTGATATTCGTAAATAAAAGGATAACGTTTCCATCATCAGAAACCAGAGATGCCGTGCTTTTGGTATGTTATTCCTATTTTCTTCATTTTGTTATGCATAGCTACCCCATCAGGAAAAAACACCTTTATAATTTTGACCCCTGTGGGTACTTGTTAGAACCACCTTGACAAGGCGGTTCTAACAAGTACCCAGAAGCTATGTTTTGAGCAGAAATATGATAGATAATTTATTAATGCAATAATCCACTAGGGGCTCAAGAATGGGTTCAACACATCCATGGTAAGCGAACCATCGGTGTTTGAGCCATAGAAGTTCTACTGTATTTGGTGGCCATATTTTCAATACATATGTATAGGCATGTTAATGCAAAATGTGATAGTGACTGACATGATTGTATATACAGTGTAGACCCAGTTGATTTGGAAACAGAGGGTGTTCATTTCACGGACTTGTTTACCTGATGGTGAGGACTAGTAGTGCAACATTCTTTCGTGGAGATTGATCATGAAATGTTTTCTTGCAATCATTCTCTCGCTTCCACTGATTCAAGAAGGGCAGTTGTCAGTTTCTGGCAAAAGAATGTGCACTGTACTGGTTAACGGCTCATGTATAAGCCTGGGATAGGTAAACTGACCGACGCAAAAATGACCTAAATTGTGTTGACTGGGCCATTAAACTCAAATACAAACAAACTAAAACTGATGGTGAGGAAAAAAAATTTAGTACAAATTTTATTGCGCCCTAATTTTTGAAAATTTCAACCTATTTATTCCTAATAAAACTCTTGAAGAGGGTTTAATAAAATACATTTATTAGGGCATAAAACTGTCAGATCATTATTATTATGAAAAATCATCTTGAAATAAATTCAGCAAATATATTATATGTACCCCAGATATTTGGGCACAGAAAAGTCTTTAAAATAAGCCAGGGAAAAACAAGGTAGATCCAGGTGAGACTGCCCCTGAAGGGGTGCACATGTACACTAGCTATTGCCACTGAGAAAAAGCCTTCAGGGCCAATGTATATTCAAAATAATGAATAAATTATTACTCTTTATGGCTCATTAAAAATGTCCAAATTATAGGGTAAATTTGTATATTTAAAAAAAAAAAAAAAAAATGGAGGATTCCTGCTCACCTATTTTTTTTCACATTTTTTAGCTATCATTTCTTTTCTACAGAACCATGGCTTCATTTCGTAACTAATAACCTGTAAAATCAAAGGGGAGATAATAATCTGCCCCGTATTCATTTTTTGCCTTATATGCTTACCACGCCAAGCAAAACCAATTGCAGATGACATTCATTTTTTACTTTCCAAAGAAAATCAGGCTTAAACAGGATTGACATTTCATGTGAATCATCTGATTGCAGATGATTCACATTAAATGTCAAGCCTTAAATTCAATAAATCCCTTAAAAATAAGAACCGAAATATTTAAAAAAAAGTTATCTGCAAGCAGTCTGCAGCAGTTGATACTTGACTCTTTGAATTTTAAATAATGCCATTTACTTTGACATTGTAATTACTGTTTCCAAACTTTAGAAACTAGTTTTGGGTAATGTGTTTTAAATGGGGCTTGATTTAAAAGAAGGTTACTTTCATACAATACATTGCAAAACCCAGAGAAAGATCACAGACTGATCCCTTCAAATTTTGATTTATTGACTGGGCCTCCCAAAATTAAATTTTAAATGTTTGAAAAAGATACATATATTGATATGATTTAAAAAGAAACCAGTGCCTGAGGTTAAACATCCCCTCAACACTATTATAGGTCATTTTGAAGATGTTGCTTCCAATTTTCAGGGACTTTTACTTAACATTGAGATGAAAAGAGACCTCAAGCCCCGCCACCCATTGAATCCAATAGGGTTTATATGCATGAATTCACACCTCTTTGTTATTAAGCCCCCGCCCATAGGGGCTTGAAGAAATATATGAGCTGCATGATGCTTCCACTCAGAGCTGAAACCGGCCCCCACACTAGTACTGGTAAACCGCTTAGAGGATCTAAGCCTGTCCAGGAACCGCGGTGGGAGGCGGACCGTCCATGCTAATAAACCCTATTGGTTTCATTGGGCGACAGGGCTTGAGATGTCATTTCATCTCAATTTCGGGTAAAAGTCCCACAAAATTGGAAGCAACGTCTCCAAAATGACCTTTACAGTGTTGATGGGGACGTTAAACCTCAAATCAAACAAACAAACACACCACTTTATTAGTGACCCTACCCATGTGGGTTTGGAGAAATTGATTGGGTTGCATGCATGGTGCTTCCATACAGAGCTGAATCTGACCACACTCACAAGTATTGGTAAACGGCAGAAGGACTAAGCCTGCCCGTCCTAGAAGGACTAAGCCTGCCTAGGCAAAGCGGTGTGAGTCAGATCGTCCAATGCTGGTTTTACAAGAGTTGCATTATTTTCTTTATTTCTGCTCCAGAATGTAGATTGTGGGTACTCATTAAAACTACCTAAATGATGTGGTTCTTAAATGTGACCCTTCAGGGAAGAAGGGCCTTATGGGTTTATGGGTGTCTGAAAGCACAAACTTTTGAACCAAACAAGATACAGGTGTCATTCGGGTAACATGTTGTAGAGAATGTTAGACTACACTGAATTTTCATGGCAATAAGAAATCCGACCTTCTTATTTGCAAGAAAAGGCATGTGCAAAAAATCAGTTGTATTTAATAGTAGTAGAGGTCTGATATTTAACCTCTCCATGGTCCCACGGACTTTCTTCATAATGGCACTACAAGACAAATGTGCAAAAAAAAAAAAATAATGTCTCTATGGTCCCACAGACTTTCTTCATATTGGCACTACAATACAAATGTGCAGAAAAATAACATCATGGTCCCACAGACTTTCTTCATAGTGGCACTTCAATACAAATGTGCAGAAAAATAACGTCTCCATGGTTCCATGAACTTTCTTCATTGTGGCACTACAAGACAAATGTGCAAACAAATAATGTCTCTGTGGTCCCAAGGAACTTAATTCATAGTGGCACTTCAAGACAGATGTGCAGAAAAATAACATCTCCATGGTCCCATGGACTCTCTTCATAGTGGCACTACAAGACCAATGTGTGAAAAAATAACATCTCTGTGGTCCCACAGACTTTCTTCATAGTGGCACTTCAATACAAATGTGCAGAAAAATAACATCTCCATGGTCCCACAGACTTTCTTCATAGTGGCACTTCAATACAAATGTGCAGAAAAATAACGTCTCCATGGTTCCACGAACTTTCTTCATAGTGGCACTACAAGACAAATGTGCAAACAAATAATGTCTCCATGGTCCCACAGACTTTATTCATAGTGGAACTACAAGACAGATGTGCAGAAAAATAACATCTCCATGGTCCCATGTGCTTTCTTCATAGTGGCACTACAAGACCAATGGTCTAGAAAAATAACATCTCCATGGTCTCACAGACTTTCTTCATAGTGGCACTACAAGACAAATGTGCAAAAAAAAAAAAATGTCACCATGCTCCCACGGACTTTCCTCATATTGGCACTACAAGACAAATGTGCAGAAAAATAACATTTCCATGGTCACGGTCTTTCTTCATAGTGGCACTACAAGACAGATGTACACAAAACATAACATCTCCATGGTCCCATGGACTTTATTCATAGTGGCACTACAAGACGAATGTGCAGAACAAAAACATCTCCATGGTCCCACAGACTTTCCTCCTAGTGGCACTGCAAGACAAATGTGCAGAAAAATAACATCTCCATGGTCCCACGGACTTTCTTCATAGTGGCACTACAAGACAAATGTGCAGAAAAATAACATCTCGATGGTCCCACGGACTTTTTTCATAGTGGCACTACAAGACAAATGTGCAAAACAATAACATCTCCATGGTCCCACAGACTTTATTCATATTAGCACTTCATGACAAATGTGCAAAAAATAACATCTGCATGGTTCCATGGACTTTCTTCATAGTGACACTACAAGACAAATGTGCAAAATAAAAACATCTCCATGGTCCCACGGACTTTCTTCATAGTGGCACTAAAAGACAAATGTGCAGAAAAATAACATCTCCATGGTCACAGTCTTTCTTCATAGTGGCACTGCAAGACAAATGTGCAAAAAAATAACGTCTCCATGGTCCCACGGACTTTCTTCATAGTGGCACTACAAGCCAAATGTTAAAAAAATCGAAATACTTCACTTTTATTTATAGTGCAGATTGAAAGAGGAAACTCAAACCTTTCCAAAACGATTTCCGTCTTGAAAATCAGTGCAGTGGTTGCTTAGATATTTTGGATTAGTTTGTAAATAGTTTGGATAAATTTGCAAATTAGCTTCATTTAAAAGTGAATTAATTCACCTTGTATGTAATCCATTTTAAAAAACAAAAAAACTTTTAAATCTAATAATAATAATAATCGACCTTATTTATAGAGGGTAACATATTTAGTAAACTAGTACTTAATCTTTTATGTGGCCCTCTTTTCCTGGGTAGAAACCAGTACTACGCAATGTGGATAGAGTCTCTTGCTCAAGGAAACAACACTTGCCTCTCGTTGGGATCGAACCCGGTACCTCTCAATCCTGAGTCTGATTCTTTACCACTTCACCATAGCGCTCCACAATAGTACAATATGCTTTTCAAATATTTTGTATGCATAGAAGAGAGAAAAAATAGCTTGCATCTTTGTAAACTCCACTTTTCTCTATATAAAGTAGAGTTTTCTTGGGTGTTTATTTCCTTGTTTTTTGTTTGTTTGATTTGAGGTTTAACGTCCCCGTCAACACTGTAAAGGTCATTTTGGAGACGTTGCTTCCAATTTTGTGGGACTTTTACCCGACATTGAGACGAAATGACATCTCAAGCCCTGTCGCCCAATGAAACCAATAGGGTTTATTAGCATGGACGGTCCACCTCGCACCGCAGTTCCTGGACAGGCTTAGATCCTCTAAGCGGTTTACCAGTACTAGTGTGCGGGCCGGATTCAGCTCTGCGTGGAAGCATCATGCATCCCATATATTTCTTCAAGCCCCTATGGGCGGGGGCAGGTTTATTTCCTTGACTTGCTAATGTACATAAAATGGTTTTACAATAATTCACCATTTGACAACGGTTGGGTCCTCAGGCTAAGGTAGAGATTTTCATTTCTTTGAGATAGGGCCTTCATATTTGGTCTGTAGGTTCCTTATGACAAGAGCTTCACAGTCATTGTTTGTTTGTTTGTTTGATTTGAGGTTTAACGTCCCCGTCAACACTGTAAAGGTCATTTTGGAGACGTTGCTTCCAATTTTGTGGGACTTTTACCCGACATTGAGATGAAATGACATCTCAAGCCCTGCCGCCCAATGAAACCAATAGGGTTTATTAGCATGGACAGTCCGCCTCGCACCGTGGTTCCTGGACAGGCTTAGATCTTCTAAGCGGTTTACCAGTACTAGTGTGTGGGCCGGATTCAGCTCTGCGTGGACGCATCATGCAGCCCATATATTTCTTCAAGCCCCTATGGGCGGGGGCCAGCTTCACAGTCATGTGTCCTTGACCAGTGACCTACTTTAAAGAAAAAAAAAAATATGGTCATAACTTTTGAATGGTTTGAAATAGAGCCTTCATATTTTGCATGTATGTTCTTTGTGACAGGGGCTTTTAGCTCATGTTAACAATTTTGACCTATGACGTTGACCTTTGACCTACTAGAAAAAAAAACTTAACATTGGTCATAACTTTGAACCATTTGGAATAGAGCCTTCACGTTTGGTCTGTACGTTCCTTGTGACAAGATCTTGACCTTGACCTGTGACATACTTTGAAGAAAAAAAAAAATATTTAACTCAGGTCAAAACTTTTGAACCCTTTGAAATAGATCCTTCATATTATGCATGTAGGTTCCTTGTTACAAGGGCTTCAAGCCCATTAAAAATGACCTGTGACCTAAACCTTGACCTGTGACCTACTTAAAAGAAAAACTTAACATTGGTCATAACTTTTGAACCGTTTCAGATATAGCCTTCATATTTGGCATGGGATTTCCACTCAAAAAACATTTGACCTGTGACCGTGACCTACTTTGAAGAAAAATTATCATAGGTCATTACGTTTGAGCCATTTGAGATAGATCTTTCATATTTAGCATGTAGGTTTCTTGCGACAAGGGCTTCTACTTAACCTTTACCCTGCTGTAGGCGACAAGCCCTATCTTTGCAAACAGTGTAGATCCAGATCAGATGGCTTCTGAAGAAGCCATCTGATCAGGATCTACACAGTTTGACATTCAGTTTATGAATATGTAGAAATAAGCTGCATCAAGTAATCTGATTGGTTCAAAGTCAGAAATGAGTGTGGCTTAATTGAATATTCAGCAGGTTAAAGGTTAAACAAAAAATCTTGACATGTGACCTTGACCTGTGACCAACTTGGAAGAAGAAAATGACCTTGCCTGGGGATATGTAGTGTTTCACAAGCACATCTTCTTCTGATGAAATTTATGTTTTTTTCGTATTTAGAAGATGGGTATTCGTTAGAACCACCTTATTGAGGTGGTCTTCACATTGTGCCCACCATAAATATATTGGGCATTACGCAAACAAGCCTATACAAATACATTGCCACTTTTATTGCCGTAAAAATGAAAATTTTAAGAAGAAAAATTGTGATATTTTTCTTATTTCTGCTCAAAATGTAGATTGTGGGCACTCGTTAGAACCGCCTCATTGAGGCGGTTCTAACGAGTACCCACAATCTATATTTTAGAGCAAAAATAAGAAAAATAAGGTATACCCCAGAAACCCCAGTTTTACTGTATAAAAGTAGGGTTCAAGGGGGTCAAATTATATAGGCGTGTTTTCGTGATGGTAGAAATGAAATATAAGTACAATGGTAAATCTCACTTTCCTGAATTTAAAGTTGGGCTTACCAGGGTGACTATCACATTAACCAGATGTATTCAGACAGACGATATAGACCCAAATAAGATCCAACAGAATGCAGTGTCTCATCAGGGTCTACACTGTTGGCCACTCATCCAGCTATTTCTGGGCACAACATCTGCTAGTAAATTGTACTTGGTCAAATTTTAGAACAAGTATGGTAAGGAGTTGGGGTGTCAGAATACGTACTTAGGATAAACATGCCCTAGAGCATTCCTGGCAAAAATCTTACTGGTTGTACTGGTCTGTTTCTAGTTGGCAAAAGTCCACACAGATTGCACTTGTCTGTTTCTTGCTGGTAAAAGTCCATACAGTTTGTACTGGTCCGTTTCTAGCTGGCAAAAGTTCATACAGGTTGTATTGGTCTGTTTCTAGGTTGAAAAAGTCCAGTGATCAGTTTCGACCTGGCAAGAGTTCAAACAGGTTGTATTTGTCTGTTTCTAGCTTGCAAAAATCCACACTGGTTGAACTGGTCTGTTTCTACCTGGCAAAAGTATACACAGGCTGTGACCGGTGTGTTTCTAGCTGGCACTGGCAGATGTTCACACAGGTTGTACTGGTCTGTTTCTAGCTCGCAAAATTCCACACAGGTTGAACTGATTGGTTTCTAGCTGTTCACACAGGTTGTACTGTGTACTGGTCTGTTTCCAGCTGGCAAAAGTGTACACAGGCTGTACCGGTCTGTTTCTAGCTGGCACTGGCGGATGTTCACACAGGTTGTACTGATCTGTTTCTAGCTGGCAAAAGTTCATACAGGTTGAACTGGTCTGTTTCTAGCTGGCAAAGGTTCTACTTGTCTGTTTCTAGCTGGCAGATGTTCTCACAGGTTGTACTGGTCTGTTTCTAGCTCTCAAAAGTTCACACAGGTTGAACTTGTCTATTTGTTTCTGGCGAAGTCCACACAGATTGTACTTGTCTATTTCTAGCTGGCAAAAGTTCACTTAGATTGTACTGGTCTGTTTGTAGCTGGCAAACATCCACACAGCTTGTACCGGTCTGTTTCTAGCTGGCAGATGTTCTCACAGGTTGTACTGGTCTGTTTCTAGCTCTCAAAAGTTCACACAGGTTGAACTTGTCTGTTTCTATCTGGTGAAGTCCACACAGATTGTACTTGTCTATTTCTAGCTGGCAAAAGTTCACATAGATTGTACTGGTCTGTTTGTAGCTGGCAAACATCCACAAAGGCTGTAATGGTCTGTTTCTAGCTGGCAAAAGTCCACACAGATAATACTGGTCTGTTTCTATCACAGGTTGTACTGGTCTGTTTCTAGCTGGCAAAAGTTCACACAGGTTGTACAGGTCTGTTTCTAGCTGGCAAAATTCCACACAGGTTGTAATGGTCTGTTTCTAGCTGTTTTTGTTTTGTTTGATTTGATGTTTAACATCCCCGTCAACACTATATAGGTCATTTTGGAGACGTTGCTTCCAATTTTGTAGGACTTTTACCTGACATCGAGATGAAATGACATCTCAAGCTCTATCGCCCAATGAAACCAATAGGGTTTTTAAGCATGGACAATCTGACTCGTACTGCTTTGCCTGGGCAGGCTTAGATCCTCTAAGAGGTTTACCAGTACTGGTGTGCAGCTGGATTCAGCTCTGCGTGGAAGCATCATGCAGCCCATTTATTTCTTCAAGCCCTAATGGGCGGTGACCGTGTTTCTAGCTGGCAAAAGTTCACATAGGCTGTACTGATTGGTTTCAAGCTGGCAAAAGTCCACACAGGTTGTACTGGTCTGTTTCTAGCTGACAAAAGTCCACACAGGCTGCACTGATTGGTTTCTAGCTGGCAAAAGTCCACACAGTTTATAATAATCTGTTTCCAGATGGCAAAAGTCCACACAGGTTGTACTGGTCTGTTTCTTGGGTGGTAAAATTTCAGTCAGGTTGCACTGGTCTGTTTCTTGGTAGTAAAAGTTCAGATAGGTTATACTTGTCTGTTTCTAGCTGACAGAAGTCCGCACAGGTTGTACTCACATAGGCTTTTCTAAACTTTCTGTGAACTTCACTGAATGTTGACTCAGTGGCCATTACAAGTAAAAGTTTATGGAAATAAACAGTTAAATAATGGCCAGGTGGTGGTATCTTCAAATTTGGATATCATGTTTTCTAACAATTTAAAGAATTTGTAAGTGCATGTATCATTTGAACATAGCTGACATCACTTAACACAATGGTAACTTGCTTAGGTTACACAGAAATTTACAATATTAAAATAAAAAAGAAGAAAAATGAAACAAGGCAATGGCATAAAATGTTACCAAGGTATGTATTATGTCAAGGTTGCTATATGGTAGACCCAGGTGATAATTCTGTTCACTTCCTTGTAAACGTGAAAATTCTTGTACTTTAACACATATCATGTTGTTCACAACAATCCCAACCTTTGCAAACATTGTAGATCCAGATCAGATGGCTTCTGAAGAAGCCATCTGATCAGGATCTACACTGCCATTCAGTTTGTGAATTTGCAGGAATATCTATAGAATCTGGAATGGAATCATGTGTTGAGTTTGGCAAACTGAGTGTAGACCCAAATCAATGCTGCAATCTGATCCGGTTCTACATTGTTTTCTTACAGTACAGGAATTTACAGGTTATAAGAAACAGGCTAAAATTACCTCATTCAGAACAATGTAACACATGAACCTCACACAACCGCCCATAGGGGCTTGAAGAAATATATGGGCTGCATGATGCTTCCACGCAGAGCTGAATCCGGCCCGCACACTAGTACTGGTAAACTGCTTAGAGGATCTAAGCCTTCCAGGAACCCCGGTGCGAGGCGGACCATCCATGCTAATAAACCCTATTGGTTTCCTTGGGCGACAGGGCTTGAGATGTCATTTCATCTCAGTGTCGGGTAATAGTCCCACAAAATTGGAAGCAACATCTTCAAAATGACCTTAACAGTGTTAAACCTCAAATCAATCAAACAAACCAGTTGTTCAAAGCATAGTTAGCTTAATGAGCTTGATTGTTTTTGTGAACAATCTGCATCCAGTTGTTCAAAGCATTGTTAGCTTAATCATGTTAATGAGCTTGATTGTTTTTGTGAACAATCTGCATCCAGTTGTTCAAAGCATTGTTAGCTTAATCATGTTAATGAGCTTGATTGTTTT
Organism: Lucinisca nassula; assembly: GCA_963580285.1. Taxonomy (NCBI): domain Eukaryota; kingdom Metazoa; phylum Mollusca; class Bivalvia; order Lucinida; family Lucinidae; genus Lucinisca; species Lucinisca nassula. The sequence goes on from OY757013.1 coordinate 137,934,834, forward strand.
TGTGAACAATCTGCATCCAGTTGTTCAAAGCCTTGTTAGCTTAATCATGTTAATGAGCTTGATTGTTTTTGTGAACAATCTGCATCCAGTTGTTCAAAGCATTGTTAGCTTAATCATGTTAATGAGCTTGATTGTTTTTGTGAACAATCTGCATCCAGTTGTTCAAAGCATTATTAGCTTAATGAGCTTGATGGTTTTTGTAAACAATCTGCATCCAGTTGTTCAAAACATTATTAGCTTAATGAGCTTGATTGTTATTTGTGAACAATCTGCATCCAGGTGTTCAAAACATTGTTAGCTTAATGAGCTTGATTGTTTTGTGAACAATCTGCATCCAGTTGTTCAAAGCATTATTAGCTTAATGAGCTTGATTGTTTTGAGAACAATCTGCATCCAGTTGTTCAAAGCATTATTAGCTTAATGACCTTGATTGTTATTTGTTAACATTCTGGGCCCAGTCGTTCAAAGCATCGTTAGCTTTATGAGCTTGATTGTTATTTGTGAACAATCTGCATCCAGTTGTTCAAAGCATTGTTAGCTTAACAAGCTTGATTGTTTTTGTGGACAATCTGCATCCAGTTGTACAAAGCATTGTTAGCTTAACAAGCTTGATTGTTTTTGTGAGCAATCTGCATCCAGTTGTTCAAAGCATTGTTAGCTTAACAAGCTTGATTGTTTTTGTGAGCAATCTGCATCCAGTTGTTCAAAGCATTGTTAGCTTAACAAGCTTGATTGTTTTTGTGGACAATCTGCATCCAGTTGTTCAAAGCATTGTTAGCTTAACAAGCTTGATTGTTTTTGTGAGCAATCTGCATCCAGTTGTTCAAAGCATTATTAGCTTAATGAGCTTGATTGTTGTTTGTGAACAATCTGCATCCTGGTGTTCAAAGCATTGTTAGCTTAACGAGCTTAATTGTTATTTGTGAACAATCTGCATCCAGTTGTTCAAAGCATTGTTAGCTTAATGAGCTTGATTGTTTTTGTGAACAATCTACATCCAGTTGTTCAAAGCATTATTAGCTTAATGAGCTTGATTGTTATTTGTGAACATTTTGGGCCCAGTTGTTCACAGCAATGTTAGCTTAACAAGCTTGATTGTTTTTGTGAACAATCTGGATCCAGTTGTTCGAAGCATTGTTAGCTTAATGAGTTTGATTGTTATTTGTTAACATTCTGGGCCCAATTGTTCAATGCATTATTTGCTTAATGAGCTTGATTGTTATTTGTTAACATGCTGGGCCCAATTGTTCAAAGCATTGTTAGCTTAATGAGCTTGATTGTTATTTGTGAACATTCTGGGCCCAGTTGTTCAAAGCATTGTTAGCTTAATGAGCTTGATTGTTATTTGTTAACATTCTGGGCCCAGTTGTTCAAAGCATTGTTAGCTTAATGAGCTTGATTGTTATTGGTTAACATTCTGGGCCCAGTTGTTCAAAGCATTGTTAGCTTAATGAGCTTGATTGTTATTTGTGAACATTCTGGGCCCAGTTGTTCAAGGCATTATTAGCTTAATGAGCTTGATTGTTTTTGTGAACATTCTGGGCTCAGTTGTTCAAAGCATTATTAGCTTAATGAGCTTGATTGTTTTTGTGAACAAACAGGGTCCAGTAGTTCAAAGCATTGTCATCTTAATGAGCTTGATTGTTTTTGTGAACAATTGTTCAAAACATCATTAGCTCAACAAGCTTGATTTGTAATCCTGGTCCAGTTATTCAAAGCATCGTTAGGGTAATGTTTAATAAGCTTGTTAGTGGTCAGACTGTTCACTGTTCTGAAAGTACAATATCTCTAATACAGAAAAAAATGTGAGCAGCTTTTGCAGACATCATTACCATTAAGACCACCATTGAACAGTCCCAAAGGTGGTCTCTGACCACTGACATTTCATGCAGAAAAAAAAACAAAAACAGAATAACTTCAACCTATTAAATATATAAAAGCATTTTAAAGCATTTTTTATAAGCGTGTTTGTAAAATGGGATGTATTATGTTATACCCCCTGGCATTCATCTGTCCATCCATCCGTCCATCCGTCTGTAAACTTTTTGTCTCCAGAAAACTCCTCCTGCAGTTTACTTCTGGTCAAGCTGAAACTACATACATAGTTAGACCATGATGTGGGGCAGTGCATATTGTTTCGAGGTTATGTTTCACCCAATATTAATAGAGTTATGCCCCCTTGAAATTTTTTTGTAAACTTTTCGTTTCCGGAGGACTCCTCCTACATTTTACATCCGATTAAGCTGAAACTTCATACATAGTTAGACCATGATGTGGAGCAACCATATTGTTTCAAGGTTTTGGTCCACCATATATTAATAGAGTTATGCCCCTTTGAAAATTTTTTGTAAATATTTCGTTTCCGGAGGACTCCTCCTACATTTTACATCCGATTAAGCTGAAACTTCATATATGGTTAGACCATGATTTCCTGTAGCTGTTTATTTTCTTGCAATGAAGTGAGTTATTCATATATACTCAGTCAAAAAAGTTCCTATACCTAAAATTGCTTCTGTTACTATAGCTACTACAGATAAAAACTACACAAAGTTTGTTATGTTTTGATAAGAAGACTCATTTTTTCGTGCAAAAGCACCTTTCGTTTTTGTGTTCGTAAACACATCATCGTAGACTATTGCTTAAACCACCCAAGGGGTCACTGTGTCATTTTCGCAGAGAAAAATCATTAAAACATGCTATGATTTAACATCACTAAATTTCCCTGTACCCTACATTTCTAAAATTTGATACATGTGACATTTCTTTAGATACCATTTGCGTCTATTCACAAAAGATTTAGAACTTTAGTTGCATCAGCTACGAGAAACAGGCTATCACATATTGACATCCAATCTTTAGAAGTTGTGTGCAAATGCTGCTTTCAATGGGAACTCCATAGAAAATCGCAATCGATAGTGCTACATGCTACATGAAATTTCTGTATTTTTTACCATCATGATGAACAGCAATGGTGGACCCAAGCGTTTTTTGAAAAAATAGCAAAAATTTATTGACAGGAATAAAAATTACAGCAGTTCGAAAATTGCTATATTTTTAATTGCAAGGGAGATAATTTGAGAATTTCACAAATTAAAACCTCGCTTATAATGCGAGGTCATGAGATATTGTAAAAGTAAAGTGTTATCCGATGTTCAGAGAATATTGTCTTCCATCTTAGACAAAAAAGAACTTTCTGCGCATGCGCGATGTCCATTTTCTACCAAAATCTGTCTAGGCACATACTGGAAGGCAACTGGAGCAGAAAGGTATGGACAAATGCAAGTTTGAGCATTCTCTAGATAAACGTCCGATTTAAATGTCTAAAGCCAAATCTAGCTCAATAGCTGCCAGATATCTAGTGAGTTTCACCCGAAAGTTGGTATAGTTACTTTTTTGACTGAGTATATGATCTGTGGTTTAAGGAAGTAAATCTGGCGCTGTTTATCTCTAGCAGCTACCGGTATATGTCACGTGAGGCATTAATATTCATTAAGGGTGGCATCTATCATAATTACAACCGTGACTAAAGACCAATGACAGCTCGAATCCAAATCCACAGACATATCGGGGCATGGTCTTAAGCTGTTGGCGTTAACCAGCTGTTTAATCATCATATGTCGGCAATAGTCTATAAACTTATGATTACATTAATTGCAACTGTTAACGATGAATGTCGTAGGTCTATGATGTATCTTATAAGTTGAAAGGTACTGAATTCGCCGAAAAGAAGTCAAACTGCACAGTTAATAAGATCACAACGGTTGTGGCGAGCCTGCTGTACGTAGACATGCAAAAAAAAAAAAAAAGTTACTCTTGTGTGCTGGTTCATATATGTTTGATTGCCGTGAACATTATGGTGACTCATTAAGTGACCAATTCCTGTGAAGTCAGTAAGCGTTGTGCATATGCGCAGTCTTGCCAGAGCCTTTGAAGCACGTAGACACATGAAAAAAAAAATAATGTCTTTCAATCATGTGCTGGTAAATATATATATTGATTGCCTTGAACGTTATTGTACGTGTTTAGTGACTGCTGCATATTACAGTTTGTTAGAGTTGTCTCTCTTAGTGTAAACATAGAAAAAAAATAACAAAATGAATTTGGCCACAGATAAATGTGAATTTCATGAACAGAAGAATGAGATGATATGATTTATTCAAGTTAATTATGCATGTACGTGATTAAGCTGTTAACTGTGAAAATAATGAGCAAATCACTCGCAAAATTGATCAACCATTATCTCTCTTCCACATTGGCGACACCCCTCCCGGTATCTTGCAAAATATATACTCGTCTTGCAGACAAGACAAGCAAAATATCACCCCAAAGAAAGGCCAAAAATCACCTCCCTCACCCCCACCCTGTCTTATAGCTGGATCAGTACAGTAACTGAAGCCAGGTACCAAAGATAATTTACTGCATAGTAATTCTAAAAATACACAAAGGGAATTCCCTAAAAATAAAATGGGGAAACAAGTTTTTCTTTATTTGTAAGCTTTTTTTTTCAAACTGAACAACAAAGAAGTAACTAATGAAACATACAACAAAACATGCAAAAACAATTAAACATACAACAAAAAACATGCAACAAATAAGCTTGAAATAACAAACAGTAACTATGACAATGCATTGATGATGACGTCATTGGTCAGCTGGCCGGACTGATTCGGATTTCAAAATTTCTAGATCCCTAATCGTTGGCACATTACTCATAGAGTAAAGTCCCCTTCTTTGCTGAAAATGCCTATTTTGTACCTTGTCATCACCACAAGTCCTTTAGTTTTGATAGAATCTTCCTGAAACAAGCATATTATGTAGTTGGGGAATGAAAGTTCGGATGAGTTTGAAAACTGGTGATGTCTGCCTATCTCTCATAGAGTTATGTCCCCTCGAATGCTGAAAATACCTGTTATTGACCTTAATTGTCATCAGCATAAATCCTTCGGTAAAGACTGGAACTTCCTGAAACTTTGAATCTGTTAGCTCAGGTGAGCGATATAGGACCATCATGTTCCTCTTGTTTCTGGGCAAGACTAGCTAGCTTTGGCCAGTTAGGCTTCATCATGGGCCCTCAAATACTTTCAAAATTTGGCAGTGGAATCAGCTCTTATTTTTTCTGAAAAATAGGGAAAAAAAATAAATGAAAATGTTGTCTGTTACAATTAATGAAAATGTTGTCTGCTACGGTGTGAGTTGGACTTTAAGTGTTAAGTTTTTAAGATGGATTTCAACAAAACATGTATTTTAGCATGCCAAAGAAATAAAATAAAATAAAATAAATAAAAAATAAAATAACTGGAGCAGATTGAAAAGAACATGACAATATTCACATGTTTGAGGATGTTATGAAATATATTGAATGGTAATTTATCTGAGAAAAAAATGTCATGCTACTTTTCAAAAGCTTTATGACTTGGCGTAACCCATTTTGTACTGGAAACACCAGAATGGGTAATTGGCAAACAGTGCAGGCCCAGATCAGATACTGCACAATATGGCACCTGATCAGGGCCTACACTGTTTGCAAAAAGTCAGCCACTTTCCATATAACACAACCCGACACCCCTAAAGTTTGAAATGGACTTGTGATATATAGAAGGTGGAAGATTCCATTCAGTACAAAATGGGTTAACTTTTCGTATGAACTATTTTGTGTAACCCTTTGAATGTTTTCATGGCGTATTATCCAGTTAAGAAGTCTGTGAAATAAATACTCCTCTAAACTCCACTTTATATAGAGAAAAATGGGGTTTATATAGGGGTATATAATATTTTGCTTATTTCTGCTCCAAGACATAGGTTGTGGGTACTCGTTAGAACTGCCTCAATGAGACGGTTCTAACGAGCACTCACAACCTGTGTTCATAGAATAGATAAGGAAAATATTACAACTTTTCATAGGAAAAGAAGCCATTTGGGAGAGATAAGAGATTGCACAGTCTCACATGGGTGTGTTATAATGTATATGAGTGATATTGTAGTGTGTACCGGGTCGTCCACGAAGTCAAGCAACGCGGTCACCCATCCAGGTACTATACGGAATATCCGTTGCTGAACTTCGGGAATAAGCCAACCACTCTCCCCGGGTCGCTAAAAGAGCCGGCTTCTACAGCAAGGCTGTAGAAGTGGTATTTATCCATAACCGTTACATTTCTCCCCCTCATCCCTTGACTTCGTCCCGATGTCACACATGCCTCACAAGGCTAAATCCGAGGGCGGAGTCTATGCAACAAACCAGCAGCACTGTTTCCATCCCACCGCGGCCACCAATGTAGCATGTACCTGGTTGTCCACGAAGTGAACCAACCCGGTCACCCATCCAGGTACTAACCGTGATATCTGTTGCTTAACTTCGCGAATAACCCAACTACTCTACCCGCGTCGCTAAAACAGCCGGCTCATACAGCAAGGCTGTAGAAGTGGTATTTATCCACAACCGTTACATTATCATGAGAAAAACTTTCTTTCTGCATTTTGTGAACCAAAATAGTGCAGATCAGACTGTGCTTTTGCAAAAATGATCAGCACCTCTAGTATGTACCGTATTTACCGAAGTATTACAATAACACACCTGTGCGACGTAGTACATTTTTTCACATCTCAAAACTTTTCTAATGAAAATCTGTGATATTTTTCTTATTCATTCTAAAAACATAGGTTGTGGGTGCTCGTTAGAACCGCCTCATTGAGGCGGTTCTAATGAGCACCCACAACCTATGTCTTGGAGCAGAAAAAAAGAAAAATAATGAATAGCTCTGTAAACCCCAGTTTTCTCTATATAAAGTGGGGTTTAGGGAGGTGTGTCGCTTGAAGAAATATATGAGCTGCATGATGCTTCCACGCAGAGCTGAATCTGGCCCGCACACTAGTACTGGTAAACCTCTTAGAGGATCTAAGCCTGTCCAGGAACCGGGGTGCGAGGGGGACCGTCCATGCTAATAAACCCTATTGGTTTCAAAGGGCGACAGGGCTTGAGATGTCATTTCATCTCAATGTCGGGTAAAAGTCCCACAAAATTGGAAGCATTGTCTCCAAAATGACCTTTACAGTGTTGACGGGGATGTTAAAACAAACAAACAAACAAATTTTGACACCTCAACTCCTTACCATATACATGTTCTAAAATTAGAATGAGTACAATTTACTACTTGATATTGTGTCTAAAAATTATGCTGGATGCTGTGGCAAACTGTGTAGAACCTCAGATGTTATGAGGCATCCTGCAGCATCTTATCAGTTCTGGGTTTACACTGTTTGCTCAGGCCTGTTTGTCCAAATACATACGGTAAATGCAGTAAGTGTTTGATTTTAACCCTTATCTTGCTGTTCACAACACCCATATCTGCGCACACAGTGTAGATCCAGATGAAGCCATCTGATCAGGATCTACACTGTTTGGCATTCAGTTTATGAATTTGTAGCAATAAATTACATCAAGTAATTTGATTGGTTGATAGACAGAAATGGGTGTGGCTTCAATGAATATTCAGCAAGATAAGGGTTAAGTTTCACAACCCCATCAACACTATAAAATTATAGGTCATTTTGAAGACATTGCTCCCAAGTTTTGGGGATTTTTACCCGACATTGAGATGAAATGCCGCCCAAGGAAACCAATAGGGTTTATATGCATGGGCGGTCCGACTTGCACCACATTGCCTGGGCAGGCTTAGCCCTTCTAAGCAGTTTACCAGTACTCGTGTGCGGTCTGTGGAAACATCATGCAGCCCAACCTATTTCTTCAACCCCCAGTGGGTGGGGGTGGACAGTAAATGCAGTAATAAATTCTGCATTGCTTGTTTGAAAAACAGTTCAAAATATTTTTTTATCCCCACGCTTTTCAAAGAAAAAGTGGGGATATTGTAATGGACTTCGTCGTCCGTACGTACGTCGGTCCGTCCGTCCGTCTGTCTTACCGGATAACTCCTCCTTGACGGTTATAGATAGAAACTTGAAACTTTGGGAAATGATAGATCTTTGGTCTGGGGAGTGCATGACACTTTCGGAATTTTGATCACACCCCTACGGGTGGGCCCAGGGGGTGGGGCCCGCTGGGGTCAAAAATCAAAATTTCCAGAACATGGTCGTGTAATATATCAAAGCGAACGGCATGATGAGTAGAAAACATTACAACCAAAATTTGCCCCCTGGGGTCAATTTTGAGGTCACCAGAGGTCAAAAACTGATTTTGACCCCTTTACCGGATAAGTCCTCCTAGACGGTTATAGATAGAAACTTGAAACTTTGGGAACTGATAGATCTTTGGTCTGGGGAGTGCATCACACTTTCGGAATTTTGATCACACCCATAGGGGTGGGCGCAGGGGGTGGGGCCCGTGGGGGTCAAAAATCAAAATTTCCAGAACATGGTCGTGTAATATATCAAAGCGAACGGCATGATGAGTAGAAAACATTACAACCAAAATTTGCCCCCTGGGGTCAATTTTGAGGTCACCAGAGGTCAAAAACTGATTTTGACCCCTTTACCCCCATACATTACTGTTACCGGATAACTTCTCCTAGGCCGTTATAGATAGAAACTTGAAACTTTAGGAACTTTAGGAACTGATAAAACTTTGGTCTGGGGAGTACATATCACTTTCGGAATTTTGATCCTAACCCTGGGAGTGGGGCCAGGGGTGAGGCACCTTGGGGATAAAAAATCAAAGTTTTCAGTCAACATGGTCGTGTAGCATATTAAATCGAACGGCATGATGAGTAGAATACATCACAATCAAAATTTTACCCCTCGGGTCAAACACCCCTAGGTGATGGCCCAGGTGGGGAAGCGTGGGGATATGCGATGGCTTGCCATCGACTGCGCGATTCTAGTTTTAATTTGTTTTGACATGGCGATGTTGTATTCAGTTACAAATTTTTTGGATACTGAATGATAAATATAATTTATCAGTTTAATATATCAAGAAATTATTACATCGAAGATTTATGTTTAACTTTTATAGGTTGTGACAGTTACATCAAAATGTTTAATAAAGTTATGAACATAAATGTACAGTCTACCTACATTCAATATGACCACAAATCTTGTTATTTTGAAATGCCTATATTTTAAGATCATCTTTGGGACTGTTCAAAAGTGGTCTTTAAGACTATTTTGAACAGTCCAAAAGGTGCTCTTCTGCTGGAGCACAGTTTATGTAGAATACACTGAAACCTTCTAAATATGCTTTTAAAAGTACAGTAGAACTTCGATGGCTCGAACACTGATGGCTTGTGTACCAAGGATGTGTCGAATCCATTCTTGAGCCCCTTGCGAAATCCTCTACATAAGAAATAGTGGGGGATAATTATGGAGATTTTAGTCTTTTATCTTGCAAATGTATGCTGTGTGAACTCATTAGAATCGCCTCGATGAGGCGATTCTAATGAGTACACACAGCATACATATTCATTATAGAACACCGAAAAGATGTCTAAAAGTAGATGTCTAAAAGTATCTCGTTATGCCTCCTGACAGTAACTTCAGTGGCTCGAACTACCCCTGTCTCAAACAGATTTTCAAGGTCCCAAAGGTGTTAGAGCCATTGAAGTTCGACTGTATATTTATTCTTAATTTTGGGTGGTCTGACCCTTAGCGGAAGTTTACCGTAATTCTAAGCTCCTGATGAGATGGACTTATTGAGATAGTGAAGACTACGGAATTAAATACTTCAAGAAATAAATGTTGTGGACATTTTTTAGAATCACCTCACTGAGGCGATTCTAACAAATATCATTATGAAAACAAGCCTATACAAATACATTGCCACCTTTATCGCTGAAAAAATGAAAATTTTATGATGAAAAATTGTGATATTTTTTTTTATTTCTATTTTAGAGCAGAAATAAGAAAAATAAGGTCTACCCCCGGAAACCCCAGTTTTACTATATAAAAGTGGGGTTCAAGGGTGTCAAAATTATATAGACGGGTTTTCGTGATGCCACAGCATTTGTTTCTTGTCTTAAATAAGGACAAAATGCCCCCTTTTTTTTCGTATTACACTATGACTTAATATAGGATTCTTGGTAGCAGCAATTTTCCTTTAAAACAGCAAAATATTGTTATAATGAAGTTCTAAATTCTTTGATCAGTGAAGTGCCGGCTCACTAGCTGAGATGGATGCGTGTCTGACTGGTGATCAGGACTTGGGTTCGATACCTGCCTGGGTCTGCAACATTCTTTCGTGGAGATTGATCATGAAATCTTTTCTACGGTCATTCTCTCCCTTCCACTGATTCAAGAAGGGCAGTTGTCAATTTCTGGCAAAGAATGTGCACTCAGTACTGGTTAACCACTTACGTATAAACCTGCCTAGGAAAAGTGCGGATAGATAAAAATGACCTAAAGTTGAGTTGACTGGGCCATTAAACACAAATACAAACAAACAAACAATAACTACTAGTCATGCATTTTTGTTGAAAAAATATGAGCTGCTTTTGCATTTGCAGAAACTAACATTTTTCCAGCAAAAAAATGAGTGTTTATTATGCCAAGTTTAAATAATGTGTTGACTTACAATGCCTGAAGAAATAGATGGGCTGCATGATGCTTCCACGCAGAGCTGAAACCTACCCACACAAGAGTAATAGTAAACTGCTTAGAGGATCTAAGCCTGCCAAGGCAAGGCAGTGCGAGTAGGCCCGTCCGTGCTTTGCTTTCATTAAGCGGCAGGGCTTGAGATGTCATTTCATGTAAATTTCGGGTAAAAGTCCCACAAAATTGGAAACAGCATCTCCAAAATGACCTTTACAGCATTGACGGGGACATAAAACTTCAAATCAAAGAAAGTTTTAAACAACTGGGTCCTGACCTTTCTTAGGTAAATGTGATTTAGTATCAGCTTGTTTGATTTATATTTATTATCCTAAAAGTTTACATTTTAATGTCTTTTTATGTCACTGATTTAGCAGGGTCATATTGTTTTTGACCTGTTTGTTTGTTTGTTTTGGTCATAACGTTTGAACCATTTGAGATAGAACCTTCATATTTGGCATGCATGTTGGTTCCTTGTGACAAGGGCTTGCGACTGATACAAAAAATTTTGACCTATGACCTTGACCTGTGATCTACTTTAAAGAAAAAATTTACATTGATCATAACTTTTGAACAGGTTGAGATAGAGCCTTCATATTTGGCATGTAAGGGCTTGAACCACTCTTACAAAAACATTATGACCTGTATTAAACCTTGGTCTTGACTTGCGACCTACTTTAAATAAAAAAATGACATAATATTTCTCGTTACTTTTGAACTGTTTTAGATAGAGCCTTCATATTTAGCACATACAGTGTATGTTCAGTGTGACAAGGACTTCAGCCACCCCCACCCATCAGGGCTTGAAGAAATAAATTGGGCTGCATGATGCTTCCGCGCAGAGCTGAAACAGACGGCACATGAGTACTCGTAAACCGCTTAGATGGTCTTAGCCTGCCCAGGCAAAGTGGTGCAAGTCGGACCGGCCATGCTTATTTTAACCCTATTGGTTTCATTGGTTGGCAGGGCTTGAAATGTCATTTTATCTCAGTGTCAGGTAAAAGTCCCACAAAATTGGAAGCAACATCTCCAAAATGACCTATATGGTGTTGAAAGGGAAGTTAAAACTCAAATCACCCAAATCAAACAAAAAGGGCTGCAGCCAGATACAAAAAAAATGATCTTGACCTTGACCTGTGACATACTAAAGAAAGAAATAACCCTTATCTTGCTGAATATTCATTTAAGCCACACCCATTTCTGTCAATCAACCAATCAAATTACTTGATGTAATTTATTGCTACAAATTCATAAACTGAATGCCAAACAGTGTAGATTCTGATCAGATGGCTTCTTCAGAAGCCATCTGATCTGGATCTACACTGTTTGCAAAGATAGGGGTTGTCGTGAACAGCAAGATAATGAAGGCTTAATATTGGTCATAACTTTTGAACCATTTGAGATAGAGCTTTCATATTTGGCATGGCTACTTGTGACATGAGCTTCCCATCCATATTAAAATTTTGACCTGTGACCTTGACCAGTGACCTACCTTACCACAAATCTATTATGGTTTGAGATAGCGCCCTCATATTTTGCATGAAGGTTCCTTGTCACAAGGGCATCCCACTGATACAAAAAGTTTTGACCTATGTCCTTGACCTTGTCCTGTGACCCACTTAAAAGAAAAATTGACCTTGGCCCAGGGACATGTTCGTGTTTCACAAAGTCACATCTTGTTTCATTCGTTTTTATTTCATCTTCAGAAATAAGAAAAATAATGTTTACCCCCATAAACCCCAGTTTTCCCTGAATAAAGTGGGGTTTAGGGGGATGTAAAAATATTTCCTGGACTTGATGAAGTGATGATAAAATTTTTGAAACTAATAATTTTGAAACTGGAGAACCATCCAGTTTAAATATATCTAATCTTTACGTCAATCTTAACATTTCAAATTTTATGCAAAACATTTTATAGGAATTTAATAGAGTCAAATGATAAACTTAAATATGTATTGCTCCTGAGGGTACACATAAAATAAAAAAAAGGGGGGAAGTTTAACCCTTTTTGTACCAAATGGAATCTTCCACCTTATATATAGAAGGAGTTCATTTCAAAATTTAGGGTGTCAGGGTGTTTTTTCTTCAAAATTTGTTCGGAAAATAGCTGAACTTTTAGCAAACAGTGTAGGCCCTGATCAGATGCCGCGTTCTGCGGCATCTGATCTGGGCCTGCACTGTTTGCTAGGGTACCTGTTTTGGGGTTTCTGGTACTTAATGGGTTAATACTGAGCACACATCAAAGAGTCGGGGACCATACATGTGATGATGACCCAATCATCTGAGTCTCTAATTGAAAGGAAGTAACTTAAAATTATAGTCACGGATTGGCAGATTTTCCCTACAGTTGTATGTAAGTTTGATGCAATAACATTCAATGTATCACTAAGCGTGCTCAGAGTGTTACTTATATTCGGAATTTATTTACTGGAGGAAGATCAATATCATGTGCAGCCAAAAAATAATTTTCGAGATTTTAAAGATTTTATTAATTTAAATGGGTGCATTCTACCTCATGACTGGATTTTAACCCTTTTTGTACCAAATGGAATCTTCCTCCTTATATTTACCAGGAGTCCATTTCAAAATTTAGGGGTGTCAGGTTGTTTTTTCTTCAAAATTTATTTAGAAAATGGCTTTACTTTTCGCAAACAGTGTAGGCCCTGATCAGACGCCGCATTCTGCAGCTATGATCTGGGCCTGCACTGTTTGCCAAGGTACCCATTTTGGGGTTTCGGGTACTAACTGGGTTAAACTTGTACTAATTCGGAAGCTATTGAAAAATAAACCACAATTATGTGGAAATGATAATTTTGATGCATGTCTTTTGGAAAATGTTATAGGAAATTGGATATCCTAATTTTGCTAAAAATTGGGACAAAGGTAGGAAGGTAAACGGTGTAGACACAGATCAGACTGCTCCTGCAGTCTGATCTGGGTCCACACTGTTTGCCAAATCTGCTGGCCAATTACAGCCAAACCTATTTTAACCTATATATGCCCCCGCCCATCAGGGTTTGAAGAAATAGATGGGCTGCATGATGCTTCCACGCAAAGCTGAAACCGACCGCACACGACACGGCATGATGCTTCCATGCAGAGCTGAAACCGACCACACACGAGTACTGGTAAACCGCTTAGAGGATCTATGCCTGCCCAGGCAATGCGATGCGAGGCGGACTGTCCAAGCGTATAAACCCTGTTGGTTTCATTGGACAACAAGGCTTGAGATGTCATTTCATCTCAGTATCGGGTAAAAGTCCCACAAAATTGGAAGCAACCTCTCCAAAATGACCTATACAGTGTTGATGGGAACTTTAAACCTCAAATCAAACAAACAAAATCTTAACCTATATATGCCTAGCAACCTATTTTGGGAAGTTGGGAAACAGTGCAGACCCAGATCAGATCGTGCCAATTGCTGTGCCTGATCAGGGTCTACACTGTTTGCTGAAAGTGCATACAATTTTGCAAACTACAAATCTGGCTCCACTATAATTTGAAATGGACCACTCCAAACTTATTAGGTGGGAGATTCCATTGTCATATATGGGTTCAAGACAAAATTCCCTGTGTTGAAAGGCCACTTAGCTCCTGACTTAATCAGCGATTAATTTTTAACTTATCTGCTTTTAAATGGCCTTTTGAATACAGGGAAAAAAAGTTGGTTAACCCTTGTCATGCTGAATATTAAAATATGCCACACCCACTACTGATTATCAACCAATCAGATTACTTGATGCAAATTATTGCAACAAATTAGTAAACTGAACGGCAAACAATGAAGATCCTGATCAGATGGCTTCTTCAGAAGCCATCTGATCTGGATCTACATTGTTTGAAAGATAAGACATATCTGGGCTCTGCAGGACAAGGGTTAAGGTATGGTAATATTTAGCATAGTTGTGGTACACAAGATTGTGTTTGATAACAATTAAAATGCAGGATTGTGGGGTAGACTGAAATCAAGATTTTTCTAACAAAGGAACATGCAGTGAAAAATTATTCTATTGAAAAACTAACCCATAAGATGCCAATCACGACAATTGTCGTCTGCTTTGTTGTCTGCGGGTTACTTTAAAAATTCATTTTTTGCAAACAGTTTGGACCCAGATCAGACTGCTCCTCAAGGAGCAGTCTGATCTGGGTCCACACTGTTTGCCTGTATGCAAAAATATTTTAAAATAGTTTGAAAAAAAAAAAAAAAAAAAGATCAACAGACAACATCTTAAGATGCTTTTTTTTCTCGGCAGCTTAGGGTTAAAGTTCAGATGTACCTCTTTTGTTTTATCAGATTTCATTGAAGAGATTGATAAAATTATTTTTGAACAATGTGAATTTAAAGCACACTGGATAAAACCCTATAAATAAAACGTTTATGGATGTTGCATGGTTTGGAATTTCTTATAAAAAAATGTTGCAGCAATTTTCTGTGGACAATTTAAGTGATAAGTGCTAATTAAAGTGAGTACATTGTTCAGAATGCAGAATAGTTTCATTCGGAAATTAAGTCGGAAAAGAAACAAGAGTTTGCCGTCTAGGCCAGCTGGTAGGGGGAAGAGAAAACTGCTCAAATCTCAAAGTGTAAGTGAAATTTTTCTGAACTTGCCAACCTCTCAATCCTTTTTAGCCCACCTGGGCGAAGGTTCCAGGGGAGCTTATAGTATAGTGGGTCGTACTTCGTCGTTCCGTCGTCCTTCCACACTTTTGAGCAGCTATATTTTTATCTTCTGATTTTTTTTTAACCCTGTTTGTACCAAATGGAATCTTCCTCCTACAACCCCTTATATTACAAATGGACTTGTCCAACATATAGCAATGGAAGAGTCCACTAGTATACAATCGGTAAAAAGACATAAATTAGCTCCCGGCTTAACCAGCCATTAATTTTTTTTAAAGGATCTTGAAAAATGGCTTTTGAATACAGGAGCTTAATTAATGGTCCGTTTCAAAATTTAGGGGTGACAGGTTGGGTTTTTCTCCAAAATTTATATGGAAAATGGCTGAACCTTTTGCAAACACTATAGGCCCTGATCAGAAACCACATTCTGCGGTGTCTGATCTGGGCCTGCACTGTTTGCCAAATACCCGTTTTGGGCTTAACCCAATTTCTTCCACTTTATATATTAGGAGGATGAGTTTTCAATTTTGTGTCAGATTCAGTCGTTTAGTTAAATTTATTTAGAAAATGGTTGAACTTTTTCTTGCAAACAGTGCAAGCCATGATCAGATGCTGCAGAACACTGTGTGTGATCTGCACCTACATTGGTTTTTGTTTTGTGGGGTTAGATGGTTCATTACAAAGTAGAAGTAAAACAAAGATCAGGAATTGATACAATTAACTTACCGTATTCGGGCGTGTACTACCCGCAGTTTTTTCCCTAAAATTACAGGCCCAAGTTCAGGGTGCGGGTAATCCGTCCGAATTATTTTTGGACCGTTTTTTTTTTACTTTTGTCAGCCGAAAATACGATGCATCTCAATGTTATGCTCTATCCCTTTATGATTCCCGACATAAATAACGTTAATTAGCGACTCAGTTTTACTTACACATGAGTAATAAAACAATATCCAATACTAGCAAGCCCGATTTTCTACTTATTATTCCTATAACTCTGATTTTAAACGAAATAAACAAGCAAGTTCAATGCGAACATCAAAGTTTTCCGGCATCCAAATTGCCGCCCACAAACTACCGCTACAATTTTCTGCACGCGTTCGGTAAATGACGTCATCGGACCCCAGCAACCACACACGTGTCTATTGTTTTATTTAAATGCGGTGTATCTCTTTCATTAAAAAAATGTTTGGAAACGGTAAAAAAAAACAAAAAAAAAACAATCGATAGCTCGGAAGCTCCGTGTCAATATCCAACAACAGCGTACAGATGTGTTTACATAAATTAAAGCGTTCCACTTTTTGGCGCCAAAACATAACCATTCACGAGATATTAGAATAGTCCATTTTTATTATATATCTACCGTAAGATTTAGCAACTCGTCTTAGGAGCAATTAAATCATTTTCACATTGATTGTGGATTAAATTATTGATTGGGGAATAAACGCAAATTAGAGAGGTAACTTGACCATATTTTCACACCTTATTGACACGCACCGCAGGGTGGCAATTATACGACCGGGATTAACAATAGTGTCATAAATCAACCGTTATAAATCATCAAACAGTTTAAATCCAAATCGGACGTCTGCGGTTTCTTTCTGCAGTGTCTGATCTGGGACTGCACTGTTTGCCGATGCCCCCCCCCCCCCCCCAAAAGGTCCGCTGGGTATATATTGGTTAATAAATAAATAACAAGGGTGAACAGGTAAAGTTTTTTCAATGTTTTAATGTAAAATACATGCATTCTGGTGATACTCGCACGCACATGCATTTTCCTGCCTTTTGAAGACGATCGCGCGTTCCGTTGTGTGTTACAAAAACTGGCCAAATTCTTACTTTTTCTCACTTACGCACCCACCAAAAATTCAGCAAATATTTCATGCGGGTAATACAACAGAATAACACTTTTTCCCCAGATTTTGGCTACAAAAGAGGGGTGCGGGTAGTACGCAAATGCGGGTAGTACACACCCGAATACGGTACTCCATCAAACCCACATTTCATGACGATAACACGTCCGTGTATTACATGATGAAAACACGCCTATTCAAATATATTGGAAAAATTACCACAAAAAATGAGAATTTTCAGATGAAAAATTGTGATTGCATGACCCGCAGAAAAAGCGACCGACTGAAGTCGGTTGATTTTCTAAGAGTTCCCTAAAATCACTGTGTCATTCTGTCAGACTGTCAGTCTGTCTGTCCGTCCGTCCGTAACCAGTTTGTGAAAATTGGTGATAGTGACTTAACCTCTTGGAATATTTAAACAATTTTTGGCATACTGATAGATATTAATTAGATCTAACCAATGAACTTGCGAAATATTACATTCCATTTAGTATAGCCTCGCCGAGGCGAAAAATGTGAAAATTTTCGAACTGCTTCTCCTCGGAAACCGTTGGGCCGATTGAAGTCAAATTTCATATGGAGCCTCTATGGGATGGTGGAAACCAAAATTTGCTCATGGGGTCTAGGTCACATGACCAAAATGGCCGCCAAGCCATATATGGTAAAAACCCTTCAAAAATAGTCTTCTTCAGAACCACTTGGCAGATTTCGACGAAACTTGATAAATAGCATCTGGGACGTAAGCCCATCATAAATTGCTAAAATGGTGACCCTGGGTTGACCTTGACCTGCTTTGTGCCTAGGTCAAACTTTGACATATATGCTTTTGTATTGGAAAAGTGAGAATGCATTTTATGCTGCAAACGATTCAGAATACAGTACTAAGGTATAAGATATATTTTTGCTCCTTACGATAAGGCGCATTTATTGGGGGAACCATTTTAGGTTCAGGTCACATGACCAAAATGGCCGCCATACCCATATATGGTAACACCCATAAAGCTAAAAGCATCCGGCGGGTCGTTCACTTCAGCTGAAGCACTGGTATTTTTCTTATTTTTGCTCAAAATATAGATTGGGGATACATGTTAGAACCGCTTCGATGAGGCTGTTCTAACGAGTACCCACAATCTATATATTAGAGCAGAAATAAGAAAAATAAGGTTTACCCCTGTAAACTCCAGTTTTATAATATAACCCCAGTGAAAATTTAATCGAAATTTCGGTAAATTTCATTGAGAAATCCTCATATTTTGGTGGATTTCACCCATTTGACCAAAATTTGATGAAATTTCAATGAAATTTCAGTGAAGTTTCAACAAATTTCACTGACATATTCAAAATTTCAGTGAAACTTAATTTCAATGAAAATTCACTAAAATTTCAGCAGTATTCTTGCATAAATTTTGATCGTTCTCAAAATTTAAGTGATAGTGAAATTTCAATGAAATTTCAGTATTTTTTCAATCAAATGACCAATGCATTTTCTTCAGTTACAAAAGTTTTAATGTATATTAAAATAAGGGCCTTAAAATAAAGAAAGCCTCTAAGGAAAGTATTAGATAAGACTAATGCGAAGAAACAATGTAAGAATGAAGCAAGAAAACATGCAACAACATACACCACAATTTTTCCTCCTTATACAGTTTTGGATAAAATACTTTTCACAGATGGATCCTAAAAATGTACAGATCATACAGAAAAATGACCATTTCTTTTCTGTATAATCTATACATTGTAATTGGACACAACACTGCCACACATTTACTAACATATTTCATGCTTTGGACCCCTAAAACCGTGCTATGAAGTCCTCAGGTAGTGGAGTACATAAAAGTATCAGCATGTCATCTTAAAAGCCTCAGAAGTTTGGACATACATATAGACTGCTGTCACAGACTTAAATTTAAACAAGATGTGCTTGTGAAACACGAACATGTCCCCAGGCCAAGGTCAATTATTTTCTTATCCTAAGCCCTTGTCACAAGGAACCTACATGCCAAATATGAAGGTTCTATCTGAAGGGGTCACAAGGAACCTACATGCCAAATATGAAGGCTCGATCTATCTGAAACGGTTCAAAAGTTATGACCACTGTTTTTTCTTGCCACAAGGAACCTACATGCCAAATATAAACGGTTCAAAAGTTATGACCAATGTTTTTCCTTTCAAGTAGGGAATCCAGATGTTTGGGCAAGACTAGCTTGTTTCGGCCTTTAAAGTTATCCAGCAAACAGACAAGCCAACAAACAGACAGGGCCAAAACAATATGTACCCGCTCTTGCTCTTGTGTGCATGCATGAGGACATAAAAATGTGGACATAATAAAATTGCAGTTGGAACAGCAAAAAGTGAAGACCCTGCAGATCAGAAACAGGCTGTTCTGAGTCTGCAATGTTGGCTAAGATTACTGTATACAGGTTTATATCAGAGTACCCTCTGTTTTGGGGCCGGACTTGGTAGCTCAGTCGGACATGCATCTGACTGTTGATCTGGAGGACGCGGGTTCGATACCTGCCGGGGTTGGCAACATTCTTTCGTGGAGATTGATAATGAAATCTTTTCTATGGTCATTCTCTCCCTTCCGCTGATACAAGAAGGGCAGTTGTCAGTTTCTGGCTAAAGAATGTACACTGTACTGGTTAACCGCTGATGTATAAGTCTGCCCAGGAAAAGTGTGGACAGGTAAACTGACCGGCTCATAAATGACCTAAATAGTGTTGACTGGACAGTTAAACTCCAATACAAACAAACAAAACCCTCTGTTTTGGTAGTGACTTCCTAAAATTGTGATAAAATTACAAAGGAATTGCATTTAAAAGTGAATGCATCATAATTCAAGGCAATTGTTATGCATAATATCATCAAATTCCATGCGAGGGCAGAAACCAATGTAAATTTCCTGTACCCTGAAAGAACACCTTTCAATAGAATTCAATTTCAATGGAAATTCACAAAAATTTAAATGAAATTTCAGTGAAATTTCAACAATTTTCTAGCATCAGTAAAATTTCAAGGATTTTAATCAAATTTAGTAATTCTTTTAAATTTTAGTACAGTTTTAGAAAATTTCAGTCTTTGCATGTAATTTGTTATTTCTTGAGTGAAATCTAGTTTTCATAGAATGTCTTTTCAACTAGAAAGTAATTTCATTCTATGACAAAGTATAAGAATGAATAGTTCAGGAAGTGCCACAATCAAAATTTGATGCCAACCCAATTATAAGAAAGGGACAAACAGGCAAGTTAATCAGCCCCTTTCTTTCCTACTAGGATTTATACAACAACAATAACTTGATGTTTAACATGCAATGTTGTTTTGATAATAAGTGACACTGAAAATTATGAGTTTTAAAATTAAAATGAAATCTCACCAAATTTCACTGAAATTTCACTGAAATTTTGGTGATGACGTCATTGATGATGACATCATTTCAATTGAATGATGGGAAAAACATGGCTGCCTTAGAATTGGAGGGATTTTCAAAGCAGTGCCAGAAAACTAATTGTCCGGTAATATCAGGATGACAAACATCACAGAACATTAGCTGATATAGTAAATACACTTCAGGACACAGTTTGAAAAGGTGCTGTTTGAATTGGGCAGAAATGATGGCAGACACAGGTTAGCAGGTCAGAATGCGGATTTTGAAGGTCAAAAGTTTCTGGTCATTCAATGTCTGTGTTAGATTAACAAACATGCTGAAATGCCTTAGAAAACACACGTTTGATAGAAAAAAGATAAATCAGACATTATTATATTTAATAAATTACTTTTTTTTTCTTCTTGTCCGAAAATTAATATGGTCATTCGAAATGGGTGGGGTACAGTGTGGCATGTAAACAGAGACTCTTGGCTGTTGTAATTGATATCATTATGTAACCATTTAGAGAAAAAAGTATTTGGGGGATGAATGAAGTTGTTCATTATATATATTTCTCATGCGAACTAATAGTAATTAAATTTATGTATATCAAAACATAAATCAAGTACCATCAAAGGGGAAACAATTTTGAAATCTCATTGATATATCTGTGAAATGCTATTGAATATTTCCTAAAATTTCATTAAAATTTCTGTGAAATACTAACACACTTTCAGGAAAATTTCTCTGAGATTTCAACAAAATTTAGAGGTATTTTGCCCATTTCTTTCAATGAGATCTCTGCATTATTTTATTGAAATACTAACAAATTTTCACTGAAATTTGGTAATATTTTGCCCGATTCTTTCACTGAGATTTCAGTGTTATTCGACTGAAATAGCAGTGAAATTTCACCGAAAATCGGTAATATTTTATTGAAATACTAACAAATTTTCACTGAAATTTCCATGAGATTTTACTGAAATTCAGTAATATTTTGCCCGATTCTTTCACTGAGATTTCAGTGTTATTTGACTGAAATAAAAGTGAAACTTCACTGAAAATCAGTATTATTTTATTGAAATACTAACAAATTTTCACAGAAATTTCTATGAGATTTTGCTGAAATTTGGTAATATTTTGCCTGATTCTTTCACTGAGATTTCAGTGTTAATTTACTGAAATAACAGTGAAATTTCACTGAAAATCTCAGTGTTATTTCAGTGTTATTTTGCCTGATTCTTTCACTGAAATTCCACAGTTATTTCCATGAAATAACGCTAAAATCTCAGTGAAATTCCATTGTCATTTTCACCAGGGAAAAGTGGGGTTTAAGGGGGTCAAAATTATATAGGTGTGTTTTCGTGATGTGGTGCTTTCTTCATACCTTCAAACGATTAATTTTCTGATGAAAATGTGATATTTTTCTTATTCATGCTTCAAACATAGATTGTGGGTGCTCGTTAGAACCGCCTCATTGAGGCAGTTCTACTGAGTATGCACAATCTATGTATGATCCTAAGTTTTGGGACAGATATGCCTAAGCAAACAGTGCAGTCTGATCAGGGTCTATACTTTTGGCCATTCTGTCTGCACTTTTTGGACTCCTTGCTGGATTGTGAAACAAATTTGTTCAAATTTAGGAGAATTACTATAAGTCCTCAAGGTGCCCAAATTTTTAGGATATTTACGGTAATATGGATATAACAAAGTGTCATTTAAACACAACATTTTGTATGATTCCAAACAACTGAGTATAGAGCAAACACTACAACCTATTTAAAACACTTCTGATAACATGGTTTTGGATATAACATATAACATGGTTTCATCTTGTTAACAAGTCTGAGCATAATGAACACCCCTGTAAACCCCACTTTTATAAAACACACTTGTGTTTACAGGGTATACATTGTTGCCTTTATTCAACTCATAGGTTGTGGCTACTCATTAGAACCACCTCAATGAGGCGGCTCTAATGAGCACCCACCACCTATGATTTGAGTATAAATAAGAAACATATCATAAACTCTCCTCAGAAAAATAACTGTTTTGAAGACCTAAATGTTATTCCGTACACAACCTATTTACTGCACAGTCATGCTTCTGTAAGCGCACACCCAAGAAACTGCACAAGCGCACACTTTACATTAATGTCCCCACGATTTCATATTGTCAATTTTGGTGCATTTTTGACCCAGACAATCATCATACAGTAAAATTCCTATATTCAGACCACCTTTGGGACTGTTCAAAAGTGGTCTTTAACAAAAAGACCACTTTTGAACAGTCCCAAAGGTGGTCCATGACCAGAGGACACTGTATGCAGAAAACAAAAAGGAAGCATAACTGCAACTTACTAAATAAGCTTTTTATAGCAGAATTAGTCTTAGAAAACAAGTCTAGCAATCTATACATTTTTGTTAGGATATAACAAGGTTCTTTGCTGCTTTGGACCCAAAAAAAACAGTGTTATAAAGAGATGGTGATGTATTTTTATGTGACCATCACGTGAACAAGTCCATGAATGATGATGATGATTTCGTGTTTAACGACGCGTCAACCAAGTCCATGAAATGAACACCACCTACACCCCACTTTATATAGAGAAAACTGGGGTTTATGGGGGTACACATTATTTTTCTTATTTCTGCTCCAAAAGAAAGGTTGTGGGTACTCGTTAGAACCGCCTCAATGAGGTGGTTCTAACGAGCACCCACAACCTATGTTTGCAGTATAAATAAGAAAAATATCATGGAATTTCATCAGAAAAGTAACCATTTTGAAGATGTAAATAATGCACTATGTCGCAGGGGTGTGTTATCGAAATGCATAAACCATATATTGAACAACAAACGGGCCTCCGTGGCCTAGTGGTTAAGAGTGCTGACTCTTGATCGTTAGGTCTCTCACTGAGCCTCGCTCGGGTCATATGTGAGACGCCAAGTTCTGCAACGGAAGGTCAGGTGGTTTTTCTCAGGGTACTCCGGTTTTCGCCTACCTCTGATTAACGATCGGCTCGATATGAGTGAGATAATCTTGAAAGGGCTGTAAAACCAAAACCAAAATTAATTGAACAACAAAATGCAATTTCAAAAAATGTTATTACCTAGCTTTGGGCTGCCATGGTTCCAGATGATTGTGACAGAATGAGTTAAACCCTTGACCTGCTGAATATTTAAATATGTCACACCCACAACTGATTATCAACCAATCAGATTACTTGATGCAAATTATTGCAACAAATTATGAAACTGAAAGGCAAACAATGAAGATCCTGATCAGATGGCTTCTTCAGAAGCCATCTGATCTGGATCTACATTGTTTGAAAGATATGACATATCTGGGCTCAGCAGGACAAGGGTTTTAACATGCATTGACATTTATTTAAATTTTTGATTGCCTGTTTCTGCTTTTTCAGTTGGATGATGCTGTACAGTCCTGGGACCCAGCAACAACAAAAATAGGTCAGTTCTATATTTCCTGCACATTTACTTTAAATGGGAATGAATACACCTTCAGGAGAGGCAATGCTTTCAAAGTTATTTTTGCATCACTTATTCACGGGTGGTAATCAGGGGAACTAGCTCAAAAATGAGTCAATGGAAATTTGTTCCCTCGACACATCCGGGAACTCTCGAGCTAGCTCCATCACCAAGAAACTCGTAAACAAAGGTAGGTCTCGAAGAGTTTTATCACCATTTTTTTTCTTTGTAAGCTAATTATAAAAAATCCGGCAATGCAGTTCCACATAGAAATGATTTAACTTTGTACTCCGCTAGAATTTGCCATGGAAATTTGCAGCGCTGGAGTATGAATGAAAGCAAACTTTTTATCACGGACCGGAAAAATTGTCAATTTATGTCATTCCGGAGATTTTGGCCGACGATTTTTCATTTTCTGTCAAAAGTACGCCCTTCACACCCAGAGAAACAACATCCCTGGTGAAATGAAACATGGAAAGTTTAAAATAAGCAAAAAAAATTTGGCAGTGATTACGTAACTTGCGACTTATGACGAAATTATTGTCCGAGCTAGTCTTCTCGACAAGGAGCTAGTTCACTCGACATAAAAAAAGAAAATGAAACGTTCATCAGATTTGATGTCTTTCTATGGTCCCACCCAGGTTATCCAACTGGTTTCTTTACCTCTGGCTAACAAAGGTAGGTCTCGAAGAGTTTTATCACCATTTTTTTCTTTGTAAGCTATTTATAAAAAAAATACGGCAATGCAGTTCCACATAGAAACGATTTAACTTTGTACTCCGCTAGAATTTTCCATGGAAATTTGCAGCGCTGGAGTATGAATGAAAGTTAACTTTTTATTACGGACCTGAAAAATTGTCAATTAATGTCATTACGGAGATTTTGGCCGACGATTTTTCATTTTCCGTCAAAAGTACGCCCTTCACACCCACAGAAACAACATCCCTGGTGAAATAAAACAGAGTCTTATCATAAGGAACAATGATATATATGGTTTAGGGGTTGCGAGCTGAATAATTTTCAAAATATTAGACATTTTGAGTTTTCCATACAAATGCCTATATGTCAATTTTACGTTTTATGTAATTTTACCCCAAGGCCCATCCAGGGGCAATTGTATCATGAACGGAAAGGTCTTTGGCTGAGTAAGTGTCATGCGAAATTTCAACTTTGTAGCATAACAGAAACGGGAATTATGGGCTCCAAGAGAAACGCGAACGTTAACTTTAACTGTGATTCGAACTCTTCCTATATACAGAGTGTACTGCAGTGCCCGATAGCCTTATATGCGCTATATGAGCATCCTTTTTTGGGGATGCCTCTGTGGCGCAGTGGTTAAGGACGTCGGCAACAGCAGTGCTAGGCGACGTCGCCGCATCTGTGCGTGGGTTCGAATCACAGTCAGAGCACGATTTAATTATCCCTGATTGTGTCTCCACTATGGTTGCAAAGACGAAAAGTCGCTTCCATTACTGAGAGATTTATCACAATCCCGGAAATAGCAAAATAAAATAGTTAACTTTAACGTTTGTTAGACTCTGGTTAGGACTCTTGGGCAATGGCATCTGACACTCGGACACGCTCAGGAGCATGGCCCTGGGACAATCGTATCATGAACAGAAAGGTCACCGTCTGAGTAAGCGTCATACCAATTTTCAACTTTGTAGCATAACATAAATGGTAGTTATGGGCTCCAAGAGAAATGCAGACGTAAACTTCGAAATTTGTTAGACTCTGTTTATGAACGTGACTTTCCATTGCAGAACTAGGACATCCATATATGACTCAAGAGAGGCTCGAACCACACCGGCAGGATCCCTAATCGACATAGATTCATGTTGTTAGGTGATTAATTGCTTAATAGATCACTGTCTGTCGGTCACAAGTGCAGAGATTACTCGCGGTACGCGGCCGTGATAACTCGCGCTACGCGCTCATGATCTATTCACTATAATGACTGACTTCCAGTCTGTGATATATTAAGCAACTAATAAGCACCATCTTATCTTTCAACAATTTAGTCGAAAACTGTGTTGAGCATTTGTGGGTATAGGGGAAACGATAGTTTGTTCGAGGCATCTGGGTCACATGACCAAGATGGTTACCACGCCCATATATGGTGAAACCATTAAAAATCTTCTCTAGAACCAGTGGGCTGATTTCAAGAAACTTGTAGTACCTAGGACTGCAGCACAACATAATTTGTATAAACGATGACTTTAGGTTTATCAAAAATAATCAGATCACCTGCGGGAACAATATGTGATTTCTGAGTGAAACAAAAATCATCAAAAAGATTACCGGTAGGAATCAAATACTTCATTTATTTAATCAAACCTTCACACGACACTGACATTTGTGTGCATATATATTTTCTCTCTTTTTCCATCCATCCTTCCATCCATATACCCACCAACCCATCCATCCATCCGTCCGTCTGTCTGTCCGTCTATATGTTCGTTCGTCCATCCGTCCTCCAGTGGACCAATCCATCCAAATACCCACTCATCCCTTTCTATTGTGCACCCTTCCATCCATCCATCAATCATTCAATCCATCCATCCATCCATCCATCCATCCATCCATCCATCCATCCAACATCCATTGATCCGCTCCAAATGGGAGGGGGCGAAGCAACTAGGTGGGCGAAATGACTAAGGGGGGGGGGGAGGGGCGAAAAGACCAGGCACTGTTGGCAAAACAACTAGGGGTGCAAAATGGGGGCGAAACGAACAGGGAGAAACGACAGGGGGACGCCTTTGGGGCATAGCATCTTGTTACCCAACTAGCCAGTGGTAAAGAAACCAGTTGGATAACCTGGGCGGGACCATAGAAAGACATCGAATCTGATGAATGTTTCCTTTTCTTTTTTATGTCGAGTGAACTAGCTCCTTGGCGAGAAGACTAGCTCGGACAGTAATTTCGTAATAAGTCGCAAGTTACGTAATCACGCCAAATTTTGTTTGCTTATTTCAAATTTTCCATGTTCCATTTCACCAGGGATGTTGTTTCTGTGGGTGTGAAGGGCGTACTTTTGACGGAAAATGAAAAATCGTCAGCCAAAATCTCCGTAATGACATAAATTGACAATTTTTCCGGTCCGTGATAAAAAGTTTGCTTTCATTCATACTCCAGCGCTGCAAATTTACATGGCAAACTCTAGCGGAGTACAAAGTTAAATCATTTCTATGTGGAACTGCATTGACGGATTTTTTTATAAATAGCTTACAAAGAAAAAAATGGTGATAAAACTCTTCGCGACCTACCTTTGTTTACGAGTTTCTTGGTGATGGAGCTAGCTCGAGAGCTCCCGGATTTGTCGAGGGAACAAATTTCCATTGACTCATTTTCGAGCTAGTTCCCCTGATTACCACCCGTGTTATTGATAGGGGTCTACTCTTCAAGGAAAGAATTTGCTCCTCAGGAGCAAATTCTTTCCTTGAAGAGTAGGCCCCTTTTCTGAAGAAGCACAGTTATTTTGCACAGAGTCACAGAGCTTGCCTACCAAATATGAACTGTGATGTTTATCTGTTTTTGTATAACTTCATTTGGTTTGTTTAGAGTTCAACAGCCCAGTCAATATAAATTCAGGTTATTGCAGGCTTTTGGGAGCATGCAGAATGAAAGCACTGATAGCACTGGTGGGCTGTGTGTGTGTTTGAATTTTTTGTCCCATCAACAGCTTAGATCATATGGAGATGGGACCTCAGTTTAAATACTCCTCCGAAAGTCTGGAGAAGCCCCAGACCGAACCAACGACCCCTGGTTTATGAGGTCAATAGCATAACCACTACACCATGGGCCTTCTACACTGGTTGGTTGATTGTCTCATAGTGTTAGTTGGAAAAATGGTCCTGAATGGAGAGTTTAAGCTTAAATTCCTGTACTTTTAGCAAACAGTGTAGACCCAGATCAGACACTGCATTCTGCAGTGTCTGATCTGGGTCTTCACTGTTTGCCAAGCTTATTACAGTCGAACTTTATTATTGCTCGAACACCTTAAAGCTAGGACCACGGAAATCTGTTCGAGATGGGGGTAGTTCGAGCCACTGAAGCGCACTGCCAGGAGGCATAAAAATTTTGGGACATCCTTTCAATGTTCTATAATAAAAATGCATGCTGTATGTACTCATAAGAATTGCCTCGGTGAGGCAATTCTAGAGAGTACAGCAAGATATAAATAGAAGATCTCCTTAATTATTCGCAGTATTTCTTATGAAGACGAATTCCCTAAGGACTCAAAAACATGTTCAAGTCAGCCATAGTAAAGGAGCCATCGGTGTTCGAGCCATCGAAGTTCTGCTGTATATGATTCCAGTCCAGTTTTAGTAGATAACCCTCTTACTCAACACTCAATCCCTCACAGCGAAGCCCCCGCCCATAGGGGCTTGAAGAAATATATGGGCTGCATGATGCTTCCACGCAGAGCTGAATCCGGCCCACACACTAATACTGGTAAACCGCTTAGAGGATCTAAGCCTGTCCAGGAACCGCGGAGCAAGGCGGACCGTCCATGCTAATAAACCCTATTGGTTTCATTGGGCCGCAGGGCTTGAGATGTCATTTCATCTCGATGTCGGGTAAAAATCCCACAAAATTGGAAGCAACGTCTCCAAAATGACCTTTACAGTGTTGACGGGGACGTTAAACCTAAAATCAAACAAACAAGATATTTTCTACAGATAACTGTTACCTGGATTTCCTAACAAAACAGTGACAGTCACATGGACATCAGAGCTGAAGTGCATTTGTGCTTAGTAACTTTGGGTCGATTGACATAAACATTTGATAAAAAAAAACTCCTTCCAATCAAAGAAATTTAAGTGGTATGATCCATCACGAAAACAAGCCTATATAATTTTGAACCCCTATAGTAAAACTGGGGTTTCCGGGGGTATACCTTAGTTTTCTTATTTCTGCTCTAAAATATAGATTGTGGGCGGTTCTAACGAGTGCCCACAATCTATATTTTGAGCAGAAATAAGAAAAATATCACAATTTTTCATCTTAAATTTTCTCTTTTTTTTTGGCGTTAAAGGTGGCAATGTATTTGTACAGGCGTGTTTTCGTAATGTGACTGATATTTGGAATAAATAAATTGTTGTGGTCAAAGTGTTGTACTGATGGTCAAAGGGTTGGGGGATGTTGTTTCTGTTTCTAACTGTCATTTGTTTTCCTATTTCTCGCTCTCGATTATCTCTTCTACTATCTCTTCTATCCCTTTCTCAGGGAGATGACACAAAATGATCCACAAGGGTTGATATGTCATTAAACCCCACTACAATCAATCAATCAATCAATCAGACAATCAATAAATGAAAACGTGCAGTTGTCAGTTTCTGGCAAAAGAATGCCCAATTTGTTCTGAAAAACAAGAAACAAAAATTTAGATTTCAGTCTGCCAGAGCATTGCATGTACTGGAAAACCCAAAGCGGGTACCTTGGCAAACAGTGCAGCGCCAGATCAGACGCCGCATGCTTTCTCGCAGAGCTGAAACTGACCTGCACACAAGTTCTAGTAAACTGTTTAGAGGATCTAAGCCTGTCCATGCTTATAAACCCTACTGGTTTCATTGGTCGACAGGGCTTGGGATGTCATTTCAACTCAATGTCGGGTAAAAGTCCCACAAAATTGGAAGCAACGTCGCCAAAATGACCTTTACAGTGTTTACTGGGATGTTAAACCTAAAATCAAACAAACAAAGGTATATTCTGTTAGCAAATAGTGCAGGCCCTGATCAGATGCCCCATTTTTCTGCGTCTGATCCAGGCCTGTGCTGTTTGCAAAGGTACACCTTTTGGGGTTTCCTGCAATGAAATGGGCTAAAGGGATAGCCAATAAATCGAATAATCTACTTTTCAATTATATCTTGTCAAAAGCTTGCAATCATTCCACTATTTCTGACATCGCTGACCTCCATTTTTACACGAACAAGGTCAGTAATTATTGGCTGACCCAGTTTAACCCATTGTATGCGGGAACCTCTAAAGGGGTACCTTGGCAAACAGTGCATGCCCAGATCAGACGCCGCAGAACGCAGCGTCTGATCAGGGCCTGCACTATTTGCTATCAGTATTTTCCATCAAAAATAGAATGAAAATGAAAAAAATAAGCCTGACAGCCCTCATATGACAAATGGACTTGTCCAACATACAGCACTGGAAGAGTGTATACTAGTGGGTTAAATTGTCCCGATTTAACAATTCGGCTATTATACAGGAAGTGATAATTAAATGATCAGAGTTTACAATTAAGTTTGACCAGAGGGGGAGTGAAATTTTATCTCCCCGATTGTCACCTGTAGAGGTTAACGGCTGTCTTGAGGGTGTAGGGAAGTAGGTCAGTGATGGGGCTTCTAATTAAAGCTGTTACGAGATGCAGTAAATTTGGCTATTAAGACCACCTAAATTTTAGGCTACATCTGCTTTTAAAAGCTTGTTAAGAAGGTTTCACTTATTCTTTCTTTGTGTTTACTACACCCAGTGTCTTCTCTGAATAAGAGACCACCTTTGGGACTGTTCAAAAGTGGTCTTAAAGACCACTTTTGAACAGTACCAAATGTGGTCTTAATATAGGAATTTTGCTGTATATTCTGCAGCTGAAGCCACATTTCCACTTTTTGGTTGGTTGTTTGTCAATTGACCCAGTTACTAAAACCGCAGGAGCTTCTCTGCTACTGTCCATGTGATAATCACTGACCAATAGCCTTGAATCATGTGCATTTTAGGCTAAAGGTTGAAAACTTACAACACAACCTCATTATAACACTCTTTATTATAACACAATTTTGGATATAACATGGTTTCTAGATGTGTCCTGTAAATGTATAGATTATATAGAAAAATGACCATAAATGGTCATTTTTGGATATATTTTTGTTTGGATATAACACGGTTGGTTACATAACACAGCTCCTACTTCGGACCCTATAAATAGTGTTATAAATAGGTTAATAGAAGCTTTGGAGAGGTCCAGTTACAGTGTGTAGGGTGTAAGATTTATTTTATTGGTTGTATCTTTCATCAATTTCCTTTCTTTAAGCAAACAGTGGAGACTCAATTAGGGGTCTTCAATGTTAGCCAATGTGCCATTGTTGGAACACTTGACATACATATATATGGGTAATGAAAATACTGTAAGGATCCTAAGTATTCGGACAGACAGGACTTAAAGCAGACAGACAGGACTAAGCAATCAGTGCAGACCCAGATCAGACTGCTCCTGAAGGAACAGTCCGATGTTTGCCATTCAGCACTTCTAGGACTCCCATGCTGGACCATAAAACAAATTTTAGGAGAATTACAGCAATTCCTCAGTGGGTCCGAATTTTTAGGATTTTTACGGTATAGGACTTACAAATATCAGAAAGTTGAATTGGTCGTTACAATATCATAGCCATGTGACATAGTCAAAATGGTTACTTTTCTGATAAAAATTTGTGATTTTTAGCTCCCCTGAACCGAAGGCTCCTGAGCCGAAGGCTCTGGGGGAGCTTATAGGATGGTAGGACTCTGTTGCCCGTCCGTCCATCCATTGTCCACCATTTTCAAATGTCTTCTTCTCTGAAACCACAGGGCCAATTTAAATTAAATTACATATGCAGCCTCCTGGCAATTGGGGAACGAAAGTTTGCAAGTATGGTCCAGGTCACATGAGCAAGATGGCCGCCATGCCCAAATATGGTAAAATCCTTAAAGAAATCTTCTTCTCCAGAACCACTGGGCCAATTGTCTTGAAACTTGGTATGTAGCATCGGGTGACTGTGTACTACAAAGTTCGCAAATATGATGACAAAAGGTTGACCTTGACCTATTTTCTGCCAAGGTCAAATTTGGTTCCTTAGGCTTTTCAATGGGAAAAGGGTAAAACAATGCACTTTTCGAAAAATATTGTGGTCTGTGATATGAAAATGGGTAAAAAATGAATGCCTGTGAATGCAAAGGGTCAAGGTTATTCATTGACCTTGGCCCAAGGTCACTTGTATTGCAGGTCTATTGACATATATGAATACATTTTCTCTAACACACTGGGCCAATTTCATTTAAATTTTATATGCAGCCTTAGGACACTAATAGTGAATAAAAATTTATTTGGATGGTCCAGGTCACATGACCAAGATGGCCACCATGCCCAAATATGGTAAAAACCTTGAAAAATCTTCTTCTCCAGAACCATTTGGTTGATTGTCTTGTAACTTGGTATGTAGCATCGGGTGACTGAGTACTACCAAGTTTATTAAAATGATGACCCTAGGTTGACCTTGACTTATTTTATGGCAAGGTCAATTTTGGCTCCTTTGGATTTTCAATTGGAAATAGGTAAATCAATACATTTTTCGAAAAAATATTGTTGTCTGTGATATGAGAATGGCTAAAAAAAAATGCCTGTGAATATTGAGGGTCAAGGTCATTCATTGACCTTGGCCAAAGGTCACTTGTATTGCAGGTCTATTGACATATTAGAATAAATTTTCTTTAACAGCACTGGGCCAATTTCATTTGAATTTTATATGCAGCCTTAGGACAATTGATTCGGATGGTCCAGGTCACATGACCCAAGATGGCTGCCATGCCCAAATATGGTATAAACCTTAAAAAATCTTCTCCAGAACCACAGGGCCGATTGTCTTGAAACTTGGTATGTAGTATTGGGTGACTGAGTACCACTAAGTTTGCAAAAATGATAACCCTAGGTTGACCTTGACCTATTTTATGCCAAGGCTTTCAGTGGGAAATAGGTTAATCAATGCATTTTTCGAAAAATATTGAGGTCTGATATGAGGATGTGTAAAAAATGAATGCCTGTGAATGCTAACCGTTCAAGGGTCAAGGTCATTCATTGACCTTGGCCCAAGGTCACTTGTATTGCATGTCTATTTACATATGAGAATACATTTTCTCTAACACCACTGGGCCAATTTCGTTAAAATTTTATATGCAGCCTTAGGACACTAAGTGAACAAAAATTATTCTGTTGGTCCAGGTCACATGACCAAGATGGCAGCCACCCCCATATAAGGTAAAAAAAACACCTTCAAATATCTTCTTCTCTGGAAACAATGAGCCTTGGTATGTAGGATTGGGGACTCAAGCCAGTCATTAATTAATATGAGCTTGGTCACATGACCACTATGGCTGCCATGCCCATAAGGTAAAAAAACTTCAAATATCTTCTTCTCTGGAACCAAATAGCCTTGGTATGTAGGATTGGGGACTCGAGTGAGCCAGTCATAGTTTGTTCAAATGATGGCCCCTGGATGACCTTGACCTATTTTATGCCAGGGTCAAATTTGGTCTTGTAGACTTTTTGTATAAGGAAAAGTCAAAACCATGTATTTTTCAGAAACTATAGCAGATTGGTAGATGCAGTTAGCTAAAGGAGTAAATTAAACTACATGTGTATTCAAGGTCAAGTTTGTTCTTTGAACTTGGCCAAAGGTCATTGAGATATGAAAATTTAAACTTACTTTCCACAGGAACAACTGGGCCATTTGTAACCAGATTTCATCTGAAAGCTTTTAGAAAAAAGTAAATGAAAATTAATTAATATGAGTTTGGTCACATGACCAATATGGCCACCATGCCCAGCAGTGTTGTACCAGTGTAGATGAAATGTCATGACCTCAGAGTCTTCAAAGGATTATTGGTTTTGCCAGTTGTACACACTTTTGTTCCGGCCTCGGTAGCTCAGTCAGATGCGTGTCTGACTGATGATCAGGAGGACGTGGGTGGTCGGCAATATTCTTTTGTGGAGATTGATCATGAAATATTTTCTACGGTCATTCTATCCCTTCCGCTGATTCAAGAAGGGCAGTTGTCAGTTTCTGGCGAAAGAATATGCACTGTACTGGTTAACAGCTTACGTATAAGCCTGCCCAGGAAAAGTGTGGATAGGTAAACTGACTGGCTCAAAAATGACCTAAATAGTGTTGACTGGGCCGTTAAACTCCAATACAAACAAACAAACACACTTTAGTAATATTGCCTGTTAACATGCTATTGTGGGCCTGCTGGACTGCAGTAAGCTCATGTCTCTATTCCTGCGGCAGAATCCTATAATGGTTTCTGCTGTGGATCTTGTCTACTTTCGAATCCCTTGCTGAAAGAGAAATGGAAGAATTATTAATACTATCCCTATATGGTTAATCAGATGTGTCCATCAAATGCAATAAATATGATCTTATCCAACTGATATATCAGTTGTTAATGGGTCATGGATGGGTAACACTTTATGGAGCATTTTATCATGACCATCAACATAATTTAGCAATATTGAACAATCTTGTCATGGTGAGGTCAACCATCATATATTACCATCAAGTAGTTATGTTACACAGAGGGTGGAGTTTTGACAATTTTAGACCAGCACCTATTTTCAGGAATTGGAAAACCAAAAATGTGGCACAGTCAAACAATGCAGGCTCAGATCAGATGTCACAGAATGTGGCATCTGATCAGAGCCTTTACTGTTTACAGAAAGCTCCACATTTTCACAGTGTTGATTGACTGTGCCATTGAACTCCACACAAGCGAGTCGGGCCAGTCAGCGAGTCTGCCATTTTCTAAATAAATTTAAAAAAAATAAAAATACATGACAACCTTTTTATATAACACTATTAATGGGATCCAAAGCAGAAACCATGTTTGTTATAAACAACCATGTTATAGCCAAACAAATCTGTTTAGATTATATACAAAAATGACCATTTATGTCATTTTTCTATATAATATAATTATACATTTTTATGATTCATCTTGATAGAGTGTTATAACAAACAGTGTTATTTGTTTATATTTGCGTTTAACACCCCAGTCAACACTGTTTAGGTCATTTTTGAGCTGTTTAGCTTACCTATCCACACTTTTCCTGGGCAAGCTTATACGTAAGCAGTTAACCAGTACAGTGCACATTCTTTGGCCAGAAACTGACAACTGCCCTTTTTCAATCAGCGGGAGAGAATGACCGTAGAAAAAATCTCCATGAAAGAATGTTGCCGACCAGGGCAGGTATCGAACTCGCGTCCTCCTGATCACTAATCAGACATGTATCCAACTGAGCTACCGAGGCCGGCGAACAGTGTTATATGGAAGTTGTGGTGTGGAGACATGCTTTGCCCTGGATTTCTATTCACTGCTTAAAACTTATCATGCTGAATAAATTAATTCAGACACACCCGTTTTTGATCATCAACCAATCCAGTCACTTGATATAATATATTTGTTCAATTCAGGAACTGATGACAGTGTAGATCCTGATCAGATAGCTTCTTTATGCAGGCGTCACACTATCCCGAAAATGACACCAGATGGCCATACGAATATGGAATTTTGAATTTTGCGCGAAGATTTCTCCGAACATGGTCAACAGCCAATCTCTAGCCGAAGCAAGTACGATGCATACAGAGGGTCACACGATTGCATCTGAACCACATACGAAGGCAACACGAAGATGTGGTTTTTTATTACGAAGTTTACCCGCAGGCCAAACGAAGGCAACACGACGGCTTCACGACGTCGTATTGAGAGTACGATGCGTTCGAACTAGGTCCCGAAGACGACACGTGACCTCCCGATGTTATAAAACCTTCGGCAGAACGTTTGAAATTCATTTGATGATCGGAGAGTACACAGTACATTTCAACTCTCTTAAATTTGATTCAACTTAAAACCAATTTAAAATGCCACCCAAAGAGAAGACCACTTTTTCAGAGAGACTTGGTTTATAGGACAATAAGATCTGCTCATCTTGTTCTCTAAGGTGCATCAAAAGAAGCAATGCTGCTGCCTTCTTCTTCCTGGTTGTCTCATCATCAAAGTATGCTATTCAGCAGGAACGGAATTGTGAATAATTATGACTGAAGCTTTGGGAGTTACACAAACCTATGCTCTGCAGAGTTGCTCATCAGGAATGACTGAGGAAGATGCTCTGGGGTTGGCCTTTTATATGTCTACGTTACCATACACATTGATATCGCTTGAGATACTCAAATTCAGCTGTCTTCGTCGACACCGTGGTCCAATCTCAATGTCATCGTACTATAATACGATGGCTACACGACGTCATTGCGAGGTCGTATTGCCTTCCTAAGACAATCGGACGACTTCTTGTTTCCCTCGTATTATCTTCGTGAGGCGTAAAATGCCCGAGAGCACCGATGATCACATGAAGAAAAGACGAAGATGACACGATTTGACAAGATGCCCCCACGATGGCCTTACGAATGGCAAGATGGACAAACAAATTCAACACGAAAATGAACCTTCGCAAGGCCTTCCGGCAATTTTTTGGCATGCCAAAGATTTTGCTGCCGCTCACGAAGTTGCTGCCGGAGCCTCAGAAAATCCACCGATGATCATACGATGGCTTAAGATGTCCTCATGAATGGCCCGATGTTTTCACGATCAGAGCCGAATTAGAACATTTCCTTTATCGTGTTTCCATCTGGTGTCAATTTCGGGACAGTGTGACGCCTGCATTAGAAATGCTCTGTTTGCAAAGGTTGGGGTTGTCATGTTCAGTGGAATAAGGGTTAATCCATTTCTCGGTAGGCTAATACCATCATTACGGGCCTCCTTGGCCTGGTGGATAAGAGCGCTGACTCTTAATCATTAGGTTTCTCACCGCTGTGGTTCGAGCCAGGCTCGGGTCACATGTGAGATGTCAAGTTCTGCAACAGAAGGTCAGGTGGGTTTTTTTTTCCTGGTACTGTGGTTTTCGCCCAACTCTGAGTAGCGATCTGCCCAAAGGGCCGGACCCCCCCCCCCCCCCCCACCCCACCAAAAAAAAAAAAAAAAATTACCATCAACCACCAATATTGTTACCTACTTACCTAACAGTGTACATGTCCATTGGGCAGTTGACCAAAGCAGTGGACAGTAAAAAGATTGGCAGGTAGTCACACTTGAACAATTGTCATTCATTCTCAATTGATTTGTGTTTTCTTTAGGTTTTATAGGAAATCAAACAGGTTCAGTAGATATTATAATGCCATCAAATACTATAGTATTTGCAAGTACTTTCTTTTGTAATCTGGTTTCTATATTGAGTGTTTTATTTTGATTTGGATATAAACACCCTCTGAATGGAATAAGTAACAAAGTGTGGAGTGATAGGCAAACTGGGAAGATTTAGGATTTATATAATCTATCTATTCTTTCTGTGTAAGTTGCTGCTTCTTTTGCGTTTTATTTTTTTTTTTCAGATGGGCATTACGAAAACATGCCTATACAAATACATTGCAAATTTTACCGCTGAAAAAAAAAGAAAGAAAAAACGAACATTTAAGGTCACTTAGGTGAAAAACGTGAGATTTTTCTTATTCATTACGATAACACAGCCAAGGGACATAGTGCATTTTTCACATCTCCTAAA
Source organism: Lucinisca nassula (assembly GCA_963580285.1). NCBI lineage: Eukaryota > Metazoa > Mollusca > Bivalvia > Lucinida > Lucinidae > Lucinisca > Lucinisca nassula. The sequence continues at coordinate 137,972,059 of OY757013.1, forward strand.
TGACTATTGTTCTAATGAATATCCTTGATATTTTTCCTATAAATACTGCAAACATAGATTGTGAGTGCTCGTTAGAACCGCCTCACTGAGGCGGTTCTAACAAGTACCCACAACCTATGTCTTGGAGCAAAAACAAGAAAACTAATGTATACCCTCATAAACCCCAGTTTTCTCTACATAAACTGGGGTTTAAGGGGCTGCTCATTTCACAGACTTGTTCATGTGATGTCTGCTCAAAATATAGATTGCGTTTACATGTTAGAACTGCCTCAATGAGGTGGTTCTAACGAGTACCCACAACCTATATTTTAGAGCAGAAGTTTACCCCTGTATTAGTTGTATAAAAGTGGGGTTAAAGGGGAGGTATATTGTCATGATGCCCGGTTCTTTGCAATTTATCCCATCATTCCCATGTTTGACCGGATATTTTCGAACTGGGTGATAATGGTGACATGTGCTGTCTGAGAAAGATTGACAGGAGTGAGCAGTTTAAATATTCAAATAAGCACCAATCAAGTATGTTTCCTAGCAAATATAATAAAATGTGATTATATCTTTGAATACCCAATTTTTGCTTATACAAAAGGTACCCGTAAAGTGGATGGTCCCCGGATTGTGCTGCATGGTGCTTAGGGACGGTTATTTGTTGATTTAAGGTTTAACCTCCCCATCAACACTGTAAAGGTCATTTTGGAGACATTGCTTCCAGTTTTGTGTGACTTGCACCCGACATTGAGATGAAATGACATCTCAAGCCCTTCCACCCAATAAAACCAAAAGGGTTTATATGCATGGACGGTCCGACTCGCACCACTTTGCCTGGGCAGGCTTAGATCATCTAAGCGGTTTACCAGTACTCGTGTGAGAGACGGTTTCATCTCTGCATGGAAGCATCATGCAGCCAATCTATTTCTTCAAGCCCTGATGGGTGGGGGCCGGCTTAAGGACGTTGTACAAAACATTAGAGTCAAAAACATGAAAAACATGGTTTGAGTCGGCAAACCATTAGTAAAGCCGTAAAAACAACACAGATTATACGCCTTTGATCCATATTGTTAAAATATGTAAAATACAACACCAGTCATTGCGAATGTGTTTCACTCTTGAATGTGCCCATTGAAAACATGCAATATATTGGAATGGCCAATATAATTATCCTTCAGTCAAGCACTGAACAGACAACAAATCGTCAAACCACACCATAAAGGCAGGACTAAAGGAAATAGAAAATTTCTCACAAGCTTGAAATTGCAGATTACAGCTATGCTCATATAATATATGGGCTTTTGTTTGTTTGTATTGGAGTTTAATGACCCAGTCAACACATTTTAGGTCATTTTTGAGCCGGTCAGTTTACCTATCCACACCTTTCCTGTGCAGGCTTATATGTAAGCGGTTAACCAGTACAGTGCACATTCTTCACCAGAAACTGACAACTGCCCTTCTTGAATCAGCGGAAGGGAGAGAATGACCGTAGAAAAGATTTCATGATTAGTCTCCACGAAAGAACGTTGCCGACTCCGGCAGGTATCGAACCCGCATCCTTCTGATCACCAGTCAGACGTGCATCAGACTGAGCTACCGGGGTAGGCAATATAACTTATGGGCATGAAACCTTTGTGAGAAGTTGGCGGAGCTTGTCTTCTACAACTTATGCGCTGGATGTGTTGATCAGAAATCAAAAATAAAGAAGGTATCGCAAAAACAGAGGCAAAAAAAGACAAAAATCTTCTTTAGTTTAGTCTAGAGTTTATTGTAACAAACTTTATTTAGACTTTTTAGGATTTCCAGAAAGTGCCATTTAATTCCTTTATTTGGGATTATTTAGAATTAAATGAAATGTTAAATGGCATATGAGACTTAATAGTGTTTATTGGCACTTAGGGTTCTATTTAATTCCAATTAGTAACTAAAATGTAAAACGATTAAATCTTAAATAATCCCAATCTGTTTGAAAATGAAAGATCCAAATAATACCATAAAAATACAATATTCAAGGCCTTAACGTTCCAAAGCGGCCCCCGCCCATCGGTGCTTGAAGAAATAGATGGGCTGCATGATGCTTCCATCATGCAAAGCTGAATCCGACTGCACATGAGTACTGGTAAACTGCTTAGAGGATCAAAGCCTGCCCAGGCAAAGCGATGCGAGTCTGCCAGTCCATTCCTATAAACCCTATTGGTTTTATTTGGCGGCAGGGCTCGAGATGTCATTTCATCTCAGTGATGGGTAAAAGTCCCACAAAAATGGAAGCAACGTCTCCAAAATGACCTATACAGCGTTGACAGGGATGTTAAACCTCAAATCAAACAAACAAAAATTAACGTTCCAAACAGTTACAAATATTTCCATATATAACTAGTAATTGGAACAAAGAAACAGAAAATACCATTTACTTTAACATTGCGGACTAAATTAAGTTCCAAAAAATCCCAGTAAAGTTGATATAAAGTACCACCATATACCATTAACCACAAAAGTAAGAAAATCCAAATAATACCAGTTGTGCATTAACCCATTCCATCATGGGGACTTTGTGAATTTTGCTGATTCTTACAGTGTTGAGCCTGACAGCAACTTCACACAGCCATTGTGTCTGTTCCATATCTCCTTTACCCCTGGTAGGATTTTCATTAAACTTTGGATAAATAGCCCCCTCAGTGAGCTGATGTGCAGAACCCATAAATAACCATTCCTTTTCAAGGTCAAGGTCACAGGTGACGGTTACAAGTTTGGAACTTTGAATTTTCTGTCCGTCCACGTCTCCTTTTCCCCTGGAATGATTTTTATTAATTTTTGGTGAAATATCCCCCTCAGTGAGCTGATGTGCAGAACCCATAAATAAACCATGCCAACTCAAGGTCAAGGTTAAAGGTGAAGGTCACAAGGTTGAACCTTGATATTAAAGTTTGGCGAGGGATTTGGCTTTCCCTCAGACTGCTTTCTTGTTTCCCTTGGAAGTTGATCTAGTTGATCTGCCTTGATTGCAAACCCATGCGTAATGTGCAAGATGAGCTTAATGTTGATTAGGCATTGAAATCGTGTTAAAAATGCTGTTTTAACTTTCAATAAATAGTGACTCCTTGCAGGGAGCTGTTCTCTTTTGTACGACAAACCAGTTTTAAGCTAGTGTCAATGGAAAAAGCTAAAAGATGGTTGCTTAAGACAGGTCTTTATTTAATACATATTGATTCATTTCTGCTTAAAAACATGGACTTCCAAAACAGCTGTTTGCTAGAGGTGGGTTTTAGGAGAGGTGGTCCAATGTTACGTTAAACCCCTGTCACACCAGGGCTGCGTTCTCACGGCGTCCGAGAAAAATGCAGAACGCCGAGGTGCGCGCAGTACGATCGCAAACATCGCTGTAGCAACGCAGTGGCGTCGCCAGTAGACGCGTTTGGATCGCATAGAACGCCAAGTGACGGCCTGCATTTTGAGCATGCTCAAAACAAACGCCGTCGCTCGGCGTTCTGATCAGAGGGCAGTGAGGTCGCTGTAAGGTTGCAATAGCAGCGCAGTAAGGTTTCCTAAAACGCTACAGGAGCTCGGCAGGGGCGCACCAAGGTCTCCTACAACGCCATATAAGCTCCGCTTGTATAATTGATTAACTGGTTGATTGATTTGATATTTAACTCCCAGTCAACACTGTATAGGTCATTTTTGAGACGTTGCTTCCAATTTTGTGGGACTTTTACCCGACATTGAGATGAAATGACATCTCAAGCCCTGTCGCCCAATGAAACCAATAGAGTATGTATAAGCATGTTTACACCAATAGAGTTTACACGTATCTCGCACCGCTTTGCCTGGGCAGGCTTAGATCCTCTAAGCGGTTTACCAGTTTCGTGTGAGGTCGGTTTCAGCTCTGCGTGGAAGCATCATGCAGCCCATCTATTTCTTCCAGTCCCGATGGGAGGGGGCCGCCCGCTTGTATAAACAGTGGCTAGAGTAGAGTTTGATTGTGTACTGTTCCGCAAAACCTACGTCTGAGGTGACTCATTCCGGGTAAGGTAATGGCGGTTGGCTATGCTCCTGCTTGCAGTGATTGCGATGGACTTGCTTCCGACGGCACAGGAGTACTGGTAAACCGCTTAGGGGATCTAAGCTTGCCCAGGCAAAGGGGCGCGAGTTGGACCATCCGTGCTTATTAACCCTATTAGTTTCATTGGGTGACAGAGATTTAGATGTCATTTCATCTCAATGTCAGGTAAAAGTCCACAATATTAGAAGCAACGTCTCCAAAATGACCTATAATGTGTTGATGGGACGTTAAACCTCAAATCAAACAAAACTGTTTGACTGATGAAGATGTCTGTTTACACTTTGAGAACGTCTTCAACATGTGAGCGCCGTAAAAGCGCAGTGCACGCATTGAGAGCGCCGTAAAAGCGCAGTGCACGCATTGTGAGCGCCGTAAAAGCGCAGTGAGAGCGCATACAATCACCATCAAGAACGCCGCAGGATCGCGATAGATCGCCATGTAAGCTCCGTAGCAACGTCTTGGTCGCTGTAGGGACGCCATGACAGGTCTATGTTCACAAAAATATCCCATATTTCTTGCGATCTCGCGGCGTTCTGAAAAATTAAACAACGCTGTCCCATCGCAGTGAAAACGCAGCATAGTGTGACAGGGGCTTTAGCAGTTACTGTAAAAATCACAAAACATTCAGACACCTGGAGGAATTTTAACAAAATTTTTGATTTGTTTCACGATCCCGCAAGGAGTCCAAAACATGCAGATGCAATGACGAACAGTTTAGACCCTGATCAGACTTCTCTTTCAGGAGCAGTCTGATCTGGATCTGTACTGTTTGCTTAAGCCTGTTTGTCCCAAAACTTAGGATCATTATGGTAGCTTAGACTTTCAAATGTGCTGTTAACTATATACATGAGTCACAGCTTACCGTATTTACCCTAAATATTTGGACACCTTAACTACATACCTTATCATACTTGTTCTAAAATATGAACAAGTTCAATTTACTGCAGGCCCCCACCCAACGGGGCTTGAAGAAATAGTTGGGCTGCATGATGCTTCCATGCAGAGCTGAAACTGACCGTACAAGAGTACTGGTAAACCGCTTGAGAGGATCTAAACCTTCCTAGGCAAAGCGGTGCAAGTTGGCCTGCCCATGCTTATTAACCCTATTGCTTTCATAAGGCGACAGGGCTTTAGATGACATTTCATCTCAATGTCACAAAATTGGATGCGTTACGTCTCCAAAATGACCTATACAGTGTTGACAGTGACATTAAACCTCAAATCAAACAAACAAATCAATTTACTGCCTGCTGTTGTGTCTAAATTAGCTAGATGAGTGGTCAACACTGTAGACCCTGATGAGATGCCGCATAGTGTGGCATTCTAAAGAGTGGGCCTGTATGTTAAAATAAATATGATAAATACTGTATTCAACATATTCCTTGTAATTGTTAGATATTTCATTTTAAAAATAAAAACAAACACTAGAAATCAGTTCAATCTATTATTGGTGCACAGTTTGAAATAGTGTCTGGTACTAGATATGCTCCTTATGCTAACTTTTGACTTATTTGGTTCTTTAACTACCACGTCTAAATTCGGTACAAGGAGCATTGCATAATTAGTTAAAAAATAGAAGTGAAGGCAATGATCAGGAATCGATATAATTAACCCACAGCTCCCATCAGAGACACCAAAGGGAAAAAAAGGCAAACACGAAATAAAATAACTTAGACCCAAATGGAAACATCAATAGCGGAAAGCCAAAAGGACAGTTACTTTCCCACAAAATGGCCAATTAATTGGCTGTCCAAAACAAAAAATATAAGTGATACACACACTCAAAGACAAACCATAACAAAAATAAACCACTCATTAATGTCATTACAAAAACACGCCTATACAAATACATTGTGAGTGTTTGAGTTTTACGTCCCACCAACAGCTAAGGTCATACGGAGACGGGACCTCGGTTTAAAGACTCATCCGAAAGTCTGGAGAAGCCCGGGATCGATCCTGCGACCCCTGGTTTACAAGGCGAGTAGCGTAACCACTACACCACGGAGGCTTCTTAAATACATTGTAGTCTTTATCTCCGAAAATATAGATTGTGGGTACTCGCTAGAACCGCCTCTTCGAGGCGGTTCTGACGAGTACCCATAATCTATATTTTAGAGCAGAAATAAGAAAAATACGCTTACCTCTGTAAACCCCAGTTTTAATATATAAAAGTGGGTTCAAGGGGGTCAAAATAATATAGGTGTGTTTTCATGATGGTAGTCAAAGCTATGTGTCCCGCTTTGTCCAAAAGTAATACATGTAATTTATTAGTATAGTACAATATTTAGCAGTTTCTCTCCATTGGAACAGGCTGTAAAATCTTGTGCTCTTCACCTTGTTCAGAAAACATTGGTGTGTATTAATTAGCTTCAGAAAACTGTGATGTGCGTTTATTTACTTCAGAAAACTTTGGTGTACATTTATTAGCTTCAGTATTAGCATTTGTGTGCAATGTTTATTAGCTTCAAAAACATTGGTGTGCATTTATTAGCTTCAGAAAAGATTGGTGTGCTTTTATTAGCTTCAGAAAGCATTGGTGTGCATTTATTAGCTTAATTTAGAAAGCATTGGTTTGCATTTATTAGTTTCAGAAGACATTGGTGTGCATTTATTAGCTTCAGAAAATATTGATGTGCCTTTATTAGCTTCTGAAAGCATTGGTATGCATTTGTTAGCTTCAGTAAGCATTGGTGTGCATTTATTAGCTTAATTTAGAAAACATTGGTGTGCATTAATAAGTTTCATAAGACATTTGTGTACATTTATTACCATCAGAAAACATTGGTGTGCATCTATTAGCTTCAGAAAACATTGATGTGCATTTATTAGCTTCAGAAAGCATTGGTGTGCATTTATTAGCTTCAGAAATCATTGGTGTGCATTTATTTAGCTTCAGAAAACATTGATATAGATTTATAACTTCAGAAAACATTGCCGTGCATTTAACTAGCTTTAGAAAACATTTGTATGCATTAGTCTAGCTTCATAAACATTGGTGTGCATTTATCTAAATTCAGAAAACATTGGTGTGCATTTATCTAGCTTCAGAAAACATTGGTGGGCGAGCATTTATAACTTCAGAAACATAGTGTGCATTTTTAGCTTCAGTAAACATTATCTAGCTTCAGAAAACATTGGTGGGCGAGCATTTATAACTTCAGAAAACATAGTGTGCAGTTGTAGCTTCAGAAATCATTGGTGTGCATTTATTTAGCTTCAGAAAACATAGTGTTCATTTATTAGGGCCCCGCACTGAAAGTGTGGGTGCCCTATAGTAATCACTCTGTCCGTCCGTCTGTCTGTCTGTCCGTCCGTCTGTCCGTCCACAAATTTTTTTATCCTCCATAACTTTTTATTATTCCTGGATGGATTTAAATATTACTTGGCATCACTCTGTCCGTCCGTCTGTCTGTCTGTCCGTCTGTCCGTCTGTCCGTCCACAAATTTTTTTATCCTCCATAACTTTCTTATTCCTGGATGGATTTAAATATTACTTGGCAGAAATGTTTACCATAATGTGATAGAGTGTTGCGCGCAAGACTCAGGTCCGTACCTCAAAGGTCAAGGTCATACTTAGAGGTTAAAGGTCAAAAAAGGGTCTTTCCTGTGTCCAATTAATAACTTTGTTATTATTCCTGGATGGATTTAAATATTACTTGGCAGAAATGTTAACCATAATGTGACGAAGTGTCACACGCAAGACCCACAGCCGTACCTCAAAGGTCAAGTACATACTTAGAGATAAAAGGTCAAAAAAGCGTCTTTTTTATTGTGTCCAATCTATAACTTTCTTATACCTGGATGGATTTAAATATTACTTAGCAGAAATATTAACCATAATGTGACAGTGTGTCACGCGCAAGACCCAGGTCCGTACCTCAAAGGTCAAGGTCATATTTAGAGGTGAAAGGAAAAAAAAACGTCTTTTTTAACATCAACATTTTCCTACTCCTCTGATAGCGCTGCCGGGGCCCTAGTCAGTTTCACTGACAGCTCTAGTTAGCATCAGAAAACATTGTCTAGCTTCAGAAAACATTGGTGTGCATTTAAAACTTCAGAAAACATGGTGTGCATTTAAAACTTCAGGAAACATGGTGTGCATTTAAAACTTCAGAAAACATGGTGTGCATTTTTTGCTTCAGAAAACTTTGGTGTGCATTTATCTAGCTTCAGAAAACATTTGTGTGTATTTATCTAGCTTCAGAAAATTTTGGTTTGCATTTATTAGCTTCAGAAAACATTGTTTTGTATTTATCTAGCATCTGAAATATATTAATTTCAGAAAACATTGATGTGCACTTATTAGCTTCAGAAAACATTGGTGTGCATTTATTAGAACAGGTTTGTTAATTATATACTAAATATGGTAGCCATAAAATACATAATGGCTTGAGCTCTATCTATAATTGTGAGTATTCGCAAATTAAAAAAACTCATATGTCTTCCTTAAAACCTGAATTTTAGTTTCTTTTGACATTAATGGCATGTGATAGATTCTATTTATCATTTCTTAGCCTTTAATCACATCTTTTTTCGTCTTACATTCAGAAAAAAATGATAGCAATCTTGTGACATTCAAAGTAAAAGATTCGTAGTGACGTATAGGAACAATTAATGTCTACAAAAAAATATACTTAACACCAAAAGTTGTCACATTAACATTAGTCCCTAAGATTTCTACCCAGGACAGCAAGCCTTGGTAACTCAGTCGGATACATGTCTTGACTGGTGATCTGAAGGTTGCGGGTTCAATACCTGTCTGGTCGGCAACATTTTTTCATGGCCATTAATCATGGTTTTTTCTGTGGTCATTCTTGGGTCCTGCTGATTAAATTAATCTAGCCACCCCGTCTTTGATTTTCAGCTAATCAGATTACTTGATATTCATTATAATTTATTCCTACAAATTCACAGACTAAATGTTAAACAGTGCAGATACTGATCACATGGCTTCTTCACAAGCCATCTGGGGCCAGTTGTTCAAAGCATCGTTAGCTTAATGAGCTTGTTAGTGGTCATATTGTTAAGTGTTCTAGCATGTACAATATCTAAAATTTTGGTATTTTTGCTGAAAGCATATTTGCCATAATAATTGATCAAAGTTTTACGGATACGTTAACTAAAAACGTTGTTAGTTTTGAACAACTGGCCCCTGATCTGTATCTACACTGTTTTGCAAAGCATAGCCCATATTTTGGTTCAGCAGGACAGGGGTTAAGCGATTTGTGTCATCATGTATCAGGACATATTTTTTCAAGGTGTGTCTCTCTCAGATATAATTCTTGTGACAGGGCTGTTTTGGGTTGGATCTTTTACATAAGTAGGCCTAAGTACAGGGAACAATTTTGTCTGTCAAAAGCTATTTATCGGCAATATGTAAGTCTACTCTCTCCTTTTTACCTCTTTGTACCCACCCTTGTCAAAAATCATCATAAAGATACCATAAGATCCCCTAAAATTCATGCAAACATTAAATGGGGTCGATTGTCATGATGATATACGTATGTTGGAGAGCGGGCATTCCTTTCCGGAGCATAATAGTTACTCCGCAACTATTTGTCATTTTTCAATGATACTTAGTAGGATTATAGAACAGGTCAGTATGGGGTGTCACGTGAAAGAATGACAACTCTGCTTGTCTTCTTTTACAAATCATCTCCCCTGATCCCTATTTTTTACTTCATTTTTGTTTCTGGAGCATAACTCTGCAACCGTTGATAATAATTCAATGATACTTGATAGGATTATAGAACAGTTCAGTGCTGAGTGTTGCGTGCAAGAACAACAACTCTGCATGTTTTCCTTTTCGAAATACCTCTCCTGATCAGTATTATTATATGCCCGTTTGAAAAACAGTCGTATTATGTTATGCCCCGGCGTCCGTCTGTCCGTCCGTCCATCTGCCCATTTGTCCGTCCGTCTGTAAACTTTTCGTTTCCGGATAACTTCTCCTACAGTTTACCTCCAATCAAGCCGAAACTTCACACATAGTTAGACCATGATGTGGGGCAGCACATATTGTTTTGAGGTTAGAGTGTACTAAACATTTATAGAGTTATGCCCCTTTGAAATTTTTTGTAAACTTTTTGTTTCCGGATAAATCCTCCTACAGTTTACATCCGATCAAGCTGAAACTTCATACATAGTTAGACCACAATGTGGGGCAGGGCATATTGTTTCGAAGTTATGGTCCACTTAAAATTTATAGAGTTATGCCCCTTTGAAATTTTTTGTAAACTTTTTGTTTTCAGATAACTCCTCCTACAGTTTACATCCGTTCAAGCTGAAACTTCGTACATAGTTAGACCACAATGTGGGGCAGGGCATATTGTTTCGAAGTTATGGTCCACTTAAAATTTATAGAGTTATGCCCCTTTGAAATTTTTTGTAAACTTTTTGTTTTCAGATAACTCCTCCTACAGTTTACATCCGTTCAAGCTGAAACTTCGTACATAGTTAGACCATGATGTGGGGCAGTGCATATTGTTTAGAGGATATGGTCCACCAAATAATAATAGAGTTATGCCCCCTTTGAAATTTTTTTTGTAAACTTATTGTTTCTGGATGACTTTTCTTACAGTTTGCATCCAATTTAGCTGAAACTTCATATATAATCAGACCATGATGTGGGGCAGCGCATATTGTTTCGAGCGTATGGTCCACCAATAATAATAGTTATGCTCCTTTGAAAAATTCTGTTAACATTTTGTTTCCGGATAAATCCTCCCACATTTTAGATCCGATGATGTTGAAACTTTACATACAGTAAGACCTTGATATGAAACAGTGCATTTTATTTTGAGGTTACAGTCTGCCAAATATTACCAGAGTTATACCCCTTTCACAGATTTTTCTAAACATTCCGTTTCTGGATTACTCCTCTTACATTTTACATCTAATGAAGCTGAAATTTTACATATAGTAAGACCATGATGTGGAACAGTGCATATTATTTTGAGGTTACAGTCTGCCAAATATTACCAGAGTTATTCCCCTTTCACATATTTTTTTAAACATATTTTGTTTCCTGATAATGCCTCCCACATTTTACATCTGATGAAGCTGAAGCTTTACGTATAGTTAAGACTCCGCTGTAACATGAGCAGCGTGTATTATTTCAAGGTTACAGTCCACCACTTATTGCCAGAGTTATGCCTATATTATTTTGAGCTTATGGTCCACCAAATATTACCAACCATGAAAATTTGTTGGAGACAGGTAGTTTAAGCTATTGAGGGTTATTAATAGTGCCAGGTATCAATATACGGAGCACATATTGTTCACAAACCCAAACTTGTACAACAGTCAGTTTATATATGCTCCATCTTACTAATTTCCACGGGCGTATTATGCCCCGCTTGCGGAGCTCTTGTTAAACATTTAGTTTCTGAAGCATAACTGTGCATCCATTTGAAATATTTTAACGATACTTTGTAGGATTATAGAACAGTTCATTGCGGAGTGTCACATGCAAGAATGACAACACTGCTTGTTTTCTTTTTCAAATTATTTCATTTTTTGTTTCCGGAGCATAACTCCGTAACTATTTGAAATATTGTAATGATACTTGGTAGGAATATAGAACAGGTCAGTGCGGAGTGTTGAGTGCAAGAATGACAACTCAACTTTTCTTATTTTCTCCCTGGATCCCTATTTTTACTTCATTTTCATTTCCAGAGCATAACTCCGAAATCATTTGAAATAATTTTATGATACCTGGTAAGATTATAGAACAAGTCAGTGCAGAGTGCCGTGTGTAAGAATAACAACTCTGCTTATCTTCCTTTTTGAAATTATCTCCCCTGATCAATATACACATTTTGTTTCCAAAGCATAACTATGCAACCGTTTGGAATATTTTAATGATACTTGGTAGGATTATAGAACAGTCTAGTGCAAAGTGTCCCTTGCAAGAATGACAACTCCACTTGTCTTCCTTTTCGAATTATCTCCCCTGATCCATATTTTTACTTCATTTTCTTTTCCAGAGCAGAACTCTGCAATTGTTCAAAATACTATGATACTTGGTAGGATTATAGAACAGGTCAGTTTGGAGTGTCCCTTGCAATAATGATGGTCTCTGCTTATAGAACAGGTCATTGCCGAGTGTCTCGTGCAAGACAGTATGTTTTTCTTCATTTTCTAATTATCTCCCCTGAGCCATAGATGTAATTCGTATCTGGCATGTATGTAGCTTGGTAACCATTGGAAATAATTTCATGATACTTGGTAAGGAAAACCTGGTTTTCGTGGACTTTCCACATTTCTCGTTTCTTGGAAAAATGACAAAAACATTATACATGTATTGTCTGTGGTTTAGCCACACCCATTTCTGACTTTGAACCAATCAGATTACTTGATGTAATTTATTCCTACAAATTCCCAAACTGAATGGCAAACAGTGTAGATCCAGATCAGATGACTTCTAAAGAAGCCATCTGATTAGGATCTACACTGTTTGCAAAGGTAGGGGTTGTCGTGAACAGCAGGATAAGGGTTATGCAATAAAGAAGGTTCAGATAATTTGGTGTAATAATGGTATATAATACAAATACAATTATTGAAACATGACATGCATAATGCATTTAATAATATGTATTTAATATGACAAATATTTTATTAATTTTCTTTAGAAGAATGTTTGAAAAGTAAATTTTTTGACTGGATGACTGATTAGAAATGTAAATTGAAGGAAGATTACAAACTTCTTATAACACTATTTTTGAGGCTCCAAAGCATAATTAACCCATTAAGTACCAGAAACCCCTAAACGGGTAGACTGGCAAACAGTGCAGGCCTAGATCAGACGCCGCAGAACGCGGCGTCTGATCAGGGCCTTAACTGTTTGCTAATAGTTCAGTCATTTTCCAAATAAATTTTGAGGAAATCCCAAGCTGACAGCCCTAAATTTTGAAATGGACTCCTGCTATATATAAGGAGGAAGATTTTATTTGGTACAAAAAGGGTTAAACCATGGTAGTCAAATAGCCAAAGTTATATTACCAAATTATATAGAAAATACCCATTTATTGTTGTTTCTTTTTACTGAATAATCTTTACATCACATGAACAAGCCCGTGAAATAAGCACCACTCCAAAACCCCACATTATATAGATAAAAATGGGGTTTATGGGGGTATACTTTATTTTAATTATTTCTGCGCTAATACATAGGTTGTGGGTACTCGTTAGAAACGCCTCAATGAGGTGGTTCTAATAAGTATCCTCAGCCTATATTTTCAGTAGAAATAACAAAAAAATTCACTGATTTTCATCAGAAAAGTAGCCATTTTGGAGATGTAAAAATGCATTATGTTGCACGGGTGTGTTATCATAATGAAACTTTTGGGATCAATCTAAGGCCTGTTTATCCAGAACCATAGATGTTATACTAAACAGTGTTATAAAGAGGTTTATCATATGACTTTGCGTCCGAGAATGTAATAGCGCCATGTAATAAATTCGATAATCCACTAGTGGATTAAATATGCATATTTGTTGGATGCGCCCCTTAATGTTACATTTACGAAGTCCTTAACAAAGTCGCATTTACTAAGGGTGGAATATTGACATTTTTGTAAACAATCGTAAATAAAATGCATTTTATTAAATGTCATATGATAAATAGAATCTTGCGTTCATGCTCACATAAGATCCTCCATTTATATGTATTTTCAAAATAATGGAACTTGTAAACTTGTAACTTGCTGACTTCGAATGTATGTCAGTAGCAGCTAATATTTCCAATTACAAAAACCCACCCATGAGACATAGTACCTTTTTTCACATCTCCAAAATGGCTACTTTTCTGATGAAAATCTGTGATATTTTTCTTATAAATGCTCAAAACATAGGTTGTGGGTAATCATTAGAACCGCCTCATTGAGGCGGTTCTAACGAGTACCCACAACCTATGTCTTGGAGCAGCAATAAGAAAAATAATGTATATCTCTGTAAACCCCATTTTTCTCTATATGAAGTGGGGTTTAGGGGGTCTTCATTTCACGGACTTGTTCACATGATGCTCCACCAATAGCAAGATACCTGGGCTGGGGTTGGAATGCTGGGGTTTTGATGGGGGTGGTACATCTGTAGGTATCTCAGATTGACAATGATCTAGATTTTCAATTGTATGCAAGGGTCTAGACCTGTGGTGGCGCCTATCTGTGATTTTGGGTGCATTTTTGGTTGCTTTTTTTCCACAGTTTTTAAAAAGAAATTGAACATTTTTCAAGTCTAATATATCCATTCTCTTTTGTACATTTCTAATTTGTTTATATTTTTCTACTTTCAGGAAACCTGTTTTCCAGTAAATATTGGAAGTATTATGATGACTATGCAAATAATTACGGTGCAATAAAAAGGTAACATTATGATAATACACTCACGTGCAGCATTTTTTCACATATCCAATATGGCTACTTTTCTGATGAAAATGTGTGATATTATTCTTACTTACACTAACATAAGTTGTGGGTGCTCGTTTGAAATGCCTCATTGAGACGGTTCTAACGAGTACCCACAACCTATGTCTTGAAGCAGAAATAAGAAAAATAATGAGTTCCCCCGTAAACTCAAGTTTTCTCTATATAAAGAGAGGTTTAAGGTGGTTTTCAGGTTTTCACTGCACGGACTTGTTCACAAGAAGAAATTTTATAACACCACAACCTCTTTATAACAATTATTGTGGGGATCTATAGCAGAAACAACCATGTTATGTCTAAACAAAAATGTATAAATTATATAGAAATATGACCATTTATTGTCATTTTTCTATGTAACGTATAAAAATGTAGAAAAATATTTTTATGTCTCCCATAAGGTGAGGGGGACATTGTTTTTGGTGTGGATCCTGTTTGTGTTGGCGTTGGCTTCGGTGTCAGCATCGGCATGGCCTGTTTGAAGCACTATATCTCCTGAATTTATGGATGGATTCTGACCAAACTTGCATGGCTATATCACTATAATTCAATAAAAGGCTTTCTGCCATCTTTGAAAAAAATAACAAGCCAAAAAAAGTCAAGTCTTTAAATTCACTCTACTTGTCTTCTAACATTTATGTTTTCAATAGTCTCCCATCTTTGAATCAAACGCTGTTGACTTCATTTTGTTTGAATGACATGTAACACGTAGGTTCTAAATGTGCTCTTTGACGTCACATTATTTTACTACCTGCCACTGTATGAAATAGTTCTTGGAATTTATCAAAGTATAAAACTTTTTATTTCAACCAATCAAATCACTCAAAATTTACAGAGTCATGCAGAATTCTAGACAAAACTAACTGGCTGGCACCCACTGGCCATTACCTAATGTTTTTGACTGGGCTGTCAAACTTCAAAACCAAAATGCTTCTTTTACCCTTATCTTGCTGTTCACAACCCCTATCTTTGGAAACAGTGCAGATCCAGATCAGATGGCTTCTGAAGAAGCCATCTGATCAGGATCTGCACTGTTTGACAATCAATTTATGAATTTGTAGCAATAAATTACATCAAGTAATTTGATTGGTTTATAGACAGAAATGGGTGTGGCTTAAATGAATATTCAGCAAGATAAGGGTTAAGTAGATTAATTTTCACAGATTCTTGTACATTTTCCTCCCCAATGATACCATACATGACTTGTTCTCAACCCTTATCCTGCAGAATAAATTAACCCTTATCTTGCTGAATATTCATTTAAGCCACACCCATTTCTGACTTTGAACCAATCAAATTACTTGATGTAATTTATTGCTACAAATTCATAAACTGAATGCCAAACAGTGTAGATCCTGATCAGATGGCTTCTTCAGAAGCCATCTGATCTGGATCTACACTGTTTGCAAAGATAGGGGTTGTTGTGAACAGCAAGATAAGAGTTAATTTAACCGCACCCATTGCTGTTGACTATTCACCAATTAAATTACATATAATGTTTACATTCCATTCATAAATTTCTTGACAAACAGTGTAGATCCTGATCAGATGCCTTCTGACACAGTGTAGATTCTGATCAGATGGCATCTGATCTGGATCTACCCATGTTGCAAAGGTTGGGGTTGTCCTGTTCTGCAGGATTTGAATGAGTAAAAAGACATAGTGAGGTTTCAAGGTAACATTCCAGATCACACACTGATTTTATTTTCTTAAATTTGTCATATTTTCCATGTTCTAATTCACACAAAAAGAAGTTTTCAGGCTTGAACTTCGCTCAATTAAGCAAAATAAGTAAACACAGATGGGCCCAAAGAATATAAGAAAATGTGATTTATCACATTAGCAGACCGCTAAGGTTTAGATCAGACTGCGCAAAAGCGCAGTCTGATCTAAACCTTAGCTGTCTGCACCTGAATCTTCTGCTTAACCCAGTCTTAGGTCCATAAAAGGAACTTATGCTCATTTGTTTGTTTCTTTGGAGTTCAATGGCCAAATCAACACTGTTTAAGTCATATCGAGCTTGTCATTTTAGTCAACCACTTTTCCTTGGCATGCTTAACATTCTTTCGCTAGAAACTGACAACTGCCCTTCTTGAATCTACCGAATGGGAGAGAATGAGTATAGAAAAGATTTCATGATTGGTTGAAACAAAAGAATGTTGAGGACTTGGCAGGTATCGAACCTGCAATAACCTGATCACCAGGCAGACGCGCATCTCACCTACCAAGGCCGGACCTACAGATGTACAGGCTGTACTGTATCGTCAGAGGTCAGAGGGCTGTGAATATAACATAAAATAATAGATCTTTATGGTCATGCATATGACATATAAGTGGGGGAAATTATTTTTACCATCTTTATCATCATCATTACCATTATTATTGATAATAATAGTAATGATAACAGTAACAACAATGTTAAAACAATGTCATAAAAGACGATACAATGACAAGCCAAGTCTGTTTTGGAAAAGCATAAGATCATTGAACTTTTTAATTATAATCATTTTTGTAGGTAATTGGATTTCATTTTCGCAGTTTAAAAATTTTCTTTGAATTTTTGCACATTGTTGGGTGTATAGTAATATTTATCTATGAATTTCTGTCTCAAGGATATATTAGTACATAATGAAACTCATCCCCTACTTCATGTAAGTTACATAAAGCACACTTTCTGTCAGTAGGTTCGAGTTTGAGCCAACAACCGCGTTCGCAAGGAAATCTGTGGTTTCCTGTCTGGAGTTAAGCAAAATGTAAATAGAGGTTAAATGGGACTTTTAAGAATATAAGTTTTCTTGTGGTGTATCTCAGCTGCGGTATATATCTAGAGCACAGGTCCAGATAAAGAGGAATAACGAGAGTAATAATTATTAATGGATAATTTTTCCTTATTTCTTGTGAGGAACATATGTTGTGGGTACTTGTTAGAATCGCCTCAATGAGGCGATTCTAACAAGTACCCACATCATAGGTTTTAATGAAAAAATAAGAAAAGATATCCTCAATATGACTCCTTATATGGAGCCCCGATTAAGACCATCGTTGCTTCAATGCTTTGCAAATTTATGCTAAAACCACCCATGTTAGATCATCTGCCGCATTTTAAGCAGCACAAATTCATTTAAATTTATTTGAAAATACGTAATTTTACATAATCTCTTAAATGATCCAGAAAATGTCTGCGTTTTTGCATAAATTCCTATGAAACCAGAGTGAGGATTATCGAATGTCGGTTTTGTCCAGTTGGAATTAAGGAGAATCAGGCCAGACATTAAGAGACGGCTTTGAAGAATCTATCAGAAATATTTGTTGGTGTCAAGTAGTTGTCTATTCTTAACCCTGAAGAGGCCATGAAAAACTACATCTGAACATGTCGTCTGCTTATGTCGTCGGCTGAATTTGTTTTGCAAACGTTTTTAAAAAAATTTTTCTTACAGGCAAACAGTGTGGACCCAGATCAGACTGCTCCTAGATGAGCAGTCTGATCTGGGTCCATACTGTTTGCAAAAAATTGACTTTTAAAGTAAACAGCAGACGATAAAACAGGCAACAGTTGTCATCATTGGCATTTTATGGATTAAAGGGAATGGGACCAAATACTTTTCTGTCATTCAATATATAGGGCCCATTTTCGGAGCAGTTCCTTGTACCGAGTCATGTTAACTTTAACAAGTTCGTGTAATGAACACCCCTCTCAACCCAACTTTACAAAGAGAGAACTGGGATTTACGAAACATACATTATTGTTCTTATTTCTGCACCAAGACAGGTAAGAAGCCTCCGTCGTGTAGTGGTTATGCCACTCGCCTTGTAAACCTTTTGCCTTTCCGATGAGTCTTTAAACCGAGGTCCCGTCTCTGTATGACCTACATAAAACTCAAACACTTGGTACTCGTTAGCACAAATTTTCATGTTTACAAAGGTGGTCAAACCATCAAATTTCCATTGTTAGTAATTTATCTTGTTGGTTACAGTATGATCCAACTTTTCAGGTGAAAGTGTCATAGCCTGTTACAATGATGACAGTTTTCACACATTTCCATAACCAGTGTAAAACAATAACACCACAATAAAACACATGTCTTACATAGTTTGGTGATGTATGATCAAGGAAAACAATAAAAAAATAAGATCCCTATGAATCGGGACAGACCGGCTTATTGAGCAAACAGTGCAGACCCAGATCAGACTGCTCCTGAAGGAGCAGTCTGATCAGGGTCTACACTGTTTGCCACTCCGTCTGCACCTCTTTGGACTCCTTGCTGAATCATGAGTCAAATTTGTTAAAATTTTAGGAGGAATAAAGCATGTCCTAAAGGTGTCTGAATTTTTAGGATATTTATGGTAACATGAAAAAATGTATTTTGCTGTATGCTCAAGAAATGTTCTTTTGGCTAATTCTTAGCCTTTGTCCTACTGAGCCCGGATATGCCTTTTCTTTGAAACAATATAGATCCAGATCAGATGGCTTCTGAAGAAGCCATCTGATCAGGATCTACATTGTTTGTCATTCAGATTGTGAATTTGTTGTTATAATTTGCATCAAGTAATCTGATTGGTTGATAATCGGTAGTGGGTGTGGCAGATTAAAATATTCAGCAGTACAAGGGTTAGTGTAGTTTACATCATTTAGGGCAGTTATCAGATGTCATTTTCACTTTCATATAGAAAATAAAAACAATTGGCATTTAATGATTTGCATGCCCCCTCCCCCCCCCCCCACCCCCCTTCATTTAAAGAATGGTGGAAAGTGCATGTAGTGTTATGCTGTCAGTCCATCCATCTCCATCCCCATCCGTGTCCACAATTCTGTGTCTGAGAAGGCATTAGTAATTTGTGTTCCAATTTTCTTAATTGCCCTACGAGACTGGGGCGTCAGTGCGCTTTGGACACATTTCTAGTTTGTTTTTTTTTCTGAAAAATAAGAAAATAAAGATGGAAAGTTGGTGTGCTTTATAATTTTGCTTGATGCTTGGAGGTTTAGAAAAGCGCCATTTTGCCCTTATAATAATTATTATGGCCATAATAATAATATTATTGCGGTCTCATTAATTCATTATTTTATGTATGAGGGTGTGTCTCAGTGAGGGTGGAGTTAATATTATTGTTATTGTCTAATAATGATCAACAATTAACCCTTGTCCTGCTGAGCCCGGATGTGCCTTATTTTCCAAACAATGAAGATCCAGATCAGATGGCTTCTGACGAAGCCATCTGATCAGGATCTACATTGTTAGCCATTCAGATTGTGAATTTGTTGCAATAATTTGCATCAAGTAATCTGATTGGTTGATAATCAGTAGTGGGTGTGGCATATATGAATATTCAGCAGGACAAGGCAATCTTTACCATAGTTTGTATTTGTCTTAGTTTTCCCAGAAAAAAGGATTCAACATCTCATGCAAATTGTAGTTTTCCATGAAAACAGGATTCAGTATCTCGTGCAAATCGAAGTTTTCCATGAAAACAGGATTTGACATCTCATGCAAATTGTAGTTTTCCATGAAAACAGGATTAGACATCTCATGCAAATTGTAGTTTTCCATGAAAACAGGATTTGACATCTCATGCAAATTGTTGTTTTCCATGAAAACAGGATTTGACATCTCATGCAACTTGTCTCCATAAAGGGGAGTTAATATTATTGTCTTCAAATAATTTAAAATTAACCAATCCCACAATGTTTGTGTTTGTCCTATTTTTTTCCCCTGAAAATAGGATTTGACATCTCATGCAACCTGTCTCCATAGAGGGGAGTTAATATTATTGTCTTCAAATAATTTACAATTAACCATTACCACACTGTGTTTGCCTAATTTTTTTCCCCGGAAAACAGGATTTGACATCCCATGCAACTTGTCTCCATAAAGGGGAGTTAATATTATTGTCTTCAAATAATTTACAATTAACCATTACCACACTTTTTGTGTTTGCCATATTTTTTTCCTCGGAAACAGGATTTGACATCTCATGCAAATTGCCTCATATTGAGACAATGAAATGTCAAATCCTGTATTCTAGGAAGAATAACACAGGAGACCATTCGCATGAAATTTCAGATGCCGGCACGGCATCTGAACTGGGTTTGCACTGTTTATGCAGCCAGTTTCCTCTATAAAATTTAAATCAAAGTTTAATTAAGCCTGGTCCAGTAAAATTCAAGCTGTATTAACCCTTTTTGTACCAAATGGAATCTTCCTCTTCATATATAGCAGGAGTCCATTTAAAAATTGGGGGCTGTGGTATCCTAAAAATTGATTGGGAAATTGGCTGAACTTTCTTTAAATAGTGTAGGCCCTGATGCACTGTTTGCCAATGGGGTTTCCAGTACATCTGGGCCTGCACTGTTTGCCAATGGGGTTTCCAGTACAAAATGGGTTAATGTTTTTTTTTTGTTTAATTTCAGTACTCTAGAGGACAAGTATCAAAATGATGAAAGTTTTGTAGAGTTTCTGAATCTACGACAAGGTAGTTCTCCATTCTCCCTGGAAGATCTTCTCACTTTGCCGGTAAGTTCTATATCATCTGGGCCCAGTTGTTCAAGGCATGGTTAGCTTAACAAGCTCTTTAGTGGTAAAAAAAAACATTGTTAACTGTTCTGGGAAGCAAAATACCTGATATAGTGGTATTTTTGTTTTTGCTGAAAAATGTGAGCAGCTTTTGCATTTACAAAAGCTGCTCACATTTTTTCAGCAAAAAATATTAGTATATTTGCCATATTAAATGATCAAATAAAAATAAAAAATGAGTTCCTTTAAGAGCAATGAAAACATTCATAAGAAAGAAGATGGGTCATACTACGTAGTAGTTTTAATGATTAGTTAACTAACAACGTCCTTAGTTTTGAACAACTGACCCCTGTTTTAACCCCTGAAGTACCAAACTTGACAGCAGCAGATGATAATGATAATAATATCAATAATAATCAAAATTATTTATAGAGGGTAACACGTTCTGATCTTCCGGGTGGCCCTCTTTTTTTCCTGGGTAGAAACCAGTTCTGAGTAATATGGATAAAGTCTCTTGCTCAAGGAAACAACACTTGAATGTTAGTGGGGATCGAACTGGGCACCTCACAATCTCAAGTCCGATGCTTTTTCACCACTGTGTGACAGTGCTCCAAAGGATTCTCCTCTTATTCTACAATTCACACACAATATGAATTGAAAGTATGTCTTCCAAAAAAAAATATTGTCATCTGTTTAGTTTTGCTTGGTACTCTAAGAGATACTTTTGTAATTCTTAACCCTTATCTTGCTGAATAAATTAATTTAGCTACATCTGTTTCTGACTATTCACCAATCAAATTTCTTGATTTTATGTATTCATTAGATTTACAAACTGCATGACAAACAGTGTGGATCCTGATCAGGTTGCTTCAGAAGCCATCTGATCTGGATCTTCACAAAATTAATGTAGGGGTTGTCGGGTTCAGCAGGATAGGGAGGATTCAAGACTGAATAATATTTGCTCTGAACTTGTAATGCACCCTGTATAAATGCCCCAGTTCTGGTGAATTTTGTCCCTCTGTGGCCAAGAACGGCAGCTTGATAGAAAGAACGAGGTGAATTGAGTGGAAGAAGTTTTTTCTCAACATTATACTTACAGCGCTAG
The DNA here is from genome assembly GCA_963580285.1 of Lucinisca nassula. Taxonomy (NCBI): domain Eukaryota; kingdom Metazoa; phylum Mollusca; class Bivalvia; order Lucinida; family Lucinidae; genus Lucinisca; species Lucinisca nassula. The sequence continues at coordinate 137,994,136 of OY757013.1, forward strand.
TAGTTGTGGAGCTTTTGATTACATTCCCAGATATTCAAAGTTCACATTTTTAGGATTTGAGCAGTACTTTTGACATTGGAAATCCCTGCATTAAGGGCATGAACAATATCCCTGCTATTCTTCAGATCCTTAATACAACCACGCAACCAGCAGTTTAGCAATAAGATTTCTCCCCGTCGCATGTTTGATGCTGTTTGGAACGAAAATGAAAGACGTGCTGAAAGTTTTGTCACAGTGTGTTGAACTTTCCATCATGTGCTTCTGAACAGGTTTCAGACATGTGGGCGGAACGATTGCGTAGGGTGTCCTTCTCAGTTGATTGGTCAAAAACTAAATTCAGGCAACTGACATAATGTTAATAACATTTTTGAATATACTATGCAGATCTGAAGAAGGTGGGTATTTTTGACAATTGCTATGCTCCATCCCAACTTTCTGTGTCTAGCGGAAATATACTGCTAAATATGGATTACAATTTCTTTGTACTTTGACAAACATGTCACTTGTGATGCAAATTCTTGTTCAGCTTGTCATTATGTTTTGACATATTTGCACTTTAATGAGCCAATGACAGATGTCCTTTTGCTTAATTGCTAGTTGCAGTGGTGTAAATGGTGCATGAGCAAGTTGTTACTTACACTGACATTATAGATTCAAATCTGGTTACACCTAAACTTCTTTATAGTATGGTTTTGAACATAACACTTTGTCAAAGATGGATCCCAAAAATGTATAGATTATATAAAAAATGACAATTAACATAAATAGTCATTTTCTGTATAATCTATACATCTTCATGTTATTTAAGTGACACTCTTTCTGCTTTGGATCCCGACAATCTTGTTATAAAGTGGCTGTAGTGTACTACTTAGGTAAGAGTGTTGGTTTAACCCTTATCCTGCTGAATATTTTAATTAGCCATGCCCATTTCTGGCTATCCGCCAATCAGATTACATGATTTAATGTTTTCTTTCAAATTCACAAACTGAGAGACAAACAGTGTAGATCCTGATCAGATGGCTTCTTCAGAAGCCATCTGATCTGGATCCACACTGTTTGCAAAGGTAGATCAAGGTTATCGTGAACAGCAGGATACGGGTTAAAGGTCAGAAATAGCCAAACATTGTTGTCTGGTAGAAACATTCGTTTGCTCAAACTCTTCTGGGTATGAGAATGTAAAAAGACAGTTCGAGTGTAATTTGAAAATCGCTTGATTATGCCAGTTTGTATCTCTTGCCGGGAAGTGCAGTGCTGACCTTAAACTGTCCCCATAACAAACAGGTGCAGTCGGTTTCAGCTAATGCAGTCCAATATATTGCCGCAAGGTCTGATCGGCCCCCGTCCATCGAGGATTGAATAAATAGATTGGGCTGCATGATGCTTCCATGCAGAGCTGATACCGGCCGCACATGAGTAGTGTTAAATCGCCTAGAAAGTCTAAGCCTGCCCAGGAAAAGTGGCTCGAGTCGGGCCGTTCATGCATTTCAACCATTTAGTTTCATTGGGCGACGGGGCTTGAGAAGAGTTTTATCTGCCCGTTTTATCTCAGTACTGAGTAAAAGTCCCACAACATTGGAAGCAATGTCTCAAAAAGACCCATACAGTGTTCACAGGGACGTTAACAACAAATGAAATAGATAACCAAGGCCCTACAGAAGGCCTGATGACTTAGGAAAAATCTTTTCATATGCCCGTTTGAAAAACAACAATAACAAAAAAAAAAAAAAAAAAAAAAAACGTTGTATTAAGTTACGGGGTTGGTGTCTGTCCGTCCGTTAGTGAACTTTTTTTCGTTTCCGTATAAATCCTACTATACAGTTTCATCCGATCAAGCCTAAAATGTGTATGTAGTAAGGCTAAGATGTGAAGATATGCCACCAAATATTAACAGAGTAATGGCCCTTTGAACAAATCGGTTTACATTTTCGTTTGGTTAAGTTTTGTGCTATACATGTGCAAACCATATGTAAGTTACATTTAGTTTATACTTGTCACAATTTACCACAGAATACTCATCACTACCTACCCTTCCTGATACCAAGGTCACAGACTTCGAAATTTTATGTACACGTTTTGTATTAAAATTTAATTTTTGTATTCAAAAAATGCACTAAGTGGGATAATGATATCAACTTGCTCAAATCAGAATGTAGACTGACAAGACCAAACCTATTGGATGCTTTTTGAAAGCAGCCAACTTGTTTTAGCAATATTATCAGAGAAAAGAAACAAAACGTTCACACCCATATAGGGCTATTGATGGCTGACATAATGTGGTGTAACTGCTGAATGGTCCTTTATTAGCTCAAACATACCTTTAAAATCACTAAAAGGTATTAGTAAAGAGCAGAAAAAATGTTTTCGTAAGACACATAGTAAAATGTTTGTGCCCTGTCACGGGAAAACCTGTCTTCAGGTTTTATTGGGTTTTTTTTTTTTTGGTTTTGGTTTTACGGTCCTTTCAGTGAGTGAGTGACAACTTTGAGTTCTACGTCCCACCAACAGCTTAAGTCCTACAGAGATGGGACTTCGGTTTAAGACTCATCCGAAAGTCTGGAGAAGCCCGGGATCAAACCCACAACCCCTGGTTTATGAAGCAAGTGGCATAGCCACTACACCTCGGAGGCTTCTACAGCCCTTTCAAGATTGTTTCTCTTATATTGAGCTGATTGTTAATCAGAGCTTGGCAAAAACAGAAGTACCTGGAGAAAAACCACTTGACCTTCCTTGCAGAACTAGGCATCTCACATGTTACCCTAGCAAGGCTCGAACTTCAGGTTTGGAACCAGGTAAGATACAAACCGGTCTTACTGACTCGATCAGCTACACAGACTTGCAGGAGTCATCACGTGAACAAGTCCGTGAAATGAACACCCCCTTACACCCCACTTTGTATAGAGAAAACTGGGTTTACGGGGGTAAACATTATTTTTCTTATTTTTACTCCAAGACATAGGTTGTGGGTACTTGTTAGAACCAGGCGGTTCAAACGAGCACCCACAAGCTATGTTTGCAGTATAAATAAGAAAAATATCATGGATTTTCATCTGAAAAGTAGCCATTTTGGAGCTGTGCAAAAATGCACTATGTCGCACGGATGTGTTAGCGTAATGTTTGAAATTTTAGATATACCATAAAAATCCTAAAAGTCCGGACACTTAGAGAACTTGCTGTTATTCTCCTAAAATTTTAACATACTTGTTTCACGATCCTGCAAGGAGTTTAAAAGGTGCAGAATGATGGAATGGCAAGCGATGTAAACCCTGATCAGACTGGGTGGATTTTAATCAAACACCCTGTGGTGGGGGGGGGCATAATTTAAAATGGCATTTGGTTCAGTTGTGCAGTTAATCAATGAATTAAAAAACGCTGTGCCATGAAAAAGGGTCTTTGATCATAAGTTCACGGCAAAGACTCAGATCTGCCTGTGTGTCCACTTCGTACTAATGACTACCGGTGACCCAGATTAACACAAAGGCATTGTTGGTATCTGTGGGAATAGGCATTGTTCGTATGATTTTGTGTCAAATTTACTCCATATCTGCTCCAAACATAGATTGTGGGTGCTCATAAGAAATACCTCTTGAGGTGGTTCTAATGAGTACCCACAATCTATGTTTTTTGAGCAATGATAAGGAAAATAATAGCTACCCCTTTGAACCCAAGTTTTCTGTATAAAAAGGGGTTTAGTGGGGTGGTCATTATACTGCCGGAATGGAAGACCACCCTAAATATTCAAACTGCTTAATTCCTTACAATACTAAGTCTTGTTCTAAAATTTGAACAAGTACAATTTACTACTGGATTTTGTGTCTAAGAATAGCCGTATGTTTGGCAAATAGTGTAGACCCCGATGAGATGCCGCATTCTGCGGCATCTCATCTGGGTCTACACTGTTTGCTAAGGCCCACATGTCTGTCTGAATACGCAGTAAATGCTGTAACGAATACCCACTGTTTAATGTGATGGAAGGCCCTAAATCTGCCCCACTTATTTAGACTGAGAATGCTGAAATTATGTTTCACTGAGTGGATTGCAATGATGTTTTAAGATAATGGACCCTTTTCTCATTCTTATAGACCATGATTATATCTTAACCCTGTTGTTTAACTAACATCGTTTTCACCCCCACCCATTAGGGCTTGATGAAATAGATTGGGCTGCATGTTGCTTGCACACAGAGCTGAAACTGACCTCTCATGAGTACTGGTAAAGCACATAAGACCAAGCCTGCCCAGGCAAAACCGTCCAGTGCATATTAGCCTTTTGGTTTCATTGGGTGGCAGGGCTTGAGATGTCATATTATCACAGTGTTGGGTAAAAGTTCCACTAAATTGGAAGCAACGTCTCCAAAATGACCTAAATAGTTTTGACGGGGATGTTAAACCACAATAACTATACACCGTTCTTAGGAAGTACATCAGGACGACTCTGTTGAAAAAAGTTCAATAATGATTGACAGTTGTCTCTCCTTATGCCAGTTATATCAGATACTCTTGATTTTGAATGCACAGCCAGATGGATGGATGGATGGATTTGTTTGTTTGTATTGGAGTTTAACGGCCCAGTCAACATTATTTAGGTCATTTTTGAGCCGGTCAGTTTACCTATCCACACTTTTCCTGGGCAGGCTTATATGTAAGCAGTTAACCAGTACAGGGCACATTCTTCCGCCAGAAACTGGCAACTGCCCTTCTTGAATCAGCGGAAGGGAGAGAATGACTGTTGAAAAGATTTCATGTTCAATCTCCATGAAAGAATGTTGCTGACCCCGACAGGTATCAAAGCCGAGGATGGATGGATGGACATGGACAGATGGATGGATGGGTAGATGGACAGACATCACAGACTTTTGTTTGTTTGATTTGAGGTTTAACGTCCCTGTCAACACTGTATAGGTCATTTTGGAGACATTGCTTCCAATTCTGTGGGACTTTTACCCAACATTGAGATGAAGTGACATCTCAAGCCCTGTCGCCCAATGAAACCAATAGGGTTTATAAGCATGGATGGTCCGAATCGCACCGCTTTGCCTGGGCAGGCTTAAATCTTCTAAGCGGTTTACCAGTAATCGTGTCCGGTCGGATTTCAGCTTTGCATGGAAGCATCATGCAGCCCATGTATTTCTTCAAGCCCACAGACTGACAGACAGACACACACACAGGCACACTCACAAAGGCATGCACATATACGCATGCACACACATTTCCACACAGTCACAAACACACACACAAACATAAAATGTCACAGAGTAAAAAAGAAATTTAAGTCCTTGATTTTAATTTTAACTTGATTTTCAGGTTTTCAGAATATTTTCTAGTGGATTGTGGTTAAAATATGATCTGTTAAAAATATGAGCCATATTGCGTATAAAAGGTCCTTAGAACAATTAACCCATTTAGTACCAGAAACCCCAAAATGGGTACCCTGGCAAACAGTGTAGGCCCAGATCAGACGCCGCAGAATGGGGCGTCTGATCAGGGCCGACACTGTTTGCAAAAAATTCAGCCATTTACCAAATAAATTTTGAAGAAAACACAACCTGACAACCCTTAATTTTGAAATGGGCTCCTGCTATATAAATGGCGGAAGATTCCATTTGGTACAAAAAGGGTTAAAGAAGATTTTTGCAAGAAGATGCTCACATTTCAGTGACCTGCCTCGGGTACAATAAATCAGGTGAAAAGATACTGTAGATCTTCCTTTACATAATGTACATATTTAAATATAATTATAAATTTGATCGAAACTGATGACGTAAAAAGTAACGGCCAAAATTTTGAATTTGCCGGCTTTTAAAATGTGGGGAAAAAGAAACTTTGAGGTGGCAGAGTTTTCAACTATGAAGAAACTTTTAAAATTGAAAAAGATGCATAAAATGACAATTTTGATGTGGAGAAAGAGATCGGAAAAGAGATATAAGAAGACCAAATGGAAACTAGTGGTAAGCTTTTTTATGTCACTTATTCTGCTATTCATGTATATACATGATTGATACCCAGAAGAGAAGTCAAGGTCGTGTTTTTTTGACAGATTCTGCGTATTCTTCTTATGTGATTTGTGGACGTCTGATTAATACAGTAAAACTCCTATATTAAGACCACCTTTGGGACTGTCAAAAGTGGTCTTTAAGACCACTTTTGAACCGTCTCAAAGGTGGTCCCTGAACAGAGAACACTGTGGGCAGAAAACACAAAGAAAGATCAAGTGTATCCTTCAAAATAAGCTTTTTAAAGTCTTAATAGTGGAATTTTACTGTAGTTATCTCATACAAGTGAATAATTCTTGAAAGGGCCATACCCTATCCAAGCACAGAGCTGTACTCGCTGCCCCCTCCCCAACCCCCCCCCCCCCCCCCCCAAAAAAAAAATTAACAACAACAAAGAACAATTAACCCTTATTTGCTGTTCACGGCAACCCCTATCATTGGAAACAGTGTAGATCCAGATCAGATGGCTTCTGAAGAAGCCATCTGATCAGGATCTACACTGTTTGGCATTCAGTTAACGAATTTGTAGCAATAAATTACATCAAGTAATTTGATTGGTTGATATAACGAAATGGGTGTGGCTTAGATGCATATTCAGCAAGATAAGGGTTAAATGATACTGAGATGACCATAATTCCCACACTTCCTCTAATAAGCACACAACAATACTTCCCAGCAGGCACTCAACGTTTAATCAACGTTGAGTTTAGGTTGAAATTAGGTTGATTGGTTGATCAACCTTATATCAACCTCTGTTCAACGGTGATTTATCAACATTGATTAAACTTTGGCAGTATAACGTTGAATCAAAGTTGATATGTCGTTGTATATAAACAACTGATTCCGCTAAGTTGTACTTAAGTTGTTATAACTATGTTGATTAAACGTTGAAGTCCTTATTATTTAATCAACGTTGAAATACGGTTGGTTATCACGACACAATAAACAACAACAACAGCAACGATATTATTATTATTATTATTATTATCATTATTATTGTTGCTGCTGCTGCTTTAAAACAACACTCGCAAATACCCAAAGGGCACATCACGTAGAAGCAACGTCGTATCATCGTCGTCGCGTGGACGTTGATGCGACGTTACCTAAACGTCGTGTGCCCGCTGGGATAAAAATCCAGAAGGCGTGCAGGTGCGGCAATCGATCAGGCTCTACAAATACCAATTATACATATATATTTGCAAGTTTTGAATGAACTTTCCCACGAAGCTCACAGAAACAGAAATTGGCGGCGCCGAACAGAAAAAGGTATTTAGAGTTTTATCCTAACTTACGTCGCTGGCATAACCACTGTTCACCTTATCCTGCGTCTAAACGAATACTAGTTGATGAGATGGTGCTTATAAAAAAAAAAAAAAAAAAAAAAACTGTAGGCTTTGTTAGATCTTATTTTTACATATTTTGGTCGTGACGTGACGCGCCGGGGAAATCATTATAGCGCATGCTCACAGAGACAGAGAGAAAAAAAGAAAGAAAAATATTATTCATTGTGCGAGGTAAGATTTATTATTATTATATATATATTACTGCATGTATTTTCATAATAGCATGCGTTATTACGCACAGTACAATGGAAACGAAGAAACTTATGATTAATAAATTTAGTACTCTTTCAAGTGCTCATTACAAGCAAATGCGCGCAGACGCGCAGTTTTGAAAATAGCCCACTAAAACGGCTTCTCAACATGCAGTTAATACAAAATATCATTTAAAAGTGATTTTGTTATAGCTTTGTTCTTTATAAATTTTAAAATTGACTTTTAAATGAAGAGAAACTTTTTATTTTTCCAGTAAACTTTTAAATCGAACGAAACGAAGTGCAATGATGAATCTATAATTGGCCCGTCAAAGGAAAAATATATAAATTAAAAAGCCCGTAAAAATGAACGATTCTTTTTCTATTACTTTACAGTAAAATCAAGCTTCTGGGCAATGTAGTGCTTAGTTTAAATCACTGAAACCTTTTCAACGTATAAGTCCTATATGTGATTTTCTGCCCAGCACCTAATTTTGTTTTTTTTTTGCTCCGGCTCTACTCTTTTGTGTATACTTGTGCTTATCAGTTTCAATCAGTTCGGTGAGCTGGGATATTTCCACATTGTAGGCGCGTAATTAGAGCGTCTGGTGGTTATGATTCCCAGCTTATACCTTTTTTTTTTTTTTTTTGGTTTTCATTACGATAACACACCCGTGCGACATAGAGCATTTTTTCACATCTCCAAAATGGCTTCTTTTCTGATGAAAATGTGTGATATTTTTGTTACTTTTACTTCAAACATATGTTGTGGGTGCCCGTTAGAAGCGCCTCATTGAGGCGGTTCTAACAAGTACCGACAACCTATGTCTTAGAGCAGAAATGTAGAAATAAGAAAAATGATATATACCCCCGTAAACCCCAGTTTTCTCTAAATAAAGTGGGGTTAAGGGGTGTTAATTTCACGGATGTGTTCACGTGATGGATTGTACGGCCCTTTCAAGATTATTTCACTCATATCGAGCCGATCGTTAAACAGAGGTGGGCGAAAACCGGAGTAACCGGAGAAAAAAATTACCTGACCTTCCGTTGCAGAACTTGGCGTCTCACACGTGACCCGAGCCAGGCTAGAACCACAGCGGTGAGAGATCTAATGATTAAGAGTCAGGGCTCTTATCCATTTGGCCACGGAGGCCCATATGTTTCAAGCACGTACATGGTTAGTTTTGACGATTATATGTTACTGTTATTATACTTCTATGCAAATAGTGTAAGATGCTCTGGGTGTACGTAGTATGTGGGTCTACACTATTTGCCGAAATCTCATCCATTGTAACCTATATAAGCATTATAATGTGCAAATGTAATCCAACAGGGTTTACAATAAAATGCACATTTAAACGTTTGTTACAAGACATATGAGCCCCCGCCCATTGGGGCTTGCAGAAATAGATGGTCTGCATGCTGCTTCAACGCAGAGCTGAAACCGACCGCACATGAGTACTGGTAAACCGCGCAGAGGATCTAAGCCTGCCCAGGTAAAGCGGTGCGAGTTAGACTGTCAATGCTTAAAAACCCTATTGGTTTCATTGGGCGACAGGGCTCGAGATGTTATTTCATCTCAATGTCGGGTAAAAGTCCCACAAAATTGGAAGCAACGACTCCAAAATGACCTATACAGTGTTAACGGGGACGTTAAACCCCAAATCAAACAAACAAAACAAGACATGTGGAAACTAAAATCATATCACTTTATCTAGAAAAAAAAACTTTAAAAGTGAAATAAACAGGAGCATAGGCCTGCCTACACCTGCATTGTTATTATTATTATTTTTTACTTTTCTTATTTCTTCTCAAAACATAGGTCGTGGGTACCCGTTAGAACTAAGAAGGCGGCTCCAACAAGCAACAACAAGCACCGGGTACGTATGTATCGAACATGTTAGACGTTAATTTATTTAGTAAGAAAAGGTTACTCAGAAAAAGCCACATTCAAAGACCACAGCCACTACAAGCCACACAAATATGAGTTAGACGACGGCACATACTCGAAATGAGCGTGCACCAACAGTACAAAACCCGAAACTGCAACGGAATCATTACGACAACATGCCTATGTAATGCAGGGCAATATTTTATTTTGTTCTTATTTCTGCTCCAAACATAGCTTGTAGATGCTCGTTAGATAGCTCAGTGGTTAGTGCACTTGCCTCTGATGCTAGAGGTCCCGGGTTCGATCCCCGGCAGCGGTGTGAAAATTTCGGTGTCCGAACACGCTCCTCTGGCATCATTTGCAGGGATGAATGTCATAAAGTGCACCGTCCTTCGGATCGGGACGTTAACTGGAGGCCCCCTGTGCAGGGAGAACCATCCCCTGTGCAGGTTAAAGAACCCTACCGTAATTACATGATTACTGTGTAGGCTTTCATCCTGCAAAACTGGAGTGTATGTAACATACACCGTCTGTGTCCCCTACTGGGGTTAAGGCGAAACCGGAAGAAGAAGAAGAACCAGTTCTAACGCGTATCCACAATTATTAATAATAATAGTAATCGACCTCTTGATCTCAACCCCTATGCTTTACCACTGCACCACAGCGCAATTATGTTTTGGAGCAGAAATAAGTAAAATAACATAAACCCCACTTTTCTCTATATAAAGTAGTGTTTACAAGGGTAATCATTGCATGGACTTGTTAACATGATGTGACCGCCAGTAGTTAAACTACTGATGGGGTTTCAAATCCGGAGATTACGAAATTTTCACCCTCGCCCTCAATTCCGATGCATTGTCATACATAATGGCAATAACAGTATATTCAGCATTCATGGTCAGGTGGTATAGACACAGCAAAGCGTATGGCATTAACAAACACTACCGGCATTCTTTACGTAATTAGCGCATGAAGTAAGGAAATGCTAATTCAGAATTTAAACTTCTCTATACGCATGCTTTTTTTTCAATTTTCGATCGATCCTCATACCAGTCTGTTGAGGAGAGGTGGCTTTTTAGAAAACGATCCTCATTCCTTGCATTCATGGTGAGGTGGTATCGATACTTCAAAGCATACAACACTTAGACATACATACTTTCGGTTTACAAGCATGATTTCATTATTAACGTAATTAGCACATGAAGTAAAGAAATACTAATTCAGAATTTAAACTTCTCTATGCTCATGCTTTTTTTCAATTTTCGATCGATCCTCATACCAGTCTGTTGCGGAGAGGTGGCTTTTTTTAGAAAACGATCCTCATGCCTTGCATTCATGGTGAGGTGGTATCGATACGTCAAAGCATACAGAAATTAGACATACATACTTTCGGTTTACAAGCATGATTTCATTATTTACGCAATTAGCACATGAAGTAAAGAAATACTAATTCAGAATTTAAACTTCTCTATGCTCATGCTTTTTTCAATTTTCGATCGATCCTCATACCAGTCTGTTCAGGAGAGGTGGCTTTTTAGAAAACGATCCTCATGCCTTGCATTCATGGTGAGGTGGTATCGATACGTCAAAGCATACAGAACTTACACATACATATTTTCGGTTTACACGCATGATTTCATTATTTTCATAAGTAGCACATAAAGTAAGGAAATACTAATTCAGAATTTAAACTTCTCTATACTCATGCTTTTTTCAATTTTCGATCGTTCCTCATACCAGTCTGTTGAGGAGAGATGGCTTCTTAGAAAACGATCCTCATGCCTTGCATTCATGGTGAGGTGGTATCGATACGTCAAAGCATACAGCACTTACACATACATACTTTTCCTGAAAATTTGAACGACAGCGGGTCGCTTGCAAAGCTTACACGAATTTTCGGGGTTCATTTAATTTGCATGCGACCCACAGCGTTCATACTGACATAAACAGCAGAAAGATAAAAATCATTTCTAAAGTGTACGGGTTTTCTACACAATACACAATAATTCCTTCCAGAAACTAAACATGCATCTATAGGAGAAAATACATCTGTGGTGTTATTTGAAGAATTGCCTTTCTTGTTTTTCAGATAGTGTTATGAATAGCATCAAAACCCGGACCCCGACAGAATTAAAAAAAGAAAAGAAAAGAAATTGGCGTCCGACTAATATAGGCAGCTTACAGAACAGGCGGCAGCAAATGTCGAAAAAAAAACACACAAAAAAATATCAACAGTGATGAGTTCTACAAACCTGAAGTACAACAGTATTTGTGGTTCTTAATAACATATCTTAAAAGCAAATTTAAGTGAAAAAGTCGGCGCCCTTGCGCGCGTATGAAATATTTACAGTTTGCAAATTTACATGTTAGTTTCGTTTCTTTAATAAATCATGGTTTCTTAAACGCTGTTTCTGTAGTTATATCAGTTAAGTTTAATGATTGATATTTCAACGTTGATGCAAGGTTGAAAATTAAGCTATGGTTTAAAGATGACTGCTCAACGTTGATTCAACTTTCATTTTCAACCGAATATCAACGTTTATTCAACATTAATATATTAACGTTGAATCAACACTGAAACATCAACGTTGATTCACTGTTGGATGGTCAACTTTGAGTCAACATTGATTGTGCAACGTTGATTCAAATTTCATATTCAACCCAAAATCACCGTTTATTCAACGTTTGCCTTCAACGTTGACTCAACGTTGAATCAACCGATCATTGCCCGCTGGGTTATTTCAACCCTCCCCATGCTGAATATTTCAGTATGCTATACCCCCCTCAATTTCATGCAGACATTTTTGTTGGATTGATCATTACGATAACACACTTGTGAGGCATAGTGCATTTTTTCACATCTCCAAAATGGCCAATTTTCTGATGAAAATCAGTGATATTTTTCTTATGAATACTGCAAGCATATGTTGTGGGTGCTCGTTAGAACCGCCTCATTGAGGCGGTTCTAACGAGTACCCGCAACCTATGTCTTGGAGCAGGAATAAGGAAAATAATGTTTACCCCCTTAAACCCCAGTTTTCACTATATAAAGTGGGGTTTAGGGGGGTCTTTATTTCACGGACTTGTTCATGTGATGTAATGGAATCTGAAGTAGAATCATTGAAAGCAGTTTAGATCGTGATCAGCTGGTGTTTGTGTAAGACATCAGTGTCACCGGGGTATGCAGCTGATATTGGTTTACAGATGGGCGTGGCCTAGAAGGGGAAATGTGTGTTATCATTCATTCATTTTCCTCTTTCGCCCCTGTGGCTCTTTCATCTTTTGTACTAGCTGTCTTTTTCTCCCTTTCTCTCAGGTGACCCACAAGGGTTGACATGTCTACAATCAGTCTGAGATCTTTACTTTTTGGGGGAAAAAATATATATTTGGCATTGAAGTTTAACAAGTTAACCCTTCTCTTGCTGAATATTCATTTAAGCCACACCTATTTCTGTCTATCAACCAATCAAATGACTTGATGCAATTTATTCCTACAAATTCATAAATTGAATGTCGAACAGTGTAGATCCTGATCAGATGGCTTCTTCAGAAGCCATCTGATCTGGATCTACACTGTTTCCAAAGATACGGGTTGTCGTGAACAGCATGATAAGGGTTAAGGAAGGGAAGTAAATTAGTACATCCTGTTAGCTGGTATTTTGGTAATAGCTTCCCTTGAAAATAATATTGTTGATTGATCTTGTGGACCATAATATAACCCTTATCCTGCTGCATAAATTAATTTAGCCACACCCATTTACATTTTAACCAATTAGATTACTTCATGTAATTTATTCATTCAAATCTGTGGGGGTGGTTGGGTAAGGCAAATGTGACGTGTATCTTGCGTCACTGGGGAGTTCATCTGCTATTGGCTTTCAGTTGTCCTTGCAGCAGTTAAGGTGGTGGTGGGGGTGGGGATGATGGCTTTTCTTCTGTTCCAGTCATCCCTTTCGTCTCTACTATCTCTTTTATCTCTTTTCTCCCTTTTTCTGGGAGACAACACAAAATGACCCACAAGGGTCAATGACATGTATCATCATAAAACCCCCCAAAACAAACAAACAATTATTCATTCAAATTCACAAACTGAAAGGCAATGTAGATCCTGATCAGATGGCTTCTTCTTCACAAGAATAATTGTCATCTGCTTTGTTGTCTGCTGGTTACTTTAAATCAGTGTGAACACAGATCAGGCAGCAAGCAGTGTTGAGCCAGATCATACTGCTCATCAAGGCCACACTGTTTGCCTGTATAGGAGCAGTCTGATCCGGGTCAACACTGTTTGTCTTTATGCAAAGCAGCCGTCGCCCATCAGGGCTTGTAGAAATATATGGGCTGCATGATGCTTCCACGCAGAGCTGAAACCAACCGCACACAAGTACTGGTAAACCGCTTTGAGGATCTAAGCCTGCCCAGGCAAATCGGTGCGAGTCCGACCGTCTGTGCTTAAAAAAACATATTGTTTCATTGGGCAACAGGGCTTTAGATATCATTTCATCTTAACCCTTATCATGCTGTTCACGTCAACCGTTATATTTGCAAACAGTGTAGATCCAGATCAGATGGCTTCTGAAGAAGCCATCTGATCAGGATCTACACTGTTTGGCATTCAGTTTATGAATTTGTAGCAATAAATTACATCAAGTAATTTGATTGGTTGATAGATAGAAATGGGTGTGGCTTAAATGAATATTCAGCAAGATAAGGGTTAATGTTGGGTAAAAGTCCCACAAAATTGGAAACAGTGTCTCAAAAATGACCCATACAGTGTTGACAGGGACGGTAAACCTCAAATCAAACAAAATTTATGCAAAGATATGTTTGAAATGTTTGCAAGATGCAGCAGATGATCGACATAAACCGGGAGCATTTTGGATGCAGTTTTTAGCTCACCTGAGCACGAAGTGCTCAAGGTGAGCTTTTGGGATCGGTCTTTGTCCGTCGTCCGTCGTCCGTCGTCCGTGCGTGCGTGCGTGCGTCCGTCCGTCGTCAACTTTTGCTTTAAACAACTTCTTCTACAAAACTGCTGGACAGATTTTGATCTAATTTCACAGGAATGCTCCTTGGGTGATCCTCTACCAAAATTGCTCAAACTGTTCTGCTCGCGTGAACAAGATGGCCGCCAGAGCTAAAAATAGAAAAACCTTTAAACGACTTCTCCTGCTTAACCAGTGGATGGATTTTGAATTTATTTCACAGGAATGTTCCTTGGATGACCTTCTACCAAAATTGCTCAAACAGTTCCGCTCCGGTGAACAAAATGGCCGCCAGAGCTAAAAATAGAAAAACCTTTAAACGACTTCTTCTCCTTAACCAGTGGATGGATTTTGAAATTATTGCACAGGAATGTTCCTTGGGTGCCCCTCTACTAAAATTGCTCAAACCGTTCCGCTCGGGTGAACAAAATGGCCACCAGAGCTAAAAATAGAAAAACCTTTAAACGACTTCTTCTCCTTAACCAGTAGATGGATTTTGAAATTATTGCACAGGAATGTTCCTTGGGAGCCCCTCTACTAAAATTGCTCAAACCGTTCCGCTCGGGTGAACAAAATGGCCGCCAGAGCTAAAAATAGAAAAACCTTTAAACGACTTCTTCTCCTTAACCAGTGGATGGATTTTGAAATTATTGCACAGGAATGTTCCTTGGGTGCCCCTCTACTAAAATTGCTCAAACAGTTCCGCTCGGGAGAACAAAATGGCCGCCAGAGCTAAAAATAGAAAAACCTTTAAACGACTTCTTCTCCTTAACCAGTGGATGGATTTTGAAATTATTGCACAGGAATGTTCCTTGGGAGCCCCTCTACTTAAATTGCTCAAACCGTTCCGCTCGGGTGAACAAAATGGCCGCCAGAGCTAAAAATAGAAAAAACGTTAAAGGACTTCTTCTCCTTAATCAGTGGATGGATTTCGAAATTACTTCACAGGAATGTTCCTTGGGTGACCCTCTACCAAAATTGCTCAAACTGTTCCGTTCGGGTGAACAAAATGGCCGCCAGAGCTAAAAATAGAGAAACCTTTAAAGGACTTTTTCTCCTTAACCAGTGGATGGATTTCGAAATTACTTCACAGGAATGTTCCTTAGGTGACCCTCTGCGAAAATTGCTCTTACCATTCCGCTCCAGTGAACAAGATGGCCACCAGAGCTAAAAATAGAAAAACCTTTAAATGACTTCTACTCCTTAACTAGTGGATGGATTTTGAAATTACTTCACAGGAATGTTCCTTGGGTGACCCTCTACCAAAATTGCTCAAACGGTTCGGCTTGGGTGAACAAGATGGCCACCAGAGCTAAAAATAGAATAACGTTTAAACGGCTTTTTCTCCTTAACCAGTGGATGGATTTTGAAATTATTTCAAAGGAATGTTCCTTGTGTGACCCTCTACCAGAATTGCTCAAACCGTTCTGCTCGGGTGAACAAAATGGCCGCCAGAGCTAAAAATAGAAAAACCTTTAAACGACTTCTACTCCTTAACCAGTGGATGGATTTTGAAATTATTTCACAGGAATGTTCCTTTGGTGAATCTCATCAAAAAATGCTCATACCGTTCCGCTTGGGTGAACAAAATGGCCGCCAGAGGTAAAAATAGAAAACATTTTAAACGATTTCTTCTCCTTAACCAGTGGATGGATTTTGAAATTATTTCACAGGAATGTTCGTTTGGTGTCCCTCTACCAAAATTGCTCATACTGTTCAGCTCGAGGGAACAAAATGGCCACCAGAGCTTCTCCTGCTTAACCAGTGGATGGATTATAAGCCCTTGGGCAAAAAACGGCCCCGCCCCGGGGCCCACTGGTTTTACATACGCTTATATAGGGAAAACCTTTAAAAATCTTCTTGTCTGAAACCAGAAGGCCCAGGTCTTTGATATTTGGTATTTAGCTTTGTCTAGTTGATCGCTACCAAGATTGTTCAAATTATAGCCCTGGTGCCAAAAACAGCCCCACCCCGGGGCCCACTGGTTTTACATAGGCTTATATATGGAAAACCTTTAAAAATCTTCTTGTCTGAAACCAGAAGACCCAGGTCTTTGATATTTGGTATGAAGCTTCTTCTAGTGGACCTCTACCAAGATTGTTCAAATTATAGCCCTGGGGCCAAAACTGGCCCCGCCCCGGGGCCCACTGGTTTTATACATAGGCTTACATTGGGAAAACCTTTAAAAATCTTCTTGTCTGAAATCAGAAGGCCCAGGTCTTTGATATTTGGTAAGTAGCTTCGTCAAGTGGACCGTTACCAAGATTGTTCAAATTATAGCCCTTGGGCCAAAAAATGCCCCCGGGCCAGGGCCCACTGGTTTTACACAGGCTTTTATAGGGAAACCTTTAAAAATCTTCTCGTCTGAAACCAGAAGGCCCAGGTCTTTGATATTTGGTATGAAGCGTCATCTAGTGGACCTCTACCAAGATTGTTGAAATTATAGCCCTGGGGCCAAAAATGTCGCCGCCCAGAGACCCTTTGGTTTTACATAGACTTATAAAGGGAAATTTTTAAAAATCTTCTTCTCTGAAACTGCAAGGCCCAGGTCTTTGATATTTGGTATGGAGCTTCATCTAGTGGACCTCTACCAAGTTTGTTAAAATTATAGCCCGTGGGCCACAAATGCCCCCCACTCCGGGGCCCTTTGGTTTTACAGAGACTTATATAGCCTGGTGCATAGACTTATGTAGGGAATATCTTTATAAAAATCTTCTTCTCTGAAACAGCAAGGCCCAGGTCTTTGATATTTGGTGTGTAGCGTCATCTAGTGGACCTTTGCCAAGATTGTTCAAATTATAGCCTTTGTTTTTGTTTGGTATGAAGCTTCACCTTTAAGACCTCCCTCAACATTATGCACATTAAAGCCCTTCGGCCAGTAATGGCCCTCCCTGGGGCCCACTTGTTACACTATGGATCAGGTGAGCGATCCAGGGCCATCATGGCCCTCTTGTTCTTTGGTTAACCCTTATCATGCTGTTCACGACAACCCCTATCTTTTGAAACTGTGTAGATCCAAATCAGATGGCTTCTGAAGAAGCCATCTGATTAGGATCTACACTGTTTGACTTCAATTTATGAATTTGTAGGAATAAATTACACCAAGTGATCTGATTGGTTCAAAGTCAGAAATGGGTGTGGCTTAACTGAATATTCAGCAAGAGAAGGGTTAAATATTCATTTGATGGACCAATAGAAGAATTTACCCTTACCTTGCTGAATAAATTAATTTAGCCATGACTATTTCTGCCAGTCAAATTACTTGATATAATGCCTGCATTCAATACACAAACTGCATGACAAACAGTGTAGATCCTGGTCAGATGGCTTCTGAAGAACCCATCTGATCTGGATCTACACTGATTGCAAAGGTAAGGGTTGTCGTGTTCAGTGGGATAAGGGTTCAGCAAAATTAAAATTCTAGAATCCCACTGGCCTACATTGAAGATAAACATCACATATTGTATATTTCAAATAACAACTGTCATTTTTACCCTATAAACATAGGCCAAGTTCTGATGTAAATACCGCTTAATTGTATACAATTGCTACATTTTTCAGAGTGTTAAACTAACCCAGGTGGAACAAGATGAAAGAGGCAAAATTGCCAGATGTAATTTCAAAATATTATTGATCGTGATATGAAAATTACAGCATAACATTAACTCTCCCAACATCCTTCATGGCTCGTAAAATGTTACATCTTCGAAGAAAAATAGGTGATGATTTCTTATAATCATCATAAACTGTCGTAATGACTTTCCCTTGTCAGTTAACCGATTTATAGTTTCAAACTTGAACTATGTGTTCATGTATACCTGCGGTTTATCGAAGAATTTTGTTTTTCAGCCTAGTTTAAGATTCATTCAGAAAGTAGAACGGTTGAAAAACAGTTCATTCATAATTTTTTAAAGCCTTTAAAAACATTATAGGTAAGGGAACAGCTGACATATTTTCCATGGGGCTCACATGTATGACTTTTAGTTCCTCACTTATTAAAAAGCCCTGTCTAGTCTTTGTCATTATAGCCCCGCTTTGAAAAAGTGGGGGCTATATTGGGTTTGCTCTGTCCTTCCCAGCTTCCGTAATTCTGTTATTCATCATAACTCAAAAACTGTTTGAGGTATTTTCATGAAACCGATGGAGTTATTGCCCTTTGAACATTGAAAAAATTGCAACCATAATTCCGTTATTCATGTTAACTAAAAAAACGTTTGAGGTATTTTCATGCAACTTCACACAAATGTAAAGCACTGTGAGACGATGTGCAGAGCACATGAACCATAACTCTGGATTGCCTACTTTTGGAGTTATTTCCCTTTGAACATTGAAAAATGGCAATGTTAGCCTTGTCATCAAAAACCCTTTGAGGTATTTTCATGAAACTTCACACAAATGTAAAGCACTGTGAGACGATGTGCAGAGCACATGAACCATAACTCTGGATTGCCTACTTTTGGAGTTATTGCCCTTTGAACATTGAAAAATGGCAATTTCAACCATGTCCGCTCCATAACTCAAAACCCGTTTGAGGTATTTTCATGAAACTTCACACAAATGTAAAGCACTATGAGAAGATGTGCAGAGCGCATGAACCATAACTCTGGATTGTGTACTTTTGGAGTTATTGCCCTTTAAACATTGAAAAATGGCAATTTTAACCTTGTCCGCTCCATAACTCAAAAAACGTTTGAGGTTTTATCATGAAACTTCACACAAATGTAAAGATGATGTGCACGGCGCATGAACCATAACTCTGGATTGCCTACTTTTGGAGTTATTGCCCTTTGAACATTGAAGAATGGCATGTGGAATAAACTCAGTACAGTAATAATTTGTGTTCGTTCCATAACTCTTTTCTGATAATGCTATAGTGGAGCTATAGTCAGATCCTCTGACAGTTCTAGTTTCCACTGCATTGAAACGGCATTCGTTGTTAAATGTTCCAGAACACCATGAGCTTGCAAGAAAAATGTGATATTTTTCATGAAAATGGATCTGTCATGGTGTCCTAACAGAGACCAAGGCATTGCATCGGATCTCACATGGTTCTTGTTGACAATTGTCTGCCCACTTATGGCACTTCTACTGCACTTTCACAGCGCTCACACTGTGTGCACATTAGAAGCCTCCGTGGTGTAGTGGTTATGCTACTCGCCTTGTAAACCAGGGCCAGAGGATCGATTCCGGGCTTCTCTAGACTTTTGGATGAGTCTTTAAACCGAGGTCCAGTGTCCGTATGACCTTAGCTATTGGTGAGAAGTAAAACTCAAACACTCACACTGTGTGCACTGCACTTTCATGGCTTACATAGAGAAGTGTATTCAGACATTTTCGTCAGTTGTATATTTGTCCTTGAATTGTTGAAAACATGCCCCCAAAAAGAGCTAGAAAGTGGAACAGGTTAAGTGAAAAAAATGCCAACCGCAAGCAGAAGCAAGTCAATTGCCATCATCGCAAACAGATGTAAATCCACCACCATCACTTGATCAACCATGGGATAAGTCACCTCGGGTGAGCACTTCATCAAACTGTAGGTTGAACAATATCAGTGCATACGTCACCGCCAACCTCAGCTTTTGCCCACAACATTTGTGCACGCCTGCAGAGCTCACGTGGCATTGAAGGAGACGTTACTGGTGGAAGATTAGTTCATCCTTTCCTCCTTGTCCTGCTGGCAATGGTAGCTCATCCTTTCCTCCTTGTCCTGGTGGCCACTTTAGTTCATCCTTTCCTCCTTGTCCTGCTGGCCACAGTAGCTCATCCTATCCTCCTTGTCCTGATGGCCACAGTAGCTCATCCTTTCCTCTTTGTCCTGCTGGCAAGGGTAGCTCATCCTTTCCTCGTTGTCCTGCTGGCAATGGTAGCTCATCCTTTCCTCCTTTTTCTGCTGGCCATGGTAGCTCATCCTTTCCTCCTTTTTCTGCTGGCCATGGTAGCTCATCCTTTCCTCCTTTTTCTGCTGGCCATGGTAGCTCATCCTTTCCTCCTTGTCCTGCTAGCAATGGTAGCTCATCCTTTCCTCCTTGTCCTGGTGGCCACATTAGTTCATCCTTTCCTCCTTGTCCTGCTGGCCCCAGTAGCTCATCCTATCCTCCTTGTCCTGGTGGCCACAGTAGCTCATCCTTTCCTCATTGTCCTGGTGGCCATGGTAGCTCATCCTTTCCTCCTTGTCCTGCTGGCAGTGGTAGCTCATCCTTTCCTCCTTGTCCTGCTGGCCATGGTAGCTCATCCTTTCCTCCTTATCGTGCTGGCAGTGGTAGCTCATCCTTTCCTCCTAGTCCTCGTGGCCACTTTAGTTCATCCTTTCCTCCTTGTCCTGCTGGCCACAGTAGCACATCCTATCCTCCTTGTCCTGGTGGCCACAGTAGCTCATCCTTTCCTCATTGTCCTGGTGGCCATGGTAGCTCATCCTTTCCTCCTTTTCGTGCTGGCCATGGTAGCTCATCCTTTCCTCCTTTTCCTGCTTGCCACGTTAGCTCATCCTTTCCTCCTTGTCCTGCTGGCCATGGTAGCTCATCCTTTCCTCTTTGTCCTGCTGGCCACAGTAGCTCATCCTTTCCTCCTTGTCCTGCTGGCAATGGTAGCTCATCCTTTCCTCCTTGTCCTGGTGGCCACTTTAGTTCATCCTTTCCTCCTTGTCCTGCTGGCCACAGTAGCTCATCCTATCCTCCTTGTCCTGATGGCCACAGTAGCTCATCCTTTCCTCTTTGTCCTGCTGGCAAGGGTAGCTCATCCTTTCCTCGTTGTCCTGCTGGCAATGGTAGCTCATCCTTTCCTCCTTTTTCTGCTGGCCATGGTAGCTCATCCTTTCCTCCTTTTTCTGCTGGCCATGGTAGCTCATCCTTTCCTCCTTGTCCTGCTGGCCACAGTAGCTCATCCTATCCTCCTTGTCCTGATGGCCACAGTAGCTCATCCTTTCCTCTTTGTCCTGCTGGCAAGGGTAGCTCATCCTTTCCTCGTTGTCCTGCTGGCAATGGTAGCTCATCCTTTCCTCCTTTTTCTGCTGGCCATGGTAGCTCATCCTTTCCTCCTTTTTCTGCTGGCCATGGTAGCTCATCCTTTCCTCCTTTTTCTGCTGGCCATGGTAGCTCATCCTTTCCTCCTTGTCCTGCTAGCAATGGTAGCTCATCCTTTCCTCCTTGTCCTGGTGGCCACATTAGTTCATCCTTTCCTCCTTGTCCTGCTGGCCCCAGTAGCTCATCCTATCCTCCTTGTCCTGGTGGCCACAGTAGCTCATCCTTTCCTCATTGTCCTGGTGGCCATGGTAGCTCATCCTTTCCTCCTTGTCCTGCTGGCAGTGGTAGCTCATCCTTTCCTCCTTGTCCTGCTGGCCATGGTAGCTCATCCTTTCCTCCTTATCGTGCTGGCAGTGGTAGCTCATCCTTTCCTCCTAGTCCTCGTGGCCACTTTAGTTCATCCTTTCCTCCTTGTCCTGCTGGCCACAGTAGCACATCCTATCCTCCTTGTCCTGGTGGCCACAGTAGCTCATCCTTTCCTCATTGTCCTGGTGGCCATGGTAGCTCATCCTTTCCTCCTTGTCCTGCTGGCAGTGGTAGCTCATCCTTTCCTCCTTGTCCTGCTGGCAGTGGTAGCTCATCCTTTCCTCCTTGTCCTGCTGGCCATGGTAGCTCATCCTTTCCTCTTTGTCCTGCTGGCCACAGTAGCTCATCCTTTCCTCCTTGTCCTGCTGGCCATGGTAGCTCATCCTTTCCTCTTTGTCCTGCTGGCCATGGTAGCTTATCCTTTCCTCCTTGTCCTGCTGGCATTGGTAGCTCATTCTTTCCTCCTTGTCCTGCTGGCCATGGTAGCTCATCCTTTCCTCTTTGTCCTTCTGGCCACAGTAGCTCATCCTTTCCTTTGTGTCCTGCTGGCCATGGTAGCTCATCCTTTAAACCTTGTCCTGCTGGCCATGGTAGCTCATCCTTTCCTCTTTGTCCTTCTGGCCACAGAAGCTCATCCTTTCCTCCTTGTCCTGCTGGCCATGGTAGCTCATCCTTTCCTCTTTGTCCTGCAGGCCATGGTAGCTCATCTTTTCCTCCTTGTCCTGCTGGCCATGGTAGCTCATCCTTTCCTCTTTGTCCTTCTGGCCACAGTAGCTCATCGTTTCCTTCTTGTCCTGGTGGCCATGGTAGCTAATCCTTTTGTCCGTGTCCTGCTGGCCATGGTAGCTCATCCTTTCCTCCTTTTCCAGGTGGCCACAGTAGCTCATCCTTTCCTCCTTGTCCTGGTGGCAAGGGTAGCTCATCCTTTCCTCGTTGTCCTGCTGGCAATGGTAGCTTATCCTTTCCTCCTTTTCGTGCTGGCCATGGTAGCTCATCCTTTCCTCCTTTTCCTGCTTGCCACGTTAGCTCATCCTTTCCTCCTTGTCCTGGTGGCCACGTTAGCTCATCCTTTCCTCCTTTTCCTGCTGGCCATGGTATCTCATCCTTTCCTCCTTTTCCTGCTGGCCATGTTAGCTCATCCTTTCCTCCTTTTCCTGCTGGCCACAGTAGCTCATCCTTTCCTCCTTGTCCTGCTGGCCACAGTAGCTAATCCTTTCCTCATTGTCCTGGTGGCCACAGTAGCTCATCCTTTCCTCCTTGTCCTGCTGGCCACAGTAGCTCATCCTTTCCTCTTTGTCCTGCTGGCCATGGTAGCTCATCCTTTCCTCAGTGTCCTGCTGGCCATGGTAGCTCATCCTTTCCTCCTTTTCCTGCTGGCCACAGTAGCCTATCCTTTCCTCTTTGTCCTGCTGGCAATGGTAGCTCATCCTTTCCTCCTTGTCCTGCTGGCCATGGTAGCTCATCCTTTCCTCTTTGTCCTGCTGGCCACAGAAGCTCATCCTTTCCTCATTGTCCTGCAGGCCATGGTAGCTCATCCTTTCCTCCTTGTCCTGCTGGCAATGGTAGCTCATCCTTTCCTCTTTGTCCTGCTGGCAATGGTAGCTCATCCTTTCCTCCTTTTTCTGCTGGCCATGGTAGCTCATCCTTTCCTCCTTTTTCTGCTGGCCATGGTAGCTCATCCTTTCCTCCTTGTCCTGTTGGCCACGTTAGCTCATCCTTTCCTCTTTTTCCTGCTGTCCATGGTAGCTCATCCTTTCCTCCTTTTCCTGCTGGCCACAGTAGCTCATCCTTTCCTCCTTTTCCTGCAGGCCATGGTAGCTCATCCTTTTCTCCTTGTCCTGCTGGCCACGTTAGCTCATCCTTTCCTCCTTTTCCTGCTGGCCATGGTAGCTCATCCTTTCCTCCTTGTCGTGGTGGCCACAGTAGTTCATCCCTCCTCCTTTTCTTGCTGGCCATGGTAGCTCAGTGGGATGTGTGTCTGGTGATCTGGAGGTTGCTTGTTTGAGCCTACCTGGGATTGGCACTTGATTCTTTTGTGTAGATTGATTGTGAAATCTTTTCTATGTGGTCATTCTTTCCCTTCTGCTGATTCAAGAAGAGCAGTTGCCTGACTATTTGGTAGTGTCTCATTTTAGGGGTTTCCTGTATAAAAATGGTTTATAGGTTTATAAGATTCTTGTTCATTTGCTTTTCCTATATTAACCCTTATCTTGCTGTTCACGACAACCCCTATCTTTGCAAACAGTGTAGATCCAGATCAGTTCTGAAGAAGCCATCTGATCAGGATTTACACTGTTTGACATTCAGTTTATGAACTTATAGCAATTACATCAAGTAATTTGATTGGTTGTTAGACAGAAATGGGTGTGGCTTCAATGAATATTCCGCAAGATAAGGGTTAAAGATGGGTATGCAAAATGCAAACCTCAGTGGGCAGCAGATGATGAGGTAACCACTAA
The DNA here is from genome assembly GCA_963580285.1 of Lucinisca nassula. NCBI lineage: Eukaryota > Metazoa > Mollusca > Bivalvia > Lucinida > Lucinidae > Lucinisca > Lucinisca nassula. Next base: position 138,018,313 of record OY757013.1, read on the forward strand.
GAACCCACCTCAGATAAATGATAATCGACATATATTTGCCCCATTCCGTGCTAAAAATACCGTTTTTGTATGGGCTGACTCAGTGACAACCAGTAGTTTTCGATGTTTTTGTGTCAAAAAAGGAATTCAACACTCAATAAAAGAAGTAAATAGTATTTATCTCAGTTTAAATCAGATATCAGATATATAAAGTTTTAAAAGCATTTCAACCCATACATGACAAACTTTCCCTTAAATTGCTTTGTGAACTAGTCCATAATTATTTCCAGTAGAAGGGGTGTCTGTTTTATTTTATTTACCTTATTTTGAGGTTTTCGAAAACTCATGAATTTGTAGCAAACAGTGTGGATCCTTAACAGATGCCACATTGTGATCATGGTCTACCCAGTTTCCTCAGGTTTTCCGTTCATAGCATGATAGGCTGGCATGAGTTAAGGTAGTATGTATCATGCATACAAAAGGATGTGAAACTTAAGGCTCTTTTGAAGAAAATGTATTCATCCTTGATGGTAAAAAGGCTACAGCCGGGCCACGTGAAGAAGAACTATGTCTTAAGTGGTAATTTTCTGTCATTCTTCAAAGGGAGATAACTTTCGGAACTTCCTGTTCATTTTTCAAAAAGCTCTGTCCCACCAGGGAAAAAGGGGTCAGCTCATAAAGAAAAGAATTTGCTCCTCCGGAGCAAATTCTTTCCTTTAAGAGTTGACCCTTATTGACATGGGAGACAAAAATACTGTTGCAGGAGTTGCCTCCCCTAAAGGTGTATCCATTCCCCTTGAGGACATATCTGCCCAGTGTCACACTCTCAGTTCAGACTGGACATCCCCAGAGTTTTCACTACCTGTATTGTACATTAGCATAACACACTCATGCGCTATAAATGGCATCTTTCATTTATCATTCTAATTAGCATTTTTCGGATGACAAAATGATATTTTTCTTATTTCTAGTAGAATTATGGAATGTGGGTGCTTGTTAGAACCACCTCAATGAGGTGTTTCTAACAAGTACCTAAAATCAGATTTTTGAAGAAAAATAAGGAAACGACGTGCAATAAATAACCCTGAAAACCCCACTTTTCTCAATATAAATTGAGTTTAGAGGGGTACTTGTATACCTAAGGTGGACAAAACCTACCCTAAAACACTCAACAAAAGCCTATGTGGTGTAATGGTTAACTCTCCTTATAAACAAGGGGTCGTGGGCATCATGTGAACATGTCCGTGAAATGAACACCCCCTTACACCCCACTTTGTATTGAGAAAACTGGGGTTTACTGGGGTGAACATTATTATTCTTATTCTTATATACTCCAAAATAAGGTTGTGGGTACTCGTTAGAACCACCGCCTCAATGAGGCGGTTCTAACGAGCACCCATAACCTATGTTTGCAGTATAAATAAGAAAACTATCATGGATTTTCATCCGAAAAGTAGCCATTTTGGAGATGTGAAAAAAATGCACTATGTAGCACGGGTGTGTTATCGTTATGGGGTCGATCCTTGGCTTCTCCAGACTTTCAGCTGAGTCTTTAAACCGAGGTTCTATTTCCGCATGATCTATGTTGTTGGTGGGACGTAAAATTCAAAATACACACAGAAAATTCTAAACCCTTCAAGCACTTAAAGCAAGTAACAGATGACATTGCTAATTTTCAAAGTTATATTTCTGATATTTTCTGCAAAAAGTAGGCTTAACATTACAATTTGTGAATCACCTTGACTTTACATGTGAATCGGCAATTGTCACTGGGCAGGGACAGACTTACACCACTTTGCCTGGGCATGCTTTGACTTCTTCACCACAAACTCTTTATAACAGGGTTCATTATAACACAGTTTGTATATAACACGGTTTCGAGATGGATCTCAAAAATGTGTAGATTATATAATCTACACATTTTTGTTTGGATATAACATAGTCTTTTAACTAACTGCTTTGGACCCCATTAATAGTGTTATAAAGAGGTTGTGCTGTATTCTGTTTAACATGCAATACTCAAGTTTTTCGTGTTTGAGTTTTACATCCCATTAACAGCTAAGGTCATATGGAGACGGGACCTTGGTTTAAAGATGCATCCCAAAGTCTGGAGAAGCCCGGCATCGATCCTGTGACCCCTGGTTTACCAGGTGAATGGCATACCTCTACACCACGGAGGCTTCTAATACTCATGTTGCATCAGTTTATGCTTTGTGCAGATGCACCATGAATTTTTGGCCAGATATGACCACAAATGCTTGGGGTTAGGTCCGATGCCTCAGCTTTCTGGCCGACTAGAACAGGCCTTGTACTGATACAACTTGTTTAAGACTTAAAAACAATGTTTAAAATAAGGTCCAAATCACTGACAGGCTCTGATATACACCTCTTAACCCTTATCTTGCTGTTCACGACAACCCCTCTCTTTGCAAACAGTGTAGATCCAGATCAGATGGCTTCTGATAAGGATCTACACTGTTTGGCATTCAGTTTATGAATTTGTAGCAATATATTGCATCAAGTAATTTGATTGGTTGATAGACAGAAATGGGTGTGGCTTAAATGAATATTCAGCAAGATAAGGGTTAAAATAAGTTGTATCCGTACAAGGCCAGAAAGCTCATCGGGCGTAACCCCAAGCATCTGTGGATATGACAGCTTGCTACACTAACATAGTTTCAGACTCCAACAACAGTGTTATCAAGGGGTTGTGTAGCTCTTAGCCCCTATCCTCCTGAATATTTTAATTAGCCACACCCATTTCTTACTTGCAGCCTATCAGATTACATGATATATTGTTTTCATTCAAATTCACAAACAGAATGACAAACAGTGTGGATCTACACTGTTTGCAAGAGTCTGGGTTGTCATGAACAGCAAGATAAGTGTTAATCCACAGCCTTGTAGACAACCTTTCAAAAACAGAGGAGAAACCTCTGTGGTGTAGTGTTTAAGTTACTTGACTTACAAACCAGGAGTTCTGTGTTTGAGTCTGGGCTCTTGCAGACTTTCTGATCGGTCTTTAAACCAAGGTCCCATCTCCGTATATGACCTTTGCTATTGGTCACCCCAGGGATGTAAAACAAACACACAAAATCACTATAGAAGGTCATTTCATATGAAATTTATGAAAGGGGCCTTTTGAAACTAAATGAATACTTTTTAATGCACAGATTTGTTTATATTTGGGACTTAGATTGTTGGATGAAGTTCTTGATACTATTAGTTTCTTTGGTCATGTATAAATTTGTTTTAAAACTTCTTTAGTTTAGAGTGGTCATCTTAAACAAGAGAAAATAATATAAAAAGGATCTGTCCCTCTTTTTGAACACCCACTGTGAAACTTTACAATATTTGCTCAAATAAAATTTACAATTTCTTCTGATTAAAAGTGCTTATAAATTCTTGTTACCTACAAAAGACTGTGCTTTTGTTTGCTTTGCTGTAAATGAAAATTTCAAGAGCTTGATGAGTATATAGAATAATTTATATATTTATACCCTGTATATTTTGATTATTACCAAATTCAACCTATTTACCACACCGTGCGTTATTGTATAAAAAAATCGCCGTGAAAAATCTACCTTACATATAAGCAAACACTTGATACGAAAAAAAAAAAAATAGCTGGCACACATTACAGATCAAGTTGAATTTCAGCAGAGTGGTTCACCACATAAGCTTGTGATTGTCTGGGTCAAAAGTGCACCAAAACTCAATATGAAATCAAGGGGAGGCTACTGTAAAGTGGGCACTTGAGTATTTTCTTTCCGAAAATAGCTTGGGTGGGCACTTATAGGAGAATGTGTGGTAAATAGGGCGAAAACGTGATATTAATGGTTAATATTTAAAAAGAAAAAAAAGATTGTTTGGATGCAGTATAGCGCAAGGGGAATTTTTGTACTTTTTTCAGCAAAAATAAGGCTTAACATAAAAAGCATTACACATGACATGGGCAGACAATTCACAGACACTTGAGATGTCAAGCCTTATTTTAGCTGGAAAGAAAAAAACATTGACAGGTGCTCTAAAATTTTCTGTAGTGTTTGAAGGAACCTGTCATCACTGTGCCCCCCACGAGCAGGGATTTTAACTTTTCCACCAAAGCCCTTCTATAGGGACAAACAATTCTATATTAAATACCCATTTTTTTCTCATCATGAGCTCTTATTTGAATCTACACTGCTTGTATAGGTACCTATACTGGGCTACAGGGTTGAGTGAGTGAGTGTTTGAGTTTTACGTCACACCAACAGCTAAGGTCATACGGAGACTGAACCTTGGTTTAAAGAGTCATCCGAAAGTCTGGATAAGCCCGGGATCGATCCTCTGCAGGGTTGAAAAGATTAAGGAGCAGCATTTTAAAGGGCTTTGTGTGTAATGGTTCATCCGTGATGATCCTTCCACGCAGAGCTGAATCTGACCGCACACAAGTACTGGTAAACCGCTCAGAAGGACTAAGCCTGCCCAGGCAAAGCGGTGTGAGTCAGATCGTCCAATGCATATAAGCCTTCTGGCTTCATTGGCTAGCAGGGCTTGAGATGTCATTTTACCTCAGTGTCGGGTAAAAGTGACCCACAAAATTGGAAGCAATGTCTCCAAAATGACCTAAATAGTGTTGACACGGGATGTTAAACCCCAATTCAAACAAACAAACAAACAAACCTAGATATTGGGACAGAAAGGCCTAATCAAACAGTGCAGATCCTTATCAGACTGCTCCTTCAGGAGCAGTCTGATCAGGGTCTACACTGTTTGCCACAGGTGCAACACCTTTGATCATGAAAAAAAAAAATGTTAAATTTTAGGAGAATTACAGCAAGTCCTCAAGGTTTCTCAATTTTGGTTGTAATCGACATGAAATCTACATTGAGGTGATGAAAAGCCAAAACTTATCAGATAAATGGTCAGTATGCATTGAACAATTTGTTAAACACCAATCATATTTTAATTGTTATCTTATGTCAACAGTCTTAATAAGCCATTTACACATTTGATCTAATCTTAAACTGTGGCTTTATATATTTAGATAATTAAGCTGTTAGTCGATTAAGTGTTTCTTTTTTTAATTTGTTAACAGGCTAAATTTAAATTAGAATAGTCCTAACCTTTATTCTTAAGCATATAAATGTTGAGAAAACTGGGGTTTACAGGGGTGTACATAATTTTCCTGATTTCTGCTCCAAGGCATAGGTTTTGTGTACTCATTAGAACCGCCTCCATGAGGCGGTTCTAATGAGCACCCAGAACCTATGTTTGGAGTGAAAATAAGCAAAATATCACAATTTTTCAGGGGAGATATAATAGAATGCACTATGTTACACAGATATGTTATCGTAACGTACTCTTTTATGGAGGCTTTTTCTATGGTTATTCTCTCACTGGTTGCCAGTGCTCAGGCCAGCCCCCGCCCATAGGGGCTTGAAGAAATATATGGGCTGCACGATGCTTCCACGCAGAGCTGAATCCGGCCCGCACACTAGTACTGGTAAACCGCTTAGAGGATCTAAGCCTGTCCAGGAACCTCGGTGCGAGGCAGACCATCCATGCTAATAAACCCTATTGGTTTCATTGGGCGACAGGGCTTGAGATGTCATTTCATCTCAATGTCGGGTAAAAGTCCCACAAAATTGGAAGCAACGTCTCCAAAATGACCTTTACAGTGTTGACAGGGACGTTAAACCTCAAACAAACAAACAGTGCCCAGGCAAAGTGATGTGAGTCAGACCGCCCAAAGCATATTAGCCTTTAGATTTCATAGGGTAGCAGGGCTTGAGATGTCATTTCAACTCAGTGTTAGGTAAAAGTCCCAAAAAATTGGAAGCAAAGTCTCCAAAATTACCTAAATAGTGTTAACGGGGATGTTAAATCTCAATTCAAACTGTTACCAGTTTCTGGCTAAAGAATGTGCACAGTATGGGTAACTACCTTATAATGAGGAAGTGTGTTTAGGGTTAGGTATAGTGACTGGCTTGATATGATTTAAATAGTGTTGACTGGGCCATTAAACACCAAACAAACAACATAACCTCTTATATCCCTTTGTATACTAGTGGACTCTTCCACAACTGTATGTTGGACAAGTCCATTTTTCATTGTCAGGCCTATTTTTTCGGTTTTGTTCTATTTAAGACGGAAAATACTGTTAGCAAATAGTGCAGGCCCTGATCAGACGCCGCGTTCTGCGGCGTCTGATCTGGGCCTGCACTGTTTGCCAAGGTACCCCTTTAGGGGTTTCCTGCATACAATGGGTTAAAGGAAATAATTTACTCCCTGGAAGGAACAAATTCTTGCCTTTAACCTATTTTGCACTGATTGGAATCTTCTACCTTATGTATGGTACTAGTCTATTTCAAAAAGTAGGGGTGCCAGATTGTGCCTTTTTCAAAATGTGCTAGAAAAATGGCTGAACTTTTTGTGAAAAGTGTAGGCCCTGATCAGATGCCACGTTCTGCGGCATCTGATCTGGGCCTGCACTGTTAGCAAATTGCCGGTTTAGGGTGGGTTAAGGGTAGACACCCTTTTGGAAAGCAGCCAACCATCACGCTAACAAGTCCGTTAAATGAACACCCACTTACACCCCACTTTATATAGAAAAAACAGGGGTTTACGGAGGTATACATTATTTTCGTTATTTCTGCTCCTAGACATAGGTCGTGGGTACTCGTTAGAACCGCCTCAATGAGGCGGTTCTAACGAGTACCCACAACCTAAGTTTTGAGTATAAATAAGGATAATATCACAAATTTTCATAAAAAATTGACCGTTTTGGAGATGTAAAAAATGCACTATGATGCACAGGTGCGTTATTGTAATAAGAGCAACCAACAGGAAGTTCTGAAAGCAGTTTCCTTTATTAAGAATGGCAAATATTTTCAGCAAAAACGCCAAGAGTATTGGACATTATATTACATTATATATATTATATGACATTGTATATTAACAATATGACCACTAACAAACTTGTTAAGCTAAAGATGCTTTGAACATCTACGAGTATGTAGCCATTTTGGAGATGCAAAATGCACTGTGTCAGAGAAAATTGGGCTTGCCATTACATGTGAAGCATCGGTCTGCTTGTCAAGCCTTATCTCTCAGAAAAGATCATTTGAGCCCCGCCAAGCGAATTTGTGTCTTCGAGCATTTCGTCATGACAAATTTTAACTGCACATGCCCAGCCATTCAGAGGGGCCAGGGATATGGCTTTCTGTCTGAAGGTTCCTCTTGATTCACTGCTCTTATGAGCGAGCAGCGAAGGTTCTGGCGAGACTGCGCGGATGTGCAGGCTCACCTGAACCTTCGGTGTTCGCATAGGCGATAAGTACCAAAATCGCTTGACGGGGCCCATTTAAAACGATAATAATATTATTATTGTTTGCTCTAAAAATTTCTCTGTGGCTCTTTAAGCGCTCAGTTGCATGCAGAGCTAATTTAAATTTAATTGAAATAAACTTTGTAAACTTTCACGGCTGGTTGTTCTGATGCAGTATTGGTGACGTCCTGGTATTTTATATATATGGTTACTTATCGTCATCTCATTCATATCTTTTATAACGTCACAGCAGGAAAAAAAGTTTATTTTTTGTAAGGTCACAGTGGGTGGGAGATAGATCTTTCTCCTTTTTCAGTCTCTCTCGTTATCTAAGATGTTAAAGTTTGACTTGCTGTGAAACACTTGGACTTGTCTCATTTCAAATCATCATCATCATAAACAACAACATAGTGTTTATGATGATCATGGTCATCGTTATCATCATCAGCAACATCATCATCATCATCATCATTATCTTGGTCATCAGCTTCAGCATCATCATCATCTTCAGGGTGGTTGGGTGAGGCAAAGGCGATGTGTATCTTGTGTCATTGGGGCAGCCATCAGATATTGGCTTACAGTTATTTCGGCAAGGCCTGCTGTCAGGGTAGGAGGGGAATGTTGTTATTTCTTCTGTTTCTACACTTCTGTTCATTTTCATCTTTCTCCTCTGTCCCTCCATTTATCTCTTCTACTATCTCTTCTATCTCTTTCCTGATCGGCCCCGATAGCTCAGTTGGTAGAGTGTCTGCTCCGGGGAACGGGAGGTCACGGGTTCGATCCCGGGCTGTGACATACCAAAGTCATTAAAAATGGTACTAGCTGCTCCTGGCTTGGCACTCAGATTTACGGGGAAGAGCTAGGACTGGTCGACCCAGTGTCAGGATAATGTTACTGGGTGTGGTATCATGTAATGTGTCTGGGACATGATACTTCAGAACTATAAAAGTGAGCATTGAGCTCCCTGTCACAACCAGACACCATGGTGATATGACTGAAAAATTGTTGAAAGCGATGTTAAACCCGAATTCACACATACACACTATCTCTTTCCTCTATTTCCCTGGGAGGTGACACAAAATGACCCACAAGGGTTGACATGTCATTAAACCCAAAACAATCTGTCAATCAGTCATCATTATCATCATCATGAAGCCTGCATGGCGTAATGGTTACGTTACTCACCTCATAAACCAGGGGTTGTGGCTCGTTCCTGGGCTTCTCCATACTTTCAGAGGAGCCTTTAAACGGTGGTCCCGTCTTCATATGACCTTTGCTGTTGTCGGAACATAAAACTCATACACACACACACAATAATCATCATCATCATCATTATCAGTCTCTTGTGTAGGTTGCTAGTAAGCACCAAGAGCTTAGAAATTTTGGGGTTGTCCAAAAGTTACGAGGACTGTTCAGATATGAATGCAAGAAGAACGTTTTCTCATGCACTAATGCGAAAATCACCTGGAAATAAATATCACAGCCTAGAAAAACATTTTACCTATACATTGATACCAAACCTGTTAAAATCCGTCCACTTTAGCCATGTATATCGTTCGATAAACACTGTCTACTCTTGTATACTAATACAAAACATGGTTGGAAGAAGGTCAGAGTACGGTCCTATATTAAGAATCGTTGTATTCTTGGTATACGGTGCAAAGACATTTTTGATGAAATATGTTCGGTTTATGGGCATAATGAAATGTCTTTTCCGACAGTTTTTCGTTGGTGTAAGAAATTCAGCTGTGGGCTAGGCTCAACAGAAGATGCACCACATGATCGTCGGCCGAAAAGAGCAACATCTGCCAAGATGGTTGCTAGAGTGAAAGAAATAGTTGCTACAGATGCACGATACACTACTAGGCAAATACACCTGTGGAAACAAATCCGTTCAAACTTTGATGAGCTTCATTTCATTTTGATCTGATGTTTTATTCAATATTTCCTTACATCCTATCTGTCAACTGCAAGACAGAAATAAATTCAAAACACAAAGTGTTGTACATTGCATTGTAGACCTTGCACTGTCCAATCAGAATACATCTGGAATGTCAGTCAGATCTAAAAATGGAAAAAAGTACTTGCCACAATAAGACCAATCAATGTATATTTCTTGATCCAGTTTTAGACTACTTTGGTGAATGACATTTGCTTGTCAAACTAACTTGATGCAAAGAGATTCATTGAAAGGTAGTTCATCAGAGTTTGAACGCTTTTGTGTCCACAGGTGTAGCTAGTATGGTTGGCATCTCATTAGGAGCAGCTAATACAATTCTGAAACGGGATTTGAAAATGAGAAAGATCTGTGCTAGATGGATTCCCCATCTGTTGACAGATGAGCAGAAAAAGACAAGTGTTCAGTGCGCCAAGAAGTTGCTTAAAAAGTTTCCAAATTACAATGCACGGTCTTTCGCTAATGTCGTCACAGGTGACGAGACATGGGTTCACTTTTTTGAGCCAAAAGGAAAGATTCAGAACAAAATATGGGCAAAAGACCATGCATTGCAAAGCGGACCATGAGCGTCAAGAAGGTAATGTATGCCATATTCTTTTCAAATCAGGGCCCTGCTATTCAGGTTGCTGTGCCTAAAGGCAAATCTGTAAATGGGAAGTTTTAAAACAATAAAGTTCGTCAAAAATTGAAGAAATATTTCAAAGAACGAAGACCCGCAACTGGTTTGGCCAATGTCAGATTGCTACATGACAATGCGTCATCGCACAAGGCGTTCATTGTGCAAGACTATCTGAAGCAGGAAAAGGTTGTTGAACTCCCTCACACCCCGTATTCCCCTGACCTTGCCCCGTGTGACTTTTTTTTTGTTCCCGCGGCTGAAAAAATACCTTTCTGGTCGAAAATTTGTACAGCGCAAACACCTCGGTTCTGCAATATTCCAGTGCTTTCATAGTATACCTCGAAAAGACTACCAAAATGCATTCAATGATTGGATCAGAAGACTGAAAGTTTGTATATCTGTTAAAGGGGAATACTTTGAGGGGACAAAATAAATTTTTCATCGAAATCTATCACGGAATCATTTTTATGTGCTTACTTGCATTCATATTTGAAAGTCCTCGTACATATACAAGCCCATGCAGTTCTACTGCTGATGTCCTCGTGACAAATTTAAACTGCATGCAGATAAACCCATATATGACAGTGGAATATTCCACCAAATGATATTAGAGTGCTTCATTTCTAATTAAGGTGGTGTCAGGTTTCTTTTGTTTGTGTCATATTTTACAAATATGAATGTCTTTAAACAAAACAGTCTAGACCAAGATCAGATCAGAATGCCGTATACTGGAGAGTCTGATCAGGGTCAGAATGCGGCATCTGATCAGGGTCTGCCCTGTTTGCCAACATCCAAGAAAAGGGCCACTAGGCATATAGGGGATAAAAATAATCAGTTACCCTGTTAGTGGATGCGCTGTATTTGGAAAATGTTACATACGACTTAGTGACAACTATGCCTACTTCTTTAACTCTTATCATGCTGTTCATGACAACCCATATCTTTGGAAACAGTGTAGATCCAGATCAGATGGCTTCTGAAGAAGCCATCTGATCAGAATCTACACTGTTTATATTTGGCATTCAGTTTATGAATTTGTAGCAATAAATTACATCAAGTAATTTGATTGGTTGATAGACAGAAATGGGTGTGGCTAATCTGAATATTCAGCAAGAGAAGGGTCAATGTCTTTTTCATCTACTTCTACTATGTCTTCTTCTTCTTTTTCTTCACCTGCAGTTTTCGTAAAGTGCACTACATTTGCACAAGTTGATGGCAAAAGTCTCTTTAAAGTGATTGAGACTGATCAGCGATGCATAATGGTATGATCAGAGGCATGAAGCTGATCAAATAGCTATTTTACCTATCCTTCAAAAATATACAATCAAGAAGTTTTTTCGCTCGACCATATCTATCATTATCTTGTGGAAAATTGTAAAAAATCCAGATTGTTTTATGACTTTTTTTGGAGGTGATTCAAATTTATGTGAAAGTGAAATATATGGATATCAAAATGGAGTCAGTAACTTTATACATGTGTTATTCAACATATTTTGTGAAAAATAAGTAAATGTTGGGGATAAATGTGTTCAATATGTTATATTGTGATTAACAGAGCATTTGATCAGAATGATGTTAGTTCATCGAGACTTGGCTGAGTTCTGTCAAATTGTATAATTTTCAGTCAGAACCTTATATATAGATATGTTGTTGTTACAAAAGCCTTGGTAGCCAGGGCCAGTTGTTCAAAGTATCGTTAGCTTAACGAGCTCGTTAGTGGTCATATTGTTAACCGTTCAAGCAAGGTTAATATTTAAATTTTTTGTATTTTTGCTGAAAAAAATGTGAGCAGCTTTTGCAAATGCAAAAGCTGCTCACATTTTTTCAGCAAAAATATTAGTATATTTGCCATAATAAATGATTAAAGTTTTAACGATACGTTAACTAACGATGTCGTTAGTTTTGAACAACTGACCCCAGGTGATTAACCCTCATCATACTGAACATGACTACCCCTACCTTTGCATTCAGTGTAGATCCAGATCAGATGGGCTTCTGTAGAAACCATCCGATCTGGATCCACAGTTTGCAAATTTGAATTTAACATTATATACATATATACAGTAAAACTCCGCTATTAAGACCACCTAAAATTAATTAAAAAGGTTTCAGCAGTTATTTATTCATGCTTGCTACATCCAGGGTCTTTTAGTAACAGACCACCTTTGGGATTGTTCAAAAGTGGTCTTCAAGACCACTTTTGGTTTTCAAGACCACTTTTGAACAATCCAAAAGGTGGTCTTAATATAAGAATTTTACTGTATATCACGTAATTTGATTGATTATAGGCAGAAATGGGTGCGGCAAAATTAATTTATTCAGCAGGATAAGGTTAAAGAGCATCAGCACTTCAACATGAGGTCTCTCATTGCTGTAGGTTGGAGCTTATCTCAGGCCAAGTTCTACAGCGGAATATTTGATAGTATTTCTGTGGATACTCCAGTGGTTTTCACCTCCTCTGATTTAAAAGATTGTAAATAACATTATAACCCTTTTTGTACCAAATGGAATCTTCCATTTCAAAATTTGGGGGTGTCAGGTTGTGTTTTCATCAAAATTGATTAGGTAAATGGCTGAACTTTTAGCAAACAGTGAACGCCCTGATCAGACGCTGCGTTTTGCGGCATATGATCTGGGCCTGCACTGTTTGTCAGGATACCCGTTTTGGGGTTTCTGGTACTAATTGGGTTAAAAGAGCTGAAAGCTTAAATTAAAAAAAATGTTATACTCTGTCAGTTGCATTTATTTGCTTTATTTCTTTTCTTAATCTGTCTCTTAAACTGTCATTTTGACAGAGAATATAGCATAATTATGATTGTGTTCAGAAATTTTAACCCTTTTGCACCATCAGTCAGGTGGGTTAAAATCAGACTTGAACAGCAGAAAAAAAGCACCTGGCCTTCTGTTGCAGATCCCGGCATCTCACATCCTGATGTGTCCAGAGCAAGTCTCGGACCCATGGTGGTAAGAGACCTTATGATTAAGTGAATAAGGCCGAAAGGAAGCTAAAACTCTTATTACCTTTAATACTTAAAATTATGTTCCATGACATTCTTATTATCATTTACACTGGAAAGCTTCTATTTTGAAGATTGTATACTTTGGTCTTTAATGTCACTTAAGTTGCAAAAGGTGTAAACTAATGGTTTTATACACTCGAAGATTAGCCTATATAAACTTTGTCCATTTCAGTTGCAAGCCCTCATATCAATCAGATAATATGTCATACTGCGAATCGTGATCTTTAGAGATGTGAATATGTCCCCTTTGGTCTTTCTCTGCATTTAAAATATTTTAGAAACGGAAGCATTTGTTACTGTAGGTGATGTGAAGGGAGTGAAACAATTTCTCGGTTTCATGTGCGGAGGCGTTCTCCATTAGGATTAAACACCCATGTGAGATAAGGATTTCTTTCATGTCCTGAAACTCTTATTTTTCCATGGAAATTTGATTATATAGTCCTTTATTTAGGCTTGGGACATGGATTGTAGGCGCTCATTTGAAGCACTTCATTGAGGCAAAATGTCATTTTTCCATGGAAATATGGTTATATTTTCCTTATTTATGTTTAGAACATGGATTGTAGTTGCTCATTAGAACCACCTAAAAGAGGCAAAATTGTCATTTTTTCCATGGAAATTTGGTGATATTTTCTTTAAATGGATTGTGGGTGCTCATTAGAATTGCCTCAGTGAGGCAGTTCTAATGAGTACCCACAATCTGTGTTTCATTTATTGAAGTAAAAAAAGGGAAAAATAATGCAAACCCTTGTATACCCTACCTTTCATGGTATAAAGAAGTATTTACTTAGGGATCTCAATCCACACAGACTTCTTAATGTGATGTCGTGGGTAGAAAGGTATTTCGGAGATTGCAGATTCCTTTTTTTTTTGAAGATTCATGTTATGATTGACAAGATCAAAATTTTCTGCCATATATGGTAGAGAAATGCCGATATGAGTGTCTTGACAGCACAGCTACGTTAAAATGAAGTTTGAAAAGTTTTTCGTGGGATGTTTTCATAAGGAGGTCAGAAACTATATGATATTATGGATGATTAGAATTCCAAGGATAACCTAAATATTTACTTTATAAAATATTGTTAGATAAAAAGATATCGTGATGAAAGACTCAATAAAATTGGAAAAAAGTATAGGCGGCACCATAAGAAAATGTGGCTTCGGTGGTGCTCGGACCAGAGATGACACAGGTCAGACTGTGTCTACGAGAGCCTTATATATGAGCAGTTTTATTGAGGGATTTAGGTTTGTACGGACATCAAAATCTCTGATCAGGCTGCACAACTGTGCAGCCTGACCAGAGAGTTTGATGGTCGCTCATTTAGGAAAACATATTTTTTCATAGTTGGGTCATATATATGACAAACAGTGAAAACAGCAAGTATAGATGCAGTCTGTAAGGAAAAATCAAGTGTGTCAAAATTAAACTTTTCAGGAGGATTTAATTAGGTCAGTAATGTGGCAGATCAGATTATCCTTTCAAATTCTGCAGACTGTTCAGTTTGTTTGCAAATATTAATGTGTTTCAGATTAAATTCATCCAGCATAAATTTTGGATATAACAAAAATGGATTGACTGCAGCTTGACTTAGAGGATGAATACCATTTTTTATTAGAATGTCCTCTCTCTCTCTCTATATATATATATATATTACATAAAACTTGTAACAATATTGAAAATGACTGCTGGAAGCAAAGGATGGCTCTCTCCCTGCAAGCGGATGAAATGGAATCATGGGAAACTTTTCCTTGAAAGTGGATTCAGAATTTTTTATATGACCATAGAATGCCATATGTACCGTATGTATTTGGACAGACAGGACTGAGCAAACAATGTAGACCAAGATGAGATGCCACAGAATGTGGCGTCTCATCAGGGTCAGCACTGTTTGCCACTTATCCAGCTATTTTTAGGCTCAATATCGGGTATTAAATTGTACTTGTTCAAATTTTAGAGCAAGTATGGTTAAAGTATGGTTAAAGAATGGGAACACCTTCAGGGGAGGCAACTCCTGCAAAAGTATTTTTGTCTCCCATGTCAATAGGGATCAACTCTGAAAGGAAAGAATTTGCTCCTAAGGAGAAAATTCTTTCCTTTAAGAGTTGACCCCTTTTTAAGTGGCATAGGGTTTATAGAAAAGCAAACAGGAAGTTCCGAAAGCTGTCTCCCTTTGAAAAATGGCAGAAAAATCTGCCAGGTGTTCCCATTCCCTTTAAGGTGTCCGAATACTTTTGGTAAATATGGTACTTTCTGTTAACCCTTTTTGTACCAAATGGAATCTTCCACCATATATATAGCAGGAGTCCATTTCAAAATTTAGGGGTGTCAAGTTGTGTTCTTCAAAATTCATTTGGAAAATGGCTTAACTTTTTGCAAACAGGGTAGGCTCTGATCAGACCGTGCATTGTTTGTTGTCTGATCTGGGCCTGCACTGTTTGCCAGGGTACCCATTTTGGGGTTTCTGGTACAAAAAGGGTTAAGTCTGCATAGAATATTGTTAAGTGTAATATGGATATAATATGAGCCAACACGGAGACTCATCACAAAAACACGCCAAACAGAGTTTTACAGGGATGAATCTTATTTTAGCTCACCTGACCAAAGGTCATGATGAGCTTTTGTGACTGTGAGATGTGCGGCTGCATTGTGCGTCATCCGTCTTGCGTAAACTTTTCTTGTTAACACTCTGGCAGCCTATGTTTTGTTCCAATCATGATCAGAGTTGGTCAGAATGATCATCTTGACAATATCTTGGTTAAATTCGAATATGGAATATGGGTCATGTCAGGTCAATAAGTAGGTCAGCAGGTCAGCTCATAGAAAACCTTGTTAACACTCTAGGGGTCACAGTTTTGGTCCAGTCATCATTAAACTTGCTCAGAATGATCATCTTGACAATATTTCGGTCAAGCTCGAATATGGATCATATCCGGTCAAAGAGTATTGAGTCAGTAGGTCAAATCAAAGAAAACCCTTGTTAACACTCTAGAGGCCGCAGTTTTGGTCCAGTCATAATCAAACTTGCTCAGAATGATCATCTTCGCAATATCTGTCAAATTCAAATATGGGTCATGTTGGGTCAAAAAGACTTGGTCAAATCATAGGAAAACCTTGTTAACACTCTAGAGGACACAGTTTTGGTTCAATCAACATTATACTTGCTCAGAATGATCATCATGACAATATTTCAGTCAAGTTCGAATATGGGTCAAGTCGGGTTAAAAAGTAGGTTAGGTGAGATCATAGAAGAAACTTGCTAACACTCTAGAGGCCACAGTTTTGGTTCAAGTATCATCAAAGCTTGCTCAGAATGGTTATCTTGACAATATCTCAGTCAAGTTAGAATATGGGTCATGTCAGGTCAAAAAGAAGGGCAGTAAGTCAAATCATTGGAGAACTTTCTGAACACTCCAGAGGCCACAGTTTTGGTCCATTTATCATCAAACTTGCTCAGAATGATCATCTTGACAATATCTCAATCAAGTTCAAATATAGGACATTGTCAGGTCAGAAAGTAGGTCAGTTCAAATCCTAGAAAAACTTAACACTCTAGAGGTCACAGTTTTCGTCTCATCATCTTCAAATTTGCCCAGAATGATCATCTTGACAGCAGTATCTTGGGCAGGTTCGAATATGGGTCATGTCTTGTCAAAAATAGGTCAGTAAGTAAAATCATAGAAAAACCTTGTTTACACTCTAGAGGCCACTGTTTTTGTCCAATCATCATCAAACTTGCTCAGAATGATCATCTTGGCAACATCTTGGTCAGCAAAGGGTATGGAGATGTGACGTCTGACTGACTTAGTACTGGGCAAAGGTGGTGTGAAAATCAGTACTAGGAACCACTCTTTGTCACCACAAGGCATTGCAAGTTACACTGAGCCAGTTTATCTCTGTCTCAGGTGCAATAGTACCTGACCCTCAATGTCCACAAGTGCCCAGATAGTGACATATGAGTCAGCTCTGTATTGTCAAAGGGATCCACCGTCTCATAAGTTCTGCTTCTGATGCTAACTGTAACCCCACTCCTCTTTGCCGCCACAAGGCATTGTTAGTTAGACTGAGTGGGTTCATCTCCTTCTGGTGCACTAAGACCTGACCCTCAATGTCCACAACGTGTCCAGATAGTGACATACAAGTCAGCTCTGTATTGTCAAAGGGAACCACCAACTCATATGTCTAGCTTCAGATGACAACCCCTCCAGCCGCCTTTGTCACCATGAGGCATTGTAACTTAGGCTGAGCCAATTCATCTCCATCTGGTGCACTAAGATCTGACCCTCAATGTCCAGAAGGTGACCAGATAGTGACATACATGTAAGCTCTGCATTGTCAAAGGGACTTTTGAAAGACTCAATCCTCAAAAAGAAAACAATTTTGAAGGAATGTTCCATGGGTGACCCTCTGACAAAATTGTTCAAAAATCATTTCGCTCCACAGAACATGATAGCCATTATACAACCCTTAAAGTAGGCCCCTGCCCATCGGGGCTTGAAGAAAAAGATTGGCTGCATGATGCTTCCACGCAGAACTGAAACCGACCCGCACACGAATACTGGTAAATTGCTTAGAGGATCTAAGCCTGCCCTGTCAAAGCGGTGCGAGTCGGACTGTTCATGCTTATAAACCCTTTTAGTTTCATAGTGCGGCAGGGATTGAGATGTCATTTCATCTCAATGTCAGGTAAAATTCCCACAATATTGGAAGCAACGTCTCCAAAATGACCTTTACAGTGTTGACGGGGACATTAAACCTCAAATCAAACAAACAACCCTTAAAATAATTCTACTCCTAAATAGCTAGACTGATTTTGAAATAATTTCACAGAAGTGTTCCTTGGGTCACAGTCAACCAAAATTGCTCAAACCCTCCACAATTACTTATCCTGCCATTTTATTTGTACAATAAGGATCAGGTGTGAGCAATCCAGGGTCTCTTGTTCTTATTTCTGCTCAAAATATAGATTGTGGGCTTTTCTGTTCAAACCATGATAACAATTATTTCTTAAACTGACTCTTTATATCCAGTGAGTTTCATGTTGGAGTAATGAATATTTTCGTAATCACTGTTGCAAATGCTGTTGGCCAAAAGAAAAAAAAGTTATGGCTGTCATTATTTTCTCAAGTTTCATGTTTTATTTACGCTTGAAAGTGATTTCATTTTTCGGTAGCATCCTTAAATGCTACACATGATATTTCTTGTCACTTGCAAAGTAACTTCTTCGTTTGTGAATGAGGATAAACCATGGATGGGGATATAAACAAATGAAATAGGAGATAGTGCTGTGATTCTGTTTGTTTGTATTAGAGTTTAACGGCCCAGTCAACACTATTTAGGTCATTTTTGAGCCGGTCAGTTTACCTGTCCACACTTTGCCTGGGCAGGCTTATAAATTTGTAAGCGGTTAACCAGTACAGTGCACATTCTTTTGCCAGAAACTGACAACTGCCCTTCTTGAATCAGTGGATCTGAGAGAATGACCATAGAAAAGGTTTCATGATCAATCTCCAAGAAAGAATAATGCCGACACTTGCAGGTATCTAATGCGCGTCCTCCTGATCACCAGTCAGACACGCATCCGATTGAGCTACCGTGGCCAGCTCTGTGATTCTGTATTTAATCCATTGTATGATAGTGAACTCTTCCATTGCTATATGAGCCCCGCCATGCGAATTTGTGTCTTCGAGCATTCCGTCATGACAAATTTTAACTGCGCATGCCCAGCCATTAAGAGGGGCCAGGGATAGGGCTTTCTGTCTGAGGGGTCCTCTTGATTCACTGCTTGTACTATGAGTGAGCAGCGAAGGTTCTGGCGAGACTGCGTGGATGCGCAGGCTCGCCTGAACCTTCGCTGCTCGCATAGGCGATAAGTACCAAAATCGCTTGACGGGGCCCATATGTTTGACAAGTTCATTTTTGTCATGTAAGGCAGCCTATTCTTTTGCTCTTATTCCATTTTTGAAGGAAAATTCTGTTAGCAAATAGTGCAGGCCCTGATCATACACCTCATTCTGCGGTGTCTGATCAGAGCCTGCACTATTTGCCAAGGTACCCCTTTAGGCGTTTTCCGCATACAGTGGGTTAATGTGATGTCATGTTCTGCAGTTTTAGACTTGCTGATAAAGACTGTTACCAGATATCATTTGTTTGCTTGTTTGATTGAGGTTTAATGTCCCCATCAACACTATTAAGGTCATTTTGGAGACCTTGCTTACAATTTTGTGGACATGTGTTTGAATCGCCTCGCTGAGGCGATTCCAACAAATATCCACAACATTTGTTTCTTGGAGAATTAAATAATTGCAATAGTCTTGAATATCATCATTAATCAACTCATCCTGAGCTAAGGATGTGTTCCAGTAAATTTGTTATAACGTGTTTCATCATTATATAGAATGTCGGTTTGAAGAAGGTTGACTGTATTCATTTATCCATTTGTCAATCCATCAATATTTGCATTAACTGTGGTGTCTGCCCATTACAAAAACACGCCTATACAAATACATAGTAAATTTTACCGCCGAAAAAAAGAAAACTTTCAGATGAAAAATTGTGATATTTTTCTTATTTAAGAACTCGTGATTTGTCTACTTTACAACTGACCTCCAAACTGTGATTTATTACCTAACAAATCACCAGCTAGAGCTGATCCATTTCGATTCTAACACGCTGAAACTCGGCAATAATGCTGTTGTTTCCTTCAAATTCTCACAACTTTCGCCATTGTTAGAAGAAATCCCGCTAAAATTATCGACTCAAACACATGCATTTATATCCTTTTCTAACGTTTTCGATGCGAGAAAATGACGCTACACCGTCCAATGTCAAGGAAATCGACTAGTGACGTCATATCTTTGCAGTTTTTAATGATGTCATTCGTCACCCTCCTCCTTGCCGTGATTTGTTATAGAATAAAACACAGTTTTTTTTTCCATTGCCTGTATATGCGCGCTGTGTTAGAATTCTGCTCAAAATATAGATTGTGGGTACATGTTAGAACCGCCTCATGAAAGCGGTTCTAATGAGTACACACAGTCTATATTTTAGAGCAGAAATAAGAGTGATGAGGCAGCTCTAAAGAGTGCACAGTCTATATTTTAGAGCAGAAATAAGAGAAATAAGGTTTACCCCTGTAAACCCCAGTTTTACTATATAAAAGTGGGGTGACATTGAGGGGGTCAGAATTATAGAGGCGTGTTAACGTGATGCCATTTCTCAAAAACTACAATCACAAGCACATCATGTCATGAAAACATGCCTATATAATTCTGACCCCATTGAACCCCAATTTTATATATATAGTAAAACTGGGGTTTACAGGGGTAAATCTTATTTTTCTTACTTCTGCTCTAAAATATAGATTATGGGTACCCATTAGAACGGCCTCATTGAGGCCGTTCTAACGTGTACCCATCATCTATATTTTGAGCAGAAATAAGAAAAATATTTCATTTTTTCATCAGAAAAAATTTCATAAATTTACAGTGTATTTGAATAGGGTGTTTCGTGATGATAGCTTCTTGATCTAAGACATCGTTACCAAAAAAATCCTGTTCCAGTCTGGCCCACTCATTCTAGCATATAAATTTTTAGAAAAATTAATGTCTATTTGTTGGTTTGAAATCATTCAAGTTTCACAGTTGTCAAGTCAATAAAATGTGCAAAGGGCTTTCAATATTGTTTATCTATTATAGATAACATATTTGCATCTTGAAAGTTAATGATACATGTTATTTTCGGTAGCTTTCTGTCAACTAATGTGAGAAACTTATGTATCACTATAGGGTGTAGTGTGGGCAAATATATGGTGTTTGAACATAAATTTTAACAGGAAAGTTACATAATGCACATTAAGGATAAAACACTGAGTAAGATTTGTTTTCTTGTTTGTTTGATTTGAGGTTTAATGTCCCGGTCAACACTGTATAGATAGTTTTGGAGACGTTGCTTCCAATTTTGTGGGACTTTTACCCGACATTGAGATGAAATGACATCTCAAGCCTGTTGCCCATTGAAACCAATAGGGTTTAGAAGCACTGCTTTGCCTGAGCAGGCTTAGTTCCTCTAAGCATATTACCAGTTCTTGACTTCTTGACTGTGTGGTCGGTTTCAGCTCTGCTTGGAAGCATCATGCAACCCATCTATTTCTTCAAGCCCCAAGGGGGGGGGGGTGGGGTGGGGGGTAGGTGGGGCACTCACTGTGTAAGATAATTTATCATCTTTAAAAGTTTTTTTAATGAAATTTTGTGACTTTTTTCAGTCTTCAATGGAGTATTTATAATAAAACTACTTGAGTGGAAGCCCACTTACGGAACTGCCCAAAAGAAATATTTTGGTCAGGGGTGAAAGTGCTCTTGCCCCTGCTGTAAAAAACAACCTCAGTCTTTGCAAACAGTGTAGATCCATCCAGGATCTACACTGTTTGTCATGCAGTTTGTGAATTGAATGAATATATTAAATCAAGTTATTTGATTGGGTGGTAATTAGCAATTGACGTGGCCCACTTAATCACTTAATTTATGCAGCAGGGTAAGGGTTAATTATTAACCTTATCTTGTTGAACCAGGATATGCTCTTCCTTTACAAACAGTGTAGATCCAGATCAGATGGCTCCAACAGTGAAGATGGGGCCATATGATCTGGATCTTCACTGTTTGAGCCATTTGATCTACATCCATCAAGCTTGAAGAAATGATGCTTCCACGCAGAGCTGAAACCAACTGCACATGAATACTGGTAAACTGCTTAGAGGTTCTGAGCCTGCCCAGGAAAAGTGGTGCAAGTTGGACTGTCCATGCATATAAACCCTATTAGTTTAATTTGGTGGCAGGGCTTGAGATGTCATTTCTTGAGATGTCATCTCAATGTCTGGTAAAAAGTCCCACAAAATTGGGAGCAACGTCTCCAAAATGACCTATACAGTGTTGAAGGGGAAAATAAACAATCAAATCAAATCAAACACCCATCCAATTTAGATCTTCAGTTGGTAAATCCATAGGAATATATTACAAGTACACGTAATATGATTGGTATAGTGACAGAAAGGGGTGACAGAATTTATTTATTTAGCAGGACAAAGGCAAACAGAGATTAGTGGTGACCTTAATTCTGGGTGGCTTAAGTGGGGATTTTATTGTACACAACACTTTTGGTCCGGCTTAAAGCAAAAACTGTTGGTTATGTACAAATAAAAAAGTATTGATTACATAATGTATACTTTGGGAATCCATCTTTAATCTGTTCTCCTGCTGAATAAACTAATTTAGCTACACCCATTGCTGACTATCAACCAATCAGATTACTTGATCTACTGTAGTCAGTCAATAACTGCATGTGGTCCGGTTTAAAGCAAAAACTGTGTTAGTTATGTACAAATAAAAAGGTATTGATTGCATAATGTATACTTTGGAAATCCATCTTTAATCATTCTGTTCTCCTGCTGAATAAACTAATTTAGCTACACCCATTGCTGACTATCAACCAATCAGATAACTTGATCTACTGTATTCAGTCAAGCAGTGTAGATCCTGATCAGATGGCTTCTCTGAAATGGATCTACACTGTTTGTAAAGGACAGACAGTGTAGATCCTGATCAGATGGCTTCTTCAGAAGCTATCTGATCTGGATCTAAACTGTTTGCAAAGGTAAGGGTTATATCGTGAATAGCAAGATATTGGCTAAACTTTGTTATATCCAGAACAGTATTATGAAGGAAAGGGTTATAAAGAGGTTGTGCTGTATTGAATTTCTATATTAAGAAAAGTTGTCAAAAGGCCATTGAGGATAGGGGATAGCATTATAATTCACACAGATACGTTACCTCAATGCTCGTCTTATCTAAGACGAGGCTTTTTCGAACCATAGGGTAAATCAGAATATTAAAAAAAATCTTCAGGGTTTACTAGGTAGGGCTAATAAACCTTTTAATATTTCTTCAAATATTATTATTTATGTATTTTGAGTGTGGATATATTTGAGCCATATCACAAAAAAATGAAATTTATGATGTGGGCAGCCAGCAAAGTCTTAGATCAGACTGCGCAATGAGCAGTCTGATCTAAGCCTTGGCTGGCGGCATGAGCTCTCCATGGATCCAGGCTTATTCAGAAAATGTTAACAAAAATTTCACATGCCTTCTTTCATGCTTAGAACAGACTGATGGATTTTTTTCGATGGCCGGAAGACACACTTTATGACACTTCTTTTTCCTCAGAATGCGGCTCATTTTTATTTGAGCTGTATCTTAATCATTCAACAATTATTTGCCCACACCATGTTCATAAATTTTGACAGTCATAATTTTAAAATATCTTCTCTTCTGGTGGACTCTCTTAGGATATCTTGTCATGTGTGAAAGAGAGGAGATTGGATTTTTATCCCTAAGTAATGAGATATTACTTACTACTATATGATAGACCTTTAGCATGCGGATTTTATATAGAATGGGCTGAAAAGGCCTGATTATGTAAATTAGCACAATTTTACAGTGAAAATTGCTTTAAACTTAGGATTTTCTATCAGTGTAGATAAGTTTTTATTGTAAAAAAGTATTAACCCATTTTGTACTGGAAACCCCAAAACGGGTAACTGGCAAAGAGCACAGGCCCAGATCAGATGCCGCATTCTGCGGCATCTGATCAGGGCCTACACTGTTTGCAAAAAATTCAGCCATTTTCTTAATCTTTTGAAGATCGAAAACACAATCTGACAACCCTAAATTTTGAAATGGACTTTTGCTATATATGAGGTGGACAGTTCCATTTAGAACAAAAAGGGTTTATGGAAGTGTTAAAAAAAAATGATTGTTCTCCTAAAGCCAAGGACACATATTTGGATTTCTTAATCCCTTGATTGTACAATGAATGAATACAGAGGAATTTCTTTGAACAAAAGTAGTCCGGCCTTTAGAGGGACCCTCAGTGGATCTGTGAGGAGTTACGATTCTCGTGTTATGGAACTATTTTCTGAGGTGGATGATGACGATGGTGGATTTAAGTCACTGCCAGACTACGCGCTGGCTCGGATATTTTCAATCCCTCATGGGCATGACACGGATTCCGTTACTTCAGGCAGTGTTCATAGTATACCGTCAATTACTATGACCCCGGGGTCACCAGACGTGGTAGTAAGATCAAAGAAACGTAGGGCTCCCGAGCCACCACCTTCTCTGGGTCTGATCGAGGCTCGAACAAAATTTCCATCCAGTGATGACATGATCGTGGAAAGAAGGAGATCTCTTGCACGTAAAGAAAGGGCTAAATATATTGAAAGACCTGTTTCATTCACCGGGGAATCACCTGCCAGGAAATCTACTGCCCTTTGGGATGAACTTTTGGATAAGTTATATAAGACCCCATCCCCGGAACCATCCCCACGGTCCAGCAGGGCCAGGACTATAATGCAGAAGATACGCTCACCACGAATGGTGAGGACTTTGTCGAAGAAAAGAGCTGATAAGATCAGTAGGTTAGAGGAGGAAGCAGGTTTTAAACGTGGAAATCTGTCAAACTCTAGTTCATTTGATGAGACTGATGGTCCAGAGATAGTGCTTCAGTTTGGAATTCTAGGCTGGGATTTGGAAAAAGATGCCGAATTTGAGGTAAATGAATCTCTGATGAAATATTATTCATTTTATTTCCATATCCACACCGTAACGACATATTTAACACATTCATATGGCACAGCAGTGATATTTGCCTTACAACTGTGCAACTACCAGTTTAGCAATATGACATCTGTCTTCAGTTCATTAAAGTGCAAAATTATGTCAAAACAATGACACACTGACCAAGAAATTGCATCACAAGTCAATTAAAAAACAAAGAAACTGTAATCCATGTTTAGTATATTGAATACTGGTAAATTCCCCTTCACACAGACGGTCGGGCAGAGCTTAGTAATTGTCAAAAAATTTATAGCACTGCAATCCCGCCCTCTTCAGATTTGTGCTGCATATTCAGAAATGTTATTAACATTATGTCAGTTGCCTGAAAGTTTTTTCCAATCTCCGAGAAAGGACTAGCTATGCAATCAGTCTGCCCACATTGTCAACCTGTTCAGAAGCCTATGATAGAAAGTTCAACATGGTGCGATAAAGCTTTCGGCACATCTTTGATTTTCGTTGCAAAGAACATTAAATGTGCAATAGGGAGAAATCTTATTGCTAAACTGCTGGTTGTGTGGTTGTATTTCTGCTGCAGATATAGATTGTGGGTGCTCATCCTTGAGTCAGTTCTAACGAGTACCCGAAATCTATGTTTTTGAGCAAGGATGTAGATAATAAAATTATATACCCTTGTAAGATGTACAAAAGATCATAATTATACAAAAAAATCAAGTTTTGGCTAATCTTCTTAAACTAGAATTCACATAGCTATCATTGCATTTCAGTTATAGACATCAGAAAAAAGAAATAGCAAACACTAGATACATGTATGTTCTGACGCCATGTAACCATGGCATTATTATGTTGATTTTGTATGTTTGTTTCAGAGATTTACAGTTCAATCAAATACTATTTACCATTGTCCTGGTCAGCCAGATTTATGCACTACCTTTTGCAAACAGTGTAGCTAAAGATCAGATGGCTTCTAAAGAAGCCAGAAGCCACCTTATCAGTATCAATACTGTTTTGATTTACTGTAATGACAAAGACCAAATTGCAAGGGGATATTGTCTCAGCATGTTTGGGCGACATGGACTTAGATTTGGGGTCTGTCCACCTTCATCTGACAACTCGGGATATTACATCCATTGTGATAATTTCCATATATGGGCATAGAGTGCTTATAGCCATTTCATTTTACACCACAACCTCTTATAACACACTATTAATGGGGTCCAAAGCAGAAACCATGTTAGATAAACAACTGTGTTCTGTCCAAACAAAAGTGTGTAGATTATATATAAAAATGACCATTTATGGTCATTTTTCTGTATAATCTATACATTTTCGGGGTTCATCTTGAAACCATGTTTTATCCATAACCGTGTTATAACAAACCATGTTGTGTGTGATAGTAAAAACAAGCATAGAAAAATCTTTTGTTAGGCACACAATCAGCTGAGCCATATGCTGCTTATGCCGATCAACTTTGGACACCTTTGGGTTGAACCAAACATGTCAAAGGATGGCACCAGAACCCTCTTTATCCCAAAGCATTATACAGTGAAACTTTGATAACTCAAACATGTATATGTTGTTTACCATGGCTAATTTAAACTCATTCAGTGGAATCCCAAATAGAAGTCTTCAAATAACTCCAGATGTCTATATATATATATATATAATTACAAGGAAAATTTATGGATTTTATTCTGATTTTATAATATCTTGAAAGTTATGTTGTATGTACTCATTAGAACCGCCTCAATGAGGTGATTGTAATGAGTACACACAACATTACTTTATTCTACAGATTGTCAAAATGATATTCTTATGTCTTCCCCATTACACCTCATGAAATGACTGCAGGCCCACTAGGGGAACCTTTAAAACCTTTAATAATAATAATAATAATAATAAAGACTTTATTTCAAGAGGGTAACACAATTAGTACAGAACTAATCTCCCTTGCGGCCCTCAATAATTACAAGTTATACACAGTGAGCAGTTAAGCTGATTAATACTAAGAAACACCATACAAACACACACTGACACAAAGATGTGTTACACACATATAAAATGAATGAAATAATGAATGAATGAATGGATGAATGAAATAATGAATGAATGAATGAATGAAATACACTATATTTACAAACAAGCAATTCTAGGTGATTAAACAATGAATGAATGAACAAATAAATGAGTGAAAATAGAATTTACAAATTTACATTCACACACTCCCGTACACCTGCACACTGATGCAAATGGTCTCATACAAAGCTATAACTATGGCTGTCACCCATTTTTCATCCACTTTATACACCTGTTATGAAATGATTCAGTAGAAGGTGCACTTTTTACATCGCTGGATAAACAATTCCATATAATAGGCCCTGAAAATGCCAAACTATTTCTATATAGTTCTAAGTTAGGTTTTGGTAGGAGAAAGTTTTCCACTGCAATGGATCGTAGACTATAACTTTCATTGCCAATGTGATTTATACGAGGCCTTTTCGAAAACATATTATTGATATAATCTGGAGTCATTCCTTTTGAAACTTTATACATAAATTTTGCTTTCCTGAAAAAGACTCTCTCTGAGACTGTCATTATTCTTAAATCATTAAGAGATTGATATACATCGTTAACATTGTAGTCTAGGATAATTTTGCAGGCTCTTTTCTGAAGCCTTTCAATTTGCATTAAATTTGTTTTCGTAGTACCTCCCCAAACTATGTTTGCATAATCGAGATGTGGCTGAATGTAACTCCTGTAGTAGGCTATTCTATGATTCAAGGATAGATAATTCTTAATTTTAGACAACAACCAGATATTAGTAGACATCTTCTTGACAACTTTGCTTATGTGATCTCCCCAGGATAGGTTATTGTCAAGTTGAACGCCTAACACTTTGTCATTTGAAACTGTAGACAGTTGTATACCATTTAGTGATAGTTGTAAATTGTTATTTATCCTACTTTTTCTTTGGGAAGTTGTTATTAACATTGCTTTAGTCTTGTTTGTGTTAATGAGCATTCCATTTTGTTTACCCCATGAAGCTAAGTCAAAAAGTGCATTTTGTAATTTTCTTTCAATTAATTCTGTTGACTTACCTGTTTCATAAAGCGTTGCATCATCGGCATAGAGGTCAGTCTTCAAGCCAGTATGTAAGGGGAGGTCATTTATAAAAAGCAGAAACAAAAGTGGCCCTAATATAGAACCTTGAGGGACACCATACTTTATAGATGCATGACTTGATTGAGCATTATTGACAAACACTGACTGCTGTCTGTTTGTTAGATAGGATTTAAAAAACTTTAAGGAGTTCTGATTAAGTTTATAGAATTCCAACTTTTTAAGCAATACAGAATGATCAACTAGGTCGAAAGCTTTTCGGAAATCCACTAAAAGTACACCAACTAATTCACCTCTGTCTAAGGCTATCAGCCAATTTTCAACCATGTGAATCAAGGCAGTCTCACAGGAATGATTCGGTCTAAATCCCGACTGGGTATTGTAAATTAGTTTATATCTTTCAAGATAGTTCATTAATGACTCATGGACATGTTTTTCAAATAGCTTTGAAAGCACAGGAAGAATTGAAATGGGCCGAAAGTTATTGAGATCGTTTGTTGGGCCTCCTTTATGGAGTGGCTTCACTTTTGCTTCCTTCCACCGTTCTGGAAAAGTGCCTGACTTAACACTTAAATTACATATATAAGTCAAGCTTTCGGCAATATTAGGTGCTGCCATTTTTAGAAGTCTCGGTCCAATTTCATCAGTACCAGTAGATTTTCGTATATCAATTTTTTTAAGTGATTTTAATACGTAATCTTCACTTAAGAGAGGCATGTCAAAGATGACATTTTCAGGAATCTTTGCACCACAAAAATCCTTAATTTTATCATGATTTGCTGGGTCACTGGGCTCTTTTAAACTTTCAGCTATGTTAATAAAAAAATCATTAAATGCATTGGCAATATCAGCTGGTCCATTAGTTTCATTGTTTCCAATTTTTAGGGACTGAAGAATGCTACCAGAATTACATTTTTGCTTACCTGCTCCCAACTCACTGAAAATCTTCCAGATTGTCGAGGGCTGATTATTGCTTTCTTCTATGAGGTTCTCATAATTTGACTTTTTTGACCTTTTTATCAAATTGACAACCTTATTTCTCCAGGTTTTAAACTGATCCATGTTACCAACTGCTTTAAATCGGTCTCTTGTTTTCATACTGTCTATAATTTCAGGAGTGAGCCAGTTTGGCTGATTAGCATTTTTAACTCTATGCTGCTTTAGGGGCACATGTTTATCGATTACATCACTAAATAGGGAATACCATGCATCTAAGGCATCATCTACAGTGTCAAATACTTTTATAACATCCCATGGGATTGATTTAAGATCTTCATTGAACTTTGCTTCATCAAAGTTTTTGAAAGATCTATACCTAATAGTGTGATGAATTACTTTTGGGACATGTGCATTAACTTTTCGAGTCACAAAGACTGGGTAGTGATCACTCAGCCCAATTTTGGGAATGTCAATGAACTGAATATTATCAGAAAAGTTTGAATAGATATGGTCAATCAATGTTATAGAGGAATTTGGTACTACTCGGGTAGGTTCATTTACATGCTGCGTATTTTTAATATGATTAAGCCTCTGTGGGTCACAGTTTGAACTACCCCAGTTTGAACTACCCCTATCTCCAACAAATTTTCAGGTCCCAAAGGTATTCAAATTATCGAAGTATGACAGTAATTATACCCGCTTTTTCAAAGAACAATCAGGTATATTGTTTTCGTGTCAGGGTCAAGTGTCTGTCAGTCCGTGGGTCTGTATGTATGTATGTGTGTGTGTAAGTTTCTTTGGAATGTATCTCCTCTGAAACTTTTCAAACTTTGCCTGTGGATTATAAGTACATGGGATGTAGATGGCACTGGGCTACTTTTAATGTGACCTTGGTCTCAACATCACCCCAAGGTCAAAGGTAAAAAAGTATGACTTTGCCATATCTTTAGTGTTATTCATAGAAAAGTGGGTATTTCCGATGGTATACCATCAGCTGCGCGATCTGGTTGATATATGTTAAAGTGATCATTTGGCAGTGTTACAACTTCATCAGACTGTAGAATCTTGCACTCTATATTGGTGTCAGCTAGTGTTGTTCCGATTGTCGCTGAACAGCGAAAACTAATCGTTCTGAGCAACGTTGGGGACAATTGATAACACTTTTGTCACTCTTGATTGTAAATGAAGTTTGCCGGGCGCACTTATTTTTACTGCAGAACAATCAATCATCATGTTATCTTGATCAGGTTTCTTTCATTTGAAGTCTATTTATTGGCATCCTTATATATTTTCAGCCTCTTTAAATTAACCCAGCACGTGCTTTAGCACTTGACACCTGTGACTGTCCACGCTTCAGCAACCACAATTAGTGCCTTTGGCACTGATTTAAAATACCATTATGTAATCGTGTATTTAGCATGTGACACCTGTTGACTGTCCACACTTCAGCGACCATTATTAGTGCCTTTGGCGTTGATTACCGTTGTGTAAACTCACACACTAATCGCTTTTAGTTTATACTAATTTATTTTAGTTTGATTGCGATGGAAGCTTCAAGCTTATTTGATCGCTCTCGAACACTCATTTCAGATGTTTTCACATGTGCCAGAAAGAGGCAGTGACTATTACACCACTGCTACCCATTTACACCTGGGTTGAGTGAGGCAGTGTCATTACGTGTCTTGCCCAAGGACACACCTCGATAACGGGTGCCGGATTCGAACGCACAACCTCTCGATCATGAGTCGAATGCGTTATCCTCTGCGCTATCGAGGCTGATAAGACTTATCACTTTTGACAGTAACAGAGACGTGGTTATAGTCTTTCAAAACTCAGTGAGACGTGATTGCACTTCTAATTTTGGGTTAGTCCGTGTTTTAGGTAAGTCGCCTTCAGTTGGGATTTTACATTGGGAGATATAGTTTAACTGAGACTCGTACTGCATCATACTAACCACTTGGCCACGACTTCCACATACTCTCATTCACAAAAAACTTATTTGTTATTTTAAAATCCCGTGAAAAAAGAAATGCGATACCTGCTTCCCCTAAAACATGGAATAGTCTTGCCAGGCTTGAACATTGAACTCTCAAAATGTGAGCTTGGTAGTCAATATATATATGAATAAATAATGTTCGAGAAGTCAAAATGGAATGTTTTAGTGTGTTTACCCATATCATTTTTTTCCGAAATGTATTTGTTGTAAGTTTTAGAGTGTGTAATTTCAACCAATTTGCAATATGAAGAGGATTTGTAATACATGTCTTGTACTCCTGGACCAGCCCGGTGTGAAAATAAGGTAAAGTTATGTCTCTTATTTGGGTATATCCCTGATCAACAAGTGTGAAAATCCTCCTAAGGCGATTAGTATGCAAAATAAAAAACAGACTTTCTACTGTCTCGTGAACGCTAATTTTTTTTTCGCGAGAAAAAGCGCATGCTTGGCGCGAAAAATACAAAAACGACCTCTTGACGGGGAGAGGCTACCACTTTCATTTGTGTAAACACACTGTACGCTGCTATTGGTAAATAAGATAGAACTTTCAAAAATAAAACGTGCATAATACAAGGCGCATTTCTCAAAACACAACTGTTTAGTTATTGAGAAAATATTTTATCGGTTCCATTTTTTAATGAAAGGAAAACACCCTATTAAAATAAAACAATAACATACAATGCATGTATATTTGCTATATTCCGATGATGTCATTTACCAATCGCCTACAGAAAAATGATAGTAATTAATCTTGGGTCTGTAACTCCCACCTGTTTGCCTGGGCAGGCTTAGACTTTCTGAGCTGCGAGTAAACCAGTACTCGAATGCTCGGTTGGTTTCAGCTCTGCATGGAAGCACCATGCATTCCAATCTATTTCTCCAAGTTCAGATTGTCGGGGGTGATTAGACCAGAATGATGGTCTTTGTTTGTTTGAATTGAGGTTTTACATCCCCAACAACACAGTTTAGGTCATTTCTGTGATATTGCTTCCAATTTTTGGGACTTTTTTTTACCTGACATTGAGATGAAATGACATCTCAAGCCCTGCCAACCTGCACTGGAAAGTCTAACTCACATCACTTAGCCTGGGCAGACTTAGCCTTTCTAAGCGATTTACCAGTACACATGTGTGGTCAGTTCAGCTCTGCATGTAGCACAATGCAGCCCAATCTATCTCTCCTGGCCCCGATGGGCGGGGTCGAAATGATGGTCAAATGTGAACAATTATGAGCAATTGTCATAAAAAATTGAGATGATGTGTTTTGGAGAGATTCCAATGTGTACTGTTTGTCGTTTGATCTATGTCTTGTGTCAATATTTGAAAGTCTGATCTTATCTAGTTAGTGTATGAGAAAAATTGAACTTAATATATCTGACGTGGCTCGACAAAACCTTCAAAATACTGTACAGAAATAGCCCAAAATTTTGACCACTATCTTCATTAAACTTTTATGTACTCATAGTATTAATGCATAATAAGGCCTCTTGATTGTTGGTTCACCATTAATCCATTGTATGCGGTAAACCCCTAAAGGGGTACCTTGGCAAACAGTGCAGGCCTACATCAGACGCCACAGAACGCGGCGTCTGATCAGGGCCTGCACTAGTACTGTTTGCTAACAGAATTTTCCGTCAAAAATAGAATAAGAACAAAAAAATAGGCCTGAGACCCCTTTTCTAACAAATGGACTTGTCCAACATAAAGTAATGGAAGAGTCCACTAGTATACAAGGGGTTAAAGATCTTTTTTTTGGGGTTTTGGTTTTACGGCCCTTTCAAGATTATTTCACTCATATCGAGCCGATCGTTAATCAGAGGTGGGCGAAAACCGGAGTACCCGGAGAAAAACCACCTGACCTTCCGTTGCAGAACTTGGCGTTTCACATGTGACCCGAGCGAGGCTCGAACCACAGCGGTGAGAGACCTAATGATCAAGAGTCAGCGCTCTTAACCACTAGGCCACGGAGGCCCATGGGTTAAAGATCTGTCTCAGTCTCCCTACGGTTATTATTTAAGACATTTTTGCATGTTTTTGGTGGGTCATTTTATTATTCATGGCTTAACCCATAAAATGCCAATCACAATTGTTGTCATCTGCTTTGGCGTCTGCTTTTACCTTAAATAGTCTTTTTTTTTTTTGCAAACAGTGTGGTCCCAGATCAGACTGCTCCTGTAGGAGCAGTCTGATCTGGGTCCACACTGTTTGCCTGTATGCAAAAATATTTTTTATAGCCCCGCTTTGAAAAAGTGGGGGCTATATTGGATTTGGCTTGTCCGGAATTCCGTCTGTCTGTCTGTCTGTCTGTCTGTAATCTTGTCCGGAATTCCGTCTGTCTGTAATATTTGATAGTGGGTACCTTGTTACCACAACTCCTCTTAGAGTTCTAGGTCAATCCTTTTGAAACTTTACAGGTGTTTTCATATAGGTCTGAAGATGTGCATATTGTTTTTTCATTATCCTTAACCTTTAGCATGCTGTAGGCGCATTCGTGCGCCCGTGAAAATGTAACGGCGCCACGCTGTAGGCGCAATCGTGCGCCGAAATTGACTGGTGTGCATGGTGCGACTCATAGTTAAAGGAGGAACTCTCGTTTTTTCGGTGCGGTTTGGCATTTCGGTATCAAATAACATCCGGGCATCGATGAAAAAAAAAACTTGCCGTTTCGATGTTTTTGGATGGATTTTCTTCGGGTTTTCTGGGTAAGGATGCAATTTTTTTTAGGAAATCGCTACTTTTTGACGAACTTGATCTAATCGAGTCCAAAATACGCTCTGAAAGGGTGTTTTAAACGATTTTTCGACTCAGTCAGCTGAGTGACAGTAGGCTACTTTCGTTTTCCATATGCTTTGAATGGTGGAGAAATCAAGAAAAATACGGGTTTTTGCGTGTTAAAAGTTGCTGAAAATGGTAGTATTTGATAAAAACAATTCAGTGGGACGGAGTATCGATAAAAAAATTAATTCAGCATGCTAAAGGTTAAATAATTTTTTTCACTTATTTCACCTTTTTTAACTTAGACAATTTTTGAGATCTACTAATGTTAAAATGTATAGGGAGTAGCTACCTTGTTACCGCAACTCCTCTTACAGTTCTAGGTCAATCCTTTTGAAACTTTACAGGTGTTTTCATATCGGTCTGAAGATTTGCATATTCTTTTTTCATTATCCTTAAATAATTTTTTTCGCTTATTTCACCTTTTTTAACTTAGACAATTTTTGAGATCTACTAATGTTAAAATGTATAGGGAGTAGCTACCTTGTTACCGCAACTCCTCTTACAGTTCTAGGTCAATCCTTTTGAAACTTTACAGGTGTTTTCATATCGGTCTGAAGATGTGCATATTCTTTTTTCATTATCTTTAAATAATTTTTTTCACTTATTTCACCTTTTTTAACTTAGACAATTTTTGAGATCTACTAATGTTAAAATGTATAGGGAGTAGCTACCTTGTGATCGCAACTCCACTTACAGTTATAGGTCAATCCTTTTGAAACTTAACAGGTGTTTTCATATAGGTCTGAAGATGTGCATATGCTTTTTTCATTATCCAAAACTTATTTTTTAACTTAGACAAGGCGTAGGTACCTTGTTAGGGATTTAACCCTCTCACAAGTCTTTACCTTTAATTCATGAGTCTTTCTCCTCTGACAGTTCTAGTTAAAGTTTGCCAAAAAAATTAAGCAGATGGCATTTTCAAATGTAGTTTTTCTTGGTGTCTTTAGCGTTAAATATAATAATATTATACTTCATATCTGTTGGGCCAGTGCATAACAAACGCTACAACTAGATATGCTATGGTGCACCATCGCAAATACCCTCTTTTTCCAAATTTGACCTTTGACCTCAACTCATGACCTCAGGGGGTCAGATCGAAATTTGGATACCTTCATGCACATCTATAGTTCCTAAGCAATATGTATACCAAGTTCAGGAAGGCCAGTTAATGAAAAAGCAGTTGCATTTACAAGCATTTTCTTCAAAATTTGAACTTTGACCTCACTCCATGACCTCAGGGGGTCAGGTCAAAATTTGGATATCTTCATGCACATCTGCAGTCCGTGTACTGAGGAATATGTGTACCAAGTTTGGTCCCCACAGGCCAAGTAATAAAAATGTAATTGCATTCACAAGCATATTCTTTGAAAATTTGACCTTAAATGACCTCACCCAATGACCAAACCCCCCCCCCCCTCCCATGGTCAGATCAAATTTGGATGCCTTCATGCACATCTGCAGTCTCTAAGCAATATATGTGTTCCAAGTTTGGTAATCATAGGTCAAGAAATAAAAAAAAAAAGTAGTTACATTCATAAGGTTTGTGAAGGAAGGTAGGAAGAAAGGTCAGATGGACAGACAGATTGGCAGATGTTTGGATGGACACCCATGACAACACGGCAAACAGTGAAGCAGTCTGATCCTGATCATGGTCTGCACTGTTTGCTTTCATGCCTTAGTCTATTATAATCTGTCCCAATACTTAGGATTGTTACGGGATTGCTGTTTGGGATAAGAGATAATCCTATAAAACATTGGTCATTTGTATCTACTCCCATGGGGTACAAACCACCCTCAGGACCCTTGTTTGTGAAAAGGAAACTTTCTGAAAATAGCAATGATATGGAAAAATCAGTCATCTGAGTCACCAGTGATTTAAAATCAGTGGCCAGCTTGGCAAAAAAAAAAAATACACCAAAAAAAATATACCCCACATGAGGATCACCACATGTGTCATGTCACTTTATTAAATTGGTCATAATACCGTATTCGCCCTAATTACCGCACATGCTCCTATAAGCGCACACTAAAGCTTTTTTATCCCCCGACCGAATAGGTTCGGGGGATATAGCGATCAGCCTGGCGTCCGTCCGTCCGTCCGTCTGTCCGCACCAACGAAACGACATTTAGGGGGCAAAAGATTTGGACAGTTTGACACTTAAGTATATATTCGTGAGTCCAAATGGGGTTTATTCCGTTATTTGGGTACTTAAGTGGCAAAAATTCGCTCTTAGGTGGCTTGCCGCTTAAGAGAATTTGCCGCTTAAGTAGTCAATATGCCGACGCCTAGCCACTTAAGTATCCGTTCGTGAGAACGGACGTCCTTCCGTCCGTCCGTCCGTCCGTCCGTCCGTCCGTAGACGCAACCTTGTGATGGCCATAACTCCTATACCCTTTGAGATTTATTGATGTTAATTGGCACAATTGTTCACAAGGCCGAGACGGCGTGTCATGCGCAAGAACCAGAACTCTGGATACCATACTTTTTTAGTTATCTCCCCTTTTAATAAAATAGAATGACTACTTTGTGATGGCCATAACTCCAATACCCTTTGAGATATGTTGATGGTACCTGGCACAGTTGTTCACAAGGCTGAGACGTCGTGTCATGCACAAGAACCACAACTCTGGTTGCCATGGTTTTGGAGTTATCTCCCCTTCCAATAAAATAGAGTGACAACCTTGTGATGGCCATAACTCCAATACCCTTTGAGATCTATTGATGGTATCTGGCAAAGTTGTTCACAAGGCTGAGACGGCTTGTCATGCACAAGAACCACAACTCTGGTTGCCATGGTTTTGGAGTTATCTCCCCTTCCAATAAAATAGAGTGACAACCTTGTGATGGCCATAACTCCTATACCCTTTGAGATTCATTAATGATTGTTGGCACAATTGTTCACAAGGCTGAGACAGGAGTGTCATGCGCAAGAACCAGAACTCTGGATGCCATACTTTTTTAGTTATCTCCCCTTTTAATAAAATAGAATGACTACTTTGTGATGGCCATAAGTCCAATACCCTTTGAGATATATTGATGGTACCTGGCACAGTTGTTCACAAGGCTGAGACAGTGTGTCATGCACAAGAACCACAACTCTGGTTGCCATAGTTTTGGAGTTATCTCCCCTTCTAATAAAATAGAGTGACAACCGTGTGATGGCCATATTTCCAATACCCTTTAAGATATATTGATGATACCTGGCACAGTTGTTCACAAGGCCAAGATGGTGTGTCATGTACAAGAACCACAACTCTGGGTGCCATGGTTTTTAGTTATCTGCCCTTCCAATAATATAGAATCACTACCTTGTGATGGCCACATCTCCAACACTCTTTGAGATATATATTGATGATACTTGGTACAGTTGTACATGAGGTTAAGCAGGTGTGTCACGTGCAAGAACCACAACTCTGGGTCCCCCGGTTTTTTAATTATCTCCCCTGACAATGTAACCTTGTGATGGCCATAACTCCAATACCCTTTGAGATATATTGATGGTACTTGGCACAATTGTATACAACATTGAGACGACGCTTCATGCCTAAGAACCACAACTCATGATATTTGA
The DNA here is from genome assembly GCA_963580285.1 of Lucinisca nassula. Classification (NCBI taxonomy): domain Eukaryota; kingdom Metazoa; phylum Mollusca; class Bivalvia; order Lucinida; family Lucinidae; genus Lucinisca; species Lucinisca nassula. Next base: position 138,055,229 of record OY757013.1, read on the forward strand.
GTTATCTCCCCTTCCAATATAACAGTATGACAACCTTGTGATCATCGTACCTACAATACCCTTAGAGACATATTTGTGGCACTTGATGCAGATATACATGAGGTTAAGCAGGTGTGTCATTCTCAAGAATTACAACTCTGGGTGCTCTGGTTTTTTAGTTGTCTCCCCTGGCAATATAACCTTGTGATGGCCATAACTCCAACACCCTTGGAGATATATTGAAGGAACTTGGCACAATTGGATACAAGGTACTGAAGGGATGTCATGTGCAAGAAACACAAGGCTGGTGATGTGGTATTTGAGTTATCTACCCTTCCAATATAACAGTATGACCAGCTTGTGATCACCATATCTCCAGTACCTTTTGAGACATATTGATGGTACTTTGTACAGAAATACATGAGCTTAAGCAGGCATGTCATGCGCAAGAACCACATTTCTGAGTGCCCTGGTTTTTTAGCTATCTCCCCTGACAGTATAATCTTGTGATGGCCATAACTGCAATACTTTAGTGATATATTGCTGGTTTAATTCTGGTGCACTTTCTATTGGTGAACAATCTTCTGAAGGCCATATTGGCTTTTGGTCGGGGGATTTGCCATATCTTCCGATGGCTATTTTTTGAAAAGGAAATACATAAGGGCACACTTTACAGTAACATCTCCCTGGAAGCTCTCACAGTAAATCTATAAAAAAAACTTACTGTTATTTCTTCAACAGTGAAGGCAATGCTTTAGTATCCTTTTCCGTCCCATTAAATATCAGTATGCATCATCTTGGAAGCTACTGCTTTTGCATCGAGTGTGCGCTAATTAGGTAGATTTTTCACCATGATTTTTTGACAAGATTTTGAAAAAACTAAGCGCACGGTGCGGTAATTAGGGCGAATACGGTATATTTTTTGTCATTTCAAATAACCCTGTTTATTTTGGCCCCTGAAATTTGTGGTTGAACCCCACTTTTTGTGACATCTGTATCCAATAGCTATGGATGCCCATGTATTATAAACCCTGATAACCTTTGATGAAATTTTAGTTTCCTCCGTATTACCTTAATATTTTTGATAGGGCCATAAAACTCCAGCTTGAACAACCTGTGTCTTTACATTCTAACAAGATGACCTCATTATAAAGCAATAAAATTACAAAATGGTCATGCTGTCATTGTTCACATCTGACTTCATTTTCTATTTTATAATATTTTTCATAGTATTTAATAGCTTACGCATAAATTATGGTGTTTCAGCTGTACTTAGGTATACTCAACAAACTTTGTATTCCGCGTTATATGAGTTTTTTGGTTGATCCTTTATAATCCTGTGATGGCTTGTAACGGGATCAATAAATTGAAACCCCACACATTGTTTTAGATGAGGGGCCACCGTGGCTTAGCGGAGGTGACTCTTATAATCAGTAGGTCTGTCACCGCTGTGATTCAAGCCTTGCTCAGACCACATGAGGGATGCCAAGTTCTGCAATGGAAGGTCAGATGGTTTTTCTCCGGGTTATACAGTTTTTGCCTGCCTCATTTATGATCGGCTTGCAGTCTGATCAGGGTCTGCAGTGTTTTCTTAAAGTACAGGGACCAGTTGTTCAAAAATAATGACATCATTTAAAGTTAACTTATCGTTAAAACTTTGATCATTTAATATAGCAAATTTGCTCATTTTTTTGCTGATAAAATGTGAGCAGCTTTTGCATTTGCAAAAGCTGCTCTCATTTTCTTAGCAAAAATAGACCTTTGTTAGATATTGTACTTGCTAGAACAGTCAACAGTTTGTCTACTAACGAGCTCGTTAAGCTAACAATGCTTTGAACAAACTGTCGCAGGATAACAGTCTCAGACCCTTCCACCAGTTCTGTTAGTACTTTGATTCTAGTTGTTTCAACTTGTTATCCACACTCATAACTTTCAGTTATACTTATTGTCCCCACCCATTGGGGCATGGAGAAGAGGATCACTCTGTATGATGCTTCCACGCAGAGTTGAAACTGACCATCCATGAGTACTGGTAAACCGCTTAGAGAGTCTAAGCCTGCCCAGGCAAAGTGGTGCAAATCTGACCATCCCTACATATAAACCCTTTTGGTTTGTTTGGGTGGCAGGGCTTGAGGTTTTATTTAATCATATTGTTTGGGTAAAAGTCCCACAAAATTGGAAGCAACGTCTACAAAATGACTTGAATAGTGTTGACAGGGGTGTAAAACCTATATTCAAACAAACAAATATACTCATTACCTGGTGCTTGAAGACTTTCAGATGGGTCCCATCACAGTATGACCTTAGTTATAGGTGGGATGTAAAGCTCGAAAACACACACTGGCCTTTGCCTTTTGGGGCTATATGAAATTGATCGGGCTGCATGATACTTCCATGCAGAGCTGAAACTGCTTAAAGGTTCTAATCATGCCCAGGAAATGTGGTATGAGTTAGATCATCCATGCATTTAAACCCTCCCCATGCGAAATTTTTAAGAACAATTCAAGAAAAGTTCACGAAGTTCAAGAACTGGACATGAATTGCTCTTAAAGTGTTCAAGAACAGTTAAAGAAAATTTTAAGAAATGTTAAATTGGACAATTTTTAAGAACAAGTAATGAAAAATGTTCTTGAACAGTTAAAGAATGAAGTTCTCATAATGTTGAGGAACAGTTCTTGAACTCTTTAAAGAAAATTTGTTCTTGAACTATTCAAGACCAGTCTTTAAGAACTTTTCAAGAATACAATGTTCTTAAAAATTCATGAACACATGTTCTTAAAAATTGTCCAGTTTAATATTTCTTAAAATGTTCTTGGACTGTTTTTGAACACTTCAAGAGCAGCTCATGTACATTTCTTGAACAGTTCAAGAGAAACATTAGTTCTTCAACTGATCAAGAACTGTTCCAGAACATTATAGTTCTTGCATACTTCAAGAACATGTTTCAACCACTTTTAGAACAGGTGTTCTTCGCATTTTGAACTGCTAAGGGCAGATAATTAATCAATTAAGCAATGTAGAGTTGCCATTCCTGTGTTAGCCATATTGTCCCATGGTTTTGAATCCACCTGTGAAGTTCAAGATCATAACTCAGATCAGTCAAATGGTCAGAGTTCCAGCCCGGACACAAAATTTTGGCAAGGGCAGGTAACTCATAAATGCGGCAAGGTAGAGTTGTCATTCTTTTGCATGAGACATTGCCCAATCATATTGAATCCATCTGTGGAGTTGGACAGATTTCACTTTATAATACCAGACATTATATTTCATGGGCTAACAAAACGACAAAACTGACAAAAAAGGCATGAGTGTCCAGCCCAGACTCAGACAAGCCTTGGCACTGCCCATGCTGATCAAAGTCTTTGCTCAATTAGCTGTCTACATGAAGAAAATTTTACCCTTTTTACACACTGAGGACCCAGCAAAGGCTGTGATCAGACCCTGTGTCTTTGATGGGCTCATCTTGTGCTGCAGGAAAAAATTATTACCCCCATCCACACATCAGATAAATGGTGCTGCTATTTGGATAACAGTAGATTTAAACATTTGCTCAACCATATTTAACAAAACCACCTACAAATCTTGGAAACTGTCAGAAAGAAGTCTTAGGCAAAAAGAGGCTGATAAATAATCAGAAATAAAAACAATATTTAAAAATCAATATCATTTTGTTTACCCTAACAATAAATCTAAGTAGAAGCCATTTTGAAAAGGAAAGTTGAAAGCTTAGATCTGAATGACATCATCAATCATGTGACTTAAATCATGTGACAAAGTTCTGAAATTGTTCATAAAGTGTTCTTGAAAAATACTCAAGAAAAGTTTCAGAACATTTTAAGAACAAAAGTTCAAGAAAAGTCTTTGAAATAATTAAGAACAAATTTAAGAACAGTTTCAGAACACCTGTCATTACAATTTGTTCAAGAAATGCTTTTGAAATAAACCAGAACAAATTTAAGAACAATTTAAGAATGCCTTTCCGGACACTTTGTTCAAGAAAAGTCTTTGAAATAAACAAGAACAAATTTAAGAACAGTTCAAGAACATCAGAGTCATCACGTTGTTCAAGAAATGTATTTAAAGTGTTCAAGAAAAGTTTAAGAATAGTTCAAGAATATTATGAATTCTTAAAAAGTTCTTGAACTGTTCCAAGAATGTGTTCTTGAATAGGTCAAGTACAAGTGTTCTTGAAAACCTTCATGGACAGATTAAGAACTCTTAAGAGCAGTTCAAGAACAGTTCTTAAGTTAAGAACTCCATTTCGCAGGGGTATTGCTTTCATTTGGTGGCTGGGCTTGAGATATCATTTCATATCAATGTTGGGTAAAAGTCCCACAAAATGGGAAGCAATGACTCCAAAATGAAGTGTTAATGGGAACGTTAAACCTCAAATCAAACAAGCAAACACACACACACCTGATGCTTGGGGTAGAGGGTTTGGGAATGTGGGGATAGGAAGGTTACTGACATGAATTAGGATTGCCCCAGATATATATGTCTTCAATGTTGACAGACTCTAGAGAAGTTTAGGAGATTAAAGCTGCCATATTCTTTTTTAGCCTACAAGTTGGACCAACACTTTAAAATATTGGAGTTTAACAGCCCTGACAACACTGATTAGGGCATCGTGAGCCAGTCACACTTTCCTGGGCAGGCCTATACATAAGGGGTTAACCAGTAGTGTGTACTTTTTTTTGCCAGCAACTGATAACTGCCCTTCTTGGATCAGGGGAAGGGAGAGAATTTCATGTTGGCATAGATAACTATACCCGTCTAGAGGGTTGAAAGGGTTAACGTCGGGAGCTTGTTTACAGTGTACAGTAATTGATTCAGTCAACAAGATTTTGAGCCAGGCACCGGCAAGACCGGTGCAATAACATGTGCATAAGGGAAGACCAAGACCTGCCTGTACTATCTATGATTACAGTCACTTTGCCTTTAGCTATACATATGTGTAGACTACACCGACAGCAAAGACTCTGATCAGACTGTGCAAATGCAGTCTGATCAGAGATTTTGCTGGTCTCATACTTAACGTACATGCTCCATGGCATCGACTTGCTCATGGCATGAATTATTGTCACTGATCAACCCGTACCATGAAATACCATATCTTAGTTAACGACACCCCTATTAATCGGATGGCAGGTAGTTAACGCTGCCAGCCACCCGTGAAATAAAACTTGGACACTGGCGGCACATGATGTATAATTATATGGTACTGATTCTCGTATCTTTTGTGCACGGCCAGTTATAGGCTGATTTTATCACACAACGCAGTAAATAAAACGAGCTTGAAAATCACCTTATTTAATTTGAAAAGTTAAAAGGTCATATGAATTTTAAGTGGTCAGCATAGGTGTCACATTCAGGCAGGTTTTGCATGATTTACTCAAGCTTGTTGATGCTTAATGGCTGGAAACTGAAAGATAACATTGACTGTGTATTTTGCCTTGTTGTGGGATGGGTTTAGGAAAATAGGCAATTCATGCAACATTAAAGTAGTTTTGCCCAATTGTCCGTGATTAACGAAAAGAGAGTATAGAAAAGGTCTTATTGAAAGACGGATGGCACTGGGTTGATAAGAATCAAATTGTTTAAATTTTCATTAGCAGCTGGTCAAATTATTTGTATACATGATTTACGTCCAGCTGTAAACTGTCAATTTTTTGTTGCGCCTAGTTAAAGCATTGCATAGGACCTTTCATCTGTTTGTTCATCCAATCTGTCAACATTTGTGACAATCCTAGCGCTCCATTACGAAAACAAGCCTATACAAATTCATTGTAAACTTTACCACCGAAAAAACGAAAATTTTAACCCTTGTCCTGTCGAATATTAAAATATGTCACACTCACCACTGATTATCAGCCAATCAGATTACTTGATGCAAATTATTGCAACAAATTTATAAACTGGATGGCAAACAATGAAGATCCTGATCAGATGGCAGAAGCCATCTGATCTGGATCTACATTGTTTCAAAGATAGGGCATATCCGGGCTCTGCAGGACAAGGGTTAAGATGCAAAATTTGAATATTTTACTTATTTCTGCTCTAAAATATAGATTGTGGGTATACTCATTAGAACCACACAAAATATAGGTTCTTGGTACTCATTAGAACTACCTCATTGAGTTGGTACTAAAGAACAACACTGCCCCCGCCCATCGGGGCTTGAAGAAATATATGGGCTGCATGATGCTTCCACACAGAACTGAATCCCGCCCGCACACTAGTACTGGTAAACCGCTTTAGCGATCTAAGCCTGTCCAGGAACCGGGGTGCGAGGCAGACCGTCCATGCTAATAAACACATTAGTTTCATAATGGGCGACAGGGCTTGAGATGTCATTTCATCTTAATGTCTGGTAAAAGTCCCACAAAATTGGAAGCAATGTCTTCAAAATGACCTTTACAGTGTTGATGGGGATGTAACCTCAAATCAAACAAACAAACAAACAAATTGAGTTGGTTCAAAAGAGCAACCACAATCTATATTTTAGAACAGAACTAAGAAAATGAGGCTCAAATAGATTGTTGGTACTTGTTAGAACCATGTTAGAACCACCTCATCGTTTGTTTGTTTGTTTGATTTGAGGTTTAACGTCCCCGTCAACACTGTAAAGGTCATTTTGAGACGTTGCTTCCAATTTTGTGGGTCTTTTACCCGACATTGAGATGAAATGACATCTCAAACCCTGTCGCCCAATGAAACCAATAGGGTTTATTAACATGTACGGTCCGCCTCGCACCGCGGTTCCTGGACAGGCTTAGATCCTCTAACCGGTTTACCAGTACTAGTGTGCGGGCCTGATTCAGCTCTGCGTGGAAGCATCATGCAGCCCATATATTTCTTCAAGCCCCTATGGGCGGGGGCCGACCACCTCATCGAGGCAGTTCTAATGAATACCCACAATCTATATGTTAGAGCAGAAATAAGAAAAATAACATTTACTCCTGGAAACCCCAGTTTTTACCATATAAAAGTGGGGTTCAAGGGGGGTCAAAATTATATAGGCATGTTTTGTGATGACTAAAGTTTAGGTCCATACAGGCATGACTTAGCGTTTGGTGGAATAACTTCATCAACTTCTCTTTTTCAAAGATTGCTTGTGCTGACAATATTTTATTAACCCATTCCAGACTGGAAACCCCTAAACGGGTAATGTTGCAAACAGTGCAGGCCCAGATAAGACGCCGCAGAACGCGGCATCTGATCAGGGCCTACACTGTTTGCAAAAAGTTAAGCCATTTTCCAAATAGATTTTGAAGAAAACATAACCTGACACGCCTAAATTTGGAAATGGACTCTTACCATACATAAGGAGGAAGATTCCATTTGGTACAAAAAGGGTTAAGTTGAAACAGCTCCTGATGTAGTCTTGTTTGAAACAGTATGTATTTACTGAAGGAGTTGCTTCCCTTGCACCAACATACACCAGATACCCTATGTATTTAGACAAACAGTGTAACCACAATCACTTGTTGAACTCTTATCATGCTGTTCACGACAACACCTATCTTTGGAAACAGTGTAGATCCAGATCAGATGGCTTCTGAAGAAGCCATCTGATCAGGATCTACACTGTTTGACATTCATTTTATGAATTTGTAGGAATAAATAACATCAAGTAATCTGATTGATTTAAAGTCAGAAACGGGTATGCCTTAAATTAATATTCAGCAAGATAAGGATATATATTCAGCAAGATAGACTCAGATGAGATGCTACAGAATGCAGCATCTCATAGCATTGTCTACAATGTTTGCCACTCATCCAGCTATTTTCAGTTCAAATTTTAGAACAAATTCAAGTATGGTAAGGAGTTCAGGTGTCCAATTATGGTAGTGTTGGAAATGACCAAATCAGTGATTCAACTGTCTGTGAGTGTAGGCTAGATTGGTTCAAAGATCTGTGGTTTTAACTCTTATCATTTATCATGCTGTTCACGACAACCCCTATCTTTGGAAACAGTGTAGATCCAGATCAGATGGCTTCTTGAAGCCATCTGATCAGGATCTACACTGTTTGACATGAAGTTTGTGGATTTGAAAGAATAAATTACATGAAGTAATCTGATTGGTTTAAAGTCAGAAATGGTCCTTATTCTTTTACCACAAAAGTCCTTAAAAGGACTTGCAATAATTATCCTAAAATTTTAACAAATTTCTTTGGTTCATGATCCAGCAAGGAGTCCAAAACGTGCAGACAGAATGGCAAGCAGTGAAGACCGTGATCAGACTGCTCCTTCAGGATTAGTCTGTTTCGGGTCTGCCTTAGAATCATTACCGTAACCATTGAATCTTCCACTAAATAGCTGGAGAGTTCCAGTTGCCATGGTGTACTTTACTTGTCGTAGAATTATTACTGCACTTTAAGCAAACAGTGTAGATCCTGATCATTTGTCACATTTGTGGCATCTGGTCTGGGTCTACACTCTGGAAGAAGCCACCTGATTGAGATCTACACTGTCATTAAGTTCATGAATTTGAATGAAAACATGGTGAGTGAGCCTGTGTGTTTGAAAAGCTACAACTTGTCAAGTGTAACCAGTGACAGACTGTCTTCATTTTTCCCTGTAGAGCTGTGCAGTGGCTGATTAACCACTGTCTTGCTGAATATTCATTTAAGCCACACCCATTTCGGACTATCAACCAATCGAATTACTTGATGTAATTTAGTGCTACAAATTCATTAACTGAATGTCAAACAGGGTAGATCCTGATCAGATGGCTTCTTCAGAAGCCATCTGATCTGGATCTACACTGTTTGCAAAGATAGGGATTGTCGTGAACAGCAAGATAAGGGTTAAGAAGGGGTTCAGTTGAACCCAAGCAAACCCAAATTTGTGTGATGCCTGCCCTGGAAAAGTAGTTTGAATCAGACCGTCCCTTAAACCCTTGCCTTTTCTTCGGGTAGTAGGGCTTGAGGTGTCATTTCATCTCAATGTCAGGTAAAAAGTCCCTTAAAATTTGAAGGAACGTTACCAAAATACCACTACACCACAATCGCCCCCGCCTATAGGGGCTTGAAGAAATATATGGGCTGCATGATGCTTCCACGCAGAGCTGAATCCGGCCCGCACACTAGTACTGGTAAACCGCTTAGAGGATCTAAGCCTGTCCAGGAACCACGGTGTGAGGCGGACCCTCCATGCTAATAAACCCTATTGGTTTCATTGGGCGACAGGGCTTGAGATGTCATTTCATCTCAATGTCGGGTAAAAGTCCCATAAATTGGAAGCAACGTCTCCAAAATGACCTTTACAGTGTTGACCGGGACATTAAACCTCAAATCAAACAAAAAAAAACAAAACCACTACACCACAGAGGCTAATCTGTTCTGAGAGGAACAGAGCATATTGAGTATAAGTGTAGCTCCAGATCAGGGGAATTAAGTGAGGCTAATAAAAGAATAATATTTCTTATTTCTTCGAGAACTGTAACCCATGCTGTGGATACTTGTTAGAATCACCTCAATGAGGCAATTGTTCAACTGAGGTAATGGCCAAATATGACTGACTCAGTATAAGAAGATAGATAGATAGATAAATAGTGTTTGCTCTACTCTGCTGTTGCTGCCTATGTACTCAACATCATGTTTACAGGGATGTAAATCCTCAACACACAAACAATAAATGTTTTTAAGATGCAGACCTTTGTTTGTTTTATTGAGGTGTAACGTCCCTGCCAACACTGTATAAGTCATTTTGGTTGCTTCCAATTTTGTGGGACTTTAACCCGACATTGAGATAAAATGACATCTCAAGCCCTGCTGCCCGGTAAAACCAATAGTGTTTAGCACCATGGACAGTCCCACTCGCATCACTTTTCCTGGGCAGGCTTAGACCTTCTAGGCAGTTTACCACTATGGTAATTCTCCTATAATTTCGAACAAAATTAAATAATTATTTTTGCCGCTGTTCGAATTTTTAGAAATTCGAGCTGACAAAAAAGTCCACTGTTCGAAATTTTAAGGTTCTGACATATCTTGTTCTTCACTTGCTGCTCTTTCAATACCTCAGAGACCATTGAAGCTTGTACAAACCGCAAATGCTCTGATTAGGCTGCGCAGACTGGTCTGAGTCTTCAACTGTCACAGCCTCATTTACAAGTCAGAGGTTACATCGCATTTACACATTTCCATGGATTTGAGCCGGCGCAGAGCAAAGCAAAATTATACTACATAAGTATCAGATCAGCCTGTGCATCAAGCCAATGCGGCTTGATCTCGTTTGCTGCTTGATGACTGGTACATATGTCACAGAAGACAAACGAAAAGCTAATGCTCTGATCAGACTGTGCGGATGCGCAGGCTGATCCGAGTGTTCACTGGTCTCGCGTCTCACCGTACTTTCAAAATTCAACGTTCCCCAAAAATGTGCATCTAGCAAATGTGGACAAAGCCTTCACTTATTGTTCTTTGAATAGAAAGCTCATACGAACAACAAAGACACTGATCAGAATGTGGGAATGCGCTGGGTGATATGAGCCTTCTCCGTTCATGCGTCTGTGCTTAAAAGTTCAATCTGGTGTGGCATGGGAATTGTAAATTAATGTAGCAAAACAAACGCGATACCACCAAGAAAATCGAAGATCAGTACCCTAACCAGCGATCATAGTAACTCCCAGGCAAAGCGGTGCGAGTCGGACCGTCCATGCTAATAAACCATATTGGTTTCATTGGGCGACAGGGCTTGAGATGTCGTTTCATCTCGATGTCGGGTAAAAGTCCCACAGAATTGGAAGCAACGTCTCCATAATGACCTTTACAGTGTTGACGGGGACGTTAAACCTCAAATCAAACAAACAAAATCATAGTAACTGTCTGTGCCTTTTCACAAGCAACAACAGCTCGCAATAATGATGTAGTTTGTTTTGGCGGGAAACATTCACAGGCTGCTTTAACTGCACATGCTAATTATGACGCACTGCAGTAAAATTGCGGAACATCACGAGGCGTCGCCTGGGAAAGGCTGTGTCACTTAAAAACAGTTAGCTGAACAACGAGAGATCTTTAAAATAGTGCGGTCTGTTTTAGCTCAGCGTGGAAGCATCATGCAGCCCATCTATTTCTTCAAGCCCCGATTGGCGGGGGCCGTCATCCGAGTCTGTGCCGGTCGCTAAACGACCAGCGAAGACGCAGGTCATTCTGCACAGATGAAATGACACCTCAAGCCCTCGAAGGTGCTGACCAGACTGCACAGACGCGTGCATGTGATATCGCCCAATTTCGTCGGGGTTTTCTGATTTAGAACCCCATCTTCCGGTCTCCCGCCCGACGGCCCTTATCTCCCGACACATCACGCGGACAACTCCGTGATATGAATACCCCCTAACCCCCACTTTATATATAGACATCTGGGGGATGGTTTTCTGCTCCAAAACATACATTGTGGGTACTCGTTAGAACCGCCTCAGTTATTCGGTTCTAACGAGCATCCACAACCTATGTTTGCAGTGTTAATAAGAAAAAATTCACCGACTTTTATCAAAAAGTAGCCAATTTGGTGATGTAAAAAATGCAATGTGTCTCAGGGGTGTGTTATTGTATGAAAACAATTTCTACAGTCGACCAGCAGTAACCCTTAGCTAACCTTTATCATGTTTAACCCTTTTTTGCCACATGGAATCTTCCTCCTTATAAATAGCAGGAGTTCGTTACAAAATTTAGGGGTGTCAGGTTGTGTTTTCATGAAAATTTATTTGGAAAATGGTTGAACATTTAGCAAACAGTGGAGGCCTTGATCAGACGCCGCGTTCTGTGGCAGCTGATCTGGGCCTGCACTGTTTGCCAACTACCCGTTTTGGGGTTTTCGGTACTGAATGGGTTAATGAACTGTGTAGTGTCATAAATTTCAGTTGTATTGATTGCGCAGTAGGTGAATGAATACCCCTGTAATTTACAGCTAGCTCGTGGCCATATATTCGGCAGTGAGCCATTAATTGTCATAGTTGGGTTAATGCTGCACCCGATTGCGGATCGAGAATCACTTTTGTTTTTTTCACACGTCACTGTCGCTTGGGGAGATTATGGGCAAGACAGAACTAAGATCAGACTTTTCCATTCTGTACCACGTCCAGTACTACAGTAAAATTCTTTTATTAAGACCACCTGGCTTTTAAGACCACTTTTGAACAGTCCCAACGATGGTCCCTGACCGGAGGACATTGTGGACAGGAAATTGGAAGAAAGAATTACTGCACCCTTCCAAATAAGCTTTTTAGGTAGAATTAGAATGTAGGTACTCATTAAAACCGCCCCGCTGAGGCTGTTCTAACATGTCTACAAAATATGGTTTATGATTTTTATATCTGATTTTTTTTTTATTTTTGATGGTAATATATTTGCATAGGCATGTTCTGTCTGATTTCCTAAAACTGGACCGTATTCGAGAAGTCGTCAAGCTTAACCGTAACCTCTGACCCATGAGATTTCCCGTTATTAATACATTGTGAAGTTGCTAAGAGAAAACTTGCTGGCGCATATTAGACGGAATCTATTCCCAGTGCAGATGCGGTCTGAGACTGTGTTGGTCGAGCATGCTGGAAGCACCATTTTAAATTGATGTGAACAGCTGAGTCTCAGATAAGACTGCGCTGCCGCAGATGCGGCGCGAACAGATGAGGCTCTGATCAGACTGCACTGCCGCAGATGAGCCGCGAACAACCGAGGCTCAGATCAGACTGAGCTGCCGTGATGCTTCGCGAACAGCCAAGGCTAAGATCAAACCACACAGGTGTAGGGTCGGGTGTGCTGGTAGCGCCATTTAAGATTGATGCGAACAGCCGACTCTAAGATCAAACTGCCCTGTCACAGATGTGGCACGAACAGCCGACACTCAGATAAGACTTCCCTACCGCTGATGCGGCGAAATCAGCCATGGCTAAGATCAGGCTGCTCAGTTGCGGTCTGAGTCATGCTGGAAGCCCCATTTAAGATTGGTGCTGCAGATGCGGCACAAACAGCCAAAGCTCAGATCAGACTGCGCCGATGTGGCTGAACAACCAAGTCTCATCAGACTGCGCAGGTGTGGCCCGAACAGCCAAGGCTCAGATCAATCTGCGCAGATGCGCTTAGAGTCTGTGCCATTGGTGTATGCTGGAAGTTCCATTTTTGATTGGCGCGGCTCGATATCGGCAATATATCACGCGTGGCGAGTGACACAGTGGGGATTCCCCCAATAGGACGCATACACAACATTTGAGCCCAAACGAAAGATATGGTTGATTTTAGGGAGGGCATTATAAAAGGCTTTTTACGGGGAGGGCTCGGCGCCTTCGAAAAATGGCCTGCACTGATAATCTTTGAAGTCACCTTATCCATTATGGAGACAGTGGCAAATAGTTTAGACCCAGATCAGACACCTCAGAATGCGGTGTCTGATCTGAGTCAACACTATTTGAGTAAAGTATGTACATTTCTTTTTATTAAACTTAACAAAAACAAAACAAACCTAACATGCCTATAACTCGAAATGGACCACTCCAAACTTATGTTCATTGGTTTACGATTATCAGACTGTCTTCGCAGCGGGACTCAGGCCAGTATAATCCACTTATACCACTTCTGGTGACTGGTCTTCACATCAGTAGGTACCGTCCCCAATGTGACTAAAGCGATTATAATATAGTACGGATCGGTAATTACACAGCGAAATTCAGTGTTCGAAATTTTAAAAATTGCTGTCTTATAAAAATGCCACTGTTCGAGATTTTAAAGGTATTTTGGAAATTATTTTTGTCAATAATTTTTGGTGTCCGAATTTTTAGGGTGTTCGAAATTATAGGAGAATTACCGTACTCATGTGCGGTAGGTTTCAGCTCTGCGTGGAAGCATCATGCAGCCCAATCTATTTCACCTCATTGCTCTGATGGGTGGGAAAATTAAGATGCAGGTTATTATCAGGCGACCTACAGTCCCATGGCAGATCTGTGGTATTAACTCTATCATGCTGTTCACTACAACCCCTATCTTTGGAAACAGTGTAGATCCAGATCAGATGGCTTCTAAAGAAGAAGCCATCTGATCAGGATCTACACTGTTTGGCATTCAGTTTATGAATTTGCAGGAATAAATTACATCAAGTAATCTGATTGGTTCAAAGTCAGAGATGGGTGTGGCTATAATGAATATTCAGCAAGAGAAGGGTTAAGATGGAGATCAGCCTGCACAGCAGATCAGCGTGCACATCAACACAGTCTGATGAGCAGCTTAGTGTTCCCTGCTGAGATAGAACAAGCCATCTAGTTGCTTAAATTTGCATAGCAACTATTTTGTGATAATTGAAGGATAGTTTTTGTCTATCCTCCACAAATACAGATGTTGTGGGTATTTAGACCCACAACATAGGTCTATATGGAGAAGTAAGGAAAACTATCCTTCATTTGTCACAAAATACCCACCTTATATGTTGCTATGGCTGAGCAGGCTAGTCGTTGTCTTACCAGGTCACAAACCCTAGGTTTTACCATGACTAGGCTTATACTGTGATGTAGGTTGCATGTTCAAATCTTGTCATACTGGTTTGGGAGGCATGCAAACTAGAAACTGACAAAAATGTACAATGAAAAAACCTTGTCATCACTTATACAGATTTCATCTTGGAAAATAATAACTGATAGCTGCTCTGATTGAGTTTTACGTCTCACCAACAGCTAAGGTCATACAGAGACGGGACCTTGGTTTAAGGACTCATCCGAAAGTCTGGAGAAGCCCAGGATCGATCCTGCAAACCCTGGTTTACAAGGCGAGTAGCATAACCACTACAACATAGAGGCTTCTGTTCTGAGAGGAACAGAGCATATTGAGTATAAGTGTAGCTCCAGATCAGGGGAATTAACTGAGGATAATAGAAGGATAATATTTCTTATTTCTTCAAGAACCGTAACCCATGCTGTGGATACTTGTTAGAATCACCTCATTCGTAGATTTTGTGCAATATATGAGTTTCTGAAGGAAATATCCTCATTCTGTTGACCACGACAATCCCTTTCCTCATACCTGTGATAATTTTTTTAACTGAATGAGGGATATTTGCCATTGTGATGAGGGAAAAGTAAAGAATATATAGGGAAATTCTCAGTTAAAATGAGGGAGACTCCAAAATTTCAAACAGCGTAGATCCAAATCAGGTCAGTATCTACACCATTTGTCTTGCAGTTTGTAAATTGAACAAATACTTTATATTAAACGATTTGATTGTTAAGCGGTTGATAGTCGGAAATGGGTGACGCAAAATTAATTTATTCAGCAGGTTAAGGGTTAATTATCCTCGTTGCTTAGCCCCTGACACCTGAAGCTGTTATTGCATCTCTGATGTTATTGACTGGCTGATGTCTTGTCGACTGACCCAACACAGATCTCATCGGCATTTACTACCATTTATGCCACGACATCGTTTCTTATGACAAGACTTTTCTTACTCACAATATGAGCCCCGCCAAGCGAATTTGGGTCTTCGAGCATTCTGTCATGACAAATTTTAACTGCGCATGCCCAGCCATTCAGAGGGGCCAGGAATATGGCTTTCTGTCTGCTTGTATGAGCGAGCAGCGAAGGTTCTGGCGAGACTGTGCGGATGCGCAGGCTCGCCTGAACCTTCGCTGCTCGCATAGGTGATAAGTACCAAAATCGCTTGTCAGGGCCCATATGTTGTTAGTCTCAAAATGTGGATCTCTTTTCTCAGATGTTCCATTGAAAAAAATTTCATTCAGTCAATTTCATTTATAGAGAAATGTAAACAAAAATGGAGAAAAAATTAAGTGTCAGACCGACATCTCTAAACTTTGGGACACCTATTTTATTAACTGTTACTACAAATTGAGCTGCAAGTTGATTGTAACATTTGGTGATATGATGTGTCTAAGCGTACTGAATGATAGACCCTGATCACACTGCTCCATTTGGAACAGTCTGATCAATGTCTAGACTATTTGTTTACAGTAATAACTGTTTTTGTTCCATGAAGGTATTGAAAATTTTTCGATACCTCGTTGTCACGTCAAATGATTTTAGCCGCTCTGTCTATTGACATTGAGTAATTTAATGTCATTAAAGATAGTGCTCATTGATCAAATTATCAAAGGATTACCATATTGACCTCAATTTCAGAAAAAAGCATGCTCAGGCTGAGGTGAACAGTGTCAAAGCATATACTGCATGTCACAATTTCACCTGTGCATTTTGACTCATTAATGGCAGAAGTTGTAATTTTTAAAATATTTTGTATTTTTACAATAACAGTCTACGGTGGTCAGAGTTTTGCATTAATACGGTAGTCTAGTACCCAAAATATTAATTGGAACGAAATGTAAGTGTCATCGTGTAGGACAAATTTGTAATTTTCTCTAGCCTTCTGAGGACAATATGTGGGGTCAACCTTGCTTCAGGATAAATTGTGGATTATTGTGGCTGGAGTTGTGTAATGAAGCCAAGGGCGGCTGTCTAAAAGCATTCATTTTTTTAACTGAAAGTGACTGAAAAGTGTTTGAAAATTTGATACTGTCATGATGGTGAAAGACAATCCAAGATTTTTTAGGGTCATAACACACAAGATTTTTTCTGACATAAAAGTATAATGTTCTAATGATAGTTAGTTAGTAACCGATTTTGACAAAATAAACTTGGGCGTTTTAACGTGCTGCGATCTTTTTATGTTACTCTATCAGTTTGATCAGTAAGATGTGATTAAATCAGAAGTTGTGGATTACATGATATTGTAAGAAAAATGAGGAAATCCTCCACGATGCCAAATTTTGTGAGTATTACTATCAAGTTTTAAAGGTTTTTGTTTGATTTGAGGTTTAACGTCCCCGTATAGGTAATTTTGGAGACATTGCTTCCAGTTTTGTGGGACTATTATCCAACACTGAGATGAAATGACATCTCAAGCCCTATCGCCCATGAAACCAATAGTGTTTATAAGCATGGATGGTCCTACTTGCATCGCTTTGTCTTTGCAGGCTTAGATCCCCTAAGCAGTTTACCAATTCACCTTATTTGCATTATCTGCTGGTTCCAGTCTGAAGGTTATCAGAGTTGGAAAAACAGGTAACCAGACCCCCCTGACCTTGAAAGGTCAGTGGGGTCTGGTTACCTGTTTTTCCAATATTGACAATGTGCAAGCTGGGAGCCAGCAAATAGTGCAAATATGGTGAGTTCTGGTGTTCGGTCGGTTTCAGCTCTGTGTAGAAGCATGATGCAGCGCAGTCTTATTTCTCCAAGCACAGATGGGCCGGGCCAACAGAATTGGTGGTTAAATGACATTCAAACTTCTTGAATTCTCTAGCATTCTGTTGAACCTTTCTCTGCAAATCATTTCTGAAAATTGAAAATCAGTTTTGCATTTTTTTAAGTGTCCAAATTCTGATACTTGCCTATGTTGATACATGACTGTATAAATTATGTCTTCTTACGCTATTTACTACTATGCAAATGCAAGATTTGCTATTGTCTTAATAAATGTCAAGCAATTTCGTATTGTGGATAAGGTTGACGTCAGTAAGAGGTGTAAGACTCTTGGTCAATCATAATAAACTAACTTGACCTATTAACCCTTGTCCTGCTAATCCCGGATATGCCTTATCTTTGAAACAATGTAGATCCAGATCAGATGGCTTCTGACGAAGCCATCTGATCAGGATCTCCATTGTTTGCCATTCAGATTGTGAATTTGTTGCAATAATTTGCATCAAGTGATCTGATTGGTTGATAATCGGTAGTGGGTGTGGCATATATGAATATTCAGCAGAACAAGGGTTAAAGGCTGTCTTGAAGGTAAACACTTGGTTCTTGTTTGTTTGATTTAAGGTTTAACATCCCCGTCAACACTATATAGGTCATTTTGGAGACATTGATTCCAATTTTGTGGGACTTTTACCCGACATTGAGATGACATGACATCTCAAGTCCTGTCGCCCAATGAAACCAAAAGGGTTTATTCACCTTATTTGCATTATCTGCTGGTTCCTAGTCTGAAGGTTATCAGTGTTGGAAAAACAGGTAACCAGATCCCCCTGACCTTTTAAGGTCAGGGGGGTCTGGTTACCTGTTTTTTCCAATATTGACAATGTGCAAGCTGGGAACCACCAAATAATGCAAATATGGTGAATAAGCAAGGATGGACCTACTCGCACCGCTTTGCCTGGGCAATCTTAGATCTCTAAGCGGTTTACAAATACTTGTGTGCGGGTCGGGTTCAGCTGTGGTGGAAGCATCATGCAGCCTATATATTTCTTCAAGCCCTGATGGGCATGGGCGGAAAACACATGGTTCTGATGTTGTTTAGAAATACATTTTGAAAGACAGCTGGCCTTTTAGAATAGAAAAAAGAATGCCTGGACGATGCACCTCTCTGCACAAGAAATTTCTACTGACAGTTTTGATCT
Organism: Lucinisca nassula; assembly: GCA_963580285.1. NCBI lineage: Eukaryota > Metazoa > Mollusca > Bivalvia > Lucinida > Lucinidae > Lucinisca > Lucinisca nassula. The sequence goes on from OY757013.1 coordinate 138,073,600, forward strand.
TAGAAATATTTTGATTTCTATACGGTATATGGTATCAAAATTGGACAAACTTTAATATTGAGCAAATGCTTTGGGCAGTCTATAAAATGGGTTATGTATATTGCTCTTCACAAATTTTTAAATATTAGTTCAATTTATTATTCTCATAAAGCAAGAGTTTAGAACAATAAATGATTGTTTATGCATTAATTTGTGACATTCTTTGACTGTAGGTCTTCTGAGTTTCAGTCTTCAGTCAGACTTCCCCAAGTGCCTTGAAATGTCAGGATATGGCTTAACAGTCTATTAAGTGTGAAATTCAGCAGAGTTTTGTGATTCCTGAGTAATTTTGATATGCTGTAAAAATCCTAAAAATTCGGACACCTTGAGGTTTTTGCTATAATTGTCCTAAAATTTTACCAATTTTGTTTCGTGATCTCCAAAGCTGTCCAAAAGGTGCAGATGGAATTGTAAACAGTATAGACCCTGATCAGGAGCAGTCTGATCTGGATCTCGACTGTTTGCTTCTAGGCTTATCTGTCCCAATACTTCAATGAACATTATGGTAGATAATTTGGGCATTATTTTTCAGCACAATGTTCTATGATATGCACATGATGTGGTGTCAGGAATCTGTCATCTTTTCTTCGACACTATTAAGTCAATCTCGTAAGAATTATTCCTCATGAGTGTACCATGAAACATCGATGGCTCAAAATTTTCCATGGCTCAGATTCAAACTGGTTTTTCAGTCCTTCTTTCCATGGTTCCAGATAACAAAATGCAAAATTCAGGGAAAATTAACCCTTGTCCTGCTGAGCCCGGATGTGCCTTATCTTTGAAACAATGTAGATCCAGATCAGATGGCTTCTGAAGAAGCCATCTGATCAGGATCTTCATTGTTTGCCATCCAGTTAATGAATGTGTTGCAATAATTTGCATCAAATAATCTGATTGGCTGATAATCAGTAGTGGGTGTGACATATTTAAATATTCAGCAGGTCAAGGGTTAAGTAAGATTTTTCTTACTTTATCAGGGTTTTGAGAAACAGATTGGGCTGCACGATGCTTCCATGCAGAGCTGAAACTGACGGCACATGAGTACCGATAAACTGCTTAGAAGGTCTAAGCCTGCCCAGGCAAAGTTGTGCAAGTCCATGCATATAAACCCTGTTGGTTTCAATGGTTGGCAGGGCTTCAGATGTCATTTCAGTTCAGTGCAGTGTTTATTAAACAGTACGCAAAAGTTTTAATTTGCACAGTAATGTAACTCTATTGTTAGTGATAATCATATGGATAACAGCAATGAAGGCCAGCAGTATTGTTAACCCTTGGCCTGCTGAATATTTAAATATGCCACACCCACCACTGATTATCAACCAATCAGGTTACTTGATGCAAATTATTGCAACAAATTAATAAAGTGAATGGCAAACAATGGAGATCCTGATCAGATGGCTTCTTCAGAAGCCATCTGATCTGGATCTACATGGTTTGAAATATAAGACATATCCCCGGGCTCAGCAGGACAAGGGTTAAGTTTGGGTTGATTGAGAAAGAATAAAGTTAAAATCATGCTTTGTAAAAACAGTAATGAAGATTTGTCTTTTTTTTTCGACCTACTTAAACAGGACAAGACTATCCGGGTTATATTATGATAGGAGGGTCCTGCTTGAGGACACAGGTGTTTTGATTAAATTAGTTACCATTACAAGTTGTTGTTATATGACTGATACGGTGACAAGTTCTTGTTTATGTTTGTAATGGAATCCTCTCACTCACCCTCATTGTCAGGCTACAGAACTTTGAACTCGCAGGATTCCGATAGCGGTCAACTGCTCTGATAATGTTTACAAACTCTTGTTTTGTAAGTAGGATGGGTAGATATGAAACGGATATGAACAGAATGATTAATGAGTGGATGGATTGAGAATTTTTTGTCTATTAAAGGGGAATGGATACACTTCCAGGGGAGGCAACTTCTGTCTCAATGACAATAAGGGTCAACTCTTAAATGTGTGTGTGTGTGTGTGTGTGTGTGTGTGTGTGTGTGTGTGTGTGTGTGTGTGTGTGTGTGTGTGTGTGTGTGTGTGTGTGTGTGTGAATTCGGGTTTAACGTCGCTTTCAACAATTTTTCAGTCATATCATGACGGTGTCTGATTGCGACAGGGAGCTCAATGCTCACTTTTATAGTGCTGCCTCACTGAAGTATCATGTCCCAGACACATTACATGATACCACACCAAGTCACATTATCCTGACACTGGGTCGACCAGTCCTAGCTCTACCCCGTAAATCTGAGTGCCAAGTGAGGAGCAGCTAGTACCATTTTTAACGACTTTGGTATGTTGCGGCCCGGGATCGAACCTGAGACCTCCTGTTCCCCGGAGCAGGCACTCTACCAACTGAGCTATTGGGGCCGGTCTAAACTCTTAAAGGAAAGAATTTGTTCCTAAGGAGCAAATTCTTTCCTTTAAGAGTAGACCCCTTTCCAGTGGTACAGAGTTTATAGAACAGCAAACAGAAAGTCCCGAAAAGTTGTCTCTCATTGAAAAATGGTGGAAAAGTCTGCCAGCTGAATCCATTTCCTTTAAAATTTAAACCCATTTTATTTGTGGGAGGGGGGGAGAACCCCCTAGAAGGGACAGTGACGAACATAGCGGACCCATGTCAGGCATTCAGCCATTTTCTAAGTTGATTTCAAAAATTTAAACACTGCGTTTAGAAATGGATGACAATGAAGACAGGCATTAGCAAACTGCAGACCCAGATCAGACTGCTCCTTCAGGCAGAAGGAGCAGTCTGATCATGGTCTACACTGTCTGCCATTATGTCTGTTATTTTTTTATGACCTTGCTTGATCGTGAAACAAAATGTCAGAATTTTAGGAGAATTACAACAAGTCCTCAGGATGTCCAAATTTTTTAGGATTTTTACTGTATTGTGAGGAAGGTCTTAATCTGTTGAAAATTCACCACAACCTCATTATAACACAGTTCATTATAACACAGTTTGGATATAACACTGTTTCCAGATGGATCCCAAAACTGTGTAGATTATATAGAAAAATGACCATACATGGTCATTTTTCTATATAATCTGCACATTTTTGTTTGCACATTTTTGTTTGGATATTACACTGTCTTTTAACTAACAGAGATTCTCCTTTGGACCCCATTAATAGTGTTATAAAGAGGTTGTGGTGTAGGTGCAACCATCGAAATAGGCTTCCCTTGGAGAGCAGTCAATCATAGCTCGCTGCGACTGCAGATTAAGGACCAATCATGAGGATAATTTTGGACTTATTAACCTTTAGCCTGCTGTAGGCGAAAATCCCTATCTTTACAAACAGTGTAGATCCAGATCAGATGGCTTCTGAAGAAGCCATCTGATCAGGATCTACACTGTTTGACATTCAGTTTATGAATATGTAGAAATAAACTGCATCAAGTAATCTGATTGGTTCAATATCAGAAATGGGTGTGTCTTAATTGAATATTCAGCAGGTTAAAGGTTAAGTCATAAGAAGACTACTTGTTAGAATCTCCACAATGAGGCAATTCTAACAAGTACTGAAAAACAGAGGTTTCTGGAAAACAAGGAAAATTATCCTTCAGCCAAATTCAAGTATTCTAGATACTCCAGTTACTTCTGACTTACCAACAACAACCACAGATTTTCCCTGAAAAATGTTATTCCTAGAGCTGCAAAAGGTGGTATATAATCTTCATAATGGGGTCAGGTCTATGGTAATTTAAAGATGTCACACTTTTAAGAGTATTTAACCCTCAAGACACCGAGAAAAACTTGTAACATCTGAAAATGTCGTCTGCTTGATGTCGTCTACTGAAGTATTTGCAAATTTTTGCTTACAGGACAGTGTGGACCCAGATCAGACTTCTCCTAGAGGAGCAGTCTGATCTGGGTCCACACTGTTGGAAAAAAATGACTTTTAAAGTAAACAGCAGATGACAAAGCAGACGACAATTGTGGTGATTGGCATTTTATGTGTTAAGAAATTCATTTAGCTGATCTTCATCATCAGCAGTGTATTGTGTTTCTGTCATTCATTCAAATTAGATATATTTTTAGATTTAGTGCGCTTTTGTTGCTGTTTCCCACCTAACCCGTATATGACAAATAGAATCTTCCATTTAAGAGGTTTGGACAAGTCCATTAGCAATTTAAGGGGTGTCAGGTTTCTTTCATTTGCTGACTCAGCTTGACAAAGATTTCTGTAATTTAAGCAAACTGTGTAGACCCTGATCGGATGCTGCGAATGCGGCATCTGATCTGGGGCTACAATGTTTTTTTTTTTTTTTTTTAACCTGTTTGCTTTATTATCATTAAACTGTTACAACATGTGATATACCTGTTTAATCTCTTTCTTTCTTCTTGCGTCCATCTTTACATTATTTTCTGCCATTATCATATTTCTCAAACGTCTCTTACCGTAAAAATCCAGACACCTCATGGACTTGCTCCAAATCTTCAAAAATGTTGACTGATTTGTTTTACTGACTGGTGAGGGGTGTAAGAGGTACCGATGGGACAGCAAACAGTGCAGACCCAGCCGTTCTGCTCCTTTCAGGAGCAGTCTGACTTCGAGCTGCACTGCTCACATAATCCCATCCGCCCCAATACTAAGGATTATCACGGTAAGCCAACTCATTTCATTTCGTCATAAACTCTAAAAAACTTAAAATACATCAGTTATTCTTATCTTTACCATAGTATAACCACATAACCTACAATTTATATTCTGCCACATTCCAGGAGTCATAAATGATTTTTAACACATACAGCAACTCTATTGTGACATAAGCCATGACAAAACAGGTTTTGTTTTTTAAGTATGTTTTGCCTTGCATGACCCTCTCCTTACTTTAATGCTTATGAATGTTTTCTTCTTTTTTTTTTTCCCCACAAAACTGTGTCTGTTTTATTATTATATTTTTAATTATTTAGTTTTAATTATTTAGTTTTGATTATTTAATATTTATTTATTTTTATCCACTGCTACTAAATAGTAAAACACTACATAAATTCATTTTATGAAATCATATTTTTCATTTTCTACACAAACTTTTTTTTTATTTATTTATTTATCTTAATCCTCTGTTTCTTGGAATACCTGGTATAATGTTGACCATTTTTGCATAAACTTGTCAAATTTACTATTTATGATGCTTGTGTATCTGTCATTTTGGAATTTTCATTTTAGGTAAATTTTAAAATTATTAAAGTTCAAATTATTACTAAAAAATTTTGTTTTGTATATGAAATATTTTGCTAACACAAGTATATAATTCAGCAAATTGTTTTCTTGTAAAGCTTGTCTAGAAAATATTACATTTTTCAGATTTAGTTGAAGTGTAAGGTTTGTTTGTGTTTGTAACCATGTTTTTAGGGATGACCAGAAGTTTTTAACCTTATTGCAATGTATGAATAGATGAGCTATTGTTTCAGATTCCTGTTCACAAAAAGAGCACCTGTCATTATTTATTTTGTTTATTTTATATAAGAATGATTTCGTGACTAGTATATAGTTATTAATTTTATATTGGAATTCTTGTAATTTCACCTCTTTCAAGTCCTTAAGTAAACTATTATAACTGTTCCACTCGTCCTGTTTTATGTTACCTACTATATTTGACCATTTATTTGAAGGCAAAGTTGCTTCTTTATTTCCCGTTATTATATCGTAGAAGACTCTACTCCCTTTTTTATTTTTGGTAAGATATTTTATGTAATAGTTTCTTGATACATTTGTTTTAATGTTTTGACACAAAAGGCTATTATCATTTATCTTATTTTTCCATTCCCTTGGGATTTTTCTCAAAAGAGACAAATAATCTAAGAAAGTACCATTAACATTATATACATTTTTAAAATCATCAAAATTATATAGCTGTCCTGTTCCATCAATTAAATCTATTATTTGTCTTACTCCTTTATCGTATCATTCTTTTATAAAAAATCTGTTACCGTGATTTAGCATAGAATTGAACCAGATGGGAGAATCTAGTATATCTTCTAAACTTTCAATTTTTACATGTTTGCAGAAGGCAGACCAACTTTTTACAAGATCTTTCCAGAATGGGTTTTGTATTTCACCTACTTTGGAGTTTGCAAAGCCATCTCCCATACTGTAGATTAAACTAATATTAAAATTTGACAATTTATTCCAGGTGCTTTGTTCTTGTAAGATATGTCTTCTCAGCCAAGTTATTTTTAATGCATGAATGAAATTTTCTACATGCAACATTTTCAAGCCACCATCTGCCATGTTTTTAATAATATTTTTTCTTTTGATCCTGTCTGGTCCAGAGTTCCAAAGGAACTTATAAAATAATTTATTAAGATTTTGTATTAGCTCACTTGGAGGATGCGGCAAAGCTATGAATAAATGAACAAACTTTGAAATAGCTAGTGATTTTATTATTGTTATCTTACCTTGCAGAGTGAGTCTTCTTTTTGACCATGCCTCTATGAGTTTACTTAATTTTTCAAGAATATCAGGTGCATTCAATTCCCATATGTTAAAAACTTCTGGTGTGAAAGTAACCCCTAAAATCTTAATAGCGTTCTGGTCCCAATCCAATTTATATTCTTGACAAAGTTTCAGGTTTGATTTGTTCATACTTCCTATCCATATTGCCTTTGTTTTGTCCATGTTAATTTTTAACCCTGACATGTGGTAAAAAGTGTTAAGTGTCTCCAAAGATTTCCTTAATGAATGTTCTGTTCCATCTAAAAATAACTGTGTATCATCAGCATACTGACTCAGCTTAAATTGATTTCTATTAATTACAATGCCCCCTATTGTGTTGTTTTTTCTGATCATGTGCCCAAGAACCTCTGCACACAAAATAAAAATATATGGAGAAATAGGGTCCCCCTGTCTGCAGCCCCTTTGTAGGCAGAAATACTCAGTCATATGCCCATTTTGTAAAATACATGATTCAGCTCCAGACTGAAAAAGTGAAATCCATTTTTTAAAGGATGGACCGAAGTTGAAAAATTCCAAGGTTTTTTGAATGAATTTCCATGACACCGAGTCAAATGCCTGCTGGAAGTCTATTGATAAAAGTAATCCGGGTATTTCTTGTTGTTTAGTTTCAAAGAGAATATCGTATATCAGACGGATATTTTCCCCTATAAATCTTCCGCCTATGAACCCTTTTTGGTCTTCGTGTATGATTATGGGGCTACAATGTTTACTGATGTCCATTTTACGGGCTCCAAGGCATATACGGTTTAAATTGACTAATATAATAGGCATGTTACCATTCAAGGTCTGGAGATTTTAAATAGTATACAAAATATTTATGTAAATCCAAAACTCAGATTTCTTTTCCTTTTTGCGGTGAAAGAAGATGCTAATGGACTGCGGCTCACCGAATTGCGGTGAATTGATAATGTCCAACAGAATTTTCCATCATTTTTGAAAACGAAAAAAAACTAAAAAAATATTCTCAAGCACCATTATTTTGAGAACCCACTCATTAAAGTGATAAAATGTTGCTATGAGCAAAACTAATAAAAAATAAGGTATTACCCTAGTAAACCTCAGTTTTCTTTCTACAATTGTAACCAGAATATTCAATACTACCTTTTTATTAGCTCGTCTGTTTTTTGAAAAAAAACTTTCGAGCTATTGTCATCACTCCGGCGTCTGCGTAGTCGTCGTCCTGCGTCGTCCTGCGTCGTCGTTCCAAAAAAACTTAACCTTGGCTATAACTTAAAAAGTATTAGACCTAGCCTCATGAAACTTCATACACACACTCATCATCACAAGAGCTACATTTTGACCAAGGACCATAACAACATTGTTGATTTTGGCTGAATTATCTCCCCTTTTCCAATTTTTTTCTGAAACACATTTTTTGCTCTCATTTTAATACTATTCACAACAGAGCCTCCAAACTTCACATGAATGTTCCTTGGGACAAGACCTTTTCAGTGATACCACACTTTTTGATCTGTGACCTTGACCTTTGAACTTTGACCTATTTTTCGAAAATTTAACCGAAAACCTTAACCTTGACCATATTTCCAAAAGTATTTGGCCTACCTTCATGAAACTTCATACACATACTCACCTTCACAAGAGCTACATTCCCTACAAGTTTTATAACTCCATCTTGCAATTTGATTGAATTATCTCCCCTTTTCTCTCCTTTTTATTTTAAATTGTTTTTGTCTCTTATTTCAATACTATTCACAACAGAGCCTTCCAACTTCACATGAATGTTCCTTGGGACAAGACCTTTTCAGTCATACCACGCTTTTTGACCTGTGACCTTGACCTTTGAACTTTGACCTATTTTTCGAAAAATTAACCAAAAAACTTAACCTTGACCATATTTCCAAAAGTATTTGGCCTACCTTCATGAAACTTCATACACATACTCACCATCACAAGAGCTACATTCCCTACAAGTTTTATAACTCCATCTTGAAATTTGATTTGACTTAGAACTTTTGTTTTCTAAAAGAAACTGCAGACGAGCGTTGGCACCCGCTTGCGGTGCTCTTGTTTTGCAATAGTATAGAATCTGATCAGATGACCATTGACACACTTTTGATCAGCCTTCTTGTGTAGGATGTGATCAGTCATTCACTGTTAAACATATCTTACTTTTCTTATACTTCAAAGCTGACACTTTGTAACAATTGTTTCAAGATGTACCTGTTGATAATATTATTTTATTATGCCCCAGCCATTTGAAGAATGGTGGAAAGGGCATAATTTATAGTGTTGCCCTTGTCCATCCGTCTGTCCGTCCGTGCGTCCGAAACTTAAACATGGTCAATAACTTCCTCATCACAAAAACATGCCTATATAATTTTGACCTCCTTGAACCCCACTTTTATATAGTAAAATTGGGGTTAACAGGGGTAAATCTTATTTTCTTTATGTAAAACTGAGCAGAAATAAGAACAATATCACAATTTTTCATCTTAAAAGTTATGTTTTTAGGCAGTAAAGTTTACAATGTAATTGTATAGGCATGTTTTCATTATGTTATTATGTCTCCCCCGAAATTTTTTTTTTTTTTATGTCTCCCCCGAAATTTTTTTTTTCGGAGAGACATATTGTTTTTCCCCCGAGCGTCTGTCTGTCTGTCCGTCCGTCTGTCACACATTCGTGTCCGCTCTGTAACTTGAAAACCGTTAGAGCTATCTTCACGAAACTTCGTATAAATATTAATCAGCATTAGACAACGTGCAGTGTGCAAGAACCATAACTCTCGCATTTATACTTTTTGAATAATCTCCCTTGGAAGTTTGTTAGTATGTATATATGTATGGGCAAATCGTGTCCGGTCAATAACTTTCTTATTTTTTGATGGATTTTAAAATTACTCGGCAGAAATATTAACAACCATAAGACGATGTGTGGTGCGCATTAGGCAGGTCGGTACCTCAAAGGTCAAGGTCATACTTAGAGGTCAAAGGTCAAAAAAGGGGTCTTTTTTTCGTATTTGGTCAATAACTTTCTTATTTTGAGATGGATTTTAAAATTACTTGGCATAATTATTAACAACCATAAGACGATGTGTGGTGCACATGAGGCAGGTCGGTTCCTCAAAGGTCAAGGTCATACTTAGAGGTCAAAGGTCAAAAAAGGGGCCTTTTTTTCGTATTTGGGCGATAACTTTCTAATTTTGAGATGGATTTTAAAATTACTTGGCATAATTATTCACAATCATGAGACGATGTGTGGTGCACATGAGGCAGGTCGGTACCTCAAAGGTCAAGGTCATACTTAGAGGTCAAAGGTCAAAAAGTGGCCTTTTTTTTTGTATTTGGTCAATAACTTTTTTATTTTGAGATGGATTTTGAAATCACTTGGCAGAAATGTGAACCAATATAAGGCGATGTGTTGCGCGTATGACCCAGGTTGGTACCTCAAAGGTCAAGGTTATACTTAGAGGTCAAAAGTAAAAAAGGGGCCTTTTTTCGGGTTTTGTCAATAACTTGCCTATTTTTAAATAGAATTTGAAGTTACTTGGCAAACATGTTAACTATCATGGGACGATGTGTTGCATGCATGATTCAGTTTGGTACCTAAAATGTCAAGGTCATACATAGAGAAAGTAAAAGGTAAAAAAGGGGCCTTTTTTCATGTTTGGTCAATAACTTTCTTATTTTTAGATGGATTTTAAAATTGCTAGGCAGAAATGTTTACCACCATGAGATGATGTGTTGCACGCATGACCAGTTTAATACCTGAAAGGTCAAGGTCATACATAGAGGTTAAATGTAAAAAAAGGGCCTTTTTTGTGTTCTGTCAATAACTTTCTTATTATGCCCCCAACTTTAAAAAGTTGAAGTGGCATATTGGTTCTGGTTCGTTCATCCGTCCATTACGCTTTTGATGCATAGCATAACTAAAGAACCGTGTATGCTAGGGTTTTGAAATTTCATATATGGATTCCTCATGGAAAATTAGCTGACGAGTATTTTTTTCTCGTCCGGATTATGCCCCCTTCAAGAGTTATTGCCCTTTGAAATTTATTTTTAATAAAATTTTGTCAGCAAGATATCTCAAAAACTATTGGAGCTAGAGCCTTAAAAGTTGGTGAATATATTGATGGTGATGAGTAGATGAACTGATTAACTTTTGACAAAATTCGGGTACTTTGTGAGTTATGACCCTTTGTCATTTTGGTAATTTGTGCCCATTGTAATGTATGCTAAAAGTGATGCGTAGCATAACTTTAGAACCCTGTATGCTAGGGTTTTGAAATTTCATATATGGATTCCTCATGGAAAATTAGCCGACGTTTTTTTTTTTTTCTCGTCCGGAATATGCCCCTTTCAAGAGTTATTGCCCTTTGAAATTTTTTAATAAAATCTTGTCAGCAAGATATCTCAAAAACTATTGGAGCTAGAGCCTTGAAAATTGGTGAATAGATTGTTGGTGATGAGTAGATGAACTGATTAACTTATGAAAAATTCCGAAAAATACTTTGTGAGTTATGGCCCTTTGTCATTTTGGTAAATTGTGCCCATTGTAATGTATGCTAAAAGTGATGCATAGCATAACATTAGAACCGTGTATGCTATAGTTTTGAAATTTCATATATGCATTTCTGATGGAAAATAAGTTGACGTGTATTTTTTTTCTCGTCAGGATTATGCCCCTTTCAAGGGTTATTGCCCTTTGAATTGTTTTTAATAAAATCTTGTCAGCAAGATATCTCAAAAGGTATTGGAGCTAGAGGCTTGAAAGTTGGTGAATATATTGGTGGTGATGAGTAGATGAACTGATAAACTTTTGACAAAATTCCAAAAAATACTTTGTGAGTTGTGGCCCTTTGTCATTTTGGTAATTTGTGCCCAGTGTAATGTATGCTAAAAGTGATGCTTAGCATAACTTTAGAACCGTGTATGCTAGGGTTTTGAAATTTCATATATGGGTTCCTCATGAAAAATTAGCTGACGTGTATTTTTTTCTCGTCTTGATTATGCCCCTTTCAAGAGTTATTGCCCTTTGAAATTTTTTTAATAAAATCTTGTCAGCAAAATATCTCAAACACTATTGGAGCTAGAGCCTTGAAAGTTGTTGAGTATATTGGTGGTGATGAGTATATGAACTGATTAACTTTTGACAAAATTCCGAAAAATACTTTGCGAGTTATGGCCCTTTGTCATTTTGGTAATTTGTGCCCATTGTCATGAATGCTAAAAGTGATGCATAGCATAACTTTAGAACTGTGTATGCTATGGTTTTGAAATTTCATATATGCATTCCAAATGGAAAATAAGCTGACGCGTATTTTTTTTCTCATCCGGATTATGCCCCTTTCAAGAGTTATTGCCCTTTGAATTTTTTTAAATAAAATCTTGTCAGCAAGATATCTCAAAAAACTATTGGAGCTAGAGGTTTGAAAGTTGGACCATGAGTCATGTGCAAGACCAAGGTCCATACCTCCAATGTCAAGGTCATAACTAGAGGTCAAAGGTAAAAAAAGGACAGTCAATAACTTCCTTATTCTTTGATGGATTATGAAATTACTTGGCAGAAATGTTAACCATCATGAGACGATGTGTTGTACCGCAAAGGTCAAGGCCATACTTAGAGGTCAAAGGTAAAAAAGTGCTTTTTTTGTTTACGGCCAATAACTGTTTTATTTTTCTATGAACATTTTTAAAGTTACTATGCAGAAATGTGCATCTTCATTAGATGATGTGTTGCACACAAGACCCAGCTCAATACCTCCAATGTCAAGGTTATACTTAGCAGTCAAAAACGGGGGAGACATCTGTGTTTTTGTAGAAAAACAAATTCTAGTTTCTTGATGGATTTTAAAATTACTTGGCAGAAATGTTAACCATCATGAGACGACGTGTCACATGCAAAACCCAGGTCCGTACCTGCAAGGTCAAGGTCATACTTAGTGCTCAAAGGTAAAAAAAAAAAGAGTCCGGAACTTAAACGCAGTCAATAACTTTCTTATTTCTGGATGGATTTTGAAATTAATTTGAAGAAATGTTACCCATCATAAGACGATGTGCCACCTACAAACCCAGATCCGTACCTCCAAGGTCACGGTCATACTTAGAGGTCAAAGGTAAAAAATATGGTCCGAAACTTAAACTCTCTATGGATGAAAACGAACATAGACATATTTTCAGGCTGGGGCATCTGTGTCCTGTGGACGCATTTCTAGTTCTTAAAAGAAATTAGACTTTTTCATAAGATTTAATTTTGTTTCAGATTTTTATACATTAGTATTCTGACTTTTAACTTTTAATATCCTCATAATTCTACATAGTTTTTGATCATTAACCAATTGACGTTCATGACCCACAAAGAGGGTTGGCACATCTTTAAAAACGAAAACATCATCATCATCATCTGACACACTTTTTCTTGCTAGTTTACACACCATTTACGAAAAACTAATTGACAATTTAATTAAACACAGTATATGACAATTTAATTAAACACAGTATATGTTATTTTTGGATGCAGATACATCAAATTCACAAACATTGAAAATGCAAAAGAATGCAATGACAATATTGATTTCATTTTCTCTGAGAAATCTATACATTTAAGAAATCACACAACACGAATGATGTTTTTGAAGTTTAATCCTTGATTTACATGGGGGCAAGGCCCCGACTCGACAGTGTCCGGGGTCATGTTTGATTATCTAGAATATTTTCAGCGGTGTTGGTTACCGATATACCAGCATGATAAAATTTGATAAAATCTCAGATTCTGATTTCTTTCAAGAGGGCTCCCGGAAAGAATCTTAGTAATGACGTAAAATAGACGAGATAGCAAATTGTTTCAACGGTGTTTACTGATTTACTTTGATAATGGGGATTAGGGGACATTACCCTGAAAAGAAACGTGCAGATTGTCATGGGACCTTTCAAAACATCTTGGTCCAGTTCTTCAAAGCATCACATCATTACCCTTCTCTTGCTGAATATTCAGATTAGCCACACCCATTTCTGACTTTGAACTAATCAGATTACTTGATGTAATTTATTCCTACAAATTCATAAATTGAATCTCAAACAGTGTAGATCCTGATCAGATGGGGTTTTCGTGAATAGCATGATAAGAGTTAGCTTAACAAGCTCATTAGTGGTCATATTGTTAACTGTTCAAGCAAGTGCACTATCTTAAATTTTGATATTTTTGCTGAAAAAAATATGAGTATAGTTTTTGCACATTTTTTCAGCAAAAATATTAGTTTATTTGCCATATTAAATGATCAGTTTTAAGCATGATTCATTAACTTTTGACATTGTTACTTTTGAACAGTTGGTAGAGTGTCCGCTCCGGGGAACGGGAGGTCTCGGGTTCGATCCCGGGCCGCGACATACCAAAGTCGTTAAAAATGGTACTAGCTGCTCCTCGTTTGGCACTCAGATTTACGGGGTAGAGCTAGGACTGGTCGATCCAGTGTCAGGATAATGTGACTGGGTGTGGTATCATGTAATGTGTCTGGGACATGATACTTCAGTGAGGCAGCACTATAAACGTGAGCATTGAGCTCCCTGTCGCAACCAGACACCGTCGTGATATGACTGAAAAATTGTTGAAAGCGACGTTAAACCCGAATTCACACACACACTCACACACTTTTGAACAACTGGCCCCAGAATTTTCTCTAACCCTTTTTGTGCTGACCAAGATAAACACTACCTTGCAGACAGTGTAGATTTGTTTGATTTGAGGTTTAACGTTCCCGTTAACAATGTTAAGGTCATTTTGGAGACTTTGCTTCCAATTTTGTGGGACTTTTACCCGACATTGAGAAGAAATGACATCTCAAGCCCTGCCGCCCAATGAAACCAATAGGGTTTATGATCATGGACGGTCCTACACTCGCACCGCTTTGCCTGGGCAGGCTTTAATAGAACCTCTAAGCAGTTTACCAGTACTCCTGTGTGGGTCAGTTTCAGCTCTGCGTGGAAGCATCATGCAGCCCATATATTTCTTCGAGCCCCGATGGGCGGGGGCTGGGCAGACAGAGATGGCTTCTGTATAAAGTAGGGTTTACAAGGTTGTTCATTACATGGAATCCCTTGTGTGATGTTCATTCTTCATGAAGATTACATTGCAAAATTACTGACAGGTAAAACATAAAATTTATTTGAAAATCAAAAATCAAACAAATTTGGTTGGTTGCAAAGGGACAGCCTTGCCAAAACTTATTACCCAATTTTGTGCCACAAAATAAGCTGGATGAGTGGCAAGCAGTGTGCACTAGACCCTAATGAGACGCCACATTCTGTGGCGTCTCGTGGGTCGGACTTATATTAGGGTAAAGACAGTATTGTAAATTGCCCATTGGGCCTCATGGATGATCAGTTATTTTGATGTATGAGTACTTCCCTCTTTAACCCTTTCGACCATGTTTGTTTTTATTAAGTTGAATGGCCCAGTCAACACAGTTTAGATCATATCATGCTATAAAGTATAGCTTAAAGCACACTTTTGCCCGGAAAGCTTATACAAAAGCAGTGCCCATTGTTTCACCAGAAACTGACAACAGTTACTCTCCTTCTTGAATCAGCGGAAAGGGAGAGAGTGCTGCCAATTAATGTTTTGATTTCTCAGATGTTGGCCCAGTCAACACCTTTTAGATCATATCAAGCTAATAATTGTAGCTTAAACCACACTTTTGCCTGGAAAGTTTATACATAAGCAGTGCATATTGTTTCACCAGAAACTGACAAGTTACTCTCCTTCTTGAATCAGTGGAAAGGGAGAGAGTCAGTGCTGCCAATTAATGCTTTGATTGCTCAGGTGTTGGCCCAGTCAACACCTTTTAGATCATATCAAGCTAATAATTGTAGCTTAAACCACACTTTTGCCTGGAAAGTTTATACATAAGCAGTGCATATTGTTTCACCAGAAACTGACAAGTTACTCTCCTTCTTGAATCAGTGGAAAGGGAGAGAGTGCTGCCAATTAATGCTTTGATTGCTCAGGTGTTGGTCCAGTCAACACCTTTTAGATCATATCAAGCTAATAATTGTAGCTTAAACCACACTTTTGCCTGGAAAGTTTATACATAAGCAGTGCATATTGTTTCACCAGAAACTGACAAGTTACTCTCCTTCTTGAATCAGTGGAAAGGGAGAGAGTCAGTGCTGCCAATTAATGCTTTCAGATTTCTAATATTTAAAGAATTTCATTATATACACCAAGTTTAAGAATATAAAAAAATCATTTGATTGTTAGAGTGATCTTATTGATAATTTTACCATTCATAGTAAATGTCTGTCTACCAAATGTACTTGAATATCCTCTTAATTCCTAATTTCAACAGTTACAATTAGATTGTTCAATGAATTGAAAAGGATACAGAGCTGCCTCATACAAAAACAGTTCTTAAAGCATTGGCAAAAACTGACACCTTTGACAAGACTGTGTATTCGCACAGTCTTGTCAAAGCCGTCACTGTTTGCAAGCAAATAATAGAGGCAGACGGGTGTCCTGGTGAGGCTTCAAGCAGAATATCATGCTTTTGTCTAAATTGAGTAGCTCCCAAATAAGACTATAAGTGTCCATTCTTATGTTGTGGCTTATTACCCATTTTAGCCAAAAACAGGACACAGGGAATCAGTGCAGGACCAGATCAGACACTATAGAGTGCAACTTTGGACATTAGGGCCTTCACTGTTAGCAAAAAAGAAAGTTCAGTCATTTTCTAAAATATTCTCTGACAGGACACCCCTGAATTTCAAAATAGATTCCTGCTATTTTCATGGCGGAAGATTCCATTCAGTATTAAATGGGTTGAGTTGAGTGGAAGGGGTGTGGTTGCAAAAGAAAGAACCAACTTTGGTATGTTCTTGTAACAATTGCTGTTTTTGATATCATGACTGAAGTGTGTCTCCTTGTACTCTTTGAATTCTGAAGCAGCGTGACTCTTGAATTAAGGAGAATCTCAATATGTCATACTCTGACAATTCAGAGTACCCAATGCTCTGACCCATTGTATACTAGTGGACTCTTCCATTGCTATATATTGGACAAGTCCATATGTTATATAAGAGGTAGTAGGCCATTTTTTATGTCCCCAGTAGCGATAGCAGGGACATATTGTTTTTGCCCTGTCTGTTTGTGTTGGTTTATTGGTTTGTACATGGACAATTTCAACGTTGGTCAAAACTTTTGAACTGTTGGAGGTAGAGAATTCATATTTTCTTATTTCTGCTCAAAACATAGATTGTGGGGACTCGATAGAATCGCCTCAATGAGGCGGTTCTATCTAGTACCCACAATCTATGCTTTTCAGCATATATAAGACAAATACTGATGGCTGAAAACGTTTACCCTTATCCTACTGAATATTTAAATTAGTCACACCCATTCCTGACTATCAGCCAATCAAATAACATAATATATTTTTGTTCAGAATCACTAACTGAATGACAAATGGTGTAGATCCTGAATCAAAACTGGTTTCTTCAGAAGCCATCTGATCTTGATCTGCACTGTTTGTGAAGGTAGGGGTTATCGTGAACAGTAGGATAGTGGTTTAAGGTATGTTTTTCACTTAATTTTAGATGCAAATATATGCAAATATACCTTGACTTGAATGAAAATATACATGAAGATTTGTTGTCTTTGCAGGTTCAAAGGATACCCGAGTATGACAAATATCTTAATGAGCTTCTACAGGAGACTGATCAAAGTCATCCTGACTTTGAAGACCTGAAAAGAGCTGCAGACAAAGTTCGTAATGTGAGTATAGAACTTCCAATTTGTACAGTGAAACTCTGCTATTAATGCACTTGTCATTTCCCACCTATGGGGATAGGTGGGGGATAGCGGGGCTAATGTACGGGGTAGTTACCCTCTGTGTTACCCCGCAGTGCCGGGTTAATGCAGGAGTTTTGATATTATGCAAACATTAACTATTATAAACAGCGGGGCAATGACATTCAGGAGGTCCCCACAGTGCAGGGCTTCTAGCAGGGCTGTGTTTAATGATGTGATGCTGTTATTCACCAAATATCAGCTATGTTATATTGATTGATTGATTACATGTTGGGCTTTCGTGACAGATCATTTTGTGTTGTGAAAAAAGAGATAGAAGGGATAGTGGAGGAGATGAAAGTGAGAGACAATGAAGAAAGAGGAAAATGAATGGAAGTGTTGATTTAGAAATAACAAGATGCCCCCTCTACCCTTACCTGCTGCAAGGACAACTGTAAACCAATATCAGTTGGACGCATCAGTGACGCAAGATACATGTCATCTTTGCCTCGCCTAACCACCCCAAGTAGAGGAGATGAAAGTGAGGTACAGGGGAGAAAGGAGAAAAATGAGTGGAAGTGTAGAAACAGAAGAAACAGCATTCCCCCCTCTACCTGACATCAGGCCTCGCCCAACTGAGCCAATATCAGTTAGACGCCTCCACAACACCTCTGCCAAACCCGATTTTGTTTGAGTACTCCAGCTTTTGCCCATCCATCACAAAAACACGCCTGTATAATTTTGACCTTGAACCCCACTTTTATATAGTAAAACTGGGGTTTCCGGGGGTATACGTTATTTTTCTTATTTCTGCTCTAAAATACATGCATAGATTGTGGGTATTCGTTAGAACCGCCTCTATGAGGCGTTTCTATCGAGTGCCCACAATCTATATTTTGAGCAGAAATAAGAAAAATATCACAATTTTTCATCTTAAAATTTTTCATTTTTCGACGATAAAGGTGGCATTGTATTTGTATAGGCGCGTTTGCGTAAGGTCTGATTTACAATCATATCGATATAAGTGAAATAATCTTGAATGGGCTGTAAAAGAAATCAAACACTTCTGTGAGCCTCCAGTGGAGGGGACAAAAATTAGTTCTTAAAGGGTATTCTTGAGTTTAAGGTCATGTGCTTCTGACATTCCTAAATATTTGTCATTAAAATCTGTAACGAAAATATAAATCTTGTCAGATTGAATGTTGATAACATCATATTATCGATTGCAAAAAGATCTAGCAAAACAGCCGTACAAGTGTCAATCTATTGGGCTCGCGTAATCACAGATTGTTTATAACTGCGTCATACTGTTCAAGCATAATAACCAATCAGAAGTAGTTTTGTGCAAGAGCGTTACCGATGCTTGTCTATAGTCCGTTTCGTTTCACGCAAGTTTTTCATTGACGTTCTCCACAGCATCAGCCCTTATTTTGACGAACCTCCAGCTTGTTGATTGATTGATTTGAGGTTTAACGTCCCCGTCAACACTATTTATGTCATTTTGGGGACGTTGCTTCTAAATATGTGAGACTTTTACCCGACACTAAGATGAAAGGACAACTCAAGCACTGTCGCCCAATGAAACCAAAGGCTTATATGCATTGGGTGGTCTGGCCTGGGCAGGCTCAGCCTTCTAAGCGGTTTACCAGTACTCATGTGTGGTCAGTTTTACCTCTGCGTGACAACATCACACAGCCCATTTTTTTCTCCAAGCCCCGATGGGCGGTGCGGACTGTCGCTTGTTGTCACCATGTATTATGGACAACGGGGAAATTAGCCGTTGAATTTCTCCGCGGGCAGAAAACTCAGTTTGCTTATTGGAGTATACGGTATTTCCTACGCAAATGTTGTTTGATTTGAGGTTAATCGTCCCCGTCAACACCATGTAGGTCATTCTGAGACGTTGCTTCCAATTTTGTGTGACTTTTACCTCGACATTGAGATGGAATGACATCTCAAGACCTGCCACCCAATGAAACTAAGAGGGTGTACATGCATGGACGGTCCAACACGCATCACTTTGTCTTGACAGGCTTAGATCATCTAAGCTGTTCCAGTACTCGTTTGCGGTCGGTTTTAGCTCTGCGTAAGCATCATGCAGCCCATCTATTTCATTAAGCCCGGTGCCACCCCAACACCGCAAATATTGTGGGTGGGGCCAGCAATATAGATACGGTTTTTGATTTTTTTTTCACGAGGCCGTGCATTCATATGACAATAATGGAAATATGTGTTTAAATCCAGAGGATTAAATCCAAAGACAACTGTGCTATACACCTTTTTTTATTGTTTAGAGGTTTAACGTCCCCTTCAACACTGTGTAGGTCATTTTTGAGACGTAGTTTCCAATATTGTTGGACTGTTCCGAGTCGGACAGATTATGGTTGTAATGTTGGAGGAAGCAGGAACTGAATACGTGTTCACGCCTGTTTTCGCGCCCACATTAAACCCTGTGGAATTGTGTTTTCAGTACATCAAAAAACTTCTTCACACAAGCGAACTTCGAGCTGCGGTTAAAGACAACCCTCAGTATGCTATTATGACTGCGGTAAACAGAGGTGCATCTTCAGATTGTGCTGGATAGCAGATATAAGCAATGACACTATCGGGGCCTGGAGAAATAGGTTGGGCTACACGATGCTTCCGCGCAGAGCTGTAACCGACCGAACTTGAGTACTGGTAAACAGTTAAGGTCTTAGCCTGCCCAGGAAAAGTGATGCGAGTCGGACCTCTCCTTAAACCCTAACGGTTTTTATGGGCGGTAGGGCTTGATTTGTCATTATACCCCCACAAATGAAATTTGGGGGGGTATATAGGAGTGAGCTTGTCGGTCTGTCGGTCTGTCTGTCTGTCTGTCGGTCGGTCTGTTGACTTGGTTTCCAGACGATAACTCAAAAAGCGCTTCACCGATTTTTATAATTTTTGGTACACTGATGTAACATCATAAAATACAGGTCAAGTTCGATTTCCACTACAATTCGTCAATTTTCGACATAGTTATGGCCCCTTTCAAGTGAAAAAATTGCAAAATGCGCTGATGCACTATCAAGGCAGTTTGCAAAATGCGCTGATGTACTATCAAGGCAGTTTTTGTGGGGGTATTCATCACCTTTAGTGATAGCTCTAGTTTCATCTCAATGTCGGGTAAAAGTCCCACAACATCGGAAGCAACGTCTCCAAAATGACCTTTACAGTGTTGTCGGGGACGTTAAACCTCAAATCAAACAAACACTATGCCCAAGTGATTAACCGGGCCTTCCTGGCTTGATGAGTAAAGGCGCTGACTCTTAATCTTTGGGTCTCTAACCGCTGTGATTCGAGCCCCACTCGGATCACATGTGAAACGCCAAGTTCTGCAACGGAAGGTCAGGTGTCTTTTCTCCGAGTACTCCAGTTTTCGCCCGACTCTGATTAAGGATCGCCCCGATATGTGAAATGATTTTTAAAGGTCCGTAAAAGCAGAACAAAAATATCCAAGAGGTAATGGTTAAAAATGTGGCATGCATTTTAGCGGGATTTGGTCCATATAGATATTTTAGCTCACACGTTCTCATTTAGGCTTCCCATCTATTTTGCTTTTCATAATTTTTTGTGTCTAGCAACACATACGAATGCACATCTGTCGCACTGAATTCGGTAAAGTTACACTCATGATCGAGTAGCCAACACTTAACGTCCGGCTTCGGTAGCTCAGTCGGATGCGCTACTGACTGGCGATCAGGACGACGCGGGTTCGATACCTGTCGGTGTCGTTGAGATTGATCATGGAATCTTTTCTACTGTCATTCTCTCAATTCCGATGATTCAAGAAGAGCAGTTGCCAGTTTTTGGCGCACTGGTTAACCGCTTACGTATAATCCTTTGAGAGATTTTTGCTCTTGTATCTGGTTTTAAGTACATGTATTAAAGACCTACCTTGGCGAGGTACCCTCCGTTACTTTGATATTAATTCTCAATGAGTCAGTGCTCCCACAAGACTCACAACTTTGTGATAGTTATGTTCTGTAAGTTCTATGTACTCGTTTTCCAAATCCAGGAAAGAAACTCTGAGAGCCTGAAACTTACACCTCTTGCAAAAAGTTGCAAAATTCAGTATACGTCATGCTGTATAAATTCCCCATTGACGCTTCAATTAAGGAGCAACTGGTGTCCCCACTGAACTGCATGTGGACCTTAAATGTCAACGAGATCTTCTGGGATCATTTTAGATGCCATCACTGATAGCAGATGCCTAACGAGTTGTGATTTAAAGAAATATTCCGCGCTTGTGCCCGTGTAGAGGCCTAAAAGACACTTTTATATGGGCTCATGGCTACGATGGATAGATTGAAACACCCGCTATATGTAAACTAGGCCTGTGATTTGTTAACAGAATGTCAAAACCAATTTAAGCAACTGACCAGGATTCTGATTAGAGGGTAGTTCCCGCCATATGTAAATTAGAACTAAACGTAAGAAAATAACTGATAAAATTTCAAGTGTTCCACCATGTTTTATTGAAGGACCTATTAACGCATAACCATGATTGATATGTTGTTGCAAGATGAAACATAGGTCATTAAGATTATCATGTTACGATCTTGAAATGGTCAATGTAACTACTTTGCAGTTTAACAAAGGCAGAAAATTGCCTCACATTTGCTCCTAACAATAACAGAATATGGGAATTCAAGAGAGCCGCCTAGTCTTCGTCTTCCATGAAATGGTCAGAATGTGAGTGTGAACTAGTTCGCCATACTTCTAGTTAAGTTACCTGAAGCTTTCAGCTTGCTTTGACCAAACAATGGATTTAGGACTACGCTCGTACTTATGGTTTTGTCCCGCCCCCGCCCATAGGGGCTTGAAGAAATATATGGGCTGCACAATGCTTCCACGCAGAGCTGAATCCGGCCCGCACACTAGTACTGGTAAACCGCTTAGAGGATCTAAGCCTGTCCAGGTACCGCGGTGCGAGGCGGACCGTCCATGTTAATAAACCCTATTGGTTTCATTGGACGACAGGGCTTGAGATGTCATTTCATCTCAATGTCGGGTAAAAGTCCCACAAAATTGGAAGCAACGTCTCCAAAATGACCTTTACAGTGTTAACGGGGACGTTAAACCTCAAATCAAACAAACAAACTTATGGTTTTGTCAGTGACGGAGAATCTGATTTTCCTCTACGCTCAATGCCATGACTATGCTGTCCGTCATACATGCTGTCTTCTTAATAGCAAGACAGAAGCCTCCGTGGTACAGTGGTTATGCTACTCGCCTTGTAAACCAGGGGTCGCATGATCGATCCCGAGTCATTAGAACACTTGCTAAGATTTTCAACTTCGGTTTGTATGGCTCTTTCAGCCGGATGCGTGGCAACAGTGTATGCCAAAATTGATCTCAAAACTTTTCTGAATGGTATTTGATCAACATGCTGATGAAAAATCAAAGCATTGAATACCGGTGGGTCAATTGTCTCTGAGTGTAGGCTGGGAAAATAGTCCTGGACATAAAAGGTTTTGTTTAACCCTTAAATTCAAGTTTTTAAGCAAAATGTGTAGACCCTGATCAGACGCTGCGTTTTGCGTCGTCTGATCCTTATTTCCTTTACTGTAAGCAAAGAGTCCAGACCCTGATAAGACGTCATGTTCTGTGGCGTCTGAGTTGGGTCTACGACATTTGTCAAGCCCGACTCATGGTTCCTATCCAGATTCTATAGATAACCTACTGCGATAAAATTAACGCTACTATTTTCTATAAATAAGTTATATGGGTTTCATGCAAATCAGTGATAGTCACATGAACTTCAGCACTGAAGCGTTTTTATGCTTAGTAACTTTGGGTCGATTGACAAACAATCGACCCATAAAGTTGTTGGTGCTTGAAAGGTCCATGTCTGATTATAGCCTGCGCACAATGCGATCTTGTCAGAGCTTTTGATGCTCGTGTATATCAACAACGCGCTTTTGTGATTTCTGTACGTGGCTTTAAAGCTGGCGATAGCTGATAAAACATAAATTGACACATTCATCGCCATAATCATTTTCAGATTTAAACTTCATATACTAAGGCCCGCCCGTCAGGGCTTGGAGAAATAGATTGAGCGGCATAATCTGAAACCGACCGTAAACGGCTGAGCATTCCTATTTATCGCTCTCGTCGCGTTTATGAAACAGACTTTAATGACTGTTGTAAATTTCCGTCCAAAAATACCCTCATTCACACACGGCTCACGTCACAATTTGACATGTCAAGTTTGCGCTTGGATCGATCGATTTGCTAAATCTTTCCGCAATGCATAGTATTATAGATTCTTAAGCATCAGGGGGTGTCCTTGTGATCATGTTTCACAATCCTTGACAAAATTCTGCATGGGTTTGTCTCCACTTGTGGGTTGATTGTTCTGTGTGTAGGCTGGGATTGGGTCTTGCACTGTTTCATTTAACACCTCTTATCCTGCTGTTCACGACAACCCTTTTCTTTGCAAACAGTGTAGATCCAGATCAGATGGCTTCTGAAGAAGCCATCTGATCAGGATCTACACTGTTTGACATTCAATGTATGAATCTGTAGGAATAAATTACATCAAGTAATCTGATTGGTTCAAAGTCAGAAATGGGTGTGGCTAAACTGAATATTCAGCAAGAGAAGGGTTAAGAAAACAGTGTAGACCCCGATAAGATGCTGCATTCTGTTGAGCCTCATGTGGGTCTACACTGTTTGCTTAAGCCTGTCCGTCTGAATACAGTACCATAAAAATCGTAAAAATTTGGACACTGTGAGGACTTGCTGTATTTCTCCTAAAATTTTAACAAATTTGTTTCATCCTCCAAAAGGTACAGACGAAATGGTAAAACAGTGTAGACACAGAACCCTTTAGGAGCAGTCTGGTCTGGGTCTGCACTGTTTGGTTCTAAGGCCTACTGTATTCGCCCTAATTACCACACATGCTCCTATAAGCGCACACCAAAGCTATTTTTGAAAAGGAAATGCATAAACGCACACTTTAGAGTAACTCCCCCTAGGAAGCTCTCACAGTAAATCAATAAAAAACTTACCGTTTTTTCTTCAACAGTGAAGACAATCCTTTTAATAGTATCCTTTTCCGACCCATTAAATATCAGTATGCATCATCTCGGAAGCTATTATTTTCGCATCGAGTGTGCGCTAATTAGATAGATTTTTCACTGTGATTTTTTTAAACGATTTTTAAAAAACTCAGCGCACGGTGCGCTTATTAGGGCGAATACGGTATCTTTCCCAATACTTAGGATCATTACGGTATTCTGCTTCCCTTTCTCTGGAAGATGACACAAAATGACCCTTTAAGGTTGACATTATGTTGAGTATTTGTTAAAGTTTTATATCCCACCAACAGCTAAGGTGATACAGAGATGGAACCTTGGTTTATAAAGACTCTACGAAAGGCCTAGGATCGAACCCATGAGCCTGGTTTTGGAGGCAAGTAGCATAACCACTACACCACGGAGGCTTCAAAATGATGTTGAACCTCATATTTCACTTACATTTGGCCCATGTTACATTGACTTGAGCAATGATAACTTGTTACCATGGTGAAGTCAAGCTTATTCTTGAGTCTCCTTGGAATTCACATAATTTCAGATAAGATACCATGGTGGATTTGGAGATTTTATCCTTTTTTCTTCAAAATGTATGTTTTGTGTACTCATTAGAATCGCCTCCCTGAGGCGATTCTAATGAGTACACACAACATATCCTTATTCTACAGAACATAGAATATAAGAATCTGATATGGGGTTCTGTTGTAGATGAGCGTTTCCAACCCGAGGGATGACCCTGCTGAGCGGAACCGAGGCTTAGTGACGCCGAGGTTCCGCTCAGCACGGTCATCCCTCGGGTTGGAAACGCACATCTACAACAGAACCCCATATTGGATTCTTTTTCTTGCACAACACCTCCGGTTAGTTTTGACAGCTCGCACATGTATATTGTTTGCAAAATAAAAGTAGTGAGGAAGTAGTTCCGGCAGTTGAATAGAATTGAAGCGCATTTATGTTAGTTGCCTGGGTCGGAACACCAGGGTCAGAACATAAATTTCTATACCAGGGTAAAATCATGGATTTCCTTGTCTGGTGTGCAAGAAAAGCTATACCTGACCCTCAGTGGCTCGATATACCCCGTCTGAAAAAATTTTTCACGGCCCTAATTACGTATGTACAAAACTCAAGTAAAGTATGCAATAAATCTTGGTTTTATTTTCGAGCCTCTCTAATATTCATTCATTGGGAACCTCAACTTTACATAATTATCTTACACATATATGATTTGTTGTCCCGAAACAGGTCAGGCAGAAAAAAGATATCATTCATAGCTTTGGTTAGCCCATTTGGTACAGAATGAAGTCGTCCTCTTATGTAGCGATGCAGAGTCTATTTGGAAATATAGGGGTGTTGGCTTGAGTTATTTTTCGAAATTTGTTTGGAAAATATGGCTGATTTTTTTTTTGTGCACAAGTTGAAGACCTTGATCAGATGCCACATTCTGTGTGCCTGATCAAAGCCTTCACTGTTTGCCTGAGTTGGCTGTTTTGACCCTCGCCGTATAAAATGTGTTTAAAGAGCATGAACTTATGCCCAATTTATGTTCAAGTCTGTTTAAAAATGCATAAATGGACTGTAATAGAAATTACCCTCAAACTTTTTGATACCATCCCAGGATAAATTGTTCTTTATATTTTAACATGCCTTTGATTAAAATTATGTTCTGAGTAGCAGAAAATTTGCATAGGCATGTCAACTCATTTTGTACTGATAGAATCTTCCAACGTACATACAAGAGGAGTCTTATTTCGAATTTTAGGGTGTCAGGTTTAGTTTCTAATTGCCTCTGCACAAAGTGGGGAAGGGTGTACAGTTTTGCCATTGTCTGTCTGTCTGTCTGTCTCTTTATGTACTGCACACTTTGTAGTACTATTCTTGGCTCCGCAACTCCTCGAACACTATTTAAGCTGATGTAGGCAGTTTAAGAATTGGAATGCTTTAAGCAATATTAGATTGATTTCCCCACACCAAATTTTAGGTATGTGCTTGTGTTTATTTGAGTTTTACATCCGACCAACAGCTATGGTCATACGGAGATGGGACCTCAGTTTAAAGACTTTTCTGAAAGTCTGGAGAAGCCCGGAATCAAACCCAAGACCCCCACAACCCCTGGCCCTCACCCATCGGGGCTTGAAGAAATATATGGGCTGCACATCAGTTCTGGTAATCGTTTAGAGGATCTAAACCTGCCCTGGCAAAGCGATGCAAGTCGGACCATCCAGGCTCATAAACCCTATTGGTTTCATCTCAATGTCAGGTAAAATTGGAAGCAATGTCTCCAAAATGATGTTAAACCTCAAATCAAACAAACAAAAAACAAAGCGAGTAACATAACCCACTATATAAACCACGGAGAGTTCTCCAAATTTTAGGTATTATTTTGAACCCAGAATTCCTTGATCATTTACTTTGTCAACCATAATGGGTTCAAGTGGGTATTTTTGCCCTGCATGAAGTGGGGTTCTTGTGTTATAAGACATTGTAATACAACACCTAATGGGCATATCTCCAGATGAGGATGAGTTATGTGGATAATTTTTTAAAATTTCTTATTTCTACATGAAAACATATTTTGTGGGTACTTGTTAGAATCGCCTCAATGAGGCGATTCTATCAAGTACCCACAAAATATGTTTCTGACAAGAAATAAGGCATTACCCATTAATTATCCCCACGCTTTTCAAAGAAAAAGTGGGGATATTGTAATGGTCTTCGTCGTCCGTACGTCCGTCCGTCTTACCGGATAACTCCTCCTAGGCGGTTATAGATAGAAACTTGAAACTTTAGGAACTGATAGTTCTTTGGTCTGGGGAGTGCATGACACTTTCGGAATTTTGATCACACCCCTATGGGTTGGCCCAAGGGGGTGGGGCCCGCGGGGGTCAAAATTAAAAATTTCCAGAACATGGTCGTGTAATATATCAAAGCGAAAGGCATGATGAGTAGAAAACATTACAATCAAAATTTGACCCCTGGGGTCAATTTTGAGGTCACCAGAGGTCAAAAACTGATTTTGACCCCTTTACCGGATAATAGATAGAAACTTGAAACTTTGGGAACTGATAGATCTTTGGTCTGGGGAGTGCATGACACTTTCCGAATTTTGATCACAACCCTACGGGTGGGCCCAGGGGGTGGGGCCCGAGGGGGTCAAAATCAAAAATTTCCAGAACACGGTCGTGTAATATATCAAAGCAAATGGCATGATGAGTAGAAAACATTACAACCAAAATTTGACCCCTGGGGTCAATTTTGAGGTCACCAGAGGTCAAAAACTGATTTTGACCCTTTTATCCCCATACATAACTGTTACCTGATAACTCCTCCTAGACCATTATAGATAGAAACTTGAAACTTTGGGAACTGATAAAACTTTGGTCTGGGGAGAGCATAACACTTTCGGAATTTTGATCCTACCCCTGGGAGTGGGGCCAGTGGTGGGGCACCTTGGGGCTAAAAAAAAAAAATTTTCAGAACATGGTCGGTGTAGCATATTAAATCGAACGGCATGATGAGTAGAATACATCACAATCAAAATTTTACCCCTCGGGTCAAACACCCCTAGGTGATGGCCCAGGAGGTGGTGCCCGCGGGGAAGCGTGGGGATATGCGATGGCTTGCCATCGGCTGCGCGATTCTAGTTACCCATGATACTCCTCTTTGTATGATGACATTGAGGATGGGTTTTTGGAAAAAAGTAATCGAAAGAGAAAGCTGTAGGACAATGCCCACCCGCCCGACCAACGCCTACCCTTTTGCCCAGACTTTGCTTTTTAAAGGATCTATTTTTGAAAAACCTGTCCAGAAATCATGCCCACATGAACCCATTTTGTATTGACAAAATTTAATTATATTTATTATATTATTATGGATGAATCACATATGACTGATGTAATAGTTTAAAAATTCCAATTAAACATGACAAAGACTTCCAAATCACAGACTGACCATTAAATCAAGGCATTCTATGCATAACCTTCATTGCACAGTTTAATCATAATGGTACTTCAAATTCCTCATGCAATATTTATGAAGAAAATACTTTGGATGAGAGTATGCAACCATATTGACAAGAACTCATTACATGTGGCAGTTTTCCATTAGAATTTGGTGGAATCATGACTTGTAAAGTGAGTGAGTGAGTGAGTGAGTGAGTGAGCGAGTGTTTGAGCTTTATGTCCCACCAACAGCTAAGGTCATACAGAGATGGGACCTCAGTTTACAGACTCATCCTAAAGTCTGGAGAAGCCGGGGTTTGATCCTGCGACCCCTGGTTTACAAGGCGAGTAGCTTGACCACTACACCATGGAGGCTTCTGGCTTGTGAAGTACCAAGTAGTCAAGATAGTAGGGGGTTTAGAAATACCTTGCATGATACGATTTACAGCAGATACGGCAATGATTGAAAGGATGAAATCTTTACTTTAGGTAAGGCAAGTTATTTTTTTCTCCCGACAGTACTATCGGCCCCTGCCCATAGGGGCTTGAAGAAATATATGGGCTGCATGATGCTTCCACGCAGCAGGCCCACTAGTACTGGTAAACCGCTTAGAGGATCTAAGCCTGTGCAGGAACCGCGGTGCGAGGCGGACCGTCTATGCTAATAAACCATATTGGTTCCATTGGGCAACAGGGCTTGAGATGTCATTTCATCTCAATGTCAGGTAAAAATCCCACAAAATTGGAAGCAATGTCTCCAAAATGACCTTTACAGTGTTGACAGGGACGTTAAACCTCAAATCAAACAAAAACAAATCTCGCGACAGTAGAGAAAATTATTATTTTGTTCTTTGTAAAACAGTGAGTGTGCACTTATATAGGAGCAGGGGTGCTAAATGGGAGGAACACAATATATAGAACACCTACATGTCTATTAAACTGATGTTGTGTCTAAACATTGCTGGATGAGCTGGCAACCATTGTAGACCGTGATGATATGCCACAGAATTTCAGTCCATAACAACAGCACAAGTTCATTTCAGACTTGGGGTGTCAGGTTGTTTCTTATGCCCCCCGGAATCAAAGATTTGACCTCCTTTTTTAAAAACATTGGCCATAACTTTTGGTTGGCAAGTGGCAGGGCTTTCATATTTCACATAATTTTTATGCCCCCTGAGAATCTTTGGGGGCAATATAGTATTTGCCCTGTCGGTCTGTTTGTTGGTCTGTCCATCACATCTGTTTGTTTGTCTGTCTGTCTGTCACAAAAACTTT
The DNA here is from genome assembly GCA_963580285.1 of Lucinisca nassula. Lineage (NCBI taxonomy): Eukaryota > Metazoa > Mollusca > Bivalvia > Lucinida > Lucinidae > Lucinisca > Lucinisca nassula. The sequence goes on from OY757013.1 coordinate 138,103,101, forward strand.
AACCTTGATTATATCTTCAAAAGTATTTGACCTAGCCCCATGAAATTTCACACACTTATTCGTTATCACAAGGGCTACATTCTGACCAAGGGCCATAACTCTGTTGTCATTGTTGTCATTTTTGGCTGAATTATCTCCCCTTGAAATTTTGCAAAAACTCAGAAATTTGGGGGGGGGGGGAGCATTGGTCACCTATAGTGACAGCTCTTGTTGACCTTGTGACCTTGACCTTGACATTTGACCTACTTTATAAAAACTTTAACATAGTCCATAAATTTCCATTGGTAAGTGATAGGGCTTTCATATTTCACATGCGCATTCTTTTTCACAAGACATTTCCAGTGGTACCACAATTTTTGACCTCCTGACCTTTACCTTGATGTTTAACTTACTATTTAAAAACTTTAACATTGGCCATAACTTTCGATTGGTAAGTGATAGGGTTTTCATATTTCACATCAATGTTCATTCTATGTCATTAGACCTTTCCATCGATCCCGTAATTTTTGATCTTGTGGTCTTGACTTACTTTTTTAAGACTTGAACATTGGCCATACCTTTTGATTGCTTATTGATACTGCTTTCATATTTAACATGCGCTGTTCGGGGGCATCAGTGTTTCACAAACACATCTTGTTTTTTCTAAACTTTTTGCTAATACTAAGTATGTAAGTAGGCCCTGATCAGTCGCCATATTGTGTGGCATCTGATCTGGGCCTGCGCTGTTTGCCAGTTACCCAATTATGGGTTTCCAGTTCAAAATGGGTTAACATAAATTACTGTAATGATCCTAAGTATTGGGACAGATAAGCCAACAGTGCAGACCTAGATCACAGTAAATGAGCAGTCTGATCAGGGTCTACACTGATTGCCATTTTGTCTGCACCTTTTGCACTCCTTGCTGGATCATAAAACAAAAGGAGAATTACAGCAACTTCTTAAGGTGTCCGAATTTTTATGATTTTTAATGTAATATCTTAGCATTGTTGCAGATGTCGGTCACAACAGCCTAAACAACATATGTTCATTGATTGACAAGAGATAAACAAATGTTGAGGTGGCCAATAATTATGTTATTATTAATTAAACAACTAATTACAGAGCAGCAAGTAATCATAATTAGAGTAAAATTCCAAAATCAAGAACTCCTTTGGGACTGTTCAAAAGTGGTCTTTAAGACCACTTTTGAACAGTCCAAAAGGTGGTCTCTTATTAGGAGTTATGGCATTAACAGAAAACTTTTCAATAAGCTTTTAAAAGCAGAGTTAGTCTTAATTTTAGGTGGTCTTAACCCTTAAGACACTGAGAAAAACTACATCAGAAAATGCCGTTTCTTATGTTGTCTGCTGGTTTCTTTTTTTTTGCAAACTTTTTTAAAAATATTTTTGCATATATGCAAACAGTGTGGACCCAGATCAGACTGCTCCTACAGGAGCAGTCTGATCTGGGTCCACATTGTTTGCAAAAAGTAAGTTTAAAGTACTTGGCAGACAACAAAGCAGACAACAGTTGTCGTGATTGGCACAGAATTTTACTGTATTGTCATCATTATTTTTATTAAACTTCTTTTTAACACTGTTTATTGTAACATGGATTTGGATATGAAATGACTTAAAGAAATTATTTAAAAAATGTTCAGATTTTATTAAAATGAATAAATTATACAGAAATGGTCATTTTTCAAACATAATCTACACATTTTTATTTGGATATAACATGGCACAGTTTCTGATTTGGACCCCCAACAGTTATAAGCACTATAAATCATTCTTTTCATCTTGCCTGGGAGAGCTGTAATAATTATGTATCAGCATCATGATGGGCCTCTGAGTGCATTTTGCACACTTTCACCTCATTGAGGCAGCTGTCATAATCTGTTTGAAATGGAAATGTTACAAAGATCATACATAGCTTTTTTCATCCAAAAGTACTTATATTTTTCTTATTTCTGCATGGAAACATATGTTGTGGGTACTCATTAGAGGTGCCTTGTGCAGAAATAAAGATGTTTTGTTTGATTTGAGGTTTAACGTCCCCGTCAACACTGTAAAGGTCATTTTGGAGACGTTGCTTCCAATTTTGTGGGACTTTTACCCGACATTGAGATGAAATGACATCTCAAGCCCTGTCGCCCAATGAAACCAATAGGGTTTATTAGCATGGACAGTCCGCCTCGCACCGCGGTTCCTGGGCAGGCTTAGATCCTCTAAGCAGTTTACCAGTACTAGTGTGCGGGCCGGATTCAGCTCTGCGTGGAAGCATCATGCAGCCCATATATTTCTTCAAGCCCCTATGGGCGGGCGCCGGCAGAAATAAAGAAAAAATCATATGTGGATACCCAGTCTTATCATATACATGAAAGGAAACATTGTCTCACTTAGGTGGTCTCAAATTAATTGTGGGTATATCATTCTGTAGTTTAAGTAAGTAAGTAAGTAAGTAAGTAAGTTTGGCGTGGGTTGAGATGTATGGCAAACAGCATTTTTAAGTGCAATCATGGAACAGCCTGATTTGGGACTCCCTTGTTTTCTGTATATTTGCTCAATATTTTGGATATCTTCGGTTAGATTTGGGATATCTCCGGTTAGTTTCTGTCGCTGTCTTGACATAGTCTAAGAAGAAGTAAGAGGATTTGTCTAGGGAGAATTGATTTTCCGAATATGACCCTTGTCTAGGAACACCATATACAATTATAAGAGAAAAAAACAGGACCAGTGTCTCTGTTTACCTTTCACCATGTAGCCTACCCCAGGACCAGCCATGACCCATTTTATCTGGGAAATCCCAAAACATGTACAGGGCATTCAGGCAAACAGCTCAGGTCCAGAGCAGATGACACATTCTAGTTGGGGCTTTTGCTGGTTAAAAAAACAAAGTCAAAGAACTGAGAGTACTGGCGGGTCGATTGTCTCTGAGTGTAGGATGAAAAAATAGTCCTGTACTGAGACTTAAACTTAGGGGATAACTGTATTCAAAATTGTCATTTGGGGAGGTAAATCGGTGGTTTTACGGTCGGAAATTTCGTTTTACGGCGACGCGTCAGCGGAGCCGTAAAACGTAATTTGCGACCGTAAAACCACCGATTTACCTCCCCAAATGACAATTTTCAATACAGTTATCCCCATTCTAATGCACTTATTCGGTTGTTTTGTTAAAAATTGTACTATTTTGCACAAAGCGGCAGGCGTTGTGAGCTGCGTAAAACCAAATGTAAGCCAATGAAAAACGACGTTACGTGGTGACGTCGGATTTCCGACGGTATATCGTGAAATATACTGTCGCAAATTTTTGACGTTATCCAATCAGACGTCGCGTTACATACGTAAGTGCATTAGAATATTCATTTAACCCTTAGACGCCAGTATTTAATGCAAGCAGTGAGTGAGTGGGTGTTTGAGTTTTACGTCTCACCAACAGCCAAAGTCATACGGAGACTGGACCTCGGTTTAAGGACTCATCCAAAAGTCTGGAGAAACCCGGGATCGATCCTGTGACCCCTGGTTTGCAAGATGAGTAATATAACTACATCACGGAGGTTTCTTTTACGGAAGCAGAATAGATCTGATCATTATGTGTCATCTGATTAGGTATCCAATGTTTGCTAATCATTCCAGATTTTTCTTTTTACATTATTTCTGACGTCAAAGAAAGGTGACTCTTTTCTTTTAATAACCATAACCTTGGTTTCCCCAAATATCGGTGATGGTCACATGAACTACAGCACTAGTAGATTACAACTTTTGGTCAACCCCAAAATCAACCCTTTTCCTGAATGATTTGTTTGTTTGATTTGAAGTTCTAAAAATAACACAACCTGACATTCCACTTTTTTCAAAATGGACTCCCTCTATATATAACTGCTGGTCACGACAACCCTTGACCTTTACAAACAGTGTAGATCCAGGTCAGATGGCCATCTGATCAGGATCTACACTGTTTGTCATTCAGTTTGTGAATTTGAATGAAATCATTATATCATGAAATCTGATTGGCTGATAGTCAGAAATGGGTGTGGCTAGTTAAATTATTCAGCAGGATACGGGTTAAGATAGAAAATTCTGTTCAGTACCAGATGGGTTAAATGGGTTTAGAAAAGGTGTTTTATTTTTCATCCGAAAAGTACTGGTATTTTTCTTATTTCTGCCTGAAAACATACGTTGTGGGCCGAGGCGCTTCTAATGAGTTCCAACAACATAATTGTTTCCATGCAGAAGTAAGAAAAATAATATCTGGATACCCTCTCTTAGCTCACTCGGATGCACGTCTCACTGGTGATCAGGAGGACGTGGGTTCGATACCTACTGGGGTCGGCAACATTCTTTCGTGGAGATTGATCATGAAATCTTTTCTATGGTCATTCTTTCCCTTCCACTGATTCAAGAAGGGCAGTTGTCAGTTTCTGGCAAAAGAATGTGCACTGTATTTGTTAAGCCTGCCCAGGGAAGTGTGGATAGGTAAACTGACTGACACAAAAATGACCTTAATAGTGTTGACTGGGTCGTTAAACTCCAAACCAAACAAAAAAACTCTTGTCTGGGGCTATGATATAGAATTGTTTAATTTGTACCCTAAATGAACTTTGCGCAGAGAATGACAGCATCTTAACAATAAAAGAAGAAACAAAACTTGATTGTCAATACATTATTGATGAGATTCAAGAGAAGCTTGATCCTGTTAAAACAAAGCTTCCAGAGACTTAGTCTGGAATTGGAAATAAACATGCGAACATGTACAGTTTAATTGTTGATTTCTGTGACTTCTGTTTGGATTTTATTAGAAGGATTTTTTTTTTTTACTGAAAACTGTTACTTGTGAAGTTTTAACCCTTATCCTGCTGTTCACGACAGCCCCTATCACTGGAAACAGTGTAGATCCAGATCAGATGGTTTCTGAAGAAGCCATCTGATCAGGATCTACACTGTTTGACATTCAATTTATGAATTGGTAGGAATAAATTACATCAACTGATCTGATTGGATCAAAGTCCAAAATGGGTGTGGCTAAACTGAATATTCAGCAAGAGAAGGGTTAAGATGTGAATCATTCAGTTGTATGCAGAACAGAAGAAATTATAAACATTGAAAGTTTGACAGTTAGCAGAATTATTATGCTATTAATCAAGTAATTTCGTATTGGCCAAATTATAGGTCCAAGGTCTGCTGTATTGGTCCGAGGCCAAAGGCCGAGGGCAAATACAGCTGACCCAGGACCTGTAACTGGGCCAGTCAGCCTCGTGCCAATACAGCAGACCTTGGACCTGGAACTGGGCCAATACGAAATTTCTTTATTAATGACAATTTTATTAATTGACACAATAAAAAAAAAACATGATTATTGATTATTGACCTCACTTGACCTGAGGTTAATTCATATTGGTTGACCTGTTAAATGCAGATAATCCCGATCAATACAGGATAGTCAATTAATAATATATAGTAATAATGATAATGGTAATAATAATAATAATTTAAAACAGTATTTCAATTTAGACAATAAATATACAAACACAAAAATATATAGAATATATAGACAATCTCACACTAGTGGTCATTTGTGAAACTTTGGAACGAGCCTCTGGCAAGTTATGTAATGACAACTAGCGTACCGTATTCACCCTAATTACCGCACATGCTCCTATAAGCGCACACCAAAGCTATGTTTGAAAAGGAAATGCATAAGCTCAAACTTGACAGTAACCTCCCAATGGAAGCTCTCACAGTAAATCTTACCGTTATTTCTTCAATAGTGAAGGCAATGCTTTAGTATCCTTTTCCATCCCATTAAATATCAGTATGCATCATCTAGGAAGCTATTGTTTTCGCATCGAGTGTGCACTAATAAGGTAGATTTTTCACTGTGATTTTTTTTGACATGATTTTGAAAAAACTTAGCGCACGGTGCGGTAATTAGGGCGAATACGGTAATTAACCCTTTTTGTACCAAATGGAATCTTCCTCCTTATATATGGGAGGAATTCATTTCAAAATTTAGGGGTGTCAGGTTGTGTTTTTATGAAATTGAATTTGGAAAATGTCTGAACTTTTAGCAAACAGTGTAGGCCCTGATAAGACTGCGGCATCTGATCTGGGCCTGCACTGTTTGCCAAGGTACCCGTTTTGGGGTTTCCGGTACTAAATGGGTTAAGAGAAACATTTTTCAAGTTTTGTATAATTAATTGGCTGCAATGCCTTCGCTGAATTATTGAAAATTTTCTTGCTGAAACATTGCCTGTTTTAGGTGCCTTTTGAGTAAAATAAGTCAAAATTATGTTTAACCCTTTTTGTACCAAATGGAATCTTCCATCATATATAGTGCAGGAGTCAATTTCAAAGTTTATGGGTGTCAGGTTGTGTTTTCATCAAAAACTATTTGGAAATTGGCTGAACATTTTGCAAACAGTGTAGGCCCTGATCAGACGCCATGTTCTGCGGTGTCTGATCTGGGCCTGCACTGTTTGCCAACTACCCATTTAGGGGTTTCCGGTACTAAATGGTTTAAAGCAAACAATGAAATTTTTGGAGAAAATCAGGAAGAATTTCTTCTTATGGACATACTTTAAGTTCATTGGAGATCTAACTGAACATCAGCAGCCAAATTTTCTGATTGACTGGTTCATTTCAATGGCATTTCGTTGTGATTACACAAGTACATCTGGAATGTTTACAAGGTTAGGGAAAACATGCTGAAGTGGACGGTACAATACCGGGTAGGTCTGATCACATTCTACACACGTCTACTTACTCTTAAAGATTGGAATCCCTTGGCCTATTTCTAAGAAAGCAAGAATTCTTTGAACAACAAGTTTTGTTTGTTTGATTTGAGGTTGAACATCCCCGTCAACACTGTAAAGGTCATTTTGGAGACATTGCTTCCAATTTTGTAGGACTTTTACCCGACATTGAGATGAAATGACAACTCGAGCCCTGTCGCCCAATGAAACCAATGGGGTCTATAAGCATGGACGGACCGACCCGGGCAGGCTTAGATCATCTAAGCTGTTTACCAGTACTCGTGTGCCGGTTGGTTTCAGCTCTGCGTGAAAGCATCATGCAGCCCATCTATTTCTTCAAGCCCCGATGGGCGGGGGCCTTTGAACAACAAGTCAGACAGTGGTTCAGGCAATGCTTACACTTATCCTGCTGAATAAACTAGTTTTGCTTCACCTACTTTTAGCTCACCTGAGCCGAAGGCTCACAAGGTGAGCTTATAATATAGGTAGGCATCTGTTGTCCGTCCGCCGTTTGTTCGTCGTCCGTCCATCACCAGGTGGTTAATGATTTTTTGATGAAATATATTTATAGAGGTCAAGAAAAATGCATCAACTTAGCTTCATTAACTATTGATGAACTACTTTCATGAATATATTGATGGAAATAAATGGAAATTCATGAACATTCATGAACAGTTCATAATGTTCATCAGCAGTTCATCAGTTCATGAACAGATTCTGAACATATAGCATTTACCTTATAAAGAGTTTTCGGTACAATGAGTGAAAAACAAACACAAAAAAACTCTGCATGCATAAGCAAACTTTATTATTAATAAAATTCATGTTCATGTGTCATGTGATTTCACAGTATCAAATTATTATCTTAATGGATCTTTTTTAGTTTGATGATGTATGAAATCAAAACTGTTTCCGAAATTATTTTGTTAATTCATTATATACAACTGTATGAAACATGGATGGTATCCAATGTAAGATCATTTCATGTCACTGAGATGGCTGTGCTTGTCGTGGTTCTTTAGTTTAACGTTTTGCTGTTGTTCCTAGTCTGATTGGGTCTATTATCAGTCGACATCTAGGTTATATTGATATTGTCCACTTGACTATTGCAGACCAGTATTATTAAACCTTTTTTACACTGAATGGAATATTCCACCTAATACATAACAGAAGTTTGGGAACCAGGTTGAGCTGATTTTAGAAATTGATGTAAAATGGCTGAACATTTTGCAAATAGAGAAGGCCCTGATCAGATGCCACATTCTTGTGACGTTAAAGGGCTGAGTAAAAACCAGTAAAATCTGGACTTTGCTCATGGCTGCTCGGACATTGGCAAACAGTGTATACATAGATCAGATTGCCGGCCTCGGTAGCTCATACGGATGTGGGTCTGACTGGTGATCAGGAGGACGTGGGTTCAATACCTGCCGGGGTCGGCAACATTCTTTTGTGGAGATTGATCATGAAATCTTTTCTACGGCCGTTCTCTCCCTTCAGCTGATTCAAGAAGGGCAGTTGCCAGTTTCTGGTGAAAGAATGCACTGTACTGGTTAACCGCTTATGTATAAGCCTGCCCAGGAAAAGTGTGAATAGGTAAACTGACCGGCTCAAAAATGACCTAACATAGTGTTGACTGGGTCGTTAAATTCCAATACAAACAAACACATATCAGATGCCCATTAAGTGGGCTTACACGATTTGTATAAAATACAGGAAGTTAAGTGTTGAAGTTCAGGGGCCAGTTGTTCAAAACTAACAAAGTGGTTAGTTAACATATCGTTTAAACTTTGATCATTAAATATGGCAAATATGCTGCAATTTTTGCTGAAAAAATGTGAGCAGCTTTTGCAGACGCAAAAGCTCCTCACATTTTTTCAGCAAAAATACCAAAATTTACGATATTCTACTTGCTAGAAGAGTTAACAATATGACCACTAACGAGCTCGTTAAGCTAACGATGCTTTGAACAACTGGCCCCAGGACCCTTTTTGTCCCACCTGCTTTAGCAGGAAGACATAGGCGTGCAAGTTTCCGTCCGTCTGTCCGTCCGGTGGTCCGTCCGTCCGTCCGTCTTTCCGTCAACATTTTACACTGGATGTCTTGTCATCGCAACTCCTCCTACACTTTTAGACCGATCATTTGGAAACTTTGCATGTGCTTTCGCCATGGTATGAAGATGCCCATGTGGTTTGGACTTAATCTTCGAATCAATTTTTGTCACTTTTTCCATATTGTGAATTTAGTCATTTTTAGGTATGCGATACGTACCTCTTGTCATCGCAACTCCTCTTACACTTTTATACTGATCATTTGGAAACTTTGCATGTGCTTTCCCATTGGTATGAGGATGCGCATATGGTTTGGACTTAATCTTCGAATCAATTTTTGTCACTTTTTCCAGATTGTGAACTTAGTCATTTTTAACCTTCAATTGGTATACAGTAGATACCTCTTTTCATAGCAACTCCTCTTACAGTTTTATACTAATCATTTTTAAGCTTAACATGTGTTTTCTCCATGATATGAGAATGTGCATGTGCTTAGGATATAGTTCTTGGGTCATTTTATTTCATTTTATCACATTGTGAACTTAGTTTTTTTACCTCAATTATATGAGCTATGGATTCTTCTCAAAGCCCTATATTCATTTCTTCTGCCTTAAAGAAACTTTTATTTTGTGTGTGGGGCAGGTGGGGAGCAGGTGCGACATCAACTTCACTGAAGTTGAATCTCTGGTTCTAGCCTTCACTCTACACACAGTCAACCCAGTGCTGTTCGTACTTCAATTTTTAAATGTCATGGTTAACATCTCTGTAGACCCACATTTTGGTAGGGTACTAAAAACTGCTCCTTGGCTTATGCACTAAGTGATCCATAATTTTGCTTTTGTTTATGAAAGAAAAGTCGTAGTACATTCAGACTATGATTTATATGTAGGCAGTAATCTTATTTTTAGCTCACCGTCACGTAGTGACGAGGTGAGCTTTTGGGATCACTTTTTGTCCGTCGTCCGTCGTGCGTGCGTCCGTCCGTCCGTCCGTGCGTCCGTGCGTCCGTAAACAATTTCTTTAAACGACATCTCCTCCTAAACCACTGATCGGATTTTGACCAAACTTCACAGGAATGATCCTTAGGTGGTCCCCTTTCAAAGTTGTTCAAATGGTTCCGGTCCGTTGCACATCTAGGTCACAGGAGCCAAAAATAGATTTTTTTCACCAAAAACTTAAAAAATCTTCTTCTCTGAAACCACAAGGCCCAGGTCTTTGATATTTGGTATGAAGCATCATCTAGTGGACCCCTACCAAGATTGTTCAAATTATAGTGCTGGGGCCAAAAATGCCCCCGCCCTGGGGCCCTTTGGTTTTACATAGGCTTATATAGGGAAAATCTTTAAAAATCTTCTTCTCTGAAACCACAAGGCCCAGGACTTTGATATTTGGTATGAAGCTTCATCTAGTGGACCCCTACCAAGATTGTTCAAATTATAGTGCTGGGGCCAAAAATGCCCCCGCCCCGGGGCCCTTTGGTTTTACATAGACTTATATAGGGAAAATCTTTAAAAATCTTCTTCTCTGAAACCACAAGGCCCAGGACTTTGATATTTGGTATGAAGCTTCATCTAGTGGACCCCTACCAAGATTGTTCAAATTATAGTGCTGGGGCCAAAACTGCCCCTGCCCCGGGGCCCTTTGGTTTTACATAGGCTTATATAGGGAAAATCTTTAAAAATCTTCTTCTCTGAAACCACAAGGCCCAGGACTTTGATATTTGGTATGAAGCTTCATCTAGTGGACCCCTACCAAGATTGTTCAAATTATAGTGCTGGGACAAAAAATGCCCCCGCCACGGGGCCCTTTGGTTTTACATAGGCTTATATAGGGAAAATCTTTAAAAATCTTCTTATCTGAAACCACAAGGCCCAGGTCTTTGATATTTGGTATGAAGCTTCATCTAGTGGACCCCTACCAAGATTGTTCAAATTATAGTGCTGGGGCCAAAAATGCCCCCGCCCCGGGGCCCTTTGGTTTTACATAGGCTTATATAGGGAAAATCTTTAAAAATCTTCTTCTCTGAAACCACAAGGCCCAGGACTTTGATATTTGGTATGAAGCTTCATCTAGTGGACCCCTACTAAGATTGTTCAAATCATAGTGCTGGGGCCAAAAATGCCCCTGCCCCGGGGCCCTTTGGTTTTACATAGGCTTATATAGGGAAAATCTTTAAAAATCTTCTTCTCTGAAACCACAAGGTCCAGGTCTTTTATATATGGTATGAAGCTTCATCTAGTGGACCCCTACCAAGATTGTTCAAATTATAGTGCTGGGGCCAAAAATGCCCCTGCCCCGAGGCCCTTTTGTTTTACATAGGCTTATATAGGGAAAATCTTTTAAAATCTTCTTCTCTGACACCACAAGGCCCAGGTCTTTGATATTTGGTATGAAGCTTCATCTAGTGGACCCCTACCAAGATTGTTCAAATTATAGTGCTGGGACAAAAAATGCCCCCGCCACGGGGCCCTTTGATTTTACATAGGCTTATATAGGGAAAATCTTTAAAAATCTTCTTCTCTGAAACCACAAGGCCCAGGTCTTTGATATTTGGTATGAAGCTTCATCTAGTGGACCCCTACCAAGATTGTTCAAATTATAGTGCTGGGGCAAAAAATGCCCCCGCCCTGGGGCCCTTTGGTTTTACATAGGCTTATATAGGCAAAATCTTTAAAAAACTTCTTCTCTGAAACCGCTAGGCCCAGGTCTTTGATATTTGATGTGTAGCTTCATCTAGTGGACCTTTGCCAAGATTGTTCAAATTGTAGCCTTTGTTGATGTTTGGTATGAAGCTTCACCTTTAAGACCTCCCTCAACATTATGCACATTAAAGCCTTGGGGCCAATAATGGCCCTCTCTGGGGCACACTTGTTACACTATGGATCAGGTGAGCGATCCAGGGCCATCATGGTCCTCTTGTGTTTTATATTAGGATCACTTTTTGTCTGTCATCTGTGCGTAAACAATTTCTTCAAATGACATCTCCTCCTCAACCACTGATCGGATTTTGACCAAACTTCACAGGAAGGATCCTTAGGTGGTCCCCTTTCAAAGTTGTTCAAATGATTCCGGTCCGTTGCACATATAGGTCACAGGAGCCAAAAATAGATTTTTTTCACCGAAAACTTAAAAAATCTTCTTCTCTGAAACCGCAAGGCCCAGGTCTTTGATATTTGGTATGAAGCTTCATCTAGTGGACTCCAACCAAGATTGTTCAAATTATAGTGCTGGGGCCAAAAATGCCCCCGCCCCAGGGCCCTTTGGTTTTACATAGGCTAGTATAGGGAAAATCTTTAAAAATCTTCTTCTCTGAAACCCCAAGGCCCAGGTCTTTGTTATTTGGTATGCTGCTTCATCTAGTGGACCCCTACCAAGATTGTTCAAATTATAGTGCTGGGGCCAAAAATGCCCCCGCCCCGAGGCCCTTTGGTTTTACATTGGCTTATACAGGGAAAATCTTTAAAATTCTTCTTTTCTGAAACCGCAAGGCCCAGGTCTTTAATATTTTGTATGAAGCTTCATCTAGTGGACCCCTACCAAGATTGTTCAAATTAAAGTGCTGGGGCCAAAATGCCCCTGCCCCGGGGCCCTTTGGTTTTACATAGGCTTATATAAGGAAAATCTTTAAAAATCTTCTTCTCTGAAACTGCAAGGCCCAGGTCTTTGATATTTGGTATGAAGCTTCATCTAGTGGACCCCTACCAAGATTGTTAAAATTATAGTGCTGGGGCCAAAATTGCCCCCGCCCCAGTGCCCTTTGGTTTTACATGGGCTTATATTGGGAAAATCTTTAAAAATCTTCTTCTCTGAAACTGCAAGGCCCAGGTCTTTGATATTTGGTATGAAGCTCTATCTTGTGGACCTCTACCAAGATTGTTCAAACTATAGCCCTGGGGCCAAAAATGCCCCCACTCCTGGGCCCTTTGCTTTTACATAGACTTATATAGGGAAAATCTTTAAAAATCTTCTGTGAAACCACAAGGCCTAGGTCTTTGATATTTGTTATGAAGCTTCAACTAGTGGACCTCTACCAAGATTGTTTAAATTATAGCCCTGAGACCAAAAATGCCCCCGCCTTGTGGCCCTTTGGTTTTACATAGACAATTATATAGGGAAAATCTTTAAAAATGTTCTTCTGTGAAACCACAAGGCCTAGGTATTTGATATTTGGTGTGAAATTTCTTCTAGTGGACCTCTATCAAGATTGTCCAAATTATAGCTCTGGGGCCAAAAATGCCCCCTCCCCAAGACCCTTTGGTTTTACATAGACTTATATAGGGAAATATTTAAAAATCTTCTTCTCTGAAACTGCAAGGCCAGTGTCTTTTATATTTGGTATGGAGCTTCATCTAGTGGACCTCTACCAAGATTGTTCAAATTATAGCCCTCGGGCCACAAATGCCCCCCACCTCTGGGCTCTTTAGTTTTACATAGACTTATATAGAGATAATCTTTGAAAATCATCTTCTCTGAAACTGCAAGGCCCAGGTCTTTGATATTTGGTGTGTAGCTTCATCTAGTGGACCTTTGCCAAGATTGTTCAAATTATAACCTTTGTTGGTATTTGGTATGAAGCTTCACCTTTTTAGACGTCTCTGAACATTATGCACATTATAGCCCTGGGGTTAATAATGGCCCTCCCCGGGGCCCACTTGTTACTCTATGGATCAGGTGAGCGATCCAGGGCCATCATGGCCCTCTTGTTTTTTGTCCTTACTATTTTCTATAAGATTTAGTTCAGGATCTCAACGTCAGTAACCTTAAAGTTTTTTAATTAATCCATAAGTATGGATTTAATTTCGGAAGTATGATTATGAGAATTAGACAGAAGTGTGTAGCAACTGACTTTTTAGACACTTGAGTTTTACTGGTGATTTCATTTTGGAAATAACATAACATGCCAATCACAACAATTGTTGTCTGCTTTGCCGTCTTGCCGGTTACCTTAAAGGTGCATTATTGAGCTACCGGGTCTCAATTTTTTTTTTCTGGTTTTTATCTTCAATTCATACTCCTTTGTCATGTGTACACTTTTGGAGCCAAATACAGCTTCAGAACTTTGTGAAAATGGTCATTTTCATTCGTGTTTACCCTTCGCTCTGAACATGTGTTTGGAATTTCTGTTCTAAAAATAAATCTGTCACTTTACACATATATGGCGACAGTATCGTCTCTGAGTGTCGTTACTCATGGCATGTTATTCAGCATCAAATTTTTTTCCGATTCAGGCATGGCCTAAGCAAACAAGGCCAAAAATGAACGTCGCATAACGTCACATATGGGGATTCTATTTTTGTCATGAACTAAAAATAGATCTAACTAGTGTTCGAAACCTAATTAGGGAATCCCTCTCATACTCGTTTATCTGCCATCATAATTTTTCGCATTTTTGCATAAAATGCATTCATTTGTATTGTTTCAAAGAAAAATACCGGCTATATGTATTTTATTTTTGGAAGTATTTTTTACCGACAGCTCAATAATGCACCTTTAAAGTCCTTTTTTGCAAACAGAGTGGATCCAGATCAGACTGCTCCTGTGATCTGGGCCGATACTTTTTGCCTGTATGCCTGTATGCAAAAATATTTTTATGCCCCCCCATCATATGATGCCGGGGGCATATAGTTTTTCGGTTTTTTGTTCGTGCGTACATGTGTATGTCCGTCTGTACGTGTGTGTGTACGTACGTAGGTAGGTACGTGATCCTGTAACCTCAGGTTAAAGTTTTTGTAACGGGTAGAGCCTGATTTATGAATGGCATTTGGCGGGGGCATCCGTGTCCTATGGACACTTTTTCTAGTTAAGAATATTTGCTAGAAGATTCGGCAGACAAAGTGCATAAGCAGACGACATTTTCAGATGTTGTTTTTCTCGGCAGCTTAAGGGTTAGTGTATACAGTCAACCCTCTTTAGTTATACAGTTAACTCTAATTTGTTTCAGATGGTAAAGGAGCGTGAGGATGAATTGTACAACATGGACAATCAGAAACGTATGGAGCGTGTTCAAGACAAGTTCCCTCATGATGACCTTCAACTCCGCAACCTTGACACTGAGGTAGGTCAGATGGTGATGTGTTGTTATTAGCAACCAGGGCCCAGGTGTTCAAGTCTAAATAATTTGTCCGCTAATGTATTGATTCAAACTTTGATCATTTAATGTCTGTTGAAAGTAAGGAACGATTGCTTTGGTAATGCTTTTATCACCTACTATACCTCCTGTGCCCTAGTCACATGTTGCATTTTTGCGACCCGGAGTAGCTTTAGATTAACAAATTAACCCTTTTTGTACCAAATGGAATCTTCTTTCTTATATATAGCAGGAGTCCATTTCAAAATTAATGAGTTTCAGGCTGTGTTTTCTTCAAAATTGATTTGGAAAATTGCCAAACTTTTTTTACAAATAGTGTAGGCCCTGATCAGACACCGCATTCTGCTGGGCCTGCACTGTTTGCCAGGGTACCTTTTTTGGGGTTTCCGGTACTAAATGCATTAAGGATGGCATATATAGCATCAAATTGTTAACTGTGTGTGTGGCATGGATTTTGAAACGCATGCACAATTTGTTTATTGTTTTGTTTATTGACTTCTGGGTTAATGATTTCATTTCGGTTTATAACTGTTAATGAGTTATTCAGTGCATTTATTATAATAATTATATGATTCGCAGTATGTAGTACGTGTTTGCATTGCTCTTGATCAAAAGTAACTTGAATAGTTGGGGAATAATTTTCATTTTTTCTTGCTTAAAACATATGTTGTGGGTACTTGTTAGAATTGCCTCCATGAGGCGATTCTAACAAGTACCCACAACATATGTATTTTCTTTTGTGAAATTAGAAAAATTATTTAGAATTTTCCTCGTAGCTTGGACTAATCTGGATCTATGTTTAGTCGGCAAAGCAAAAAAACAACAACAAAAAATGGCATATACGTAGATTTATTGGGGGTCAAAGACGACAACGTAATTATGTAATATAAGCAATATATCAGTGTAATGATATTTATGCAAATACAGAATGTGTATTTGACTGTCAAATTTAGCTGTTAATGTATGAATATTTGCATAGAAGATACATTAAGTCTTAACTTACTTAGTCATTTAGTGTTTTTGATGTGCTTGTTTATGAAAAACAGCGGAAGAAAAAACAGTACAAGTTGGATTACTTACTTTCATTTTATTCTGAACAGTTCTGAAGTGGATTATTCTGCCTTTGAATTTGGACATATCCGTTCTTAAAAATGGAGGGGTATAGTCAAAATCGTTAACAGGATGGAAAACGGTTACTGAATATGTACACTGTTAGCATTACAAAAACATGCATATTCTAATATATTGAATTTTTTTTTTACAAAAACACCCCTATTCAAATATATTGAAAATTTTAACACCTAAGAATGAAAATGTTCAGATAAAAAATGCTGATATTTTATATATTTCTGCTCAAAACATAGATTGTGTAAACTTGTTAGAGACACCTCGCCGAGATGGTTCAAATGAGTACCCACAATATGTTTTTGAGCAGAAATAGGAAAATTAATATTCACTCCTATAATATGTTAACCCAGTTTTACTATATAAAGTTGGGTTTAAGGGGTCAGAATTACATGTATATAGAGGATCTTTCATGAGTGCTTATGTATTATTGAATTTATTAAACGAGTTGAGGGAAAGGGATAAAATGCGAGGCTTTGCCGAGCATTTTATCCCTTTTTCCCAACGATTTTGTTAAATTGAATAGTACATGAGCACGAATGCAAGATTCTATTTATCATATGACATTAAAAGCGTATTTTATTCACGATTGTTTACAAAAATGTCAACATTCCGCCGTTAGTACACGCAACGTCATTAAGGACGTCGTACATGTAACGTTACGGGACGTATCTAGCTAATTTGCATATTTAATCCACTAGTGGATTATCGAAAATAATACATGACGTTATTACACTCTCAGACGCGACGTCATATGATAAAAAGGCATTAAACAAAAACATAAAAAGAAACAAAAAAGAAAACAAAAAGAAAATAAATAAAAATAAAAAAAAAACAAAAAAAAAAAAAACAGAAAAACACAAAGTTACTAAGCACAGAAGCTCTTCAGTGCTGATATCCATGTGATTATCACTGAATCCAGATAACAGTTATCTATAGGAAACAACTATGCTATTCTTGTCATTGTGATGTCAGAGTGCTGTGTAAAAAGAAAGCTTAGTGTCAAACATTAAGTTTGCACATGTGCTGAGACAATGGCAAACAGTTTAGACACGTATCTGATGTCACTCAACTAAAAGAAAAGAATAGGAGCTAGTTGTTTTCTTTAAGAATAGGCCCTTATAGAGGGAGGTTGGGTTAGGCGAAGGTGTCGCTTATCTTGCGTCACAGGGGTGTCCAACTGATATTGGCTTACAGTTGGACAAGAACTCAGCTGTCCTTGCAGCAGGTTAGGGTGCTATTTCTTCAGATTTTACTCTTCCATCTACTCTGTCCTGCTGAATATTTTAATCTCCCACACCCACTACCGATTATCAACCAATCAGATTACTCAATGCAAATTATTGCAACAACTTCATAATCTGAATGACAAACAATGTAGATCCTGATCAGATGGCTTCATCAGAAGCCATCAGATCTGGATCTGCATTGTTTGGAAAATAAGGCATATCCAGGCTCAGCAGGATAAGGGTTAACTTTTATCTTCTACTGTCTCTTTTATCCACCGCCCCCGCCCATTGGGGCTTGAAGAAATAAATGGGCTGCATGATGCTTCCAGGCAGAGCTGAAACCAACCGCACATTAGTACTGGTAAACTGCTTAGAGGTTCTAAGCATGCCCAGGGAAAGAGGTGCGAGTTGGACCATCCATGCAAATAAGCCCTATTGGTTTCATTGGGTGGCTTGTCATTTCATCTCAGTGTTGGGTAAAAGTCCAGCAAAATTGGAAGCAACGTCTCCAAAATGACCTATACAGTGTTGACTGGGACGTTAAACCTCAAATCAAACAAAACAAAACCCCATTTCTCAGGGAGACAGCACAGAATGACCCACAAGGGCAATGACGTTTCCTTAATGCAGGCGTCACACTGTCCCAAAATTGACACCAGATGGAAACACGATAAAGAAAATGTTCTTATTCGGCTCTGATCGTGAAAACATCGGGCCATTCGTGAGGACATCTTAAGCCATCGTATTTTCGCCGGTGGATTTTCTGAGGCTCCGGCAGCAACTTCGTGAGCGGCGGCAAAATCTTTGGCATGCCAAAAATTTGCCGGAAGACCTTGCGAAGGTTCATTTTCGTGTTAAATTTGTTTGTCCATCTTGCCCTTCCTAAGGCCATCGTGAGGGCATCTTGTCAAATCGTGTCATCTTCGTCTTTTCTTCGTGTGATCATCGGTGGTCTCGGGCATTTCACGCCTCACGAAGATAATACGAGGGAAACAAGAAGTCGTCCGATTGTCTTTTGAAGGCAATACGACTACGTGAAACCCTCGCAATTGCGTCGTGTAGCCATCGTATTATAGTACAATGACGTTGATATTGGACCACGGTGTCGACGAAGACAGCTGAATTTGAGTACCTCAAGCGATACCCATGTGTCATGGCAACGTAGACGTATAAAAGGCCAACCTCAGAGCATCTTAGTCAGTCCTGATGAGCAAATCTGCAGAGCATAGGCTTGTGTAACTCCCAAAGCTTCAGTCATAATTATTCACAATTCCGTTCCTGCAGAATGGCATACTTTGATGATGCGACAACCAGGAAAAAGAAGGCAGCAGCATTGCTCCTTTTGATGCTCCTTAGAGAACAAGATGTGCAAGTCTTTCTAAAAAAGTGGTCTTCTCTTTGGGTGGCATTTTAAATTGGTTTTAAGTTGAATGAAATTTAAGAGAGTTGAAATGTACTGTGTACTCTCCGATCATCAAAAGAATTTCAAACGGTCGGCCGAAGGTTTTATAACATCGGGAGGTCACTTAACGTCTTCGGGACCTAGTTCGAACGCATCGTACTCTCAATACGAAGTCGTGAAGCTGTCGTGTGGCCTTCGTTTGGCCTGCGGGTAAACTTCGTAATAAAAAAACACATCTTCGTGTTGCCTTCGTGTGTGGTTCGGATGCCATCGTGTGACCTTCTGCAAGCATCGTACTTGCTTCAGCTAGAGATTGGCTGTTGACCATGTTTGGAGCGATCTTTGCGCGAAATTCAAAATTCCATATTCATATGGCCACCTGGTGTCATTTTCGGGACAGTGTGACGCCTGCATATACCCCAACACAATTTTTTTTACAAGGGAAACAACTTTTGGAACTTTTCCGTTGGCTTTCCTGTTACCTAAGAGTCTAAATGGGGTTCACTCTTCCCTCCTGTAGAGCCATTACAAAAACACGCCTATATGAGTACATTGTAAACTTTACCGCTGAAAAAAAAACTAAAATTTTGAGATGATAAATTGTGATATTTTTCTTATTTCTGCTCAAAATATAAATTGTGGGTACTCGTTAGAACCGCCTTGATTTACAACTGCCTCATTAAGGCGGTTCTAAAGTGTACCAACAATCTAAATTTTAGAGCAGAAATAAGAAAAATAATGTTTACCCCTGTAAACCCCAGTTTTAGTATATAAAAGTGGGGTTCAAGGGGGTCAAAATTATGTAAGCGTGTTTTCGTGATAAAATTCTTTTCTTTAAGTGCAGACGCTTAAAGATAAAGGGGTCAAAAATAATCTTGAATGAGTTCCCTTGCCTGAAGGTTTATACATTACCCTTTAAAGCGCAACACTACATGTAGTTGTTTTATGGATTACAATAATTAGAAATAAAAGTTCAGAAATTGGTTGGTCTGAGTCATCGTTTGACCTTTGAAATTTTTCTTTGTATGTACCTTGACTTATTCTCAGGTGATCTTAAAATTAATCAGCCACATCATTGAAAAAAGTTCATTGTCAAGTTTAGGTGTAATTAAGGCATACAGATGAAAGTTTCTTTCTTTCTACATTTACTGTGATCAGTCATATTCGACCATGAATCGCAGGTGCATACACTCCAGACTTGCGGGATGAAAGCCGACACAGTAATTATGTAGAAATCATTAACTGGCACTGCACAGGGGCTGTTGGGGTGGGGAGGTGGGGGGGGGGGGGGTGGGGGGGGGGGGGGGGGTAGGGGCTCCAGTTATGTCTAGCATTGAAGTCACTGAGCTACGACATTTTGTACATGTAAGCTGCTGCCTTCAAAGGTCCGTTTTATCATCAGAAGGTCACTAAGCCATCCCTATGCCAAGTTTGGTGTTAGTCAAACTGACACTGCTTCTTGACAAATATTGGGTGAGACATAAGTATTGGGGATGAGTGGTTTCCTACTTGTACACTGAAGTCTTGTTATAACACTGGCTATTATAACATGATTTTGAATATAAAACTATAATGTCATAACCACCATATATTCTATTATGGATATAACATGGTCTCATTATTACACAGCATTTCGTTTGACATTATAGCACAGTGTTCATCATAAAAGTTTTGGCTATAACATGGCTTTAGGATAATCTATAAAAATGAATAGATTATATAGAAAAATTATATGTCCACGGTAGGGATAGCAAGGACATATTGTTTTTGCCCTGTCTTGGTTTGTCCGTTGATTTGTTGGACAACTTTGACACTGGTCACATTACGCAAACACGCCTATACAAATACATTGCCACCTTAATCGCCGAAAAAATGAAAATTTTATGATGAAATATTGTGATATTTTTCTTATTTCTGCTCAAAATATAGATTGTGGGCATTCTTTAGAACCGCCCCATCGAGGCGGTTCTAACGAGTACCCACAATCTATATTTTAGAGCAGAAATAAGAAAAATAAGGTATACCCCCGGAAACCCCAGTTTTACTATATAAAAGTGGGGTTCAAGTGGGTCAAAATTATTTTGGCGTGTTTTCGTGATGATAACTTTCAAACCCTTGAGATTGAGCCTTCAGGGGTTTCCCACTTATATATAAAAAAAAAAAAATTGACTGTGACCTGACCTGGACCTGTGGCCTGCTTTCAAGAAAAAAAACAACAACATTGATCATAACTGTTGAACAACTTGAGATAGAGCCTTCATATGTAGCACATAGGTTTCTTGTGACAAGGGCTTCCCACTAATACAAAAACATTTTGTCACCTTGACCTTGACCTACACCTGTGGACACAAAAGCGTTCAAACTTTGATGAGCTTCATTTCATTCTGACTTGAAACATCATTCAATATATCCTAACATCCTATCAACAGAAATAAATTCAGAACACAAGGTGGTGTACATTTCATTGCTGACTCCTGCACTGTCCAATCAAAATACATCTCAAATGTCAATCAGATATTGTTTTCCAAAATGAGACCAATCAATGGCTTGATCTAGTTTTAGAATTCTTTGATGAATGACATTTGCTTGTCAAACTAACTTGATGCAAAGAGATTCATTGAAAGTTATTTCATTGGAGTTTGAACGCTTTTGTGTCCACAGGTGTATAAGCTACTTTAAAGAAAAAAATGATATTGGTCATATCTTTTGAATCGTTTGAGATAGAGCCTTATTAATATTTGGCATGTAGGTTCCATGTGACATGGCCTTCCCACTCATACAAAAAAATGACCTGTGACCTTGACCCTGTCCTGTGACCTACTTTATCATATTTTTTAACCTTTTGAGATAAAGCTTTTATATTTGGCAAAAAATTTTGACCTGTGACCTTTACCTTATCCTGTGATCTACTTTAAAGAAAAAATTGACCTCTGCCCAGGGACAAACACATCTATTTCTGTATAATCTATATGTTTTGGTTAGATATAACACAGTTATTTTAAAAAGGGACATAGTTCCTGTTTTGGACCCCAACAAGAGTGTTACAATTTTGTTTTATAAAAGGGTATCCTTTGGAAGCAAAGAATACACCACAGAACTGGAAAATATGAAGTGTACATGTTTTCTGGGCCAGACTAGCAAGTTTTGGCCAATTAGGCCTCATCAGTGACCCTCAAGTATTTTCAAAATTCCACAATGGAATCCATGATCCCAGAGGACAAGAAAATATAAACCACACTATGATGTACGAGAAGTCTTTATTAGCATTATAGTTGGAAAAGACTGCGTGGAGCCCTGTGGTGCAGTTCAATCCTTGCTATCATCGAGTGTGACTTGTCCTTGAGCAAGACTATGGGGATCAACCATGGTTTTTCATGCATTAACATTTGCCGGATCCCGAGGAAGCTGTTTGAACATGAGGCCGCTAGGCCGAATGTTCAAATATCTTCCGAGGGATCGGGCAAATGTTAATGCAATGAAATAACCATGGATGATCGTTGTTCTTGCATAACTTACGAGTCCGACCGCAAATTTTGACTAAAACACCAAGAAGCTCCATATAAATTCCATGTAAACTCTTCAAATGCGACAGACAAATCAAAATGGCGGCCAGTTCAGAATGTTGTTTACAATGACGTTGTTAAGCAGTGACGTCATCATAGAACCACAAAACGCTACGTTCATGGCGATAACGTTGCGTCGCTCAACCTAACGTAAACAAAACAAGGCCCGTCTTGTGATATCAAAGGCTCAAAATCCATGTTCAAACAGCACGCGAATTACATGATTTGAACATAGTTTTTGCTGTTTGAGCACGGCTTTCCTTCCATTTGACAATGGCTTCAAACAGCCATGCGCATAGGTATTTATGCAAGACACTTTATTCACATAGCTTAGTACTGGTTTCTACCCAGAAAGACCTGCCTAGTGTCTGCCAAGCTATATACGGCAGTTTGTATAGAAAGAAAGTAAGCTTTTCTTATGACCTGTGGTATTTAATTTCAAGTATCTGTTGACTTTAATAATTTTTTTGCCATCTTCCTCCCTTCTAATTTACTGAATTAATAATGTAGAATCACTGAAGTGTGATCATAATGTTTTATTTAACGCTTAAAGCATCAATAACCACATCAGCAGATGACATTTACATTTTTTTTTTCTCAAATTCTGATTTTTTTTGTCAGAGAAAATATGGCTTGATATTTAATGTGAATCGTCCGCCTGGCGGACGATTCACATTAAATTTCAAGCCTAATTTTCACTGAAAAATAATTACAAAGAATTCAGGTCATCTGCCAAGTTTTGCTTGGGACGTACTTTAATGGTTTAATGAGGTCATTGATATCCTCTGATGCAGGTTTGGAAATTGTTCGAATTGAATTTAGCTGGATGAAGGACATGACCGTATCTTCGTTATTCTTTGGTTCGGTGCATTAAGTGACCAGTGGAGTCTCAATACTTTCGAACAAAAAGGTTTATTCCACAAGAACGACCTTAATGCTATGTTCCCACTATCACGATTCGCGCCACGATTGCAATCGTGTTCTTAATCGTGGACTAATCGTGGTGATCCTATCAGATCTTATCAGATCTTGAGGTCAGTCGTGGCAATCGTGTTAATCGTAGAAAATTTTTGAACGGTTCAAAATTTTTCCACGATCAACACGATCGATTTCAAATCGGGATCATCGTATCACATCGTGTTGCATCGTAACAAAGCGCGACGGATCGCATCTAATCGTGCTTCCAAATCGCGGTGATCGGTGCAAATCTTGGACAAAACAAACACCGCGTTCTGTTGAGATGTGTTGCGATCTCACAAGATCTGTCACGATTTGTTACGCTCTGTCGGGTGCCATTGCTCAAGACCTGTCACGAATGGCTCGTGATCAGATACGAGATGATACGAGTAAATGCGATTAGATACGAGTAGGCTACGTTTTTATACGAACGTCCACGATCTATTTCGAGTTCTCAAGATTTAATGCGACTCATTCAGCGATCTGCTCAGGAGTGAGTGAGTGAGTGAGTGTATTTCAGTTTTACGTCCCACCAATAACTAGGTCATACGGAGACGGAACCTCGGTTTCTAGACTCATCCGAATGTCTGGAGAAGCCCGAGATCGATCCTGCAATCCCTGGTTTATACAGGCCTTTGCTAGTATTTTTAAACCCTTTGAAAGATACCATCCAAGGGTAATGGAAGCTAAGAATGGTAAAGGCAAGCCTGAACCATTCCAGCCAGAGAAATTGCCACATTGTCATCATCCGCAACTCCTACCATCATCAATGGTTGAGGGTCAGTGTTTATGCTGTAAAAATCAAGAAACAATTAAGTTCATGGTCAGTCCGGCTGTATATATACCAGTCAGGGTCAAGTCGTAGCCCAAATCGTGATCGCCCTCAATCATGATCGTGAAAAACATCGAGACGACAGTCGTATGCTATCGTAACGGAGCGCATCGGCTCGTGATGAGCGTATAAGAACGTATCTGCAAGTATCAGATCGTCCCAATTCGGGGTACTCGATCGTGATGATCGTTTCGGACCGAGACCAAGTCGTAGACTGGATCGCAACAATCCTATCGGAACGCATTTGGTCGTATCTGAACGTGAGAGCAGACTGTGGCTGATCGTGATACCTGAAATTGACAAATCGTGATTGGATTGCATCTGAGCGCAACGAATCGTACCAGAACGTATCGACTCTCATCACCTCGTATCCAAACCTGAACTTTCAGAGAATTTTCCACGACCAGCTACGAATGGCCAATCGTGGCGTTCGTAACGGATCGCACGACAGTGGGAACCTAGCATAAGCGGCTCAGCGGAAAAAATCTTAAAGGTGTTTTACACAAGTGCTATTGAAAACAGGTTAAATTTAATCAAGAAGATAATAAATTTATCCACATGTAATACCTTCAGTGCCTTACTAACCATGAAGGATTTTGAAAACTTTAATTTTTGTTGAAACCATAGACTTTATAGACATAGAAATGATAACATCTTGAAAGTTTTTAAAGTTATAATTATTAAAACTCCACACCTTAGATTTTTCTCAAGTGTGTGTATTTGTTTGATTTACCTGTGTTTAATTCTGAGTGAATGTGACAACTGTATGTCAACGGAGTGTAGTTTTACAATTTGGATGTACCACATCTGTCGTTGATTACATCAAAAGGTTAGTATCCATGCGTGCAGTTTCAGCGCTCAACACTGAAAACGTTGAATTCTGCATAAATATTTGCTTTATCATAATTTGCAACTTATTATTCATAAATCAAGAGCAAAATACGAAAAAGTGCAAGTCGTTTTATGAATCGGTATTGAGAATTACGAACATGATACTTTTTTTTTGTAAGGTCATGTTGCCATCGTTCTGTAAAAAAACGTAATATTATATTAACACTATCAAACTTGCTTTATTATTCTCACCTATATTATTCTCTGAAGTTGTCATTTTTAATGTCCCGTAACATTTTGATTCTATCAGATTTGTTGAAATTAGCATATACTCCTATAAGTATAAGAAAGGAATAAGGTGAATTTATACACCTGTGTATGTTTCAAAGTGGGACAACTGTCAAGACTCGGGAAGGGGCTTGCCTTGTACCTTGATTCCCTTTCCATATATCATAATTGAGCTACTCTCAAAGGAAATGAATTTGCTCCCAGCGGGAGCAAATTCATTTCCTTTAAGAGTAGCTCCCTGTGACAGGGGAGGTAAATAATTTTCTGCAAGAATAACCTCCCTTTGTGGTGTAGGTTTTGGCCTTATAAAAAAAAGAAGTAAGTTGACATAAATGTGAAAGATTTACTGGCAGAGGGCTGAGGAAGAGCACCTGCAACTATTTTATTAGGAACTACTTTCAAATACTTGTTGGACAGGTATTTAATTTTGCACTTTTTGCTAATTTTTATGTCACGTGAAAAAGTATGGGGAGCTATTCTTGTGGATCCAGTGTATGCGTCAGTATCTTCATACTGGATAGTGCAGGGTTATGGCTCTGGCTTGTCATTATTGTGACCTTGTTTGTTTGTTTGTTTGTTTGATTTGATGGTTTAACGTCCCTGTCAACGCTGTATAGGATATTTTTGAGATGTTGTTTCCAATTTTGTGGGACTTTTACCCGACATTGAGATGAAATGACATCTCAAGCCCTGTCACCCAATGAAACCTGGCCTCTAAGCAGTTTACCAGTACTTGTGTGTGGTCGCTTTCAGCTATGCGTGGAAGCATCATGCAGCTTATCTATTTCTTCATTCCCCGCTGTTCAATACTCGGCATTGGTATAGTGGTTATTCATCCAAGATTGGTGATTTTCTCTGGGTACGCCATTTATCTTTAAAAGTTGCTGTTGGCATGCAATGTCAATAAGACTAATTCTCTTTGACAAAAAAAAAAAAACAACAACAAAAATACCACCTGATTTACAATTTTCCTGCATAGACAGTTTTTTCAAACATCTGGATGCTAGTAAAATGATGAGTTTGTTGTTAACCCTTATCTTGCTGAATATTTAACTTAGCCACACCCATTTTTGATTATCAGCCAATCTGATTACATGATATAATGAGTTTGTTCAAGTTCACAAACTGAAGGACAAACAGTGTAGATCCTGATCAGATGGCTTCTTCAGAAGCCATCTGATCTGGATCTACACTGTTTGCAAAGATAGGGGTTGTCCTGAACAGCAAGATAAGGGTTAAGGTTTCTTGAAAATTTAATATTTTGGTGACCTATTTCAGCGCAAACCCATTTTTTTTTCGTTTTTGGTTTGTGTTTGTTTTAAAAGAAATAAAATTTACTGAGGATAAAAGGTCATGGCTCAGTTGTTCACAACTATTGATATTGTTAGTTAACAAATCATTAAAACTTTTATTATTTAATATACAGTAAATATGCTATCATTTTCGATGAAAAAATATGAGTAGCCATCACCTGAACAAGTCCGTGAAATGAACACCCCCTATACCCCACTTCATATAGAGAAAACTGGGATTTATGTAGAGAAAGCTTGGGTGTACGGGGGTAAAGATTATTTTTCATATTTCTTTTCCAAGATATAGGTTGTGGGTACTTGTTAGAACCACCTTGATGAGGCAATTCTAACCATCACTCACAACCTATGTTTGCAGTATAAATAAGAACTAGAAATGTGTCCAGACGACACAGATCAGGGGCCCGCCTCACCCCGAAAATCCATGTTGCAACAACAGCTGTAATTGGACAGCATAGCTCCACTGCAAAAGTGTCCTACCCATAGATGGGGATATTGCTGATTTAATCTTTGGACAAAAAACTATCATCGTACCCAATTCGAACCCAATTAATTAAATAGTTTGGAAAATATGAGCTCTAAGAAACATTAACATTAAAAATTTTCTAAGTGTGTGACCTTGACCTTGAGGTCATGTGCAGGGTCGGTGGTATGGCTGAATGAAACTTGGGACCTGTGTCTATCATCATTCCAAATATGAAGCCAATCTGTATGGTTTGGAAAATATGAGCTCTAAAACTTTAAAAGCTTCATAAGACTAAGTCTGTGACCTTGACCTTGAGGTCACAGGTGGGGGTATATCCACTTTTGGATCTGTAACTATGATCATACCAAATATGAAGCAAATCCATATGGTTTGGTGAGTATGAGCTCTTTATAAACTTTAGATAAAAAAATTCTTTGTCTGTGACCTTGACCTTTGGGGCACGTGCATGGGTGGGGGTATTGGACCAGTATCAAACATCATACCAAATATAAACTTAATTCATCATATGATTTGGAAAATATAAACTCTTAAAATATCTAATTAAAAATTTCTAAGTCTGTGAACTTGACCTTGAACTCATGGCCATGGGTGGGGGTATCGCTGAATAAAATGGACAGGTATCTAACATCATACCAAATATAAACTCAATCCATTTTCATACGATTTGGAAAATAGCAACTCTTAAAATATCTAATTAAAAATTTTCTAAGTCTGTGACCTTGACCTTGAAGCCATAGGCACGAGTGGGGTTATTGTCAAATAAACATTTGGACCTGTATCTATGATCATAGCAAATATAAGCCAATTCCATAATATGGTTTGGAAAATTTGTGCTCTTTAAAATCTTTAACATTAAAATTGTCTAAGTCTGTGACCTTGACCTTGAGGTCATAGGCATGGGTGGGGTTATTGCGGAATAAAACATTGTACCTATATCTATCATCATACCAAATATGAACCAAAGCCATCATAAAAGTTCAGGTTCTACCAGGTACAAATACCTTAACTGGAGTCTTTAACATTGAAAATTTCCAAGCCATGACCTTGATCTTATGGCCATGGGCATGGGTGTGGGTATCGCTGAATTAAACTTTGGACCTATATCTATAATCATACCAAATATGAACCAATTCAATCAAATGGTTTTTGAAAATATGAGTTCTAAAATGTTCAGGGTCTACCTGTTACAAAAACCTTAACCACAGTCTTTAACATTGAAAGTTTCTTAGTCTGTGACCTGGACCTTGAGGTCACAGGCATGGATGGGGGTATCGCTCAAAAATACTTCGGACCTATATCTATCATCATACCAAATATGAACCAGTTCCATCAAATGGTTAGGAAAATATGATTTCTAAAAGTTCAGGCTCTACCTGTTACAAAAACCTTTACCTGAGGTTACAGGATCACGTACATACGTACATACACACATACAGACGGACATACACATGTACGCATGTACGGAAAACCGAAAAACTATATGCCCCCGGCATCATGGCGATGCGAGGGCATAAAAATAACACAAATTTTCATCAGAAAAGTAGCCATTTTGCAGATGTTAAAAAAAAATGCACTATGTTGCATGGGTGTGTTAAAGTAAAAGCAAAACTTTCTCACATTTTTTCATCAAAACTAGCTGTGGTTGCTAAAACAGTAAACAGTTAATATTTTGGTCCCCAACAAGCCTGTTAAGCTAACAATGCTTTGAACAACTGGGTACAGTGACAGATCTGAATGAGCAATTTTTTTGGTTTTTCTTTAAAAAAAAAAAAAGTCCAGTTTGCTCAAAGACATGTAGGCTAAATGTGCATAACAACAATATTTGTTTCCTAATGATTTGCTACTGTATGCTGTAAAACTCTAACAAAAAATCAAAAGCTCAATCATTTTCACTTTCAATGACAAAGAACCATTGCTGTAACACACCTTTGCAAAGTTGTCCTGCTTTCCAAATATTTAACATTATTGTGTAAAAATTACATTATAATTTCTAATTTTGTAGCATATAAGTTTTTTTAAGCCAGCCTCTGTGGTTCATTCCGTAGCCTGCCTTGGTGGCTCATTCGGTAGCCAGCCTCAGTGCCTTATCCGGACTGACTGGTGAGATTGATTCCCAACAGGTCCAGCATATTCCTTTCATGGACATATTGATCATAAAATATTCATGGACTTTGATTATGAAATATTTTCTAGGGTCATTCTCTCCCTTCCACTTAATCAAGGAGACCAGTTGTCAGTTTCTGCCAAAAGAATATGCATTCTACTGGTTTAACTTTAACAGCTTCTGTTTAAATGTGCCCAGGACATTAAATGAACAAGTCTGTGAAATGAATACCCCCTAAGCCCCACATTCTATATATCAAAAACTCCGGTTTAATGGGATATACATTATTTTTATGCTCCCCAAAGAATTTTGGGGAGCATATAGTCGCCGCTGCATCCATATGTCTGTGCGTCTGTCCCGCTCTTGTCCACATTCTCAGAATCTATTGGTCGGATTTCAATGAAACTTCATGGGAATATTAAGTATAGTAGGTGGATATGCATATCACCTGCGTGTTTTGGTTCGATGATTTTTCCAATAGTTATGCTTCAGGGTCCTTGGCTCAAGGTCAAGGTCACTGTGGCTATTTTTGGAAAAACTTTGTTATCAATCTGGTGCCTACATTTATTGATGGATTTTAATATAACTTCACACAAATGTTGGGTATAATAATATCTCGAGCAAGTTCAACTTTCAGGATCCTGGGGTCAAGGTCACTGTTGATAATTTTTAGAAAAAAAAAATTGTCATCGCTCTAGTGCCTACATTTATTGATGGATTTTAATATAGTTTCATTCAAATGTTGGGTATGATAATATCTCGAGCAAGTTTGACTTTCAGGGTCCTGGGCTCAAGGTCAAGGTCACTGTGGCTATTTTTAGAAAAAACTTTGTCATCGCTCTAGCCTTGTCATCTGCTGATGGATTTTAATATAACTTAACACAAATGTTGGGTATAATAATATCTCGAGCAAGTTTGACTTTCAGGGTCCTGGGCTCAAGGTCAAGGTCACTGCGGCTATTTTTAGACAAACTTGCTGGAAGCAGAAATCTTTCCAACTGTAAATGGAGTTCCATTGCATACAGCCTTTCATTATAATCAACCTCTCATCATTCTGATATGACTGAAATACTGCTAAAAAGGATGTAAAATCGCAAGTCATCCATCTACATTAGAGTTGCAGATAAATTGGATCAAAGTGAAAGAAGCTGGTCTTGGCAGATGGTCAAAATGACCTTTTTTGACAGTCAAGGGGATAGGATCAGATCCATTTTCGAACCTGTCTGATATTTTATATGCATGGAAAGGCACCCAATACGGAACCATACCTGGAGACAGTCCTATGAGGATTGCCTCTGTGTACGAGAGTAAGTTTTCAATAATTTGTATTAAACAGTTTTACCCAATTAATATAGCTAAACTACCACCCAGGAGATGGGGTATTTCAGGATCTTGGGGTATTTTATCCTACCTGAAGACACTTCCTTTCATTTATTCCGATTTTTGTGTTGCTGATGTTTGTATGACAGTGCCATCAGGCAAGCTAATCTATCCACCGACAGGTTTTGTTATACTCCATTTTGAAGTACAGTGAGTATACCGCTCTTTAACTAGGATAATGTTTCCTGCTCTGACTATTGCACCTTCGGAGAGCATCCATCGGTTTCACCGATATTCTGTTGTTAGCTCACCTGTTACGTAGTGACAAGGTGAGCTTTTGTGATCACATTTTGTCCGTAGTCCGTGCATGCGTAAACAATTTCTTGTCTGCATGATAGCATCTTCATTTATGATTTGATTTTAACAAGACTTGCACAAAACTTGCACCCCCATGAGATCTAGGTTCCTTTCTTGAACCAGCCATATCCCATCATGTGTTAAGGAGTTACGGCCCCTGAAAGAGCAAAAATTGCCTATTTTGGTCTTGTGCCCACGATAGCATCTTCATTTATGATTTGATTTTAACCAGACTTGCACACAACTTGTACCACCATGAGATCTGGCTTCCTTTCTTTAACCAGCCATATCCCATCATGTGTTACGGAGTTACGGCCCCTGAAAGGGCAAAAATTGCCTATTTTGGTCTTGTCTGTATGATAGATGTTTCATTTATAATTTGATTTTAGCTAAACTTGCACACAATTTGTACCACCACAAAATCTCGGTCAAGTTTGAATATGGGTGATGTCGGGTCAAAAAGTAGGTCAGTAGGTCAAATCAGAAAAAAACCTTGTCAAGACACAAGAGGTCACAGTTTTGGTCCGATCATCATCAAACTTGCCCAGAATGATCATCTTGACAATATCTCAGTCAAGTTCGAATATGGGTGTTGTTGGGTCAAAAGTAGGTCAGTAGGTCAAATCATAGAAAAACATTCTGAACACACTAGAGGCCACAATTTATGCCCAATCATCATCAAACTTGCTCAGAATAATCATCTTGATAATATCTTGGTCACATTCGAATATGAGTCATGCCGGGTCAAAAAGTAGGTCAAATCATAGAAATACCTTGTGAATACACTGGAGGCCGCAGTTTTCGTCCAATCATTATCAAACTTGCCCAGAATGATCATTTTGACAATATCTCGGTCAAGTTTGAATACGGGTCATGTCGGGTCAAAAAGTAGGTCAGAAGGTCAAATCATAGAAAAACCTTGTGAACACACTAGAGGCCACAGTTTTGGTCCGATCATCATCAGACTTGCCCAGTATGATCATTTTGACAATATCTCGGTCAAGTTCGAATATGAGTTATGTCGGGTTACAAAGTAGGCCAGTAGGTCAAATCATAGAAAAACCTTGTGAATACACTAGAGGCCACAGCTTTGGTCTGATCATCATGAAACTTGCTCAGAATAATTATCTTGACAATTTCTCAGTCAAGTTTGAATATGGGTCATGTAGGGTCAAAAAGTAGGTCAAATCAGAGAAAAACCTTGTGAACACACTAGAGGCCCCAGTTTTGGTCCGATCATCATCAAACTTGCTCAGAATGATAGTCTTGACAATATCTTGGTCAGGTTCGTAAAAGGGTCATGTTGGGTCAAAAAGTAGGTCAGTAGGTCAAATAACCTTCTGAACACACTAGAGGCCACAGTTTAGGTCCGATCATCATTAAACTTGCCCAGAATGATCATCTGGACAATATCCGGGTCAAGTTTGAATATGGGTCATGTAGGGTCAAAAAGTAGGTCAGTAGGTCAAATCAGAGAAAAACCTTATGAACACACTAGAGGCCAAAATTTTTGTCCGATCATTATCAAACTTGCTCAGGATGATCATCTTGACAATATCTGTGTCAAGTATGAATATGGGTCATGTCCAGTCAAAAAGTAGTTTAGCAGGTCAAATCATAGAAAAATGTTTTGAACACTCCAAGGGACCACAGTTTCAGTCAAATCATCATAAAAATTGCTCAGAATGATCATCTGGACAATATCTCGGTTAAGTTCGAATATGGGTCATGTCAAATCAAAAAGTATATCAGTAGGTATTTTGTCATAACTTTTGAACCGTTTGAGAAAGAGCCTTCATATTTGACATGTAGGTTCCTTCTGACAAGGGCTTCCCACTCATAAAGATTTGACTTGTGACCTTGACCTGTGACCTACTTTATCATACCTTTTGAACCATATGAGATAGAGCCTTCATATTTGGCAAGCATGTTCCTTGTGACAAGGTTTTCTCAGCCATTCAAAACTTTTGACCCATGACCTTGACCTTTGAACTACTTTGTCATAACTTTTAAAGCATTTGAGATACAGCCTTCATATTTAGCATGTAGGTTCCTTGCGACAATGTTGCTTAGATGATCCTCTACCAAAAAGGCTAAAACAATCCCACTCGGATGAACAAAATGGCCACCGGAGGTAAAAATAAAAAAATATTGTAAATTTGATTCAAAAGGAAACTCCCCCTAAACCCTATGGCCAATTTGATTCAAAGTTCCCAGAAATGTTGCCTAGGTTACTCCCTACCAAATAAGCTAAAATCACTCTGCTGATGAACAAGATGGCCACAAGAGCTAAAAATAGAATGTAGTCGAGACAGTGACGCACAGGTGAGCAAACCAGGGCCCTCTGGGTCCTCTTGTTTTTATTTCTGCCCCAAGACATAGGTTGTGGGTACTCGTTAGAACCGCCTCAATCAGGTGATTCTAGCAAGCACCTTCAACCTATGTTTGCAGTATAAATAAGAATAATATCACAGATTTTCGTCAGAAAATTAGCCATTTTGGAGATGTGAAAAAATACACTATGTCACATGTGTGTGTTATTGTAATGAAAAGTGTGATTAGGTAAACTGACTGAATAAAAAGGGCCTTGATAGTGTTCACTGGGCAGCTTAACCCTTGTCCTGCTGAGCCCGGATATGTCTTGTCTTTCAAACAATGAAGATCCAGATCAGATGGCTTCTGAAGAAGCCATCTGATCAGGATCTTCGTTGTTTATCATTCAGCTCATGAATTTGTTGCAATAATTTGCATCAAGTAATCTGATTGGTTGATAATCAGTTGTGGGTGTGGCATATATAAATATTCAGCAGGACAATTAAATTAAGGGTTAATAGTCCAAACCAAACTAATGCTGTGATTTCTGATTTTTTTAAGCAATTTTCAAATATTCATATAATTATCTTTTCATTGGAAGGTTTGATATGATCAGATCGGAAGACTATTGAACTTCTATCACTTGATTGACATATTATGATAAATGACATTGACAGATTTCACCCCCTGGGTCATAACCCTAAGAGGTAAACTCACAGATTTATATTAAATAGGTTGATAAAGGTTGTAATTGACCACAGCCTGTCCTTGCTAGTGTCAAAATGCCTCTATTTTCTTACTTCGATGATGATTTATGCTTTCATGGTAAATATTACATTCACGATTTAATGGAAATGGCTACACCTTCAGGGGAGGCAACTCTTCCAGAAATATTTTCGTCAATCTTAATCTTGCTAGTAGGGTTTTACCGTAAAAATCTTAAAAATTGTTCACCTTGGGGATTTGCTATAATTCTCCTAAAATTTTAACAACTTTAACAATCCAGCAAGGACTACCAAGAAGTTTAAATGGAATGGCAAACAGTGTAGATCCTGATCAGACTGCTCCTTCAGTGATTTTGAGAATTACTAATGAGCCACATTGTTGAAAAATACGTGTTTTATACCTTATGTGCCCAACAAATGCTCAGAACAGCTTACACTTTGGCAGAATCTGATCAGAGTCTTTACTGTTCACATGAAACAGTCTGCACTGTTTGCTTCAAGGTCTCTCTGTCCCAACCCAGCTGGCACATGGTGTAATTGTGATGTCACATCAACATCGGTGCAGCGTGGTGACTTTTATGCAACGTCACATCTACGTCGGTGCAACGTCGTGACTTGTTCACGTGATGAGACTGTGTAGATGGAGATCATACGCTGCAGAATGCTGCATCTGATCAGGGTCCACACTGTTTGCTTTAACAGTACAGAAATTGAAGGGTTAGACAAAACAGTAAGTCCCTATCCAGGACCATTCTCACAGCCTCTACTCAGAGACAGTCGACCCAGCAGTGTTGACTTTAACTATAACACAACCTTGTTATAACACATTGAGTGACATTACGCAAATACGCCTATACAAATACATTGCCACCTTTATCGCCGAAAAATGAAAATTTTATGATGAAAAATTGTGATATTTTTCTTATTTCTGCTCAAAATATAGATTGTCGGCACACGTTAGAACCGCCTCAAGGCGGTTCTAACGAGTGCCCACAATCTATATTTTGAGGCGGTTCTAACGAGTGCCCACAATCTATATTTTGAGGCGGTTCTAACGAGTGCCCACAATCTATATTTTGAGGCGGTTCTAACGAGTGCCCACAATCTATATTTTGAGCAGAAATAAGAAAAAAAGGTATACCCCCGGAAACCCCAGTTTTACTATATAAAAATGGGGTTCAAGGGGGTGAAAATTATATAGGCGTGTTTTCGTGATGGTGTTCGCTCTAACCTGCTTTAAGCATGGCGAAACATAGGAGTCTGGTTTTCCGTCCGTTCTTCAAGTTGTCAACATTTGCAAATACCCTAACTTTCACCCTATTGTAAGAGTCCATTTCTTAAGGTGTGACATAGACTTTAGTGAAATTCTATTCTGTTCTATATAAGCCACACTTTTTTGTTTGAATGTAACATGGTTGTTTTACTAGCACAGCTTCTGTTTATGACCCCATTTAGCAGGAATTTATTTTGAAAATTAGGTTTACCAGGTTGAGCTGGTTTTAGAAATTAATAAAATTTATAGATGGCTAAACTTTTTGACTGATCAGACACAGTGTTGTGTGGTGGTGTCTGATCATGACTTACACAGTTTGCTAGAGACCCCTTATAAAATGGGCTAATACATTATACTACTGACGAATGGATTAACGTTCTGAGAGAGTTTGTTGGCCTCACGTTGTAAAACCTGGTTATATGATGTATCATTATTACTGACCTGCTCAAGTGGTATTTAAACTTTTAATCAGTTTTAACCCATTTAGTACTGGAAACCCCAAAACGGGTACCCTGGCAAACAGTGCAGGCCCAGATAAGACGCTGCAGAATGCGGGGTCTGATCAGGGCCTCCACTGTTTGCTAAAAGTTTTGTCATTTTCCATATGAATTTTGAAAAAAACACAACCTGACACACCTAAATTTTGAAATAGACTCCTACTATATATAAGGTGGTACAAAAAGGGTTAACCCCCAAAACAGGCCACTGAGAAACAGAACCGTCCTTGATCAGATGCTGCACAGCGCAGGGTCTGATCACAGCCTGCATATATGCACTGTTTGATTTAAAAATGGCTAAATTTTAAATCGGTCTAAAAAAAAACTCCATCTGGTACCCCTGAATTTCAAAGTAGGCTCCGACGATATAGAATGTGAAGGATTTCATGGATATCAAAACAGAATAGGTAAAAAATGCATCACCACTTGAGAATGAACATGATTACTCGGAATATCAAACTTGTTCCTGAGATCCATTAAAAACCCTAAAAATTCGGACACATTAAGGACTTGCTGTACTCTTCTCCTTAAATTTTGACATTTGTTTTGTTTGTTTGTTTGATTTGAGGTTTAACGTCCCAGTCAACGCTGTAAAGGTCATTTTGGTGACGTTGCTTCCAATTTTGTGGGACTTTTACCCGACATTGAGATGAAATTACATCTCAAGCTCTGTCGCCCAATGAAACCAATAGGGTTTATTAGCATGGACAGTCCGCCTCGCACAGCGGTTCCTGGACAGGCTTAGATACTTTAAGCGGTTTACCAGTACTAGTGTGCGGGCAGGATTCAGCTCTGCGTGGAAGCATTTGTCAATCCAACAAAGACCTAAAAGGTTCAGACAGAATGGCAAACAGTGTAGACCCTGATCAGTCTAAGGAGCAGTCTCATCTGGGTCTGCATTTTTGGCTTTGGCCTATCTGTCCCAATATTTAGCATCATTGTGGTAGTGGCTTTATTTTCCTTTTAACTTCTTGCAGTTGCAGGTATAATAGCTTCTCACTGTAAGAGTTACTGTTGCATATAAATGCAGCTTTGCAGTGGCAGTTGTTATGAAATGCTCTCTTCACAAGAGTTGTCCCTTACAATAGGTAATTTGACATGCTGTTTTGTTTGTTTGTTTGATTTGAGGTTTAACGTCCCTGTCAGCACTGTATAGGTCATTTTGGAGACGTTGCTTCCAATTTTGTGGGACTTTTACCCAACATTGAGATGAAATGACATCTCAAGTCCTGTCACCCAATGAAACCAATAGGGTTTATAAGCATGGACGGTCCGACTCACACCGCTTTGCCTGGACAGGCTTAGATCCTCTAAGCGGTTTACCAGTACTCGTGTGCGGTCCGTTTTAGCTCTGGGTGGAAGCAACATGCAGCCCATCTATTTGAAGCCCTGATGGGTGGAGGCCGTTGACATTCTGTAAGAATGTGGTAACTTTGGGTCGATTGATAAACAATCAACCTATAAAATACCCTATCTCATGAGAAAGGGGAGCTAGGGCAGGGATATTTAGGTGAAATACGGTACACAAACAAAATACCTTAATGGCAGCTAACCAGGTCAAAGGGAACAAAAAGAAATTTAAAAAAGTTGCCTCCCCTGAAGCTGTATCCATTCTTCTTTCATTTATTTATTTTTCTGTGAGCTATGAATACTTGCACTGGTCCATTGTTGTAGTATCTGTATTGTCCTACTGAATAAATTGTTTTAGCCACACCCATTTCTGATCATACTTGATATAATGTGTTTGTTCAATTCACAAACTGCATGACAGTGTAGATCCTGATCAGATGGCTTCTTCAGAAGCCATCTGATCTGGATCTACACTGTTTGCAAAGGTAGAGGTCATCATTTTCAGCGGTATCTGAGACTTGATAGTCACAAAATCACATTTATGTTTTATTGCACAAACAAATTGAAATGAGTTTTGAATTTCAAATATTTTTGTTTAATTACCTGGTTTATTTCCTTGATGATTGAGAAAACTTGCAACTAGATTTGTAAACATTCGGTTTCATCTTTCACCCTCCACCCTACATAAACTGTTGTTAGCATTATCCATTCATTACATTTACCCTTTCCACCCATAGCTCCTGATAATGGGGAGTATTATATTTACCGTATGTATTCAGAATTCGGACAGACAGGTGTGAGCAAAGACTGTAGACCCAGATAAGATGACATGACCTTCGTTATAAATGTAAGTGTTGACTGGGGTGTTCAATCCAGAGCAAACAAAAATCAACTTCTGTCCATATTTAACCCATTTTGTACCGGAAACCCCAAAACGGGTACCCTGGTAAACAGTGCAGGCCCAGATCAAGATGTCGCAGAACGCGGTGTCTGATCAGGGCCCTCACTGTTTGCAAAATGTTCAGCCAATTTCCAAATAGTTTTGGAAGAAAAAACAACCTGAGACCCCTGAATTTTGATATACACTCCTGCTATATATAAGGAGGAAGATTCTATTTGGTACAAAAAGGGTTAAAAGTATGACTACTGCGCCAAATACCTTGCTTCTTTGCCATCTCTGGGTGTTGAGGGACAGTGTTAAGCTGAGGCATTATGAGAGATTTGTTTCAGCTTTGTCAATGATATAACAAAAAAGTTTTTATATCTTTGATACACTAAATTCTGGAGTAAAATTCTTCTCCATCATGAGTATCACCCAAAACCTTGACCGACTGACATACATGGTTAAGCCTGTTTTAAGACTGACATACATCGTAAAGCCTGTTTTGGTCAGTAGTGACTACTTGAAGCTCATTGTATAATACACTTAACCTCATTCACATGATAGATTGACCAAATATTTTAGGCAATTCTATCAAGTGCCCACAATGTATGTTTTAATAGAAAAATAAGAAAAAATATCTCCTTTAGTAACCTCGTACTCCCATAGCCCCAGATAAGAGGGGGTTTCCTATTGCTATATTTTTTCTTATTTCTGCATGAAAATATACATTGTACATACGCATTAGAAGTGCCTCGCCAAGAGTGGGGTATATCTGCATAAAATTATTATTTTTCTTGTTTCTGCACAAAAACATGTTGTGGGTACTCATTAGAAGCCCCTTGCCGAGAGAGAGGGGGAGTGGGGGATACGCATATTATTTTTCTTATTTCTGCACCAAAACATATGTTGTGGGTACTCTTCAGAAGCGCCTGACTGATGTGCTTCTAATGAGTACCCACAACATAATTATGTATTCCTGCATTAATAAGAAAAGTATCGATAAATTTTGGCTGAAATAAAAACAAAAAATGCCTTATCTGGAGCTATCTAGAGCTCTGAAATGACAATCCTAACATTACATAACACTCAGCTCAGTCACCTCAATTTGTAGAAACAAAAGAATTTCAAGGAGTTTACCTTAGCTGTTTAATCATTATGTGAAATGATTAACAGTTTCACTCATCATTTAAATATATCAGTCTTTCTAAGTATACCATAGCTGAGACTGGAGTTGTGTCCCTTTGACTGTAAGATTGAAATATACTGATTCCAGGCTGCTCCCATATTGATCAACAATATTTTTATGCCCCCCCCCCCCCCCCCCCCCCCCCCCTGAGAATCTTTGATTCGGAGGGGGGGGGGGGGCATATAGTATTTACTCTGTCTGTTTGTTTGTTTGTTTGTCTGTCTGTTCGTCACAAAAACTTTAACCTTGATCATAACTTCAAAAGTATTTGACCTAGCCCCATGAAATTTCACAC
The DNA here is from genome assembly GCA_963580285.1 of Lucinisca nassula. NCBI lineage: Eukaryota > Metazoa > Mollusca > Bivalvia > Lucinida > Lucinidae > Lucinisca > Lucinisca nassula. The sequence continues at coordinate 138,142,294 of OY757013.1, forward strand.
ACTTATTCACCATCACAAGGGCTACATTCTGACCAAGGGCCATAACTCTGTTTTCATTTTTGGCTGAATTATCTCCCCTTGAAATTTTGCAAAAACTCAGAAATTGGCTCCCACGGGGGGCATTGGTCACCTATAGTGACAGCTCTTGTTCTGTGAATGCGTCTCTACCTTCTGCTGGTTGCCCATCAGGACTTGGAAAAATGGTGCTTATACGCAGAGCTGAAACAGACCAAACATTTGAGTACTGGTAAACCCCCTGCCCAGAAAAAGTGGTATGAATCGGACTGCTTTTTTAACCCTAGTGGTTTCTCCCATGGTAGAGCTTGAGATGTCATTTCCTGTCAGTGTCCGATAAAAGTCCCCCACGAAATCGAAAACAACACCCAAATGACCTAAATAGTGTTGACTGGGACATAAAACCTGAACACGAACAAAAACAAAACCTTCCGCTGGTTGTCAGTTTCTAGCACTTTATGTACACTTTACTGGACAAAGGCTTATTAGCCTGTCCTGGAAAAGACTAGTTAGACATACTGACCATATCAGCGTGCCCTTAATACATAGTGTTGACATGGCCATTACAGAACCAAACCATATCGGTACATACAAAGTATTAAATCTACTGAGACATAGATCTTGAAAATTTCTCATCTTTTCACCATCCCAGAATGTTTCCTGCCACTGTTGTCAAGTTTTGATTTTCGTTTCACCCCATCTTTCATCCTCTTAATGAACACAAATCTGAGATTAATATGTGGGTAGATATTTAAAGCCTGCGAATTGCATAGTTTACTTAATGTAAAATATCTCCGTTTCCAATGCATTCAAGCTTACCATAATCAGCCATAATGTTCGGACAAGACGGGTGTTCGGACAAACATTGCCAACCCTGATCAGACTGCTCCTAAAGGAGCAGTCTGATCAGGGTCTGCAATGTTTGCTTTTGCCTCAGAATGTTTTGACACATATATTTACAGAATATTACTTTATTCAAGTTATAGGATATTTCTGTTGATTAGTCATTCTGTCTTTTAGATTTTTTACGGTGCTGAGACATTCTGAAAAAAAAAAATTAAGTGACAAAACTGGTACAGCCACCTTAGCCAAACACTTTGTCCTTATTTGAGGTTGTAGAAAAAAATTTTGACAATACTTAAGCAGTGAAAATGTGTGGTTATGAATTAATTTATAACTTTATCTGGGATTTCTTCACACAGGTTTGCATATATATTATGTTTACTATGTTTGTTTATTCGTTTATCCATTTTTTTCTGTCATGACATGACAGATTCATTTGTATGTATGTATGGTCACAGATTTTTAGAGTCACGCAAAAAGACATGAACATGGCCAAGTGAAAAGACAACAAATCTGTGTGTAAGATGAAAAAAGATAAGAAAAAAAAAAATAAATAAATAAAATAAAAAAACACAAGGAGGTTCCAATAAGATTTTTATCTATATCAGTAAAATACACTATAACCTTGTTCAAATTCTGATAATTCAAAATACCGTAAAAATCCGGACACCTTCAGGACTTGCTTTGATTCTCCTAAAATTTTAACAAATCCAGCATGGAGTCCAAAAGGTGCAGACAGAATGGCAAATAGTGTAGACCCAGATCAGACTTCTCCTTCAGGAGCAGTCTGATCTGGGTCTGCACTGTTTGCTCAGGCCTAACTGTCCCATTACTTAGGATCATTATGGTACATTCAGTAATAAAATATGATTTCAATATCATAATCCCACCAAATGTAGGAGTTCAATTCCAGGCTCCTCCAGACTTTTGGATGAGCTTTGGGAACCAAGCTCCCATCTCCATATGATCTTAATTGTTGGTGAGAAGTAAATACAAGTTGTGGCTTTTTCTAATTTCAGAAGAGACAACTGGCGTCACGACGGAAGTCTGCCCCTGGGGCAGTGCTCTTCAAGACCCTGGGCAAGTCTAAGAGCACGAACAACATTTTGTAAGTTTTAATTACATGTACCTAAAGCTGAGTTCTATTCAATACTTGCCCTTTGGAGTGGGTACCCTTTTTTCAGCACATATAATTTCCTTAAACCTGAACTGATTCTGCTCATACTCTGATGCATTGTGGGGAAGACATCTTCCGCCATTTCTACTGGTCATGTGACTTCCAAATAAGGCAGTCGCGTGATCTGAAGGGGAACCTTATCCTTCAGCATGCTGAGTTCTATTCAATACTCACCCTTTGGAGGGGGGTACCCTCGTTTCAGCACATAATTTCCTTAAACCTGAACCGATTCTGCTCATACTTTGACACATTGTAGGCAAGACATCTTCCGCCATTTCAACTGGAAGTATTATGGGTCATAAGACTATCAAATATGGCAGCCACCTGATCTGACTGGGAACCGTTTAAGACACTTAATAAAAAAAAAAGAAGAACTACAAAACAATAGCGCTCAGTGTGTGCTTTGTATTTGTAGGATAAAAATGATAGCTTGTGTAGCCTACATATTTATCACCAGTAGTTGTTTAGATAGATTGGGTCTAGTATGCACAAAATTGTGATAAAACAGGTAAGGGGAACCTGTTGAAGACTGGTTCTTGAGAAATTGTCGATTTTTAACGTCATTTCTGGGTGTAAAATCCAACAGCCAGTAATGCTGGTAAAACCTGTGCCCTTGTAAGAAAGAAGATCCCTCCTGCATTGGACAACCCCGTTGGATGAAGTATGCTTGCTTTCTTATGAGTGTGATAAGTTGCTCAATTTGGACTACCCCCTTGATCGACTAAAGTCGTCTAGAGCAGGCTGAAGGTTATACATGTGCAATCTTCTCAGAACGGTGTGGGTAGGTTAATTGATCAGACTGACCTTAAGAGGATTGACTGGGCCATAAATTTCGCAAAACGAAACTTAAAAGAAAACACATTGTGTATTTCCTACCTTTTTTCATAGGGAACACAAACTCTTCTTCGGCAAGTGAAAAGCAGTAAAATTCTGCTATTAAGACCAGCTAAAATTTGGACTTATACCTTAAGATGCCAATCACAACAATTTTGTCTGTTCTTAAGGTCTGCTGGTTTCTTAAACCTTTACCCTGCTGAATTAATTTTTTTATCGATACTCCGTCCCACTGAATTGTTTTTATCAAATACTACCATTTTCAGCAACTTTTAACACACAAAAACCCGTATTTTTCTTGATTTCTCCACCATTCAAAGCATATGGAAAACGAAAGTAGCCTACTGTCACTCAGCTGACTGAGTCGAAAAATCGTTTAAAACACCCTTTCAGAGCGTATTTTGGGCTCGATTAGATCAAGTTCGTCAAAAAGTAGCGATTTTCTCAAAAAAAATTGCATCCTTACCCAGAAAACCCGAAGAAAATCCATCCCAAAACATCGAAACGGCAAGTTTTTTTTTTCATCGATGCCTGGATGTTATTTGATACCAAAATGCCAAACCGCACCGAAAAACGAGAGTTCCTCCTTTTCTATGAGTCGCACCAAGCACACCAGTCAATTTCGGCGCACGAATGCGCCTACAGCGTGGCGCCATTACATTTTCACGGGCGCACGAATGCGCCTACAGCATGCTAAAGGTTAAAAGCCATTGTTGCAAACAAAGTGGACCAAGAACAGACTGCACCTAGGGAGCAGTCTGATCAAGGTCAACACCATTTGCCTGTTTGGGAAAAATAGATTTGAAAAGTTTGCAAGAAGATGCAACAGACAGCATAAAACAGACAACTTTTTTTTCTTGGCATCTTTAGGGTAAAGGCTTTCTGCAGTTATTAAAGGTCAGAAAAATGAAGTGAAGTTATTTCTTCCGTTTTTTCCCAACCAGCTTTGGGAGTGTTCAGATGGTCTTAAAGACCACTTTTGAACAGTCCCAAAGGTGTTCTGAATTTATAAAGTTTACTGTTATTGAAAGGAATGGAATTGTTGAGCTATACCTGCATACAAGAGGTAAATTAAATAGTTCTGAATCCTTAAATTCCTGTACAGTAAGCATAGAGTGTGCACAGCCACATTCTGCAGCATCAGATCTGGGTCTACACTGTTTGCAAAACCAAACCCATGATTCCAATCCAGATTCTATGAATAACCCTCGTACGCAACACTTTGGCCTCACAGGGATAAGAATAGCGTGACAATTTTCTATATATAAAAAAAAAAACACAACCGAAAACGTTACCTGGATTTCTGGATTTCATATTAATTATTGATAGTCACATGGACATCAGCACTGAAGAGCTACTTGTGCTTAGTAAATTTGGGTGGATTGACGAACAATCAGCCTACCCTGCTTTAGTGCCATGTAAGGTTGAATTGGTTTATGGATTCTGCTGATTGCTTGTCTCATACTTAATCCATAACGATCAACCTTTATCTTTGAAAACAGTGTAGATCCAGATCAGATGGCTTCTTCAAGAAGCCATCTGATCATGATCTACACTGTTTGTCAAGCAGTTTGTGCACTGAACAAAATAAAATAATGTATCAAGTTATATGAGTGGTTGAGAGTCAGAAATGGGTGTGGCTAAATTTAATTTGTTCAGCAGGACAAGGTTAAGGGGAATGGATACACCTGGCAAATTTTATACCCTTTTTTATATGGGAGACAACTTTTGAGACTTCCGACTGGCTTTTCAGGAAGTTAAAGTAATCTTAGATGTGGCCTACTCTTATTGAAAAGATTCTTTTCTTGAACCCTTATCCTGCTGAATAAACTGATTTAGCCACACCCATTTCTGACTGTCAGCCAATCATATCACTTGATTCAATGTATTCTTCCAGTTCACAAACAGTGTAGATCCTGATCGGATGCCATCTGATCTGGATCTACACTGTTTGCAAAGGTAGGGAATCAGCAGGATAAGAGATTCTTTCCTTATAGAGTAGAGACACAAAACTTTAGGTGCTGTTAGGATTAATTTTGTCATCTGCAAAAATTCTTCTAAGCTGTTAGGGTTAATTATAAGGGTTTATTATAACCTCCATCAAAACCACAAAAATGGCAGCCCAAGTGAATGAGTGAATGAAATTTACTTAAAGATATGTGTCTATAGGTACCTTTCAGTACGAATTTCACCTCAATTTTCCACCCTTTAAACACAAATGTATGAGTCCTTGAGATGATTCAAAATGACAAGGCCGATAGATATCATTATTTCAATTTTAATAAATACAGAGATGGCATCTTCAATGCCCAGAAATCTAATATGACTCTATAGAAAATATAATTTTTGGAACGTGGGAATAGAATGTATATTATTCATCTTATTTTTGAAAAGAAAAGTGAAAATAGTGGAACATTATGAAAACACGCCTATACAAATACATTGCCACCTTTATCGCCGAAAAAATGAACATTTTAAGATGAAAAATTGTGATATTTTTCTTATTTCTGCTCTAAAATATAGATTGTGGGTACTCGTTAGAACTGCCTCATCGAGGCGGTTCTAGTGAGTACCCACAATGTATATTTTAGAGCAGAAAAAAGAAAAATAAGGTATACTCCCGGAAACCCCAGTTTTACTATATAAAAGTGGGGTTCAAGGGGGTCAAAATTATATAGACATGTTTTCTTGATGTTCCAATATCAGAATCAGAATTGTTACTGATGACCCGTCAAATGACATTTATACACCAGGACCTCTGATTTGGGAAATAAGTCCCCATATAGTTCTCACCAAAGAGATAAACTACGTCAGCTAAACTATCCTCTAACTATGCTCGAATTGGGACTCAAATGGTTCGGGGGAAGAAGATTCTTTATAGATGACAGTTCTTGCAGTAGGGGTCCGAATTGCCAGTGAACTGATTTCTACAGTGCCTAGCTGGGGGAAGAAGCCCATCTGTTGGAATACTGACAGCACCCTTTAGACCTTTGTATAAGACCAGCTAAAATTAAGATCACTACCGCATTTATAAATATATTTACAATGTTTCATCTATTTTTTCTTTGTGTTTTCTATGCATAAGTAAGAGACCACCTTTGGGACTGTTTAAAAGTGGTCATTAAGACCACTTTTGGAAGTCCAAAAGGTGGTCTGACTGTCCAAAAGTGGTCTTTAAGACCACTTTTGAAAGTCCCAAAGGTGGTCTTATTATAAGAATTTTGGTAAAAGGTGCATCAATTCACAATGCAAGTGATGTCCGGAGAGAAGAAATAATATTTCATGGCCTTGCAAACATTTGATGATTTCCTCGGTATCTAAGTTAGATGCACATCTGATTTGTGATCTAGCGTACCTGCCCGATAGGCAACACTCTTTCATGGAGGTTGATGGCCCCCGCCCATCGTGGCTTCAAGAAATAGAAGGGCTGTGTGATGCTTCCACGCAGAGCTGATACCGACCGCACACGACTACTGGTAAACCGCTAAGAGGATCTAAGCCTGCCCAGGCAAAGAGGTGTGAGTCGGTCCATCCATACTTATAGACCCTATTGGTTTCATTGGGCGACAGGGCTTGAGATGTCATTTCATCTCAATGTCGGGTAAAAGTCCAACAAAATTGGAAGCAGTGTCTCCAGAATGACCTATATAGTGTTGTTGGGGATGTTAAACATCAAATTAAACAAACAAATCCTCAGAAGCTTAGTTGGATGTGAATCTGACTGGTAATCTACAGGTAGCAGATTTGATACCTGCAGGCTATCATGGAGACTGATCATGAATTTTTTCTTTGGTGATTCTGTCCCTTCTGCAGATTCAAATAGTGCAGTTGTCAGGTTCTGAGTGCCAATTATTCTCATAGGTATAAGCCTGCATAGGCAAAGTCTGGTCAGGTATAACCTAAATAGTGTTGACTGGGCCATTAAAAACACAAAATGCACAAACAAACAAAATCTGAAGCTAAGTTTTCCGCCTTGGTGAGAGCTAGGAACTAATTTCCTGAGATCCTGTTGAATGAATGTCATTGGACATGTCACCCGTAACAATTCTGTTTGTGGTACTGAATAGTGAATAACGGAATAAGTCTTTATTATTTACTTTGGCCATTTGTAAACAGTGCAATGATATAGGGTCCCACCCATTGGGGCTTGGAAAAATAGATTGGGCTGCATGATGCTGAAACTGAACATGAGTACTGGGAAACTGCTAAGAGGGCCTAAGCCAACCCAGGCAAAGAGGTGGGGGAATTAATATAAACCCTTTTTGGTTTGTTTGGATGGCAGGGCTTGAGATGTTGTTCCATCTTACTGTAGTGTTGGGTAAAAGTCCCAGGGAGTTCTGCCAGTAAATAGGCTTGGTTTGGAGTTTAACAGCCCAGTCAACACTATTGAGATCATGTCAACCTGGTCAGCTTTACTTAGGCAAGCTTATACAAAAGCTGTTAACCAGTACACTTCACACAGAGTGTAAGTATAATAAAATTCTCTTATCCTGGTGAAAACGACAACCCCTGCCTTTGCAAACAGTGTAGATCCTGATCAGATGGTTCTTCAGATCACAAACAGAGTAAATCTGGATCAGATGGCTTCTGATCAGGATCTACACTGTTTTTATGCAGTTTGTGAATTTAACACTGTTTGCTTTCCAAAACCCCAGCCCCTGTGGAAAAGGGGTCCTTAGGAACAAATTCTTCTTTCAAGAGTACATTCCTATGCCCAAATTTGTTCCTCCCTGCTAGCATTCTACATAAATCTACAGCGGGCCGTCAGCGGCCCGTCAGCTACCCTGACGGGCCGCTAACGGTCCGCTGTAGATTTATGTAGAATGCTTACTGGGCTATAACCCTTATCCTGCTGCATACATTAATTTAACAACACCCGTTGCTGACTATCAGCCAAATTACTAGATATGTATTCATTCAATTGACAAACTGCATGACAAACAGTGTAGATCCTGATCAGATGGCTTCTACATATACATAATGGAAGCAGAAACATTTTAATGTGTCCTTCTCCAAAGGTATATTAATCATTCCCCTTGGATGAATTTTAAAATCTTAAGCTAAATTTTAAAATCAAAGCTCGGACCGTTAAGTTTGTTTTAAAATGAGGCCTTCCAGCTAAATGCTCAACTGGGACACTTATGTAGCGTAACATTATGTACTGTTGACACTATCATCAATTAAATGAAGTGGAAGACATTTTCTCAGACACGTGAGGTCAGCCACGCCTTCAGCAATCGCTTAAAAGTATTTTGTACCTGCAAACCCTGTGCTGAACAATTACCGCATAACTGGAGCATACGATAACCATATGATTATAATTTTACGCCTCATTTTGAAATAAATCAACTACTTAGGAATTACACACATTATAGGATAGGCATTAAAACAGATTGTAGTTTAAAGATCTATTGGTATCTCCCCCACGATTTGTGATTATAGCCCCGCTTGAAAAGTGGGGCTATATTGGATTTGCCCTGTCATTCCGTAATTCTGTAATTCCGTAATTCTGTAATTCTGTAATTCCGTAATTCCGTTATTCCGTTATTTTTTCGTCACAGTTTTCCCCAAAACTAAGAGAGCTAGAAAACTAAAACTTTGTATACACGTGGACAATGGGTGCCTCCACGGACCTTACCGAAATTATGACCAAGGGCCCATAACTCTTGGAGTTATCTCCCCTGATAGGTTTTTTTAAATGAAAATGTTTGGTCACAGTTTTCTCAGGAACGAAAGAAGCTAGAAAGCTCAAACTTTGCATAAATGTGGACAATGGGTGGATATAGGGAGCTTACCAAAATAATGGCCAAGGGCCCATAACTGTTGGAGTTATCTCTCCTGATAGGTTTTTTAAATAAATGAAAATATAGGTTTTTTTTAAATGAAAATGTTTGGTCACAGTTTTCTCAGGAACTAAAGAAGCTAGAAACCTCAAACTTTGCATAAATGTGGACAATGGGTGGATATAGGGAGCTAACCAAAATAATGGCCGAGGGCCCATTACTTTTGGAGTTATCTCCCCTGATAGTATAGTTTTTTTTAATAAATGAAAAGGTTTGGTGACAGTTTTCTCAGGAACTAAGAAAGCTAGAATACTGAAACTTTGTATGAACATGAAAAGTGGGTGGATGTATGGCCCTTACCAAAATAATGGCCAAAGGCCCATAACTCTTGGAGTTATCTCCCCTGATAGGATATTTTCTGCAAGTAAAAAAATCATTTCACTTTTCTAACCATCAAACCATGAAAAATATTTTCGATACAGTTTTCTCAGGTACTAAGAAAGCTAGAAAGCTGAAACTTTGTATAAACATGAACATTAGGTGGATGTAAGTAAATAATGGCCAACAACATTACTCTTGGGGTTATCTCCCCAGCAAAGAAAAAAAAAATATTAAAGTTTTCTCTGGAACTAAGAAAGCTCCCCTGATAGGTTAAAAGCTTTTAGAGTCAATGTGTCTTACTCCTCTGATAGCGCTATAGCGGGGCTATAGTCAGATCCTCTGACAGCTCTAGTTTGTATTGGCGGAAGTTTAACACCAGTTTATGTAAGGTTGGTCGCCATGAGAAGATGTTAACCCCTTAAGATGTTGAGAAAAATTACATATTAAAATGTCGTCTGCTGGTTGTCTGTTGAATTTTTTGCAAAAGTTTTAAAAAAATATTTTTGCTTGCAGGCAAACAGTGTGGACACAAATCAGACTGCTCCTAGAGGAGCAGTCTGATTTGGGTCCACACTATTTCCAAAAATGACTATTAAAGTAACTGGCAGACGACAAAGCAGACGACAATTGTTGTGATTGGCATTTTATGGATTAATATGCGTATCAACCTGTAAATTATGTATGAAATTATGCATTCATATTCTTCATACAGAACATCGTTTGTTAGTTTGTATTGGAGTTTAACTGCCCAGTCAACAGTATTTTAGATCATTTTTGAGCCGGTCAGTTTACCTATCCACACTTTTCCTGGGCAGGCTTATATGTAAGAGGTTGTCCAGTACAGTGCACAAGTCATTCTTTCGCCAGAAACTGACAACTGCCCTTCTTGAATCAGCAGGAGGGAGGGAATGACCATAGAAAAGATTTCATTATCAATCTCCACAAAAGAATGTTGCCGAGCCGGCAGGTATCGAACCAGTGTCCTGATCACCTGTCAGATGCGCATCCAAATCCAACTGAGCTACCGAGGCCGGCACAACATACGGGACTTACTGTATGCCATATGGTGCCTGACTGTGGTGCCAGATTTCAGATGTGGTGTAACACCTTGTCATGAAATTTTTATGACCACCATAATGAATGAATGATACGACACCTGTTTGCTATAATGGTGGAATCTTTAATATCTGTACTTTTAACCCTTATCCTGCTGAATAAATTAATTTTGCCACATCCATTGTTGACTATCAACCAATCAAATTACTTGATATTATGTAGTCATCCAAATTGAATGACAAACATTGTAGATCCTGATCAGATGGCTTCTTTTAGGTCATATTGAGTTAATTAGTTTACCAAAACACACATCCTTGGCAGGCTTATAATTAAGCGGTTAACCAGTACACTGCACATTCTTTTGCCAATAGCTTTTTTCATAAATTTCATATGAATTATGCATGTGATATCCTGTACACAGATATTCTACTATATATAACAGGTGTTTAGAAGATACTACTGATAAGGTTGTGCGAGTCGGACCATCCATGCACATAAACCCTATTGGTTTCATTGGGTGGCAGGGCTCTAGATGTTATTTCATCTCAAACTCGGAGTAAAAGTCGCACGAAATTGGAAGCAACGTCTCCAAAATGACCTATACAGTGTTGACGGGGACGTTAAACCTCAAATCAACCAACCAACCAACTACTGATAATGTTAACATTTTTTTGTTTGCTTAGAACTTAAAGGTCCACTGAACACTATTTAGGTCATATTGTGTTTACCTAACCACACCTTTTCATGATCAAGCTTTTTAACCCTTGTCCTGCTGAATATTTAAATATGCCACATCCACTACTGATTATCAACCAATTAGATTGCTTGAGGCAAACTATTGTGACAAATCCATAAACTGAATGACAAACAATGAAGATCCTGATCAGATGGCTTCTTCAGAAGCCCAGAAACCATTTGATCTGGATCTTCAGTGTTTAGTTTATACTAATTTATTTTAGTTCGATTGCGATGAAAGCTTTAAGCTTATTGAATCGCTCTCGAACACTCATTCCGGGTGTTATCACGCGCGCGCGAGAGAGAGGCAGCGGCTTTTACACCACTGCTACCCATTTACACCTGGGTGGAGTGGGGCAGTGTCATTACGTGTCTTGCCCAAGGACACACCTCGATACCGGTGGCGGATTCGAACGCACAACCTCTCGATCATGAGTCGAACGCGCTAACCACTGCGCTATCGAGGCTGACAGTGTTTGAAAGATAGACATATCCGGGCTCAGCAGCACAAGGTTTAGCATATGTGAATATCAGTGCAGTGCACATTCTTTTGCCAGAAACTGACAACTGCCCTTCTTGAATCAGTGGAAGGGAGAGATTCACCGTAGAAAAAATTTCATAATCTCCACAAAAGAATGTCGCTGACATGCAGTATCAAGCCCTTGACCTCCTGATCACCAGTCAGGCATGCATCCAGAGACGCTACCATGCTGGTTCAGTGTGACCAAATAGTGTTAACCATGCCATATACAGTCGAACTTCGATGGCTCGAACTCGCCGGGACCGCCGTAAAAAGTTCGAGCCATCGGTAGTTCGAGCCATTGGAGTCCAACTCGGCAAGATCCATCTTTGTGTACAATGATTTTTTATCTTAGCTGCGGCGATTTTGGTGACTTCGGATACATTTATCGGTCATAATTTAAGCCACGTAGTATACCTTTCGCACTTTCACGTAGTATAACTTTCTTATGATACTGATCACGCACCTGCACGACTTGATCGATAAAATTGGAATTTTTAAAAAGGTAATTAGTGCGAGCCATCGGTGGAATTTTACATAGAAAATGCACTCTAGGGACCAGGCTTAGAGTTCGAGGGTTCGAGCCATCGTGGTTCGAGCCAAGGGTGATATGTTTAGTTAAAATGAATAGGGATTTTGCCGGGACTGAAAAGTCAGTTCGACCCAAACGTGGTGTTTGAGCCTACCGAATTCGACCCATCGAAGTTCGACTGTATGACCTTAATAGTGTTGACAGGGCTAACCTCAAACCAACCTACTACCGTATTTACCCTAAGTTCCTTACAATACTTGTTCTAAAATTTGAGAAGCCTCAGTGGTGTAGTGGTTATGCTGCTCGCCTGATAAACCAGGGATTGCAGGATCGATCCTGTGCTTCTCCAGACTTTCGGATGAGTTTTTAAACCGAGGTCCCGTCTCCATATGACCTTAGCTTTTGGTGGGACGTATAACTGAAACACACTCACTTCTAAAATTTGAATGAATATAATTAATTTACCACCCGACATTGTGTCTAAAATCAGCTGGATGAGTGGCAAACAGTGTAGACCCTGATGAGACGCCACGTTCTGTGGCGTCTCATCTTGGTCTGCACTGTTTGCCCAGGCCTATATATCCGAATACCTGTGGAGAATACGGTAAGCAGGCCACTTATCTTTGTTTTCTGTATGTTTCAGAGCCCAAAGCATGGGTAAGAAGGAACTCGAGTTCTTTCGCCCCTCCCGGCAGTTCAACTTTAACCGCCAGTACCTCATGGAAGGACTTGTCGAGTTCTCAAGGGTAAGTAACTCTGTGATTTTCTTACGTGCTTTGGGCCTCATAACAGTGCTTTACCCATCGTAGGCGGGAAACCTTGGAAACAGTACAGGCCCAGATCGGACACAGCAGAACGCAGCATCTGATCAGGGCCAGCACTATTTGCTAACAGAATTTTCCATCAAAAATCAGACAGAACTAAAAAATAGACCTACCACCCCTTATATAACAAATGGAATTGTTTAACATATAGCAATGGAAGAGTCCACCAGTATACAATGGGTTAAAAGAGGTTGTAATGATCTTAACCCTTGTCCTGCTGAGCCCGGATATGCCTTATTTTCCAAACAATGAAGATCCCAATCAGATGGCTTCTGACGAAGCCATCTGATCAGGATCTACATTGTTTGCCATTCAGATTGTGAATTTGTTGCAATAATTTGCATCAAGTAATCTGATTGGTTGATAATCGGTAGTGGGTGTGGCATATATGAATATTCAGCAGGACAAGGGTTAAAATGGACAATAAAAAGAGGCATAATTTGAGAGAAGCTGTTAGTTAGAAGGGAAGTAAACCTGTCTGTGACAAGAGTTGTCTTTCTTGGATGTTTGTTTTGTTTGCTTTACTGCACACATACACCCCTCAAAGAAGGGTTTACTGTTAACCCATTGAGTACCAGAAACCCCAAAATGGGTACCCTGGCAAACAGTGCAGGCCCAGATCAGATGCCACAGGATGTGGCGTCTGATCAGGGCCTCCACTGTTTGCTAAAAGTTCAGTCATTTTCCAAATAGATTTTGAAGAAAACCCAACCCGACACCCCTAAATTTTTAAATGGACTCCTGCTATATATAAAGAGGAAGATTCCATTTGGTACAAAAAGGGTTAAAGGGAAGAAATTTCTTTTCAGGAGCAAGTTGTTTTCTTACTTTTGAAAGTAGACCCCTATTCACAAGGGATTAAAAGTATTTTCGAAAGAGTTACTTCCTCCAAGGTCACCAAGCAGGCATTCAACATTGAATCAATATTGAAACAACATTGAAACAACATTGATACAACATTGATTCATCCTAGCTTGTGTCAATGCTGTGTTCCTGCAGGGCAGTTTCTGGTGAATGCATGTGCTCTGTACTGGTTAAGCAGTTACGTGTAATATGTTCTATAAAAGGGTTATCCTTTGGAAGCAAGGAATACACCACAGAACTGGCAAATATGAAGTGTGCATGTTTTCTGGGCCAGACTATTAAGGCCTCATCAGTGACCCTCAAATATTTTCAAACTTCCACAATGGAATCAATGATCCCAAAGGACAAGAAAATATAAACTACACTATGATGTAGGGCAGGGAGACTTTTTACGGCCGCCACAAGATTTTTTACGGCCGCCGCTTTTTAAGCCTATCTTGGAAAAGTGTGGTTAGGTAAACTGTTTGGCTCCACATGATGTAAACAGTATTGACTAGGCCATTAAATTTGTTTATTAATTTCCATTTCAGGGCATGCAGACTCAGGACCGCTACCTCTTTCTCTTTAGTGATCTCCTGCTGGTTGCCAAACAAAAGTAAGTTGCTATGAGGTTCTGTTAACCCTGGTTTGCTGTTTCAGCCATTAACGGTAGCTCAAACTTGGCATCAAATTTATAGATTTATAGATTTCTATTTATGCTGAAAAACATAGCTTATGGGTACTTGTTAGAACTGCCTCATAGAGGGGTTCTAGAACTGCCTCATTGAGAGGAGTTCTAGAATAGCTTTGTTGAGGTGGTTCAGACAAGCAAAAATAGGGAAATTAGCACAATTTTTCATTAGCTAAAAATATAATTTTGGAGCTGTAACCCATGATGCTATAATGGTATCTTTTATATCTCCAGAAAGCATTATTTTTTCTGAGGAAATATTTGATATTTTCCTTAGTTCCGAACATAAATTGCGAGCGCTAAAAAGTGTTATAGCCATCTCTTTGAGGCAGTTCTAATGAGTGTTGAATGGGCCATCAAACCAAACAAAAACCTCCCATTATGGCCTGCTGATACCCCAAAATGAGTCCCTACAACCTATGTTTCTGAGCAGAAATATGAAAAAAATAACCTATGTCCATGTAAACCCCACTTTTCTCAATATAAAGTAGGGGTTAGAAGGGAATTAATTTCGCAAACTTGTTATTGTGTCTACAACATCGCTGAAGCCATTCAACAAAATTTTACCAAAGCTACATGGATATATAGAGCTATGTCGCAAGCAAACAATAAAGGTGCAGAGCCTGTGCAGTCTGATCATGTTTGCTGATTGGATAGTAAAATACCTCTAATCCCTTTATCTAAAATTTCAAGACCCTCGCTAGTCTGTGTAGCTAAGCCAAACTGGGGCCAATTGTTCAAACAATGATTTCATCAGTTAATGAATCATTAAAACTTTTATCATTTAATATGGCAAATATAATAAGTCTTATAATTTTTTTGCAGAAAAAATGTGAGCAGTTTTTGCATTGCAAAATCTGCTCACATTGTTTCAGCAAAAGTACCTCTGTATTGCATATTGTACTTAAAAAGAACAGTTTACGTTTTGACCACTAACGAGCTCATTTAGCTAACGATGCTTTGAACAACTGGACGCAGGTCTCAAACTCTGAAGACAGGCTTTCTTGTTGTGGGTCTCGTGTAAAGTAGAAGAAAAACAGAGATCAGGAATCGATACAATTAACTTACTCCACCAATCAAAGACACCAAAGGGAAAGACAAACATGAAGCGACCAGACCATAATGGAAACCTAAACAAAAGAAGGCCATAAGGTCAGTTACTTTCCCACAAAATGGCCAAATGGCCATCCAAAATAAAAAGACACAAGTGATACACAGAGTAAGTAACAAACCACAACATAAATAAACCGCCACAGAAGAACCGCCTTGGAACGATCAGTAGAAAGAATTCCACTGGGTGGTTTAAATCAATTTTACATGGCCATTATCCTCGCCCTTACCTCTGTCGCGGTATACACTAATTTTGTTTAGTCCGCATGAAGGCTTCCTAACTCATCAGTGTAACATCTCCGAGAACATACAAATCAAAAAACTACAGAGATGAAACAATGTTTAGGACTCGAAAGCATACAACAACAAAATTGCTGGAGCAAAAGAAAACCAACACTTAGACTCCGAGGGGCCCGACCAAAGTCTAGTTTAATGTCGTGTAACAAATCCGTGTAATAAACACCCCTCTATACCCCAAGTTATAGAGAAAACTGGGGTTTACATGGGTATTCATTTTATATTCTTATTTCTGCTCTAAGAAATAGGTTCTTGGTGCTGGTTAGATCTGCCTCATTGAGGCGGTTCTAATGAGCACCAAGAACCTATGTGTGGAGTATAATTAAGAGAAATATTACAAATTTTCATCAGAAAAGTAACCATTTTAGAGATGTGAAAGGAAGAACGCACAATGTCACATGGATTTGTTATCATAATGAAAAGTAGGTGGAACAGGTCTAGGCAAAATTGAGACTTCAAGAAGAAATAAGAACTAACATAAAACATGCAATATTATCTTTATTAATTCTTATCCTGCTGTTCAAGACAACCCTTTTCTTTGTAAACAGTGTAGATCCAGATCAGATGGCTTCTGAAGAAGCCATCTGATCAGGATCTACACTGTTTGACATTCGATTTATGAATTTGTAGGAATGAATTACATTGAGTAATCTTATTGGTTCAGTGCCAGAAATGGGTGTGGCTAAATTGAATTTAATAATTCAGCAAGAGAAGGGTTAAGAAAACATTATAACGCACACACATAAGACACAGAGCGTTCTTTCATATCTCCAAAACACTTATTTTTCTGAGGACAATTTGGGATGATATTCTTAGAATGCCTCAATCATAGGTTGTGGGTGCTCACTAGAACTGCCTCATTGAGGCAGTTCTATCGAGTGCCCACAGCCTATGTCTTGGAACAGAAATAAAGAAAATAATGCATACACCTGTAAACCCCTTTTTTCTCTATATAAAGTTGGCTTTAGAGGGGTGTCCATTGCACAGACTTGTAAGTAAACATGATGAAAAGGTGTTCCCCAATTTAGTTTAGGCAGGTAAGAATACATGTAATTACTAATAGTCTCGGTGTTGATTGATCTTATTGAGTCATTAGGAAATCGACCATAATATGCGTATTTCTTGTCGTCATCGGAGAATGTTGAAGGGTATCACTTTATTTCCTTTCTTTTATGTTTAACCTGTGGTAGGATCTTTATTGCCTTTTAAATTTGTGAGTAAGAAAATGTATAAGAACATCTGCCATCTTGGATATCATTTGAGCTATCCTAATCATCCAAAGTATTAGGAAAGTTAGGCCGAAGCAAACAGTGCAGACCCAGATCAGACTGCTCCTGAAGGAGCAGTCTGATCAGAGTCTACACTGTTTGCCATTCTATCTGCACAGCAAGTCCTCATGACTGAATTTTTAGGATTTTTACGGTAAACACGCCCCCGCCCATCGGGGCTTGGAGAAATAGATTGGGCTGCATGGTACTTCCACACAGAGCTGAAACTGACAGCACACATCTACTGGTAAACCGCTTAGAAGGATAAAGCCTGCCCTGCATATAAGCCTTTTGGTTTAATTGGGTGGCAGGTCTTGAGATGACATTTCATCTCAATGTCAGGTAAAAGTCTCACAAATTTGGCAGCAATGTCTCCAAAATGAACTAAATAGTGTTGACGGGGGTGTTAAACTTCAATACAAACAAACACATTTTATGGTAAACAAGAAACAAAGTAATCACAGCGCTGGTGGGTCTATTATATCTGAGTATAGGCTAGAAAAATTGTCATGTATCTTGACTAATACATACCATATTTACCCTTCGGCCCCCACCTATAGGGGCTTGAATAAATATATGGGCTGCATGATGCTTCCACGCAGAGCTGAATCCGGCCCGCACACTAGTACTGGTAAACCGCTTAGAGGATCTAAGCCTGTCCAGGAACCGCAGTGCGAGGCGGACCACCGTCCATGCCAAAAGACCCTATTGGTTTCATTAAGCGACAAGGCTTGAGATGTCATTTCATCTCAATGTCGGGTAAAAGTCCCACAAAATTGGAAGCAACGTCTCAAAAATGACCTTTACAGTGTTGGGGGGGACGTTAAACCTCAAATCAACCAACCAACCGTATTTACCCTAAGTGTTTGGACACCGCAACTCTTTACGAAGTCTTGTTATAAAATTTGAACCAGTACAATTTACTAACCGATGATGTGTCTAAAAATAGCAAGATGTGTGGCAAACAGTGTAGACCCTGATGAGACGCTGCGTTCTGCGGCGTCTCATCTGGATCTACACTGTTTGCCCAGGCCTGTCTGTCTGAATACATATGTAAATACTGTACGCTTAAATTCCTGTATTTTAAGCAAACAGTGTAGACCTGATCAGATGCCAATTTCAGTAGCAGCACTAAACCTGCCCATGAAAAGTGTGGTTTGCATTCTCTTGCACACGGGCCCCCTGCCCCTGAAAAGTGTGATTAGGATTTTATTGCACTAGGCCAAGTTCTTCAAAGCATTACTCAAGCCAAAGCAGTTTATTAGTGGTGAAAATGTAAACTGTTCTAGCAAGTACAATATCTAATATCTCTAGCTTTTTGGTTGGAAAAAATATGAGTAGTTACTAACATTTTTTCTGCAAAAATATTAGCATATTTGCCATATTAAACAATTGAAATTTTTATGATTCGTTAACTAATGACTTTTACTTTTGACCAACTGGGCCCTGGTATTTGTCCTATTGGATAACATAAAAAATGATCACCATGATTTTGTAATAACCCATTCTGTAACGGAAACCCCAAAACGGGTAATTGGCAACAGTACAGGCCTAGATCAGAAGCCGTCGAATGTGGCTTCTGATCAGGGCCTGCACTATTTGCAAAAAAGTTCAGCCGTTTTCCAGAAAACTCATTGAACCTGTCACCCCTAAATTTTGAAATGGACTTGTGCTATATATAAGGTGGAAGATTTCATTCAGTACAAAATGGGTTAAATAGAATTTTAATATTTTGGGATGTCGGGTTGAGTTATATTTAGAAATTTTATTTAGAAAAATGACTAATCTTGAATGATCTTGAAACAGTGAAAGCACTGATAAGATGCCGCATTCCGCTGCGGCTGATCTGGACCCCGCACTGTTTTGTAATGTCAAGTTGTGGGCTTTCCTCTATAAAATGGGTTGATAGTTTGACATTTTCAGAAATACGTGCAACATGCATTTAACATTTACATACAAGCTCCAGAAAATAAGGTGTAACAAAGCTAATTAGAGATAGTTTTCCTTATTTCTTGTCAGAAGTATAAGTTGTGGGTACTTGTTAGAATCGCCTCAATGAGGCGATTCTAACAAGTACCCACAACATATGTTTTCATGTAGAAATAACAAAAAATATCCCTGAGTTTTCTTCATTTTACACCTACATAACTAGATCTATGACATTTATTGTTTTTCAGATCCACTACAACATTTAAACTAAAACATCGGGTCAGAGTTTGCGAACTTTGGATTTCCTTCTGTATCGATGATGTCACCGAGCTCACGCGGCCAGCCGACAGATCCTTTGTGATTGGCTGGCCAACAACCAATGTTGTGGCTACGTTTAAAAGTTTTGATCTGAAAGAGACATGGTTGAATAAGCTCACCGAACAGATACAAGATGAGAGGGGTAAACAGGTGCCGAAGTCACTCATTCTAGAGATCATGAATAAGGAGATTGATAAGGTATGAACATAAACAATTTTTTTAAGTGCTGGTTCCCCGTCATGTTATGCCAACACACCCATGTGATATAATGCTATCTTTCATGGCAGTATTAATGACATTTCAACACAATATCATATCTGTGTAACACCCGTGCCTATTAGAAGTTAACAGCCCCCGCCCTTAGGGGCTTGAAGAAATATATGGGCTGCATGATGTTACCACTCAGAGCTGAATTCGGCCCGCACACTAGTACTGGTAAACAGCTTAGAGGATCTAAGCCTGTCCGGGAACCGCGGTGCCAGGTGGACCGTCCATGCTAATAAACCCAATTGGTTTCATTGGGCGACAGGGCTTGAGATGTCATTTCATCTCAGTGTCGGGTAAAAGTCACACAAAATTGGAAGCAACGTCTCCAAAATGACCTTAACAGTGTTGACGGGGATGTAAAACCTCAAATCAAACTATCAGAAGTTGAAGAAATAGATTGGACTGCCTTGTGCTTCCGCACAGCGAAAATCAACTAACCATGAGTACTGGTATAACAGGCAAAGTAGTGTGAGTTGGACAATAAATACGATAAATAAAAACATTAAATAAACCCTTCTGGTTTGTTGGGGTGGCAGGGGCATGAGATGTCATCTTATCTCAGTGTTGGGTAAAAGTCGCTCTAAAATATATATTGTGGGTACTCATTAGCTTCTAACATGCACCCACAATCCATATTTTGAGCACAAATAAGAAATTATCACAATTTTTCACTCTATTTTTTTTTTTATTTCCAGCGTTAAAATTTACAATGTATTTGTATAGGCATGTTTTTATAATGTAAAAAAAAAAGTGCAATGTTTTGAAAAGGTTGATTAGCAAAAAGGTATTGTTGATTGGATGCAAATTGTTTTCCCTTTTAGATACTTGATGATGTCAAAACACTTATTGTTAAAAAAAAGCTAACATAAAATTAATGGAATTCAAGTAAGTGTGGTAACCATTAATACATAAGTGTGCCTCAGTCAAACTCAAATTAATAAACTCATTGATGCATGGCCCAAGCCACCAGGTGACCTCAAGTCTGGGTGATTTTTAATCACAGCAATTGACCTGTCTCTATATTAGGTGTTAATTGCCTAATTTTGAGTCAATTATGGCATACTTATCTCAGATTGACTTACAATTAAATCAGTTTCAATTTCTGTATTGATAACTAATGTACATAATTAGGTTGAAGTGGTGATTTTGAGCTAGTGTCATCAAAATGTAAACAAACAATAATTATGTCAGGGTTATTTGTAGTAATAAGTTGATAAAATATGGACAATATCCATTAGAGCAGTTTATTAGAGATAAAATATACAGTACTTTTAACATGTTTTAGTTTACTGTTCTACTGGAAATTTACTCAGAATTTACTGGAAAGTGTGTATTGACTGAAAACAAAGGTAAATCATCACATATTAAGCTCATCATGTTAATGAGTCCATGTAATTACCGATTCCAGGACATTTGCCCCCCAGGACATTTGCCCCCCAATGAATTAATCTAAAAATGGACATTTGCCCCCCAGTTGAAAATGCGACCTGGACATTTGCCCCCCAGAGCTTATTTTTGGTATGGACATTTGCCCCCCAATGCTTATTTTACAGGTGGACATTTGCCCCCCACTGCTTATTTCAGAAAGGGACATTTGCCCCCCAGATAGACCAGGGCTAACACAAAGGAGGAAAACAATGTATTTATTGGTTTATTATCATCAGAAATACAAAATGTTAAGCAATAAATTACTCCATCTATATAAATATGAATCCCATAATAACCTGCTGTTATGGACAACCCCTACCTTAGAAAGCAGTATGGATCCGGATCAGATGCCATATCTGATGGGGATCTATACTGTTTGTCATGCAATTTGTTAAGTTAACAAAAATATACCAAGAATGTTATGGTTAATAGTCAACAATTGGAGATGCTTAATTTATTCAGCAGGATAAGGGTTAAGCAAGTCAGCTACAGAACCATATATTGAGTTTGTGCCTCACTGAGGGTCCAGTGTCAGACGCCTATCCTCAAGTGTTTTTTACACTGGATACACTGATGGTTAATTCTTGAAGAAATTGAAATGATCTTGAATGGGCTGTAAAACTTTAACCAAAAACGTTATCATGTAAATTATGTAGCTATATACAAGTCAGTGTAATGAATATCCTTGTCTAGCCAGGTTGGGGGGCAAATGTCCCTTTCTGAAATAAGCAGTGGGGGGCAATTGTCCACCTGTAAAATAAGCACTGGGGGGCAGATGTCCATACCAAAAATTAGCTCTGGGGGGCAAATGTCCGGGTCACATTTTCAACTGGGGGGCAAATGTCCATTTTTAGATTAAGTCATTGGGGGGCAAACGTCCTGGGGGGCTAACGTCCGGAGACCGTAATGACCCCCCCCCCCCCCCTCTTAACCCCACATTATGTAATACAGAAAACGGGTTTACAGGGGTATATATTATTTTCCTGATTTCTGAACCAAGACATATCTTGTGGGTACTTTTTAGAACCGCATCAATGAGGCAGTTCTAACGAGCACCCACAACCTATGTTCCAACGTATATATAAGAAAAATACAGGGAATTTTCACCAGAAAAACACTGTTTTTGCGATATGAAAGAATGCACTTTTTGTGACATGAAAGAATGCACTGTGTCACATGTGTGTGATTTGAATACCCCAGTAAACCCCACTTTATATAGAGAACAAATGTGGGTCAAAAGGATGTGGGTATGCATTATTTTCCTTATTTTTTTCCCCCCAAAACATAGATTGTGGGTACTCATTAGAACTGCCTAATGTTCTGAAAAATTGAACCGCTTGACATGACCTCAGTAGTGTTGACTGGGCTGTTAAACTCCAACTAATTAACAATAATGGCTGAGTAAGGTTTAGACCACTGTTTTATGGAATATTACATCACTTAAACAAGTCTGTGTAATTAACAACCCTCTAAACCCCACTTTACATAGAGAACACTGGGGTTTACAGAGGTATATATGATTTTTTGTCAATTCTGCTCCAAGACATAGGTTGTGGGTACTTGTCAGAACCACCTCATTGAGGCAGTTCTGACAAGCACCCACAACTTATGTTTGGAGTATGTATTAGAAAAGTATGACAAATTTTCTCCAGAAAAATAACTGTTTTTGAAGATATGAATAATTCACTATTTCACACAGATGTATTATCGTAATCCCCTGTTACATTTCTTTTTTGTAGAGTTGTGAACTTGAAGTTGACAATGAATTAGATGCTAGGTCTGTTGTGCAGTCTTGTCTAAACCTACTCCAGATCTCTGTAAGTTTTGCTCATTATTACCATTATCATAGTTGATGCCTGGGTATGTTAACACACTGGAATACTCAGAACTAATTTTGTGCTACTTTTGGCTGATTGTTTATCAATCAATCAACCCAGAGTTACTAACTACAGATGCTTCCTGCCTGCTATTGTCTGTGTGACTGTAGCTTGCCAGGTAAAAAATCAAGGAACTAGTTATTTATAGCAGGGCTAATCTTCTTTCTGTGACGTCAGAGGGCTGTGTTAAAAGTAAAATCTGGACTGTGCATGTGTACTGGGTCATTGACAAACATTGTAGATCCTGACCAGACATTATGCAACATCTGATCAGGGTCTACACTGTTTGCTTAAAATACTAGAATTTAAGGGTTAAACAAAACAGTCTAAGTTCCAGTTCAGGGGCCAGTTGTTCAAAGCATCGTTAGCTTAACGAGTTGTTAGTGGTCATATTGTTAACTCATCTAGCAAGTACAATATCGTAAATTTTGGTATTTTTGCTGAAAAAATGTGAGCAGCTTTTGCATCCGCAAAAGCTGCTCACATTTGTTCAGCAAAATTTTCAGCATATTTACCATAATAAAAGATCAAAGTTTTAATGATACATTAACTAATGACGTCGTTAGTTTTGAACAACTGGCCCAAGGACTATTTCCCAGCCTGTCATCACAAAAACATGCCTATATAATTCTGGCACCCTTCAACCCCACTTTTATATAGCGAAACTGGGTTTACATGGGTAAACCTTATTTTTCTTATTTCTGCTCTGAAATATAGATTGTGGGTACTCTCGTTAGAACGGTTCTAATGTGTATCCTCAGACTATATTTTGAGCAGATAGAAGAAAAATATCACATTTTTTTTTTTAATGAAATTTTCATTTTTTTGGCCGTAAAATTTTGAAAGGCGTGTTTTTGACTAATGACCCACCAGTGCTGTCAGTGCTTTGATCCTAATTTCTGCTGAAAACAAACGTTTGGTGCACACTAGAACCCCATGAGGCCGTTCTAAGAGGAACCCCAACAATTTTTGTTTTGCCACAAATATGATAATTAATGTATTTCCTTGTCCATTAGTTATATCAGTAACGTGATGTATGTACATTCAGAATTATTCTATATATATTGTTGCAAGGAAAACTTTTACCCTTATCCTGGTGTTCAGGACAACCTCTACCTTTGCAAACAGTGTAGACCCAGATCAGATGGCTTCAAAGAAAGCCATCTGGGCTTCAAAGAAAGCCATCTGATCAGGATCTACACTGTTTGTCATGCAGTTTGGGAATAGAATGAATACATCATATCAAGTATAGATTTGGTTGATAGTCAGCAATGGATGTGTCTTAATTAATTAATTTATTCAGCAGGATAAGAGATAATACATGTAAGCCTAGTTTCAATGACAAACAGTTCTAGTTTAGATCCTTATCAGACATGAAAGAGTGTGACATCAGATCAGGATCTGCTTCTTAGCTAAAAGTACAGGAGGTTATGTAAATTGGGTTGTCAAACATGCTCATTCCACAATAGTGTGCTATTTTTCCCGAATGCAGAGGGTCCTGCCCACAAATTAAAGAATCCTAAATATGGAAAAGGGACACTTAATGGAAAGCAAAATGGAAAATAAAATAAATAAATAAACAAATAAAGAAAGAAAGAAGGAAAAGGACCTTGTGTCAACCTGAAAGTCAATTCTGTATTATTTATGCTTAAAACTGAAAATTCTCATTTTAATCTGTCATGACCAACCAGGCATTCATTAAAAAAAAATGGCCACCATTAATCAAACAGCCTTGAGACCCCCAATTTTCTAGTGTTCTTCCTGACATATTACAGGAAATTGTCTCTGCATAACAATAAATAAAAACTTTCACAATCAGAACAGGGTCACCCAAAGAACAAGTAAACAACCTTTAAAAAAAATCTCATTCATATTCATACTCATGCTCATGACCATGTTTTCGTAAATTTTCGGGAGGATGGAAGTTTTTTTATGTGAACAATGCAGAATCAGATGATGCACAGGCTGATCTGATTCTCCATTGTTCAAAAATCTGGCTTTGTGTGTGTGTTTGTGTTTTGGAGGTGGGGGGGGGGGGGGGGAAACATAACATATTTACCCTAGGTAATCGGACATGTATCTATATTGTTCAAAAATTTAAACATGTACAATTTACAATGCAATGTTAGAAGCCTCTGTGGTGTAGTGGTTATGCTACTCGCCTGATAAACCAGGGATTGCAGGATCGATCCCTGGCTTCTCCAGACTTTCGGATGAGTCTTAAAAACTGAGTGTTCATCTCCATATGACCTTAACTGTTGGTGTGACGTAAAACTGAAACACACACAATGCAATGTTGTGTCAAAAATAGTTGAATGAGTGGCAAACTGTTGACCCAGATGAGATGCCACATTATGCGTCATCTCATCTGGCTCTACACTGTTTACTCAGGTTCCCGCCCAAATAGATTGGGGCACACAGTGCTGAATCTGATCGCACATGATTGCTGGTAAACCGCTTAGAAGGTAAAAGCCTGCCCATGCAAAGTGCTGCAAGTCGAACCGTCCACACACGTAGCATTGGGCTTGAATCAATGTTGGTAAAAGTCCCATAAATCTCGAAGATGACAAATGTTAAACCTGAAATCAAATAAATATACAGTAAATATGGTGCTGCATGCATATATTAGCTACATCAAGCTTAAATGTCTTCGGACATGTTTGACACAGTGAAGATACAGATCAGGCTGTGCTTATGTACAACCTGATCAGGTTCTTCAATGTGCACTTTTTGAATGACCTGTGGTCTGATATTTCTTCATGCTGTATGCCGACTGAGCAGTGACACAGACTGATTTCAGTCTATGCAAAACACACATTCTCGAAGACCTTTTCACCTAACATGACCCATACACAATATATCTGCTTACCGTAAACATCCTAAAAATTTGGACACCTTGAGGACTTGCTGTAATTCTCCTAAAATTTTAACAAATTTGTTTCATGATCTAGCAAGGAGTCCAAAAGGTACAGACAGAATGGCAAACAGTGTAGACCCTGATCAGACTGCTCCTTCAGGAGCAGTCTGATCTGGGTCTGCACTGTTTGCTTAGTCTGTCCCAATACTTGGGATTATTACCGTATTAAAACATGTCACTTGTATATCATTGTCAGAATAGTAACAACAATCATTTCATCACCATGATACTTGCAAAGAAAATCAGCAAAAACAAGTGTTTCTTACCAAGAAATCTTTGATATTTTTGACTGAAGTTGACAACCTGTCACCCATTATGATGAATAGCTAATAATCTGATTATTTTTGTTGGGGATTTTTGTGTTTTTGGTGAAAAATCATTGTTTGCATTTATTGTCAGGGTAAGAATGTTGGTACTTCATTCAGAAATCACAGAACTGACCTTTCGTTGTTCCAAAATTTTTCGACAATTTTCAGAAAAAATAAAAATCAGGTTCAACTTTCAATGTGAATCATATGCCATTTTTCTATTGTCCCTACATATAAACCCTTTTGGTTTGGGCGGCAGGGCTTGAGATATCATTTCATCTCAGTGTCAAGTAAAAGTTCCACAAATTGGGAAGCAACCTCTTCACATAAAGCCTCAATTCAAAGAAACAAAACAAAACCTTTTCAGGAAAGAACCGCCATAGAAAGTAGAGTAGAGATTTCAATAATAATTCAGTATATGAACCCATATTTGTATGCAGGAAACCCCTAAAGGGGTACCTTGGCAAACAGTGCAGGCCCAGATCAGATGCTGCAAAGGTGGCATCTGATCAGGGCCTACACTATTTGCTAGCAGAATTTTCCGTCAAAAATAGAAACATATAGCAGCGGAAGAGTCCACCAGTATACAATGGGTTAAGCATTTATTGCAAACAGTGTAGATTCAGATGAGATGGCTCATAATGAGCTATCTCATCTCAATCTACACAGTTTGCATACACATCTATATGCGTCTACAGAGTAGAAAGGGTAAATAAATACAGTAAGCTTCAAATGTTGTTTTTTTTATTCCAACAGTAAATTTGAGACCTGATATGGGTCAGAATGACAGTGTTACAAACACATGTATGAAAGTTGGTATATATCAGTGAAAGTGGGCCCCATGTATGAAAGTTGGTGTACATCAGTGAAAGTGGGCCAATTGGATACAATTGCCAAGTGTTGCACATGATACAGCTGCAAAAATATGTGAATAGAATTTTAATTGCCATGGATTTGTTGGATTGAATCAAGGTTTAACGTCCCCTTAACAACCTTTAGGTCATTTTGGAGACATTGCTTCTGGTTTTGTGGGACTTTTACCCGGCACTGAGATGAAATGACATCTCAGGCCCTGCCACCCAATAAAATCAATAGGGTTTTTATGCATTGGATGGTCTGACTCGCTCTACTTTGCCTGGGCAGGCTTTGTCCTTCTAAGCAGTTTACTAGTATCCATGTGCAGTCAGTTTCATCTCTGTGTGGAAGCATCATGCAACCCAATCTATTTCTCCAAGCCCGATGAGTGGGGACAAAATTGCCATGGATAGCTTGGAAATAGATAAGCATTTTGTTTGTTTACAGTTTAACAGCCCATTCAATGCTATTTGGGTCATACTGAGCCTGTCAGTTTACCCTAACCACACTTTTCTTGGGCAGGCTTATAACCAGTTTTGCCAAAAGCTGACAACCACTTCTTGAATCAGGCCCCCACCCAACGGGGCTTGAAGAAATAGATGGGCTGCATGATGCAGCTGAAACCGACCCGCACACGAGTACTGGTAAACCACTTAGAGGATGTAAGCCTGCTCAGGCAAAGCTGTGCGATGGTGGGACCGTCCATGCTTACAAACCCTGTTGGTTTCATTGGGCGGCAGGGCTTGAGATATCATTTCATCTGGATTTCAGGTAAAAATCCCACAAAGTTGGAAGCAACGTCTCCAAAATGACCTTTAAAGTGTTGATGGGGACGTTAAACCTCAAATCAAATAAACAAACTTCTTGAATCAGTAGAAGGTAGAGAATAACAGTCACCCTAGAAAAGATTTCGCGAACATTTTCCATGAAGGAATGTTGCCGACCATTAGGGTATCTAACCTACGACATATGACACGTGTGCATGTAACATTGACAGTAGGCCAAAAGGATACCGTTGCAGAGTGTTGAACATATGATATGTGCTCTACATCTGAAAAAAATAACCGAAATGTCATGGATAGCTTAGCAATAAATAAGCATAAATGATATAATTTCTAGTCCAGTTACCTGCCACAATATGGGCTGCTTCAAGTAAAAAGCCATTTTTGAACATGTATATTGTATTTACTGTATGTAATTGGGCAGACAGGCCTGTGCAAACAGAGTACGCCCAGCTGAGGCATCCCTGTCCATCAGAGCTTGGAGAAATAGATTGGGCTGCATCATTCTTCCGCGCAGAGCTGAAACCAACTGAATATTTGAGTACTGATAAGCCGCTTAGAAGGCCTAAGCATGCCTAGGCTTAGTGGTGTGAGTCAGACCATCCTTAGTGGTTTCTTTGGGCAGTAGGGCTTGAGATGTCATTTCATCTCAGTGTCAGGTAAAAGTCCCTTAAAATAGACAGCAACATCTCCAAAATGACCTAAATAGTGTGGCTGGGTATGTTAATCTCAACACAAACAAACAAGACCTAGATGAGATGCAGCACAATGCAGCTTCTTATCAGGGTCTGCAGGACACTGTTTGCAACTGTTTGACACAACATCATGTAGTAAATTATACTTGTCCAACTTTTAGAAAAATATTGACCCATTTTGTTCTGAATGAAATTTTTTCTCTTATATACATCATGTGTCCATGTCTTACATTGTCAGAAATTAATATTTAGAAAATGATTGACCTTTCTGCAAATAGTCTAGGTCCTGATCATATGCCATAGATACTAGAATGTGGCATCTGATCTGGGCCTGCACTGTTTGCCAGTGACCTGTTTGGGATTTCACGTATAAAATGGGGCAAGCCAAAGTTACCATACTCCGGAAGCTTCCAGCCTGCTATAGTCCACATGACTATTACTGATCATGTACAAAATCTAGATAACAGCTATTTATAGCCACAATATATTCTATATTAAGAACACCTTTGTGACTGTTCAAAAGTGGTCTTTAAGACCACTTTTGAACAGTCCCAAAGGTGATCTCTGACCAGAGGACGTTGTATGCAGAAAAGTCAATAAATAACTAGAATCGCGCAGTCGATGGCACGCCATCGCATATCCCCACGCTTTTTTAAAGATACGCCACTATATAAGTTCTCAATTGCAACTCCCACCCAATCTTAAGATCAAAATTCTGAAAGTGTCATGCACTCCTCCAAAGACCTATCAGTTCCCAAAATTTCATGTTTCTATCTGAAACAGCATAGGAGGAGTTATCCGGTAATCGTTAAAAAGGGGGTTATGGGGGTGAAAATCCAAGTATTTGACCCCTGGTGACCTCAAACCTGACCCTAGGGGTCAAATTTTGATTGTTATGTATTCTACTCTTTATGCCGTTCGATTTGATATGTCACACAACCAGGTTCTGAAAACTTTGATTTTTTACCCCTGGGGCACCCCACCCCCAGCCTGGCCCCTAGGGGTAGGATCGAAATTCCGAAAGTGTCATGCACTCCTCAGACCAAAGACCTATCAGTTCCCAAAGTTTCATGATTCTATCTGAAACGGCGTAGGAGGAGTTATCCCATAATCGTTAAAAAGGGGGTTATTGGGATGAAAATCATAGTTTTTGACCTCTGGTGACATCAAACCTGACCCTAGGGGTCAATATTTGATCGTTATATATTCTACTCTTTATGCCATTCGATTTGATACGTCACACGATCAGGTTCTGAAAACTTTGATTTTTTACCCCCGGGGCACCCCACCCCCTGGCCTGCCCCCTAGGGGTAGGATCAAAATTCCGAAAGTGTCATGCACTCCTCAGACCAAAGACCTATCAGTTCCCAAAGTTTCATGTTTCTATCTGAAATGGCGTAGGAAGAGTTATCCGGTAATCGTTAAAAAGGGGGTGATGGGGGTGAAAATCCAAGTTTTTGACCTCTGGTGACCTCAAACCTGACCCTAGGGGTCAAATTTTGATTGTTGTATATTCTACTCATTATGCTGTTCGATTTGATATGTCACACAACCAGTTTCTGAAAATTTAGATTTTTTACCCCCAGGGCACCCCACCCCCTGGCCTGGCCCCTAGGGGTAGGATCAAAATTCCGGAAGTGTCATGCACTCCTCAGACCAAAGACCTATCAGTTCCCAAAGTTTTAAGTTTCTAGCTTTAAAAGTGTGGGAGGAGTTGTCCGGTAAGACGGACGGACGGACGTATGGACGACGGAGACAATTACAATATCCCCTCGGCGACAGGGCTTGAGATGTCATTTCATCTCAATGTCGGGTAAAAGTCCCACAAAATTGGAAGCAATGTCTCCAAAATGACCTTTACAGTGTTGACGGGGATGTTAAACCTCAATTCAAACAAACAAACAAAACAATATCCCCACTTTTTCTTCGAAAAGCGTGGGGATAATAACTACAACCAAGTACATATTAACCCTTGTCCTGCTGAGCCCTGATATGCCTTATTTTCCAAACAATGAAGATTCAGATCAGATGGCTTCTGACGATGCAATCTGATCAGGATCTACATTGTTTGCCATTCAGATTGTAACTTTGTTGCAATAATTTGCATCAAGTAATCTGATTGGTTGATAATCGGTAGTGGGTGTGGCAGATTAAAATATTCAGCAGGACAAGGGTTAAGCTTCTAGATGTTTACTGTACACTTGTTTCTGCGAGGTTGGATAGTTTATCTGTCATGGACTAGACTCTTTTACTGGGGCACTGGCAAACAGTGTAGACCCAGATCAGAATGCCACCAAATACAGCATCTAATTAGGGTCTACACTGATTGTTTACAGGAATTTAAGGATGGAATGATGCAGTCTGTTACTTAATATCTCATGAACTACAGGGTGGGTTTTAATCAAATTTGCCTGGATATAACACTGGGACAGGATGAAGACTTATTTTCAAGGTCACATCCATGCTAAATTGGTCAAATTAGGCCAAATTTAGGTTGTGTGCAGTAGATCTCATGGGTGGATTTTAATATAATTTACATGGATATAATATTTGGTCAGGATGAAGAACTGATCAGGGTTTTCATGACCTTGACCTTATTTTCAAAGTCACAACAATGTTGTTAAATTAAGTTTGTTTTGAAAGGGTAGGTGATTGGGGGACATCACTCTGTTTTCTTAGAAAGCAAGTCTAGCACAATTTTAATCCATTATGGGTTTTCCAATGTTTCTAGGATAGCTTGCAATTTTGCCTTTTTAGTTACTACCAATTACAGACAATTAAGGACCCTTTTTATCTGAATGAACCAAAATTTGGTCAGTGTTGCATGTTTAGGTCATGTATATCCACAGTGTGAGGCTGATTACATTGGACAGTTGCACTGAACTGACCAGGTCACCTACTTGTGTGTAGGCCCTGTAGTGTGACAGTGGTACTGATTACTGTGGGTAAAACCTGTCACCTACATCTGTTGCTGTGATAAATCAGAAATATTGTTCTATTAACATGTGAGAGAGGCTAAATGTTGCTGCATCGTGGTTGCCCTGCTTTAACCCATTGCAGGCAGGAAACCCCTAAAGGGGTACCTTGGCAAACAGTGCAGGCCCAGATCAGACGCTGCAGAATGCGGCGTCTGATCATGGCCTACACTGTTTGCAAAAAGTTCAGCCAATTTCCAAATAAATTTTTGAAGAAAACACAATCTGATACCCCTAAATTTTGAAATGGACTCCTGCTAGATATAAGGTGGAAGATTCCATTTGGCACTTAAGTGTGGCGAAAAATAGGAGACTGGTTGTCCATCCATTTGTCCATTTGTTGTTCCGTCATTATTTGCATTAGCCGTAATATCAGCCGCATTCAAGTACATTCTCAAGAGCTACAATCACAGGTGTAACCAACATACCCTTCTGCAGAATTCTTATTTCTCTGGGTTCTCTTTTAGAAGACTCCATGGTGTAGTCATTATGCTACTAGCCTTGTAAACCAGGGTTCGCAGGATCGATCCCGGGCTTCTCCAGACTTTCCAGATGAGTCTTTAAACCAAGGTCCCATCTCCGTATGACCTCAGCTGTTGGTGAGATGTAAAACTCAAACACTCACTCACTTCACCAGCCCTCAGCTGTAGACCTGTGATAACGAGATTTCAATGAAATATTTTCAAATTCGCAAATAAAAACATTACAATAATTATTAGCTCACCTGAGCCGAAGGCTCATGTGAGGTATTAGTATACCACGAGCCGTCGTCCGTCGTCGTCGTCCGTCGTCCACACTTTCAAAGAAGTATATCTCCGGAACCAGTGGGCCAAGCTTGATCAAATTTCATGTGAAGCTATATCAGGTAGGAGGAAAGGCTGCATACTGTTTTCGGGCAGATCGGATTGGAACTCTAGTTGCCACGGCAACAAATAGCTCCCATAGACTTAACATAGGAAAAAGTTTGTCATCACTCTAGCTCCGTCAATTTTTTTCTGATCGACTTCATTCTTGCAGATAACGAGGACAGGCATGAAATCTCGATCAAGTTTGATTTTGGGCTGAATCGGATTATTCACTCAGGAGTTACGTGCCCTTGAGCGTTCTTAACATAGGAAAAAGCTTGTCATCACTCTAGCTCCGTTAATTTTTTTCTGATCAACTTCATTCTTGCAGATAACGAGGACAGGTATGAAATCTCGATCAAGTTCGATTTTGGGCTGAATCGGATTATTCACTTAGGAGTTACGTGCCCTTGAGCGTTGAAAAAATTGCCTATTGACTTAAGATGGGGAGAATGTTGTCATCACCGTAGCTGCTTCAATTATTTTCAGATTGGCTTTATTCTTGCAGATAACCAGCACAGCCATGAAATCTCGGTCAAGTTCGATAACTGGCAGAATCGGATCATTCACTTAGGAGTTACCTGCCCTTGTGTGTTTTTGCATTAGGGTTAATGGGAATTTAAAAAATGTATATCTTAAAGACTACTTGGCCAACTTTGATCAAATTTCATGTGTCGCATTATTGGGCAAGTGGAAAGGCTTCATTAGGTTTTCAGGCAGATCTGAGTGGAACTCTGGTTGCCATGGCAACATCTAGCTCCCATAGACTTCACATAGGAAAAAGCTTGTCATCACTCTAGCTCCGTCAATTTTTTTCTGATCGACTTCATTTTTGCAGATAACCAGTACAGGCATAAAATCTCGGTCAAGTTCGATTTTGGGCCGAATCGGATTATTTGCCTTGGAGTTACCTGCCCTTGAGCATAAAAAAATACGTTGTGACCACGATAGCAACTTTATTTTTATTCAGATCAGCTTCAAACTTGTCGGCTTCATTCTTGCAGATAATAAGGACAGGCATAAAATCTCGGTTAAGTTCGATTTTGGGCAGAATCGGAATATTGACCTCGGAGTTACATGACCTTGAGCGACAAAAAATTTGCCCATAGACTTAACATAGGGAAAATGTTGTGACTACGATAGCGACTTGAATTTTTTTCAGATCAGCTTCAAACTTGCAGGTAACGAGGATAGACATAAAATCACGGTTAAGTTCGATTTTGGGCCGAATCAGATTATTTGCCTTGGAGTTACCTGCCCTTGAGCATGAAAAAATACGTTGTGACCACGATAGCAACTTTATTTTTATTCAGATCAGCTTCAAACTTGCAGGTAACGAGGACAGGCATAAAATCCCGGTTAAGTTCGATTTTGGGCCGAATCGGATTATTGACCTCGGAGTTACGTGACCTTGAGCGACAAAAAATTTGCCCATAGACTTAACATAGGGAAAATGTTGTGACTACGATAGCCACTTGAATTTTTTTCAGATCAGCTTCAAACTTGCAGGTAACGAGGACAGACATAAAATCTCGATTAAGTTCGATTTTGGGCCGAATCGGATTATTTGCCTTGGAGTTACCTGCCCTTGAGCATAAAAAAATACGTTGTGACCACGATAGCAACTTTATTTTTATTCAGATCAGCTTCAAACTTGCAGGTAACGTGGACAGGCATAAAATCTCAGTTAAGTTCGAATCGGAATATTGACCTCGGAGTTACATGACCTTGAGCAACAAAAAATTTGCCCATAGACTTAACATAGGGAAAATGTTTTGACTAGGATAGCGACTTGAATTTTTTTCAGATCAGCTTCAAACTTGCAGGTAACGAGGACAGACATAAAATCTCGGTTAAGTTCGATTTTGGGCCGAATCCGATTTTTTGCCTTGGAGTTACCTGCCCTTGAGCATAAAAAAATACGTTGTGACCACGATAGCAACTTTATTTTTATTCAGATCAGCTTCAAACTTGCAGGTAACGTGGACAGGCATAAAATCTCAGTTAAGTTCGAATCGGAATATTGACCTCGGAGTTACATGACCTTGAGCAACAAAAAATTTGCCCATAGACTTAACGTAGGGAAAATGTTGTGACAGAAATAGCGACTTGAATTTTTAGCTCACCTTAGCCAAAGGCTCCAGTGAGCTGATAGTATACCAAGGCTCCGGAGTCCGTCATCTGTCGTCCGTCCATCCGTCGTCCACAATTTTTATGCAGCATATCTCAGAAGGCAGTCGACCAATCTTGTTTAAATTTTATGTGTAGCACCATTGGGCAAGGGGAAAGGCTGCATTAGGTTTTGGAGCTAGTCTGGTTCATTTGTTCCTTCATTCTTCTTTCTCTCCATATAGAGATAATAGACCAATGTTAAATTTTTAATCAAAGATTTCTCAGGAACTATAAAAGCTAGAAGCATCAAATTTGGTATTCATAGAATAATGATGACTTATTTTGTGTAAGAGACATTGGGCTTTCTCAGCTTATTTGTTCATTTGTTCTTTCATTCTTCTTTCTCTCCATTTTGACCAATGTTAAATTTTCGTCAAAGATTTCTCAGGAACTATAGAAGCTAGAAGTCTCAAACTTGGAATGCAATGCAATAATGATGACTTATATCCTGTAAGGGTCAATGGGCTGGATTCTATTAGCAGATTTAGTAGTCAAGTCTGTGAATTGTTAAAACTTAAGTTCCTCAGGTGAGCGGTTTAGGCTCATTGAGCCTCTTGTTATATATTCAAATTGCCAAGAACTATCAAGAGATTCTTATAGCCCAAAGGCTTCTTTTGTCACTCCATTTCTGCCCATTACGCAAACACGCCTATACAAATACATTGCCACCTTTATCGCCGAAAAAATGAAAATTTCATGATGAAAAATTG
This sequence comes from Lucinisca nassula, assembly GCA_963580285.1. Taxonomy (NCBI): domain Eukaryota; kingdom Metazoa; phylum Mollusca; class Bivalvia; order Lucinida; family Lucinidae; genus Lucinisca; species Lucinisca nassula. The sequence continues at coordinate 138,177,281 of OY757013.1, forward strand.
TGATATTTTTCTTATTATCCCCTCGCACAACATAGTTGTGAGGGGGGATATAGCATTTGTCCCGTACGTACTTACGTAAGTACGTACGTACGTACTTTGTCAGCGCTCTAGCGCCTACATTTCTTGACCGATTTTAATATTACTTCACACAAATGTTCCTTATAAAAATATCTCGAGCGAGTTCGACTTTCAAGGTCATGACCTCAAGGTCAAGGTCACTGTGGCTATTTTTAGAAAAACTTTGTCATCGCTCTAGCGCTTACATTTCTTCACCAATTTCAATATAACTTCACACAAATGTTCCTTATAAAAATATCTCGAGCGAGTTCGACTTTCAAGGTCATGACCTCAAGGTCAAGGTCACTTTGGCTATTTTTAGAAAAACTTTGTCATCGCTCTAGCGCCTACATTTCTTCACCAATTTCAATATAACTTCACACAAATGTTCCTTATAAAAATATCTCGAGCGAGTTCGACTTTCAAGGTCATGACCTCAAGGTCAAGGTCACTGTGGCTATTTTTAGAAAAACTTTGTCATCGCTCTAGCGCCTACATTTCTTCACCAATTTCAATTTAACTTCACACAAATGTTCCTTATGACAATATCTCGAGCGAGTTCGACTTTCAAGGTCATGACCTCAAGGTCAAGGTCACTGTGGCTATTGTTAGAAAAACTTTATCATCACTCTAGCGCCTACATTTCTACACCAATTTCAATATAACTTCACACAAATGTTCCTTATGACACTATCTCGAGCGAGTTCGACTTTCAGGGTCATGACCTCAAGGTCAAGGTCACTGTGGCTATTTTAAGAAAAACTTTGTCATCGCTCTAGCGCCTACATTTCTTTACCAATTTCAGTATTACTTCACACAAATGTTCCTTATGACAATATCTCGAGCGAGTTCGACTTTCAAGGTCATGACCTCAAGGTCAAGGTCACTGTGGCTATTTTTAGAAAAACTTTGTCATCGCTCTAGCGCCTACATTTCTTCACCAATTTCAATATAACTTCACACAAATGTTCCTTATAAAAATATCTCGAGCGAGTTCGACTTTCAAGGTCATGGCCTCAAGGTCAAGGTCACTGTGGCTATTTTTTGAAAAACTTTGTCATCGCTCTAGCGCCTACATTTCTTCACCAATTTCAATATAACTTCACACGAATGTTCCTTACGACACTATCTCGAGCGAGTTTGACCTTCAAGGTCATGACCTCAAGGTCAAGGTCACTGTAGCTATTTTCAGAAAAACTTTATCATGGCTCTAGCGCCTACATTTTTTCACCAATTTCAATATAACTTCACACAAATGTTCCTTATAAAAGTATCTCGGCAATGTTCAACTTTCAAGGTCATGGCCTCAAGGTCAAGGTCACTGTGGCTAGTTTTAGAAAAACATTGTCATTGCTCTAGCACTTACATTTCTTCACCGATTTCAATATAACTTCACACAAATGTTCCTTATGACAATATCTCTAGCGAGTTCCAATTTCAAGGTCAAGGTCACTATGGCTTTTTTTAGGAAAAACTTTGTCATCGCTCCAGCGCCTTCATTTCTTCACTTATTTCAATATAACTTCACACAAATGTTTTTTATGACAATACCTCGAACCTGTTCGACTTTCAAGGTCAAGGTCACTTTGGCTATTTTTAGAAAAACATTGTCATTGCTCTAGCGCTTACATTTTTTCACCAATTTCAATATTACTTCACACAAATGTTCCTTATGACAATATCTCTAGTGAGTTCCACTTTCAAGGTCAAGGTCACAGTGGCTATTTTTAGAAACACTTTGTTATGGCTCTATCGCTTACATTTCTTCACCGATTTCAATATAACTTCACACAAATGTTCCTTATGACAATATCTCGAGCGATTTCGACTTTCAAGGTCAAGGTCACTGTGGCTATTTTTAGAAAAACTTTGTCATCGCTCTAGCGACTTCATTTCTTCCTTGATTTCAATATAGCTTCACACAAATGTTCCTTATGACAATACCTCGAGCGAGTTTGACTTTCAAGGTCAATGTCACTGTGGCTATTTTTAGAAAAACTTTGTCATTGCTCTCCCGCCTACATATTTTCACCAATTTCAATATAACTTCACACAAATATTCCTTATGACAATATCTCGAGCTATCTCGACTTTCAAGGTCAAGGTCACTGTGGCTATTTTTAGAAAAACTTTGTCATCGCTCTAGCACCTACATTTATTGATGGATTTTTATAGAACTTCACACAAATGTTTCTAATGATAATATCTCGAATTGCTTTGACTTTCAAGGTCATGACCTCAAGGTCAAGGTGACTGTTGCTATTTTTAGAAAAACTTTGTCATCACTCTACCGCCTACATTTATTAACAGATTTTAATATAACTTCACACAAAAAATGCTTATCATTATATCTTGAGCAAGATCTTCTTTCGCGGTCATGGCCTCAAGTCAAGGTCACTATGGCTATTTTTAGAGAAACATTGTCATCACTCTAGAACCTACATTTATTAATGGATTTTTAAACAAATTTTACACAAATGTTGCATATGATAATATCTCAAGCAAGTTGGACTCTTGCCATTTCAATGTTTCCACACACGAAGTTGTCTCGTGCGAGGGGATTTGTATCGCATGCGATGCCTTGTTTCTGCTCAAAATATAGATTGTGGGCACTCATTAGAACCGCCTCTTCGAGGCAGTTCTAATGAGTACCCACAATCTCCTCATCGTGGCGGTTCTAACAAGTACCCACAATCTATATTTTAGAGCAGAAATAAGAAAAATAAGGTAAACCCCCGGAAACCCCAGTTTTACTATATAAAAATGGGGTTCAAGGGGGTCAAAATTATATAGGCGTGTTTTCGTGATGTACCTAGTCCGTTATGAGTCCAAATGACATTCCGATTAGAGTCCACTGTCCAACTGACATTAGGCACATCCGTATGCTACAATGACATCTTTCTTTAGTCCTTCTCCTGCAGAACACGACAACCCATCATGTGAACCAGTCCATGAAATGAACACCCAACCCCCTAAACCCCACTTTATATAGAGAAAACTGGGGTTTATGGAGTGTACAACATTCTTCTTATTTCTGCTCCAAGGCATAGGTTGTGGGTACTCGTTAGAACCGCCGCAGAGAGCCGGTTCTAACGAGCACCCACAACCTCTGTTTACTATACAAATAAGAAAAATATCACAGATTTTCATTAGAAAAGTAGCCATTTTTGAGATGTGAGTTGCATGGATGAGTTATCGTAATGGCGATCTTTGGCTAGATCAGATGGGCTTCTGAAGAAGCCATCAGATGAGCCCCGCCAAGCGAATTTGTGTCTTCGAGCATTCCGTCATGACAAATTTTAACTGCGCATGCCCAGCCATTCGGAGGGGCCAGGGATATGGCTTTCTGCCTGAAGGTTCCTCTTGATTCACTGCTTGTATGAGCGAGCAGGGAAGGTTCTGGCGAGACTGCACGGATGCGCAGGCTTGCCTGAACCTTCGCTGCTCGCATAGGCGAAAAGTACCAAAATCGCTTGACCATATCAGGATGCAGTTTGTGAATTAAACCAATACATTAAATCAAGTAATTTGTAATTTGATTGGTAGTCATGAATGGGTGTGACTAAATTAATTTATTCAGCAGGATAAGAGTTTGTATCTGTAGAACTGGCATTTTTTAGATGTGTTTTTTTTTCTGCTTATTCCTTTTCTATCAGATTACGCTCAAATTGGGAGATAATAATTGAACATTATTGCCTTTATATATTACTACTAGATAACACTCCATTTAATTAAGATATGTATCATTCTATGTTTAGAAAAGGTTATGCTTTAATCAGCTTATATTTTCAAAATGATATCATATCATGGCAAAGTAAACAAAAAAAATGTACTAAGTTACCTGGGCAAGATTTATGAATTTCTCAACTTTTCCTGAACTTCTGTTTCAGGCAAAATACAAGTTTATCACTTAAAGCACTAATCACAACAAAGAGCAGATGATATTTTCAGATATTTTCTTTTATTTACCAAAGAAAATCAGGCTTGACATTTCATGTGAATTGTCTGCCTTGCAGACAATTCACATGAAATGTCAAGTCTTATTAAAAATAGTATAGAATGTCATCTGCTCCGATTTTGTTTTGCACTTTAAGGTTTAAAAAAACAACTTCCTTGCATAAGCTCTGTGCATGGCCGACGGTACCCCTCACTAACTGAAGTTGTTTTGAATGTGAATACGCAGCCAAATGGATGTCCCAAATAGACTGAGCTACAGGGTAGAATAGTATGAGATTGTTTCTGAAATGGTCAGATTTGATTGGAGACGTAGGTCTTATTGCGAATTCAAAAAATGATCATGATCTAAGATTTTGTGTCAGGACACAGGTTTTTTCCTGACATTGCCCATCACTTAGTACCTGTAACATCCATCACCTGTCTGTCACATCAATGACAGGTAAATCAACAGCAAATCTTGTTGGTTACATGAATCTACATGCATTTGTTGATTGGTGCAGTAAATAATGCAATTTGAAAAAAGAAAAGGAAATAGAAAGTCTACAATTCAAAAATGACTTCAGCGGGGAGGGCCTCTCTGTTCAAATGCCAATGTCATTACGAAAATACAGCATGGTATTCAAATTTATGGATAATTTTACCACCAAAAGCTGAAAATTTTCAGACAAAAAATTCTGATATTTTTCTTGCTAAATCTGCTCGAACCATAGATTGTGGGTACTCATTAGAACTGCCTCAATGAGGCAGTTCTAACGAGTACCCACAATCTATTTTTGACAAGTCGGTTCTAACAAATACCCACAATCTATTTTAGAACATAATTATAATGTACACCCCTGTAAACCCCAGTTTTAGTATATAAAAATGGGGTTACAGAGGATCAAAATTATATAGGCATGTTTTTGTCATGTTTTGTTTATAAATTTCAGGACTCGGAAGCAAAAGACTACCAGCTGTGGGTGAAACTTGGCAATGATGAATCTCCATACCCCCTTATTGGTGAGTACACACCACTGACCACATGTACCACATGCACCACATGCGCCACATCAAGTAAACATGTATAGAATCCTCCGTCGTGTAGTGATTACATTACTCACCTCATAAACCAGGGGTCATAGGTTTGATCCCTGCCTGCTCCAGAGTTTCGGTTGAGTCTTTAAGCTTACGTCCTATCTCCATATGACCTGAGCTGTTGGTGGGACATAGAACTCAAACATACACACACAAGTAAACGTGTCTTCATCAATATCATGGACTCATATGAACCATCCTGGCCTGCTTGAGGTCTCTTTGAGCCAACATACAATGACCATTTCAGCGCGTCCTCGGTAGCTCAGTTTGATGCATGTCTGACTCGTAATCAGGTGGTTGTGGGTTTGATACCTGCAGGTTCGGCAACTTTCAATTTTGTGGAGATTGATCATGAAATCTTTCTACGCAGATCGGGAACATGATCATGAAATCTTTCTACACAGATCGGGAACAATAATACAATATTAGCTTGACTATCGTTTGATATGACTAAAAATAAAAAAAATAAAGTTACTCAGTGCAGACTTATTGTCATACATAAAAGGTGATCGGAAAATGTACAAGTGTCTGTCTGTACTAGCTACCCAGATAATGATGTCATTGAAACAGCTCATTTCACTGATAAACTACCCTGTTTAAACAGAAAAATGATGCAGTTGATAGCTACCGTACTACTGCAAATAGATGGGATTTCAAATTTTTCCACGCACACATCTCTGGATAATATCCAACTTGTTTATTTTTGGGGTATACCATAATTATCCAAAGTATTTGGACAGACAGGTCTAAGCAAACAATGTAGACTCAGATCTGACTGCTCCTGAAGGAGCGGTCTGATCAGGGTCTACATTGTTTGCCATTCGGTTTGCATATTTTGGACTCTACTGGATCATGAAACATATCTGTTAATCTTTTTAACAGACAGGCCTAAGCAAACAAGGCAGACCCAGATCAGGAGCAGTCTGATCAGGGTCTACATTGTTTGCCATTCCATTTGCATATTTTGGACTCCTTGCTGGATTGTGAAACAAATCTGTTAAAATTTTAGGAGTGAGTTTGAGTTTTACGTCTCACCAACAGCTAAGGTCATACAGAGACGGGACCTCGGTTTAAAGACTCATCCGAAAGTCTGGAGAAGCCCAAGATTGATCCTGCGACCCCTGGTTTACAAGGCGAGTAGCATAACCACTACACCACGGGCGAGTAGCATAACCACTACACCACGGAGGCTTCTGTTAAATTTTAGGAGAATTGCAGCAATTCCTAAATGTGTCCCAATTTTAGGATTTTTATGTTAATTACAGATTAGAGAAACAGTTGTCCAATTTTAGGCAGTTACTCACACATTTATCTGTTTAAAATAAAAAAAAAGTACAATCGATGACTTCAGACAGTTTTGGAAAAAAAAAAAGGAGATACCAACGTTTTAGACTTTGCCCATTTGATTAAGTCATTGAGTTCAAAATCATTACATTTTTGATACCTATAAAGTCAAATTATTTGATTTCAACCACAATTTTTACTACTCATTTATATATTTCCTGTTTCATGTATTGAAAAAAGATCAATATTGATTGCTGATCAAACTAGGCATGTAAAGTACATGTATTGGGATTGTCTATACATGTAATTGTTTTCTCCCTAATAACCTCTTTATACCCCCACACGCAGCCACCACAGATATGATTGAGGGCATGTTAGTGACTCCTTGTGGCTTTTATCATATGTCATGCATGCAAAACATATTCGTACCTTCTATTTCCTGTAACACTTTGTAGATACAGTCGAACTTCGATGGCTCGAACCCCTTTGGGACCATGAAAATTTGTTCGAGACAGCGGTAGTTCGAGCCACAGAGGGATACTATTAGAGACATACCAGGAGGCATAATGGAGATAATTGTGGATATCTTCTCGGTGTTCTGTATTATAAATGTACGTTGTGTGTATTCATTAGAATCGCCTCATCGAGGCGATTCTAATGAGTACACACAGCATACATTTGCAAGATAAATGAAGAAAATCTTCCTAAATTACCCCTATATCGTATTTGGAGGAACTCCCGGCGGACTCAAGAATGGGTTCGACTCATCCATGATAAACGAGCCATCGGAGTTCGAGCCATGAAGTTTTACTGTACTGGTGGACATTTCCATTGTTATATGTTGGACAAGTCCATTTGTCAGTTTACGGGTGCTGGATCTATTTTCGTGTTTATTTGATGTTCAATATTCTAACACCCTGTTAGCAGAAAGTGTAGACCCTGTGATTTCCGGCAGCAAATTGGAAATAACTCAGTTGGTGCAATCATAGACCCTCTTTGTCCCTGACTTTAGTTGAACAGGATTTAGTAGTAGGTTTGTCCATCCGTCTGTCTGTTTGTTATGTTAGTTTGTTTCAATTGAGATTTAACGTCCCCATTAACACTGTATAGGTCATTTTGGAGACGTCGTTTCCCATTTTGTGAAAATTTTGCCAGACATTGAGATGAAATGACATCTCAAGCCCTGGCACCCAATGAAACCAATAGGGTTTATATGCATGGACGGTCAGACTCACACCACTTTTCCTGGGTAGGCTTAGAACCTCTAAGCTGTTTACCAGTACTCATATGCGGTAGGTTTCAGCTCTGTGTGGAAGCATCATGCATCCCAATCTCTTCAAGCCCCGATGGGCGGGCACACAATCTTGACTCTGCAACTCCTCCTACAGTTTCAAAGGATTTTGATGAAACTTTCCAGTTATTGTTGCCGGGACCTGATGATGATAATATTTTATTGAGGTTGTGATCAACTGATTTTTACCATTTTTACCAGAGTTATGGCCCTTTGGCAATTTCTCAACAGTAAGTCTTGTCTTATGCCACAGCTGGTTTCCTTAAACCCATTGTATGCGGGAAACCCCTAAAGGGGTACCTTGGCAAACAGCGCAGGCCCAGATCAGACGCTGCAGAACACAGCGTCTGATCAGGGCCTGCACTGTTTGCTGACAGAATTTTTCATCAAAAATAGAATAAATACAGGCCTGACACCCCTTATATGACTTATGGACTTACCCATTATATAGTTATGGAAGAGTCCACTTGTATACAATGGGTTGAAGTAAACCCATTCACCTTAAATAATCATCAGGTCACTTGTTCCTTACAACATTTAAGAAAATTAACCCTTATCTTGCAGAATATTCATTTAAGCCACACCCATTTCATTCTATCAACCAATCAAATTACTTGATGTAATTTATTGCTACAAATCCATAAATTGAATGCCAAACAGTGTAGATCCTGATCAGATAGCTTCTTCAGAAGCCATCTGATCTGGATCTACACTGTTTGCAAAGATAGGGGTTGTCGTGAACAGCAAGATAAGGGTTAAAAAATTTGTCTGTTGAAAGGGTTGTAAAATCTCAAAACATTATTCATGACATATATATTATGGACGCATTCATCACATACTGACATTTCAAACATTGGTGGGCACTTGGCATGTGCCCAGTCCCCAGATTATAAAACTTTTTCATGATGCTCAGATCATTTGAGCATAAAATATCTTATGCTCATGAGAATGATACTACAAATAAAAAGGGGCATTCTTAGGGGTAAGGGACATAGTTTTGGTGCAATCCCATTTATGTCAGCATTATCGTAGCCTGTTTGAAGCACTATATCTCCCGAACAAGTGGATGAATTCTGACCATACTTACATGGTTAACTCTCTAGGATGAGGGAAAATAGTTATAAAGTTTTTTGGGGGGATTTTCTTTAGCAAGGTCGCAGGCTCCTTCCTACACCCTATCATTTTGTTTTTGGTTTTACGGCCCTTTCAAGATCATTTCACTCATATGAGTGGGCAAAAACCTGAGAACCTTGAGAAAAACCACCTGACCTTCCGTTGCAGGACTTGGCGTTTCACGTGTGACCGCGAGGCTCGAACCACAGCGGTGAGAGACCTAATGATCAAGAGTCAGCGTTCTTAACCACTAGGCCACGGTGGCCCGTACACCCTATCATTTAGCAAATCAACAAATTTTGAAGTGTAAATACGATAAAAATGAGTCAGATCTCATTGTGTATAAGACAAATTAACCTTGAAGAGGAAAATTGAATCTTATAGCCAGTTTGAACATTCTGATCAATATTAACCCTTGTCCTGCTGAATATTCATATATGCCACACCCACTGCTTATTTTCAACCAATCAGATTACTTGATGCAAACTATTGCAAAAAATTCACAATCTGAATGACAAACAATGTAGATCCTGATCAGATGGCTTCTTCAGAAGCCATCTGATCTGGATCTTCATTGTTTGAAAGGTAAGGCATATCCGGGCACAGCAGAACAAGGGTTAAAATACATGTGATCATGTAAATTGATCATGTAAACTATGGGCTGGCAGCTTTGACATTTGAGATTTTGTAATGTTTGAAACTTTTTTTGCTATGGTTCAAAAATATCACCAAAATACCAGGGGTTGTGATATTTGAGAAACCGAAAAATCATACAATACCTGAATTAAAACTTGATATTAAACAGCAAACATTAAAAAGCCGGATTTTTAATGACCTTATGTTGTTAATGGTGAGTGTGTGCACCTAGCATGGAACTCTATCCATCCACAAAATAGGGCTACTCTGGGAGCAAATTCTTCCTTTTCAAGGTAGATCCCTTGTGGCTTGTAAACCCTATTGGTTTCATTGGGCGACTGGTAAAACGCTTAGAGTATCTAAGCCTGCCCAGGCAAAGCGGTGCGAGTCGGACCGTCCATGCTTATAAATCCTATTGTTTCATTGGGGACAGGGCTTGAGATGTCGTTTCATCGGAATGTCGGGTAAAAGTCCCTCAAAATTGGAATCAACGTCTCCAAAATGACCTATATAGTGTTGATGGGGACGTTACAAACAAACAAAAAAATTTTGGTTCCACACCGTTTGCTAAAATGACTTGTAAAGTTACCTCCGGTGACAATTGTAGCACAAAAGTAATACTTTTATTTATCCAATCAAGGGCCATTACTGGCATATACAGTAGAATGTTGATGGCTCGAACACCGATGCCTCGTTTACCATGGCTGAGTCGAACCCGTTGAGTCCCTAGGGAAGTCCTCTACATAAGAAATGGTGCGAGATAATTTAGGAGATTTTCGTCTTTTATCTTGCAAATGTATGCTGTGTGTACTCATTAGAATCGCCTCGATGAGGCGATTCTAACGAGTACACACAGCATACATTTGCATTACAGAACACTGAAAATATATCCAAAAGTACCTCATGCCTCCTGGCAGTAAGCCTCAGTGGCTCGAACTACCCCTGTCTCGAAAAGATTTTCATGGTCCCAAAGAAGTTCGAGCCATTGAAGTTCGACTGTATAATGTTTATGGCATGTCATTTATGGCACATAGTGATTGTCATCTTATGCGCAATAAAAGATGAAAAAAAAAACCAGTCATTTTATGTTTTTTGCAAGATAAGAAAAAAGGTAAAGATAATAAGTTTATTGAGATACATAAAAAAAACAACAGTAAACAATTTACGTACATGAAGTAAAAAATGAGCTGTATTGTTTCCTATTTGTTCAAAACAATGACAGAAAAAAATATTTTGACATCCTTAGATGAGAAACTTCATTCATTCATCCAAACCCTTAACCCATTTTGTTCCAAATGGAATCTTCCTCCTTATGTATACCATGTGAGTCCATTTCAAAATTTAGGGGTGTCAGGTTGTGTTTTCTTCAAAATCTATTTGGAAAATGACTGAACTTTTAGCAAACAGTGGAGGCCCTGATCAGACGCCACATTCTGCGGTGTCTGATCTGGGCCTGCACTGTTTGCCAAGGTACCCTTTAGGGGTTTCCCCCGCATGCAAATGGGTTCATGCACTACTGAGATTGTTAGAGCAGATGTTATTTCAGTTTTTTAACCCTTATCCTGCTGCATAAATTAATTTAGCCACACCCATTTCTGATTATCAACCAATCAAATTTCTTGATTTAATATATTTGTTCAATGCACAAACTGCATGATAAACTTTGTAGACCCTGATCAGAAGCCATCTGATCTCTATGTTGTTTGCAACAGTAGGGGTTGTTAAGGGTTAAATAATTTTTTCAGAGAAACCCTTGTCCTGCTGAGCCAGGATATGTCTTATCTTTCAAACAATGTAGATCCAGATCAGATTGCTTCTTAATCTTACAAACACTGTAGATCCAGATCAGATGGCTTCTGAAGAAGCCATCTGATCAGGATCTACATGGTCAGTTAGATTGTGAAATCGTTGCAATAATTTGCATCAAGTAATCTGATTGGTTGATAATTGGTAGTGGGTGTGGAAGATTAAAATATTCAGCAGGACAAAGGTTAAGGCGTGACGCTCATGTGGCTCATCTACTCAGCATGGGCGCATGATGATGCACAGATCTTTCACATGAAATGTCAAGCCTAATATTCCCTGAAAAAAATAAGAAGAAAACGGCTTTTTAAAATGATGTCTGCAAATTTCGTGGGGTACAGTACTTAAAATTCTAAAAGTTCGGACACCTGGAGGACTTGCTATAGTTCTCGTAAAATTAACCCTTAAGACACCGAGAAAAACTACATCTGAAAATGTTGTCTGCTTATGTCGTCTGCTGATAATTTTTTTGCAAACTTTTTAAAAATATTTTTGCATACAGGCAAACAGTGTGGGCCCAGAGGAGCAGTCTGATCTGGGCCCGCACCGTTTGCCAAAAATTACATATAAGGAACCGGCATCTTATGGGTTAAAAAGAAAAATGTTTCAAGACCCAACAAGGAGTCCAAAAGGTGCAGATGGAATGGCAAACATTGTAGACCCTGACCAGACTGCTCTGATCTAGGTCTTCACGGTTTGCTTAAGACTTAGGCCTCTCTGTCCCAATACTTAGGATCATTACGGTTTATAACAAAAAAAAAATAATCAACAAAAAACCACAACAGTGCGATTATGATAAAGTTGAATAAAAAATGATAAATTACATGAAAAAGTTGGTGAACGAGATTCATATTTCAGTCATAAAGGTGAAGTCACCTTGTGACCTCTGTTGTCCAGGATGTATGTAAATACTAATATTTTTATAAAGGAGTGTTGTTTTGAAATTTTTTCAACCATTTGAAAATATGCGATTTTAGATTTTTCTTATTCATTTTTTTTTTTACAATAAATTAGTTTCTATGATCTACGATGAAGGATCTTGCTAACAAATGAAGTTTAGTACCGCAATGAACCATGTTGTGGCAGAATTATTTTATTATAAATGGATAAATTATGCTAATAAATCTATTTAAAGTTATTTAAAAAAGATATGTTGCTGAAGATGTCACATTTTACTAGCAGCATGTTTTTCTAATGCACATGACCTGGCCAGCCTCAAGAGAAAAATTGGTCATGATGGCATGGTCATTACATAACTGGTGGATTGACGACTCTATGGGGCGGAAAATGCAATATGATATAGCGGTGAAAACTTTTTTCAGCCCCGTTGATTACTTTTGAGAGGCGAACATTACGCAAACACGCCTATAAAAATACATTGCCACCTTTATTGCCGAAAAAATGAAACTAAACAGGATGAAAAATTGTGATATTTATCTTATTTCCGCTCAAAATATAGACGAGGCAGTTCTAACGAGTTCCCACAATCTATATTTTGGAGCAGAAATAAGAAAAATAAGGTATACCCCCAGAAACCCCTGTTTCACTGTATAAAAGTGGGGTTCAAGGGGGTCAAAATTATATAGACGTGTTTTCGTGATGAAATCCATCCCATTATATTGCGTCTGACTAAATTTTGGGACTGGCAGGCCTATGCGAACTGTGCAGACCTAGATCAGACAGCAAAAATAGCAAAAAAAAAAAAATACTGAAAAATGCTATAAGCTCAACATGCATAGTGCTTGAAAAGTTAACCCCTGTCCCTGCTGAATAAATTAATTTAGACACACCCATTTCTGTGTTTTGACCAATCTGATTACTTGATTGAATTTATTCCTACAAATAACTAAACTGAATATCAAATAGTGTAGATCCTGATCAGATGGCTTCTGCAGAAGCCATCTGATCAGTATCTACACTGTTTGCAAAGGTAGAGCATATCCTGGTTCTGCATGACAGGGTTAATGGTTAAATTGAAGCATTTTTCTATGACCAGCTTGCGTGGCCCCCGCCCATAGGGGCTTGAAGAAATATATGGGCTGCATGATGCTTCCATGCAGAGCTGAATCCTGCCCGCACACTAGTACTGGTAAACCACTTAGAGGATCTAAGCCTGTCCAGGAACAGTGGTGCGAGGCTAATAAACCCTATAGGTTTCATTGGGGGACAGGGCTTGAGATGTCATTTCATCTCAATGTCGGGTAAAAGTCCCACAAAATTGGAAGCAACGTCTCCAAAATGACCTATACAGTGTTGACGGGGACGTTAAACCACAAACAAAACAAAACAAAAATGACCAGCTTGCAAATTCAGGGCTGATCAAGAGTCCAGTGCAGGCTCCCGCCCATTGGGGCTTGAAGAAATAGATGGGCTGCATGATTCTTCCATGCAGGGCTGAAACCGACCGCACACAAGTACTGGCAAACCGCTTAGAGGATCTAAGCCTGCCCAGTTAGAGCGGTACGAGTTGGGCCATCTATGCTTATAAACCATAATGGTTTCATTGGGCGACAGGGCTTGAGATGTCATTTCATCTCAGTGATGGGTAAAAGTCCCAAGAAATTGGAAGCAATGTCTCCAAAATGACCTAAATAGTGTTGATTGGGACTTTAAACCTCAAATCAAACAAACAGATAACACACCAATTCTGAGTTTCGACCAATCACATTTCTTGATTCACCAACTGAATGTCAAATAATGTGGTAGAGCAGATCCTCATTACGAAAACACACCTATACAAAGACATTGTCACCTTTATCGCCGAAAAAATGAAAATTTTATGATGAAAAATTGTGATATTTTTCTTATTTCTGCTCTAAAATATAGATTGTAGGTACTCTTTAGAACCGCCTCAATACTCTTTAGAACCGCCTCAATGAGGCGGTTCTAAAGAGTATTGAGGCGGTTCTAAAGAGTACCTACAATCTATATTTTAGAGCAGAAATAAGAAAAATAAGGTTTACCCCTGCAAACCCCAGTTTTACTATATAAAAATGGGGTTCAAGGGGGTCAAAATTACTTAGGCGTGTTTTTGTGATGCTGATTCAGCAACATGGTTAAATTTAAGAGTTTGACTACGATCAGCTTGCAAATTAAAGGGCTGATCAAGAGTCCAGCGCATACATTTTCTTGAGTAAATTTTCAAGAAAAAAGTTTTAAGGAAGTGCAGGTCTTCAGAAAGGTCATTGGGTGCAAACCTCTTAAACTCTATATAAACAGATGCAAATCTTTTTATTAGTTTGCTTAAATATTATTCCGACAATGTACTCTGATCTGCGTTATCTAAGGCAAATCTCATGATTTGGATCTCAATTGCCGACAATTTGTATATCTGTTACTCCTGTTGATTTGAACAGTAGTTATCAGTTATAGTATTATTCTGTAATAATCAATGTAAATGCTCGGATGCTTAGCAACAAACTGAAAGCTCCTTAAATCCTATTATTTGGCTGCGCCTGGGTGTTTAGAGATGCAATCATGTCATAAGATAATAAAAATAAAAATTACAAACATCTTGTAATCAATACTCAGTACTTTCACTCTCTGTGTGTTCTTTAGTCCAGTTTGGCACTTAAAGCACCGAGCCCAAAATTAGCAGATTACAGTTTTAAATATTGTTTTTTCCTCAATAAAAAACCACCTGACCTTTCATCTCACCTTGATTATTGGTGAAAAAAAATGTCACCATTAATCCTTTAGTCCATTTCAAAATTTAGGGTTTTCTTCAAAATTGATTTGGAAAATGGCTGAACATTTAGCAAATAGTGTAGGCCCTGATCAGACGCCGCATTCTGCGGCGTCTGATCTGGGCCTGCACTGTTTGCCAGGGTACCCATTTTGGGGTTTCTGGTGCTCAGTGGGATAATCAAGGTGAGATGAAGGGTTAGGTGGAAAGGCCAGGTGGTTTTTCTCCAGGTACTCTGGTTTTCGCCTACCACTGATATAAACGAAAATTTTTTGAAAGGGCACCTGCTGGAGTTTGTACAAAAATGCTGGTTGCATGGATGGACATCAGCAAAGTAACTAAGATGCGGTTAGTAACATTGTGTTGGTTGATAAACACGTAAAAATCCTTAAAATTTGGATACCTTGAGGACTTGCTTTTGTTTGATTTGAGGTTTAACGTCCCCGTCAACACAGTATAGGTCATTTTGGAGACATTGCTTCTAATTTTGTGGGACTTTTACCTCACATCGAGATGAAATGACATCTCAGGCCCTGTCACCCAGCAATAGGGTCTATAAGCATGGACAGACCGACTCGCACCGCTTTGCCTGGGCAGGCTTAGATCATCTAAGCGGTTTACTAGTAGTCATGTGCGGTCGGTTTCAGCTCTGCGTGGAAGCATCATCCAGCCTGTCTATTTCTTCAAGCCCCGATGTGTGGGGGCCAAGATGCAGTTTGTAACTTTGTGTTGGTTGATAAACACGTAAAAATCCTTAAAATTTGGATACCTTGAGGACTTGTTGTAATTCTCTTGTAATTTTTAGAAATTTATTTCATGATCCAGCAGGGAGTCCAAAAAGTGCAGACAGAAAGGCAAATAGTGTAGACCCTGATCAGACTGCTCCTCAAGGAGCAGTCTGATCTGGGTCTGCACTGTTTGCTCAAGCCTGTCTGTTCCAATGGGCAACCAACCTGAAATAAAGCAGAAACAATGGGTTATACTACCTTTATATGACTCCGTTCCTATCCTAATTTGTGTCATGTTCGGCCATATTAGGTCATCTGTTTATTTTTCACTCCAGGCCATAAATTGATGGCCAATACTGTCACCAGTGAAACCATCTCGAATGTTTTTGCAATGCCATAATGGAGTATTTTCTACCTATTAAACATGTTATAGGAATTTGACTTGTTATTGAACAGAATCTAATGCATTGATATTTATGCATTGATTTTTTTTTTTCAGCAAAAATATTAGTGCATTTGCCATATTAAATGGCAGTATTTTTACTGTAAGATCATTTTGACTAAGGAAGTGGGCTTGAATTTCGAAACTAGTAAAAGTTTCTCTTAAGTGTGCATAGATGTGTTTTGTTGTTTAAGTTTTTTTATGTCCCACCAATAGCTACCATCATATGGAGACAAGACCTCGGTTTAAAGACTCATCCCGAAGTCTGGATAAGCCCGGGATCAAACCTATGACCCAATTTTAGCATAGGGAAAATCCATGATGAGCACAGGCAATCATTACAGCATTCCTATACAAAATTTCAAATATTAACCTTCCCAGATTCCCCAGTGGTGGTGACAACCATTACAATAACACTGCAGAGCAACATAGGGCATTTTTTCACATCTCCAAAATGGCTACTCTTCTGATGAGTATCCGTCATATTTTTCTTATTTATCCTGCAAACATAGGTTGTGGGTGCTCGTTAGAACCGCCTCATTTGCGGCGGTTCTATCGAGTACCCAAAACCTATGTCTTTGACCAGAAATAAGAAAAATAATGTATACCCCTGTAAACCCCAGTTTTCTCTTTATAATGTGGGGCTTTAGGGGATGTTCATTTCACGGACTTGTTCATGTGACGAAAACGGCAGCTGAGTCGACTAAAGTGTTAATCCCTTATCCTGTTGAATAGATTAATTAAGTCACACACATTTCTGACTATCAGCCAATCAAATTACTTGATGTGACTAGATTCTGATCAGATGGCTTCTGAAAAAAACATCTGATCTAGATCTACACTATTTGCAAAGGTAGGGTTTTCATGTTCAGCAGAATCAGTTTACATAAAAAGTTTTTTTGGTGTGTGTTTGTCTTTAAACATGTTTAATCATAAAGCAGAAAAAGTTCATACTGTGCAATGGATATTAGTCTAAAGTTCAACTGTTAATTCTTGATTTGACCCTTATTAAATTTAAACAAACCTTACATTTATTGGCAAGGCACAAACTAGCAAGCTTCCCTGTCTGCTGACAGCTCTCGCGGTTATGATGGCATTCAGAGCATTTTAAGTTAACCCGAACCGTGTTCTGCAGAATGAGATCTGGGCCTGCAATGTTAGCCAGTCACCCATTTAAGAGTTTTCCCCGTACAAAATGGGTTAGCCAGTTACCCATTTCAGAGTTTTCCACGTACAAAATGGGTTAACATACTGAACTTTTGTAACTTATATTTCATAGAAAAATATTCTAATTGACTCTAATTTTGTCTGTTTGAATTTAAATTATCTCTTGCAGAACAATAAAACAAATTTAACATGCAAACATATGAACAAGCCAATGCATAAGAAAAGGGCACTTTAGCTCTCTCAGATTTATTTTCTTCAATTGCATATACGTAGCCAACAGCCCTCACCATACTCCTTTTATTGAAAACAGTATAGATCCAGATCAGCTGGCTTCTGAAAAGCCAGCTGATCAGGATCTATACTGTTTCCCATTCTGCTTTGGAATCCAATCATACAACACAACTGCCCCCACACATCGGGGCTTGAAGAAATAGATGGGCTGCATGATGCTTCCACGCAGAGCTGAAACCGACCGCACACTATTACTGGTAAACCGCTTAGAGGATCTAAGCCTGCCCACTGAAAATTGGTGGGAGTTGGACCGTCCATGCTTATAAACCCTATTGGTTTCATTGGGTGACAGGGCTTGAGATGTCATTTCATCTCAATGTTGGGTAAAAGTCCCACAAAATTGGAAGCAACGTCTCCAAAATGACCTATACAGTGTTGACAGGGACGTTAAACCTCAAATCAAACAAACAAACCATCAAGTGCAGATACATAGCCAACAACCCTCTCCATGCTGAAATCAGATCTCTCCTTTTATTGAAAACAGTGTAGATTCAGATCAGCTGGCTTCTGAGAAGCCAGCTGATCAGGGTCTACACTGTTTTCCATTCTGTTTTGGAATACATGGTAGAAATTGAAATCATACGACACAAATGACCAAAAATTCGGGAGGAGTGTAGCATATATTAAATTATTCAGAATGGTGAGGGTTAAATGGGGCTGGGGGCACGGATTACCCCCGGGGACTCATCTACATGTCTGTGAGCAGCATAGACTCTGATAAGACTGCGCTTATATGCAGGCTACACATGCCTCTGAGCTTCTGCTTGTTGCCAGTGTGACATCACAAAAACATGCCTTTATCATTTTTACCACCTCAAATGCACTTTTATATAGTAAAACTGGGATTTGAGCGAGTGTTTGAGTTTTATGTCTCACCAACAGCTAAGGTCATATTGAGACGGGCCTCAGTTTAAAGACTCATCCGTAAGTCTGGGAAGCCGTGGATCGATCCTGCAAGCCCTGGTTTACAAGGTGAGTAGCATAATCACTACACCATGGAGCTTCTAAAAAATTGGGATTTACAGGGGTATACATTCTTTTTTTTATTTCTGTTTAAAAACATAGATTGTGGGTACTCGTTAGAACCACCTCAGTGAGGAGGTTCTAACGAGTACCCACAATCTGTTTAGAGCAGAAATAAGGCAAAATCACCATTTTTTCATCTGAAAATTATCGTTGCTTTTTTTTTTTTTTTTTTTTTTTATTCAACAGTAAAATTTACAATGTAATCAAATAAGCGTATTCTCGTAATGATAAGTATCTTTTCCCATGATCTGTAACATGTGTTTTATGAATGATAGGTAGACAAATTTCTTCATGTAAAATAAATATTGTAATTATCAAATAACCTTCTGCATTGAAAAGATTCATTTCAATATTTTTAAAGCTTTTTTGTCAATGCAATATAAGCTAAATGTAAACTACTTGAATTGAAAATTGAAAAATGACCTGTCACGTGTCAGAGACCAATAACAGTTTAACGAGGTAATTTTTGGTCATTTATATGTTGGTAATATAGCTATCATCTTCTAATGTCGGTTAAAATTTATATCTTCTAGTTTTGACAATAGTTACAATAATTACGATAATTAATGGCTCGAAGTTTACCACCACAAGGTTAGCAAGGAGACACAAGTCTTGGTCGGTTCTTTTAGTCTAAAATGATTTTTGTACTGCTTATATATATAAATTAATACATATCACCATATTTAGCATAAAAATGAAATATTTTATTTGCCCTTTTTTGACAGGAAATCCCGAAACGAGATTTTCAAACAGTGAAGACCCAGATCAGATGCCGCAGAATGCGGCATCTGATCAGGGCCTTCACTGTTTGCCAAAAACACACCATTTTTTGCGCACCAAAGCCAAAGGCTACGGGGAAGCTTATAGGATAAGCAGTTGTCCGTCGTTGGCATCTTGCATAGTCTGGCGTCAACATTTTCAAACGACATCTCCTCTGAAGCCACTGGGCTGATTGAGCCTTGTGGCAACCTCTAATGTAATACAACGCCAAATGTAATAAACCAGTTTATTACCAGTTTATTACATTAGGCGTTGTTGCATTAGGTGTTGCAGTCAACGCCAAATGTAACAACGCCTAATGTAATAAAGTAACTTTCGTCTAAGACAAGAAGATATCTCAAATGAAAAAGTTAACATTATAAAGTATCAATATATTTTGGGGTCGAAGGTGGTCTGGTACCCACACCTGGTACCCAAAATATTGGGATACTTTAAGATTTTAACTTTTTCAATTGACATTTCATCTTGTCCTTGGCGAAAGTTACTTATTAGTCATTAGGCGTTGATACATTCAGCATTGACTGCAACACCTAATGTAACAGAGCCGAATGTAATAAAAAATTTCATTTGGCGTTGTTTTTCATTAGAGGTTGCCAGAGAGCCTTCTCTGAGACCCTATAGGGTTTCGAAATTGACCATTGTATATTATATAAAGGAGAGAAGATTCTGCACCATTAGCTTTTAACCCTTCTCTTGCTGAATATTCATTTAAGCCACACCCATTTCTGTCTATCAACCAATCAAATTACTTGATGTAATTTACTGCTACAAATTCATAAACTAAATGCCAAACAGTGTAGATCCTGATCAGATGGCTTCTTCAGAAGCCATCTGATCTGGATCTACATTGTTTGCAAAGATAGGGGTTGTCGTGAACAGCAAGATAAGGGTTAAAGTTTAAATTGTTATTTTTGTGTTTGCACTTTTTCCCATGGTTAAGTTATAATGTGATTTGCATCATACAATAAAGGCTTTGTGATTTGCTAACCTTTCAGGTGGAATGGTAGTTGTAGTTGTCAACTGTTTCTTGATGCAGAATTATGTCCCCTTTATCGGCATAGGAGCCATGTCATGAATGGCTTCATAACATGATCAGCCTGAGTATTTGTCTAATTATACCCCCACAAATGAAATTTGGGGGGGTATATAGGAGTGAGTTTGTCGGTCGGTCGGTCGGTCGGTCGGTCGGTCGGTCTGTTGACTTGGTTTCCAGACGATAACTCAAAAAGTGCTTCACCGATTTTTATAATTTTTGGTACACTGATGTAACATCATAAAATACAGGTCAAGTTCGATTTCCACTACAATTCGTCAATTTTCGACAT
This sequence comes from Lucinisca nassula, assembly GCA_963580285.1. Taxonomy (NCBI): domain Eukaryota; kingdom Metazoa; phylum Mollusca; class Bivalvia; order Lucinida; family Lucinidae; genus Lucinisca; species Lucinisca nassula. The sequence continues at coordinate 138,197,940 of OY757013.1, forward strand.
AGTTATGGCCCCTTTCAAGTGAAAAAATTGCAAAATGCCGCTGATGTACTATCAAGGCAGTTTTTGTGGGGGTATTCATCACCTTTAGTGATAGCTCTAGTTATAATACTGTTCTTTAATGTAAGAATTTTCAGCTGCACCCTCTCCTATAACGAAAACGGCCCCAGACCATCGGGGTTTGAAGAAATAGATGGACTGCATGATGCTTCCATGCAGAGCTGAAACCGACCGCACACGAGGACTGGTAAACCGCTTAGCCCAGGCAAAGTGGTGCGAGTCAAACCGTCCATGCTTATAAACAGTATTGGTTTCATTGGACGACAGGGCTTGAGATGTCATGTCATCTAAATGTCAGGTAAAGGTCCCGCAAAATTGGAAGCCAAAATCTCCAAAATGACCTACACAGAGTTGATGGGGGCGTTAAACCTCAAATCATCAATGAAAAGTCCTATAACGAAAGAGCACTTTGTTGCTGGAATATTTTAACCCTTCTCTTGCTGAATATTCAGATAAGCCGAACCCATTTCTGACTTTGAACCAATCAAATTTCTTGATATAATTTAATGCTACAAATTCATAAACTGAATGCCAAACAGTGTGGATCCTGATCAGATGGCTTCTTCTGGATCTACACTGTTTGCAAAGAAAGGGGTTGTCACGAACAGCAAGATAAGGGTTAAAATTTCATTGCAAATGGAAAATAAAGAAAAAATACACAAACAAAATAGCAGTGAGATTCCCTTCCCTTCTTGAAACAAACAAACAGCTTATGCATTTGAAAAAGATCACCAAATTACAGCTAAACAAAAAGTGCATAATTCATTTCAGAATCTCTGAAGGATTGGTGGAATTTAGCCACTTGTTATGGTAGCCATTGAATGCCCCTCATTATAATAGTCTTAATCTTGAAGGTCAAGAATTTCGGAATGTCCCGTGGCCAAAATGCCTTAAATTATATGGCATTATTTACTATTACCTGAGAGGTGTGTACAGCTAAACAATGGGGTTAATGCCTTGAATGTATAGAATCGGTGTAACATTTGGCAAAACAGCTCCTAGACAGGTCACTGAGACTAATAATCCACTTTCAAAACATGCTTAAGAATGGAAAATTTTCTTGTTTGTTGGCAAAACATTTTCATACCAAAGAGGGTTTACTCTTTACCCATTTTGTACCGGAAACCCCAAAACGGGTACCCGGGCAAACAGTGCAGGCCCTTATCAGACGCCGCAGAACGCTGCGTCTGATCACTGTTTGCTAAAAGTTCAGTCATTTTCCAAATAAATTTGGAAGAAAACACAACCTGACTCCCCTAAATTTTGAAATGGACTCCTGCTATACATAAGGAGGAAGATTCCATTTGGTACAAAAAGGGTTAATATATGCCCCAGCCCCATTGCATTTATAGCACATGTACACATATACCACAAGAACTATGCAATGGATTTGATTTGTATCTGGTGTGATATAGGCCCAAAGGTCCCCCACCTATGCCCAGGGCCTCAAATACACTTTCCCAGGATGTCAGCTCCAGTTCCATATATCTAAACATTTTTGGGATCCATCTTTAACCCTTTTTGTACCAGATGGAATCTTCTTCCAAATATATATAGAATAAGTCCATTTCCAACTTTAGGGGTGTCAGGTTGTGTTTTCTTCAAAATTTACTTGGAAAATCCCTAAACTTTTTGCAAATGCGTTCTGCGGCGTCTGAGCTGGGCCTGCGCTGTTTGCCATGGTACCCGTTTAGGGGTTTCCAGTCTGAAATGGGTTAAACCATATTACATGTCACATATTACATGTGTTAGAATGAACAGCTTTATAAAGAGGTTGTGGTGCACTAAAAGGGGTGTGTAAAAAATTACCTTTATTACCGTATTTCTCCCATTTAGCTCCCGGGTGCTTAAAAAATGGAAAAAATGGGGGGGGGGGTGTGCTTATTAGAGACAAAAATCCTACCAGAAGGGAGAGTTTAAAATAAAGAAATATGTAAAGTACCAAGTGGTCAACAATAGATAATGGGGTTTAGAAATACCTTGCATGATACAATTTACAGCAGATATGGCGATGATTGGAAGGCTGAAATCTTTCCTTTAGACAGGCCAAAATATTTTTTGCTCAGACATCAGAAGTTGTTCTTGGAAAAGCAATGCGGAGGTGCTTATAGGAGCAGGGATGCTAAATGGGAGCAATACGGTACAGGTCATCTAGTTAGTGTTGACACTAAATATGTTCTATCAAAGGGTTATCCTTTGGAAGCGAAGAATACACCACAGAAGTGGAAAATATGAAGTGTACATATTTTCTGGGCCAGACTAGCTAGTTTCGGTCAATAAGGTCTCATCAGTGACCCTCAAATATTTTCAAAATTCCACAATGGAATCAATGATCCCAAAGGACAAGCCTGTAATTAACCCTTCTCTTGCTGAATATTCATTTTAGCCACACCCATCTCTGACTTTTAACCAATCAAATTACATTATTTAATTTATTCCTATAAATTCATAAAGTTAATGTCAGTGTAGATCCATATCAGATGGCTTCTCCGAAGCCATCTGATCTGGATCTACACTGTTTGCAAAGATAAGGGTTGTCGTGAACAGCAAGATAAGGGTTAAGACATTAAAGACCTAATTGAGGAGGTTCTAACGTCTTAGAAAAAAAATAATATGGGCCCATCACAAGAAAATATATCTTCTGGCTTTGCCACCAGGAAGACAATTTTTTTACTCGCCTGCTGAGCTACACAGAATAGAAATTTATTTATAGAATCTAGAGGTAATACAAAAGTGTGTGAAGGCTGATTGACACCTTTATTGTTCACAAAAAGACATAAAACAGGTGTTTTTGTGATGTGATGATGTACCTTTTGTAAGACCAGTTAACCAGGAAAAAAATGTTTAGGTCATTGCTATTTTTCTGGCATGAGATGACCTTAGCCCATTTTGTGTGGGAAACCCCAAAACGGGTACCCTAGCAAAAAGTGTAGGCCCTGATCAGACGCCGCTGAATGCGGCGTCTGATCAGCGCCTACCCTATTTGCAAAAAGTTCAGCTATTTTCCTAATGAATTTTAAAAGATAACACAATCTGTCAGCCCTAAATTCTGAAACCAACTCCAGCCATATATAAGGAGGAAAATCCCATTTGGTACAAAAAGGGTTAATAGTGTTGACGGGGTTGCTAAACCCTAAATTGTGGGCTTGTTAAGATGATGATTTGTCAGTTTGAAAGATATTTTCGGGGAGGGGGGTGGAGGGGGGGGGGGCACTTTATTGCAACATATTTACAAGAGAAAAATATTTCAAGGCCATACAAGCCCTTAAACAGGGGATTAGACAATACTTGACACACCTACACTTTCTTATGTGTACATTGGAAAACATTCTTGCCTAAGTGGTTTTTAACCTCGGTTTTTCATTAAGAAATGTCTTAAATTGAACCAAGTTTAGAAAATCTTCATTTTAAAGTATTAAATAAATATTTGTCAAGTATATTTGCATTTTACTTCACTCACTGGCCAGGTTTAAATTAAACTTTTTTTTTTTTTTTTTTACTATTATTAATATTTTTGTTATTCAGTAGATAATCTGTATATCAAATTGTTGAAAATTTTGACAGTCTAAATTGACCTATCATTGGAAGTGATCCAAAAATAGTGAAGCAAGCTGATTGGTCAGTTGAAGCCTCACTTTGAGATTTGTTACACCTGAGTGGTTTACCTGTACAATTTACTGTTTATAGTATATACTTTCATTGACTGTTGTACTGAAAAGTTGTGAATTGTGTGACAGCTTGTGAAAAACTAATAAACTGTAATAATGGATTATTCAAAAACATTTATTATATCACAGCAGTTCAAAAATCTAATGACTTGAAAGGATATTGTGTTTGAAATTAAAATATTAAAATTGTGTTAGAAATTTGGATTAAAATAATATCTGTGGCAACATGCTGCTTGATGTACAGTCACCCCAGGGTAAATGATTTTATCACTCAGATCTGGCATAATTTAATCATGAATCTCAACATTGTCATTTAATTTTGAAATTTATTACTCAAACATTGCTTGAATTGTTTCTTGTCATGCAAATCATAACACATGTACACTGTTATGCAGCTGCTATGAAATTATACACTATTGTAAAAGCCAGGTTACCATAGTTGTATATTATTGTAGTATTGTTTACAACTAAATGCTCCAAATCAGTGTCAGAAGCACCTCATTGAGGTGGTTTAAAATATGGCCAGAGCTCTAGCAAGCGGCCAGAACCTACCTTAGAAGGTGCATATATAAACCTGCTAATTAACACAAATTGGGGTTTGTATTCATCACAACAGCGTGCATATACAATTCTAACCCCCTTAAACTGCCACTTTTATACAGTAATCTGGGGGTTTATATAGGTATGCATTATTTTATCTATTTATGCTCGAAAACGTAGATTGTGGGTACTCATTAGAACTGCCTTGCTAAGGCGATTTATCGTGTTCCAATAATCTGTTTTGAGTAGATATATGAAAAATATTCAAATTTTTATATGAAATTTTTCAATTTTTGGTGGTAAAATTGTCAATATATTTGAATGGGCATGTTTTAATTTGTACTGTTCAGGCCTGTTAGTTTTGAGATAATCTGACATCATTGATGAGCATGTCAACTTATGTATATTGCAGGTCATGAACTACCCTACTCCATCAAAATGAGTCACATCCGAGACTACGCAAAACGATCAGAAGACACCCTGAACGAAATCGAGATTCAACAGATATTGACGGAGATGAACAATAATAACAACAGAAAATACGAATTTGTTCTGAAGCATAACAAGAAATCTCCGAAGAAGCACAGTCTCGGTAAGGATTTATCATTCTCCTGCTGTGTTCTAATATCAGCTGATAACATTTACCGTATTTCTCCTAAGTACTGGGACAGACAGGCCTAAGGAAACAGTGCAGATCCAGATCAGACTGCTCCTGAAGGAGCAGTCTGATCAGGATCTACACTGTTTGTCATTCTGTATGCACCTTTTGGACTCCTTGCAGGATCGTGAAACAAATTTGTTGAAATTTTAGGAGAATTACAGCCTCAAGGTGTTGCATCTTTAAGATTTTTACGGTAAAATTACCAACAAGTTTATTCAGTGAATGGTGCTTTGACAGAGTGAGTGTTTGAGTTTCACGTCCCACCAACAGATAAGGTCATACGGAGACGGGACCTTGGTTCAAAGACTCATCCGAAAGTCTGGAGAAGCCCGGGATCGATGCAATGCCTGGTTTACAAGGCGAGTAGCGTAACCACTACACCACGGAGACTTTTACTGCCTTGACAGACTGAGCCCCGAAGCCTGTCAAATCTTATTTTGAGTGTGCTGAAAAAAATATGGAACATGGGGATACATGCTCCTCACCTCCAACCTATGGAAAAGCAAACTAATTTGGTTTGGTTTTGTAAAAACGTATGTTGTGGGTATTCATTTGAGCTGCCCCAGGTCTGGGTCTTTAAAGGTCTATGTTGAGAAACAAGGAAAATAATCTTTCAGCTTTCAACAGATACTCGCCTGACCTGTTGCTATAAACGGCATCATTCATGAGAGCTGTGATCGTAATAATACCACTTTGATTCCACTTGATACCCCCCTAGCTATGCGGGGAAAAAATCCAGACCTGAAGGAGTTTTAATTTCTTGGATAGCGCTCATACAATGACCACATTATGACCGTGTGTGGCGTGCCTACTGATCTATGTATGTTCAGTTTGAATATTGTTATAGGGTGATGGCGTTAAATGTAAAGCATGGCTGATTTGCATAGTTTTTGGTGGAAAACAATAGCCTTATATTGTTTCGTACAGGTGTTGGCTCATAAAATATGGTATAAATTTGATTTACCTGCCATAAACAGCCCAATAATTATGATAATTTTTTACTTTCCTGAAATAAGACCACAAGTATGCGTGTATCGTAAAAATCCTAAAAAAATGGACATATTGAGGACTTGCTGTAATTCACCTAAAATTTTAACATTTGTTTCATGATCCAGCAAGGTGTCCAAAAGGTGCAGAAGGAAGGCAAACAGTGTAGACCCTGATCAGACTGCTCCTTCAGGAGCAGTCTGATCTAGGTCCTCACTGTTTGCTTTGGCATATCTGTCCCAATACTAAGGATCTTTATGGTGCATGCATTAATATAGAAGAACGTAAACAATATACAAATCTAAATGACATATTTTACTGAGGGTCTGAGAAGATTTTTTGTGCTTTAATATATTTTCTTCCTATATGATGAGAAAAAAAAGAAACCGTTTACCGCAGTATCCTGGAGGTTTTGAATATGTTAAATGACTTCCTAAATTTGATGTTTTCCCGAAAACTTGGCTAATTACTATTTTTTCATACAAAATTGATCTTATGACGGTACTTCCTCCTGCGTCCTTTAATAGTAATTCACTTTTAATGGATGAAAAAAAACTAGTTTTTCGGGGGATTGTTTGTCAGTGGACCCAAAGCTACATATACAGTCAACCCCCTTTATACCAACATTCGTTTTGATGACAAAACTCCTTATAACGGCAATTTCAATGGAATGACGTCTTAGCCAAAGACTTAATTAGCCTTGGTTCCAAGCGGTGTGATTTTCCCATCGGTTGGAAATGCACAAATCGAGTCCATAGTCATGAAAGATTCTTGTAACCTAATGTTATAGATATTTGTTAGAATCGCCTCACTGAGGCGATTCTAACAAATGTCTATAACATTTGTTTCTTGGAGTTATAATGGGGAAAAGGTCGTTTATTACCTATCATAGTCCTTAACTGGGATTCTTTATAACGGCAAATTCTTCATAACGGCGCAATACCGGTAATAGGGAACAAATACTGTCGTTATAACGAGATTCCTCTGTACAAAAGCTCTAAGGCTGCTTACCACTGACCAGTGAAATTTAACCACACAAATTATAAATAGAGGTAAACTAGTAAAGTCCCACAAAATTGGAAGCAACGTCTCCAAAATGACCTAAATAGTGTTGACAGGGACATTAAACCTCAAACCAGACAAACAGACATTTTATGGTGCAGTTTTTCTTTTACTTACAAAATCACTCTCAGACTAGTGGTATTTTTATGGAGGTAGATAACAGTTTTTGTAGGTGCGGATAAATAACTGTTCAACTCAGGTATTTTGATATGGGGTCAAAGGCGTGAAAATAGACGGGACGAATGGCAATCAATTTCTAATCATGTTTTGTATACCCAACAACCAGACAGAGATAATAGCCAAATTATATCAGAAAATGATTACATACTATTATATCATATCAAGGTGTTTAATAGCATTTTGGTCGAAATTTTGTCCAATGTTAGGCAATCTTCACAATAGGTTTTTCGCAAGAATGAGGATTGATTTCCATTGAAAACTTTCGTACCTTCTTACACCTTACTTGACAAGTCTAGCCTGTTCTAGGAGATTATGGAATGTTACGGCTTGTTTATATAAAATTAGTGTCTTAGCAGTTGACGTCAATTGAAGTAAATTCTTTGAGGTGGGCTTTTTCTGGGTTTGTGTGTGTATCTCTAGCCACGATCAGGAGTTGCCTGGGCCTGTCTGAAATTTGGTCTAGACAATTTAAATTGGCTTCTCAACAGTGGCTATAATCAAATTTTTCTAGACATACATAATGTTTTAACCATTATCCCACTGATCACAACAGCCCCTACTTTTGCAGTGTAGATCCTGTTCAGATGGCTTCTGCAGAAGCCATCTGATCAGGATCTTCACTTTGACATTCAGTTTGTGAATTTGCAGGAATAAATTTCTTCAATTCATCTGATTGGTTTAAAATCAGAAACGATTAATCGGATTGGCTCAAAGTCAGAAACGTGTGTGGCCAATTAAATTATTCAGCAGGATAAGGGCTGAAGTACGCTAATAATGTGGCATAAAAAGGGAAACAGTTTCTGAACGCCTGTCATAAATACAGCCAAGTCGCTCCCTATGTGGTTTCTAATTTGCTTTTTTGTCATTACTGTCCTATTCTTTTTATAACATCTGTGCATGACATACCTGGTGTGTTTACTGACACTTGATATATGACCGGCTCATCACATGTTGAAACACTCGAGTAACTCTGCAAATTTGAAACTGTAATTCATTACGATAACACGTCGTGTGATATTACGGTGCATTCTTTCAAACCACAAAAATGTACCTTTTCTGATAATGAAAATTTGTGATATTTTTCTTATTTCTACTCTAAGACATAGTTTGTGGGTACTCGTTAGAACCGCCTCATTGAGGCAGTACTAACGAGTACCCACATCCTATGTCTTGGAGTAGAAATAAGAAGAGGTGGTTCTAACGAGTACCCACAACAGAGATGAGATAAGAAAATATAATGTTTATCCCTGTAAACCCCAGTTTTATCTATATGAACTGGGGTTTAGAGAGGTGTTAATTACATGGGACTCCTTAATGTGATGATAGTCCAATGAAACATTACATGACTGAAACTCATTCAATGATAAAATTCCACCTACAAAGCTTTAAGAGGAATGGGAACACCTTCAAGGGAAGCAACTCCTGCAAAAGTATTTTTGTCTCCCATGTCAATAACTCTTAAAGGAAAGAATTTGTGCTGTCTGCAATACACTGGATTGCCAATTTAAGGGCAATAGATTCAATCCCTTTTTGAGTCATAGCTTAAGAAGACACATTTGCCCTTAAAGAAAACGGGCCGTCTGACCTTATTTTATTGGCAGGATTTCAATTATTCCAAAATCCCCTGAGGGTTTTAGAGGTAAAATGATGGAGTGGCTAGTAATTAATTATATGTAAAGTGTGTATGTCCAGTTTCTTTAAATTTCCTAGATTATATAATCAACCCTAAAGCAGGACACTTGAACACCTGTGTCTAGTTGCTTAAAGTAAACGAAAACGTTAACCAAAAGCATTCAGTGATTTACTAATTAATAGTCATTATTTAAACAGGACCATTGAAAACTACCCCTTCTTGAGATGCTTATATACATATATTATACTGTGAAATTTCGCTATTAAGACCACCTAAAATTTAAAGACTTATTCTGCATCAAAAAGCTTATTTAGTTGGCTGCAGTTATTCTCTGCGTACAGTGACCTCTAGCCAGAGACCACCTTTGGGACTGTTCAAAAGTGGTCTTAAAGACCACTTTTGAACAGTCCCAAAGGTGGTCTTAATATAGGAATTTTACTGTATTTGTGACATTGATCATGTCGTAGGAAAAGAACTAAATAAGCAAATTTGCTTTCAGTTCTAATCATTCTGTTTTGTAACTTTGTATGTGGTATATATGTGTAAATTTTGGAAATAAATGTGTTTAAACCCAAATCATACAAGGCAACAAATATATGAACACTGATAATTTTGTTGAAAAAAAAGAGTGACACAAATGTGGGTGAATCAGAAACAATAGTTTCGAGAGCAATTTATGATTTTCATCCTTAGAAGTGGGTACTCCTCAGAACTGCCTCAGTGGGGCAGTTCTGAGGACTGAGGCAGTGCTAATGAGCACCCACAATCTATATTTGGGGCAAAAATATCACAAATTGTCTAAGAGAATGTTATTTTTTGAGCCATAAAAGAAAGTGCTGTGTCAAATATTTATGCTTGTTTTTCTAATTACCGTAAAATTCCTAAAAATTCGGACAACCCAAGAACTTGCCATAATTCTCCTAAAATGTTGACAAATTTGTTTCAAGATCCAGGAAGGAGTCCAAAAGGTGTCGACAGAATGGCAAACAGTGTAGACCCTGATCAGACTGCTCCTTCAGGAGCAGTCTGATCAGGGTCTTCACTGTTTGCTAAGGCCTAAATGTCCCAATACTTAGGATCATTACGGTAACGGCAGATTCTTTAATTACTGAACACTGCTTGGGTCTTGAAGGAACATACATGTACTCTGAATTCTGTTTACCAGCAACTTTTCAACTATATCCTGGAGCAACAAACTATCTACGTTTAATTGTTTTCATCAAGTACATTTTTAGTTGCCATCTACAAGTAATTGTTTTCATTAAGTACATTTTTAGTTGCCACTGGACAAAAATCTGTCCTTGACTGACTTATCTCCAGTCTGAATCAGGACTATTCGGCAAATTTTATGTTAGGTTTGGTTTCTTTGCATGTCAGTAGAGGGACAACGGTGTCTCAGTCTTGATTCGTATCATTTCGATCTGTTCCCTTCAGGTCATATGACCTTAATTTGGTGTGAATATGACCTTAATTGTGTTAGAAAATTATTCAACATTTGAATGTGGGTTATCAATGATACATATATGGCCACTTTTGCAATATGATAAACTCTGGATTATGTAGTCGTACTGATTAGCGATAAAATGTACGCAGTGCGAAGAAAATTAACGATTATCATCATGATCACTTTTTGCCCTGGTGGCCAATAGTTAAAACTCCTGGGCCCAGTTGTTCAGAGCTAATTGTGGCATTAGTTACGTATTATTTATTTAAACTTTGATTATTTGATACAGTGACTTTACTGATATTAGAATTGAAGGCAATGATACAATTAACCCACACCTCCCATCAGAGACACCAAAGTGAAAGAAACATAAACATTAAATAACTATAGACCCTAATGGAAACATCAATAGCGGAAAACCAAAAGCAAAGTTACTTTCCCACAAAATGGCCAATTGGCTATCTAAAACAAAAATATATAAGTGAGACACACGCTCAAAGACGAACATAAAAATAAACCACGACAGAAGAACCTTCTTGGAATGATCAGTGAAAAGAATTTCAATGGGGGCTTAAATCAATTTGACATGGCTGAAATCCTCACCCTTGATTCCACCGAGATCATTTGTGGAATAACAGAACTCACCAAAAATTATGAAAAAGCAAACATACATGTCAGTTTTATCAAAGTATATCTCTCAAGAATGAGAATATAATCTACTTATGTTCAATTAACCCTTGTCCTGCTGAGCCCCGATATGCCTTATTTTCCAAACAATGAAGATCCAGATCAGATGGCTTCTGACGATCTACATTGTTTGCCATTGTTTGCCATTCAGATTGTGAATTTGTTGCTATAATTTGCATCAAGTAATCTGATTGGTTGATAATTGGTAGTGGGTGTGGCATAAATGAATATTCAGCAGGACATGGGTTAAGCACTGCATTAGTCTGATAAAAAATAAAGCTAACAGTATGCCTGGTCACAGTGGTGTTCAACAAATAACAAATTGTGTGAAAATTTGATCATTATTCAGATGGTGAAATTCCACTTTTAAGACCAGCTGTTATAAAGACTTGTTTGGTTTCTTAAAACCATATTTAGAAGGTTTCAATTCTTCTTTCTTTGTGTTTTTTCTACACCCATTGTCCCATAGAAGAGACCACCTTTGGGACTGTTCAAAAGCAGTCTTAAAGACCACTTTTGAACAGTTCCAAAAATGGTCTTTAATTTAGGCCGGGAATTTTGCTGTAATTATAATATTCCAGCTTATCTTATTAATAATTTTGTAATTCTTATTGTCCCTTACATAACATTGAGTGAACAAGACTTTAATAGGTTTATTTTTATCAGATCTTCACATACAAATGCAGTACTCAATTAAACATAAGCAGATTATTTATTTATCTTGATATATACTTTGATAAAACTGACATGTATGTTTGCATTTTCATAATTTTTGTGAGCTTTAATTGTTATTCCACAAATTCTATTATAAGGTTTATCTCCACTGTGGCCACTTTGATCAAACAAATGCAGTACATAATTAAACATAAGTAGATTATTTTGTATCTTGATTATATACTTTGATAAAACTGACATGTATGTTTGTTTTTTTTTTTTTCATAATTTTTTTTTTTAGTTCTGATATTCCACAAACTCTGTAGGCAAATATCTCAGCTGTGTTTTCTGCATACAGTGTTCTCTGGCCAGAGACCACCTTTGGGACTGTTCAAAAGTGGTCTTAAAGACCACTTTTGAACAGTCCCAAAGGTGGTCTTAATATAGGAATTTTGCTGTACCTGAATCCTATGCTGCAAAGAATACTATTTGAGAGAGGATAAATATGTAATGTTCACTGTCCTAGAGGTCTATGTCTTAGAAAAATTTTATGATAATATTAGGAATAAGATAATAAAATATTTTCTGCTGTTTATTACTTCATGACAAAAATCTTATAATTTAAATGTAATTAATATCTTTATCAACAAAAGTATTTACTTGATTCAGATTCAATAAAGAAGTCAGTAACTCAGGGAAAAATGATAAAAATTATAAAAGTAGTATATAATTATGGATTATAATATCTTTGTGTACTTTGCTTCAGAGGTTATTTACCTTATGAATGAAAAGAGAAGAAATTTTTGCTTTTCAAAATTATAGATATTGAAACCATTAATCTAATTGTTAATCTTGGCAGTTAGAAATTACTAGTATTCTATGAAAACTGATAAAAAAATTGTGAATGGACAAACAATATTATTACAGTGTCAAATTCCCGTAACTTAATGGGAGAAAATTGTTTTTAAAGGGCATTTTAGTACCACATATATATACATGTCTGTAGTTTTTGCTTTTTCAGTTGTTGTTTTTTTTTTTGTTTTACATTCAAGGAACCCTACAAGTATTTTTTTTACTCTCCATACACTTAAATTGTCTTCAATAACCCTAAAAGTTATTAAAAATATTTGTTTGAAGATAACATTCTTACTTTTTTTTCTGACAAACAGTTGACATGGTTTGGACATTAATAGGTTTCTTGAAGTTTTACGGAGACTAAATTTTGTAAGAATGATATTTTTATCACACAAGCAAGCAGTGATTGTTGACCCATTTTGTACCAGAAACCCCAAAATGGGTACCCTGGAAAACAGTGCAGAACGTGGCGTCGCATCAGGGCCTCCACTGTTTGCTAAAAGTTCAGTCATTTTCCAAACAAATTTTGATGAAAACACCACCTGATACCCCTAAATTTTGGTTTACCAGTACTCGTGTGCGGTCGGTTTTAGCTCTGCATGGAAGCATCGTGCAGCCGATCTATTTCTTCAAGCCCCGATAGGCGGGGGCATTCATAGGGTTTGTAGGAACAGTGTATATAAGCTTCTTTCTTGTGTGTTGGCTCAAAAAAGGGTTTCATGCAAATTAAGGTGTAGCCAACATAAAAGGATACCTTAAGTCAGGACATCGACAAGTACCAATACATGATTTACCCTTGTCCTGCTGATTAAGTTAATTTAGCCACACCCCTTCTGACTAGCCACCAATCAAATGAATTGATATATGTTCAATCAGTCCACAAGGCCCCCACCCATAGGGGCTTGAAGAAATATATGGGCTGCATGATGCTTCCATGCAGAGGTGAATCCGGCCGCGCACTAGTACTGGTAAACCGCTTAGAGGATCTAAGCCTGTCCAGGAACCGCGGTGCGAGGCGGACCGTCCATGCTAATAAACCCTATTGGTTTCATTGGGCGACAGGGCATGAGATGTCATTTCATCTCAATGTCGGGTAAAAGTTCCACAAAATTGGAAGCAATGTCTCCAAAATGACCTTTACAGTGTTGACGGGGATTTAAACCTCAAATCAAAACAAATCAATCAGTCCACAAACTGCTTGACAAACAGTGTAAATCATGATAAGCCATCTGATCTGGATCTACACGGTTTGCAAAGGTAGGGTTTGCCACGTACAGCAGACTAGGGTCACGGACAAGTAGCAAATTAACAGTCACTCAGTATGTGGGCTACTTGATTAAAATACAGTGCAGTTCTCAAAATGCTGACAGAATGCCTACGCAAATGTTTTGTTGACAAATTAACTTAGCAGCCGTGTAAAACATATATGGTCTTTTATTTTGGGTTCACTGCTTTTCATTAGCATTTAAACAAAAACTTAAATTTTTGCAGTTGACAGCAAGTAACAAATTCCTTCTTTTTAAATATGAGCCCGATGAGGAAAAAGCAACATTAATCCATTTAGTACCAGAAACCCCAAAATGGGCACCCTGGCAAACATTGCAGGCCCAGAACAGACTCCGCTAAATGCGGCATCTTACCAGGGCCTCCACTGTTTGCTAAAGTTCAGTCATTTTCCAAATAAATTTTGATGAAAACACAACCTGACGCCCCTAAATTCTGAAATGAACTCCTGCTCATTTTCCAAATAAATTTTGATGAAAACACAACCTGACACCCCTAAATTCTGAAATGAACTCCTGCTATATATAAGGAGGAAGATTCCATTTAGTACAAAAAGGGTTAAGTGCGATTAACTGATTTAGCTTAAAGATTGGGGTTTACTCCTGTAATTAAGGGAAATGAGAACATCTGGCAGATTTTTCTGCCATTTTTCAAAGGGAGACAAATTTTGGAACTTCCTGTTTGCTGTTCTATTAACCCTGTCCAACTGAAAAGGGCATCTACCCTTAAAGGAAAGAATTTGCTAAAATTCTTTCCTTTAAGAGTTGACCCCTATTGATCTGGGAGACAAAATATTTTGTCAGGAGTTGCCCTCCCTGAAAGTGTATCCATTCCCCATAAACAAGCAGAATTTAACAGAGGTCTTTTTTGGCCCTTTGGTAGAAAAAAATCAGGCTTGGCTTGTGTGAAGGCTAACCTTCTTAATTATAACTGGCCAACACAGTTATGGCCTGCACTATTTGCTATTAGAATTTTCCATCAAAAATAGAATAAAAACGGAAAAATAGGCCTATCACCCCTTATATGACAAATGGACTTGTCCAATATATAGCAATGGAAGAGTCCACTAGTATACAATGGGTTAAGTAGGTTACTCTTATGTGAGTGACATGAATTATAACATCTTTTCACATCCATATCAAGATGATATAAGCCATGTCATGTAAAATGGTCCATGCATATCGTGGCTGTGTGATCACACACCAAATTTCATGCATTTTGTTAGAAGCCTCCGTGGTGTAGTGGTTACTCTACTCGCCTTGTAAACCAGGGTCGCAGGATCGATCCCGGGCTTCTCCAGACTTTTGGATGAGTCTTTAAACCGAGGTCCCGTCTCCGTATGACCTTAGCTGTTGGTGAGACATAAAACTGAAACACTCACTCACTCATGCATTTTGTCATACTCAGTACAAGTCTTAACAGCAAACTTAAGTTGGCCAGTATCTTGAGCTTAGCGCATAAGGGAGGGGATCTAGGGCTACCAGGCTGCATGTTAGACTGTGTGCAAACACAGATGGCACAAGCAATGGACAGTGTCCATTGCTTGTGCCATCTGTGTTTGCACAAAAAAGGTATTAGGGCCCTCTTAACATGACTGTCTACAGTAGTAGGTATGACAACTGCTAAAATCTACAACCGTGTGGCATACAAGCATGCTTGATATAATGAGACATGTCATCCCTGTCAGATAAATCAGGTGCAGCAATAACTTGTGGAAAGTGTACTGTAGTTGTTATGAACTTTGCTGGAATACCGGTACTCTGATCAATTTCTGTAGGTTATATACCTCCAAAATCTCCAAAATCCGACAAGTTGCTTTCAGGTGAAAAGTTAGTCTGCCTGCTTATTCAGGTCAGGCTACCTTAGTACTCTTTTTTCATCTGGGGCTGTAACAGCACAGTGAAAATCATGTTGTAAGCCCTTTCCTTCCTTTCCAGTTGCAGTTATACATTTGTACCCAGTTGAGACATTGGCAGTTGCAGCTATACTTATTGTAAAGTTAAATCTCTTTCGTGTTACACAATATTAATTCAGAAGCAGAATGGGAAAAAGTATAGATCCTGATCAGTGAGCTGATCTTTACTGATTTCAAAAAAAAAAAAAAAAAAGACAATCCAGGTTTAGCATGGTGACAGGCTGGGTTAGAATTGTTACTTTTTGAAACATTTATGCAGGCCTCCATGGCCTATAGAGTTTGCGAGTGCTAAATATTTAGGTCTTTCACCACTCTGGGTAATTGAGCCTTGCTTTGGGCACATAAGGTATGCCAAGTTCTGCAACAGAAGGTCACTCGGGGTACTCTGAATAACAATCAACTCAATATAACGGAAATGATATTAAAAGGGCAGCAAACTGATAATCATGCAAAAGAGATACTGGCATCAAGTCATGTTATCTAAAAACCACGGCACCAGGGCATCACAAATCATTTGGTTTATACCTGCCTTCACATGACCCCTCAGTGTTTTGTAGGACATAAGATTTGAACAGAAGAAATTTAAGAAATGCCTACACAGTATTAAATTAACACAGTGTAGCCCCAGTATATCAAAAAGAAAAGTTTAAATAATTCCAACATTAAAGCATGTGTTGAATATATGTAATGCTATATTTAATAGCCTTGGTAATGCTGTGTCGGGCAAAAAAAGCCTTAGTATGTCAATGTATATTTTGTATAATTAGGACAAGATTTCTTGTTCTTAAAAGTATGTCCCAGTTTAGATACACGAACAACAAACTCAGGCCTGGTGCAAGACTGCGCATTCCCAGACCTTGGCTGTTTGTATAAATGTAAAAGTCCCTAAGTGCTCATAAAAAGAAAATGACTTTTATAGGCTAATCATGCTTAACAAATTCATTTTTGTGAAGAACTTTTGTCTTATTTTGGTCTCCTAAGACCAAAATGAATATTCATTTTGACATTTGTGATTCTACTAGTTGTCAAACTCTCCCATTTTTGTCCCAGGTCCATGACAGTTACTGATTTTATTTACCTAAGTGTTTGTTTTTTTATATAATTTGCTTTGTTCTTTGTTTTTTCAATGCTATTGGCTCCAAACCATAAAAATGTGAATCATTAATGCATAGTAATGTTTGAAACGTTTCAAAGTTTTCAAAAAACAAAACATTTACGTAAACCATGTGAGAGATAAAGTGATTGACACTAATGGACAAAAAAAACCAACAATATACAAACAAAATAATATTGTCTTAAGATGGGCATTTATCTTGAAGGGAGTCTCCTTTTTTCTGCCTTGTCACATAGAGTTACAGACCCCTTAACCCTTAAGACGCCGCGATATACTTCAGCTGAAAATGTCGTCTGCTTATGTCGTCTGCTGAATTTTTTTGCAAACTTTTTAAAAATATTTTTGCATACAAGCAAACATAGGGGGCCCAGATCAGACAGCTCCTATAGGAGCAGTGTAATCTGGGTCCACACTGTTCGCAAAAATTACTTTTAATGTAACCAGCAGACAGCAGAGCAGATGACAATTGTCGTGATTGGCATTTTATGGGTTTACTTTTTAGCTTGAACCAATTACGGAAAAAAAGAAAGAAAAAAAGAATGGGCTTTTAGTTGTTATTAGCTCGGCTGTTTTCGAAGAAAACGACGAGGTATTGTCATAGCTCTGGCGTCGTCTGCATGGTCGTCGTGCAAAAACTTGGACCTTTTGTAATATCTCTGTCATTACTGAACATATTTACTTGAGACTAGTTGTTCATTTTGAAAATGGGAACTCATACCAATAGGTGAGGTAACCCTCAAAATATTTTGGCACAGTTATGCCCCTTTTTCGATTTAGAATTTTTGCAGCCGAGCGTTGGCACCCGCATGCATTATTATATGACAGTACACCATCAAATGTATGAGCTTTGATATTTAGCCCTTATCCTGCTGAAAACATTGATTTAGCCACATCCATTTCTGTCTATCAATCAATCAACCAAGCAAATGACTTACAATATTGTATTCAATCAGTTCACAAACTGTATGACAAACAGTGTAGATCCTGATCAGATGGCTTCTTTAGAAGAAGTCAAGTCATCTGATCTGAATCTACACTGTTTGCAAAGAAACCTCCATGGCGCAGTGTAGTGGATACGCTACTTGCCTTGTAAACCATGGTTTGCAGGATGATTCCAGGCTTCTCCAGACTTTCTGATGAGTCTTTAAACCAAGGTCCCGTCTCTGTTTGACCTTAGCTGTTTGCAAAGGAAGGGGTAGTTGTGTTCAGGATTAATGAGTTAACAATGTGCTCGCTGATGAGTACGAGCTCAATTCCTCAGTTAATCGTATAAGCCTGCCCAAGTAAAGTGTGGATAGGTTAACTGACCAGCTCAAAAATGACCTAAATAGTGTTGACTGGGCCATTAAACGAAGTCCAAAACAAAACATTTAATCAAACCAACATTTTTTATCTACTTTCAGAGGAGCATTCGGGGCCCAAAAAGAGCAAAAGGAAGTCACCACTGATCAGCTTGTTTCGTAAGAATCGGGAAGACAAGAAACCAGTCGGCAAGTTATTCGGACATCAGCTTACAAATATCACTACGCCAGAGGAACTTATTGCCAAGCCAGTTAAGGTTGGTTTTTAGGCAGTTTATAAAATCTGGGTATATCATGTTGTCAAGCAGAAACTATGTCAGTTAAACAACCGTGGAATAGCCATAGAAAAATGTATTGATTATACAGAAAAATGACCATTTATGGTCATTTTTCTATGTAATCTATATATTTTTTGGACATGTCTTTAAACTGTTAAATCAAAAACTGTGTTGTACTGAATAGTGTTATAAGGAGATGGTGGTGTAAGATCACCCACAAAGCGCTAAATGACATTTTATGGTTTTTGTGTTTTTTTTTGAAAACATGGCTGCTTCTTCAGGTTAGGCTCCTAGGTACTTTGATTCATCTGTAACAACACAGTGAAAATGATGCTATAAGCCCTTGCCTTCCTTTGCAGTTGCAGTTGTACTGGGCAGTTGCAGCTATACTTATTGAACTGGCGGTTGCAGCTATTCTTATTGAAAAACTATGGAAACAGAAAAAAATAAGAAAAAAAAAAAAAAAAATTTGCTACATTTAGCTTGGGATGCTTTAAAGATTGACTTTGGAACTGAAATAAGACCACACACTCCTGTTTACTTTAAAGATAGCTATGGGTGTGGTTTCAGAATATGCTAAATGATTATGGAAATTTCGTCATTAGGCACAAATTATTTAAAGAATTGTCATTTTAAGAAATGTCAAAATATCAAAAGTTCTAGAGTTCAGTATTCTTCATTAGTTTTCTGCATTAAATTTTATCCTTATTAAATCTTTGTAAACATATTGACATGATCTTGTGTACATAAAACCATTAACAGTGACATTTTAGCTGCATAGAAATTAGCGCTAATTACATTTTTCCTTGCTTTTGAATATTGTAATTTATTCAGTTTCAGTTACATGTGACGTTTAAAATGCAGGAACGTATGCAATAATGAATTACTTCTTAAACCGTCAATCAAAGTTGGTGCAAGTGCGATTTTTAAAATGAACATCCAGAAAACAGGCCTATATAATTTTGACCCCCTTGAACCCCACTTTTATATAGTAAAACTGGGGTTGTCAGGGGTCAACCTTATTTTTCTGATGACTGCTGTAAAATGTAGATTGTGGGTACTCGTTAGAACCGCCTCATCAAAGCGGTTCTAACATGTACCCACAATCTATATTTTGAGCCGAAATAAGAGAAATATCACAATTTCTCATCTTATAATTTCCGTTTTTCTGGTGGTAAAACTTACCTTGTATTTGTATAGGCGTGTTTTTCAGAGTGGATTCAGCTTGAAGTTAAATGTGAAATGTCTGCTCACATAAAATGTCAAGGCTATTATTTTCTCTACAAACATCGTGCAACATTAAATGAAATTTTTTCACATCTCCAAAATGGCTACTCAGCGATTTTTTTTCTTATCTGTAGTGCAAACATAGGTTATGGGTGCTCGTTAGAACCGCCTCAATGAGGTAATTCTAACAAGTACCCACAACCTATATCTTGGAGCAGAAATAAAAAAATAATGTATACTCCGTAAACCCCAGTTTTCTCTATTTTAAGTGCGGTTTAGGGGGCTGTTAATTTCACAGATGTTTTAAAAATGATTATAAGACAAAAATAAAAGCTGAATTGTGATTGCACATCCACTTGTGCACTACAGCGCATTCTTTCGTATCTTTTATATCTTCAAAAATGACATCCTGAAGTTTATGGTTGTATTCATTATTTTCCTTGTTCATTACGATAAGACATCCGTGTAAGAAAGTGCATTCTTTCATATCTCCAAAGCGGCCATTTTTCTGTTAAAATTTGTGATATTTTTCTTCTTTTTTTACTCCAAACATAGATTGTGGTTGCTCATTAGAACCGCCTCAATGAGGCGGTTCTAACGAGTACCCACAACCTATGTTGTGGGGGCTCCTTAGAACCGCCGCCTCAATGAGGCAGTTCTAACGAGTACCCACAACCTGTCTTGATGCAGAAATAAGAAAACCCAATATATACCCCCTGTAAACCAACGTTTTCTATATATAAAGTGGGGTTTAGAGGGCTGTTCATTACATTGACTTGTTAGCTTAATGTTTGCTCAAAAACATAGATTGTTGGTGCTCGTTAGAACTGTCTAACGAGCACCGACAGTCTAAGCCCAAATGAGAACCAAAAATCTATATTTTTGAGCAAAAATAAGAAAAATATCAAAACATTTTTTCCTGAAAAAATGCCAGTTCTACAGTAAAAATGCCATTTTAGCACATGGGTGTGCAATCGTTATTTGATCGAATCACACTGAAAGATGATTTGATGTCCTTAACACTTATCTTGCTGAATATTTAACTTAGCCACATCCATTTTTGATTTTCAGCCAATCAGATTACATGATATAATGAGTTTGTTCAAATTCACAAACTGAATGACAAACAGTGTAGATCCTGATCAGATGGCTTCTTCAGAAGCCATGAAGAAGCCATCTGATCTGGATCTACACTGTTTGCAAAGATAGGGGTTGTCGTGAATAGCAAGTTAAGTGTTAACTGTATAAAAATCTGTATTAAATCATCTGTCACATGTATTTTATTTAACAGGAGTTGCTGACAATTTTGTTTCGTGAAGGCCCATATACAGTTGGAATTCTACGTAAATCGCCAAATGCCAAGATGCTCAAAGAATTACGTCAGAAGATCGATGATGGTGAAGATTGTCTCAGCAATGAGACATGGCCGCCCCTTGTTATCGGTGCTTTGCTCAAGGTTTGTGAGAACAATTTTTTCCCAGATTAAATCATAGCTTTAGATTGGCCAGATCAACAAGGATTACTTTGGGATAAAGTACCTTACTGACATGCCTCAAGGCCTATTGTTAACAGTAAAAATCCTAAAAGTTTGGACACCTTGACAACTTGCCGATATTTTCCAAAAGTTTTAACAAATTTGTTTCACCATTACGCAAACATTCCTATACAAATACATTGCCACCTTTATCGCTGAAAAAAATGAAGATTTTATGATGAAAAAATGTGATATTTTTCTTATTTCTGCTCAAAATATAGATTGTGGCCACTCGTTAGAACCGCCTCATGAAGGCGGTTCTAACCAGTACCAACAATCTATTTTTAGAGCAGAAATAAGAAAAATAAGGTATACTCCCGGAAACCCCAGTTTTACTATATAAAAGTGGGGTTCAAGGGTGTCAAAACTATATAGGCGTGTTTTCGTGATGACATTCCAGCAAGGAGTCCAAAAAGGTGTAGATGGAATGACAAAAAGTGTAGACACTGATCCAACTGCTCCTATCCAGTCCAATGACAGATCTTGTCAATAACTGTCAAATGTATGTAATGACTTGCATGTCAGGGGAGTTAACCAGCATGTCAGGGGAGTTGACCAAATGATATTTTACAAATACTACGTTATGTGTCAAGGGAGTTAACTTTGTGCTATTTTGTTAAACTGTATGGGCAATGTTATATGCCCTGATTATTTTTTTGTTCATTCAGACTCAATAAAACCAAGTCTGTATACGTTTATGTGTCAAGGGAGTTAACTTTGTGCTGTCTTGTAATACTGTACGGACAATGTTGTATGCCCTGATTATTTTTTGTTCATTTATAGTGCTATTTTCCTTTATTTCGTATATTCTTTGCTTCCAGAGGATCCAACTATTCAGAACTTTTAATTTACTTGGTATTATAATATGGGTGTTTCTTCACCATATTTGCATTATTTGCTGGCTCCCAGCTTGCACATTATCAACATTGGAAAAACAGGTAACCAGACCCCCCTGACCTTTCAAGGTCAGAGGGGTCTGGTTACCTGTTTTTCCAACACTGATAACCTTCAGATCAGGAACCAGCAGATAATGCAAATAATGTGAATAAAAGATCAATTAATACTAAACCAGTCAAGTAATGTAATAACTACAATAGATATGATATTTTTTCAGGATTTTCTGCGAAACATACCTCAAAGTTTGCTCATGGAGGAATATTTTGATGACTGGGCAGCAGCCAATGAGATCACAGATGGAGAGGACAAGATTAACAAACTTAGAGAGTGAGTACCGTTGTTACAATGATATTGGTAAATTTTTTTTTTTGGTTTGGGTTTTACGGCCCTTTCAAGATTATTTTACTCACATTGAGCCGATCGTTAATCATAGGTGGGTGAAAACCGGAGTACCCAGAGAAAAACCACCTGACCTTCCTTTGCAGAACTTGGCGTCTCACACGTGACCCGAGTGAGGCTCAAACCCACGGCGGTGAGAGACCTATTGACTAAGAGTCAGCGCTCTTATCCATTAGGCCACGGAGGCCCGTAAATATTGGTAATAATTACCATAAAATCCTAATAATTCGGACTTGAGGACTTGCTCTAATTCTCCTAAAACTTTATCAAATTTGTTTCATAATTCTGCCAGGAGACCAAAAAGTGCAAAAGGAATTGCAAACAGTGTAGACTCTGATCAGACTGATCCTTGCTCCTTCAGTAGCAGTCTGATCTGGGTCTGCACTGTTTGCTAAGGTCTGTCTCTCTCAATACTAAGGATCTTTAAGGCAATAAAATAATGATGTTTTCTGTTGCATTTGGGCGGCACAAAAAAGTCATTTAATATAGGTGGCCAACAAAGCCTTTGATGATGTACATCGCAACATTTTCTCTGGGTTCTCCTGTTTTCACCCACCTGATTAATGACCATCTCAGTATAAGCTACTCGGTATATAAGTATAATAATTTTGAAATGGCCATAAAGCTAAAAAAAAAGAAGAAAAAAAGCAAAACATTAAGTATGACACAATTTTTCAAAATTACTCATATTAACATTAAGTATGGTTTGTCTTTTAACACAATGGTACTAACTGGCGATTGTTAGCTGTGAACACACAAAAAACGTAAATTTATGTAAAGATCATTTTCTGAGTGACAGTCCAGTGATCGCTTGTCCATTACTGCAAGTAAGCAAGAGTAATATGGCTATGGTAATCAAGAGATAGTTTTCTTTTTGTATTTATTAGAAACATATTGTGGGTACTTGTTAGAATCGCCTCTTTGAGGCGATTCTAACAAGTACTCACAGCATATGGTTTTGTGAATAAATAAGAATTTTATCCCAAAATTAGCCTTAGAACTACTTATTTTGATCAAAATCACTAATAATCCAAATGTCTGTAGTGTGGTTTGTTTTGATTCTAATGACCCTGTCAATACTATTTAGGTTATATAGAGCTGGTCAGTTTACTCTACTTTATTTTCAGGGCAATCTCATACTAGCTGTTAACCAATACAGTGCACATTCTTTCGCTAGAAATCGACAATTGCCGCTCTTGAATCGGCGGAAGGGAGAGAATGACCTCAGAAGAGATTTCATGATCAATCTCAACAAAATAAACTTGAGACAAAAGATTTAATAAAATTATTTTATTTTTTCAGTACTATCAGCAAGCTGCCACCCTGTCACTTCGAATTACTACGCCACCTAATGTGTGTCCTGCACTATATTCATAAACGATCAGAAGAAAACAAAATGACTGCCTACAACCTCTCAGTTTGTATAGCCCCAAGTCTTCTCTGGCCCAAGGGTAATCCCGACCCCCTGGCCACACCACCTGCTATAGTGGAGTATATGATAGAGAATTGTGGGCAGGTGTTTGGGGTGGAGTCACTGTTGTTGTACGGTGAGGTTGTGGAGCAGAAGCTGCGGCAGGATTCCAGTACAGACTCCGATAGTATGCACAGTGTTCTTAGTCTGCACAGTAAGTTACCTTTCATCTAATAATTATTTATCATATGAGCCCCGCCAAGCGAATTTGTGTCTTCGAGCATTCCGTCATAACCAATTTTAACTGCGCATGCCCAGCCATTCAGAAGGGCAGAGATATGGCTTTCTGTCTGAAGGTTCCTCTTGATTCACTGCTTGTATGAGCGAGCAGCGAAGGTTCTGGCGAGACTGCGCGGATGCGCAGGCTCGCCTGAACCTTCGCTGCTCGCATAGGCAATAAGTACCAAAATCGCTTGACGGGGCCCATTTATCATATAACGCCTCTGTTACTATGTGGATAATTTCGTCATAGTTTAAGCACAGAGAGCACAGGTGGGTCGATTTTCTCCAACAGGTTAAGTCCGTGAAATGAAAACCCGCTATACCCCACTATATATAGAGAAAAACTGGGGTTTTTGGGGGTATACATTATTTTTCTTATTTCTGCTCCAAGTCATATGTTGTGGGTACTCTTTAGAACCACCTCAATGAGGCGGTTCTAAAGAGCACCCTCATCCTATGTTTGCAGTAGAAATAAAAACAATATCACAGATTTTCATTAGAAAAGTAGCCATTTTGGAGATGTGAAAAATGCAGTATGTCGTGCGGGTGAGTTATCATAATGCTGAGCATATGCTAGAAAAATGGTCCTGAATGGGGCCTCAAAATGCTTAAATTCCTGTACTGTAAGCAAACAGTGTAGACTCTGATGAGACGCCACAGGCTTTTGCTCAGAGGTCATGAAACAGCTCTTCAAAGTGAGATTGCTGTTAGAGAAAATTTGCTGTTTGCAAGAGTAGTGTCCCTTGGAAAAGTGAATAGCAAAATATACATGAGATTGTGTACAGTGCTCCACTGGGAGTAACAAAGATAATTAAAGGATATTTTTTTTATTTCTTAACCCTTATCTTGCTGAATATTCATTTTAGCCACACCTATTTCTGACTTTGAACCAATCAGATTACTTATGTAATTAATTCCTACAAATGCATAAACTGAATGTCAAACAGTGTAGATCCTGATCAGATGGCTTCTTCAGAAGCCATCTGATCTGGATCTACACTGTTTCCAAAGATGGGGGTTGTCGTGAACAGCAGGATAAGAGTTATTATAAATTTAAGTTGTGGATACATGTTAGAAGTCCCTCATCCAGGCAATTCTATCATTAGTATCCACAATATAGGTTTCTGAAGAGGGTTGAGAAAATGATCTCTTATTGATACTTGTTAACCCCTTATCCTGCTGAATAGATTTAGTAGCCATACCCATTTCTGACTATCAGCCAATCAGATCACCCATTTCTGACTATCAGCCTATCAGATCACCCATTTCTGACTATCAGCCTATCAGATCACCCATTTCTGACTATCAGCCAATCAGATCACCCATTTCTGACTATCAGCCAATCAGATTACATGATATGATGTTTTCGTTCAAAATCACAAACAGAAGGACAAACACTTTAGCTCCTGATCAGATGGCTTCTTCTGATCTGGATCTACACTGTTTGCAAAGGTAGGGGTTGTCGTGAACAGCAGGATAATTTGGAGGTTTGAGCGTATAAGACTACAAAGGCAAATTGTGGTTAGAAAAACTGACCAACTCCAAATGACCTAAATAGTGTAGACTGTGGTATTAACCCTTATCTTGCTGTTCACGACAACCCCTACCTTTGCAAACAGTGTAGATCCAGATCAGATGGCTTCTGAAGAAGCCATCTGATCAGGATCTACAATGTTTGGCATGCAGTTTATGAACTTGTAGCAATAAATTACATCAAGTAATTTGATTGGTTGATAGACAGAAATGGGTGTGGCTTAAATGAATATTCAGCAAGAGAAGGGTTAAAGTCCAAACCAAATGTGTGTCTAAGTACTTCATTAGATACACCTTGGTTTAACACCTTAATTACCAATGACTGAACCAACAGAAATACAATGAAACAAAAAAGTATAATCAAAGTCATTAAAATAGTTTCTCGTTCTTTTTCAGGCAATTTCCGCAGAGATGATTCTTCAATAGATAGCTTGGAGCGGGAATTCTACACGCAAGATTCTAGTCCGAGGTTGTTGAAATCTCATCATTTATCACCTTCGAATTTGAGTGGAGATTCTGGTCTAACGATGAGTGATTCACAACTTTACGATGATGATGGAAACGGTAATGAAATTGGTGATAGGAGACACTACATGCGCAGTGCTTCACATTTCTTAGATCGTGATGTAGAGCGACCTGAATCAGAGGCAAGCAGGAGCTTAGACAATCATTACTTTTACAGATATGATGAAAATAATCCTGTTCCTCCACCAAGGAGAAATCGACAGAAAAATACAAATTCTCCTAACCTAGAACATTACAGAAAGCCAATGAGATTTTCATCACATGGTAATTTTCATGGATTAGGTAAAAGTGATAAACGAAATAGTCAGAATATTGAGAGGTATGTCAACTACCCAAGGAAAATGTCGTCGGAATCTTTGAAAAGTGTTGAAGAAGCCGCAGAAGCAAACAACGAAAGGGATATAAAAGACTGGCATTCACGCCCAGATATGGGAACTTTAGTCAAGTCAGCTAGTGGTGCTCATTTATATTACGAAGACTTCAGCAATTTTCGTTTGTATGAATTTGATACTCAGAATGAGGCTGTAAATCATAAACGTCAGTTGTTCAAACAGAAAAGTTGTCCCATTTCACCTCAGTCTAAATACTCACTAAGTAGTTCTCGGGACAGTGTTCTGTCTGATTCCTCAGGCTCTTATTTAGAGAGACAGTATTTCCCTGATACAATGTCTTCCTCGGTGGAAACACCAGAAATGGAGGACAGGACTATGGCTGATTGGTTGACACAGCAATCCAAGCAGGTGGCATACGCTACCAGGAGACAGCGTCGTCTACACAGTCATGATGATTCTGAAGTAGGATTAGTTAGTGACAGCAATATTCAGCATAAAGATCGGATGAAGGATAATCGAGAAAGTCAGGCGATGAGAAATGTTCAGCATCTAGTGTCTCCTCGCGTTTCTCCTAAAATAAAACGCAGAGCACCTTTACCTCTAAGTGTTTGTAGATCATTTCCAATAGAACATGTAAACTCACCAAAAGGCTCAGGATCAAATACCTCAAAAGAAGCAGAAGACATTATTACATCCCCAAAACTGACAATTACTTATTGTTCGCAGGACTCATTAGATAAACGGGAGGCAATATCAGAAAGAGACAAAAGCCCTGTTCTTAATCTTGATATTTATAACAATAATTCTCAGCTGGCTCTTAAACAGTTGAGCCTCTATTCCTCAGGACTACAAGGAACGTCACCACCTCCACGTGTGGTACTACAAAATCTCAGTCAGTCAACTGAGAAACGGGACAATACACCAGTTAAAGCCAGTTATGATAGTGCTATTCTTTCCCAGGTTCATAGGAACAGTTTAGAAACGGGTCGTAGAAACAGTCTTGATATGGGAGACTTACATACTCAAAGATATCCAATGGAAGAGAATTCGGTTTCTAGTGAAGATGAGCAATCAGAGACAGAATCAGAATCTGATGAAGAAATAGAAACATGTCGTTATACTACATATATAAAAATGTCTCCCTTCAAATATAGTATTCCACAAAAACTGGTACCTATTGAACGGAAGAGTAATAGCTCTGAATCATTATCTAAAATATCAAAGAAAAGCTCAAGCTCAGAGTCTCTGTCAAAAGCGTCACGTCAGAGCTCAAGTCTGGAATCACTTTCGCGAAATTCAACAACATCTGAAGACAGTATTCCAAATCGACCAGAAAATCCTCCATCTTACCAAGAAGCTGTTCATAGGAAGTTTCTGCTAGATAATGGCATGCCTCTAGAGGACGATGATGAGGACACTGTCCGACAGAGAGAGGCAAGCCTGAGAGCAAAACAGCTGTATGAACAATCAATGAGACAGTATCAAGAACAAAAAGAACGTTATCCCCCCTTACCATCACAGCAGTTTGAACAAAAACTTGACGTTGTAGGGGAACATCATGAAAATGTATCAGAAAGTGATTCTCAGACGTCAAGTGAAGATGAGGATATTGAATGGGCAGAAAAAACTCCAAGGCGTCTGTACGAAGAATCACTGAAGCGTTACATGGCTGAACAAACAAGATCTCCTTTGATGAAAGCGTCATCAACTGATGATGGTACTTTTTCGAACTCCAAAGGAGGTCCGAGTGATCAGAAACATCTGCTGAATGTGTCAGGCCTTCATCGTAGTCACAGTGATGTTGGGGACATGAACAAAAGATTACGTAGTCCACTGAGAGATCAGGGTAGCCCCACCATTACTAACAGTAGTCACAGCTCAAGTCGGGAATCCACCCCAACCAGACGACCTGATCACCCACCCCCATATGATTCCCCACCTCCTTATAGACATGATCATCGAAAATCTAGTCCTGTAAATGCTGACAGACATTATTTTCCAAAAGCAGACAAATTGTTTTATCAGTCACCTGCCCAGTCTAAAGAAATTTCTCCTCAGATAAAAACTGGCCAGGATGTGCCAGATACTAGATTGTCAGTGAGATCTCGAAATGGTGCTCAAACTCATTCAAATCAGGAAGTATTACGAATAAGTAAGGTGGATGCTTCTACAACTGAAAGTGTTCCGAAAACTGCTCAAATACAAAAAGCTTCAAACATTGACACCACTGTTCATAGTGCTCAAGTTGATATTTCGAAATATAAGTCCCCTGTTAGAAACATTCGTGCTAGTGATGTTAGAAATATACGAAGTAAAGACAATGTTGTTATAATAAGAAGTCGCCATTCTTCTCAGGACTCTCTACTAAAACAGCAATCTAGGAAACAGACTGAGTCTAATGTTCATACTAAGGTTCCTAAAACTTTATCAGATCAAATGACATCATCATCTCCTACTGTGTTCAGACCTCGTTCTTCATCTTTAGAACCAAAAGATTCACAAACAGTTCAGGCTACTCAATCACGGACATTACAGTCACAGCCCACTAGACCGGCTCCTCATAGAGCTGGTGTTGTTTCTAGGTCAGCTGTTGACAGTATAAAAGAGAAATCGGTAGAGTGTTCAAAAACTGATTTTACTCCACGCAGGAACTCGTTAGATACGGCTGTAAATAGGACAGCTGTCAGTTCAAGTTCAGGGGGTCAGTTGGGGAAGGAGCTTCCTTGGAGTGTGAAAAATATCCGAACTATGTTTGATAAGAACAAGCAGCTGGGTAGTAGTGATACTGACTCTTCGAACTCCACGCCTGTATCAGTTTCTCATTCTAGTGATTCTACACCCAGTACCTCACCTCAGCCACGTGTCCAAACTACCTGTACCCCACCTCCCTCAATACAACAAAGTGGCAATATATCACGCTCAAGTTCATCTAGCAGTAGTAGTGTTAACAGCAATAGCAGGGGGTATAAAGGTGTGGGAATGAACCGAAACACTTACACAGGCCGATACGGACCTCAGACTCGTGGCGATAGCTTCAGTTCTTCCGACAGCTCGGACTGTTCATGTAGATACTCGTTAAAATGTCGGCGAGATGACAGCAGTTTAGAAGAACTGAACAACCTTAGTTTTACTGATATTTCATACGTATGATGAAAGTCAGTTTATGCAATAGACAAATCCAAAATTGTGTTCAGTGCCAGTAATAGATTCATGTCCTATTATTAGGTGTTACTTTTTATAGGAAATGAACAAACTTTTCTAATTTTCTTCCGCTTTTAACATGGAAGACAACTTTAGTGACAGCTATTTTCCTGCAAACAGGGATCTTTTGGAAAGGGGTCCTACTCTTAAAGGAATGAATTTGCTCCTTTGGAGCAAATTCATTCCTTTAAGAGTAGAAATCAATTGGTAAGAGTCTCAAGACTCAGTGACAAATTTCTTTAAAGTTGTCGCCTCTGAAATACTATCTATTCTCCTCAATGGAAGATAATTTAAACCATCTTTTGGCACAAATTTATCAATTGTCTTTCGTTAAAATCTCATAGCTGCTGATAAGGTTGGCATTTTGTGATAAATGAACGATAGTTTGGTTATTCATTAGTACGGCCTCGGCGAGGTGGTTCTAATGAGTACCCACAACATAGGTTTATATGGAGAAATAAGGAAAACTATCCTTCATTTATCACAAAATACCAACCTTATATGTAGCTATGAGTCTATTTTAGAACTGCCTCATTGCTATTAAAGAAAACAGAATTTTTTGCAAGTCCATAGGAACAACCCGTTTTTGTTCATAAATTGAGCTAAGTCTTGTGTCAGAGTATAGTTTCAATTTCGATCGCCAAAACTTCATGAAAGACAAACACTAAATTTTAGTCAAATTCTGTCACCCCTGATTAAAGATGCTCAATTTTGAACAAAAAGGTCAACTTAAAGTGTCAAAATTTTGCTCGTAAAATGTTACTTGGCATAGAAAATGCCATTTAGCAGGATATAATCATGGTTTTATCATCATCATCATCGTTACCATTCCCTATCATTGTTGCCAGCAATATTTATATAGTATGATAAATTATAAATGTGCAGATATTATTTTAGTCAGTGCATAACAAAAGGAGGTACATGTTTCCATGTATGACAAAAAATTAAGCAAAGCTACATACAAAGGGGGTTAATAAAGATAAATTTTTGGATAAGTTTGCTTATTTCTCCAGTATACCGTATGTTGTGGGTACTTGTTAGAATTGCCTCAATGAGGCAATTCTAACAAGTACCCACAGCATGGTGATTCTAACAAGTACCCACATCATATCATAGCAACAGATAAGGTACATATTTTGTGATAATGGAAGGATGGTTTTCCTTCTCTCTCCATATAAACCTATGTTGTGGGTACTCATTAGAACTTAATACCCACAACATAGGTTTTTATGGCGAATTGACAAAAACTGTCAATTATCACAAAATAATTACCAAGAAGTAGCTGTTGCTATGCATATGTTTCTACAGGAACATATTGTAAAGAAAATTGTCCCTTTATTGTAATTGTCCTCATTGCTTCCCATCTGGAGTGATTTTACGTTAGTCTTTGCCCTTCTGATCAAAGCATTCGTCTTATGCTGTGTTGCTGTCATGTAGGATCCACAGATGACTCTGTGTAAACCACGAATTCTCCGATCAGATTGTGTTTGTGATCTGAGTCTTCACTGGTTGTTTTGTCATCTTGTTCCTTTTGCTATGTACTGGCTCATTTGTAAATAGTTCCATCTAGGGTTAAGCTCGCAGAAAGTAAAACAAGCACACCCTGCGTATTTGAATGTTAAAAGATTTAGTCAAGGACAGTCATGACATGGGCCCCGTCAAGCGATTTTGGTACTTATCGCCTATGCGAGCAGCGAAGGTTCAGGCGAGCCTGCGCATCCGCGCAGTCTCGCCAGAACCTTCGCTGCTCGCTCATACAAGCAGTGAATCAAGAGGAACCTTCAGACAGAAAGCCATATCCCTGGCCCCTCTGAATGGCTGGGCATGTGCAGTTAAAATTTGTCATGACGGAATGATCGAAGACACAAATTCGCTTGGTGGGGTCCACATGATCTGTGCCATTATCGAAAATGAACTGGCATGAATCATACCATGACACAAGTATTGTAAGTCTGTTTGCATTCAAATATTGAGGGCAAAGTAGGGATTTAATATAAAATCTAAAGTATAAACTTAAATAAAATAATTATTTGCTTTTGTAAATATAATAGCGGATCAAATGTTTCTATATTTTGTACTATATTCTATGTACTATATATATGTAAACTATAATGCCAGTTGTGACCAGCGAAGATGTATCTTTAGACATGCACTCGGCAAAGATTCAATTTAGCCTGTGCATCCATTTACTTTGGACACATCTCGGGACGCTTTGGATTAATTGCTGTTTAATGTGCAGCAAAGACTTTGATCAGAAGCGTATGCGCAGTCTGATCCGTCATTGCTGGGTGCACGTCTGAGGTCATATTTTCCCTCGTCACAGCTTGTATGAATAAAAGGCTGTGATATTTTTATATGGGTTTTGTAAAATCATTCCATAACTTTTCTGTTGATATTATTATATAATGACCGATAGTCAGTAAATTGATATTCCATGTACCGTAAATGCGCTAAATATTTGGACATCTCGACAAGTTCAAGCAGGATAGTTTTCAGTTTCTGGCCAAGGAATGTGCAGCTCGATATGTCCTAAATGGTATTCAGTAAGCTGTTAAACTCCAAACAGACCTTTGCAAGTTACAGTAATTGTGTTTTTTTTAACTCTTTGTTATGCATTCAAATTCTGACAGATCAGTTTTCAACTTGTTAACCCTTGTCCTGCTGAGCCCGGATATGCCTTATCTTTGAAACAATGTAGATCCAGATCAGATGGCTTCTGCAGAAGCCATCTGATCAGGATCTTCATTGTTTGCCATCCAGTCTATAAATTTGTTGCAATAATTTGCATCAAGTAATCTGATTGGCTGATAATCAGTGGTGGGCGTGACATATTTAAATATTCGGCAGGACAAGGGTTAATGCACTTCTTGTCAAATTGACAGTTGTTACTATACATTGCAGAAAAATTGAGCAAGCCAAGTGACACACACACTACCCATATTGTCATTTTGTCACATAAAAGGTGTGTTACTGGTTATTTTTGGATGGAATTTTAGAGCAATCACCATGGGGGCCCATGCCCTTCAGGGCTTGGAAAAATTGATAGGACTGCATGTGGTGTTTCCATGGAGAGCTGAAACCGACCGCACATGAGTACTAGTAAACCACTTGACCCTTGTCCTGCTGAATATTTAAATATGTCACACCCACTAGAAGCCTCCGTGGTGTAGTGGTTACGCTACTCGCCTTGTAAACCAGGGATCGCAGGATCGATCCCGGGCTTCTCCAGACTTTCGGATGAGTCGTTAAACCGAGGCCCCGTCTCCGTATGACTTTAGCTGTTGGTGGGACGTAAAACTTAAACACTCACTCATGTCACACCCACTACTGATTATCAGCCAATCAGATTACTTTATGCAAATTATTGCAACAAATTCATTAGCTGGATGGCAAACAATGAAGATCCTGATCAGATGGCTTCTTCAGAAGCCATCTGATCTGGATCTTCATTGTTTCAAAGATAAGACACATCTGGGCTCAGCAGGACAAGGGTTAAAAGGTCAACTAAGCCTGTCCAGGCAAAGTGATGCGAGTCAGATCGTCCATGCATATAAACCCTATTGGTTTCATTGGGATGTCATTTCAACTTAGTTTCGGCTAAAAGTCACACAGAATTGTAAGCAGCTTTTCCAAAATGATCTAAATAGTGTTGAGGGGCTGATCAGGGTTTGCTCAGTGAGTTGTTCCTATATTTAGCATATTTACAGTAAATTGGGTTAGTTTACAGATCTGTACACTCATGCCTGATCATTTTCATGGATCAAAATGTTGAGGAAAGTGTAAGTTTTTACAATACATCTATATTAATATTAAATGTACTACCAATGATATTATTGCGTACCACAAGTTTTATGATTATAGACAAACATGACTGAATGGGTTGTTTTCACCTTGAATATAAATATAAACATTGAGTTTAATTTTAAATGATGTTAAGTCGTACATTAATCCCAGATTTGGAATATTGGGTGGGCAAAGAATGTACTTAAATAATGAAATAAATGATTCAGTAAGGATGTTTATCATATAACGTCATCATTATTTAATGGATAACATAACGTAATAAAAATGATTTGACAAACACATAAGGCTACTGGCATGTAATGTCATGAAGTTTTCCGTGACAACTTTTTCAGCGATAAGATCCGATTTTAAAACTGTTAGATGATAAACAGCGTCTTACACTTAGGGTCATTTCATATGAAATTAATGAAACTTGCCAGAGGCTCGTTCGATATATTTCATATTAATTGACCACTCTTGTAAGATCTGCTATCTATTTGATATTGATTCAGGTATGCTTTTCTTAAATTCTCCATAACATAACATGAACAAGTTCGTGAAATGAAAACCCTCCTAAACCCCACTTTATAGAGAGAAAACTGGGGTTTATGGGGGTATACATTATTTTCCTAATTTCTACTCTTAGATGTATAGGTTGTGGGTACTCTTTAGAACCGCCTCAAGGCACTTCTAAATAGCACCTACAACCTATGTTACTCTTAGGCATAGGTTGTGGGTACTCATTAGAACCGCCTCAATGAGGCGGTTCTAACGAGCACCCAAAACCTATGTTTGGAGTACACATAAGAAAAGTATTACAAATTTTCTTCAGAAAAGTCACCATTTTGGAGATATGAAAGAATGCACTTTGTCGCACGGGTGTGTTATCGTAATGAATTACACAAGCCACAACTGGAGAGAACCTATCCTTATCCGTTTGTGAACAACAGAGTTGCTGATCAGCCTGTGCAATCTGATCAAAACCTTATGTTCACCGCTTGGATAGTATACAAAGATGTAGATACCAAGTTCGTCCTCAATTTTACATAGCTCCAGATAAGATGCTTTTTTCGGCTGAAAAGTACTGATATTTTTCTTACTTCTGCATGAAAAAATAAGAAAAATATGTGGAAACCACCTCTTATCCGGAGCTATGCTTCTAGTTTCTATGCCTAAATTTCAAGACTCTTGCTGGCTTGTGTCTCTGACCAGGCTGGTTGCTTCCCTGTGGGAGCAAATTCTTTCCGTAAAGAGTAGCCGCTTATGAAAAGGGAGGTAATAAATGAGACAAAACCTCCCATAGAGGTGAAATTGAGATGAGAGTTGCTTCCCTTGCAAGGAGCATCCAGCTACCTTGGGTCATAAGGAATATAGTGCTTTTTAACAGTATATGAAATATCTACTGTTTAATACTGAAAAAATAATAAAATGTTAAATGAATGACTTTCACTCGTTATTTTTCTCGTTTCCTTCAGTTTTGTATGCTTAGAATGCAGTTGGCCTCATTTGCTCAGTTCAGTATGCATCTGACATTTTTTCAGCAAAAATGTTAGCATACTAGCCATATGTGATAAACGACATTGTTAGTACTGGCCTGAGATGGTTTCAATGCCAATCTCTACCAGGTGTGGAAGCATTCTTGTGCGGAGATTGATTATGAAATATTTTCTGCACACATTATCTCCCACGGACTCTAGAAGGACAGTTGTCAATTTCAAGATAAAAATTTGCACTCTACTGGTTGACCGCTTATTGTCCAGAAAAAGTGAGGTTAGGTAAATTGTCAAGCTTGACCTTTATAGTTTTAACCCTTATCTTGCTGTTCACGACAACCCGTATCTTTGCAAACAGTGAAGATCCAGATCAGATGGCTTCTGAAGAAGCCATCTGATCAGGATCTACACTGTTTGGCATTCAATTTATGAATTTGTAGCAATAAATTACATCAAGTAATCTGATTGGTTTAAAGTCAGAAATGGGTGTGGCTATACTGAATATTCAGCAAGAGAAGGGTTAAGTGGATCATTGAAATACAAACCAAATCAAGACCAAATTCTTCCTGGTTGTGTGGTTACAAAGGAGAAAAAACAAGGCTACATAATGGGGATTTGGTCCAGTATCATTGGATATACATCATGTCAACAAGTCCGTGAAATAAAGAGCCCCACAAACCCCACTTTATATAGAGAAAACTGGGGTTTATGGGGGTAAACATTATTTTCCTTATTTCTGCTCCAAGAAAAAGGTTATGGGTACTCGTAAGAACCGCCTCAATGAGGCGGTTCTAACGAGCACCCAAAACCTATGTTCTGAGTAAAAATAAGAAAAATATCACAAATTTTCATCAGAAAAATACCTTTTTTGAGGTTTGAAAAAATGCACTATATCACACGGAAGTGTTATCAGAATGTGCTTCTACAATCTAATCTATGTCTTGAGCAATCACCTGAGAAACCAAAAAAGTAATTGCTTAAGATAAGGACATTTCTGCCACTGCCCCTGCCCACTTGGCTGCATAGTGCTTCCAGGCAGAACTGAAACCAACCGAACTTTTGGAGTACTGGTAAACCACTTCGAAGATCTAAGCCTGCACAGGCAAAGTGGTGCGAGTTGGACCGTCCCTCAAACCCTGGCGTTTTTTGTGGGGTGGTAGGGCTTGAGATGTCTATTATCTCATTGTCTGGTAAAAGTCCCAGAAAAATTGAAAGCAAATGTCTCCAAAATGACCTAGTGTTAACTTGGAGGTAAAAATCTATTAAATAGGTGCTTACTTAAGGCAGTTTATTTCTATATATCAAAAACCTCTTTATAACTCTGTTCATCATAACACAATTTTACAATTTGGTGGTGGTTATGCTAATCGCCTCATAAACCAGGGTTCACAAGATAGATCCTGGGCTTCTCCAGCCTTTCGGATGAGTCTTTGAACTTAGGTCCCACCTCCATATTACCTTAGCTGTTGGTGGGACGATAAACTCAAATGCATGCATATATAACATAGTTTTAGATATAACAGTTCAAAAGTCCAACAAATATTGATCATATGGAAAAATGACAATACATCACTTGAACAAGTCCATAAAATAAACACCGCCTAAACCCCACTATATTATATAGAGAAAAGTGGAGCTTACGGGGTATACATTGTTTCCTATTTCTGCCCCAAGACATAGGTTGTTGGTACTGGTTAGAACCCCCTCAATGAGGTGGTTCTAATTGGCACCCTCAACCTAAATCTGCAGTATAAATAAGAAAAACGGAAAAGTAGTCATTTTGGATATGTGAAAAAGTGCACTATGCCACACAAGTGTGTTAGTATAATAAATGGTCATTTTTGTTGCACCTGCTTTATAGGAGTGGTTTTCCATCGTCCTTCTGCTGGCCAATCCCTCAACATATGCGGCAACCCTTGCATTCACCCGAATGTTCATGTCGATTAACCCTTGTCCTGCTGAATATTCATATATGCCCCACCCACTACCGATTATCAACCAATCATTTTACCTGTAGCAAATTATTACAACAAATTCACAACCTGAATGACAAACAATGTAGATCCTGATCAGATGGCTTCTTCAGAAGCCATCTGATCTGGATCTACATTGTTTCAAAGAAAAGGCATATCCGGGCTCAGCAGAACAAGGGTTAAGCTTCAATAATGGTGTGTAGGTGTGTGTGTGATTTTTACATCCCACCTACAGCTAAGGTCATACAGAGACGGGACCTCGGTTTAAAGAGCAAAACCCGAGTACACGAAGAAAGACCAGCTGACTTTCCGTTGCAGAACTGGCAACTAAACTGGTCCGAGCAAGGCTCTAACCTGCAGTGAGAGATCTGATTAAGAGTCAATACTCTTACACATTAGGCCTTGGAGGCCCTAGAGATGTGATAGATTAATGGAAGATACATGGGAGAATATTGTCTATGTATTTATTATGCCAAGAAAAAAAAATGTGCATATTTGTTAGAATTGTCTCAGCAAGGCGATTCTAACAAAAGTCCACAACATTTAGTTACTAGCCCATATATGACAATGGAATCTTTCACTTATTATCCCCACGCTTTTCAAAGAAAAAGTGGGGATATTGTAATGGTCTTCGTCGTCCATACGTCCATCCGCCCTTCTTACCGGATAACTCCTCCTAGACGGTTATAGATAGAAATTTGAAACTTTGGGAACTGATAGATCTTTGGTCTGGGGAGTGCATGACACTTTCGGAATTTTGGTCACATCCCTATGCGTGGGCCCAGGGGGTGGGGCCTGCTGGGGTCAAAAATAAAAATTCCCAGAACATGGTCATGTAATATATCAAAGCGAAGGGCATGATGAGTAGAAAACATTACAACCAAAATTTGACCCCTGGGGTCAATTTTGAGGTCACCAGATGTCAAAAACTGATTTTGAACCTTTTACCGGATAACTCCTCCTAGACGGTTATAGATAGAAACTTGAAACTTTGGGAACTGATAGATCTTTGGTCTGGGGAGTGCATGACACTTTTGGAATTTTGATCACACCCCTATGGGTGGGCCCTGGGGGTGGGGCCCGCGGGGATCAAAAATCAAAATTCCCAGAACATGGTCGTGTAATATATCAAAGCGAACGGCATGATGAGTAGAAAACGTTACAACCAAAATTTGACCCCTGGGGTCAATTTTGAGGTCACCAGAGGTCAAAAACTGATTTTGACCCCTTTACCCCCATACATTACTGTTACCGGATAACTCCTTCTAGACTGTTATAGGTTGAAACTTGAAACTTTGGGAACTGATAAAACTTTGGTCTGGGGAGTGCATAACACTTTCGGAATTTTGATCCTACCCCTGGGAGTGGGGCCAGGGGTGGGGCACCTTGGGGATAAAAAACAAAGTTTTCAGAACATGGTCGTGTAGCATATTAAATCGAACGGCATGATAAGTAGAATACATCACAATCAAAATTTTACCCCTCGGATCAAACACACCTAGGTGATGGCCCAGTAGTTGGGGCCCGCGGGTATGCGTGGGGATATGCGATGGCTTGCCATTGACTGCCCGATTCTAGTTAAGTTTGGAGTGGTCCATTTCAAATAATAGTGGTGTCAGGTTTGTTTTTGTTAAGCCCCCACAATTTTAAAATGGGGGTGCATATAGTATCACCGCTCTCCGTACGTACGTCCTGTACAAAATGGTTTCCATGCGATATCTTAAGAATTGATTGGTGGATTGGATTCAAATTTCATACACAGGTATATAATCATTAGTTCAGGTCGAGTTCGATTTCGGGTAAAATCCACTAATTATTATGAGAGTTATGGCCCTTTTTAATACCCTGCCACGAAGTGGAGCGGAGATTATAGGAATGGCCTTCGTCTGTCTGTCCATCCATCTGTCTGTAACACTTTCTTGTCCGCTCCATATCTGCTGAACCCTTTGATAGATTTTCATCAAACTTTGCTGAATTATTTTTCTCGGTGAGCTGGTGTGCAGAACCCATAAATGAACCATGCTGACTCAAGGTGAAGGTCACAGTTGAAGGTCATGAGTTTGAAACTTGGAATTTTTTGTCAGTTCCATATCTCCTTTACCCTTGGAAAGGTTTTCATTAAACTTTGGTCAAATATTCTTCTCGGTGAGCTGATGTGCAGAACCCATAAATGAACCATGTCGACTCATGGTCAAGGTCACATTTGAAGGTCAAGAAATGAACAGTTTCATTTTTGTGTCCGTTCCATATCTCCTTTACCCTTCAAAGGATTTTCATTAAACTTTGGTCTAATATCCCCTTCAGTGAGCTGATGTGCAGAACCGGTATATAAACCATGCTGACTCAAGGTCAAGGTCACATTTAAAAGTCACAAGTTTAAAACTTTGAATTTTTTGTCTGTTTCATATCTCCTTTACCCCTCAAAGGATTTTCATTAAACTTTGGTCAATTATCCCCCTCAGTGAGCTGATGTGCAGAACCCATAAAAAAACCATGCCGACTCAATATCAAGGTCACATTTGAATGTCTTTAAAACTTTGAATTTTTTGTTTGTTCCATATCACATTTACCCCTCAAAGGATTTTCATTAAAGTTTGGTTGATTATCCCCCTCAGTGAGCTGATGTGCAGAGTCCATAAATGAACCATGTAGACACCAGGTCAAAGTCACATTAGAAGGTCACGAGTTTGAAACTTTGAATTTTAGTCCGTTCCATATTTCCTTTACCCTTCAAAGGATTTTCATTAAACATTTTTCAAATGTCCCCATAAGTGAGGTGATGTGCATAACACATAAACCATGCTGACTCAAGGTCAAGGTCACAGTTGAAGGTCACGAGTTTGAAACTTTGAATTTTGTGTCCCTTCCATATCTCCTCTACCCCTGGAAGGATTTTCCTTAAACTTTTGTGAAATATACCCCACAGTGAGCGTATGTGCAGAACCATAAATAAACTATGCCAACTCAAGGTCAAGGTCACAGGTGAAGGTCACAAGTTTGAAACTTTGAATTTTGTGTCCCTTCCATATCTCCTCTACCCCTGGAAGGATTATCCTTAAACTTTTGTGAAATATACCCCACAGTGAGCTGAAGTGCAGAACCATAAATAAACTATGCCAACTCAAGGTCAAGGTCACAGGTGAAGGTCACAAGAATGAGCCTTGATACAAAGTGCGGCAGGGGATTTGGCTGTCCTTTAGACTGCTTTATTGTTCAACTTAATTTTTACATGAAAAATGGTTTCCGTGCGGTATCTTTAGAAAACCTTGATGGACTGGATTCATATTTTATACACAGGTATATAATCATAAAATACAGGTCAAGTTCGATTCTGGTTAAAATCCGCCAATTATTAGAGGTATGGCCTTTTATCAACTTTATTTTTACTTGAAAAATGGTTTCCGTGCGATATCTGTTTAAAATATTGGTCACGGGATTGGATTCAAATTTCACACACAGATATATTGTCATATAATGCAAGACGAGTCCGATTTCGGGTAAAATCCGCCAATTATTATGAGTTATATCAATTTTTATTCTCTAGCACAACGAAGTTGTGAGGGGATACAGCATTTGTCCCATCCGTATGATCTCCAGCGCTTACATTTATTGACAGATTTTAATATAACTTCACTCAAATGTGGCTTATGATAATATCTCAAGCAAGGTCGACTTTCAATGTCATGGCCTCAAGGTCACTGGCTATTTTCAGAAAAAGTTTGTCATCACTCTAGTGCCTTCCTTTTTGGACGGATATCAATACATGTGTAACTTTACACAATCAAGCGAGTTCGACTTTCAAGGTCATAGCCTCAAGGTCAAGGTCATCTAGCGCCTGTATTTATCAATGGATTTCAATATAACTTCAAGCAAATGTTGCTCATGATAATATCTCGAGTGAATTTGACTTTCACGGTCATGGCCTCAAGGTCAAGGTCACTATGGCTTTTTTTATAGAAAGACTTTGTCTGTGCTCTAGCGCTCCATTTATTGATGGATTTTAATATAACTTCCCACAAGTGTTGGCTATGCTGATATCTCAAGCGAATCTGGGGCTTATGGGCAATTTTTAGAAAAACTTTGTCGTAGCTCTAGCTCCTTCATTTATTGATGGATTGTAATATAACTTCACACAAATCTTGAGTATGATGATATCTCAAGCAGGTTCGACTTTCAGGGGCTCAAGGTCAAGGTAGTTATGGCTATTTTTTTTAACTTTGTCATCGGTATAGCGCCTACATTTATTGATGGATTTTTTAATTTAATTTCACGAAAACTTTGCGTCTAATAGCATCTCGAGCGAGTTTGACTTTGAGGGTCATGGGGTTAAGGTCGAGGTCACCTTGATTATTTAAAAAAAAAACATTGACATCGCTGCTGCGCTTACATTTATTGATGGATCTTCATATAACATTACACAAATGTTACATATGATAATATCTCGAGCGAGTTTGACATCCTGGCCTCAAGGTCAAGGTCACTGTGGCTATTTTTAGAAAACTTTGTCATCACCCTAGCGCCTACATTTATTTATGTATTTAATTTTTATGCCCCCGCATCATATGATGCTGGGGGCATATAGTTTTTCGGTTTTCCGTACGTGCGTACATATGTACGTCCGTCTGTACGTGTGTGTGTATGTACGTACGTACGTACGTGATCCTGTAACCTCAGGTTAAGGTGTTTGTAACAGGTAGAGCCTGAACTTTTAGAACTCATATTTTCCCAACCATTTGATAGAACTGGTTCATCTTTGGTATGATGATAGATATAGGTCCAAAGTTTTATTAAGCAATACTCCCACCCATGCCTGTGGCCCCAAGGTCAAGGTCACAGACTTAGAAATTTTCAATGTTAAAGACTCTGGTTAAGGTTTTTGTAACAGGTAGACCTGAACATTTTAGAACTCATATTTTTCAAACCATTTGATGGAATTGGTTCATATTTTGTATGATTATAGATATAGGTCCAAAGTTTTATTTAGCGATACCCCCACCCATGCCCATGACCTCTAGGTCAAGGTCATGGACTTAGAAATTTTCCTTGTTAAAGACTCCAGTTAAGTTATTTGTACCTGGTATAACCCGAACTTTTATGATGGCTTTGGTTCATATGATGATAGATATAGGTACAATGTTTTATTCAGCAATACCCCCACCCATGCCTTTGACCTCAAGGTTAAGGTCACAGACTTAGATAATTTTAATGTTAAAGATTTTAAAGAGCCCAAATTTTCCAAACTATATTATGGATTTGGCTTATGTATGCTTTGATGATAGATATAGGTTAAAATGTTTATTTGGCAATACCCCCACTCATGCCTATGGCTTCAAGGTCAATGTCACAGACTTATAAATTTTATAAATTAGATATTTTAAGAGTTGATATTTTCCAAAATCGTGCAATGGATTGAGTTGATATTTGGTATGATGTTAGATACCTGTCCATTTCATTCAGCGATACCCCCACCCATGCCCATGAGCTCAAGGTCAAGGTAACAGACTTAAAAAAATTTAATTATCCCCTTGCACAACATAGCTCTAGCGCCTATATTTCTTCACTGGTTTCAATATAACTTCACACAAATGTTCCTTTTGACAATATCTCGAGCGAGTTCGACTTTCAAGGTCATGACCTCAAGGTCAAGGTCACTGTGGCTATTTTTAGAAAAACTTTGTCATCGCTCTAGCGCCTACATTTCTTCACCAATTTCAATATAACTTCACACAAATGTCCCTTATAAAAATATCTCAAGCAAGTTCGACTTTCAAGGTCATGGCCTCAAGGTCAAGGTCACTGTGCCTATTCTTAGACAAACTTTGTCATCGCTCTAGCACCTACATTTCTTCACTAATTTCAATATAACTTCACACAAATGTTCCTTATAAAAATAGCTCAAGCGAATTCATCTTTCAAGGTCATGGCCTCAAGGGCAAGGTCACTGTGGCTATTTTTAGAAAAAACTTTGTCATCGCTCTGGCGCTAACACTTCTTCACCGATTTCAATATAACTTCACACAAATGTTCCTTATGACAATATCTCTAGCGAGTTCACTTTCATGGTCAAGGTCACTGTGGCTATTTTTAGAAAAACTTTGTCATCGCTCTGCCGCTTACATTTCTTCACCGATTTCAATATAACTTCACACAAATGTTCCTTATGACAATATCTCGAGCCATTTTGACTTTCAAGGTCAAGGTCACTATGGCTATTTTTAGAAAAACTTTGTCATCGCCCACACGCCTGCATTTCTTCACTGATTTCAAAATAACTTCACACAAATGTTTCTTATGACAATACCTCGAACGAGTTTGACTTTCAAGGTCAAGGTCACTGTGGCTATTTTTAGAAAAACTTTGTCATTTCT
The DNA here is from genome assembly GCA_963580285.1 of Lucinisca nassula. Taxonomy (NCBI): domain Eukaryota; kingdom Metazoa; phylum Mollusca; class Bivalvia; order Lucinida; family Lucinidae; genus Lucinisca; species Lucinisca nassula. Next base: position 138,241,218 of record OY757013.1, read on the forward strand.
CTAGCACTTACATTTTATCACCAATTTCATTATTACTTCACACAAATGTTCCTTATGACAATATCTCTAGTGAGTTCCACTTTCAAGGTCAAGGTCACTGTGGCTATTTTTAGAAAAACTTTGTCATCACTCTAGCGCTTACGTTTCTTCACCGATTTCAATATAACTTCACACAAATGTTCCTTATGGCAATATCTCGAGCGATTGACTTTCAAGGTCAAGGTCACTGTGGCTATTTATAGAAAAACTTTGTCATCGCTCTAGCGACTACATTTCTTCACTGATTTCAATTTAACTTCACACAAATGTTCCTTATGACAATACCTCGAGCAAGTTCGATTTTTAAGGTCAAGGTCACTGTGGCTATTTTTAGAAAAACTTTGTCATTGCTCTAGCGCTTACATTTTTTCACCAATTTCAATATAACTTCTCACAAATGTTCCTGATGACAGTATCTCGAGCTATTTCGACTTTCAAGGTCAAGGTCACTGTGTCTATTTTTAGAAAAACTTTGTCATTGCTCTAGCACCTACATTTATTAATGGATTTTAATAGAACTTCACACAAATGTTTCTTATGATAATATCTCAAGTTGCGTTGACTTTCAAGGTCATGACCTCAAGGTCAAAGTCACTATGGCTATTTTTAGAAAAACTTTGTCATCGCTCTACCACCTACATTTATTAACATATTTTAATATAACTTCACACAAATGTTCCCAATGACAATATCTCGAGCGATTTCGACTTTCAATGTCAAGGTCACTGTGACTATTTTTAGAAAATATTTGTCATCGCTCTATCGACTACATTTCTTCACTGATTTCAATTTAACTTCACACAAATGTTCCATATGACAATACCTCGAGCGAGTTCGACTTTTAAGGTCAAGGTCACTGTGGCTTTTTTTAGAAAAACTTTGTCATTGCTCTAGCGCTTACATTTTTTCATCAATTTCAATATAACTTCTCACAAATGTTCCTGATGACAGTATCTCGAGCTATTTCAACTTTCAAGGTCAAGGTCACTGTGGCTTTTTTAGAAAAAAACTTTGTCATTGCTCTAGCACCTACATTTATTGATGGATTTTAATAGAACTTCACACAAATGTTTCTTATGATAATATCTCGAGTTGCGTTTACTTTCAAGGTCATGACCTCAAGGTCAAGGTCACTATGGCTATTTTTAGAAAAACATTGTCATCGCTCTACCAGCTACATTTATTGACAGATTTTAATATAACTTCACACAAAAGATGCTTATGAAAATACCTGTCAAATTGACAAGTGCCAGATCACTGGAGGCCCTTGGAAGAGCAGTTCATAAACTAATCCCAATTAGTGAGATGGGGGTAGCCCCTATGTGCTTTTAGCGCCCGGTTACCTTACAAAATCTATCAAGTCAAGCTTATGATAATATATCTTGAGCAAGATCTACTTTCGCGGTCATGGCCTCAAGTCAAGGTCACTATGGCTATTTTTAGAGAAACATTGTCATCACTCTAGAACCTACATTTATTGATGGATTTTTAAACAAACTTTACACAAATGGTGCATATGATAATATCTCAAGCAAGTTGGATTTTTGCCATTTCAGTGTTTTCCACACACGAAGTTGTCTTGTGCAAGGAGATTTGTATCGCATGCGATGGCTTACTAGATATTTTAAGAGTTTATATTTTCCAAATCGTATGATGAATTAAGTTTATACTTGGTATGATGATTGATACTGGTCCAATACCCCACCCATGCACGTGCCCTAAAGGTCAAGGTCACAGACAAAGAAATTTTTATCTAAAGTTTATTAAGAGCTCATACTCACCAAACCGTATAGATTTGCTTCATATTTGGTATGATGATAGTTACAGGTCCAAAGTTGTATATACCCCCACCCCTGACCTCAAGGTCAAGGTCACAGACTTAGTTTTATTATGCTTTTAAAGTTTTATGGCTCATATTTAGAATGATGATAGATACAGGTCCCAAGCCTCATTCATCCATACCAACGACCCTGCCCATGGTCTGAAGGTCAAGGTCACACACTTAGAAAATTTTGTTGCAACATGGATTTTCGGGGTAAGGCGGGGCCCTTGGCGGGGGCATCTGTGTCGTCTTGACACATTTCTAGTTGGTTTTGGTTCTACAGTCCTTTCAAGATTATTTTGTTTATTTAGAGCTGATCATTAAACAGCGGTGGATGAAAACCAGAGTACTCAGAGTAAAACCACCTGACCTTCCGTGCAGAACTTGGCATCTCAGATGTGGCCCTAGCAAGGCACAAACTACAGCGTCGAGAGACAATTATTAAGAGCTGGATCTCTTACCCATTAGGCCACGGAGACCCATACCTCAAAGAACTTGGTAACCAAATGATGAAATATCCTTAGACTATCAAACAGAGTGGCAAAACTGTTTTAATGTCAAATAGACCTACCCGTCACTACATTAGGATAATTTTAACCAGACGCTTCTCTGGGTCAGTCTGACAAAAAATTAGCCAGAATGCCACACGCATGTCCCATTACCATAGACGCCTCACGTGAGCTCCCTAGTGACGAGTCCTGATTGGTCGCCGAGGTCACATGACTTATCAGACCAATGGGCAGACGAGGCCGGTCACGTGACCACGTGACCACTTCCTTCTACGTGCTATGCCATGGTTGCACACGTGTTATTCCTTGTGAATATTCTAAATCTTTTTCAAAATAAAAGTCGGCGCTGTGCAAACTGCAATTGCCAGAGACAGGACTGGTTTTGTGCGTGTTCTTTCTCCCCTTCTGGTGACGGAAGTGGATGTTTTTATTGCTGAACGGACTTCTCAGCCTTATTCTTCTAGTTTTGAACATGTGCAGGAACAGACATCATCTGCCACGTCATCACATATAAGCTCCGCGAGGCAGATGGATATTTTTCAAGTTCCTTTTGGACCTTTTGAAGTAACTTCTAAGAAACAAAATCCATCCAATTCGTTTGGATAAAAAATGCCGAATCAAGATGAGCCAGTCCATGTCTCCATCTCCCACTCTGGGCCTGGACTGACAAGGATAGGTTCGCCGACCGCCCCGAGATTGCGGGACTTCCGGGATGCCGGGAACCTATGACCAAAATTTTACCGAATCCATGTTACATACGAATTTCGGTTGCGGTTCCTATCCCGGTTTTTATCCGGTTGCCTCTCTGGACCCTCGGTACCAAGGTTACCGTGGTCCTACGCTTCCTGGCTCTTATTATGGTATTTTATATTATCATAATCAGTTCAGTTTTACCTTTCCTCTGGGGTTACCCTCAAGGGGACAGTATTATTCCTCGGGGTATTTTATGGGACCCCTCCCGCCCTTGACATATCCTATAGGTCAGCAGAGACTCCCTTGTCCTAATGTGTCTTATCAGTCTGTGACACCCACTGATACCACTCCTCCTAAACCCCGGGGAGGTGCGCAGCTTACAGGTTCCTGTTTGGATAAAATACAAGATTATCATTCTGATTCGGCAATATCATATATTGAGTCTGTAATCTCTACAGGAGGGAGATACACTCTCTCCTGGATGAGGAACAGTGCGCTAGAGGCAATGAAGGGTCAAGCACGGGGGAGGTTAAATCGGCCCTCGAGTGTTTGCTCCTAGAGTCTGAGTCTGAGCCTAGATCTTTACCTCAATCTTCAATGATTGAATCTCTCACGTCCTCCTTATTCAATGATTCTGAGAAGGGCAGATTTAGATCTAAGTGTTCAAGAATCTAAAGACTCTAAGAAAGCACACCCCTTTCAGAAGCTATCAATCTCACACACAATTTTGGTCTTCTGAAATTCCTAAATGGGACCCAGATTCAGCCTCTGTAGATGTGACGTCAGAGAAATTGGCATTACTTCCTGTTTCGACGCTCTGAACAATGGACGCTTGTTAACGTGGGTTCTCATGGTGACTGGTTTTTCTCGTTCTGCCCACTCTGTCATCAGACAAGAGCATTCCGACCATAGAGCTGCTAATCTAATGCTCTTGTCTCTTTTCCCGGTCATTTAAACATGCCATTGTATTAGCACTTTGCCACCATGTTGCATATTGGGCGAAATGCTGCTCTTGATACTTGTTCAGTTTTAACTGAGCATAGTGAGGGAAAACTTAGAGCCGCTCCTCTTGATTCTAAATCTCTATTCGGACCATGCCGTCCAGATGTTTTAGAATGAAACATCAAAGACCGTCAGCACTCGTCCTTTTTGAAAATTTCGGAGAGCGTATCAAGTTCAGGTACCGCAACCAAGAGACGTTCTTCGACTACTTCCCGTGACAGAATCAGTGCGAAACACCCTCGGCTAAAAGATCTCAAGTTCACTTCGACGGACAGATCATTCTCAGATCGGGGTGTTCGGTCCTTTTGTTCCAGAGGTCGGACAGGAACGAAACCTCACAATAGAGGAAGATCCAAGACTAACAAACGACTATATTCCTTCCCTTCCTCTTCTCCCAAAAGGAGCCAGGCTATTTCAGTTCCATCAAGCCGGGGCTTCTACCACCAAAGATGTTTGGGCTCTATCCATTTTGAGAAAGGGGCACAGGATTCCATTTGTTCGGTATCCTCCCCTTTCTCAAACGCCAATACTGTTCCCGGTAAACAGTATTAGGACAAAGGATATTTTATTGGAAGAGGTAAGGGTTCTTCTCGAAAAGGAAAACGTAGAGATAGTAAAAGATCCCCTTTCCCCAGGCTTCTACAGTCGGATCTTTCTGGTCGAGAAGGATAATGGAAAATCAACTCATCATCGACCTCTCACACTTAAACAAGATGATGAGAGTCGATCATTTCAAAATGGAAATTTCGTCCTCGATTCGTCATGTCATTTCTCCCAACTCGTGGGCGATTTCCATAGATTTAAAGGACGCTTACTTACACATCCCCATCCACAGGTCATCCCGCAAATATCTTCGCTTCACCTTGGGTTCGTGTATCAGTTCCGTGGTCTTCCTTTTTGGAATTTTCAACGGACCCTTTCCTGTTCACAAACTTAAGGGAAATTGTAGCAGCTCACATCAGGGAATTAGGCCCATATCTCTTGCAGTATTTCGACGATTGGCTTTACATCTATCTTCATCTTTCCAGATGCGACCTTTTATCAGATCTTCACCTAACTTGGCAGGTTATTGTTAATCTAGGTCTCATTCCAATTTTGGAAAAGTCGGAATTGATTCCATCTCGGGTTTTCCGTTTATGTTGGAATGAGGTTTCAGACTCATCTGGGGGTAGTCAAGTTTCCGGAGGAGCGTATCAACAAGATACTTCTCCTCCTTTGCAAGTCCTACAATCTCCGATTCATGCCAGGAGTTTGTTGTCCCTTTTGGGAACTCTGAATTCTGCATCAGACCTGGTTCCCCTGGGCAGACTTCACCTTAGACCGTTCCAGTTTTTAGCTACTGTGTCACTGGAGACCCCCATCTGGACTCTCTAGAGCAATTAATTCCTTTATCACGAGAGTTTCGAATTGCTTCTAGTGGTGGATGAATCCCTCCATTTATCAAATGGGGACTCCTCTTCGAGAGTCTTCTCCCTAGTTCCATCTCTTTTTGGATGCCAGCCTATCGGGTTGGTCTGCCGACCCCGAATCTCAGGGGTTAGTTGTTAGGGGACTTGAGGCCCGGAATTGGTGGGGTTTTATATAAACATTTTGGAACTTCATGCAATTTTCCTTGCCCTTCAGCTCTTCCAGCTTCAAATGAGGAACAGTTGCATAATGATTGCTTCGGACAGTTCGACCGTAGTGTCGTTTCTCCGTAAACAGAGGGGTGGGAACTCATTCCTTTTCCCTGTGTTCTCTTACATGGAAGATTCTTACTTGGTGTCATCAGGAAGGTATGTCAATCCTTGTTGGACACCTCCTGGGCTTATTGAATGTCACTGGGATCGCCCATCTAGAGCAGATCGTGTTCTTTCCACAGAACGGATGCTGTATCCATTCAACTTACTTCCTCTAGCTCTAGAGAACATCAAAGCGTCCAAAAGCCGAGTCATTCTGATTGCGCCTCTATGGCCTCAGAGATCTTGTTTTTCAGTCTTACTGAGCCTAGCCTCAAGACTTCCAATTTGTCTTCCAGTCGTTCCGGATCTAGTATCTCAAAATATAGGTCAATCCATAGGGGCTTGAATCACGAAAAAAAAATGAAAAAAATATTTTTTTTTTGGTACTATATTAGGGACAAGGGGGGAAACTTCGGCTCAATTTTATGAGGGGTTACCTCATTTTACCCAGTGTATCTTTTCGCAAATGCAGTATGTCACCTGCTTATTATGAATTATACAAGTTAAATATGTCCACTTTGCAACAATAATCCGCCTCTGTCTGTCACTTGCAGGAAACATGCTTTTCTCGCATGGATTAACTCAGCAACTCAAAATTCGGCATAACCGTGTGCCAAAAATTTTCAGGTTTTTCATCAATCACAACCGAACTAGTGATACTGGGGAACTTTTTTCGCTTTCATCCGTTGTCTTTCATTTAATTTTAGCTCTTTTTGCCAATTTGAATCCCAAAAGATGTACTCGCAGCTCTAAATTTAGAGTTTGGTACTTTTGCTTCGCTTTCCGCAATGTTCTGTCCATGATCGATACAGAAACCCGGGCGCTTGCCATAATCGTCGTGCTTAAAAACCGGGACGTGCAGGACAGATATAACCCGGAACTTTGGAAACTACGTCCGGCAGTGGCTGAGTAGCTGTTGTTACTGTTAAAATGTGTGTGATAGCCTTTATTTCTTTTTTGATTTATTTTTTCAATGTAACATATTCTGCTAGGACTACGTATACATGTTACGCAGATAAGATAACTGGATGGTGTTTCTACGTATAATGGGCTGTGCTCTGGGAATTTTGTATTGTATCCCTTTGCGGTCAACTTCACATTACCGCTGTAATTTTTTTCGGCACATGCGCAGAAAAGGACATAAAATGTTTACTGAAAAGCAGAAGACGGCATTAGATCTGATAAAAAAAAACAAGACACAACTGCCTTGTTTATGTCCAGGCTGGGACGGACATACCCACGTTAACGAGGAGATTGCTACAGTGCTCCGTATTGAAGAGAAATATTTGTCAGTTTCTTGCACAACGGGTATCGTATAAAATCTATGTGTTTTTGGCAGAGTGCTAAAGAACGTGTGTACATGACATCGTCACCTTGTGTTTAAACGCTCGTTCCCGGTACACGGCGACGGTTAGCTAAGCAAAAAAAATAAAAATAATAATAATAATAAAAAATGCAACAGTGTTAAGCCAAACGGTTCAGAATATAAGTTAAAGAGATACGGCTAGAAATAACTTGAAATTGTTTTACAAATTTGGATTCATAGTGGTCGGAAAGACTGACGACTTTAAGCGTGTGTTCTAATATTGTTACCTAAATAACAATGGCTGTTTTGGTGCCAATAGGCCTGCAGGACTTTTCCTTCTTTTTTTTCTTTGTGATAAGTTGAAACCAAGGAAAAAGCGTTTCAACATGTATTTTGTCTAATGTTTGCTGTTCTCTCTCTCTCTCTCTCTCTCTCTCTCTCTCTCTCTCTCTCTCTCTCTCTCTCTCTCTCTCTCTCTCTCTCTCTCTCTCTCTCTTTCTCTCTCTCTCTCTCTCTCTCTCTCTCTCTCTCTCTCTCTCTCTCTCTCTCTCTCTCTCTCTCTCTCTCTCAGATATTTGGAAATTTGTGGAGGTCTTAAGATTAAGTAGAGGGGTATGGAAATACTGTGTACTGTTCATTCCAGAGGTAGAAAGAACGGTCTACAGACCTAAACTGCACCAACCTGGCCCAAGGATTATAAAACTTTTTTTGTTCATGCTCAACTGATAGAGTATGAAATTTACCCGGCTCATAAATAAAAAAAAATGTAATGTAAACACATAGAAAACAGTTCATACTTCCGTGAACGCATCGAGTCATATGATTTTCAGTGACGTGTGACGTCATTCTAAACCATGGTTCTCTACGGGCGTTGGTGAGGTCAACGCTGTTCCTCTCTTTGTAGTAAAATGGCGTGTAAATGTCTTTCAGTTAAAAAAACTGTGCCCAATAAGCAGTATTTTTCGCACAGTGATGAGGGGCAAAGAATTTAATTATAAAACAATAAACTTATTTTTTCTGCTTTTCATGAAAGTATGAACGACAGCGAGTCGCTACATGAACCCCTTCGGGGTTCATTTACTTTGCTCACAACCCACTGCGTTCGTATTATCATGAACAGCAGAAAAATAAATTTCATTTCTTAAGTGTTTGTTTTCTTTGCCTCATACTGCTGCCTCACTCTAGGGTTTATTAGCTATCTCATTGTGTCAATCATTGCAAAACACCCACATTGTGCCTTTCAAAACAGTCTTCTGTAGCAGGTTTTGTTATCCATGCGATTAGGGTAGCAGCTTCTCAGTTGCTCCTTAAATGTACATTTTTAAAAATCAGAATGACATGTCCTAATCAACTTTGAATGAAATGGACATTCAAGTTGTCATCAAACTGCTGTCAAGTGTCAAAGAAAGCAGGTCATGAAGTGTACATGCACTGGTATTTATTTCATGCGAAGCACTTTACATGTAAACGGATGCTTTAGACACAAACTTTAGCGGCTCACTGGAAAAATGATGACGATATTCTCCAGGAGGTATGAATATTAAAATACTGACATTTTGTTGTGTTAAATTGGTGTGAATGTGCTTTATCGCTTATTAATTTCTGTATATTAGTGCAGTCTTTGCATTCACAGCGCATTCCTTAAAGTTTTCGGACCTGCCCATCAGGGCTTAAAGAATTAGGTGGGTGGTGTGACGCTTCCAATCAGAGCTGAAACCGACCGCACACGAGTACTGCTAAACCGCTCAGAGAATCTATGCCTGCCCGGGCAAAGCGGTGCGAGTCAGACCATTCATGCTTATAAACCCTTTTGGTTTCATTGGGCGACAGGGCTTGAGATGTCAAGTCATCTCAATGTCGAGTAAAAGTCCCACAAAATGGAAGCAACGTCTCCAAAATGACCTGTTGATGGGCACTTTAAACATCTAATCAAACAAATAAATTCCTTAAAGTGTTTGGGTGAGAAAAATAATTAATATTGCGGTCGAGGCTTCGGGCTCGTTTTCAGTGAATTAAAGTCTCATGCTCGACAAAATCCAACATGATACTTAACTGAAAATTTGCTTGAAAATTCCTTGTTTCGGCCTCAATCCCAACATACATTCTATTATTCAGTTCTTGTCTAAGCAGGAAACGGCCCCGCCCATCGGGGCATGAAGAAATGATGCTTCCACCCAGAGCCGAAACCGACCCGCACACGAGTACTGGTAATCCGCTTAGAGGATCTAAGCCTGCCCAGGCAAAGCGGTGCGAGTCGGCCCGCCCATGTAAATTAACCCTATTGGTTCATTTGGCGACAGGGCTTGAGATGTCATTTCATCTTAAGGTCGGGTTAAAGTCCCACAAAATTGGAAGCAACGTCTCCACAATGACCTTTGCAGTGTTGACGGGGACGTTAAACCTCAAATCAAACAAACAAATCTAAGCAGGAAAATTACCTGAACTGTTAGTATTTAAAAATAGCGAGCATTACAAATTTAACGCTCGGCTGAATTGAGCATGAAAAACGTTTTAACCTTTTTATAGCCTTGTCGAGAAACAGAAACATCGGCCCCCGCCCATAGGGGCTTAAAGAAATATATGGGCTGCATGATGCTTCCACGCAGAGCTGAATCCGGCCCACACACTAGTACTGGTAAACCGCTTAGGGGATGTAAGCCTGTCCAGGAACCGCGGTGCGAGGCGGACCGTCCATACTGATAAACCCTATTGGTTTCATTTGGCGACAGGGCTTGTGATCATCATTTCATCTCAATGTCGGGTAAAAGTCCCACACAATTGGAAGCAACGTCTCCAAAATGACCTTTACAGTATTGAGGGTGGCGGGCGTTAAACTTCAAATAAAAAAACAAATTGTCGAGAAACAGTAAGATTGGAATGCCGCTTTACTCAAATTTAACAGCACCAACTTTTTTAAATGTCCTATATATTGACAAGGCCCCATTTCTCACTGACTTTGCAATACACTCTAGGCTAATATAAGTACTTTTTCAACAGATCTAAGCACTTCACAATCAAACCTTTCATAAAAGTCATCTATTTGAAGGCATTCAAGAGTTCTGCAACGGAAGGTCATGTGTTTTTTTTACCGGATACTACGGTCTTCGACCACATGTGATTAACAATCGGCTCGATATGAGTGAAATAACTGGCTCAAAAGGACCGTAAAATGATCCCCGCTCCGCACCCCCTCACCCCCCCCCCCCCCCTCCCCCAAAAATCAAGGTTGATATGCTCTAGCTTATTCTGACCGTTTTTGTTTGCTGTGTTGTGGTGAGTTGTGGTGCCTATTGAGATTAATGCAAACTTGTTGAGCAGAAGAATTGAGCAACGTTTTTTTTTTCACCCAAGTCCCTACATCAATGGATTTGACCGAATTCATAAATAGAAGCGTCCACTTCAGAAACTCGCGGATGAGACATCATGTGTGCTGCACTGTAGGGGTTCTGTCCCTTTAAACCCTTGTTGGAAAAGGACCCAATGTGCCCAACCTAAATAGTGCTTATTTGCATTTACTGGCCATTAGCGACCCGGATCAAAATTTCAAAACATAAAAAGGAATATGTTGCAATAGGGAACAAATTGTTTCCATGCTGCATCGTTTTGAACATTTAAGTATCGGTGGCATTTTTAACAAGCTGGCTGTTTTTTTTGTTGTTGTGTTTTTTTTTATTATTATTATTTCTGTCTTCACAAGCATGATTGAAACTGTTTTGAAAATAACACAAAATGTTCACGATTTCAACAAAAAATACATTTCACTTTTTCTGAGTCCGGTAGAGATAACTACGGCTAATCCCATGCCTTCCTAAATTTAGCCACCCACCTAGCTCAGTGGTTAGTCCATTTGCCTCAGATGCTAAAGGTCCCAGGTTCGATCCCCAGCAGCGGTGACAAAATTTAGGCGTCAGAACACGTTCTACTGGCATCATTTGCAGGTATGAATGTCATAAAGTGCACCGTCCTTCGAATCTGGACGTTAACTGGAGCATCCCTGTGCAAGGAGAACCATCCCCTGTGCAGGTTAAAGAACCCTACCGTAATTACATGGTTACTGTGTACTCTTTCAGCCTTCAAAACTAGAGTATATGCAGTATACAACGCCTGTGTCCCCTCTTGGGGTTCAGTTGAAAATGGAAGAAAAATAGCGATAATGCTCATTTGTCACTACTTCGAACGGTTTAAAATTAAACAGCACCGGTCGTTCCGGTCGTTAGTTCATTGAAAGAGTATCAGAGTAGCCTGGAATCAGCAGAAAAAACAAGCTTCGCGACGATTGTTTTCTTGATCTTTTACAGAAAGCGATGTTAAAGTTGTAAAGTCTAAATTTAGAGCTGCAAATACATCATTTTGGATTCAAATTGGTCAAGAGAGGTTCAATTTTATTGAAAGACAACGGGTGAAAGCGAAAAAAGTTTCCTCCGTAACACTAGTTCGCTTGTGATTGATGAAAACCTGAAAATTTTTGGCACACGGTTATGCCGAATTTTGAGTTCCTGAGGTAATCCATGCGAGAAAAACATGTTTCCTGCAAGTGACAGACAGAGGCGGATTATTGTTGCAAAGTGGACATATTTAACTTGTATAATTCATAATAAGCAGGTGAAAAACTGCATTTGCGAAAAAGATACACTGGGTAAAATGAGGTAACCCCCCCCCCCCACCCCAAAAAAATGGAGCCGAAGTTTCCCCCCTTGTCTCTAATATAGTACCAAAAAAAATATATATATATATTTTTTTTTTTTCGTGATTCAAGCCCCTATGGTCAATCATTCCATTCCAATCTGGGAATGTTTCACCTATACACCTGGATGTTGTCAGGAATCAAATCAGAGGTAGACACATTTCTGGGTTCGCTTCCGAGTGTACCTGCAAGTCTAGAAGGAGCTCCACTCTCAAGTTTTACCATGGAAAATGGAAGGTATTTAACAGTTGGTGTAAGGAAAGGGAAATTAATCCAGTCAATTCCCCTTTAGAGGTTTTGGTGCGATTCCTTTTCCTACCTGTTCTCTATCCTTAAGTTGTCTATTTGCATTATTGAGCTATCGGTAAAAAATGCTTCCAAAAATAAAATACATATAGCCGGTATTTTTCTTTAAAACAATACAAATGAATGCATTTTATGCAAAAACGAACAATTATGATGGCAGGTAAACGAGTTTGAGAGGGATTCCCTTACTAGGTTTCGAACACTAGTTAGATCTATTTTTAGTTCGTGACAAAAATAGAATCCCCATATATGACGTTATGCGACGTTCATTTTTGGCCTTGTTTGCTTAGGCCATGCCTGAATCGGAAAAAAAATATGACGCTGAATACCATGCCATAAGTAACGACACTCAGAGATGATACTGTCGCATGTATGTGTAAAGTGACAGATTTATTTTCAGAACAGAAATTCCGAACACATGTTCAGAGCGAAGGGTAAACACGAATGAAAACGACCATTTTCACAAAGTTCTGAAGCTGTATTTGGCTCCAAAAGTGTACACATGACAAAGGAGTATCAATTGAAGATAAAAACCAGAAAAAAAATTTTGAGACCCGGTAGTTCAATAATGCACCTTTAAAGGGTACACAGTAATCTCAAACACGTTAAAATATTCCTCGGCTTCAGACATTTCATTAAACCCCATTGTCACCGACTTATCAAAGGGTTTTGCTCTACGCCGACAGGTTTCCAGGACTTTGACTCCAAAATGGAATCTTACATGCGTGTTGTGGTCTTGAACCAAGTCACCTCATGAACCTTTGAAATCAGCCTCCTGTGATCATCTGACCTATGAGGCTGTATTTCTATTAGCATTCTTCGGCTCGCACAAGAAGTGAGATTAATGCCTTGTCAGTTGCAGAGGGTTATTTCAAGTATGACAAGAACAATGACTCCATTTCACTTCTCACTCAACCTGGGTTTTTGGCTAAAAATCAGCTTCCTGCTTCTATGCCTGAACCTATTATTATTCCTGGTATTTCCAGGATTCGTGGATCGGATGCTGATGAGAAACTTTTGTGTCCTGTTCGAGCCTTACGTTTTTACATCAGAGCTTCTAGAGCTTTTCGAGCTGATCGTGATAGGCTTTTCATTCCAACCAAGGGTTCTGGAGATATTTATCCGTCCTCGATTTTCAAGGTGGATTTGTAAATTGTTTAAGCTTGCTTATGCTATTTTCACTTCTGCCCAGTTATCATTCCTGAAGATCACCGCCGTAGGTTCGAGCCTCGCTCGGGCCACGTGTGAGACGCCAAGTTCTGCAACGGAAGGTCAGGTGGTTTTTCTCCGGGTACTCTGGTTTTCGCCCACCTCTGATTAACGATCGGCTCGATATAAGTGAAATAATCTTGAAAGGGCCGTAAAACCCAAACCAAAAAAAAAATCATTCCTGAAGATGTCGGCTTATCAGGTTTGAGCTCTGTATGCATCTTGGGCATATTGGAACTCCATTTCTCTCGAAGACGTTTGCCGTGCAACTTATTGGCATTCCAATACCACCTTTTCATCTTTTTACCTGACTTTGGCCCCCATTCGTAGTGGTATTCCTTTGGTAGATTAGTAGCTTCTCAGACTATTACTGAGAAGCACTAATTTGGGACTCTCTTTTCCTTGGTTGTTTTTTAGCCTGTTTTGAATAGGTGTGAACCTTCTATTTTGACTCTGGTCCCTTTCCATTTATCTTCCCCACTTGCGGGATTTGGATTGGGATCACTTGCAGTCATGGTGGATCCCTTCCTTATATTATCATCATTGGAGGGATCAGAAGTGGATAAAACAACCAAAGTCTGAGGAGTTTGGTATGTATAACTCTTTATGTTTTCATCCAACCCTCCACTTGCTCCGAATTCAGGCTCCTTTTGTTGTGATGGGTAGGTCTATTTGATATTAAAATGATTTTTTTAATGTAAAATTAATTTTAATTAATAATATACCCACCCATCACTACAATGGCAGCCCAAGCCCCGCCTGGAATAATTTAGTTATCTGATTGAATATAAGCTTTTCTCCACGCTTAGCGCGAACGCCGTGGTCACGTGACCGGCCTCGTCTGTCCATTGGTCAGAAGCCTCTGTGGTGTAGTGGTTACGCTACTCGCATTGTAAACCAGGGATCGCATGATCGATCCCGGGCTTCTCCAGACTTTCGGATGAGTCTTTAAACTGAGGTCCCGTCTCCATAAGACCTTAGCTGTTGGTGGGACGTAAAACTCAAACACTCCCTCACTGCCCATTGATCTGATCAGTCATGTGACCTCGGCGACCAATCAGGGCTCGTCACTAGGGAGGTAACGTGAGGCGTCTATGGTAACTCCAAAATGGGTATTTGGCAAACAGTGCAGGCCCAGATCAGACGCCACAAAACACGGCATCTGATATGTCTGATGACTTACACTCTTTGCAAAAAGTTCAGCCATTTTCAAATAAATATAAATTTTGAAGAAAAACCCAACCTGTCACCACTAAATTTTGAAATGGACTCCTACTTTGTATTAGGAGGAAGATTCCATTTGGTAGAAAAAGGGTTAAACAACTGGCTGAATCTTCAAGCTTTGAATTTTGACCCGTCCATTATTATAAATAGTGGTTTTGGTCGAAATCGTTAAGGGGAACAGAGCAGTGGGTGCAATAGCTCGCATAAAACTTTATTCAATAACCGTTCATAAAGAAGGGATCAGTATCCAGTTAAGTTCAGCAACATTAATAAGTGATTGTTCGTGACCTAATTTCTATTGTCATTCTCTCCCTTTGACTGATCCTACTGGTTAACTTTTCATGCGGGGGAAACCCATAAAGGGGTACCTTGCAACAGTGTAGGCCCAGATCAGACGCAACAGAGCGCGCAGAACGCGGCGTCTGATCAGGGCCTGCACTATTTGCTAACAGAATTTTCCGTCAAAATAGAATAAAAAGGCCTGACACCCCTTATAGGCCTCACAAATGGATTTGTCCAACATATAGTAATTGAAGAGTCCACAAGTATACAATGGGTTAACTGACCGGCTCAACACGACCTTAATATCGTTCACAGGGCTTTTAAACTCCATAGCAAACCAAACCTTTCTTTCCAGGAGATTCATCATGACATATTGTAACGGGAAAACCTCGTCGAGTCAACAGGCCTTCGCCTAGGATATTACAGCAATGTCAGGATGTACGAGGTGCCGTTACAATGTATTGTGAGTCCGACCTGGGCTGACATCAATGATAGGGAATTGATAAAAGACTTGAGCCGAGGTTTCAATTATTGAAACGTTACTGGTTTATTGATAACGAAAGTCTCAATAAGGCTTATCTATATCTAGTAATAAATCGACGTGCTGGCTAGAGATATATAAAATTACATATTCTAAACATAGAGAGGTTATATCGTAACTATGGATTAAACCTACTTTTTATATTGATTGTGATGATGAGGGGTCACAGATCCAAGAGCTCCTCCAGAGGTGGTAAAATTATGCTCTTTGCCTTAGACTCTATGTGCAATTAACAATGATGAGTAGAATTGGGGTTAGGAGGTCAATTAAGAGGTCAATAAATAATGATACTAACCAATGAAGCTTTTCATTGGTGTTGGGCCAATAATATGTGATACTAGTCAATGACACTGGTCATTGGTGGTAGAGACACTAGGGAGGGTGAAAATCACCAATGGAAATGTTAGGTGAGGGTAAAAAGTTATTTGGGGTGAAACTCACCAATGGGAATCTTTAAGTGAGTTAAGTGTTCATTGGTGGCGAGTCACCAATGGGTAAGTGTATTGGTGAAAAGGGGGGGAAGCGGGGGTGAAACTCACCAATGGAAATGTTAGGTGGGGGTAGAAAGTTATTTGGGGTGAAACTCACCAATGGGAAACTTTAATGGAGTTAAGTGTTCATTGGTGGTGAGTCACCAATGGGTAAGTGTATTGGTGAAAAGGGGGTAGTGGGGGTGAAACTCACCAATGGAAATGTAAGTGGGGGGTAAAAAGTTATTAGGGGTGAAACTCACCAATGGGAATCTTTTATGGAGTTAAGTGTTCATTGGTGGAGAGTCACCAATGGGTAAGTGTTTTGGTGAAAAGAGGGTAGTTGGGGTGAAACTCACCAATGGAAATGTAAGTTGGGGGTAAAAATGTATTTGGGGTGAAACTCCCCAATGGCGATCTGTGTGTGATGTTAAATATTCATTGGTGGAAAGTCACCAATGATAACATGCATTGGTGGTAAAGGGCTAATGAAGGGTGAAACTCACCAATGGTAATGTTAGATGGGGTAAAACTGGTTGGGGGTGAAACTCGCCAATGGCGCTCTGTGTGTGATGTTAAATATTCATTGGTGGAAAGTCACCAATGATAACAGGCATTGGTGGTAAGGGGCTAATGAAGGTGGAAACTCACCAATGGTAATGTTAGATGGGGTAAAACTGGTTGGGGGTGAAACTCACCAATGGCGCTCTGTGTGTGATGTTAAATATTCATTGGTGGAAAGTCACCAATGATAAAATGCATTGGTGATAAGGTGTGTTGAAGGGTGAAACTCACCAATGGTAATGTTAGTTGGGGGCAAAAACTAGTTGGGGGTGAAACTCACCAATGGAAATGTAAGTTGGGGGTAAAAAAGTATTTGGGGTGAAACTCCCCAATGGCGATCTGTGTGTGATGTTAAATATTCATTGGTGGAAAGTCACCAATGATAACATGCATTGGTGGTAAGGGGCTAATGAAGGGTGAAACTCACCAATGGTAATGTTAGATGGGGTAAAACTGGTTGGGGGTGAAACTCGCCAATGGCGCTCTGTGTGTGATGTTAAATATTCATTGGTGGAAAGTCACCAATGATAACAGGCATTGGTGGTAAGGGGCTAATGAAGGTGGAAACTCACCCATGGTAATGTTAGATGGGGTAAAACTGGTTGGGGTGAAACTCACCAATGGCGCTCTGTGTGTGATGTTAAATATTCATTGGTGGAAAGTCACCAATGATAACATGCATTGGTGGTAAGGGGCTAATGAAGGGTGAAACTCACCAATGGTAATGTTATATGAGGTAAAACTGGTTGGGGGTGAAACTCACCAATGGCGCTCTGTGTGTGGGGTTAAATATTCATTGGTGGTAAGTCACCAATGATAAAATGCATTGGTGATAAGGTGTGTTGAAGGGTGAAACTCACCAATGGTAATGTTAGTTGGGGCAAAAACTAGTTGGGGGTGAAACTCACCAATGGCGCTCTGTATATGGGGTTAAATATTCATTGGTGGTAAGTCACCAATGATAAAATGCATTGGTGATAAGGGGTGTTGAAGGGTGAAACTCACCAATCGTAATGTGATTTGGGGGCAAAAACTGGTTGGGGGGTGAAACTCACCAATGGCGCTCTGTATATGATGTTAAATATTCATTGGTGGAAAGTCACCAATGATAAAATGCATTGGTGATGAGGGGTTAATGAAGGGTGAAACTCACCAATGGTAATGTGATTTGGGGGGTAGTTTATATGCTATAAAACATCCGCAATGGTGGGAGCACCCTTAGATCTGGTCCACTCAATCTGCATCTGAACCCGTCCGTGTGCCAACAACAAGCAAAAATGTAAACAAACAAAATAACCACCATTGGTGGTCTAAACAACAAGGTTTCCAACAAGCTTATGCGTTTAAAACCTCAGTGGGTACTGTAGTGGGCTTTCTCCCAGGCATATCTGTGATAATTGGTGGTCTGGGGTTCTAAAACGTCTCAAAATGTCAGAAAGATCAGGAACCAAGTGTCCAGTTGATTGCTCGACATCAGCAATGCCAGTATTCAAGTGCGCACCCGCTTTTATAGTTTCATTCACGTGATGGTCGAAACGTCACGCGAACACCACAGTTTCGCGGAAAAAAATGGTCCGAATCGTACCCGACGCGACGGAAATTCCCGCACCTATGCGGAAATACCCGAGTCATTGGTGAATCTACGGGATTCGCCAATGACAAAATAAACGAAAAATACAGCCTTATGAAGGACTGTAAAGTCATGAGAAGGACTTGGAAACAAATTTCACAGATAAATCCTCCCACAGGTAACCGGGGATAGCTAGACATTATGCTTGAGCGTGTGAAATTAATGATTGAAGTTGGCACATGGTCCGATTTGTGTGAACAATCGATACGTTCCAATACTCGGCAACGTAAATAAACACATGAAAGTAGCCAGCAGCAGCCCAGTTCCGCAACATAGCCCCCCATCCACAGGACATGGACCCCATGTGGAGCGAATGGGTAAGTATATAGATGGAGAGGGTAATTTAACCAAAAGTATTGGTGTTAAATTTGAAAATAAAGGCACGAGGCTGTAACTGCTACTTTCAACTCCTCAGAATAGTTAGATTGATATCCACATATCAGTTAATGAACTTGACAATATTTACACTTATACAATTGGTTAGCATGCCCGACATAGAAAATATGCAGTTATTTTCAATATACAATCATTAAAGAGAATTTATCCTTTTCGAAAGTAATTTTAAGAAAATATGTGATTTCTATTGTATGAAAATTTGCAAATCCTTGATCCTGCATGTAATGGACAGAAGCGGATGACTAATTATTTACATTGATCATCCGCTTTAGATGTCCCTCTTCAACGTGGCTCTTCCAAACTCTCTATACTAGGATATCTAGGAATCAAGAGTTATCTTTCAAAGACTAGCACCCTGTAATCACTAGATCTCCTGAAACCAAACAGGGTAGCCCAAGAACCATCTAAGTTAACAAATAAAACTTCCTTATCAAGAAGTGTATCATGCAGGTAAGTATAGTGAGCTTGGAAGATTCATTACAATCGAATCAAAAATTTAAAGGGTGAAATGGCTACAAAGTGCAAGTAAAATTTGGATGTACATGACATATAACTGAATTAAATTTGAAAGTTGCTGGATTGTACAACTTCATAATATTAAGATTAATTTATAAGATTTGATTTGATACGAACTTCTTAAAAGTAGAAGTAAAACAAAGATCAGGAATTGATACAATTAACTTACTCCATCCATAAAAGACACCAAAGGGAAAGAAATACAAACATTAAGCGAGCAGACCATAATGGAAACCCAAACAAAGGAAGGCCATATGGACAGTTACTTTCCCACAAAATGGCCATATGGCCATCCAAAAATAAAAAGACACAAGTGATACACACAGTAAGTAACAAACAACAACATAAATAAATCGCCACAGAAGAGCCGCCTTGGAACGGTCAGTGGAAGATTTCCACTGGGGGGCTTAAATCGATTTTACGTGGCCACAATCCTCGCCCTTACTTCCGTCGCGATTTTGACAAATAATTTGTTCAGTCCGCATGAAGGCCTCCTAACTCATCAGTGCAACATCTCCGTGAACACAGAAATCAAAGAACCACAGAGGTGAGACAACGGTGAGGACTCGACAGCAAGAAACCACTGAAATGCTGGAGCAAAAGAAAACCAACAGTTAGACTCCGATGAGCCCGACCAGAGACAGAGCATCAGGCACCAACCAACATTATCTCTTTAATTTTCAATAAGCCTTTACGTTGGAGCCGTCATAGAATCTGAGGCCTGACCCACCGGCGTGCAATTAAAGAGGGAAGCAAAGTTGCCAACCGTGATTGGGTTAACTACCATGCATGCAGTCTGTCGTATAATATCAATGTTGTACCCAATCTTTTTATATCGAAGAATGATTTTACGAAATTGGGTGCTGAAGTCATTGCGGTTATATATTTTTCTGAATTTAAATACTAAGTCACCATAAAATTCGGGTCCGATAGACCTTGTTGCAGAAGAGATTTAAGTCCAATATTGAATTTTGAAATTAAATCAGAATGGCGTCTATAAAATTTTGAAAAGGCTTTGCGTAGTTTATGGTACCGATAACCCTGATTAAGGAGTTTAGCCGTTAATAATTTATTACGAGTGTTGAAGTCAGTTACATGACTACACACTCTCGCAAATCGAATTAATTGCGAAATATAAACGCCATAGGATGGCGCACGACATTTTGAATTAATTGCGAAATATAAACGCCATTGGATGGCGCACGACATTTTAAGACATTTTGAGTCACTAGTGCATATCATACATGAATGAATACAATCAATATCAATTGTGCATGTTGGCTCTCATGGCAAGTCGGTCAGGGTAACATAGACAAGGCATCTAATGCCATAGCTTCCCAGCCCAGAATGAACCCTAATTCTTCATGGAAAAATTCATATAGTCTAAAAAGTTTTGAGGTGAATGGTGTCATTGTTAAAAACTTCCATATCCAACTATAAACATGCAAGTAGGATAACAACAACCATTACAATAATCCAACAGATTGGATCCATTAAAAGCCAATGAAAGCCATGAAGAGGACTGACTCTTCTCCAAAATGAATTCCTAAATAGAGATAATACCTATGCACGCATACTAACCCAGTATGCAGGAATAATATTATCTGGCAAGACAATTTTGAAAATCAGTCATGAATAATTACACGTCAGACAATCTATCTAACCAGCACATCAATACTGTAAAATATGTTCTACATTTTAAACCAAACATGACATGTTTGAGTATCATCAACTATAAATGTAATGTTTCAACATCATCATATGAATAATATTATTGGATACAACTTATATGCTCAAGAACTGTACTAAAAAGTTAAACAGGCACATATACCTTTCAATTAAAATGCAAATATTTTAACATTCATAGGAATCTCAACTTTACACCTAAATGTGATGGTGGGCGCATATGAGGGCAACCGTTTCATGATGGTACAACAGATCAGACTCTCTGATGATGCATCGTAAAGAAATGAACCAGAGAATCGGATCAGGTAACATTAATTATATAGTAAGAAAAATGGCGACAAAGTCACACGAGAACAAAAGACTACAGTTGCCTTCATTTACCCACCATGGTACTTGCTTATTATTGCAATGTGATTTCATTAAATTCAATACGGCACAAAAATATGCAAACGGTGACCGTTTTCCTAGGATGTAAAGGGAACATGCTGGTACATTTTCGCCCTTAACAAATTGAGTTCAACAGACAAGTAAATATGGCCATTAAATTCTTTTGATAGACAAACTGGTTCTGAACAATTTTCATAATAAGGAACAGTTATCTGTGATTCTGACTTTTCAAATAGTTTGGTTGCAACATAGACGCAAAGTCAGACATAATATATGCTGTGCCAAAAAATTAAGATAAAAAAAAATTTAGTTGGCACATTTCATTAAACAACAATAATGAACATTTACAAGAAATGTGAATATACATGGGTTACCTATAAGTAATACATTTCTACGATATAAAGTCTTAGGTCACACTTTTAAATGTTACTTTCCACAGTGTTCTCTTTCTTTATACCATAAACTTCCTCAAGATTTTGACTTTGATAAGATTCAACAAAACTGGACATCACTGTCAAGATGTGAAAATAATGTGCAAACAGTAAAGGCACCGGGCAGACCATTCAAACATGAGTGATCTGATCGGGACATGTACTGCTCAACTTGAACAAACCGTCCATGAACTTCGGTCATTACAAAGTAACATATGTAAAAATGAAAAATAACAATACCTCACCTGTTTCTTGTTTGTATTGAGGTTTAACAGCCCAGTCAGCGTTATTTAGGTCATTTTTTTTTTTTTTTTTTGGAGCTAGTCAGTTTACCTATCCACCCTTTTCCGTGACAGGCTTGTCTGTAATCAGTTAACCGGTACAGTGCACATTCTTTTGCCAGAAACTGACAACGGCCCTTCTTGAGTCCGCGTAAGAGAGAGAATGACCACAGAAAAGATTCCACGACCAATCCCAACTGAAGAATGCTGCGGAACTTGGCAGACACTGAGTCGGCTTCTTTCTGATCTACAAGTAGACAAGCATCCAACCGAGCTACCGATGTCGGCAATTAGTGTGTCACCAAAATACACAGGTGGGTAATTCATGGTATTCCGCATATTTTATGAAATTTGAATATTAAGAATAATTAAGAGTAATATGCTCACGGAGACATTCTCAGGACACTTTGATGAACAAACATTACAACATCTGTTGTTTATACATACATCATTAATATATACAGAAAAACGATGAGTGAGATGACTTTAAATTTCTTATACTGGATTACTGGGTATTCTGATGTGATGATTTTTTTTTTAAATGATTGCCTGAACTGTAGAACTTTTTTATCACATTTATGATTGTAGATTGACATTACACACAGCTACCCAATGGTGAAACTCTCTGATGGAAAAAAAACGAAATATACAGGTAAGATACAAGTTCAGATGAATAGTTGTTATAACTACTGAGTTGTACTGAAAAATTATGTCAAGAAATGCATATTAAAGAAAAGCTAGCATTTTTGTTTCCTAGGCTTGAGACCAAAATGGTTCCTTAATTAAACAAAAATTTAATCCAAAATTCTCACTTCAAAATGTTAAATACTAACTAACTAAACTAATCTAATCTTAACTAAATTCCAGGATCTTCTTTTGGCTGAAAGTAGTCTTCTTGTTGAATAATGTTTATATTTCCGATGTCATTGATTTGATAGTCTTTCTACTACATTACGTTGTTGGATGTATTATTTTATATTAATTTACAAATTTAATTAACGCGGGGAAATTTCACACGCGATATCTGTGCTGTAGCTTCGGTTGTCATCCTCTTGGGTAAGTACGGGTAGGGTATATCTCTCTGAGGTTCCTCGGGACTTCCATAGCTCGGTTTAATAGGCCAGCCCTAAACTCCGGTACAGTGCCAACCGGTCTTCACACAATTTCCTCAAACCAGTGAGATTGTAGAATGTACATTCATTAATCAATTCAATGAGGTACTTATTTTCTCTAGGTAGCACATCTAGTGAAGCGGTACAATCTTGGCGTAAATAATTAATTATAAGTCGAAAATGTGCCCCGTCTCGGTCAATGAAATAGTGGGTTTTTCCTTCCTTGAGTAGAATACTGAAGATAGCATCTTTATCTTTTAGAAGTGTTTTCCGACTAGTGGCGAAATGTCGACCACCTATATCTAGAGTGATTCGGCCCTCCTCCTGTTCTTCCAGCTCTCTCTCTATTCTTTCACGATCTGCTAATTTCTTATCGACACTAGTAATGCAGGGAAGATTTTCATTTATTCTATCTAGACCCTCATTGTCTGTCATGTATTCCACATCACTCCCATCAAGGTTTGTTTCTACTTCCATCACATCGTTTATCATTTTGTCCTTACTTTTCTCTGCCTCTCTTTCAGTACTCCTGTCACTTTCCTGCATTAAATCATTTTTCACGTCTGTTTTCGATTTTTTCACAGTTTCATTTTCACTCGCGAATTGTTCTTCTAATTCCTTCAATCTCTTCCTTTCTTCCTTCTTTTTCAATCTCTTTTCTTTTCTCTGTTGCTTTTCTGTTCCAGTCTCTGTTTTCTCTTTATTATTATTATTATTATTATCTGCCTCCTCTGTTGAAATTTTATCTATTTTCTCTTCAGCGTCTGCCATTTCCATTTCCTTCCTCCTTTTTCTCTCTTCTCTCCTCCGCTGTCTTCTTTCAAGTTTCAGCCTCTTTCTATCTGCTTCATTCTCATCTTCAGCTGTCTCTTCCCCAAGTCGTTGCTCCTGACACCCTTCCTCATTGTTCTTCTGCTCTTTTAATCCATCCTGTCTCCCTTCCTCATATATATTTTCCATCATAGCCTGCCTCCCTTCCTGCCTCATTCCTTTCCATTCTCCTCCTGTTTCGACCTGACTCCCTTCCTCGTCTATTGCCTCATTAGCCTGTCTCCCTTCCTGTCTCATTTCTTCTTCATCTATTATAACCTGACTCCCTGCCTCTTCTGTCTCTATATCTGCCTGTCTCCCTTCCTGTCTCATTTCTTCTTTGTCTCCTTTTTCAACCTGACGCCCTGCCTCTTTTATCTCTACATCAGCCTGTCTCCCTTCCTGTCTCATTTCCTCTTCGTCGCCTTTTTCAACCTGACTCCCTGCCTCTTCTATCTGTATATAAGCCTGCCTCCCTTCCTGTCTCATTTCTTCCTCATCTATTATAACCTGACTCCCTGCCTCCACTATCTCTACATCAGCCTGTCGCCCTTCCTGTCTCATTTCTTCCTCATCTATTATATCCTGACTCCCTGCCTCTACTATCTCTATATCAGCCTGTCGCCCTTCCTGTCTCATTTCTTCCTCATCTATTATATCCTGCCGCCCTGCCTCTTCTATCTGTATATCAGCCTGTCGCCCTTCCTGTCTCATTTCTTCCTCATCTATTATAACCTGACTCCCTGCCTCTACTATCTCTATATCAGCCTGTCGCCCTTCCTGTCTCATTTCCTCCTCATCTATTAGATCCTGACTCCCTGCCTCTTCTATATGTTTATTAGCCTGTCTCCCTTCCTTCACAATAACTTTCCTTGAGTCTTCTTTTCCTGTCTCTCTCGTAGTATAATGCTCCACAGCGTGGCCTTCGGGCTCAGGACTGTGGAGTTTGGTCATGTTCTTTAATATTGTCTTCAAAATCTCGGTTGATCGCAGGGTCTCCGCATCACTGGCACCACTGGAGACTGGTCTGGCCCGGACAATGAGATCTTGAAGAGACTCTATGAAATTGGGATCACCTCTTGGTATCTCGGACGGTGGCTGGAAAGTTGGGTCAAGAACCTCAACATCAGGACCATCCCCCAAGGGGATAGGTGAGTCCTCTCTGGATTTAGGTACCATTTTGGTTTTTGGGGTCACATTCTGTCTTTTTCTGGGGGTTATTTTTATTCTGGGCCCTGTGGATTTCTGCTGTCTTTCCCTCTTTGTGTTAGGCCGGGTTGTCTACCGATCTCCGACACCACAGACTTCACCCTGACCTCTGGAGAACTGCATTGAGATGTTGAGGTACTGGAAGAACGTGACTCCCCGGATGAGCTCTTAGGGCCTTTTCCTTTTGGTGGCTCAACATCGTATGGCACGAACTGGTACTTTGTCTCAATTTCATGCTTGAGATATGTACCCAACCTATCCTCGGCCGCTTCCCCTTTGTCCCCACTCTGAACGTGCATCAGAAGAAAGTCTCTTTTGGTAGCCTTACAGCCATGGGGAATTGTGTCTCGTTGATAAATCTGGTTGCATATCTGGCACTGGAACATCAGCCCCGAATGTCTCTCACGTAAGTGCCGCCGCACCGACCAGCTGTCAGCAAAGTAGAGCTTGCCACATGGTATACACTGCCATCGTCTGTCCTGAAAAATACAACCAAGCACTATTGTCACTGCAAAGTCGCTGGTGTGATGCCCTCATGACTGAATTGCAGACTTTGTAGTTTATATTTTCTTGTCCGTTTGGATCCTTGATGTATGTTTCCAGGTGTATGAATGTCATTTCACGTGTCACCAGTAACAATAACAATTCTGTTTGATTCCATGGTGGAATTTTGAAAATATTCAGGGTCGCTGGGAGGGCCAAACTGACCGAGGCTAGCTAGACGGGCCCAGAAAACACGTGCACCCCACATGTTTTCCAGTCCTGTGGTGCATTCCTCAATGCCCATGGTTAACGCTTTCATAGAACATATTTGGTATTTGTCTATTTTACACTATTGCAGTCATACCACGGATGACAGACCCAAGCCAGTGGCAGTCAAGGTGGGGAAATTACTGATGATTAGCAGAGTTCAACTTCAACAAGGTGTGTAGCCTTCATGTATTATGAACATTTTACATGCATGTCAAACAGTACTATGTTCTTAGTATAAACAATCAGTTTTAATGTCTAAATGGTGCTCAGAATGTTGCCAAGAATCGGCTCTTGCTTCTTTTATATCCAATATCAAAGTGAACAGGCTGCTTCACTATATCCAGGCAATCGAGCCATAAGCTATTCCATCTCTTCTTTTATTGATACCAAGTCGTACAGTTTGGTACCACATTCCATAAACGTTTGTCATCAATTGTTGCAAATAGTATACTTTTTGCATGTGCTAATTATGTGACCTAGAATTTCATATAATTATGCCAAGATGTTTTTTTATATTTCAGAGAAAAGACCAGGCAGCTTGCATAAGCGTCATTTAAATGTCATCAAAAGCAGTCAGGTAGGTAATATGCTAGAGCATAACTGATGCCTTCTTTATCGTCGCACAGTACTTCTCTGGTGGAAAGTGTGGTTAATCTATATCTTTAAAAACTTCACTTACCCCAACAATGGTACAGGCAAACAACTTCTCAATCAACAACTTCAATCAACCATAGAATAGATTAACAATAACAACAACAAGTTAACAAATAGATAATACAAATTGAACAAGGATAGATTGGCACAATACTCAAACGGGTTCATTCTGCGATTATATTCTTAGTTTTTACCCATACATATCTGTACAATATAAGGCGATGCAGCCTATATTTATTCAATGACTTCTGCTCTAAATTAGTTTGTACTCTTGGTAAACCAAGTTGGTTTATCATCGCAAAGATATGGACGAATTGCATCGTGATGTACGATGTCGGACTTATTTTTCGGACCAGCTTGTATACGATACAAGACCTCATTTACACGCTGAGTGACAACATACGGTCCCTTCCAGTTTATTTGGATTTTAGGGTTAAACCCCTTTTTTCGACATGGTTTGAAGTACCAAACTGGGTCACCTACGCTATAAGTGACATGATTTGCTTTTACATCATACCGACGTTTCATGCTATCGCTTGCTATTTTAAGATGTTTCCTTGCGTATTCATGAATATTGAGCAACCTTTGTTCCAAGTCATACGCATAATCTGTTACGCACTGCCTCTCTTCCCGGACAGGTCTACCCATTGCTAGGTCTACAGGGAGTGTCAGCTCTCTACCGAAAATCATACGTGCTGGGGAGACCCCCAATGTTTCATGAACTGATGATCGATATGCAAGTAGAAGTAAGGGTATGTGTTCATCCCAGTTGTTTTGCTTGTCGGAAATATACGACGCAATCATGTTTTGTATCGTTCGGTTTGCGCGTTCGACCATACCATCGCTTTGAGGTCTTCTTATGGTGGTTCGGGTTTTGTCAATGCCAAGGAGTTTACATACTTCTTGGAAAACCTTTGCTTCAAAATTACTTCCCCTATCAGCATGTATCTGCAGGGGTACTCCATGGACTGATATAAACTTGTTAACTAGCGCTTCAGCAATGGTGGTAGTTTCCTGATTTTTCAGTGGTATCGCTTCAAGCCATTTACTAAAATAACAGGAAATCACCAATAGGTACTTGTTGCCATTTTTGGATACAGGGTAAGGACCACTCAAGTCCAGTGCTATTCTTTCCATTGGGCAGCCAACATTGTATTGTTGTAGCGGAGCTTTTGCTCGCCGAGGTGGCTGTTTCCTTGAGCCACACGTAGGGCATATCCTGCACCAATAGGAAATATCACGGTGCATATTGCACCAATAGAAACGCTGCCTCATTTTCTCATATGTTTTACTACGACCTAGATGTCCGGCAGTTATATAGGTATGCAAATGTTGGAAAAGTTCTTTCCTCAGACAAGGGGGAATAATGGACAGATAGTCAGTCCCTGTACCATCTTCTCTAATGTGTTTCTTGCATAGAATTTCATCTCTAATTTCAATGACCTCCCATTGATACCAGTAGACCTTAAGTTCTTTATCATAGGGAGCCACGGTTTTCCAGTCAGGCTTTTCACCTGTACGTTTCCACTGTAGCATGAGCTTGAGAGTTGGGTCTTTCTCTTGCTCAATACGTATGTTCTCTTTTGAAATTTCTACAGTGTTTTTACTAATGTCCTCTGATATCGTGCTCTCACTTGAACAACCCTGTGTTTGATCTATACCTGTTTCTATACTACAGGTGAGGTGACAGCTGTCGTTATCACAACATGGACCCGTTTGAAGATTTCCTGAGGGGTGACCGTTTGGAAAACTACTTTCGCAGGGTAGATCAATCTCATGAAGGGTACGCGTAATGACCTCATGAGTTGCTCCCCTTGTTGGATTCATGCCCGCATGACCAACATTCTTACTGACACTAGTTTCAAGCTCAGTTGAAGTACTTAGGTGCTGTAAATTAGACTGATCAGACCAGGCAATTTGAGCTTGGTCTGTGGTGTCCGATGTTGTGCAACCTTTAGTACCTTCAAACCTTTCATTTCCAAACAGACAGCCAACCAAAGGTTCCTCCTCAAAGCGGTCGAGCCAGTCATATTCATACTGCACCATTTTGCAGCAACATACACATGGACGACAATTTAAATAAGGATTACCGTGAGTTCTCTCATCCACCATATCGTGCGAAACAGCGATAGGTGAGGGACCACGTCCAGTGACATCCCTAGGTGTTATCTCATTCGAGACCCCCGATGAAACTCGTTGGCTAGAAAGACTGGTAGGGCATGCTTCTGTACCAGTCAAAGTGTCGTCAGTAAATAAGGGCCCAAAAGACGGATCATTATCCGTGCTAATATATTGTTCCTGGCTCTCTTCAACTCTTGTCTCCATCGAGACATTTTCATATAAAGGACCAGCTTGTATGCTGGTCAAATTTCCATTGACAGCAAAGTCACCCACTGTTACTGCATCCGTTGTACAGGGGTTGCAATTGTGTTCACAAGAAATGTTCTTATCAGAGTTAGTGTCGGTACTTACTCCAACTGCTTTTGCAACCGTTTGGCAGTCAGAGTTTATGATTAATGGGGGCTCAGATAGGTGAAGCTTTTCATAGCGCTCACAGTACTTGCAATTATTCGAGTGACAAGGTCGTCTACTGAGTGCGTCGGCATTCATATGAACCCTACCTGCGCGAAATTCTAATTTGAAAGAGTAAGCAGACAACCGTTCTAAGAATCGAGCTAGTTGTCCTTCACCTGTGTTTCGAAAGTTCATCAACCAGCGCAGGCTACTGTGATCGGTTCTTATAACTACTGATTCTTGCCTGTAAATATAGTGGTGAAAATGTTCTACTGCTTTAACCACAGCTAAAAGCTCTTTTCTGGTTGTACAGTACTTTCTCTCAGTTCTTGACAAACACTTACTAAAGTACCCAATCACTTTTTCCTCTCCATTTTGCAACTGATGAAGAACCGCGCCTATCCCTACATTTGAAGCATCACAGTCAAGAACCCAACCGTTTCCAGTCGGACTGGGGTAACTGAGTACCGGAGCTGATGTGAGCAAGTTCTTGAGAGTGTCAAATGCAGTTTGGGCTTCTTCGTTCCATACAAATGGTTGGTTCTTCTCCGTAAGTTTGTGCAAAGGTTTGCAAACGGAAGCAAAAGAGGGGCAAAATGTTCGATAGTAACTTGCCAAACCAACAAACGATCTCACTTCTTTGACGTTTGTTGGTTTGGGCCAGTCACGGATACTTTGCACCTTTTCTGGGTCAGTTGATATACCATCAGATGAAACCCTGTGACCCAGAAAGGTCACTTCCTTACAGAAAAATCTAGACTTTTCTGGACTAAGCTTAAGGTTAGCTGCCTTCAGCCGCTCAAACACTTCTCTCAGATCATTCAAGTGAGTCTCAAACGTCTTGGAAAAAATAATGATGTCATCCAGGTAGATGAGAAGGGACTTGTAAGTTAAACCTGCAAAAACCTTCTCCATAAGCCTATCAAAGACGCTAGGTGCATTGATTAAGCCAAACGGCAGAACCCTGAATTGCCATAGGCCACTACCAGGAATAGCAAATGCAGTAATGGGTCGGTCAGAAGCCTGTATCTCGATCTGGTGGTAACCGGATCGCATATCGCATGTACTGAACCATACCCCTCCTCCAAGTGCGGACAGTGTATCATCAGTCCGGGGAAGGGGATGACAGTCTGGTATGCTGGCGTCATTGATTCGACGAAAGTCAATGCAAAATCTGTATGTTCCATTCTTTTTCGGAACTAAAACGGCAGGCGAGCAAAACGCTGAAGTGGAGGGTTCAATGAGCTTCTTCTCCGCCATGAGTTTTATCTCTTGTTGTGCGATCTCTTGCTTCGCCAAAGGGATTCTATAGGGCCTTTGTTTAATAGGCTTAGTACCTGGCTTCAAACGTATGGTGTGTTGCTCAAGGCTACATGATCCAAGGTCATGTGAAGAGCTTGAAAACTGATCACCATACTCATGTATTAATGACTCCATACGTTTCGTTTGAGACTCATTTAGATTCACTGAACTTTCAGATATCATCTGCGTAAGATGTGCAAAAGAATTAACAGAACTGTTTCTTCTATCACCAAGAGAAGCAGTACAATCAGGTTTAGAGGTTTCAAGGGAGCTAACCATCTCAAACTTGTCTGACTCAAGAGAGCAATCAGGTATGGAGGACTCCTTGGAAAGGTTATTTACCGGTTCAGACCCTGGTAGGTCCGTGGAGCAGATTGTCTCAGTTTCTGTTGTATCAAGAGAGCTAATTGTCTCTACCCTTTCTTCCTCGACTGGCTCATAAACAGCAGCAACAGTGCTCTTACGTAGAAAACATGGTTTGTCTAAAACATTCATTATGCGTAGTGGTACTGTTCCCATTCTGGGGCTTACAAGTGCTCTAGCGACCAGCAAACCATAGCGTGACGCAAAAGCATCCGAAGTCTCCAAAATGCCAACACTATCTTTGTTAAACTTGTCAAGGGGTCTGCCTTTAATAATCATTTCACAGCCAGGTGGTATCTGTACATTTTCTGCCAATGCAATACGACAGCAGCCAGGTTGAGCATCAGTGGTGCTGTGAAAGCAAGGAATCTTTTCACCATTTAAGACTAAGTGGTCTTTACTTAAAAGTACATCACACCGGTTGGAGCACAAGAAGTCAATGCCAAGTATACCATCATTCTTTATGTTGGCAAACAAAAATTCATGACATAAATTTTGATTTCCCAAAGAAAAAGATATTTTCGCTTTTCCATGAAAGGGAGAGCACTCACCTGTAGCTGTGATCAATTGTAGGTTTACAGGAGTCAAGTTTGGGAAGTACTCCTGAGGCCAGACATTTAACAGATCTTTGCGTAAAATGGTGACATTCGAGCCGGTATCGACAAGATAGGTTAGAGGCCTATTGGCAACAGTTGCTGAAACAAAATACCCTTCCTCCATACTTCTGAGAGCAATCTTGGGCCCATCTACTGTCGTCTGCTTGTGGCCCCCCAAACAGACTGAGTCAAGTTTCCCTGAGTCGCATTTCCGAGCTGGGAATGCTCAAATACTGCATTATCGCTGCGGTCCTTGTTGGTGCTATTCTGTTGCGCCAAACCTTGGATTTCATTTCGCGCTGCTTTCCGAGTTGTTTCCCCATGGTTACGGTTCGGGTTTCGCTCATTAGAGTTGTTTCCCCTATTTAGATTGCCATACCTTGAATACCCATTGTTAAAATTTTGGTTGTTCTGGTTTGAGCTGTCAAACCTCGGATATCGGTTGTAATTTCGGTTATTGCCCTGATTTCTCTGATTATCATGATTACCCCAATTTGTGTTTTTATTATTCTTCTGACGGATATTTTT
Source organism: Lucinisca nassula (assembly GCA_963580285.1). NCBI lineage: Eukaryota > Metazoa > Mollusca > Bivalvia > Lucinida > Lucinidae > Lucinisca > Lucinisca nassula. The sequence continues at coordinate 138,272,758 of OY757013.1, forward strand.
GACTTCCGAAGTTAGGGTAGAAATGGCTTCTGAAAGCATCGCAAATTGATTTGGCGTGTTACTGGACACTTCTTTCTTCGGTTCGATCTCAGAGTCTAAACGACCAACCAAACGCGACCTTTGTTTATCCGCGATTTTGTAGGCTTCGAGACGTACACAAATTTTCTCGGCTTCCTCAAGAGATTTAGGGCTTAGTTCTCGCACTCTCATACGAATGTCAGTATCAGTAATTGCATCGATAAAATTATCAAGTGACAGTGTTTCAACAACATCTTTAGTGACCCCAGGATAAGCTTGACGGACCAACTTTTTTATTGCTTGAGCCAGTTCTGGTATGGTTTCCCCCTTATTTCTAGACTTGAGTTGAGTTCTGAAGATTTCAGATCTGTTAACGGAACCAAATCTGTTTCTAAGTTTATCAACCAACGTATTGTAGTCCCTTCTACCATCCGGGTCAAGCTCGTTTAACAAAGATCTTGCATCCCCAGATAAACAATTTGCCAAATACAAAGATTTTTTCCTTATATTCCCATGTGTTGATCTCACAATTTATTTCAAACTGACACAAAAATTCGTCAAAGTCTGATTTGCCATCAAAAGTTTGGGGCTTCATTTTAAAGAGGTGGTTGCCTCTCTTATTTTCTGTGCATCTTCCCACACTGGAGTTAGAACAACTCTGGCACATTTGCTCATTAGTACCTGACATGTTGCTTCCCCTGTTAGAGGACTCAGTGGTTCTTGTGAGACCACAGCCTGTAGTAACATCATTCAGGTTATGTGTATTCCCTGAAGACAAATTATGTCCCAAGTTGGATGAAGGATATCCCTGACTAGAACGTGTAATGATAGGTGGTTGGTTGTCTCCCCTGTTTTGTGAACTTGTCAAACTAAATGGGTTTAAATTGTCCCTGTTAGGATTACTCGTATATGCCTGTCCAAATAATAAGGAACTTCTATTTGAGTTTATGTTTCCAAAGACGGCTCTGTCCACCTCGAATCGGTTAACCCTCACATCTAAATCTGAGAATTTTTTGTTAACTTGCTCTGTCAAGCTAGTAATAGAATTTTGAAGAGTGGAGACAGTGTCTTTTACCATACTAGACAATTTCGTAATATCCTTTTCTAACCTATTTTCAAGTATGGACATTTCCAAACCGCTAGCCGAACTGGGATCTGACTGAGTGTCTAAAATATCATCAACAGCATTGCTTTGTATTGCGCTGTTATTTTGTGTCGTATGGTCACGTGGTATATTGGTGGGGCTATTTTCAGCCATGTTTGGTTTTCAAAAGAATGCCAAGATTAAGTTTATGTCAAATCTTTTATTTTTTTCAATATCAATGGTCAAGCTCCAGGATTTTACTTAAAATTCTGACAGTATTCTCTGTATCGTTTCAGGTTGGCAACATCTACAGACCATCAAAGATTGACATCTAGACTGTGTTTTACAGTCGTCTCACACAGTGTGTTATTCTACCGGACTCTTTTTTTTTTAATAAAAAGAATTCTTTGTCAAAAAGGTGTTGTTCACTGCTTTTTGTCTGCCAACATCACAAGCGTCACTGTCAAAACTTCTCAAAAAGATCCCCGCCTGACACCAGTTGTAACGGGAAAACCTCGTCGAGTCAACAGGCCTTCGCCTAGGATATTACAGCAATGTCAGGATGTACGAGGTGCCGTTACAATGTATTGTGAGTCCGACCTGGGCTGACATCAATGATAGGGAATTGATAAAAGACTTGAGCCGAGGTTTCAATTATTGAAACGTTACTGGTTTATTGATAACGAAAGTCTCAATAAGGCTTATCTATATCTAGTAATAAATCGACGTGCTGGCTAGAGATATATAAAATTACATATTCTAAACATAGAGAGGTTATACCGTAACTATGGATTAAACCTACTTTTTATATTGATTGTGATGATGAGGGGTCACAGATCCAAGAGCTCCTCCAGAGGTGGTAAAATTATGCTCTTTGCCTTAGACTCTATGTGCAATTAACAATGATGAGTAGAATTGGGGTTAGGAGGTCAATTAAGAGGTCAATAAATAATGATACTAACCAATGAAGCTTTTCATTGGTGTTGGGCCAATAATATGTGATACTAGTCAATGACACTGGTCATTGGTGGTAGAGACACTAGGGAGGGTGAAAATCACCAATGGAAATGTTAGGTGAGGGTAAAAAGTTATTTGGGGTGAAACTCACCAATGGGAATCTTTAAGTGAGTTAAGTGTTCATTGGTGGCGAGTCACCAATGGGTAAGTGTATTGGTGAAAAGGGGGGAAGCGGGGGTGAAACTCACCAATGGAAATGTTAGGTGGGGGTAGAAAGTTATTTGGGGTGAAACTCACCAATGGGAAACTTTAATGGAGTTAAGTGTTCATTGGTGGTGAGTCACCAATGGGTAAGTGTATTGGTGAAAAGGGGGTAGTGGGGGTGAAACTCACCAATGGAAATGTAAGTTGGGGGTAAAAAGTTATTAGGGGTGAAACTCACCAATGGGAATCTTTTATGGAGTTAAGTGTTCATTGGTGGAGAGTCACCAATAGGTAAGTGTTTTGGTGAAAAGAGGGTAGTGGGGGTGAAACTCACCAATGGAAATGTAAGTTGGGGGTAAAAATGTATTTGGGGTGAAACTCCCCAATGGCGATCTGTGTGTGATGTTAAATATTCATTGGTGGAAAGTCACCAATGATAACATGCATTGGTGGTAAGGGGCTAATGAAGGGTGAAACTCACCAATGGTAATGTTAGATGGGGTAAAACTGGTTGGGGGTGAAACTCGCCAATGGCGCTCTGTGTGTGATGTTAAATATTCATTGGTGGAAAGTCACCAATGATAACAGGCATTGGTGGTAAGGGGCTAATGAAGGTGGAAACTCACCAATGGTAATGTTAGATGGGGTAAAACTGGTTGGGGGTGAAGCTCACCAATGGCGCTCTGTGTGTGATGTTAAATATTCATTGGTGGAAAGTCACCAATGATAAAATGCATTGGTGATAAGGTGTGTTGAAGGGTGAAACTCACCAATGGTAATGTTAGTTGGGGGCAAAAACTAGTTGGGGGTGAAACTCACCAATGGAAATGTAAGTTGGGGGTAAAAATGTATTTGGGGTGAAACTCCCCAATGGCGATCTGTGTGTGATGTTAAATATTCATTGGTGGAAAATCACCAATGATAACATGCATTGGTGGTAAGGGGCTAATGAAGGGTGAAACTCACCAATGGTAATGTTAGATGGGGTAAAACTTGTTGGGGGTGAAACTCGCCAATGGCGCTCTGTGTGTGATGTTAAATATTCATTGGTGGAAAGTCACCAATGATAACAGGCATTGGTGGTAAGGGGCTAATGAAGGTGGAAACTCACCAATGGTAATGTTAGATGGGGTAAAACTGGTTGGGGGTGAAACTCACCAATGGCGCTCTGTGTGTGATGTTAAATATTCATTGGTGGAAAGTCACCAATGATAACATGCATTGGTGGTAAGGGGCTAATGAAGGGTGAAACTCACCAATGGTAATGTTATATGAGGTAAAACTGGTTGGGGGTGAAACTCACCAATGGCGCTCTGTGTGTGGGGTTAAATATTCATTGGTGGTAAGTCACCAATGATAAAATGCATTGGTGATAAGGTGTGTTGAAGGGTGAAACTCACCAATGGTAATGTTAGTTGGGGGCAAAAACTAGTTGGGGGTGAAACTCACCAATGGCGCTCTGTATATGGGGTTAAATATTCATTGGTGGTAAGTCACCAATGATAAAATGCATTGGTGATAAGGGGTGTTGAAGGGTGAAACTCACCAATCGTAATGTGATTTGGGGGCAAAAACTGGTTGGGGGGTGAAACTCACCAATGGCGCTCTGTATATGATGTTAAATATTCATTGGTGGAAAGTCACCAATGATAAAATGCATTGGTGATGAGGGGTTAATGAAGGGTGAAACTCACCAATGGTAATGTGATTTGGGGGGTAGTTTATATGCTATAAAACATCCGCAATGGTGGGAGCACCCTTAGATCTGGTCCACTCAATCTGCATCTGAACCCGTCCGTGTGCCAACAACAAGCAAAAATGTAAATAAACAAAATAACCACCATTGGTGGTCTAAACAACAAGGTTTCCAACAAGCTTATGCGTTTAAAACCTCAGTGGGTACTGTAGTGGGCTTTCTCCCAGGCATATCTGTGATAATTGGTGGTCTGGGGTTCTAAAACGTCTCAAAATGTCAGAAAGATCAGGAACCAAGTGTCCAGTTGATTGCTCGACATCAGCAATGCCAGTATTCAAGCGCGCACCCGCTTTTATAGTTTCATTCACGTGATGGTCGAAACGTCACGCGAACACCACAGTTTCGCGGAAAAAAAATGGTCCGAATCGTACCCGACGCGACGGAAATTCCCGCACCTATGCGGAAATACCCGAGTCATTGGTGAATCTCTACGGGATTCGCAAATGACAAAATAAACGAAAAATACAGCCTTATGAAGGACTGTAAAGTCATGAGAAGGACTTGGAAACAAATTTCACAGATAAATCCTCCCACAGGTAACCGGGGATAGCTAGACATTATGCTTGAGCGGGTGAAATTAATGATTGAAGTTGGCACATGGTCCGATTTGTGTGAACAATCGATACGTTCCAATACTCGGCAACGTAAATAAACACATGAAAGTAGCCAGCAGCAGCCCAGTTCCGCAACAATATTTCCTGCTGTAATTATCTCCCTTTCGCTGATTCAAGAAGGACAGTCGTCAGTTTCTGGCGGAAAAAATCGGAACAAGACTGGATAACCAACTATGTATTAGTCTGTCAAATTTTGAATAGTGTGATTAGGTAATATGGCCAAACTAGTGTTGACTGGGTTATTAATATCCAAATAAACAGAGCCAAGGTTTCCATGACTGAAATGTTGCTGAGATGGGTGATGGACTTCCAATCGACCACTTTTGATACAGTGCGAAAGGTACAGTGAAGTTTCTATATTAACATCACCTTTGGGACTGTTCAAAAGTGGTCTTTAAGACCACTTTTGAACAGTCCCAAAGATGGTTTATTACCAGTGGGTGGAGAAAACACAAAGGAAGAAAAAATGAAAGCCTATTTAATGTAATTTTACTTGGTCTTAATAGCGGAATTTCAACGCCCTGCGCCGGCCTCGGTATGTCCGTCGGACGCGAGTCTGACTGGTGATCAGGGGGTCGCGGGTTCGATACCTGCCAGGGTCGGCAACATGCTTTCGTTGAGATTGTTTGCGATCATTTTCTCCCTTCCGCTAATTCAAAAATGGCAGTTATCAGTTTCTGACGGAAGAATGTGCACTGTACTGGTTAACCGTTTATGTTTAAGCCTGCTCAGGAAAAGTGTGGGTACACGTAGGTAAAATGATCTAAATAGTGTTGACTGTGCCGTTAAACTTCAATCCAAACAAAAATCAACGCCCCGCCCGCCGGGGCTCGGAGACATAAATTGAGCGACATGATCAGGCAAAGTGGTGCACCACCCTCGCACCACCCTATACCGAATGGTAGGGCTTGTCATGTCAGTTCATCTCAATGTCGAGTTAAAGTCCCACCATCACGTAAATGACCTTTATAGTTAAACATCAGGTCAAACGAAACAACCTTCGAGAAAACCAGTGACCCATATATGTCAATATAAACGTCACGAGGAACACTTGCGAGTTTTTGTTTGTTTGTTTGTTTGTTTGTTTGATTTGAGGTTTAACGTCCCCGCAAACACCGTATAGGTCATTTTGGAAATGTTGCTTCCAGTTTTATGGGACTTTTACCCCACATTGAGATGAAATGACTTCTCAAGCCCTGTCGCCGAATGAAACCAATAGGGTTTATAAGCATGGACGGTCCGACTCGCACCGCTTTGCCTGTGCAGGTTTAGATCCTCTAGGTGGCTTTCCAGTACTCGTGTGCGGTCGGTTTCAGCTCTGCGTGGAAGCATCATGCAGCCCATCTATTTCTTGAAGCCCGATGGGCTGGAGCCGTTTGCGTTTTTAGGCAGGTACTACCCAAAATGCAACTTTTGACCAGACGTTCAGCTAAGATTTTATTTTTCAGATTATATCGTACGATATATGCCTGGAATGGATCTGCATAGAAATATTGTCATTCAACATGCGCAGGTGGACATTTCAGAAGAACCTACCGTAAAAGGGACTTGTCCCCACCCATCGGCGCTTGAAGACATAGATTGGGCTGCATGATGCTTCCAAATAGAGCTGAAACTGACTGAACATGAGTACTGGTAAACCGTTTAGAGGTTCGACGCCTGCCCAGGAAAATGGTGCGAATCGGACCGTCCATGCATATAAACCATATTGGTTTCAATTGGCAGCAGGGCTTGAGATGCCATTTCATCTCAATATCTGGAAAACGTCCCACGAAATTGGAAGCAACGTCGCCAAAATGACCTATACAGTGTTGACGGGGTGGAACAACAACCAAAAAAGGGAGAAAGTTTACATTTTCAAAAGTTATGAAATTATTATTAAATTATCTCCCTTGAATAAGAAAATATAGTCAACAAAGGCCCAGTGTTTCAATAGAAGTCGATATTTTGGAGAATTTCTTAAAAATTGTCAACAGAATATATATAGCACTTTCATGTATTCCTTATTACCGATGAAAATCCACATCACAAATGTTTTTGTCGATTTCATTTTTTTAAATGGATCCGCCATTGACAGTGGTTTTCAAACGCATTTTTTTTTCAGAATTTTAGGACGGGCCCGGGTGAAAAGCTGCTAAAACTGACGCTCCTCATGTTGTTGAAGTAAATACGCGTAAATAGGCTTATGCTGCAAAATTACAGAAAAAATAATTTGAACAAGAGTATCTTTCATGCATTCAAATGTGACATTTTAATTCCCTTCCGCTATGACCGCTTTGGCTGTTTGAGGCAATCCTGAACAGAAAGCTAGAACAGTTGATTATAACTAAAAAAACTAATACGTACGAATCTTTCCAAATGTAAAGTGTAAGTGAGTGTTTAAGTTTTACGTCCCACCAACAGCTAAGGTCATACGGAGACGGGAATTCGGTTTAAAGACTCATCCGAAAGCCTTGAGAAGCCCGGGATCGATCCTGCGATTCCTGATTTACAAGGCGAGTGGCGTAACCACTGCACCACTGCACCACGGAGGCTTCTCCCAAATGAAACGAAAAGTTGAGTGTGTGAATGGTTACAAATACAATTTTATGTATTGGAACTTTTGTGAGTCAGAATACAAACAGTAAAATTTTTATAATAAGACCACCTTTGGGACTGTTCAAAATAGGCCTTTAAGACCACCTTTGAACGGTACCAAAGGTGGTCTTTCAAAAGAGTACTCGGGATGTAGACAACACAAAGACAATGTACCTTAATCTTCTAAATATGCTTTTAAAAGCATGATTTGTCTTAATTTTTGGTGGTCTTAATAGCGGAATTTTACTGTACATGTATATATGCGCCTTCGCAAGGGCACGCGATACTAATTATATGAGCCAGCGTACGACAAAATCTACAATAAGACCTGTGCGCCACCCGATAACTCAGAACAGCCTGCGCATCCATATAGTCTAACCAGTGACTTCTCTTGCTGCATGAAGGAGCATTGAGCCCTTAGCTATCCTCAGAGCGCACAACGAAGACTGATCAGACTGCGCTGATGCATTCAGTTTAAACATATTTATTTCCAAAAACATTTGAACATTCAAGCAAATAAACAGAGTCAATACAAAATTTTAGGATCAGAACGAAAGCAGTAGCTTATTTAGTTCCTTTCCTACTGACTATCAGGCATTTAAGTTACTTAATATATTCATTTAAATTCACAAACTGGATGACAAAAAGTGTACATCAGGATCAGATGGTTTCTCAGAAGCCACCTGATCTGGATCTACGCTGTTTGCAATGATAGGGTTTGCTTGTTTTGCTTGCTTGGTCGCTAAAGCACTCTCTCACTCTCTCACTCACTCACTCACTCACTCACTCACTCACTCACTCACTCACTCACTCACTCACTCACTCACTCACTCACTCACTCACTCACTCACTCACTCACTCACTCACTTTTCCCCAGCTTATATACAGAGGCAAATGTAAGGCGAGCCCCTGTCATCGGGGCTCGGAGAAATAGATTTTGTGCTTCCACACAGAGCTAAAACTGACCGCTTCGACACAGAGCTGAAACTGACCGCACATGTGCACTGGTGAAACGCTTAGAAGGACTAAGCATGCTTAGGCAAATGGTGCGTGTCGGAACGTCCGATGCTTATTAGCCCTATTGATTTCTAGGATGGCGGGGCTCAAGATGTCATTTCATCTAGATGTCGGGTAAAAGTCCCACAAAACTGGAAGCCACATCTCCAAAATGACCTAAATACTGTTAAACCTCAATTCAAACAAACAAACAAACAAACAAACAAGTGTTAAGCACCACCACTGTTAACAACTATTATTATCATTATTATTGATTTGGATTTTCACTGCCCTTTCAAAATTATTTCACTAACTTCGAGACCATGGTCGAACACCGATGTACCCGGAGCCAAAAAACAACCTGACCTGCCATTGCAGAACTTGGCGTCTCACACAACCATTCTAATGTACTTTCGTATGCAGCGACGTCTGGTTTGATAAGGTCAAAAATTCTGCGGTATACTGTCGGAAAGCTGACACCTTCTTTTCATTGGCTGATATTTAAAATAATTGTCATTTGGAGGGGTAAATGGGCGGTTTACGGTCGGAAATTTCGTTTTACGGTGACTCGTCGTTGATCGTAAAACCGACGATTTACCACCTCAAATGACAATTTTCAGTATGAATGCATTTATTCACTTGTTTTGTTTTAAAAAATGTTCGTTTTGCAAAATAGAAAAAAAGGCAATTGTAGTGAGCTGCATGCCAATGAAAAGCGACGATATCCGACAGTATATCCTAGCATATTTACATTTACAGTGTAAAGTCTAACGTAAACCTAAAGAGAACAATGTGCTCCCTTTGCCCAAAACGCCAAGTGGAGTCAACTGTGTTAAACCACTTACCAACCAATGAAGAGTGGCGTTACATGTTGACGTCGGATCGCAGAATATACCGTCGCAAGTTTTTGACGTTATCCAATCAGACGTCGCGTTACATACACAGATGCATTAGAATGAATGATTAAATGATTAAAGCATGAAAAGGGGAAGAACTGTATTGAAAGTGTCATTTTGAGAGATTAATGTAAATTCATTTTTACAGCTTTAAATCATGTCGTTTTCATTTTAATTTGTGATATTTTTATTACGAACATGCTCTAAACATAGATAAAAGGTAATACGTAGAACCGCTTGATTGAAGCGATTCTAACAAGCCGAACATCCCCAAAATGACCTGATTAGTGTTGAAAGGGACATTAAAACTTAAATCAATCAACCAATCAATCATTCAAAATTGACTATATTTTTAACGAACTTCTTGAAAGAGTTGATCGTCGGACCTGCTCGAAATTCTTTGCCCTTCATCCCATCCTGCAATTAGACGGAGTGACGAGATAGGCGTTACTAAGATCATGTTTGGAAGGTGTTAGGACGTGGTTCAGTTGGGAATATGTGGAAAGCGACCGCTTGGACCTCAGAGGAACTGCAACTTTGGGATTTGGATGTAGTGGTTGCAGCGTTTGTTTTGGCTCTTCTCTGTTTTGGAAGATTGGCGATAACAAGTGCTAACAAGTATAGCTTTTATAAAAAGCTAGGTCTACGCTTAGCACATATTAAATGTATAGCCCAGACATGTGCTTAATGCAATTAACTGTCTTTTGCAATATTCTAATTGCAATCCAGCCGTCTGAAGTATAATGTCTAAAATGTCCAAAAGTTACAAATGCTGTAATTTTGTCAAAAAGTACTTTTTCATCTTTAAAAAGGCACATGTATAACTTCAATATACTTGTGACATCTTTCAAATGTACTGCTTAAAAACTGTTGGAGAAGATAAATAGACTTATCGAAGACTAACTGAAGATTAAACGAAAAAGTTTGCTAACTGCGAGGCAAGTTTTTTTACCTCACCAGAGCCGAAGGCTCCCAGAGAGCTTATAGGATTAGCAGTGGTCCCTCGTGGTCGAGAGATTTTGTATTAGCCTGTACAACATGGCAACAAGTATGGTCATGTACAAATGTGATAGCAATTCTGTGCCAGAGCTCTGCCTGTGGGCATCGGTCGATGTTTTTCTTCTTGTGACAGCTTATACTTCTTGTTGTATAAAAATGGAAAGGTCAACCTGCACTGTGGGTAACTAATGGCTGTACTTCCGTGTTAAACCCAACCTGTATTGTCTACGCCCATGGGCGTAGACACTAACGCTGATCACACGGACGGTGAATTTCGGTGATGGTATAACGTATGCCGTGTGCTTAATCTCCATAGATATTGTTTGAAGTGGCGAACTCAAACGAGGACTGACAGAAAAAGCGCTGAATTTTCATAGCCGTCGGGCTGGAATACGATTGCAATTTAGAGATAGAGATCACCCATGTTTTTCATGCATTAACCTCTTTATAATTTTGACCCCCTTAAACCCCACTTTTATATTGTAAATCTGGGGATTACTAGAGTATATATTATTTTTCTTATTTCTGCTCAAAAACATAGTTTGTGGATATTCGTTAGAACCGCCTCGTCGAGGCGGTTCTAACGAGTACCCACAATCTATAATATGGGAAGAGATAAGAACAATATCATTTTTTTTTATCTGAAAAATTTCATTTTAAAAATGTCTGTATATTTGAATAGGCGTGTTTTTGTAATGATTGGACAGGTCCCGTGGATTTGTTTATTTGTTTTGGAGTTTAACGGCCAAGTCAACACTATTTAGGTCATTTTTGAGCCGGTCAGTTTACCTATCCATACTTTTCCTGGGCAGGCTTATACGAAAGCTGTTAACCAGTACAGTGCACATTCTTTCCCCAGAACTGCCCTTCTTGAATCAGCGGAAGGGAGATAATGACCGTAGAACCAGGTCCCGTGGAAGCTGTTTTAAACACAATGCAGCAAGACCAAGTGTTCTAATAGATGCCTAGGGATCCATAGATTATAGCATACAATTCCAACGGCGAATTAAGATGAAAACGCCTCAAAACATCATTTATACCGCAATCAAGCATTCTAGTAACCGTATATAGGGGGTCGAATAACTGCACGCTATAATCGCTAGTGACCTATAATACCCTCTACTGACTTATAATACGTCTAGTGACCGTTTATAGACCGGACCTACTTTTCAGGTCACTAATTTACAAGTGTAAACAATAACATGCAATCTTTTACACATGAGAAAACAACGAAACTGCAAGTTAAAATCTTTGCAATATTTATTTGAACAGATTTTCAGAAATTTCAGCTAAATTCTTACCTTCTCGGCCTTTCCAGGTTTGAATGGCCCGTTGGAATAACAGCGCACTACTACTGCAGTTGAGTCTCAACCTCGATAATAATTTCTAAAGCTAAAATAAACTATTTATTTGCAGATTTTCATACAGAATGTAAAGCGCTGAGAAACTTTTATTCGAGCGTCCATGTTGTTTTCTACGTCTTTGTGGCGTGGTGACGTCAGAAACTTTGCACTCGTTGACGTCACGTTATACTACGTGTGCGCGCCATGGCACTGAATGTCGTTTAACATGCCACACTGTCTGCTGTCTTTTATTGCTTAAATTTGCTAAATTATTGCAAAACCCCTTGATATTTTATTGCGGTATAAACTAAATACATGATTAGTGTCTTTAATAATAAAATATAATCGGTTCGCCCCGACAATTTTATAGGGGCTCGCTAAAGCTCGCCCCTATAAAATTGTCTACGGCTCACCGATTATATTTTATTATTAAAGACACTAACCATGTATTTACTATATACACTCTTCACTGCAGTTTTATCTATATAAAGTGGGGTGTAGGGGGCGTTCGTTTGTTTTGTTTCTTTGATTTGAGGTTTAACGTCCGACAACACGGTATAGGTCAATTTGAAGACGTTGCTTCCAATTTTGTCCGACATTGAGATGCAATGACATTTCAAGCCCTGTCGCCTAAGGAAACCAATACGGTTTATAAGCATAGACTATCTTCGCTTTGCCTTGGCAGGCTTGGATCCTCAAAGCGGTTTACAAGCACTGGTGTCCGGTCGGTTTCAGCCCTGCGTGGAAGCATCATGCAGACCATTTATCTTTTCAAGCCCTGGTGGGCGAGGCCGACTGGGGAGGGGGTGGGGTGGTTGCTAATTTCACGGATTTGTTCACGTGATGTATGATGTCAGTTTCGCAATGAAACATACTGTTGCTGTAATTTTGTCAGACATTAAGATGCAATGACATCTCAAGCCCTGTCGCCTAAGGAAACCAATACGGTTTATAAGCATGGACTCGATTCGCTTTGCCTTGGCAGGCTTGGATCCTCTAAGTGGTTTACCAGCACTGGTGTCCGGTCGGTTTCAGCCCTGCGTGGAAGCATCATGCAGACCATTTATCTTTTCAAGCCCTGGTGGGCGAGGCCTACTGGGGAGGGGGTGGGGATGCTAGTTTCACGGATTTGTTCACGTGATGTATGACGTCAGTTTCGCAATGAAACATACTGTTGCTGTGCCTTTCTTGGATTGGCAACAAAGTAAATGCAGCTTCTAAAGTAAGTTCCATGATTCTTCTTCAAAAAAGTCCCTTCGCAATAATTTTGCCCAACAACAATATGGCGATAACTCTCCTTTTGGCCAGGCTGTCCATTATAACGTTTACAATAACGTTACGCTTACGCACATTACTACTTGAAGTCTTAGCACACAGGAATTCGATTTTGTTTGAATCAAGGTTTTATGTCCCCATCAACACTGTTAAGGTAATTCTGGAGACGTTACTTCCAGTTTTGTGGGATTTTTACATCTCAAGCCCTGTCGCCCCAACAAATCAAAAAGGGTTTATATGTAGGGATGGTCCGACTCGCATAACTTTTCCTGGGCAGGTTAAACCCTCTAAGCGGTTTACCGGTAATCTTGGAGAGTTGGTTTCAGCTCTGCGTGGAAGCATCATGCAGTTCAATCTATTTCTTCAAGTGACCCCCGCCCATCGGGGCTTGAAGAAATAGATTTGGCTGCATAATGCTTCCACTCAGAGCTGAGACTGGCCGCACATGAGTACTGTTAAACTGCTTAGAGGTTATAAGCCTGCCCAGGAATAGTGTTCCGAGTCGGACCGTCCATGCATATAGACTATATTGGTTTTATCGGACGACAGGGCTTGAGATGTCATTTTGTCGGGTTAAAGTCTCACAAAATTGGAAAGCAACGTCTCCAAAATGACCTATGCAGTGTTAACGGGGACGATAAACCTCAAATCAAACAAACAAAATCAAGCCCCGATGCGGGGGGGGGGGGTGGTAAGGGGAAGGGGGGGGGGGGGGGGCTACAGGAGAAGAACCTCATATCCATATCCTCATATTGAGGTAATTTTCGAGGGTTTTCCTGATTCATGCATATTTACAAGCGTCAGTGAAGGTCATGGAATTCTATACATATAATTAGAAAAGTATAAAATATTTGCGTATATTTAATGTTAATGGACGTTCGGCATTCATCTGAGTGTACATAGCATGGGGGTTACAGCTAGGGTGTTCATAGGGTTCACTGAGCTGTTAATGTTTTAAAATGACACAAAACACGATTTTTATACAAAACAATGAATTTATTATATGGAATGAGTGCCATCAAAATGATACTAGCACAAGTTTAGGGGGGTGAGTATTGAAATGCACACCAAGTTTCGTAATGGTCCAGCCAGTACGAAACAGCGGGCCAACCTCGGACCGACAGCGATACGACGTTGGCACGTCGTATCGCTGTTGGCCCGACGTTGGCCCGGCATTTTTTGCTGACTGGATGAAAACTATAATCCAGTCTCGCCTCATTAAGATAAAAGCCCCGCCCATCGGGGCTTGAAAAATAGATGGGCTACATGATGCTTCCACGCTGAGCTGAAACCAACCCGCACACGAGTACTAGTAAGCCGCTTAGAGGATCTAAGCCTGCCCAGACAAAGCGGTGCGAGTCGCCCCGTCCATGTTTATAAACCCTATTGATTCATTGGGTGGCAGAGCTTGAGATGTCATTTCATCTCAAGGTCGGGTAAAAGTCCCACAAAATTGGAAGCAACGTCTCCAAAATGACCTTTACGGTGTTGACAGGGACGTTAAACCTCAAATCAAACAAACAAACTAACAAAGATAAAATTTAACTCCACTGTCCCTGAATTTCCGAAATCCGCCCATTCTTATAAATTTCGATTGCAGACAAAACATAAACATTATGGCAAACAGTGTAGACCCTGATCGCATCAAGATCTACACTGATTGCGGCATAGGAGTCTGTACCGTTAAGGATTCATCCTTCAAAATGCGGTTCTAACGAGCAACCACAACATATGTGTTAAAGCAGAAATAATAATAATAAAAAATAATGTATCCCCGTAAATCAGTTTCTCGATAAAATGTGGGGTTAAGGGGTGTTCATTCCACGGCTTTGTTCACGTTATGTCATTGGTCGCACAGGATATTTGGTTCTGAGCGAAAGGCTCTGACCAGAATAACTGAATGCACATGTTGATCTGATTCTTCGTGGTCGCACAGGTATTATTATGTTTTTTCCTACACCGGCTCTATCTTTTTTTCTTATGAGAGTGTTTCTGTATAAATGGTAAGTCAAGAATCAATGACATGAGTAATGACAACTGTTCAAGGACGTTTACTAAACGGTAACGCAGTCCTGGGCTGTGGGTCGGAGGCTAGCTGTAGAGATCCCGTAGCCTTCCAACATGGAGTAAAGGTTGTCCTTCGTTTCACTGGAAATTCCCTGTGGGGTTCTGGCCAGTATCCACAGAAGTTCTGGAAGGAAGTAAAGCATGTCATCAGAAATAAAAAGAACTATATTTGTATTCGTTGTATTCATAAGTCCCATTTTTTTCTTCTTTGGCTTCTAAGTGTGGTCTTGACCTTGGAGTTAACTATTCTGCAAAGTGATGTCTAAATCCATCTAAGAATGACCAGATTACAGACAGAACTCCAAAAATTTGGCATTTGACCTTTAATTTTGAGTTTGAACTACAGACAGGTATGCGTCTTGCGCGCTACACGTTAATATTCCTGCGAAGTAATTTCTAAATCCATCAACGAATGACGAAGTTATGGACTGGACCGAAAAATTGTCCCCTTTTTTTACCTTTGACCTCTAAGTGTGACCTTGGAGCGGCAAACAGAGTTTTCCATGTGGCACATCGTAACATGATGGTAAAAAATGTCCGCCAAGAAATTTCACCGCCCATCAAGCTACTTTTGTCTCACCGATTAGCATCAATGAAGAGTTTGGCCAGTCAGTGTACATTCGTACGTGGATAAAGCTGCGTTCTTGCAAAAATACCTATGCGCATGGTTGTTTGTAGCCATTGTCAAATGGACCGAAAAGAGTGCTCAAACAACAAAACCTATGTTCAAATCATGAAATTCATATGCTGTTTGAACATGGCTTTTGAACTTTTGATATGACAAGATGGACCTTGCTTTGTTTACGATACTTTGAGCGATGTAATGTTATCGCCCTGAATGTAGGAGATGACGTCAGGGGCTTACTGCATAACAGCGTCATTGCAAGCAACATTATGTTGGTTTGCCGGTCGCAGCTGAAGTGGTTATATGTCGTTGGACATTTTCGCCAAAGTTTACTATCGGAATCGTAAGTTATGCAAGAACAACGATCATGCCGGATCCCTCGGAAGATATATGAACATTCGGCCGAGCGGCCCCATGTTCAAACAGCTTCCCATCGGGATCCGGCAGATGTTAGCCAAATGCATGAAAAGCCATGGTTGATCTCTATACCCACACTACCGATGAGATCAACTCGATCGTTCCGACAACGAATAACGCGATCAACGGCTTGCTTGTACACGACTTTTACTTGACGGCTACTCGACCACCCAGGACACCTACATGGCCACTCAAGACTCTTCCACTACTTCAACTTGACAAACACCTCGATCGCTACTCGAATATTAACATTCACAGTGCTTTGATAATATAAAATCCTATTGTATTATCCATACTTCAATGAGTTCATTGGTTCATGCGACGCCAGTGATGTCAAAATAAACAATGGTTCTCTCGAATGCTGTTGTTTATATTTAAAGCATTAAATCACTGTTTATAACATCTTGTGCATTACACATGGTACTAAACCCATGCTGCTATATGTGCGCATGCGTAAATATGCGCATTCTCTCGAGTATGATTGGGCGATGGGGACGTTATAGCGCCAACAACGCCATTCCGCTGTTAATAGGAAAGTGTGTGAAATTGCTTCAGCACACAAACCAGAACTTGATGGAAAAGGTGTAAATATAAGTAATAAAGGTAATTTATCTAACAGTCATTCAAGTACGAACAACATGGGGTCACGAGTAAAGTAAGTGAACTTACTTCACTCGTGACCCCATGTTGCTTATACTTCAATGAATGGGCTTCCTTTATTTTTTCCATAATTTTTGAAAACTTAAAGATCCATAACTTTGATGAAAATGGACGCAAACGGATGTGCAGCAAACTTTGTGAAGCCACATTTAATTCAAAGCCTTGATTTCTATATCAAGATATTTTGAATGTGCAAATCCATTAACTACGAGAATATTAAACTAGAGGGACATGATGGTCCTGGATCGTCCACCAGATCCATAGTGTAACAAGTGGGCCCCAAGGGAGGGCCATTATTGGCCCCAGAGCTTTAATGTGCATAATGATGAGGTGAAGCTTCATACCAAATATCAACAAAGGCTATTATTTGAACAATCTTGGCAAAGGTCCACTAGATGAAGCTACACACCAAATATCAAAGACCTGGGCCTTGCGGTTTCGGAGAAGAAGATTTTTTTTAAAGTTATTCCCTACATAAGCCTATGCAAAACCAAATGACCCCGGGGCTATATAAGTCTATGTAAAACCAAAGGGCCCCGGGGTGGGGGCATTTGTGGCCCCAGGGCTACAATTTGAACAGTCTTGGTAGAGGTTCACTAGATGAAGCTCCATACCAAATATCAAAGACCTGGGCCTTGCAGTTTAAGAGAAGAAGAATTTTAAAGAGTTCCCTTTATAAGTCTATGTAAAAACCAAAGGGTGTCGGGGCGGCGACATTTTTGGTCCCAGGGCTATAATTTGCACAATCTTGATAGAGGTCCACTAGATATAATTTCACACCAAATATCAAAGACCTAGGTCTTGTGGTTTCACAGAAGATGATTTTTTAAGATTTTCCCTAGTATGTCTATGTAAAACCAAAGGGCCTCGTAGCGGGGGAATTTTTGATTTCAGGGCTATAATTTGAACAATCTTGATAGAGGTCCACTAGATGAAGCTTCATACCAAATATCAAAGGCATAGGCCTTGTGGTTTCAGAGAAGAAGATTTTTAAAGATTTTTCCTATATTAGTCTATGTAAATCAAAGGGCCCCGGAGCGGGGGTATTTTTGGCCCCAGGGCTATAATTTGAACAATCTTGGTAGAGGTCTTTTAGATAAAGCTTCATACCAAATATCAAAGTCCTGGGCCTTGCGGTTTCAGAGAAGAAGATTTTTTTAAAGATTATCCCTATATAAGCCTATGTAAAACCAAACGGCCCGGGGCGGGGGCATTTTTGGCCCCAGCACTATAATTTGAATAATCTTGGTAGGGGTCCTTTAGATGAAGCTTCATACCAAATATCAAAGACCTAGGTCTTGTGGTTTCAGAGAAGATTTTTAAAGATTTTCCCTATATATGTCTATGTAAAACCAAAGGGCCCCGGAGCGAGGGCATATTGTCCCAAGGGCTATAATGTGATTAATCTTGGTAGAGGTCCAAAGGGCCCCGGGGCGGGGACATTATTTTGCCCCAGCACTATAATTTGAACAGTCTTGGTAGGGGTACACTAGATGAAGCTTCATACCATATATCAAATACCTGGGCCTTGTGGTTTCAGAGAAGAATATTTTTAAGTTTTCAGTGAAAAAAATCTATTTTTGGCTCCTGTGACCTAGATGTGCAACGGACCGGAACCATTTGAACAACTTTGAAAGGGGACTACCTAACGATCATTCCTGTGAATTTTAGTTAAAATCGGATCAGTGGTTTAGGAGGAGATGTCGTTTGAAGAAATTGTTTACGCACGCACACACGAACGCACGCACGACGGACAAAAAGTGACCCCAAAAGCTCACCTCGTCACTACGTGACGGTGAGCTAAAAAGTATGCAAATCTCAGTATCAAAATGTGTTGCATGTTTTTATATCTATCAAGACTTTCCTTCAGCTGTCTTCATATACCCAGTGTTTTGGTTTGTTTTAGAGTTCAATGGCCCAGACAAAACTATTAAGCTCGTATCGAGCCAACCAGGTTATAAACTAAAATGCATTTACAAACAACAGTGCACTGACAAACTATACTACAGTGCACTTGCAAAGGACAATGCATTCGTGAACAACATTTCACTCACAAATAAACTACAATGCACGTGCAAACTGCGGTGTACTTACAAATTACAATTTATTTACAAGCTATATTGTACTTACAAACTACAGTGCACTACAAACGTCAGTGTACTCACAAACTACACTATAATGTACTTTTAAACTACAATTGACACCAATAAAGTGCTTTCAAATTTCAATGCACTTATAAACAACAGCGCACTTATAAACACAAGTGCATTTACAAACTACATTGCACTGCACACGTTTACAAACTACATTGTACTTGTACAAGCTGGAAAGCATTTATAACATGGAATGGACTTTCACACTACAGTGCTCTTACAAAATGCAATGCACTTACAACCACCAATTCACTTACGTGTATTCCATTTCATTCCAAGAAACGGAACCGTCCACTCGTCACATGACCACACCACTGAGTAATTTTCATAGTCAGTTGCGACCACCCAGTAGTCTCCTCTGGACTGGGCTGCAATGGTATTAACATATATAGTGAGAGTGAGTGATTTTAGTTTTACGTCCCACCAACAGCTAAGGTCATACGGAGACGGGATCTCGGTTTAAAGACTCATCCGAAAGTCTGGAGAAGCCCGGGATCGATCCTGCGATCCCTGGTTTACAAGGCGAGTAGCTTAACCACTGCGCCACAGGGGCTTCTACATATGCAGTGAAATTCCGCTATCAATACCACATAAAATTCAGTCTAATTCTGCTTTAAAAAGCTTATTCAGTAGGTTGTAGTTATTCTTTCTTTGTGTTTTCTACATACAGTCTCCTCTGATCAGAGACCACCTTTGGGACTGTTCAAAAGTGGTCTTAAATACCACTTTTGAAAGTCCTAAAGGTGGTCTTAATATAGGAATTTTACATATAGAGTGAACTTCCTATATAAAGACCTGTTTAAGACCTCTTTTGAACAGTCCCAAAGATGGTATCTGACAAGGTGACACTGTATGCAGAAGACACAAAGAAAGAATAACTGCAGCCTACTGAATTAGCTTTTTAAAGCAGAAAAAATCTGATTATATGGGCCCCGTCAAGCGATTTTAGTACTTATCGCCTATGCGAGCAGCGAAGGTTCAGGCGAGACTGCGCATCCGCGCAGTCTCGCCAGAACCTTCGCTGCTCGCTCATACAAGCAGTGAATCAAGAGGAACCTTCAGACAGAAAGCCATATCCCTGACCCATCTGAATGGCTGAGCATGCGCAGTTAAAATTTGTCACGACGGAATGCTCGAAGACACAAATTCGCTTGGCGGGGCTCATATGGTCTGAATTGCGGTATTTCATTGTATTCTGGTTCCTCAGTGCATTTAGGACAATGGAAACTTCCACCTGATAAGTTTGGAGTGGTCCATTTTCAATTATAGGGGTGTCAGGTTTTTTTTGTTTAATCAAGTTGTACAAAAATGTATCGTGACTATTTGAGCAAACCGTGCAGACCAAGATCGTCGTCTGATCTGGGTCTACACTTTTCGCAAGCGTCCCAACTTGAAAAGGGACACTTTGCATATATGGGTTAACCATGTCAGACAAAATACTGTTTGGGCTTCAACGAATTCACTGATTCACGCGACGTAGTAACTTACAAATAAACCATGGTGCCCATCAGTGTGATTGAACGAAGTGATTGAAGCTTTTCCGCTGCTAACAGGAAAACTGCGTGTAATCGTTTTCTTGTTTCAATTTTAGCCCCCCTCCCCCCATCCCCGCCCCAAATCAGAAATTTCCGTCACATAATGTAAATATAAGTTATTGTTTGTTTGTTTGATTTGAGGTTTAACGTCCCTGTCAACACTGTAAAGGTCATTTTGGAGACGTTTCTTCTAATTTTGTGGGACTTTTTCCCGACATTGAGATGAAATGACATCTCAAGCCCAGTCGCCCAATGAAACCAATAGGGTTTATAAGCATGGACGGTCCGCACGAGGACGGTCCGACTCGTGCGGACCGCTTTGCCTGGGCAGGCTTAGATCCTCTAAGCGGTTTACCAGTACTCGTGTGCGGGTCGGTTTCAGCTCTGCTTGGAAGCATCATGCAGCCCATATATTTCTTCAAACCCCAATGGGCGGGGGCCGTCACATAATGTAAATATAAGTTATAAAGGAACTGCAGTGGGAACATCGGGTGAGGATATTTTGCTCGTGACCCGAATGTACGTTAAATTACGGGTACCTTAATTTCTATAACGACAGTCACTATAAGTACTGGCTAATCAGAGCTGATATCATAATCGATTATCAGTTTATGTCATTGTGATCGATAATCGATTAGTAATCACTGAAGATTTTATCATAACTTTACCTCTCTGGCTTTGACTCTTACCATATGTTATACATTATCCTATGTATTAGGACAGACAGGCCTGAGCAATAGTGTAGACCCAGATGAGACGCCGCAGAACGCGGCGTTTCATCAAGGTCTGCACTGTTTGCCACTCATCAAGCTATTTAAGACATAACATTGGGTAGTAAATTATCCTTATGAAATAATCGATTATTATCAAAGTAACGATAATCATGCTGTGAATTTTTTAACGACCGATTAATCGATTGTTCGATAATCGTGTCAGCCTTAGTTACTATTAGTGTAGACTAGTCGGGGTAGGGCTTCATTATTTATGTCTTCTTTACCATTATCCTGCCCTATCCTTGCAAACAGTGTAGATCCAGATCAGAAGCCATCTGGTAAAACCAACTGCTCAGGATTTACACTTTATGTCATACAGTTTGTGAATTTAATGAATACATAAAGAAATTCGATTGGTTGATAGACATAAGTGGGAATGGGCAAATTAATTTATTCAGCAGGATAAGGGTAAACACACAATCGAGACAACAAAATAAAAATAAAGAAGAAGAAGAAGAAGACGAAGAAGAAGAAGAAGAAGAAGAAGAAGAAGAAGAAGAAGAAGAAGAAGAAGAAGAAGAAGAAGAAGATTTTATTAGTTTTGCTTTGAAGGCGCTTTCAAGATTATTTCATTTATTTCGAGCCGATCTTTTTTAACCCATTTAGTACCAGAAACCCTAAAAGGGGTACCTTGGCAAACATTTCAGGCCCAGATCAGACGCCGCAGAACGCGGCGTCTGATCAGGGCCTCCACTGTTTGCTAAAAGTTCAGCCATTTTCCTAATTAATTTTGAAGAAAGCACAACCTGACACCCCTAAATTTAGAAATGAACTCCTGCTATATATAAGGTGGAGATTCCATTTGGTACTAAAAGGGTTAATCAAAGGTGCCCGAAGAGAGAGAAAAACAAAAAACAAAAAAACAAAAAAAACAAAAAAAAAACAACAAAAAAAAAAAACAAACAACAACAAAAAAAAAAAACAAAAAAAAAAACATAAAAAACCGGACCTCGCATCTCCCATTGCATCGCCGGTGAAATGTTTTCTTCATTCGACAGTGGTGGTCAAACAATTTTTTCAGAATTAAAGGGCCATTGGTGAAAAGTTGAAAAGCTTATTACTTCCACCTGCTTAGGTTGAGTGCTCCTATTTTTATTTAGGGAGCGGGCCGTCGTAAAAAATGCTTTCACCACTTGGACAAGTCCGTGAAATGCACCCCAACACCACTTCATATAGAGAAAACTGGGCATTTACGCTGGTATACATTATTTTTCTTATTTCTGACCCAAGAGATAGGTTGTTTGTTTGTTTGTATTAGAGTTTAACGGCCCAGTCAACACTATTTAGGTCATTTTTGAGCCGGTCAGTTTACCTATCCACACTTTTTCTGGGCAGGCGTATACGTAAGCGGTTAACCACCACAGTGCACATTCTTTCGCCAGAAACTGACAACTGCCCTTCTTGAATCAGCGGAAGGGAGAGAATGGCCGTAGAAAAGATTTCATGATCAATCTCCACGAAAGAACGTTGCTTACCCCGGCAGGTATCGAACCCGCGTCCTCCTGATCACCAGTCAGACGCGCATCCGACTGAGCTACCAAGGCCGGCAGACATAGGTTGTAGGTACTCGTTAGAACCGCCTTGCCTTTAAGCAAGCAGTATCGACTCAGATCAGACGCCGCGTTCTGCGTCGTCTGATCTGGATCTACACTGTCTTCCAATGAACCAAAAATTGGCCGCTAAGCCTATATGGGTCAATAGCATACTTAATCATTGACCTGCTGAATAAATTAATTTAGCCAAACCCATTTCTGAATTTTAGCCATTCATACTACAGTATTTGATGTAATTTTCCCTACAAATTCACTAACTGAATGCCAAAAAGTGTAGGTACTGATCAGATGGATATGATTGGGATCTCAATTGTCTGGTTCAACAGGACAGGGATTAAAAGAATACTTACAAGTTGAAAACCTCACTCCTAATTTGGCAAGGTTGGTAGTATCAGTGCCGGTAGCATCGCCAATCACTTCTATAAGCCTTCTTAATCTGCATGACAAAAAAAAAATTCCATCGCACGACAAAACCTACAGTAAGACATGTGCGCCCAGCGGAGACTCAGATCAGCCTGCGCATCCATATAGTCTAACCAGAGACTTCTCTTGCTGCATGAGGGAACACTGGGCCCTTAGTTATCCTTAGAGCGCACAAAGAAGACTCTGATCAGACTGCGCGGATGCGCAGGCTGATCTGAGTCTTCGTTGGGCGCACATGTCTTAATGTAGGTTATGTCATGCGCTGGCTCAAATGAAACCTTTACTGTAACATTTTTGGGTCGAGTGGTTTACCAATTGACCCAAAGTTAAAAAGAACAGAATTGCATTAGTGATGCTGTCATGGAAAACCAAGATTATGGTTATTAATAATATTGTACTATATTTATCGATGCCGTGTCTTTGTTTGGTTGTTTGTATTGAGGTTTAACGTCCCCGTGAAGATTATTTAGGTTATTTTGGAGACGTTGTTTCCAATTTTGTGGGACTTTTAAAAAGACAGCTCATGCCCATCCGCTCAATCAAACCAATAGGATTTATATCCATGGACGGTCCGATTCGCACCACTTGGGACAAACCTACTCCACTTAGCGGTTTACCAGTACTCATGTGCGGTCGTTTTCAGCTCTGCGTGCAGCCCACTCTATTTCTTCAAGCCCCGAAAACTTTAATTCTGAAATTTCCTTTTTGAGGCCTAAACCCAATCGATTTTTTCCCATCCACCTTCGTTTAAGAATGCGCTTTCATCTCGAAAACACGCCTATTTAATTCTGACCCCCTCAGTGATCCGCACTTTTATATAGCAAAACAAAATTTTACAGGGGTAAACCTTTTTTGTTTTATTTCTGCTCTAAAATATAGTGCGGGTACTCGTTAGAACCGCCTCGATGAGGCGGTTCTTACGTGTTCCCACAATCTATATTTTAAGCAGAAATAAAAAAAATATCACAATTTTTCATCTAAAAATTTTCGTTTCTCGGAGAAAATTTTTTACAATGATTTTGTATAGGCGTATTTTCGTAACGGAAGGATAAAAGAAAGAAAGATAAGAAAAAAAGAAAGATAGAAGAAAAACTCACAGATAACTGTAGCCTCTATTCCTGACTATGACAGTATCGTCGCCATCCATGGTGTATTCAGCTGTCACACATTTTTGTCCGACCTGGAACACGGCGAAATAGTTCTCGTACTCGTACCAGAGACCAGTGTACTGCAAAAACATCAAATATTTTGAGTTTTTTTCTTTTTTTTTTCTTCATATATTGTTATCTAAGTCTGTTTGGACCGCTACATACGAAAATTTGTTTTTCAGCATGGGCGCCGCGCAGGCTGATCTGAGCCTTCGATGGGCGATGTATGGATGCTCATTTGCAAGGGATAAATTCACCTATACCTAAGAGCACGTGCTACTGCATTTTGATGACGAAGTGAATACCAGGATTGCCAAAGCTAGTGTATAATTTTGGCAGTTAGGATCGATGTGGAATCAGGCTTTATGCGAACTGAACAAATTATTTGTCTAAATCGCGACGGAATCAAGGGCGAGGACTGCGGCATCGTAAAATCGATTTAAGCACCCCCACTCCACACACGCAAAGCGAAAGTGAAATTCTTTGAACTGACCATTGTTTGTCTTTGGGTGTTCGTCTTGTTTTGGATAGCCAATTGGCCATTTTGTGGGAAAGTAACTGTCCTTTTGGCTTTCCGCAATTGACGTTTCCATTAGGGTCTAGTTATGTAATGTTTGTGTTTCTTTCGTTTTGGTGTCCCAACAACAACAACAACAACAAGAGGACCCAGAGGGCCCTGAATCGCTCACCTGAGTATCAGTGTCTCTAGTGCATTCTTGGCCCAAGGGCTATAATTTGAATAAACTTGGTAGCGGTCCACTAGTTAAGGCTTCAGACCAAATATCAAAGACCTGGGCCTTCTGGTTTCAGAAAAAAAAGATTTTTAAAGGATTTCCCTATATAAGCCTTTGTAAAACCAGCGGGCCCTGGCGCGAGGGCATTTTTGGCGCCAGGGCTATAATTTGACCAACCTCAGCAGAGGTTCACTAGTTGAAGCTTCACACCAGATATCAAAGACCTGGGCATTCTGGTTTCGGACAAGAAGATATTCAAATATCAAAGACATGAGCCTGGCGGTTTCAGAGAAGATTTTCTAAAGATTTTCCCTATATAAGCCTATGTAAAACCAAAGGGTCCCGGGGCGGGGGCATTTTTGGCCCCAGTACTATAATTTGAACAATCTTGGTAGGGGTCCACTAGATGAAGCTTCATACCTGGGCCTTGCGGTTTCAGAGAAGAAGAGTTTTAAAGATTTTCTCTTGTGTCTGCTTCCAAAATTTATATAAGCCTATGTAAAACCAAAGGGCCCCGGGTTGGGGCATTTTTGGCCCCAGCACTATAATTTGAACAATCTTGGAAGAGGTCCACAAGAATGGTAGTCCCTTGGCACTAGGAACCTACATGCAGAATATGAAGGCTCAATATCAAACGGTTAAAAAGATATGATAATTTTGGTCACAGGTCAAGGTCATAGGCCATTTCTTGTATGAGTGAGAAGCTCTTGGCTCAAGGAATATCCAGTGCCAAATGAAGTCTCTATCTCACATGATACAAAAGGTATGATCAAGTAGGTCACAGGTCAATGCCAAGGTTACAGGTCAAACTATTTTAAATGAGTGGGACGCCCTTGTCACA
Organism: Lucinisca nassula; assembly: GCA_963580285.1. NCBI lineage: Eukaryota > Metazoa > Mollusca > Bivalvia > Lucinida > Lucinidae > Lucinisca > Lucinisca nassula. Next base: position 138,298,406 of record OY757013.1, read on the forward strand.
AGGAACTTACATGCCAAATATGAAGGCTCTATCTCAAATGATTCAAAAGTTATGACCAATACTTTTTGTTTTTTTTGAAGTTGGTAATAGGCAACGGTCAAGGTCGTTATTTTGTAGGAGTGGGAAGCCCTTGTCACAAGGAACATAAGTGCCAAATATCTTTCTCAAACGGTTCAAAATTTATGCCCAATGTTATTTTTTCTTAAAGATAGGTCACATGCCAAGGTCAAGGTCACAGGTCATTTTTTATGTGTGGAAAGTTCTTGTCACAAGAAACCTACATGCCAAATATGAAGGCTAACATCTCAAACGATTTAAAAGTTATGGCCAGTGTTAAAGTTTTCCTTCAAACCGACAAACAGACAGGGCACAAACAATATGCCCCTGCTACTAGCGACATAAAAATGGACATTTTCAGCAATCGAAGAGCTCTGATTAAAGCTGAAGGACCTATGTATGGAACAGTATTTAGGTAAAAACTCAATTATGCAACATTGAGATTGCAATATGCAATTTTGATATTCTGTTATGCTATATTCAGTTACAATTGTGCAACACTGCATTATGATATTCATTTTTGTAGTCTGATTTTGGAATTTGTGTAGTTTTCTTTCTGTTTCTCGTCCTATTTTGCAACTTGAAATTCCGATTCTGCTTCTTCTAGTTCCCATTATTCTCGTTCAGTGGCGCTGTGATCGTTCTTTCGTACCGTTCCCGTAAACGTCCGCCTGTAGTCGGCAGATACCAAAAAAAATCTGCAAGCGTATTGGTGACACGGAGGAGTGAAAGAAATGAGAGAAATATATTTTTGGCATAAAACGGACGATTTGGGGACACTACACCCTTCCCGCAGTTACTCCCTGAGCGGATATATACATACTTCTATAATATCCAAGCATTTGAGTTTTGAGTGAGGTTGCAATTAGTAACTAATATCTTTATAACTAACACCTCAGAAGGATCAGATTTATGAAAATTGTATGAATTAATCAATTTTAACAATCTATGCTCATTTCAAATCCATGGATTCGGCACATGGTAATTTATTTTAGTAAATATTCAACGATAGAGTACTTTCCCTTCGTCAAACAAGTATTAACTTTTAAATAAAAATCCTGTTTCTCATAAATATATAAATAAGGAACCCCGCTGTAAATTTTTTTTTAAAGATGCAAACGTACACATTATTGTAAATATCCGAATTATTATATATCCGGATAAAATTTATTGCTGCTGGCTTGAATTTTGTCCCTGGAAAAGCGAATGCGATCTTCTCAAACGGACGCTTGTCATCGGAAAAAATACGGCAAATCCACGGACATTACCGAACGTTACCGTCACCTCAATGACTGGTACCCCGTCTAACCACAGCAGAATCGAAACTGAATATTGCAAAATAGGACGTCCAAATGCCATATTTAAATACAAAGGTCTCAAATTAGAATGTGCATGTTGCATATTCGAATAAAGTAGTAAGATATGGAAAGGTTCATAATGCAAAGTGCGGTTTCAACAATTCATTTTGTAATTGTACATTGCATAATTGAGTTTTTACCTTAATACTGTTCCATACCTATGGCGATGACATGGTCCAAAATGAGCATGTTCAGTAAAGAGTAGGACATAACTCTGCAAGTAAAAGGCCGACATTGCAACTTTTCGAACTCATAGGAACTTTTATCCCAGACTTACCGATAAAAGCTGAAGGGGTTTCGGTGATAGCAGGGACACACATAAACATTGGATGTATGATATTTAGGCCAACCTCACCAGTTTTCCAACTCACCTGACTTACATGGCGTCTGATCAGGGTCCACACTGTTAGCTTACAGTACAGGAACTTAAGGGTAAAACCAAAGAGTCTAAGGCTACACCCAGAGACAATCGACCCACCAGTGCTCTCAGTGCTTTGATTCTCATTCTTGTCAGAATTATGAGTTGTGGGAACTTGTTAGCATCGCCCCAGTGAGGCGATTGTGACAAGTATCCACAACATACCTTTTACGGGGAATGGATACACCGTCAGGGGAGCATACAAAAGGAGCAACGGGTAGACTTTTTTCAGTGTAAAAACGAAGAGGAAATTCCGAAAGTTTCTCCCTTTGAAAAATGGCGGAAAAATTGCCTAGTGCACCCATTCTCCTAAATCAAAAAAAAAAAAAAAAAAGAAAAAAATCAATGTTCCTCCTTGTCAGCAGTGATTTAGCGCAAAAGAACCGAAATGTACCGCAATAAGCAAAATCGGTACTTTTTTTCAGAAAACATGAAAACAAACCAAAACAGACAGTTAGGTAGGAAAACTCTAAACACACTTTTTTTTATTTTGTTTGGCATAGGCAGCATCTTGTTTATGAACTAATTCTTTATATCAGTATGACCAGTGTCCTAAGGCGACATGTGGATAATTTAACTATTATTTCTGTTTGTCAATCGTCCCAAACGTAACAATGTGACAGATCTTCATTGTTTTTGTCAGCGTGCTTACCACTCACCAATAGCGCGAAACTGCGCTCAAATTAAACGTCCTATGTACTGTTTAATAAAGAGACCGCATTTAAAAATAAAGGATCCGTAATTAATTGAAAGAAGGGTCATTTCATCATTACGATAACACATCCGTGTGCATTGAGCATTCTTTCATATCTCGAATATTGTTACTTTTCTGGTGAAAATTCGTGATATTTTTCGTATAAATTCTCCAAAAATATATTGTAGGTGTTCGTTAGAACCGCCTCATTGAGGCGGTTCTAACGCGTACCCACAACCTATGTCTTCAAGGGGCAACAAGAAAAATAATGTATACCACTGTTAACTACAGTTTTCCCTGTATAAAGTGGAGTTTAGAGCGGTGTTCATTACACACGCTGTTAACGTAATGTTATTGAACAGCCTAAGTCCATGTCAGGCCCACTTTTCCAGCCTATAATCTCATCCACTATAGTGCTGTCAATGTTTTGAAGTTGCAGTTTGAACAGTATTTTACCAGGGGGTGGTTAGGTGACGCAAAGTTATCGTGTATATTGCGCCGCTGGGGCGTCCAACTGATATTAGGTTACAGTTTTGCAATTTTAAAGGTCTGCTGTCCTTGTAGCAGGTAAGGGTAGTAAGAAGTTTAAAATGTTTAAAATGAAGTTGATCATTTTGAAAACACTCCAAAAATCAAAGCACTGACAGCACTAGTAGGTCGATTGTCGCTGAGTGCATGACATGTAGGCAGGGGAAAATAGCACTGAATTGAGACTTAAACTGTTTCCTGCTATCCTTATATTCCAGAGTTTTAAGCAAACAGTGTAGACCCTAATCACAGTACACTGTTTGCCAAATGACCCGGAATACGAGACCAGTCCAGATTTTACGTTTTACACAGTGCTCTTATGTCACATCAGGGAGAAGGCTAGCACTACTATTCAAAACCGGTATCTGGATTTTGTAGTTACATAGACAATAGCAGGCGGGGAGCTCTGTACTTAGTTACTTTGGGTCGATTTATAAACAATCGACCGAAAACATGGCCCGGTCGTTTTTATGTGATAGACGAACATCTAATAGCATTAATGTTTGCCCCGATAACAGATTGGGATACATCAATACGTGAACATGTCTTAGCAACGGATACCCTGTTAGCCCCAGTTTATAATAGAAAAAAGTAACAAGGGTATATACAAAAGCTTTTTTGTATGCTTGATCTGTTCGTAGGAACCGAGCGCCCATCATGGGTCGATTTTGGAAGCAGACACAAGAGAAATACGTGTACTTCACGATTTCGCCATAAATGTTCCATTTTTTGAGTAAATGAATAATTCCCTATGTCACTTGGTGTTTGTCAATGAAGCACAAATAAGAAAACTAAAATACAGATAACAGTATACGCGAAGAAAAAAATCAAAGCAGTGAGAGTACTGGTAGGCCGATTGTTTCCCGAGTGTAGGCTGGGAAAACAGTCCTGGATTGAGATATAAACTGTTTCGTTCAACCCTTAAAATCCTGCATTTTAAGTAAAAAGTGTAGACCCCGATCAGACGCCGCGTTCTGCGGCGTCTGATCGGGGTCTTCACTGTTTGCCAAACTGAACCCGATACTATAGATAAGCCTCTTATGCATCAATAAGAATCGCGCGGCTATTTTCTATAAATAACCTGTTCCTGGGTTTCCGACAAGTCGGTGATGGTCACGTGGACTTCAACATTGAAAAGTTTACTGCGCTTTGTAACTTTAGGTCGATTGATAAACATTCGACCCCTCAAAAAATGATTCACATGAACGTGTTATCCTAATGCTGAAAACTGGTGCAGATAGCCCCTTGACAAAGACAGACATAACGAGAACACGCCTCTACAAATACATTGTAACCCTTATCGCCGAAAAAATGAACATTTTAAGATGAAAAATTGTATTTTTTTCTTATTTCTGCTCAAAATATAGATTGTGTGTACTCGTTAGACGAATACCTACAATCTATATTTTAGAGCAGACATAAGAAAAGTAAGGTTTACCCCTGTCAACGTGGGGCTCAAGGGGGTCCAAATTATATAGGCATGTTTCCGTCATGATTTTACAAAACATGGCCCATTTTGCACAATCTTAATCGAATATATTTTACTCATGATTTGTTAGCATTACACTCACCCTACTGAGATCAAAGTCCGCCTGTAAAGTTGGATTTGGACACTCCCCTTTAAAAACAACTTGGGCATGCGCGCCTCCGAAAACAGCCACCACTAAAAGAATAAAAAGACACTGCATATTTCAGCTTATTTTAGTTTGCAAAAACCAGTTTTTCAAATGATTATCGTCGCGAAGGTCTGATGCCAATCTATGCTTCTATTTTAAGTGGTGGTTTTATACCGCTTCACCTGCCCCCGAGGACATGCACTTCACCACCAGAAACAATTGACCTTGGTGTAGTTCAGTTAGTTAGCCCTTAAACACGCACGCGGGCCACCATACATGTGGCTGTGTCAATGCTCAGGTTGCACGCCAGCAAACGATAAAGTTCTTATTGGACTGCACGTATGCGCAATATCGCCAGAACCTGCACTGTTTAAGCACATTTTCACTTGTTGAGGCTTAAATTAAAGCGGCGCCTCAAGAGTTTCAGCAACTGTGATTGGTCAATTTTCCTTGCTTACGTAAGTACGTACGTGGGTTGATCTAAAAGTTTTGAGACTGTGTCAATATACCGTTGAAAGGCAAGATTTCATTTGCTGATTCATTCTGAGTTTGAGCATTGATTTCTCTCTCGCCATAGACTTTGGGTGTTCATTAGAACCGCCCCATAAATGCGGAACAATGTAAAGTATGTGTTTGAACAAAACTGAGAAAAAAGTTTGTGGACTGATAATTTACACATTTGAAAAGGCACAAGACATTTTCATTTTTTTATTGACAAAACAAATCCGCCTATACGGAAAATATGCTGTTGAACAAATTTAGGTTTTTTCACATTTTACATGCGCATGACGTTTTAACTTTATGCCACACAAATGATGTCGTCCCCACTGGGCAGTTAAAAAGTGATATGTTCTATCCAACGTTTAGGGGAATGCCCCCGCCCATCGGGGCTTGAAGAAATAGATGGGCTGCATGATGCTTCCATGCAGAGCTGAAACCGACCCACACACGAGTACTGGTAAACCGCTTAGAGGATCTAAGCCTGCCCAGGCAAAGCGGGGCGAGTCAGTCCGTCCATGCTTATAAACCCTATTGGTTTCATTGGGCGACATGGCGGAGATGTCATTTCATCTCAATGTCGGGTAAAAGTCCAACAATATTGGAAGCAACGTCTCCAAAATGACCTATACTGTGTTGACGGGGACGTTAAACCTCAAAATAAAACAAACAAAACGTTTAGGGGAAGCATGGGAACGTCACATTTTTATATCCCCCGCAAACGAAGTTTAAGGGGGTATACTGTTTTCACGTTGTCCATCCATCCGTCTGTCCGTAACACTTTGATTTTCCCTGCATATCTTGCTTAACAGTTTACAGAATCTTATCACTTTTTGCATAAATGTTGATATTGATGAGATGCTGCTGCTACATGAAAATAAAGGTCCTGCGATCAATACTGTTAAAGTTATTCCCCTTTGTAATTCTTGAAAACTTGTCCGTGACACTTTTGATTTTCCTATAATTTTAATAACTTTTGTATTTATTGTTCTATATTAATGAAACTTATATTACACTTGGTGCCCGAGGTAAGGAATCTGTTGTAGTAAAATATTTAACAAAGACCCATAACTCTTGGAGTTATGTCCCTAGATAGGTTTTCATTTAACATAGCCATTTTTGAGGTCTAATAATGTTAAAGTGTACAGGGACAGTTTTAGTGTGATCGTTTTGAAACTTTGCAGGTGTTTTCATATAGTTCTGAAGCGGTGCATGTGGTTTTTTCTTACTCCTAAAATTATTTCTTTCACTTTTTTCGGCTTTTTTAACTCAGTCATTTTTAGGTACATGTATCATAATGTTAAATTGTATAGGGAGTGGGTACCTTGTTAGCGCAACTCCTCTCACAGTGTTAGACTTTGCAGGTGTTTTTTGAAGATGTGCATGTGGTTTTTTCATACTCCTAAAATTATTTCTGTCATTTTTTTCGTCTTTTTTAACTTAGCCATTTTTTTAGATCTAATAATGTTAACGTGTATAGGGAGTGGGTACCTTGTTAGCGCAACTCCTCTCACAGTTTTAGGATGATCGTTTTGAAACTTTGCAGGTGTTTTTATATAGGTCTGAAGATGTGCATGTGTTTTTTTTATACTCATAAAATTATTTCTTTCACTTTTTTCGTCTTTTTTAACTTAGCCATTTTTTAGGTCTAATAATGTTAAAGTGTATAGGGAGTGGGTACCTTATTAGCGCAACTCCTCTCACAGTTTTAGTGGGATCGTTTTGAAACTTTGCAGGTGTTTTTATACAGGTCTTAAAATGTGCATGTGGTTTTTTCATACTCCTAAAATAATTTCTTTTACTTTTTTGTCTTTTTTTAACTTAGCCATTTTCTTGGGTCTAACAATGTTAATGTGTATAGGGAGTGGGTACACCTTGTTAGTGCAACTTCTCTCACAGTTTTAGGTTAATCTTTTTGAAACTTTGCAAGTGTTTTCATATAGGTCTGAAGATGTGCATGTGGTTAATTCATACTCCTAAAATTATTTCTTACACTTTTTTCGTTGTTTTTTAACTTAGCCATTTTTTGAGGTCTAATTATGTTAAAGTGTATAGGGAGTGGGTAACTTGTTACCGCGAAGTAAAACAGATGCTTAAAACTCATCAAATAGATTTTGTGTTTCAATAATTTTGGGCCAAGTTGCCTGCTATGAGTTCAACTTCTTTTTAACATGTCTGCTCTTTTTCATTATTGACCATTGTCATGCGGGGGGTATCTAATAAGCAGTGCTTATTCACTTTTTTTTCATTTTATTTTTGCAAGGAACAATGGAACATTGACCGCTGTTTTACGGGAAAAAACTGATACAGGGAAACATGGAGCTTGGAGAATCAGCTTGAAGGAACAAAGAACATGGTTGTTTATTTTGAGGGAGTAAGTAAACATGGCCGAGGTTTCCATTTTATTTTACTTAGGGATACACGTACTGTGTATGAATTTTCACACAATTTTGTTTCGGCTCAATAATGATTCTTTTGATTGTATTTATCGTTTAATTGTCCTCTTAGATTGCCCCGCTAGCATTTTTATTAGGTCAACTCTGGTACATCAAGATTTAACTTAAAAGTACAACCATTGGTACAGATTACCCCAAAAGGCATTCTATACTTCGGCCGCTGCAGGCAAAATTGTGACTTCGAACATGTACACAGCGAAGAATGAGATCAGTCTGCGCATGCGCACTAGCTGACCAGAATCTTCGCTGTGCACTATGTGGATGTCACTCGTCCAAAAGATGTTTTTTTCCGTAGAAAGGGGAAGCTGTATTTTGAGTGAACGGGTATGCGGACAGATTTGAGTCTTTTGGCACATGTCTGAGGACAATTTTATGAAATTACGAAAATAATCCTAAAACTTGAACACCTTGAGGCCTTGCTGTAAATCTCCTAAAATTTGAACAAAGTTGCTTCATGATCTAACAAAGAGTTCAAAGAGTGCAGACGGAATGGCAAACAGTATAGACCCTGATCAGACTACTCCGCCATCTGGATCTGCAATGTTTGCTTAGGCCTATCTGTCCCAGTACTTTCATCGTTACGGTATTACTTGTTTATCTCCTGTCCACAATACAAATTGCATATTCATTTATTGCCATGAGCGCCAGGGAATGAGTTCAAACAAATCAACAGCAGAAACAGTAACAACAACAACAGAAAATATTAACCCTTGTCCTGCTGAATATTTATATAGGCCACACCCACTACCGATTATCAACCAATCAGATTACTTGATGCAAATTATTGCAACAAATTCATAATCTGAATGGCAAACAATGTAGATCCTGATCAGATGGCTTCGTCAGAAGCCATATGATCGGGATCTACATTGTTTCAAAGATAAGGCATATCCGGGATTAGCAGGACAAGGGTTAATAACACACACACACACACACACACACACACACACACACACACACACACACACACACACACACACACACACATGTAACGGAATGACCTACATGTACATATCCTTGATATAGAATGCTGTCCTAAATGTCTGTATGGCTGTTTGTGTATTAGGATTGGAGTTTAACAACTCAGTTAACATTATTTTAGGTCATTATTGAGCCGGTCAGTTTACCTATCCACACTTTCCCTGGGCAGGCTTATACGCAAGCGGTTAACCAGTACAGTGCACATTCCTTCGCCAGAAACTGACAACTGTCCTTCTTGACTCAGCAGGAGAGAATGACCGTAGAAAAGATTTCATGATTAGTCTCCACGAAAGAATGTTGCCAACCCCGGCAGGTATCGAACCCGCGGCAGGTATCGAACCCGCGATCTCCTAATCATCAGTCAGACACGCATCCGACTGAGCTACTAAGGCCGGCTCCGTATGGTTGATATTTATTCTCCAAATATAGACTGTAAGTGCCGGTTCTATCTCATCGAAGCGGTTCTAACGAGTACCCACATTCTATGTGTAATGCAAAACGAAGTAAACAATAACATATACCCTTGAAAAACAGCTGTTGAGCGAAAACATGAGTGCCGTTGCAGAATTTGGCGTCCATATGTGACGCGAGCGAGGCTCGAACCCACAGTAGTAACTTATCATTGGCATATATATACAAACAAAACCATCATAGAAGACGCAGGTAAAATTCCGTGGTGTAGTGGTTATGCTACTCGCCTTGTAAACCAGGGATCGCAGGATCGTTCCCGGGCTTCTCCAGACTTTCGGATGAGTCTTTAATCCTAGGTCCTGTCTCCGTACGACCTTAGTTGTTGGCGAGACGTAACATTCAAACACTCACGCACGCAAAATTGACTAGGCGGGGCTATCGTTTGCAAATGCCTTTGGAATGATCTATTAACAAAAAGGTAAAGCAAGTCACCCGATTGTATGAATTCAACTGTAACAAAGAAAGCTGTGTGTATATGGCCATTTGGTCCGCTTGCCGACACTCTATCGAATCTTTTGGTGGACTCAGCGAAGTTGACATATCTATTGACAACACCTGAATATCTCCGCCTAAACTCCGTTCAGAAAATCTGAATCATCGATTTTTTCGTTTCTTCCTTTTAATACTCATTTTAGCCCATACATCACTATGGGAATGTTGTAGACCTCACCCTCCGCCGAGAAGCCTCCGTGGTGTAGTGGATACGCTACTCGCCTTGTAAACCAGGGATCGCAGGATCGATCCCGGGCTTCTCCAGACTTTCGGATGAGTCTTTAAACCGAGGTCCCGTCTCCGTATGACCTTAGCTGTTGGTGGGACGTAAAACTCAAACACTCACTCACTCACCCTCCGCCGATTTCTCCAACAATTCGTATGCTTCTGCGACAGCCAGGAAAGGCTGTGATTATTTGGAGAAAATTGCAAAATCTAAATTTTCGTTCACAGACTAAGACATTCTGACAGGTTCGACACACCCTTTTAAACCATATATAAAAGTGATTACTGTTCTTGTACACTACAAGGGCGTCTATGTTTTATTTGCACGATCACTTCATTGAAAATCATTAGCTGTGACACCACATCTGATATCGGTATAATTCATTTTGACGACTGTTGACAGCACATCGCGCTAGTGACTCCCCGTTCCTAGTGAGCTTCTATCTAGCCATTCGAATGTAAAGTGGGTCATAATAGCATATCTATTTATAAAGTGCATCACATGGATTTGAATATTTATTATTTTACCTGACAATCATCATCAAATGGACATAGTCTGTGGTCTCATTTTTTTATTTTGCAACTTTCTCCAAATAATCGCAGCCTTTCCTGACTGTCGCAGAGGCATACGAATTGCTGGAGAAGTCGGCGGAGAGTCAGGTCTAAAACTTTTCCATAGTGATGTATGGGCTAAAATGAGTATTAAAAGGAAGAAACGAAAAAATCGATGATTAAGATTTTCTGAACGGAGTTTAGTCAATCTGGTAATCGTCAATCTTGTCTGCGACTGCTATATAGAGAATACCAGGTGAGTGTCTTTTGATATCAAGTTTATCAGGCAAGGCTTCGAGAACGCTTGTAGAATCGCGAGGCTTGCCGAGCGATTCTACATGCGTTCTCGAAGCCGAGCCTGATAAACTTGTTATCAAATGACACGAATCTGGTATTCTATTTATCAGTTTACCCTCTTGTGCACTCTTCAATTAGAGCAATGTACGATCAGTTATCGATGGTCCTCAGTGCACCCGAACATTCCGCAGGTCGATATATTTTGTATCAGCTAACCATAATCATATTCTTTTCAATTACCTTTTCCATTTTGTCCAGTAATAATTACATTTTTGCCATTTTTTTCTAGTAGCTCAGTTCGTTCATAAAAGTGCAATGTCACGTTGACCTGATAAAGCTCACTTGTCCTGAGATAGCATATCTTTATCAGGTCTTTGTGCTGCAATGCAATTAATATAGAGGGTAACTGATAAAAATGGCCTCGAGGTTTTAAACCTTTTTCATGCGCACCTCAACTGAGCATGAAATTATTAACACTCGTAGGTATTAAAAACAAACGAACTATGCATTTTTCCCTTCTCAGATCAGCAAAGAATTTTGTTTGTCCTGCTCATGAATTTTAAAATGCCAATCAATTGGCATTTTAAAATTCATGAGCAGGACAAATATCATGCTTCGGCAAGTTGAACATGAAAAAAGTTTTATAACTTCGGACCCTGGACCGAAGCTGATGTTTCGCCTCATATTTTACCATCAACACACCTTATACCGACATTCGATATAATGACAAAACTCATTATAAAAACAATTAAAACGTGATAATGAAGGAGCCTGTGACACGTTTGTGTGAGGAGCTCTTGAATGAATCCATAGCTCAAGGTGAGATATTTTAATGGAGATGCCCAAGTATTCATGACAGAATCGTATCAGCTCCACCTAACCCGCGCCCGTCCTCAGTCAAGTCCTGCCTAAGTAAGTACACGTAGAATGTCAAATAATTTTAAGCCACCAGTTTTCCCTTTAAAGGATAGTCTGATCAGTATTTGGTGCCTGGATATCTATATAAAAAATTTAAGACTCTTGCTTTGTGTCATAGCTGGTCACAAATCACGAAGCCACACCCCGGCTCACTTTCACCATCTTCCCCGCCGCGGCAAAATTATAGTGATATTCAAGGAATTAAACGTTTACAGGTGAGATTGAATAGATGAAAGACAGAGTATTCAATTAGGCGTCATTACATTTTGGCGTTGATCCTAACGCTAAATGTAATAACGCCTAATACAATAAACCGAGTTGATTATATTTGGCGTTGTATTTAATTTGATATTGTCACACTGGTTTTCTCGTGGTCGGGCTCTTTATAATGGTAATGATAAGGTACTATACAGAGTCATATTTATTTCACCTTCCACACAGTGGTCAGCAATACTAAACAACAGGTGGTCATCTCCGGTCGGACCACAGGACTTTAAACCGTATCTGAAACAGCCACTCAAGCTTCAAAGCAACTTAAGCCACATATGACAAATGATACGCTTTGGATAGGCCCATCTCTGACTTTAGGATAATAATAATAATAATAATAATAATAATAATAATAATAAGAAGAAGAAGAAGAAGAAGAAGAAGAAGAAGAAGAAGAAGCCCAGTTGAGTTTCCATCAATCTTCTCTCACACATAAGCATTTGCTTTATACATGTATACAGTAAACATGAAAAAAAAAAAAAGACAAATAAAAAAAAAATAAATAAAAAAAAAAAACAATAAATAGAATATCAAATTCGTTTGAGCTTACATAGAAAGTTCATTTTTATCATTTCATGATTGGCTCTAAACCACCTGGGATCGGCGTGTTCAATGATTCAAATCATCCACCAAAATATAGCTTATCACCGTATATATGCCGGCCGGATGCGCGTCTGACTGGTGATCAGGAGGACGCGGGTTCGATTACTGCCGGGGTCGGCAGCATTATTTCGTGGAGACTGATCATGAAATCTTTTCTACACCCATTCTCTCCCTTCCGCTGATTCGAAAAGGGCAGTTGTCAGTTTCTGTCGAAAGAATGTGCACTGTACTGATTAGCCGCTTACGTATAAGCCCGCCCAGGAACAGTGTGGATAGGTAAACTGACCGACTAAAAAATGACATAAAAAGTGTTGACTGGGCCGTTAAACTCCAATACAAACAAACAAGCAAAATCACCGTATCTATACATACCCCTAAAATTTCCTCATTTTGTGACATCTGTATTTTCTCTTTTGAGAGATTTTATTCCCTTGGTTTGCTAGGTGTAGAATAGAAGGCTCGTACGAGAAAAGAGCAGCACCAAATGCAAATAAGTTGAAAGCACAGCATGTAATGGACAGGGGTAAATCTTAAACATATAGAAGAAAAAGGAGGGGCCAGGAATCGATCCCTGAGGAACACCTGCGGCTAGTGTTTTAGGGGCTGATAGTTTACCCGAGATCTGTACTTGTTTATCACGAAAACACGCCCATATAATTTGGACCCCATTAAACCCCACTTTTATATAGTAAAACTGGGGCTTACAGGGGTAAACCTTGTTTTTCCTTTTCCTACTCTAAAATATAGATTGTGGGTACATGTTAGAACCGCCTCGATGAGGCGGTTCCAACATGCACCCACATTCTATATTTTGAGCAGAAATAAGAAAAATCTCACAATTTTTAATCTTAAAATTTTCATTTTTTTCGGCGATAATGGTTACAATGGATTTGTATAGGCGTATTTTCGTAATGACGGTAGGCCTTTTTTCAGATATGATATTAGCCAGGTCAGAGAGCTTTGACCAAAATTGTATGTGGCCAACTTGTGATGAATCAGCTCCTGGCTCGCAATATCAAATGCCTTTGGTAGATCTAGGAACCCAGTTCCACTGTTTGCCATTATTCAAAACACATAACCAATTATCAACATTTTTCCCCCAGAGCTGTTTGGTTGACTGGGACCTAGGCGGTTAACCAGTTCTCAAGTTCGGTCGGCTTCAGCTCCGCGCGGAAGCACAAAACCTAGACTTCACTCATGTCTTGAGTTAGCCAAACAATGTAGAACAGGGTCTGAACTGTTTGCTTAAAGTGCATTCCCAGCCCGAAACCGGAGACAATCGACCCACTACTGTTGTCAGGACTTTGATTTTCTGAAATAATTACAGTGACATTCCGCTATAAAGACCACCTAAAATTAAGACTAATTCTGCTTTAAAAAGCTTATATAGAAGGGTGTAGTTATTCTTTCTTCGTGTGTTCTGCATACAATGTCCTCTGGTCAGGGACCACCTTTTGGGACTGTTCAAAAGTGGTCTTAATACAGGAATTTTACTGTATAATTATACTCAGTAAGTAGCCAATCGTTCAATTCTACACATTCTGTGAGTGAGTGATTGTTAGAGTTTTACGTCTCACCAACAGCTAAGGTCATACGGAGACGGGACCTCGGAATACAGACTCATCGAAAAGTCTGAAGAAGCCCGGGGATCGATCCTGCGACTCCTGGTTTACAAGACAAGTAGCACAACCACTACACAACGGAGGCTTCTTAACCCATTCTGTACCAAATGGAATCTTCCCCCTTAAGAATAGTACAAGTCCATTTAAAACTTTAGGGCTGTAAGGTCGTGTTTTCTTCAAAATCTATTCGGAAAATGGCTGAACATTATGCAAATAGTATAGGCCCTGATCAGTTGCCGCGTTCTGTGGCGTCTGATCTCGGCATGCACTGTTTGCAATTACCCCTTTTGGGGTTTCTGTTACAAAATGGGTTGTCATTTGTCGCAAAAAAAAAAAAAAACAACAACAGACAGGTCGCAAGAAAAAACACTCAGTGCTAGACGTCGGGAATACAAGCAAGGCTCGAACCTTCGGCCATAAATGTGAAAGAGTTTGCGCTCCTAAACATTGACAAAAGGGCGCCCGTAAATTGATGATTTCAGAGAATAGTCAGGTTGCTCAAAAACAGTTCAATTACATTTCGGAACGTTCAAAACTGGTATTGATGACCATTTTTGAACAGTCCCAAAGGTGGTCCCTCACTAGAGCATACTGACCATCTCAAAATGTAACTGAAACCTTCTTAATATGTGTTTAAACAATATTATGTCTTTTACCCTTACAACGCTGTGAAAAACTACATCTGAAAAATATCGTCTGCTTATGCCGTCTGCTGATTTTTTTTTCTCAAACTTTTTAAAAATATTTTTGCATACAGGCAAACAGTGTGGGCCCAGATCAGACTGCTCCTACAGGAGCAGTCTGATCTGGGTCCACACTGTTTGCAAAAAAAAAATACTTTTAAGGTAACCGGCAGACTGCAAAGCAGACGACAAGAGTCGTGATTGGCATTTTATGGGTTACTAGCGGATGGTTCCTAGTGCAAGTGTACTTTCCGCTTTCATGAAATAAGTAAAATAAAAATAACAACACTTGACCTTGTTAAAACAAAATAAATAAATATGCTTGACCATTGACAAGACAAATACTACTGAAAGTAATACGAGGGAAAGTCAATAAGTAACCAGCCTATCCCATTTTTTAATCGACTGAGTCAACCAAGATTTTCACGCCTTGTTTCAATATATATGTTTTAGGCATGACGGCAAAATTGCACACTTATCGCGTAATTAATTCATAAGATATTAAACGTCAAACTTTTCGTCAGACGTTGAGTACCGTGCTTGTATTTAAAAGGGAAAACAGGTCAGGAAATACACTGCTAGTTGAAGAGAGGTTATGGGTCTTCTGCACCATCGTATGCACAAGTTAAATTCAAAGTTGGAGAATTCAAACGCGGTTACATCACGAAAACACGCCTATATGATTTTGACCCCCTTCAACCCCACTTTTATATGGTAAAACTGGGGTTTACAGGGGTAAACCTTATTTTTCTTATTTCTGTTCTAAAATATAGATTGTGGCTACTCGTTAGAACCACCTCGATAAAGGTTACAATGTATTTGTATAGGCGTGTTTTCGTAATGACATGTCTTGAGAAGACGAAACCAGGGCTTGACGTCAATCAGATGCCACCGATGAAGAAATGTGCAACAAAAAAAACGGGATCTGGTGTACTCTGGTAGGCGAATTATTATTAATAGCGAATGCATTACACATTTCACATGATAGCGTTTCAGCAATTTTACATGATCACTTGGGTATGCGCAAGCTAACAGCCCGTTGGGTCCCAAAATCCATTAGCGACGAGCTAAATGGCAACCAGAGCATCAGTATGTAGCGCATTATTGAAGCTATTTAGGTCAAAGGAAGATGATTTCTTTCTCACGTCTGGTGACTGTAGATGAGACCTGGGTCCAATATTATGAGCCAGAGAATAAAACTCAAAGTCGCCAGTGGATAGGGCGGGGTCTCCGATGCAAAAGAAGTTCAAAACGCAACCCTCTGCTGGTAAGGTGATGGCAGCTGTATTTTGGGATGCACAGTTAGTATGTTGGACTTTCTAGTGAAGAAAGCACAAAAAACAGGTACGTATTATGCAAATTTGCTCAACCAACTGAGAACTATGATCCGTGAAAAACGAGGTAAACCCTTCAAAGGGATATGTTCCAAAAGGACAATGCAAGAGTCCACACTTGCTGAATTGCAATGTATGCTGTTGAGCGGAATGGGTACAAGCTAATACCACACCCCGCCCATTCATAGGGACTATTTCCTGTTGCCAAACTTGAAAAAAGATATCCGTTGACGTTATTTCAGGTCCAAGGAAGAATGCGTGGAGGCAGATGAGTAGTGGGTCGGAGACAAGGACCCTAGCTGGCTTCTTCAGTTCTGGGCTGATGGCACTGGAACAGCGTTGGTCCTGGTGTACTCGTAGATCTACTAAATGTAGCCAATTGTTTTGATAAAGAACTTTCGAATGGGGAAAATTCTATTACGAAAACACGCCTGTACATATACATTGTAAACTTTACCGCCGAAAAAAACGAACATTTTAAGATGAAAAATTGTGATATTCACCCAAAATATAGATTGTGGGTACACGTTAGAACCGCCTTATCGAGGCGGTTCTAACGAGTACCCACAATCCATATTTTAGACCAGAAATAAGAAAATTAAGGTATACCCCTATAAACCCTAGTTTTGCTATATAAAAGTGGGGTTCAGGTGGGTCAGAATTATATAGGCGTATTTTCGTGACGACTGGCCAGCGTCCACTTAGCAGGAGAGTGAGCAAAACTTGTTGTAGTATAGCCACCTTAACGGAAAGAATTTGTTTTTCAAGAGTTGCTTTCGGTTTTGTACTGATACGGGAAAACAAATAAATGTAATATGGAATAAGAATGTCTTCCCCAAGTGGGTATCTATACCCCTTAAGGCTTCTTCAACTGTAAGGAGCATTTTTTATTATTGGTTTTGTTTTTCACGAAGCTTAATTTTAGTTCATCCTCAATCAGACTTAATAAGTCTTTTATATACATTTGAAATCCATTCTGAAATAACGGGGAGACTTGCTTCGTTCATATTGTCGAGTAGTGGAACTGTCGGTATATTCGCCCACAAACCAGGTAATTTCACTCTTGTATCTTTAAGAATGACAAGTTTTGGCCGCCTTTCTGGTTCTAGCGTAATGGTTGCAGTTGTAACAAACTCAACCGCTTGATCAATCTTCGGATCCTTGATAACAACAAAAACAGCTGTACTTGTTAGGCTAAAATTCATAAGACTTGTCGACCATTGTTCACCTGCAGATATATTTTCCTCGCTATTCACAATCTCAAGTCCACAAAACTTTTTAAGCCAGTTTGATACTGCAACCATTGGCTCCAGGTTGACAGACTCGCAGTCCGTCATTAGGAAGACATCATATTCTTTGTTATTTTCCCTATGTGTACGCCATCCCATCAGTCTGTAACAAATCTGGAACCTCAGTTCTGCAGCCTCATTCTCTCCATTTGAAAGAGCTGTAGAAGCTGCCAGAAGAATAACCGTTAAATGATCGGCGAATTTTTCATCATCTGTTTCTGAAGCGATCTCTTTAAGAATACATAGCAATGCTGCTTGATCCATACTATTATCTTGAAGACAATCCTCTAGAATTTCGTCGATGTTTTTCTCATCAGCACTCGCTTCTTTAGTTATAGGCAAAAGCTGTCCATGTTTTATCAACAAATGTTGCAAGCGCTGCATTTGACTGTCGTGCGCTTCTATAAGTCCTGGGTTTGTCAGCAATGATTTTATTGTCGTAACTAGAGGACGAACATTTAATGATGTGTATTTGACTTTAGCGGCTAAGGCTGCAGCTGTTTCTATTGCTCTTTGGAGAAAGCAGAGGGAATCGCTGTTATACTTCTTCGAGTTATCAGTGTCAGTTTCAGCCAGGTCCTTGCAGCAATACGCTGCCTGTTCGAAACATGAAATCTTCAATTCACATATCTCTATTCGATTTACAAGCTTGCAAAACTCATCCTTGGCGTCTTTTGTCATCTCAAGTTGCCGCAATAAAAACGCCTTGTCGTAGCCAGCAAAATGATTTCCAGGATCCAGCTCAATAGCCTTTTGAAAATTGTAAAGTATCTTTCTGGTTTCGTCATTAAACGGAAGTTGTGTGGCATTCCTTCCACACTTGATTGCTCTTTTCATATTCGATTGTTCCGTTTGTTGCACTGTTTTTGTTTGTCTCGTGTTCTTTCCAAAACGTCTTCGATTCCAAGGCTTTTGTTGGTTCTTCCGTTCATTTACTTTTCCCAACTCAATCTTTCTAATAGAAAGTGCCAGATGGTGATAACATAAAGACGTCTGACGCCGCTTAAGAGCTTTTTCAAACAGACGAATAGCTATATCTGGCCTGTCGAAGTAACGGTAGAATTTAGCGCAAGCTTCCATTACATCGAAATCACCGTCATCTAGCTCTAACGCTTTTTCAAAATACTTCTTACTTGAGGGATATCGTTTCTGATAAGGAATTGCGTCAAGAATATCGCCAATGTCAAAGGTGGCGGGATTTTTCTCTCCTTGAAATACCAGTTGCCCTAGTTCTACCCATGCTCTAGCCGTATATGTCTTCAGGCGGGAGGTATCAATTATTTCTGACAGCTGTATACACGTTTTCTTCAAAGTATCAGGGCGATCTCTCTCTGGGTACTCGGTTTTATTGAAAAGATTAAGTGTTCGTCTAAGCGTTAAACAGTAGTCATATTTCCATAAAGTAAGTATTTCATGGCTGATTCGAGGGTTGTCTTTTAACAATATTTCGTATTTCTGTATCGCAGCTTCGTGAAACTTTGGACCAAATCTGGCATATGATTGGGCAAGCTCCCCTTCAGCTAGAGCTTCCGTGATAGCTTTAGCATTGTCATTGCCATACAGACCTTCTAAACGTTTCAGATCTTCTTCTGCGTCATAAAAGTTCAACTGATATCTGTTGTACCTTGCTCTGTTAGCTAATGCGATGCCGTTTTGTCTGTTCTTCCTCAAAGCCTTGCCATTATAGTCAAAGGCAGAATCAATGTCTTCCAGTTTGAAGGACAGGTATGATATCAAATTATATACTTGTATCTCCTCATCAACAAGGACAAATCCGTTGCCGAGTTTTCCGATGAGATTGTCTTTGACAACTTTGACTTTAGGTTTTGTCAAACCATCAAGCTTAAGGTCAAATGATGACGGATACCTGGCAACACTCTCTTCAAAGTCTTTGTCTTCATTCTCACTCAGTGTTACTGAAAAAAAGAACATATGAGCCAGCGCATGCCAAAGCTCCCACTCATAGGGGCTTGAATAAATAGATGGGCTGCATGATGCTCCCACACAGAGCTGAAACCGACCGCACCACAGATGCACTGGTAAACCGCTTAGAGGATCTAAGCCTGCCCAGGCAAAGCGGTGCGAGTCGTTCCGTCCATGCATATAAACCCTATTGGTTCCATTGGGCGACAGAGTTTGAGAGGTCATTTCATCTCAATGTCGGGAAAAGTCCCACAAAATGGGGAGCATCGTCTCCCAAATGACATGTACAGTGTTGATGGGGACGTCAAACCTCAAATCAAACAAACAAACAAAAACAAACGAAATCTACAAGTAGTCTTGAGCGACCAGCGAAGACTCAGATCAGTCTGCGCATTCGCGCATTCTGATCAGAGTCTTCGCTGATCGCATGTATCTACTATAGGCTAATATCTATGCAAAGAGACATAAGCAAAAGGATTTGTCATAGTGGATGGGTGCGAAGGTTGATTTGAGTCTCTGCTGGTCACACCGGACTTATTGTAGGTTTTGTTATGCACCGGCTCATATTATAACATAGCACAATCAATATCTTAAAGTGGAGTGTGGCCCGCAGATTTTACAAGGAAAACCTCTTAGATGGCTTTTTGGGCCCAGTTCTTCAAAACATCGTGTTAGCCATTAAGTTCAATATGTAATACTTTTATTGTTGCTGAAAACAAATGACCGGCGCATGACAAAACCTACAATAAGACCGGTGTAACCAGTAGAGACTCAAATCAACCTACGCACCCATCCACTATGGCAAAACCTTTAGCTTATGTCTCTTTGCATAGCTAGTAGCCTATAGTACGAGGTACTCCTAGGTACATGCGATCAGTGAAGATTCTAATAATAATAATAATAATAACAATAACTCGGATTTGTTAATGTGATGGTAGGGATTTTAACTCATTTTTACACAGCTCCAAATAAGGCGCTTTTTTCATCCTAAAAGTGCTGATATTGAAAACATATGGTGTGGGTACTCATTAGAAGCTTCTTGTCACTGAGAACCCACGACACATGTTTTCGCGCCGAAATAAGAAAACTAATTTGTGGATGCGGTACCCCTCTTATCTGGGGCTATAATTATCATATATAATAATTAGAAATGCACCATAAAATCCGAGGAGATATCGTGCTGACATCACTCCTATCTGCACCCTGACTTGATATTGCATGCTTCGGGTTTTACCGATAGGCGACGTATCTAATGACGTGCAACGATAATGACGCCATGCCGCACTCATAGACATTCTAATAAAATGCATAATTAAAACACGAACTACTGTTGATGACGCGCAGTATGTATTGCTTTATAATATGAAAAAATTACTAATTATTGTCCCGGTAATGGCGACACTATTGGCTAAGCTCCTGTTGTTCGATAGCTCAACTGGGGACCCTATTCACCAAAACCAGCGCAATAACCTTATATTATATCAATAGTAGGCACGGATGAACAGTGAGGACGCTGATCAAGCTACACTGATCTTAGTTTCCACTGCTTGAACATGCAGTCAAGTAGGTTTTGCTATTCCCCTTGCTTCTCTGTGATAGATTTTCCAAAAATAAATGAGCTAAAACTGACGTCAAAAAGGATCTCATCACCATTTCATAAAAGACAGGGTAGTCAGGCAGACGGACAGATGGATCGACACAAACGCACGCACGCACACAAGTCACACAAGTATAAGTAAGTAAGTAAATTCTTTATTTTAAGAGGGTGACCCATTTGGTTTAAACCTGTCTTCCATGGGGCCCTCTTTCAGAACAATATTTACATGTGTAACAATATATACAAACATAATGAAAAGACGATAAATGAAAAATATGGTGAAGACTATTTACAAAAACATTATATAAATATGAAAATGATATTTACAATGCAGGACGGGGTGGAGGTATAAATGCTTGATACATACAAAGAAAAGAATTACTCCTTCGTAATCCATTCTACTACATGTTTAGTAAAAGTATTTAGCTTTATTTATTTTTTTTTTACATAAAACAAAAATGGTTTCCGTTCACCATATCTTTTGAAAAGATTTGTAGATTGGATTCACATTTATACACAGCCAAATAATCATAAATTATAGATCAAGTTTAATTTCGGGTA
Source organism: Lucinisca nassula (assembly GCA_963580285.1). Taxonomy (NCBI): domain Eukaryota; kingdom Metazoa; phylum Mollusca; class Bivalvia; order Lucinida; family Lucinidae; genus Lucinisca; species Lucinisca nassula. Next base: position 138,319,849 of record OY757013.1, read on the forward strand.
AAATCCACAGTTATTTAGAGAGTTATGGCCCTTTTCCAACTTCATATTTTTTTCCATGTGAAAAATGGTTTCCGTTTAATATCTGTTGGAATGATCGGTACATTGGATTCATATTTTATACAAAGTTACATAACCATGAAATAAACGTCAAATCGTACAAAGGGAAAATCCACTGATAATTATGGAAGTTATGGTCCTTTTAACTTCACTTTTCCATATGGAATATGGTTTTATTTCGATATATTGTGAAAAGAAAGATAATAGATTGGATTCGTATTTCATTCAGAGGTATGCAATCGTACAAGTAAGGTCAAGTAGATTTCGGGTAAAAGACATCAGCTGTTATGGGAGTTGTGGCCCTTTTTCAACTTCTTTTTCTTTTTGCAGAATGCTTGTTTCCCGGTGTGGATGGCTCTTGGGCGGAGGCATCCGTGTCGCATTGACACATGTCTAGTTTTCATTGCGCACTGTTTGTTTTTAATTTGCGCGCGGTTTTACTTTATAGGTCAGTGATGATGACGTGGACAATAGCAGTGATCGACCGGTCGTAATCAGTGGGCCGACTGACAAACGATTTACCACAAAAAAAAGGTTTAATTGCATGACACTGGTATACCTACCTATATATGTCGACCAGGATGCGTGTGTGTGTTTGAGGTTTACGTACCACCAATAGCTAAGGTAATACAGGGGCGGACTTCGGTTTAGAGACTCACCCGAAAGTTTGTAGAAGCCCGGGATCGAACCAACGACCCCTAGTTTACAAGGGGAGTAGCATAACCACCACTGAGTACACCACTGACGCTTCTGTGTCAACCAAGATACGAGTACGAGTACATTATTTAAGAAATAGATCAGCTCTAACTGTGATTTGTTGAGTAATAAATCACAGTTTGGAGGTCAGTTGTAAAGTAGATCAAATCACGAGCGCGTAGCGCGCGTGATTTGTCTACTTACAACTGACCGACAAACTGTGATTTATTACTCAACAAATCACAAACTAGAGCTGATCTATTTCGATTCAAACACGCTAAAAATCGGCAATAATGCTGTTGTTTCCTTCAAAATTTCACAACTTTTCGCCATTGTTAGAAGAAATCCCGCTAAAATTATCGACTGAAACACACGCATTTATATCCTTTTCTAACGTCTTCAATGCGAAAATATGACGTTACACCGTCTAACGTCAAGGAAATCGACTAGTGACGTCATAAATTTGCAGTTTTTAATGACGCCACTCGTCACGCTCTTCCTTGTCGTGATTTGTTGTAGAATAAAACACAGTTATTTTCCATTGCCTATGTGTTATTGCGCGCTGTGTTAGAATTAAAAACAATATGCAAATAGATAATAGGGACCAATAAATCAAGAATATTAATTTTGTCTTTCACCCATTTGGTACCGAAAACCCCAAAACGACACACTGTTAAACAGTGAAGGCCGAGAGCAGAGCTCTGTTTAGGGCCACGAACCCAATATACACACTGGGTGCGAGTTAGGGCCTACACTGTTTGCAGAACGCTCAGCTATTTTCAAAATAAATTTTAAAGATGACACAATCTACCACCCCATAATTTTGAAATGGACTCCTATGTATGAAAAGGAAGATTCCATTTGTTACAAAAGGGGTAAAATATTTATGAGCTGACACACGAGAAGAGAGCCCTTATCATTTCACATCAATTCATCAAATGTATATGTACAACCACTTAAGAAGACCAGACAGCTGGATGTATGCTTGAGGCTGTCTAAACACTACGGTATGTCTACAAATTGCAAGGGCTCTGGCGAGTCTGTACTTTAGCTGATCGCCCATGTAATAAAACTCGTACCTATTTGCATATGGCCTCCACCCATAGGCGGTATATAGATATTGGTAGGTCTTAAGGCTTCCCAAGAAAAGTGGTGCGAGTCGGACCGTACCTGCATATAAACCCTATTGTTTTGAACAGTTGGGCTTGAGATGTCGTTTCATCTTAAAAGTTCTATAAATTTGAAACGTCTTCAAAATAACATAAATTGTGATAACGTAAAACCTTAATTAAATCAAAAACCTATGGTCATGAGTTGTTCATACTGTTGATGATTTGTTTGTTTGATTTGAGGTTTAACGTCCCCGTCAACACTGTAAAGGTCATTTTGGAGACGTTGCTTCCAATTTTGTGGGACATTTACCCGACATTGACATGAAATGACATCTCAAGCTCTGTCGCCCAATGAAACCAATAGGGTTTATTAGCATGGACGGTCCGCCTCGCACCATGGTTCCTGGACAGGCTTAGATCCTCTAAGCGGTTTACCAGTTCTAGTGTGCGGGCCGGGTTTAGCTCTGCGTGGAAGCATCATGCAGCCCATGTTACAACGCATAATGTAGTAATGTAGTAATTACTACATTTTGATTTTTTTTACTACATTATGCGTTGGCATAGTCGACGCGAAATGAAGTAAAAAAATTATTTCATTTCGCGTTGATATGCACCATATCGACGCATAATGAAGTAATGATGGTAGAACATAGCTGTCTTCGAAAAGACTTAGGAAGCAATACAGTTAAATTCCTACAATTTAGACCACATTTGAGACGGTTCAAAAGTGGTCTTTAAGACCACAGTTGAACAGTCCAAAAGACGGTCTTCCACAAAAACACTGAAGGTCAAAATCACAAAGAAAAAGGTTTATTGGGCGGCATCTCAATGTCGGGTAAAAGTCCCATGAAATTGGAAGCAACGGCTCCAAAATGACCTTAATAGTGTTGACGGGGACGTTAAACCTCAAATCAAACAAATCAAACAAAAGACAGACAGGCAGACAGACAGACAGACAGACAGACAGACAGAATGGACAAAAACTATATACCCCCTTGCATACTTCGTATGCCGGGGGTATAAATAGATGGGCTGCACGATGCTTCCACCCAGAGCTGATACCGCCCGTACATGAGTCCTCGTAATCTGCTTAGAAGGTCTAAGCCTGTCCAGGAAAACTGCTGCGAGTCGGCCCATCCATGCATATAAACCCTATTGCTTTTAATTGGACGGCAGCGATTGAGATGTCATTTCATCTCAATATCGGGTAAAAGTCCCATAAAATTTGAAGCAATGTCTCCAAATGACCTAAATAGTCTTGACGGGAACGTTAAACCTCAAATCAAACAAACAAACTGTTGACGCATAATGAAGTAAAATTAAGTATGCCACCCATCGCCGCAAAATGAAATAATTCTTTCATTTTGCTCAAACCTCTTAGTATCGACGCATAATGAGTAAAAACGACATTTTATTTCATTTCGCGTCGACTATGCCAACGCATAATGTAGTAAAAATTTCAAAATGAAGAAATTACTACATTACTACATTATGCGTTGTAACAAGCCCATATATTTCTTCAAGCCCCTATGGGCGGGGGCCGTTATACTGTTGATGAAAACAATCAAAATGATATTATATAAATAATACATTCCTGAGAGTGTGATAGTGAAAAATGTCACCCTGAGGAACATAAATATCAACCAAGGGGCATTATTTTATTATACCGAACAAAACTAATAAATAAGGTAAAAAATACAGGGCAGCTCACATCTGACTTTTGATGTAATGACGTTCCAAATTATCGGATAACGTCGGCTTTGTACATAAGCTGCGTTAGCTGGTGAAACAGAAATTCAGAAGTCCAAACGTCGACAACTTCGTTATTTTTGTATATACATGTAACCATAAAGTGTGGGTAGGCATTTTCTTAATTAAACCAAAAGAAACGATTTGGTACCAAAATTTCTCGACTTTGTTACAATTTTGGGTTTAGACTTTTTTCCCCAGCTTTCCTGAAGAACTGAACCATACGCGCAGCCAATCTCGCGCGTGTGATAGTCGGAGTTATCGCAGGGCCTATGGGTGTTTTGTATGGGAAAGTCACGTGAGGTATAATGATCGAAATTATAGCAGGATGACAGTAAAATTATCACCCTCAGGACTATGGGTGTTTTGTATGGGAAAGTCGCCTGAGGTATTATAACATTAAATATTTTTTCCGGGGAGGTAAATTATTGTGTTATCTATGTATCTATAAGTCATAAGGATATAAGACTTAATTGTACACACTACATATACTACTCAAAGTTTGATAGGGATCACTTTTTTAATGCAAAATAATTTTTAGATGAATTAATCACTTGAATCCAAATTCGATACATAATGATAGGAAACATATCCTTCACAAAACCTAGTGATTAATTTTGTCAACTGGTACTGCATTCAAGCATGACAACAGCAACCGTCTTGGCACACCCAAAATTTGCCGTAACACGAAGGGATTTGGACAACTGATTTTTCACAAATTTCCAAATTTGTTTAGACAAACGTGCCTAATAACGTGTATGGCGTCCACGGGCATCAATTACAGTACGGCATTGCCTGCGCATGCTCGTAATCCGAGTCTGTATCCGGTTTTGTGGAATAAGCTTTCATTCAGCAACCAATGCATCTTTGAGGTCCTGTAAAGTCCTCGGATGCACAGGACGGGCTGAAACAGCACGCTGTAACATGTCCCGCACATGCTCAATCGGATTTAAGTCCGGTGACCGAGTAGGCCAGTCCATACGAACGATTGTCTCGCCTTCCAGATAGGAGTCAGTGACGTTGGAACGGTTGGGACGGGCATTATCGTCCATCAGAAGAAAGTCCGGGCTGATAGCATCTGCATATGGTCTTACAAACTCATCAAGAATATCATTACAGTACCTCACTGCCATTAACGTTCCGTTTTCAACGACGTACAAGTCAGTTTTAACGTTCACGCTTATCCCAGCCGAAACCATGACTGACCCCTTTCCATAGCGATCATGCTCTGCCACATTCAAGTCATCGAATCGCTGTTTAGACATTTGCCGCACTAATTGACGTTAAAAGTGAAGTCTAGACAGAACCTGGTCTCCTTAGTAAACAGTATTGGCGTCAAGTCACGAACCGTCCACCTGACGTGAGTTCTGGTAAAGTCCAACCGGTCTAGCACGTGCTGTCTCGTCAACGGAACACGTACAGCAGGCCTCGTGGCATTAAGTCCGAACTCGTGGAGCCCGTTTCTGACAGTTTGTGTAGAAATTCGTACTCCAGTTCCGTTCTTAAGCTCGTTATGCAAACGCGTAGCGTTCAGGAACCGTTGACGTCGAGACTGAATCAACAAGAAACGGCCCTGATGTTGAGTTGTAGCCCTTTCTCGACTCCGCAGTGTCTGTGTGAAGGATTTCCGTGGGTAAGATGCCGACTCCACATTCGGGAAACCACGCTCTGAGACACATTCAGAATGCCAGCAACACGACGTTGAGAGTCGCCAGATTCCAACGTTCCGACGCCACGATTCATTTCTTCGGGGCTCAGACGGTTTCTTAATTGTCCCCTAGGCATTTTAGTGTTTCACAAATCAAATGAAGTCCTTTTTACGCTTGGTAAAGGAACACTGACAAGTTTGTTTGGTCTGTTGGAAAGCAGTGCTACGCAAGATTTTGGGGGTGCATGAATTCATTTGCGAAGTGTGAGAAGTGTGCACTTTTATGAGTACTGAACTACACACGAGTTTCTGGTTAAGATGGTTATGAATATACCGAGTACAAATTCTGTCAAGAAATTTTAAATTTTCACTGCAAAATTTTGTATATAAAAAGTGATCCCTATCAAACTTTGAGTAGTATAATTTCTGAAACCCCAGATAGGAGAGAAAAGTTGTCTATTTGCAATGAACCAAGAATGCATTGGGCAAAAATCTTGACAAACCAAATAAGAAGATTTTGCTTTGCCATGTTTAAGCTGCTAAGAACAGGCCTCATACTGACCACGCTTTTCCATGCCTGAAAGACCTGATTTTGCAGCGTCAACCATTATCCTGTCCTACAAGACACAACAATTACCTTTGCAAACAGTGTAAATCCAGATCAGATGGCTTCTGAAGAAGCAATCTGATCAGGATCTACACTGTTTGTAATGCAGTTTGGTTGACTTACAGTCAGAAATGGGTGTGGGTTAATACATTTATTCAGCAGGATAAGGGCTAAATAGTTTTTGTAGGCACAAAAATCAGAATCTAAAAGCCTGAAATCCTGCAAATGCCTGAAAAATGTGAGGCCTGTAAGAAACGTAGTGCAGAATGTGGAAGCTCTTGCCAAACTCCGATGTGCAGACTGGCATTAGCCCTCCCTTTTGTTTTAATGAGGTCTTACGTCCCCGCCCCCTCCGTCCATGGGGCCTTGGAGAATTAAATGGGCTGCACGGTTCTTCCACGCAGAGCTGAAACTGGACACACATGAGTACTGGTAAATCGCTTAGGACTAAGCCTGCCCGGGTAAAGTGGTGCGAGTCGGACCGTCTAATACATATAAGCGTTTCGGTTTCATTGGGCGGCAGGGCTTGACATCGGGTAAAAGGCCTACCTTCCCCGTCGACACTATTTAGGTCATTTTGGAGACGTTGCTTTCAATTTCGTGGGACTTCTACCTGACATTAAGATGAAATGACATCTCAAGCCCTTCCGCCCAATGAAACCAATGTGGACGGTCTGACTCGCATCACTTTGCCTGGCCAGGCTTCGACCTTCTAAGCGGTATGCGAGTACTCATGTGCGGTCGTTCTGCGTGGAACCTCATGCAGCCCAATCTATTTCCCCAAGCCCTGATGAGCGGGGTCCCTTTTCAGCCTCTCTAATCGAACATATTTTAGGGTTTATTTGTGGTGTAGTTCGTTTGTTTGTTTGTTTGTTTGATTTAAGGTTAAAGTCCCCGGCAACACTGTAAAGGTCATTTTGGAGACGTTGCTTCCAATTTTGTAGGACTTTTACCCGACATTGAGATGAAATGACATCTCAAGGCTTCAAGCCCTGTCGCCAAATGAAACCAATAGGGTTTATTAGCATGGACGGTCCGCCTCGCACCGCGGTTCCTGGACAGGCTTAGATCCTCTAAGCGTTTACCAGTACTAGTGTGCGGGTCGGATTCAGCTCTGCGTGGAAGCATCATGCAGCCCATATATTTCTTCAAGCCCATATGGGCGGGGGCCGAGGTGTAGTTCGTTTATAATACGAGTAACATGTAGGCTACCGTTATCTGGAGTTACGTAACTACACTACATAGGTATTTGGCTGGTTATCAGGTTATTGTAAATAAATAAAATGCAGTCAAATTCCGCTGTTGAGACCACTTAAAATTTAGACAAATTATGCATTAAAGCATAGGTACATTTCCTTTGCGTTTTCTACACCTGTTGTGCTCTAAAGGGAAACCAACTTTAGGACTGCACAAAAGTGGTCTTTAAACTACTTTTGAACAGTCCTAATGCTGGTCTTATTATGGGAATTTTACTGTACAATGAATTCACCTGGTACACATGTACACGACAAGATAGAAATCTGTTTCTCATGTTTTCCTGTCTAGGGCTATGGAAGGGATTCCATTGGGACTCAAGAATGGGGTTTCAATGGTAAACGTTGTTAGAGACGTTTAAGTTCCACTGTATAACACATTTTACATCAGTCAAAACAGTACCTCATTCAGTCAGGGTTTTAGTCTGGTCAAGGCCTCGATTACCCATGACGAATTTGTTCTTTAGTTTGGCTTATTCGGATTATGATTGACTGTTCATCTCTAAGAACCACCATTGATGGTTCATCTACAAGGACCCTTGGCCATTCACCTATAAGGACACTTGACCGTTCGTCTGTAAGACCCCTTGAACGTTCATTTATAGGTACCCTTTGCCTTTCAACTGTAAGAGCCCTTGACTGTTCATCTGTAAGGACCCTTAGTCGTTCATATGTAAGACCCATTGACCGTTCATCTGTAAGACCCCTGAACCGTTCATCTAGAAGGACCCTTCATTCATTTGTAAGGACTGTTGGTCATTCATTTGTAAGACTCCTTGACAGTTCATCTGTAAGAACCCTTGGCCGTTCATCTCTATGGACTCTTGACCGCTCATCTATAAGGGCCCTTAATAGTTCATCTATAAGACCCCTTGCCAGTTCATATATAAGAGCCCTTGACCCTTCTTCTGTAAAGGCCCCTGGACGTTTATCTATAAGAATTAACTGTGACCAGTTTTAGCATGCTGACCAACGGATAGTATTTACTATGGATTCGATCCACATTGGGCGCAGTAATAACTGGTCAGTTTGTGTGGATTTGCGTGGTTAGTCTAATGAAGCGGTTCCAACGAGTACCCACAACCTACTATTTTGAGTATAAAAAGGAAACGTACATCACATATTTTCATCAGAAAAATGTCTGTTGTGACGTGTGTACTGCTAATTGTCAGTGGTACGGTAATGTTATAGTCCAGCTGCAATCAGTGGGTAGATTATTGTTGAGAGTTGGCTGGGAAAATGGTCCTCGACGAGGACTCCTGTTTCGCTTAATTCTGAAATTCCTGTACTTCAAGTCAACAGTGTAGACCCTGATCAGGATCTATACTGTTTGCCAAACGCAAGACATGATTCCAGTCCAGATTCTTTAGGTAACTCGGATAACTCTCTAAAGCAACACTCAGACCTCAACTCGATAAGAACAGTGAGGCTGTGTCATAGAGAATACCAGGTTCGTGTCTTGTGATATCAAGTTTATCAGGCAAGGCTTCGAGAACGCTTGTAGAATCGCGAGGCTTGCCGAGAGATTCTACATGCGTTCTCGAAGCCGAGCCTGATAAACATGATATCAAATGACACGAATCTGGTATTCTATTTATCAGTTTATCCCCTTCTACACTCTTAAATTAACAACTTACGATCAGTTATTGATGATCCTCAGTGCATCCGAGCATTCTAGCGGTCGATATATTTACTATCAGCTGACCATATTTTCCTATGATATTTGTTTTTCAGGTATTTTTTTTCTCCATTTTTCCCAGTAACAATAACATTTTTGTCATTTTTCCAGTAGTCCGGTTCATTCGTAAAAGTGCAATGTCACGTTAATGTGATAAAACTCTCTTGTCCTGAGATAGCATTTCTTTATCAGGTCAGTGCGTTACAATGCAATATATACTGGGGGTAACTGATAATATACATTATCATTGCCTGGATTTCCTACAAATCAGTGATAGTCACGTGGACTTCAGCAGCGAAAAGATACTACGCTTTATAAATTGGGGTCGACTGAAAAATAATCGACCCCAAAATCGGACGAAACCCTTTTTAAGTCTCAAAATCAGATAGCTTTTTTTTCTAAAATGCTTACGTTTTGCGAATTCTTGATCGAGATTACTGTCCATTGCTGTGAAGTAACTGTCTGTCACTGTCAAAGTTTCGCTGCAACCTGTCAAAGAAAACAGAATCAAATGTCATCTCATGGTAAAGCCTTGTTACAACGCATAATGTAATAATGTAATAATTACTACATTTTGATTTTTTTTACTACATTATGCGTTGGCATAGTCGACGCGAAATGTAGTAAAAAAATTATTTCATTTCGCGTTGATATGCACCATATCGACGCATAATGAAGTAATGATGGTAGAACATAGCTGTCTTCGAAAAGACTTAGGAAGCAATACAGTTAAATTCCTACAATTTAGACCACATTTGAGACGGTTCAAAAGTGGTCTTTAAGACCACAGTTGAACAGTCCAAAAGACGGTCTTCCACAAAAGCACACTGAAGGTCAAAATCACAAAGAAAATGTAGCTTTAACCTTCCAAATATGCTTTAAAAACAAAATTTGTATTAATTTTAGGTGGTCTTAATAGTGGAATTTCATTGTATTTGATTAAGCCAGTAGAATTAAACGTCTCCAAAATGACCTAAATAGTGTTGACGGGGACGTTAAACCTCAAATCAAACAAATCAAACAAAAGACAGACAGGCAGACAGACAGACAGACAGACAGACAGACAGACAGACAGACAGAATGGACAAAAACTATATACCCCCTTGCATACTTCGTATGCCGGGGGTATAAATAGATGGGCTGCACGATGCTTCCACGCAGAGCTGATACCGCCCGTACATGAGTCCTCGTAATCTGCTTAGAAGGTCTAAGCCTGTCCAGGAAAACTGCTGCGAGTCGACCCATCCATGCATATAAACCCTATTGCTTTTAATTGGACGGCAGCGACTGAGATGTCATTTCATCTCAATATCGGGTAAAAGTCCCATAAAATTTGAAGCAATGTCTCCAAAATGACCTAACTAGTCTTGACGGGAACGTTAAACCTCAAATCAAACAAACAAACTGTTGACGCATAATGAAGTAAAATTAAGTATGCCACCCATCGCCGCAAAATGTAATAATTCTTTCATTTTGCTCAAACCTCTTAGTATCGACGCATAATGTAGTAAAAACGACATTTTATTTCATTTCGCGTCGACTATGCCAACGCATAATGTAGTAAAAATTTCATAATGTAGTAATTATTACATTATTACATTATGCGTTGTAACAAAGCCTCATGGGAGGGAAGGCATGGTGGTGGGAGAAGCAAGCCTGGATGCAAATCAGATAGACATGAATAGAAATTTAAAGACAACACTCTCGTAGGTACTTGTGCTGATGAAAAAATTGTCAGTTGGTGTAAATAAGCGGTTTATGGTTGGGGCTTTCGTTTAACGGCGGAGCGCTAAGATCGCATCTGCGGCCTTTAAATAGAGCTGGCTAATCGGAACTGAAAAGATAATCGATGATCAGTTCTGTAATTGTGATCGATAATCGATTAGCAATCACTCAAGATTTGGTTATAGTTTTACCTGTCTGGCTTTCTGTCTGAGCATGACAACTACTATTTTTTGGAGTTTACCATATGTATTTTAACAGAAAGGCCTGAGTAACCGTGTAGACCCAGATGAGACGCCGCAGAATGCGGCGTCTCATCAGGGCCTGCACTGTTTGCCAGTCTTCCAGCTGTTTTAGGCACAACTTTGGTAGTAAAGTGTACATACCAAATAATCGATAACAAGCAAATCAGTAATGATAATCATTTTTGTGGAATTTATCGATTGATTTATCGATTATCCGATTAATCGTACCAGCCTTACATTTAAACCAACGACTTACCGATTTCTGATGCACTTGCGTATGTAACGAAACGACAAACTTTGCGATTTTATATCTGCGAAATACTGTCGGAGACCCGACGTCATCGCGTAACGCCGCTTTTCATTGGCTAACTTTGGTTTTACGCAGCTAAGAGCGGTTGTCACTTTGTGCAGATAGAACAATTTTAGTCTATGGATTCACGTAGTGAAGTCGCAAGACTTTAGTCGTCGCTCGATGACCCTTCTCATCCACCATCTGTTGAGTGGTTTTTAAAAGCATAGTAGCTGTCGCTTTTAGGATATGCCTCAGAATGACTGAAATCTTCCGCGCAAAATGTAGTTCCGGCCTACTCAAAGATTCATTGATAAATATAGTATATTCTGTTTAATATCAAGACAGCTGTGTTATGTACAATCCTAGTATGAATGACCCGGTAATCTGATTAAATGGAGCAGCTCATAATTGCTTTATAAACATGTGGTCTAGCATCATTCTATCTCAATTTGAAAGACCAGCCTATGTAATTAACATCACGTGAACAAGTCCGTGAAATGAACACCCCCATAAACTCCACTTTAAGTAGAGAAAACTGGGGATTATGGGGTATACATTATTTTTCTTATTTCTGCTCCAAGACATAGGTTGTGGGTACTCGTTAGAACCGCCTCAATGAGGCGGTCCTAACGAGCACCCAAAATCTATGTTTGCGGTTTAAATCGGAAAAATATCACAGGTTTTTATCAGAAAAGTACACATTTTGGAGATCTGAAAAAATGCACTACTTCGCACGGGTGTGTTATCGTAATGACACCCCCATATACCCACCTTTTTTCAAAGAAAAAAATGGGGTTTGCAGGGCATAATTTATTCTTCTTATTGCCCTTCCAAAACACGGATTGTGGGTACTCGTTATAACCTCTTCATTGACGCAGTTCTAATGAGCACCTACAATCGATATTTGAAGCAGATATAAAAACATCACCAGGAAAACCTCAGTGTTTAAGCTGTAAAAGAATGCATCTACTCGTGTGTTAGAAGCAGAAATACATGTGACAGTCCAGAATCATTCCTGCAACTGTTTTGTCAGAGAGACATCTTAGACGAAAATCAGATTTCAAATGTTATATGTTAAGTGCTATAGTGGTGTTTTTTTCACATACAAATGTTGGACACTGGCAGATAGTGTAGATCCAGATTAGATACCCTGTAATCCACAGACTTTGAGGCTTCTCAAGCCTTTGATTAACATAGCTAACAAACAAATGATAAGAATAGAGATAACCGTTTTGAAAATTGTTATTTTTAGTGTGAATGCATCGTAAACTAAACCTAAAGCTTGGATAGTCCCAGAATACATTGTCTTCTATAAATGGAAAGCATCAATGGGCGGTTCTTTTGTCGCGGTTTATTTTTGTTACGGTTTGTCTTTGAGTGTGTGTATCGCTTATATTATTTTGTTTTGGATAGCCAATTGGCCATTTTGTGGGAAAGTGAATGTCCTTTCGTCTTTCCGCTATTGATGTTTCCGTTGGGGTCTAGTTGTTTCATGTTTGTGTTTCTTTCCCTTTGGTGTCTCTGATGGGAGCTGTGGGTTAATTGTATCGATTCCTGATCATTGCCTTCATATAACATAGTCGTTCTCAGAGCATATAACATGTATAACATGTATGACATATAATGTTGAAGGGCCATAAGAAACTAGCCTTGTATGATCTATAGTGTTGGCATATCATATTAACAGTTATTTTACTATCTTAACTGTTAAAGCTTAATTAAGAATCTTTCTTTCTATAAAATATTGGTTTTTGTTAACAGGCTATAAAATGATGCATTGTACTTTCTAAACTTGATTTACATGTCTTGTTTATATTGGCAGTCATTCAAGTAAATTGGACTAAGTTCAAATCGTCATTTGACATATGAAATACGCAGTAACCACCTGGTGTTTATCAGTTTCTAGAGACATGCAGGTGCAGTAAACAAAACTTACATAATTCTAAAATGTATACGGATATGCCACTCAAAAAGGGGTATTTGTATATACATATGCCTATCACCCGAGTACATATTATGGTTAATGTCAGTTATAGGGGTGTATGTTTTAATGTTATGTCAATTTAACAGGTGCAGTAAGCTTTTAAAGGAATTTAGGAAAACAACAACCTTTAAATAATTGCGTGGTAGCGTCCTGAAAATATGCAGTATGATTGACGATTGCACAAATAATAAGGGTGTAAACGTGAATTGTAAAATGTTAGAAATGCTCAGAGAACATATATAAGGTCCAGTTTTGAACACGTTAGTTAGATCTATTTTACGATGTAGCGAGACCAGAGCTGTCTTGACAAGATCTCATTTTTGAAAGTATCAGATTGAAATTAATCTGATACAACTTTTGGGCTGTCGCGGAAATGAAATGAAATGAAAATTAAAACTTAGAAACTTTTGAAAGATTATTTTATTGTGTTTTCTAAAAAGCGAAGTACTAAACAAGAACGACATAGGTCTACGGTACCCCACTACGTAACATTCATTACTATTTTTCACATCTACAGTTTTCAAAATACACATGCATATAGTCTATCTTGATAGGCCTTGCATTCAAAATATAATATTGCCTTTTGTTTAAGCAAACTCAATTTCACCCATAGGTAGTTAATATTGGTGTAGGGCATCAAATTACCGGTAGAGGGGCGATAGTGTAATACTGGCCTTTGACCAGGTCTGATTGGTCCCGTGTCGGTCAGGAAGTTCTTGGTCCATTGTAAGCGGTTGTTATATACGTTGTCGTGTCTGACCTTGACACTACTCTACGCATTCATTTGGAACTTTGTCAAAGGCCTTGCTAAAGTCAAGCGCGACAGTGCCTGTCTTTTGGCCTTCACCCATTCCTGCCGCAAGGTCTAAGAAGTTGATTAGAATAAGTTGGATTTCACACGACTTCTTCTTTCGAAATTCGTAAGTTTGGTCTGACAGACAATTTGGGGAACACAAAGAAAATATTGCCAAAATACCACACGAGAATTGAGTCAATGGACTTCCCTTATTTTGCTTAGTAGTAGAGATATATGAAATGTGATGTATGCCCACATGAATACCATCTGTACTTGTATACAGGTGGTTTATCAAGGACTTGTTTACATGATGATAGCAGTGTCCATCCAGGTGCCATACTAGGACCTTTGTTGTTCTGCCTTTTCATAAATGACCCACCTCAGATGTCAGCTTTAAAGCTGGCCTCTTTGCTAATGGCAGCCGCTTATATCACAAAATCTCCAACATGAATGATACCGCAGCACTTCGGTGGGATTTTGACAGACTACAGCGATGGAATACAAATACAGACTGACAAAGTCTTTTCAACCCAAGCAAATGTGCCGCAGTGGGGGTAATGAAACGGAGAAACATGGCTGGAGATTCGGAGCTACTTGCCAGGTTCATGACCATGAAATGTCAATCTTAAAGACGGGCGTCCAGTATTTCAGATAACATGTCATGGGAACTCTATTTTGATGCAACTGTAAAAGAGAAAACAACAAGCAGCCTGGCGTTTTTTTTGGAAGGAACCAACTGGTGTGAAGATGTTAAAGGATAAAGGTAGAGACCATGGTTAGACTTATCCGGGACCCACATATGTTATTCATCAAATGCAACGGCGAGCAGCTCGTTTTGTCAGAAACTAGTAGTACCTCCCGAGTAATACAACACCTTGACAGGCAAACTCATCAATATTGATGTCAAAATTGTAGTGTTTTACCACATCCCTCCCTCTGGGCTAAGTGCACATCTTTGCTTGCCCAAAGCAGCGAACTGTAGAGGACACTCACTTGGGTTCATGGGCCAACATCTGCCAGTTCTCCTTCCTCGCCGCGGGAATCAGACTCACAGACCAACATCTTAGAGGGCTTCAAGTGGGGCCATGCGATTCTTTCCTAAACAACGTAAATATGTTTATTAAGTTTATAATTTGTTTCGTTTTAATGTTGCTTATTTGAGGTCACCGCCGCTTTCCACATAGCCGAAGTATAAAGATGTGTACATCCGGGAAGAAAAATTAGATAGGGTTTGCAGCATGGACACTTTAATGTGTGGTGTCCTGAAGCACTAGTGTTATGCTAATGCGTTCGGGGCTCATCGTCACTATGTAAATCTTGGGATGGTAGAAATTCTCAGGCATGCAAAAGCTCATTGTGTCTCTTACTGCTTAAATGGCTTTATTGTATACCCTGACTAGTTTTAATTTTTTGGCCAGACAAGAAGCGTTTTCCACCCTACCTAGAAGCTCCGGTTGAATGCTCAGGTAAATCGTTGGCCCAAGCGCGGAACTGTGTCTTACCGGCTAACGTTTTCGGCTAAATGCGACACGTATATGCGTGACGCAGTTTCGATTTTTTCCCCGCGGTCAAACTTCAGCCTTTGATGCAACTGTCTTTAAAAAGAACTTTTCAAAATTATTTCGCCTTTTTGTATGTTTTTTTTTGTAATGGGGCTCGAAGCAGTTTTGGATGTTAATACAATTTTCATGAACTCTGTTAAGATGGTGTTCTGCGGCGTCTGATCAGGGTCTACACAGTTTTCAAAAAAAAAAAAAAAAAAAATCCAAATCAAGCTTTTTTAAGTAAACACAACCCGACATCCCTAAATTTTGAATGAACACCTGCTTTTTTCACAGGCTTGCCGGTTCATACGTAGATTTGACGGTGGATACAGCGCAAGTTTTCTGGAAGAAAATGGCGGCGCACATGGGTTGCTAAGCGGACGTAGGTCGTATTTTCCATTGTTTTATCGCTTGTGTTCCATATGTACCTTACATTGTACCATAAACTCACAAAAAGACACCCTTCTGCTACAACAAGACTTACATACACTTGAACAGAGGGAAAAGATGTGGGACATGAACTTTATTCTTTCTAAATGCCATGTCCTTCATGTTACCCCACGTAAGAACCCTATTCCAACTGAGTACCACTTGCATGGTACCAAGCTGGAGAGTGTTTCTGCAGCTAAGTACCTTGGGGTCACCATCTCAGATGATCTTTACTGGACAAAAAAGGACAACATAACCACGCTTTAAAAAGAATAATTTCTATATTCCGTGTGATAGGTGTTGGGTTTAAGAAATAGATCAGCTCTATCTGTGATTTGTAGAGTAATAAATCACAGTCTGGAGGTCAGCTGTAAAGTAGACAAATCACGAGCGCGTAGCGCGCGTGATTTGTCTACTTACAACTTACCGACAAACTGTGATTTATTACCTAACAAATCACTGGCTAGAGCTGATCTATTTCGATTCTAACACGCTGAAACCCGGCAATAATGCTGTTGTTTCCTTCAAATTCTCACAACTTTTCGCCATTGTTAGAAGAAATCCCGCTAAAATTATCGACTGGAACACATGCATTTATATCCTTTTCGAACGTTTTCGATGCGAGAAAATGACGTTACACCATCCAACGTCAAGGAAATCGACTAGTGACGTCATAAATTTTCAGTTTGAATGACGTCACTCGTCTCGCTCTTCTTTGTCGTGATTTGTTGTAGAATAAAACACAATTATTTTCCATTGACTATATAGGCGCGCTGTGTTAGAATTCTGTGTTGAACACTGTTTCTGTGTTGAACACAAACGATAAAACAATGAAAAATACGACCTACTTCGGCTTAGCAACCCATGTGCGCCGCCAAAAAAACTTGCGCTGTATCCACCGGCAAATCTACGTAAGAGGCGGCAAGCCTGTAAAAGCATTGACCAGTGTGCAGTTTCCGTTGTTTTATCGCTTGTGTTCAACACAGAAGTTGAACAGAAACACACCACCTATCAAACGGAGTATAAAATCATACTTTTTAAAGAAGATACTGTGTGCGTTCGTCAAATTCATACCTAGACAGTTCCAATCCAACGAATACCCACAACATATGACATGAAATAGTTATAACGTGTGACGCTCTGTTTACTTGTTTGTCTGTGATTTAACAGCCCAGTCATAACAAAATAGCTGAAATCGAGTCGGTTAGTTTACCTTTCCATACATTTCCTGGGCAGGCTTATAGAACATTATGCACACGCGGTTTATCAGAACAGTGTACATTCCCTTGCCAGAAACTGACAATTGCCCTTTATGAGCAGCATCCAAAGAATAGTTTCGAACCAGAAGGTATATGACCCGCGACCTGCAGTCAGACGCGTGTCCGACTGAGCTACCGAGGCCGGCGAATGACGGTCTCAACACCGGTAAACAATGATGTTTCTTTGACTGCTTCCACCACAGTAGTCTCGGGACCTCGCAACCTTTTTACCGACACTGTGAGGACACTGAAAACAAGAGAACCGCAAGCGGGTGCCAACGCTCGTCTGCAGTTTCTTTTAGAAAACAAAAGTTCTAAGTCAAATCAAATTGCAAGATGGAGTTATAAAACTTGTAGGGAATGTAGCTCTTGTGATGGTGAGTATGTGTATGAAGTTTCATGAAGGTAGGCCAAATACTTTTGGAAATATGGTCAAGGTTAAGTTTTTTGGTTAATTTTTCGAAAAATAGGTCAAAGTTCAAAGGTCAAGGTCACAGGTCAAAAAGCGTGGTATGACTGAAAAGGTCTTGTCCCAAGGAACATTCATGTGAAGTTGGAAGGCTCTGTTGTGAATAGTATTGAAATAAGAGACAAAAACAATTTAAAAAAAAACGGAGAGAAAAGGGGAGATAATTCAATCAAATTGCAAGATGGAGTTATAAAACTTGTAGGGAATGCAGCTCTTGTGATGGTGAGTATGTGTATGAAGTTTCATGAAGGTAGGCCAAATACTTTTGGAAATATGGTCAAGGTTAAGTTTTTTGGTTAATTTTTCGAAAAATAGGTCAAAGTTCAAAGGTCAAGGTCACAGGTCAAAAAGCGTGGTATGACTGAAAAGGTCTTGTCCCAAGGAACATTCATGTGAAGTTGGAAGGCTCTGTTGTGAATAGTATTGAAATAAGAGACAAAAACAATTTTAAAAAAACGGAGAGAAAAGGGGAGATAATTCAATCAAATTGCAAGATGGAGTTATAAAACTTGTAGGGAATGTAGCTCTTGTGATGGTGAGTATGTGTATGAAGTTTCATGAAGGTAGGCCATATACTTTTGGAAATATGGTCAAGGTTAAGGTTTTCGGTTAAATTTTCGAAAAATAGGTCAAAGTTCAAAGGTCAAGGTCACAGATCAAAAAGTGTGGTATCACTGAAAAGGTCTTGTCCCAAGGAACATTCATGTGAAGTTTGAAGGCTCTGTTGTGAATAGTATTAAAATGAGAGCAAAAATGTGTTTCAGAAAAAAATTGGAAAAGGGGAGATAATTCAGCCAAAATCAACAATGTAGTTATGGTCCTTGGTCAAAATGTAGCTCTTGTGATGATGAGTGTGTGTATGAAGTTTCATGAGGCTAGGTCAAATACTTTTTAAGTTATAGCCAAGGTTAAGTTTTTTGGGAACGACGCAGGACGACACAGGACGACGCAGGACGACTACGCAGACGCCGGAGTGATGACAATAGCTCGAAAGTTTTTTTTCAAAAAACAGACGAGCTAACTAGAGTGTTCACAAAGTTTTCTATGATCTGACTTACTGACCCACTTTCTAACCCGACATGACCCATATTCAATCTTGTCCGAGATATTGTCAACATGATCATTCTGAGCAGGTGTGAGGATGATTGGACCAAAACTGTGGCCACTAGAGAATGCACAAAGTTCTTTTATTATTTGACCTACTGACCTACTTTCTGATCTGACATAACCGATATTTGAACTTGACCTTGATATCGTCAAGATGGTCATTCTGAGCATGTTTGATGATGATTGGGCCAAAACTGTGGCCTCTAGAGTGTTCACAAGATTTTTCTATGATTTGACCTACTGACCTTCTCTCTGATCTGACATGACCCATATTCAAACTTGATCATATCGCCAAAATGATCATTCTCAGCAAGTTGATGATGATCAGACCAAAACTAGGGTCTCTAGAGTGTTCACAAGGTTTTTTTTCTAAGATCTGACCTATTGATCTACTTTTTGACCCGACATGACCCCATATTTGCACTTGCGAGATATTGTCAAGATGATTATATGGAGCAAGTTTGATTCGGCCAAAACTATGGCCTCTAGAGTGTTCACAAGGTCTTTATGATTTGACCTACTGACCTACTTTCTGACTCAACATAACGCACATTCGAACTTGACCGAGATATTGCCAAGATGATCATTCTGACCAAGTTTGATTATGACTGGACCGAAACTGTGGCCTCTAGAGTGTTCACAAGAAAAGTTTACGCACGGACGGCGCACGGACGAAGAACGACGACGCCGTACATCTCAGTCACAAAAGCTCACCATGCCATTTGGTCAGGTGAGCTAGAATCATAACCCAACACAACAGCCCGGCCATCCCCTACCCATACCCGACCGAAATCTATGATAGTTGGTAGGGTGAGCAGTTGTTGGTGTAAATTAGGGAACAACCATTTGATTTTTTATGGGAGGGGAAGATTTTATGAAAAAAATAATAACCAGGACACGATAAAGCAAGAAAAAAAAATAGCTAGGATGACGATGCGTCTGAAAAAAAAAAAAAAAAAAAAAATAGCCAGGATTAGACTGACCAAATATAATTTATTCGTTGTGCGGAATGAACTGTATGTTAACGCGTGCTTTGACTCCACTTTTAATAACCTAAAAAAGTTAATGCTTTGTGTTTGGCAGAAACTGAAGTGTTCAACTTTAATACTGAAGCTCTGTCTTAAGGTGCTTTTGACATATTTAGTGGTGTTATTGTTAGCTCACCTGAGCCGAAGACTCCGGGGGAGCTATTGTGATCGGTCACCGTCCGTCGTCGTCGTCGTAGTCGTATGTCCGTCCGTTCACAATTTCTGTAAACAGCATCTCCTCCTAAACTACTGAACAGATTCTGACTAAACTTGGCAGAAATAATCATTGGGTGGTCCTCTCTCAAAGTTGTTCAAAGAATTCCATTCCATACAGAACTCTGGTTGCCATAGCAACGAAAAGTGGAAAATAAGGAAAAACAAACTTTAAAAATCTTCTTCTCTGAAAACAGAAGGCCCAGGTCTTTGGTATTTGGCATGAAGCTTTATCTGGTGGACATCTACCAAGATTTTTCAAATTATGGCCCTGGGGCCAAAAATGCCCCCGCACCGGGGCCCACTAGATTTACATAGGCTTGTAGTGGGAAAACCTTTAAACATCTTCTTGGCTGAAATCAGAAAGTCCAGGTCTTTGATACTTGGTATGAAGCTTCATCTAGTGGACCTCTACCTAGATTGTTCAAATTATAGCCCTGGGGCTAAAAACTCCCCCGCGCCGGGGCCCACTGGTTTGACATAGGCTTATAGAGGGTAACCTTTAAAGATCTTCTCGTCTGAAACCAGAAGGCCCAGTTCTTTGATATTTGGTATGAAGCTTAATCTAGTAAACCTCTACCAAAATTATTCAAATTGTGGCCAAAAATGCCCCAGCACCAGGGCCCATTGTCTTCACATAGACTTACAAAGGGAAAACCTTATAAAATCTTCTTGTCTGAAACCAGAAGCCTAGGTCTTTGATATTTGGTATGAAGCTATGATTGTTCAAATTATAGCCCGGGAGAGGGGGGGGGGTAACAATGGCCCCACCTCGGGGCCCACTGGTTTGACACAGACTTATATAGTGGACCTCAACCAAGATTGTTCAAATTATAGATCTTTGGCCAAATATTGCCCTGCCCCGGGACTCGCATGTAAAGCTCTTAGCTCAGGTGAGCGTTAAAGGACCATCGTGGTCCTCCTCTTGTTTTAAATTGTTGACAGTTCCTTGTTTGGCAAAGTGGGGGCATGTGAGAAACTAACATAAAACAGTTTATATTGTTTAACCCATTTAGTACCAGAAACCCTCAAACGGGTACCCTGACAAACAGTGCAGGCCCAGATCAGACGCCGCAGAACGCGGCGTCTGATCAGGGCCTACACTGTTTGCAAAAAGTTAAGCCATTTTCCTGATAAATTTTGCAGAAATAACAACCTGACACCCCTAAATTTCGAAATGAACTCCTGCTATATATAAGGAGGAAGATTCCATTTGGTACAAAAAGGGGTAAGTTTTAAATTGTTTGTGGTGTGAATGTCTGAAAATTGTAATTGCCTATTTTCAAAGGCAAAACATTCCTAACATATATGATGTATATGAAAAGCTACACAGAATGCATTGCATTTCAAGTGTTAAGTGTCAACAAAATGCTTGCTAAAAAGGTTCATTGATTTTTTGTTTGTTTTGTTTGATTTGAGGTTTAACGTCCCCGTCAACACTGTAAAGGTCATTTTGGAGACGTTGCTTCCAATTTTGTGGGACTTTTACCCGACATTGAGATGAAATGACATCTCAAGGCCTGTCGCCCAATGAAACTAATAGGGTTTATTAGCATGGACGGTCCGCCTCGCACCGCGGTTCCTGGACAGGCTTAGATCCTCTAAGCGGTTTACCAGTAGTAGTGTGCGGGCAGGATTCATCTCTGCGTGGAAGCATCGTGCAGCCCATATATTTCTTCAAGCCCCTATGGGCGGGGGCGGATATGATGTATATGAAAAGCTACACAGAATGCAGTACATTTCAAGTGTAAGTGTCTATACAAAATGCTTGCTCAAAAGGTACATTGAGCAAACAATAGTCCAAATATGTACCATTATTTATATATTGCTTGTCATATTTTTAAATGCTATCATTTCCAGCATGGCTTTTGTTTCTGTATCACGCCAGTATCGGGGGAAAAAACAGGACAGGTGTCTCAAAAATAAAAAAGGCAGGATCCTTTTCTTGAAAAATAAAATCCAGGACCATCTTAATCTCCCAATAAAATCAAATGGTCGCTCCCAAATGGAAGGGATTTGTTTGATTTGAGGTTTAACGTCCCCGTCAACACTTTAAAGGTCATTTTGGAGACGTTGCTTCCAATTGTGTGGGACTATTACCCGACATTGAGATGAAATGACATCTCAAGCCCTGTCGCCCGATGAAACCAATAGGGTTTATTAGCATGGACGGTCCGCCTCGCACCGCGGTTCCTGGACAGGCTTAGATCCTCTAAGCGGTTTACCAGTACTACAGTGCGGGCCGGTGTAACGTAAAAAAAGTGGACCGTGAAAAAATGCGACATTTCCGCCACTGCACATGCGCGTTGCTAAGTGGGCGTTAACCGATTGTTTAAGGCGGGGCTTACACGATAAACAAATCAATAGTCATATTTTCAATCCTCCTTGAATGAACTATTGCCCAGCCTGCCAAAAACATCGGACAAATGTCGGGTCGACAGCGATACGACGTATCAACGTCATTTCGCTCTCAGCCCCATATTGGCCGGCTATTGCGTAATAGCTGGGAAGTATACGATATACCATGCAATGAAAGTTTCACCTCTGTGACTGTTACTGACATTTTGCTCTTGAACAGCAGTTGTCAATTTCTGGCGTAAGAATGTGCAGTGTGCTGGTTAACTGCTAACGTATAAGCCTGTCAAGAAAAAGTGTGGATAGGTAAACTGACCGGCTCAAAATGACCTGAATGGTGTTGACTGGGCCGTCAAACTCCACTATAAAACAAAGATTTTGTTTTATTAAACATCTGCCTTTGTTTAGTTTAGTATTGCACTTCTCTGAGTATTTCTCTAATCCATCTGGGAGAGGAATTATGATTTTGTTACCTCGAAAATTGTGTACAGGTGCCAAAAAAAAGTATCGATGCATTTTAAAAGTAACATTAACAACGAGAAGATCCTGCATATGCTGTTGTATAACGAAACGTCCTCACCCTGAGTTATGTAGACGAGCTATTGATCAGTACACATAAGAAACCCTAAATTTGCAGCCTGCGTGGAAAAGGAGATAGACGTGTTAGAAGTAGATAAGGCATCAATCCGTGAAAAAAGTGGACATGCGTGAAAAAAGTGGACATAAAGAAATGCAAAATAAAGGAATGAAAAAAGATGGATGTGCGTGAAAAGGGTTGAAAAGGTACCAGTCCGTGAAAGCAGAAGATGTGCGTGAAAAAGATAATCCCGAAGAAAAATGTACACTGACGTAAAAGAAAAATATATAAGGCACCAATCCGTGAAAAAAGTGTACATCCGTGAAAAAAATGGACATAAATACAAAGAAAAGGAATGAAAAAAGATGTGCGTGAAAAGGGTTGAAAAGGTACATGTCCGTGAAAGATGAAGATGTGCGTGATAAGGATAATCACGAAGAAAAATGTACACTGGCGTGAAAGATTTTGTTTGATTTGAGGTTTAACGTCCCCGTCAACACTGTAAAGGTCATTTTGGAGACGTTGCTTCCAATTTTGTGGGACTTTTACCCGACATTGAGATGAAATGACATCTTAAGCCATGTCGCCCAATGAAACCAATAGAGTTAATTAGCATGGACGGTCCGCCTCGTACCGCAGTTCCTGGACAGGCTTAGATCCTCTAAGCGGTTTACCAGTACTAGTGTGCGGGCCGGATTCAGCTCTGCGTGGAAGCATCGTGCAGCCCATATATTTCTTCAAGCCCCTATGGGCGGGGGCGGCTGACGTGAAAGAAAAATAGATAAGGCACCACTCAGTGAAAAAAGTGGACATAAAGAAAAAAAGAAAAGGAATGAAAAAAGAAGATGTGCGTGAAAAGGGTTGAAGAGGTACCTGTCCGTGAAAGAAGAAGATGTGCGTGAAAAGGATAATCACGATGAAAAATGTACACTGACGTGAAAGAAAAATAGATAAGGCAACATCCGTGAAAAAAGTGGACATAAAGAAATGCAAAATAAAGGAATGAAAAAGGAAGATGTGTCTGTGATAATGGTTGAAAAGGTACCAGTCCGAGAAAGAAGAAGGTGCGCGTGATAAGGATAATCACGAAGAAAAATGTACACTGACGTGAAAGAAAAATAGATAAGGCAACAATCCGTGAAAAAGGTGGACATCCGTGAAAAAAGTGGACATAAAGAAATGCAAAATAAAGGAATGAAAAAAGAAGATGCACGTGAAAGGGGTTGAAAAGGTACCAGTCCGAGAAAGAAGAAGGTGCGCGTGATAAGGATAATCACGAAATAAAAAATGTTGACTGACGTGAAAGAAAAAGAGACAAGGCAACAATCCGTGAAAAAAGTGGACATGCGTGAAAAAAGTGGACATAAAGAAATGCAAAATATAGGAATGAAAAAAGAAGATGTGCGTGAAAAGGGTTGAAAAGGAACTAGTCCGAGAAAGAAGGAGAGGCGCGTGAAAAGGATAATCCCAAAGACAAAATGTAAACTGACGTGAAAGAAAAGCAGAAAAAGCAGCAATCCGTGAAAAAAGTGGACATGCGTGAAAAAAGTGGACATAAAGAAATACAAAGAAAAGGAATGAAAAAAGAATGTGTGCGTGAAAAGGGTTGAAAAGGTACCAGTCCGCGAAAGAAGAAGATGTGCGTGAAAAGGATAATCACGAAGATAAAAATGTACACTGACGTGAAAGAAAAATAGATAAGGCAATAATCCGTGAAAAAAGTGGACATCCGTGAAAAAAGTGGACATAAAGAAATACAATGAAAAGGAATGAAAAAAGAAAATGTGCGTGAAAATGGTTGAAACGGTACCTGTCCGTGAAAGAAGAAGATGTGCGTGATAAGGATAATCAGTTTTTAATCACGAAGAAAAATGTACACCGACGTGAAAGAAAAATAGATGAGGTAACAATCCGTGAAAAAAGTGGACATCCGTGAAAAAAGTGGACATAAAGAAATACAAAGGAAAGGAATGAAAAAAGAAAAGGTGCGTGAAAAGGATTTCCAGACACTTCGGCCCGACTACCACCTCGGCCCCTAGACAGGTCGGCCCAAAACCAAGTCGGCCCTAGACACCTCGGCCCTAGTCACCTCGGCCCTAGACACCTCGGCCCCACTGTCACCTCGGCCCCTAGACATCTCGGCCCCAAAGACACCTCGGCCCACTTTTGATATCTGTTAGGGTATGTGCATTTATATCATGTTAAAATCGGCCCCGACCATTGGGACTTCAAGAAACCGACAGCCTGTGACATGAGTACTGGTAAACCGCTCAGAGGTTCTAAGCCTGGCCAGGAAAAGTGGTGGGAGTCGAACCGTTCATACTTATAAACCCTATTGGTTTCCTTGGGCTGCAGGGCTTGGGATGTCATTTCATCTCAATGTCGGGTAAAATTCCCACAAAATTGGAAGCAACGTCTCCAAAATGACCGATACAGTGTTGATTGGGGCGTTAAACGTCAAATCTAACAAACAAAACATCATGTTAACAAGCCCGTGTAATGAACACCCCTCAAATCCCCAGTTATATGCGGAAAACTGGGGCTCATGCGGGCATACATTATTAACATCACGAAAACACGCCTTTATAATTTTGACCCCATCGAACCCCACTTTTATATAGTAAGACTGGGGTTTACAGGGGTAAACCTTATTTTTCTTATTTCTGCTCTAAAATATAAATTATGGGCACTCGTTAGAAACGCCTCGATCATTCTAACGAGTTCCCACAATCTATATTTTGAGCAGAAATAATAAAAGTATCACACTTTTTCCTCTTATAATGTTCGTTTTTTTCGGCGGTAACGTTTACAATGCATTTGTATAGGCGTGTTTTCGTAATTCTTATCCAGGTTGTGTACTGGTTAGAACTGTCCCAATGAGAGGACTGATCAGAATGCGTCTGTGATCAACCTTTAATCACAACAAGTTTAATATTAATCTGTGTTTATGCAAACTAGTCATTTCTTAGATCCCTTCCATATAAGTTAACAGGTCTATGAGATAAACCATCTCCTTGAGAACGATTGAACCAGTATCAAAGATCTATGTTTTCGAGCAGAAGTAAGAATTTTTTTTATCAACTTTTCGTTATATAGATTTGGTTTTACGGAATCTTCTATTAAGTTGTTAGGAAACAAGATCAAATTATTTTATTGCTATTTTTATTTCTTATATATTATATAAGAAACAAATAACCAATGAGACGTTTATAATAAATATAACAACGCATACACGACAATTTCAGGTTAACTTGGACAATAACAACAAGAAGACTCTGAAGGACAGCTAATCCCCCGCCGCCTTCAACCGTGACGTTGTCCTTGAGTCAGCATCACGAAAAGTGGGGATTTGCGGGTTGTTCTAATTGTGAATATTTTATACGGATAGTCAATGAACCTTTTCTACAAAAATACGGGCCATGGAGACTTTGCACTCAGTGTACATCCAGATCCATCTGATCTGGATCTACACTATTATTCAGTTTGCGAATTTTGAATGAGTACAATATACATGTATCAAGTAATTTGAGGGGCTGATAGTCAGAAATGTGACTAATAAATAAATAAATTAATGAAAAAAAAAATAAAACAAAGTATACAGTATACTTGTTACTGTCCGTCTTTAAATATGAGCCGAAATGACAATCAAATAGGAATTTCTAAATGTGTGAAAATTGCATACTGAGCAATTCCTACAAAAATACGAGCAGTGAATACTTTGCACACAGTGCACATCCAGATCTACACTGTTTGCCACGAATATAGTATTCATGTATCGAGTAATTTGAGTGGCTGATAGTCAGAAATGTGACTAATAAATAAATACATAAAGTATACTGTCTACTCGTTACTGTCCGTCTTTAAATATGAGCTAAAATGACAATCAAATGTGTAAAAAGTGATAACAATGATCTGTTTATCATCAAGGATCTCTTTATTGGGGAAAAGGGATTAGTAACGCCTGGTTGTTTATTGAGCATCACACCTTACTAATGTTTGTTTGTCCAAGCCAACTAAATAGTGTACTTACCTGAGATTCAGTAACCCTTATCCCGCTGAACTCGATAATCCTTATCTTTGCAAACAGTGTAGGTCCTGATCAGATTGCTTCTGCTCTCTGAACCGGGTCTGCACCGTTTTTCATGCAGTGTAATGATTTGATGTTTAACGTCCCCCTCAACACTGTAGGTTATTTGGAGACGTTGCTTCCAATTCTGTGGGAATTTTACCCGACATTGAGATGAAACGATATCTCAAGCCCTGCAGCCCAATAAAACCTGTAGGGTTAATATGCATGGACGGTTAGACTCACACCACTTTTTCCGGACAGGCTTAGAACCGCTTAGCGGTTTACCTGTACTTCATTGTGGTCGGTTTCGCTATCATGCTGCCCGATCTGTTTTTTTTTCAAGCCCCTATGGGCGGGGGCCGTCGGATTTAGTCACTTGTTTTTTCGTTTGTTTGTTTGCTTGAATTAGTTTAAACTTTTATTTCATTTGTATACATATAACATTACAATAGACAAAAACACGTGACAGTACATTAATACATACAAATGGGATCCAGAAGAAAGTCGTTGGACTTTTTTTAAATCTGTATCCCAAACAATAATATATATCAGTACAACTAATTAGTGATCTAGGATCAGGTTGACAGTAATCAGTAATGGAATATGTGGTGTCAATAAATATAGTGACAATTGACGTAGTTTAGTCTATTTAACAAAAATAGTAAAATTGAGATTAGAATATGATATGTTTTAGGACATTCATTGTCCATGTCACCACGGGGGGAGTGGTGGAGGAAGATGTACAATGTATTTACTTGGTTCGATCGCTTCAAGATTCGAATAACTTACACTGATAAGTTAGCCGTCAAAAGCAGATACAAGGGTTTGTAAAACTTTTATCAAGCTGGTCACAGTAAAATGTAGTAAATTAATGAATCATTTAATGAATCAATGAATCAATGAATCAAAGTACCTTGCAAATGAGACTTGCAGATGAGATTTTATTGTTGAAACCGTTTGGACTTCAGTATAAATTCATGTACCGCCAAGACAATAGCTTTGTTTTCTTCAAACGACAAAGATGGGTCGCCATACAACAATACATTGAGAGTAGGATGACATTTTTCAGACACAGTGGTCAATAGTTCCCGCCTGAGGTCTGTATACTTATCACATACTAATAAAAAATGGTGATTGTCTTCCACAGAACCGCATTCGCATCTTGGACTGTCTATAATGTTTTTAGAAAACAAGTGTTGTCGAAGAGAACTGCAGTTTGTTCTAAGTCTGGCATGATAAATCTGACCACTTCTTTTGCCTGTGAAATAGTAGGAGGGTGGTAAGCTAATATTGTTCTTTATTCTGGTTTTAAATATGCTAAGACTAGTGGAATTCCGAGTTGGTTCCGGGAGATCATTCCATTCGCGAACAGCAGACGGCAAAAAGGAGTTGTAATAGAGTTGTGAGTGTGTATGTAAGGTTCGAAGATCGTTGGCATTACGCAATGGGTATGAGGAAGTACTTCCTATGGTTGGTGGTACAAGTGAACAGAGATAATCAGGAGAAAGGTCGTTTTGCATTTTGTAAAGAAGAGTAATTTTATGTTTATTCCTCCTCGAAGACAATGTTTCCCAGCCTGTTTCCAACAAAAGTGAATTAATTGAGACTAATTTTGTAGCTCCAGTGACAATGCGTGCGGCTTCATTCTGAATTTTCTCTAGTTCATTCGATTCATATTGAGCACAATTGTTCCATACTACATCAGCGTATTCTAATAACGGGCGTATAAAAGAAAAATATATTATCTGAAGTGATTTCCTATCTAATTTGAACTTTAGTTTACGCATAACATTTATTCTAGTCCATGCCTTTGTCTTTATATTTTCAATATGATCGTGCCAACTACAGTCGTTTGAAAAAGTTATACCTAAATGCCTATGTGACGAAACTTCATTAATTTGTATTTGATCCATCAATACTGGGGGTGGTAAGGTTTGTTAACTTTCCTTGAAAATAGAATAGATTCAGATTTTGCGCGATTAAATGTTACTAACCATTGTTTTGCCCAATGACTAACTTTTTCTGCATCCGAGTTCAGTGTTTCAGCTGCCTGAATAGGGTCATCCACTATTATATAAAGACTAGTGTCATCGGCAAAGAGCCGAATAGAAGAATCAATATTTTCGACAATATCATTAATATACAGAAGAAACATCAAAGGACCAAGAATAGAACCTTGAGGAACACCTGCTTTGATTGGCGTCCACGCAGAAGAACCACCAGGAAGTACAACTCTCTGAAGTCTTCCTTTGAGATAATCAGTAAACCAAGATAAAAGAGACCCAGATACCACTGCTATTTCCAGTTTGTAAAGTAATCCCTTGTGCCATACCCTGTCAAAGGCTTTGCTTATATCACAGAATATGGCACGGACTTCCTTTCCCTCGTCAAGTGCCTTACAAAAAGTATTATATATATCGACCAATTGGTTAACTGTGGAGTCCCCGGGGACAAATCCTGATTGTAAAGTTGTAATGACATGATGCTCATTCAGAAAATTGAATAAATGTTTATGGACAATTTTTTCAAGAACTTTGCCCACTGTACTTAACAGAGATATAGGTCGATAATTGGATACATCTGATGGGTCATTTTTCTTGTGTATGGGGGAGACATTCGCTTGTTTCCAAATATTTGGTACAAGTCCATGGTTTAATGAAAAGTTAAACAAATCACTGAGAGGAAAAGAGAGAGGATGTGCAAGTTCTTTGAGAATTCGGTTATTTATCAAGTCAGGTCCAGTTGCTTTTCCAAGCGAAAGTGATTTTAGAGTTGATTCGACTTCTCCAGGCGTGGTAATAACATATTCTACCTTATAGGCGGGTAAAGGTTTCGTTTGGGGTAGAGTTGCTTGACTTTCATCTAAAAGGGTCTGGTCTCTAAAGAAGTCATTAAGAAGATAGGCTTTATCATTGTCATTTGAATATATTGTATCGTCCTTACTCAAGGGCGGTATTGAATTTCTCTGATCGGGTTTTATAAAACTTTTTAAGATTTTCCACCAGTCCTTCTGTCCAGTGTCTGAATTTACTAATTTTTCTGAAAGCTTTTGCTTGAATTAAGGTTTAATGTCCCCGTCAACACTGTTTAGGTCATTTTGAGACGTTCCTTCCAATTTAATGGGACTTTTACCTGTCAATGACATCAAAAGACATCACAAACCCTGCCGCCCAATGAAACCAAAAGGCATATATGCATTGGAGGGTCTGACACGCAACACCTTGCCTGGGCAGGCTTAGTCCTTCTAAGCAGTACTCATATGTGGTCAGATTCAGCTCTTAAATTAGAATTATACATTGCAATAAAAGAGGGAAATTTTCAAATATATCTTCCATTCTTATTCAATGAACATATAGATTTTATATTTAGTGACGTTATAATCTAAAATATTCGTGGCTCCCTATCAAAATAATCAAATCAGCAAATGAATACTGAAAAAAAAATCATCGGGCATCCAACCCGATCTCCTATTTTAGTGGAAGCCCCGTGAGAAGCAAAGTGGGGCCGAAGTGTCTAGGTATATGGGGCCGACGTGTCTAGGGGCCGAGGTGTCCAGGGGCCGACCCGTCTAGGGTTTCAATTTTATGTGGGGCCGAGGTGTCTAGGGGCCGAAGTGTCTAGGGGCCGAGGTGGTTTTGGGGCCGAAGTGTCCTGTTACCGTGAAAAGGGTTGAAAAGGTACCTGTCCGTGAAAGCAGGAGATGTGCATGAAAAGGATAATCACGAAGAAAATGTACACTGACGTGAAAGAAAAACAGATAAGGCAAGAATCCGTGAAAAAAGTGGACATCCGTGAAAAAAAGTGGACATAAAGAAATGCAAAATAAAGGAATGAAAAAAGAAGATGTGCGTGAAAAGGG
The DNA here is from genome assembly GCA_963580285.1 of Lucinisca nassula. NCBI lineage: Eukaryota > Metazoa > Mollusca > Bivalvia > Lucinida > Lucinidae > Lucinisca > Lucinisca nassula. The sequence continues at coordinate 138,350,597 of OY757013.1, forward strand.
TTGAAAAAATACCAGCCCGTGCAAACAGAAGATGTTCGTGAAAAGGATAATCCCAAAGAAAAATGTATACTGACGTAAAAGAAAAATAAATAAGGTACCAATCCGTGAAAAAAGTGGACATCCGTGAAAAAAGTGGACATAAAGAAATACAAAGAAAAGGAACGAAAAAAGAAGATGTGCGTGAAAAGGGTTGAAGAGGTACCTGTCCGTGAAAGAAGCAAATGTGCGTGATAAGGATAATCAAGGAGAAAAATGTACACTGACCTGAAAGATAAATAGATAAGGCAACAATCCGTGAAAAAAGTGGAAATCCGTGAAAAAAGTGGACATAAAGAAATGCAAAATATAGGAATGAAAAAAGAAGATGTGCGTGAAAAGTGTTGAAAAGGTACCAATCTGAGAAAGAAGAAGATGCGCGTGATAAGGATAATCACGAAGAAAAATGTACACTGACGTGAAAAAAAATTGATAAGGCCAAAATCCGTGAAAAAAGTGAACATCCGTGAAAAAAGTGGACATAAAGAAATACAAAGAAAATGAGTGAGCGAGTTTTAGTTTTACGTTCCACCAACAGCTAAGGTCATACGGAGACGGGACCTCGGTTTAAAGACTCATCCGAAAGGCTGGAGAAGCCCGGGATCGATCCTGCGATCCCTGGTTTACAAGGCGATTAGCGTAACCACTGCACCACGGAGACTTCTACAAAGAAAAGGAATGAAAAAAAAAAAGATGTGCGTGAAAAGGATTGAAAAGGTACCAGTCCGTGAAAGCAGAAGATGTGCGTGAAAATGATAATCACGAAGAAAAATGTACACTGACGTGAAAGAAAAACAGATAAGGCAACAATCCGTGAAAAAAGTGGACATCCGTGAAAAAAGTGGACACAAAGAAATACAAAGGAGAGGAATAAAAAAAAAAAAAAAAGTGCGTGAAAAGGGTTGAAAAGGTACCTGTCCGTGAAAGCAGATGTGCGTGAAAAGAATAATCACGAAGAAAAATCGACACTGACATGAAAGAAAAACAGATAAGGAAACAATCCGTGAAAAAAGTGGACATGCGTGAAAAAAGTGGACATAAAGAAATGCAAAATAAAGGAATAAAAAAAAAATGGATGTGCGTGAAAAGGGTTGAAAAAAAAAAAAAAAACAGTCCGTGAAAGGAGAAGATGTGCGTGAAAAGGATAATCCCAAAGAAAAAAGTACACTGGCGTGAAAGAAAAATAGATAAGGCACCAATCCGTGAAAAAAGTGGACATCCGTGTAAAAAGTGGACATAAAGAAATACAAAGAAAAGGAATGAAGAAAAAGATGTGCGTGAAAAGGGTTGAAAAGGTACCTGTCCGTGAAAGAAGAAGATGTGCCTGATAAGGATAATCACAATGAAAAATGTACACTGACGTGACAGAAAAATTGATAAGGCAACAATCCGTGAAAAAAGTGGACATCCGTGAAAAAAGTGGACATTAAGAAATGCAAAATAAAGGAATGAAAAAAGATGGATGTGCGTGAAAAGGGTTGAAAAGGTACCAACCCGAGAAAGAAGAAGATGCGCGTGATAAGGATAATCACGAAGAAAATGTACACTGATGTGAAAGAAAATAGATAAGGCAAAAATCCGTGAAAAAAGTGGACATGCGTGAAAAAAATGGACATAAAGAAATGCAAAATAAAGGAATGAAAAAAAGAAGATGTGCGTGAAAAGGGTTGAAAAGGTACCAGTCCAAGAAAGAAGAAGATGCGCGTGATAAGGATAATCACGAAGAAAAATGTACACCGACTTGACAGAAAAATTGATAAGGCAACAATCCGTGAAAATAGTGGACATCCGTGAAAAAAGTGGACTTTAAGAAATACAAAGAAAAGGAAAGAAAAAAGAAGATGTGCGTGGAAATGGTTGAAAAGGTACCAGTCCGTGAAAGAAGAAGATGTGCAAGATGAGGATAATCAAGATGAAAAATGTACACTGACGTGAAAGAAAAAAAGACAAAGCAACAATCCGTGAAAAAAGTGGACAACCGTGAAAAAAGTGGACATAAAGAAATGCAAAATAAAGGAATGAAAAAAAGAAGATGTGCGTGAAAAGGGTTGAAAAGGTACCAGTCCGAGAAAGAAGAAGATGCGCGTGATAATGATAATCACGAAGAAAAATGTACACTGACGTGAAAAAAAAAATAGATAAGGCAACAATCCGTGAAAATAGTGGACACCCGTGAAAAAAGTGGACATAAAGAAATACAAAGAAAAGGAGTGAGTGAGTTTTAGTTTTACGTCCCACCAGCAGCCTATGTGATACGGAGACGGGACCTCGGTTTAAAGACTCATCCGAAAGGCTGGATAAGCCTGGGATCGATCCTGCGATCCCTGGTTTACAAGGCGAGTAGTGTAACCACTGCACCACGGAGGCTTCTACAAAGAAAAGGAATGAATAAAGGAAGATGTGCGTGAAAAGAGTTTAAAAGGTACCAGTCCGTGAAAGCAGAAGATGTGCGTGAAAAGGATAATCCCGAAGAACAATGTACACTGACGTGAGAGAAAAATAGATAAGGCACCAATCAGTAAAAAAAGTGGACATCCGTGAAAAAAGTGGACATTAAGAAATGCAAAATAAAGGAATGAAAAAAGATGGATGTGCGAGAAAAGGGTTGAAAAGGTACCAGTCCGCGAAAGCAGAAGATGTGCGTGAAAAGGATAATCCCGAAGAAAAATGAACACTGACGTGAAAGAAAAATAGATAAGGCACCAATCCGTGAAAAAAGTGGATGATCCGTGAAAAAAGTGGACATAAAGAAACAAAGTAAAGGAATGAAAAAAGAAGATGGCGTGAAAAGGTTTGAAAAGGTACATGTCCCAGAAAGAAGAAGATGTGCGTGATAAGGATAATCACGAAGAAAAATGTACACTGACGTGACAGAAAAATAGATAAGGCAACAATCCGTGAAAAAAGTGGACATCCGTGAAAAAAGTGGACATAAAGAAATACAAAGAAAAGGAGTGAGTGAGTTTTAGTTTTACGTCCCACCAACAGCTAAGGTCATATGGAGACGGGACCTCGGTTTAAAGACTCATCCGAAAGGCTGGAGAAGCCCGGGATCGATCCTGCGATCCCTGGTTTACAAGGCGAGTAGCGTAATCACTGCACCATGGAGGCTTCTACAAAGAAAAGGAATGAAAAAGAGAAGATGTGCGTGAAATGGGTTGAAAAGGTACCAGTCCGCCATGCCCTGTTATGGAGAAAACCTTAAAAAATCTTCATCTCCGGAATCACTTGACTGATTGTCTTGAAACTTGGTTTATAGCATCAGGTGATTGAGTACTACCGAATTTGCACAGGGCTCCGTGGAGCGACCAGGACCTCACGGGCCTCTTGTTTTTTGTTTTGTGTTGTTTTGCTTTGATTTTTCTGCGGCTTTTCCCTCTGTTGCTGTCGAATGAATGTGCACTGTACTGATCAAACACCGATGTACATGTCTGCCCAAGGTAAGATGGCCTGCTCGGCATTGTCCCAATGGTGTTGACAAGGCCGTTAAACTTCACACAAACTGCCGAACAAAAACTCGGACCCCAACCATCAGGGTTGGCAAAATAGATTGGGCTGCATAATGGCTGAAACCACTGGTAAGCCGCTTAGAGGGTTCGAGCTTGCACAGGCAAAGTGGTGCGAGTCAAACCATCCGTGCATATTAACCCAATAGGTCTCATTGGGCGGCAGGGCTTGAGATTACATTATATCTCTATGTCGGGTAAAAGTAACAACGTCCCAAATATGACCTATATAGTGTTGGTGGGGACGTTAAACATCAAACAAACAAACAATCGAACGAACAAAATTACTAACAGGTATTAGGTTATCCTGCACTCTCATTCCGTTTTGTCAATAATAAAACAGTGTATACTGTCTTTTTGGGGCCTTCATGGTCTAGTGGGTAAAAGCTTTGACTCTTAATCACCTTGCATGTGTGACGCAAAGTAAAGGTCATATATTTTTCAGGTACTCCAGTTGTCGCCCACCGTTAATTAACGGTCTGCTCGAAAACCAATGTGTCTTAAAACCAAAAAAAAATCGCCTGGTTTTACTTATACGTAGTGTATAAGGCCTAAGACGAATTGAACATAACAGCGCAGTAAAAGATATGTGGCTCGTACAAACAATATGTGAAGAAACCTTGGCAACAGGCTGATTTTAGGCTATATACAGTGATTCTGAAATATCTCGAAGAGGGATGGCGGGTTTACCACGGATAATTCGAACTCGTTCTTAGACCCTAGAGAATTAATCCTATAGCTTCCGTTAAGTTTGTCCATATATAAAGAATAGTTCATTTTGTCTAAAAAGGTATGTTGCGTGTAATCACCAGATTCGCCTAAATGAGAACTCGCAGCATTCCTTTAACTTTAACCCTTTTTGTAACAAATGGAATATTCCTCCTTATATATAGCAGGAGTCCAATCCAAATTAAGGGGTGACAGGTTGTGTTTTCTTCAACATTTATTTGGAAGATGGCTGAGCTTTTTGCAAACAGTGTAGGCCCCGATCAGATGCCGCGTTCTGATCTGGACCTGCACTGTTTGCCAGGTTACCAGTTTTAGGGTTTCTGTTAACTTAGAGAAGACTGCAAAGATATCCTCCTCTCATCACCATTATATCTCAAGACCAGGGCCCCCGCCCATCGGGGCTTCAGGAAATATATGAGCTGCATGATGTTTCCACGCAGAGCTGAAACAGGCCCTACACAAGTACTGGTAAACCGATTAGAGGTTCTAAGCCTGCCCAGGCAAAGCGATGCGAGTCGGTTTCATTGAACGACAGGGCTTGAGATGTCATTTCATCTCAATGTCGGGTAAAAGTCCCACAAAATTGGAAGCGAAGTCTTCAAAGTGACCTATACAGTGTTGACGCGGACGTTAAACCTCAAATCAAACAAAGTTATACCTATATTTAAGTTTACATTGACGGACGGCGATTGACGCCGCCATTTTGAAAGTGGCGCTGCAGTGTCAGGCGTAACGTCTTTCGCAACGCACTTAAATAATTGTGCCATTTATTTACGTATTCTTGACCTTTAATAGTGGAAAAGAAAATTCAAAGTAAAAACAATTATCAACTGTCATTTTGTCATCCAAAAGTCGTGATTTCTTACTCTAAACGACCCGCGTTTGATGGAGGTCTCGTAACTACGCTTGCTAGTGCACATCACGATCAGATATTCCTATACTGATATACGACTACTGTCTCTGCTATAGGTGAGGCGAGTGTTTGAGTTTTACGTCCCACCAACAACTAAGGTCATACGGAGACGGGACCTCGGTTTAAAGACTCATCCTAAAGTCTGTCTCTGTTATAGGAGATAGGTAAACTGTGCATCGGTTTAACCAATATACGCCTAGAAGCCTCTATGGTATAGCAACTTTTCCCTGTGGCCTTGGCGAACATTGGCTAAGGAGCGCCTGATCTAGGTCTGCACTGTTTTCGTCGTGTCCATACATAGAGAGTTTGGTATGATTTGAATTAATGGGCAGCTGATCTGGGTCTGCAATGTTTCCTAGTGTCCTTTATTTAAGATGTTGGGTTAAATGGGTTAACCGACATCTGAGCCGGGTCTGCGAGGATCTGTGCTGTATCCATTTGGCATTAAATAGAGGTGATGTGCTAATTTTGTTTAAGATTGAATAAACCAGCTCTAGCGGTGATTTTTTGAGTAATATATCACTGTTTTTGAGGTCCGTTGTATGGTAGATCACATCACGAGCACGTAACAATAGAGCTGATAACACACGGAAAGTCTACAAAAATGCTGTTGTTTCCTTCATATTCTCTCAACATTCCGCCACAGTTTGAAGAAATCCCGCCGACATGTTTGACTGTAACGCATGTGTAACGTACTGAAAAAGACGTTACATGGTCTAACGTCAAGGAAAGGATCGATAACGTCGCAAAACTTCATAAAACGGCGGCTCTTCACGTCACGCTTTTTCGCCTAGTGATTTATCACGCAATATATCACCGAATTTAACCATTGGCTGTATAAGCGACTAGTGATAGATAAGCTCTAGCTGTGATTTGTTGAGTAATAAATCACAGTTTGGAGGTCCGTATCACGAGCGCGTAGCGCGTGTGATTTTTCTACTTACAACTGACCGACAAACTGTGATTTATTACCCAACAAATCACTGGCTAGAGCTGAGTTATTTCGATTCTAGCACGCTATAACTCTTAGATAATGTTGTTGTTTCCTTCAAATTCTCAAACATTTTCACCATTGTTAAAAGAAATCGACTGTAACACATGCATTTATGTCCTTTTGAAACCTTGTGGGTGCTAGACAGTGACGTTACACCGTTTAACGTCTACGAATCATAAATTTGCAGCTTTTAATGATTTCACTCGGCCCGCTTTTCCGCACCGTGATTTGTTTCATAATAGACACAGTTCTTTCCCCTTGCCAATATAAAAATACGGGGCATCATCTGGTCTGCACTGTTTGCCTTTGCCATTTAACAGATATGCTGCGCTTAATTGGGTTGAGGAACATCTGAGCTACGTCTACACTGTTTTCCTATGTCCTAAGAGACACTTAGCTTATATGGGTTGTGTATGTCTTTGAGAATTATGTCCTAACAACAGCTAAGGTCATAATGATACGGGATCTCGGTTTAATATCCGCAAGTCTGGAGAAGCCCGAGATGGAACCAACTAACCCTGGTCAATGAGGCGAGTAGTATAACCATTTCAATGCTTAGGCAAACAATGCAGACCGAGATCAGGCATTGCTTAACCAGCGTTAGCCTTTTGCTTCTACTTTAGGACTAAGGCAAATGACACAGTCGTAATCTAAGCGTTTCTTTCAGGACTGGCAAACAGCGCAAACCCAGGTCAGACGCCGATTAACCCGTATAAGCCTGGCATATCAAATTTAGACCATAGACTAACAGTTCCGATGCCGCAAAATATGTTGTTTGATCGGGTGCTTCACTTTTTAGTCACGATGCTTCCACGCAGAGCGGAATCCGGCCCGCACACTAGTACTGGTAAACCGCTAATAGAGAATCTAAGCCTGTCCAGGAACCGCGGTGCGAGGCGGACCGTCCATGCTAATAAACCCTTTTGGTTTCATTGGGCGACATGGCTAGAGCTGTTATTTCATCTCAGTGTTGGGTAAAAGTCCAACAAAATTGGAAGCAACGTCTCCAAAATGACCTTTACAGTGTTGACGGGGACGTTAAACCTCAAATCATTCAACCAACACGAGGTGAAGATTTACGCCCCGCCCATCGGGGCTTGGAGAAATAGATTGGGTTCATCATGCTTGCACGCATAGCTGAAACCGACCGCACAGGACTACTGGTAAATCGCTAAGAGGCTCTAAGCCTGACTACGCGAAGTGTTGTAAACCGGAACGTCACCTATATATAAACCATTCTGGCTTGTTCAGGCGGCAGGGCTTGAGATGTCATTTCATATCAATGTTGGGTTAAAGTTCCACAAAACTGAAGCCACCTCTCCAAAATAACCTAAATAGTGTTGATGGGGACGTAAAACACTAATTCAAACAAAGAAAACATGAGGGAAAAAGACGTGATATGAGCAAGAACCATAACTCCGGGTGTCATGGTATTTTAGTAATCATCCCTGAGAATATAATCTTGGCAACACAATATCTCTAACACCTTTCTTTATGTTAACAAGTCCGTGAAATTAAAACCCTCTAAACCTCACTTTACTTAGAGAAAACTGGGGTTTACAGGGGTATAAGTTATTTTGCTTTTTTCTGTTCTAAGACATAGGTCATGGGTACTCGTACGAGCACCCGCAACCTATTTTAGGAGTAAAAATAAGACAAATATCACTAATTTGCATGGAAAAAGAAATTGCACGGATGTGTCATCGTAATGTGAGAATAATGACGGGTCGTTGTACAGTTGTACAGAAGGTTAAAAAGGCGTGCGTGCGTGCGTGCGTGCGTGCGTGCGTGCGTGTGTGCGTGCGTGTGTGTGTGTGTGAATTCGGGTTTAACGTCGCTTTCAACAATTTTTCAGTCATATCACGACGGTGTCTGGTTGTGACAGGGAGCTCAATGCTCACTTTTATAGTGCTGCCTCACTGAAGTATCATGTCCCTGACACATGATGCTTCTTCTAATACATGCTGCAAAAGAATACAAAAGAAACTGATGTGTTACAGACTTTAAAACTGAACGTGACTTGGTGGTGGTGTCTGTTCCATCTGCAAACGCTGTTACAAGGAGAACTCACCTTAAAGCTCGCTAACAGGGCGAATGAGGGGAGGTAACTGCCAGACTACACGATAATTAAGCAAATAGCAATCCGATAAAAACGTATCTAAGGTAGGCGGAGCAAATGTGTTGCGCATGCGCAGTGGCTGAAGTGTCTCATTTTTTCACGGTCCACTTTTTTTACGTTACACCGGATTCAGCTCTGCGTGGAAGCATCATGCAGCCCATATATTTCTTCAAGCACCTATGGGCGGGGGCAAATGGAAGGGAAGGCTAATGTTGAGAGAACTTGTGACCCAACCCCATTGCACACATATATATGTAATCAGTTGCAATAAAATATGTTTATACTAAATGATTTACTTACAGAGCTGTCCTCATAAAGAACATGATATCCGCAGAGCTCCGTATGAAACATATCTCAGATCGATAGTTATATCGGCTTGAACCCATTATATTACAATGGATCTAGATCTGGTCCGTTTTCCACTATAGGGGTTCCATGTTTATTTTGATTGCGGTGACCAAAAAACAACAAAAAAAAAGCACACAAACAAACGTATGTACAGTTAACAAACAGTGTTTGTCAACTTCAAACACGGCGTGTGATCTGGGTATACACTGTTTGCCAATGTCCCAAAAATCGGACGCTAGGCATTTATGGATTTATAGTTCCACGAAAACGAAACTGAAAGTAGGCAGTTAGACTGATAGAGGTCGAGTGAGACGTACTGATAAATCTAACCCATGTATGCCCAGCGGCCCTTTTCTGGGACTTTGGGAGACCCAGATCTGTCGCCACAGAACGCGGCGTCTGATATGAGTCTACACTGTTTGCTTTAAGAACATTCATTTTTTGTAAAATTTGCCACGAACAAACAAACCCGACACCCCTTTTACTGGAGTGAGTGCGGCCCCCGCCCATCGGGGCTTGAAGAAATATATGGGCTGCATGATGCTTCCACGCAGAGCTGAAACCGACCGCATATGAGTACTGGTAAACCTCTTAGAGGATCTAAGCCTGCCCAGGCAAAGCCGTCCATGCTTATAAACCCTATTGGGCGACAGGGCTTGAGATGTCATTTTATCTCAATGTCTGGTAAACGTCCCACAAAACTGGAAGCAACGTCTCCAAAATGACCTTTACAGTATTGACGGGGACGTTAAACCTCAAATCAAACAAAAATTGGAGTGAGTGAGTGTTTGAGTTTTACCTCTCACCTACGGAGACGGGACCTCGGTTTAAAGACTCATCCGGAAGTCTGGAGAAGCCCGAGATCTACCCTGCGACCCTGGCTTACAATGCGAGTAGCATAACCACTACACCACGGAGGCTTCTCCCCTATAACTGGATGGACTACTCCAAACTCATAAGGTGGAATATTCCGTTGTCATATATGGGTTAATAACTCAATATGGGTAACATATTTACGTACAGAGTACATACAGTGGAACGCCCCGCCCATCGGGGCTTGGGCTACATGGTGCTTCCACGCAGAGCTAATGAGTACTGGTAAACCGTTTAGAATGACTAAGCCTGTCAAGGCAAAGTGGTGTGAGTCGAACCGTCCAATGTATTCAAGTCTTTTGCTTTCAGGGCAGGGCTCAAGATGTCATTTCATCACAGTGTCGGATAAAAGTTCCACAAAATTGGAAGCGACATCTGATAAACGCATAATGTAGTAATGTAGTAATTTCTTCATTTTGATTATTTTTACTACATTATGCGTTGGCATAGTCGACGCGAAATGAAGTAAAAAAATTATTTCATTTCGCGTTGATATGCACCATATCGACGCATAATGAAGTAATGATGGTAGAACATAGCTGTCTTCGAAAAGACTTAGGAAGCAATACAGTTAAATTCCTACAATTTAGACCACATTTGAGACGGTTCAAAAGTGGTCTTTAAGACCACAGTTGAACAGTCCAAAAGACGGTCTTCCACAAAAGCACACTGAAGGTCAAAATCACAAAGAAAATGTAGCTTTAACCTTCCAAATATGCTTTAAAAACAAAATTTGTATTAATTTTAGGTGGTCTTAATAGTGGAATTTCATTGTATTTGATTAAGCCAGTAGAATTAAAATCGTACGCAAACAAATCAAACAAAAGACAGACAGGCAGACAGACAGACAGACAGACAGACAGACAGACAGAATGGACAAAAACTATATACCCCCTTGCATACTTCGTATGCCGGGGGTATAAATAGATGGGCTGCACGATGCTTCCACGCAGAGCTGATACCGCCCGTACATGAGTCCTCGTAATCTGCTTAGAAGGTCTAAGCCTGTCCAGGAAAACTGCTGCGAGTCGGCCCATCCATGCATATAAACCCTATTGCTTTTAATTGGACGGCAGCGATTGAGATGTCATTTCATCTCAATATCGGGTAAAAGTCCCATAAAATTTGAAGCAATGTCTCCAAAATGACCTAAATAGTCTTGACGGGAACGTTAAACCTCAAATCAAACAAACAAACTGTTGACGCATAATGAAGTAAAATTAAGTATGCCACCCATCGCCGCAAAATGAAATAATTCTTTCATTTTGCTCAAACCTCTTAGTATCGACGCATAATGAAGTAAAAACGACATTTTATTTCATTTCGCGTCGACTATGCCAACGCATAATGTAGTAAAAATTTCAAAATGAAGAAATTACTACATTACTACATTATGCGTTGTAACAGACGTCTCTAGTGTTGACGGTGACGTTAAACCTAAATTCAAACAAACAAAAGAATGACTAAGCCTGTCCAGGCAAAGTGTTGCTAGTCAGAACGTCGAATCCATATAAGTCTTCTGGTTTCAATCGGCGGCAGGGATTGAGATGTCATTTCATCTGAATGTCGGGTAAAAGTCCCACAAAATTGGAAGCAAAGTATCCAAAATGACCTAAATAGTGTTGACGGGGACGTTAAACCTTAATTCAAACAAACAAGCATACAGTGGATGTTTACGCACTTGGCCAATAAGTCGCCTCATGAGAAAACATGTCTTTTTTTGTTTTTACACAAACCAGCCTGCTCGGAAGAGTCTTGAAATTTTAGATACAGAAATTAGAGATATTTCTATTCACTGAACACGAAAGTGCTGATCAGCCTGCGTTGCTGTTTACCAAAACAGCTAAAATCGTTCCACTCTGATGAACAAGATGGCCTCCAGAGTTAATAATGAAAGTACTGAAAGTACTGAGGAAAGTTGATTTAGGAGGAATAATTGCACGACCCGCAGAAAAAGCGACCGACTGAAGGCGGTTGATTTTCTAAGAGTGCACTAAAATCACCGTGTCATTCTGTCATTCTGTCAGTCTGTCATTCTGTCAGTCTGTCTGTCCGTCCGTAACCCGTTTGTGAAAATTGGTGATAGTGACTTAACCGCTTGGAATATTTAAACAATTTTTGGCATACTGATATATATCAATGAGATCTAACCAATGAACTTGCGAAATATTACATTCCATTTAGTATAGCCTCGCCGAGGCGAAAAATGTGAAAATTTTCGAACTGCTTCTCCTCGGAAACCGTTGGGCCGATTGAAGTCAAATTTCATATGGAGCCTCTATGGGATGGGGGAAAGCAAAATTTGCTAATGGGGTCCCGGTCACATGACCAAAATGGCCGCCAAGCCATATATGGTCTGTCTGTCTGTCCGTCCGTAACCCGTTTGTGAAAATTGGTGATAGATAACTCCTCCTGAACCTTTGGGCCAATTTCAGTTAAACTTCACATGAATGTTGCCTAAATGACGCTCTACGAAAATAGCTAAAATTGTTCCGCACTGTTGAATAAGATGGCCGTTAGAGCGAACAATAGAGAAATCTTTAAACGATTACTCCTCCTATACCCCTGGGCCAATTTGATTTAAATTTCATAGGAATGTTGTTTATGTGATCCTCTACCAAAAGAGCTAAAATCATTCTACTCAGATGAACAGGATGGCCACCAGAGCTAAAAATAGACAAAAATCTTTAAACAACCACTCCACATAAACTACTTGGCCAATTTTACTTAAACTTCATTAGAATGTTGCTTAGGTGACTCTCGAACATACTAGCTAAATCTATTTCGGTCCAATGAGCAAAATGACCGCCAGAAAACCGTCAACAATTTGCCTAAAATGCGTATTGCCCCTAAACCCTTGGGCATATTCTGCTTAAACTTCACAGGAATATTGCTTATAGGCCATAAGCTAGGATATGGTGAGCCTGCACCATGCGTGGGAGTTTAGCAGACATACATAGTTTGAAAGTACATTTACTAAGGTACCAAATGCAAAATGTAAGCACTGTGGTCGTTGGGGCTTTATCATATGCCGGGCTGTTGAAAACGTTACCAATACGTAATTCATAAATGTACATGCAAATAAAAGAACAAAAGAAAGTGATGATTAAGACAAGAACTGACAAAAATTTGGGCATAAATGTTGAAAAGAAATAAAGTTTTTTTTTCTAAATAGACAAATTTGAAGACATTCGGAACATCAGTGACCCTGTTATTGAATGGGTAATATAGATTATACATGAAATTCGGCAATTGTACCTCCTGTCGTTTCCAAACCAAAGCTCTGTTCATGAATATCACTGTAACTTATCCACAAAACTAAACTGCAGTTATTAACATGCATTTTGGTGCCTATTTGAGCTTTCTAGGAGCTTTCTTTCTCTCATAAAGGGCAATATTGCAAGCATACCCCCATTTTCAAGTATGTAAAAATGACAGTTCATAAGCTATCGAAACTGAGTAATTAACCTCTGAACACTTGAACTTGATAGCCAGCTATCATTGTATTCTGGACATAGAATAAGCAACATAAATGCGCTGGAAAAATGTTACGGATCACGAAGGTATTGTGAGATTATGGAAATGTACACTACACTAAGAAATAGTAACGTATATTGCATGGAAAATTTACTTGGACGAACATTGTCCTGCTTTTAATGCGATCTTAAGTTTTAAAAAATCTTAGTCTCAATTTAAAAGGATGACAAATATGTTGGTTTAGTGGAAAGAGGTTTGGCTTCCCAGAAAACGATAGGGTAACTATATGGAACCATTCATTCAACTGACACTGTCCCCGGGTAGGCTTACATGGTCTAAGCCGAAAATAGGTTTTAATGGAGGAAAATCACACCAGCAGTGAACGGTTAACTACTGTTTGATTAATTACAACAGTGTACACCCTATCAGTAGTCATTGATGATGTAGATAGTGGTTAATATTGTAATCTATCCACCTTCTTAATCTGTTTCATTTTCATAAACTTCATTGACTATGCTATCAACTTCATTTGTTAGTTCGGTACTGTCCTCATCATAAATCATAAGCTAACACACAGTCACACTGCACGTGTGCGGGAGTTTTGCAGACATATTATTTTTGAAAGGGCATATTATAAGGTATCAAATGCAACATGTTAGCACTCTGTCCGTTGGGGGTTTATCGTGTGATGACCCGTAGAATATGTTACCAACACCGACTTCCAAAAACACTGTATCAAGAGATACACAAAATATTTGAAAGACGTTTTTTTCTTCTATATTTAGCTGTAGCTACCATTTTGTTCAGCGAAGCGGAACTATTTTAGCAATTTTGCTAGAGGGTCACCCAAAGAACATTTCCGTGAAATTATTTTGAAATTGGGCTAGTGATCTTGGTTAAGGGTTTTCTATTTGGCCATTTTGTAGAAATTTCGGTAGCAGGTCATCCAATGAACATTCCTTTTTAATAGATTATTTCAAAGTCCATTCTTGGCCCCCGCCCACAGGGGCTTGAAGAAATATATGGGCTACATGATGCTTCCACGCAGAGCTGAATCCGGCCAGCACACTAGTACTGGTAAACCGCTTAGAGGATCTAAGCCTGTCCAGGAACCGCGGTGTGAGGCGGACCGTCCATGCTAATAAACCCTATTGGTTTCATTGGGCGGCAGGGCTTGAGATGTCATTTCATCTCAGTGTCGGGTAAAAGTCCCACAAAATTGGAAGCAACGTCTCCAAAATGACCTTTACAGTGTTACGGGGACGTTAAACCTCAAATCAACCAACCAACCAACCAAAGTCATTCTACGCTTTAGGAGAATATGCTTTCAAGTAAACTCTTGACAGATGTACGACGGACGACGCGCGACTGACGACGGACATCCAGCACATTGAGCCTTAGGCTCAGGTGAATTAAAAAAGAAGGAATGTTGTGTAACACACGAGAATGGCCTTGATGAGTCTCTTACTAAGCTCTGTATCTGAACAGACCAGTTTCTCTCTTATATGACCGCAAATCCCGAAGAATATAAGAATCTTATATGGGTGTGAGGGGTGGATGGAAAAATCCGTCCCGAGGGTCACTGTCCGGCATCACGAGGCTTGCATGGAAAAATCCGTCCCGAGGGTCACTGTCCGGCATCACGAGGCTTGCATGGAAAAATCCGTCCCGAGGGTCACTGTCCGGCATCACGAGGCTTGCCTCGTGATGCCGGACAGTGACCCTCGGGACGGATTTTTCCATCCACCTCTCACACCCATATAAGATTCTTATATTCTCGCGAAGATGCTCATAACACATAATTTATCGTAATTCCCAGGAAAAACCTTGAACGAAACATTTTGCACACTCTTAGCGTCACAAAGCAACATGCATCATGCCACAGTGCTTTATTTTCCTGGAAAAGGATCTGAATCTGGCTTCTCTCTATTTAGCACAAAGTTCTTCAAAGATATCTGTAAACGTCAGCGTCGTCGAAAAGGAATTCGTATTCCAAAGTTGACCCCTATAAGAAATGAACGTAAATTGAATATTGTGGTACCACACCCATGTTTGATGACGGTAAACAGTAAAATTCCGCTATTAAATTCCACTATTTAAACCCCCCCTAAAATTAAGACTAATTCTGCTTTAAAAAGCTTATTTAGTAGGCTGCAGCTATTCTTTCTTTACGTTTTCTGAATAAAGTGTTCTCTGGTCAGGGACCACCTTTGAGACTGTTCAAAAGTGGTCTTAAAGACCACTTTTGGACAGTCCCAAAGGTGGTCTTAATATAGGAATTTTACTGTATTTAATAGCTAGAGGATCTAACACGAGAGGTCATTTCATTAGGCTCGTTTCATAACTTTTATATGAAATGACCATTCTTCCAAGATTCTGTTAATCATATAACGATTCAAATAACATTTTGTTGCCTTACCATTCCAGAAAGATTTCAGTAGAATACATAGGATTATCACGGACGGCGTCACGACGCTACGTGCCAGTAACCATTAGTTATTGCACGTGTGGACATACAGAGCCAGTTGTTTAAAACCAATGACGTCGTTAGTTAACATATCGTTAAAACTTTAATCATTTAACATGGCAAATATGCTAATGTTTTTGCTGAAACATGTGAGCAGCTTTTGCAATGCAAAAGCTGCTCTCATTTTTTTCAGCAAAATAATACTATATTCGATATTGTACTTACTAGAACAGTTAACAAAATGACCACTAACGAGCTCGTTATGCTAACGATGCTTTGAGCAACTGGACCCTTGTTTTTATGCTATGACGTTATCCACTAAATAGCAGCGACGTTATGTGATAAACTAAAATTGATCAGGTCCAGTTGCTCAAAGCTAACGCTACCGTTAGGTAACATCCGAGCAGGCACATGACGTCATTGTGACATCACACCAACTTTGGTGCATCGTCGGGACGTTTATGCAACGTCACATCAACGTCGGTGCGACATCGTGACGTTTATGCAACGTCACATCAACGTCGGTGCAACGTCGCGACGTTGCACCGACGTTACGTTGCACCGACGTTGATTTGACGTTGCCATAGCGACGTGTGTCTCCTGGGTATAGGATGTAGGGGAAGCTGTTAACTTTGTTCGTTACCAGGACAAAATACAACGCGATGAATATCTGAACAAATTTATGTAATGCCAATCCTGGTCAATCCCAGTTTTGCAAAGAGAAAGCTGGGATTTACAGGGTATACATTTAATTCATTGTTTGCTCCTCCTCCGCCCATATATTTCTTCAAGCCCCTTATATGGGCTGCATGATGCTTCCACGCAGAGCTGAATCCAACCCGCACACTAGTACAGTTAAACCGCTTAGAGGATCTAAGCCTGTCCAGGAACCGCGGTGCGAGGCGGACCGTCCATGCTAATAAACCCTATTGGTTTCATTGGGCGACAGGGCTTGAGATGTCAGTTAATCTCAATGTCGGGTAACAGTCCCACAAAATTGGAAGAAACGTCTCCAAAATGACCTTTACAGTGTTAACGGGGACGTTAAACCTCAAATCAAACAAACAAAAGCTCCTCCACTCGCCGTTACATTTTGGTAGCGTCTTGACCTTCACTAAATTTGGTAGCACCCGACTGGCTATCGCTGCCAGCCGAACCGTTTCCACTATTCATGTTGCCAGTCGTCGACTCGTTGCGTTGACATGATGCACTTCTCGAATGAGACTGAGAAGCACCGCGGCTCTTTAATCCCGTAACAGAACTCGTTTTCTTTTTCGTTTGCTTTGAGTCAGTCGAACCTTTCGATGGTGCCTTACGAGCACGCACTGAGACTGATCGTGGTCTGGCATTTACATTGTCCTTTCGGTTCGTGCTGCGCCCTCGTATTGAACTTGTACCAGCGTTACGGTCAATTTGTCCTTCGATCGCGACAGTTTCTATTATATTTTGCATCATTGTAGATGTCTGGGACATACGTGGTAACATGATGTATTGGGGTGGAGGCGGGGGCATTTGTTCCTGAATTAGAGAGCGAGACTGTGGTTGTGACGGCGGGATAATTGTTTCAAAGTCCATAGGGTTAAGTGTTCAAGATGTGTCCTCCGAAATTTCAGGGAGCCGTGGGGCCGGCAATGTTGTTTGTTTGTTTGTTTGTTTGAATCGGGGTTTGACGTCCCCGTCAACACTATTTAGGTCATTTTTGAGACATTTCTTCCAGATTTGTGGGACTTTTACCCGACACTGTGATGAAACGATACCTCAAGCCCTGCCACCAAAACAGACCATAATGTTTTATATGCAAGGACTGTCTGACTCATACCACTGCCTTGGCTGTCTTAGACCTTCTCAGCGGTTCACCAGTACTGATGTGCGGTCGGTTTCAGCCCTGCGTGGAAGCATCATGCAGCCAAATCTATTTCTCCAAGCCCCAATAGGCGGGGTCTCATGAAGTAAACATATGATAACACATGAAATCAAAACACTTGCATCACTGGTGGGTCGATAGTCTTTGAGTGTGTGTTGGTTTGTATTGGAGTTAAACGGCCCAGTCAACACTATTTTAGGTAATTTTTGAGACGGTCAGTTTACCTATTCACACTTTACCTTGGCATAATTATAAGTAAGTGATTAACCAGTACAGTGCACATTCTTTCGCGAGAAACTGACAACTGCCCTTCTTGAATCAGCAGAATGGAGAGAATGACCGTAGAAATGATTTCATGAACAATCTTCACGAAAGAATGTTGCCCATCCCGGCAGGTATCGAACCCGCGTCCTCCTGATCACCAGTCCGACGCGCATCCGACTGAGCTACGGAGGCCGGCAGTCTATGAGTGTAGAATTGGGAATTGGACCTGAACGGGGTACTTAGACCACTGCGTTTCACCTTGAAATTACAGTACTTTAAGCAAAAAGGGTAAACCCTGATCAGACGCCGCATTCTGCGGCGTCTGATCAGGGTTTACACTGTTTGCCAGGGTTTACACTGTTTGCCAATGTCCGACTGCACGAACCTAGTCCAGATTTTACTTTTTACACAGCGCTCTTACATTACAAGGGGAAGACTAGCTTTGCTAAAGATAACCGGTACCTGAATTGTGTACATGGTCAGCGATAGTCACGTGGACAACAGCAGGCGGGAAGCTTCTGTTGTTCGTAACTTTGGGTCGATTGACAGACAATCGACCTCAAAAGGGCCCTAAACGTTTTTCAATATATCCTCTGCAAACAATATATTATTTCAGGTGACTTCATGACCGTATTTGTAGAGAAATAAACACACCAGAAAAGAATTTGATCAGATTTTGTTAACTCCAGCTTTTACAATAGGAATTAGGGTTTGGTAATGTGGCTACAGACCAGAGATCGGCCCCCGCCCATCGGGGCTTGAAGAAATAGATGGGCTGCATGATGCGTCCACGAAGAGCTGAAACCGACCGCGCACAAGTACTTGTAAACCGCTTAGAGGATTTAAGCCTGCCCAGGCAGAGCGGTGCGAGTCGGACCGTCCATGCTTATAAAATAGGCTTGTGATGTCATGTCATCTCAATGTCGGGTAATTTAAGTCCCACAAAATTGAAAGCAACGTCTCCAAAATGACCTATACAGTGTTGACGGTGACGTTAAACCTATAAACAAACGAAAAAAAAAAAAAAAAAAAAAACAGGCCGGAGATAAAGGTAGCTGCTGAATAGAGGTCAAGATTATAAGAATATTATATGTGTGTGAGGGGCGGATGGAATATTCCGCCCAAAGGGTCACTGTACGGCATGACGAGGCTTGCCAAGTGATGCCGGACAGTGATCCCGAGGGACGGATTTTATCTATCCAGCCCACACCCATACACGATTCTTTTTCTTGCATACATTCCATTTCTCAGCGCGAATTTTAAATGCTGCAGTCACTTCGGTTACCGACGCCCGCTATTGTGATGACACTACCGGAATGTTTAGTGTCGTCACTTAACGTGTTGTGACGTCAACCTAAACGACGGCGCATACGGGGTCGTATTCAACCAGTGCATTTATCAAACACGCGATAATATTCGATTTTGGGTAAGTTTGTTTGATTTGAGGTTCAAAGTCCCCGTCAACACTGTAAAGGTCATTTTGGAGACGTTGCTTCCAATTTTGTGGGACTTTTACCCGACATTGAGATGAAAGGACATCTCGAGCCGTGTCGCCCAATGAAACCAATAGGGTTTATAAGCACCGCATTGCCTGGGCAGGCTTAGATCCTCTAAGTGATTTACCATTACTCGTGTGCGGGTCGGTTTCAGCTCTGGATGGAAGCATCATGCAGCCCGTCAATTTCTTCAAGCCCCGATGGGCGGAACCACGTATTCAACTAGTGCATTTATCAAACACGCGAGAATATTCGATTTTGGGTAAGAACCAGAGTTAGAACAGAATTCTTATCCCAAGCAAAAACTAGACCTATGAATTTCCTTAACTTACCATTCAGTTTTATGTCGGGCTTTCTGGAGCTTAACTTCAAATCAATGTCAGGTTTGCCAAAAAATCTTACACCCTTCTTATCCTCCAATTTCAGTCCACCTTTGGACCAAGACCCTGTAAAATGAAAAGATTTGAACCATGAAGTAAGCAAGTGTTATGAACTAGAATACATATGTCTTTCCCCCATCCACCTGTCAATCATTACGAAAACACACCTATACAAATACATTGTAAATTTTATCACCGAAAAACAACAACAACAACAAAAAAAATATATAGATTGTGGGCGGTTCTAAGGAGTACACACAATCTATATTTTAGAGCAGAAATAAGAAGAGTAAGGTTTAGGGCCTACACCGGTAAACCCAAGTTTTACTATATAAAAGTGGGATTCAAGGGGGTCAAAATTATATAGGCGTGTTTTCGTGGTGTTTAATAAACTAGTACTAACCTTCCTTGTGGCCCTACGGCCCTCGACTATCGGGGCTTGAAGAAATAGATGGACTGCATGATGTTTCCACACAGAGCTGAAACCAACTGCACACGAGTACTGGTTAGCCGCTTAGAGGATCTAAGCCTGCCCAGGCAAAATGGTGCGAGTCGGATCGTACATGCTTATAAACCCTATTGGTTTCTTTGGGTGGCAGGGCTTGAGATGTCATTTTTTCCCGATGTCGCGTAAAAGTCCCACAAAATTGGAAGCAACGTCTCCAAAGTGACCTATATAGTGTTGACAAGGACGTTAAACATCAAATCAAACAAACAAAAATCCTTGTGGACCTCTTTAGAAACCAGTACTAAGCAATATGGAGAAAACAGAAGTGAAGGCAATCATGTTAACCCACAGCTCCCATCAGAGACACAAAAGGGAAAGAAACACAAACATGAAATAACAAGACCCTAATGGAAACATTAACAGCGGAAAGCCAAAAGGACAGTTACTTTCCAACAAAATGGCCAAATGAGTCTCACCAGTAGCTAAGGTCATACGGAGACGGGACCTCGGTTTAAAGACTCATCCGAAAGTCTGCAGCTAGAAGCCCGGTATCGATCCTGCAACCCCAGGTGTACAGGGCGAGTAGCATAACCACTACACGTCGGAGGCTTCCACAAAATGGCCAGTTGGCTATCAAAAAAAAAAAAAAAAAAGCGCGAGCGATACACACACCCAAAGACAAACCATTACAAAAATAAACCGTGCCAGAAGAACCGGCTTGGAACGGTCAGTGAAACGAATTCCAACGGGGGACTTAAATAGATTTTATATGTCCGCTATCCTCGCCCTTACTTCCGTCGCGATTGAGACAAATAATTTGTTCAGTCCGCATGAAGGCTTCCAAACTAATCAGTGCAACCTCTTCGGGAACACGCTAAAATGCTGGAGCAAAAGAAAACCAACAGTTAGACTCCGATGGGCCCAACCAGAGACCGTGAATTGTCTTGCACAAGGAAACAACACGTGGCACTTGCGAAGATCGAGCCGACTACCTCTCGAACACAAATCCGAAGCTTTCCCACTGCACAACAGCGCTCCAAATGCATGAACTAGAATGCATATATCTTTCATCATCCATCAGTCAATTTTGTCCAGCGTTGAACATGTGACCAATGTCACTTAATTTAATCACCTAAAGTGTCTAGAATATTGGCTAAGAGTTACTATTAACATGCTTTTGTTCGCGGTCACACTGAATTAAAATATAACTATTGCGCGCTGTCGATGGCGCGCCATCGCAGATCCCTACGCTTTGGGCGAAGCCAAGTATTACGCTGCTTATCATGTAAGGAAGCCATGTACCAAATTTGATTGCATTCCGACCAGTAGTTAAGGAGGTAATGGCGTGATGGGAGGACGGCCTGAAGGACGGACGGAGGGACGCACGGACGGACGGACGGACAGATTGGTGGAATCGTTCATAATATCCAAAAACACATTTTTAAAAGCGCGTGGATAATGAATATATATGTTCTGCGCAAAGTGGGAATCGGTACAATTTCGGAATTGTCCTGCGCAACAATTCCGGAATTGTACCGCAACAATTCCGGAATTGTACCGGTACAATTCGGATATCGATTATTTGTCACGGTAAATGTCGCAAAGAAGGAATTGTTTGTTTGTTTTTAACGTTCCAGTCAACACTGTAAAGGTCATTTTGAAGACGTTGTTTCCAATTTTGTGGGACTTCAGCCGACATTGCGATGAAATGACTTCTCAAGCCCTGTCGCCTAATGAAACCAGTAGGGTAGTGTAGATTATATTTTCTTGTCCTTTGGGATCATTGATTCCATTGAGGAATTTTGAAAATATCTGAGGGTCACTGATGAGGCCTAATTGGCCGAAACTAGCTAGTCTGGCCCAGAAAACATGTACACTCAATATATTTCAGTTCTGTGGTGTATTCCATGCTTCCAAAGGATAACCCTTTTATAGAACGTATTTAGCTTCACTACAGCTGGTGTGTGGGAATGTGTGGCGGCGGTAAAACGTCTCCCTGCCCTACAACATAGTGTAGATTATATTTTCTTGTCCTTTGGGATCATTGATTCCATTGTGGAATTTTGAAAATATCTGAGGGTCACTGATGAGGCCTAATTGGCCGAAACTAGCTAGTCAGGCCCAGAAAACATGTACACTCCATATATTTCAGTTCTGAGGTGTATTCCTTGCTTCCAAAGGATAACCCTTTTATAGAACGTATTTATAAGCATGGACGGTCCAACTCGCACCGCTTTGCCTGGGCTGGCTTAAATCCTCTAAGCGGTTTACCAGTACTCGTGCACAGTCGGTTTCAGCTCTAAGTGGAAGCATCATGCAGCCCATCTATTTCTTCAAGCTCCGATGGGCGGGGGCCGAAGAAATTATTTGGACAAAGTAAGAATCAAACCAGAGTTTTTCGATGCAAGGATGCATTGTCCTAATTCTTACCCTCTATATTCGCTACCAGTTTTTGGAAAAAAAAAGTGATACAAAAATAAGTTAAAAACGATTACGCAACATCGAAGTGAAAACACTGAAGAGGGTTGACTGCATCTAAGTTTATCAAACCTCGAAGTTGTCAGCTCCCGGACAGCTCAGTTGGTAGAGCACTTAACTTGTAAGCAAGTGGTCGCCGTTTCGAGTCCGGTTCTGGTCGATTTTTTTTTCAACTTAAAATCTTAATGATTTATGTATTTAAAAATCTTCAGAACATCTTCGCCAATGGCTTTTCATATAAATATTCCATGGGCGACCCCTTTACCAAAAATGCTTAAGTGTTTCTGCACAGCTGTACAGAATGGCTGTTAGAGCTAAATATATAGCCCATTTTAAAGACGTCCTTCATGTCTCTAGTTTTGAAATCCATCTAGTAAGAGTTTCTTAAGGTTACACAAAATCATTTTTTAAATTTATACCCACTCCCTACCAATATACGTTTACTACTGTAGTAGTAAAACGGACATGTAATATGTTTATTTGCTTATTAAAATTGTTGTAGGGCAAAAGGCCAACATCCACATCCACCCATTCCAATTAATGTTAAATCCTTGCGTGTGTCTTGCATGGCTAAATTATTGTCTTGTATAGCCGTTCATGGTTCTGGAAAAAAGCATTTACAGAAGAAGAGTTGTGATATTTTATGAAAACGCCGCTGACAGGGAAGTCAGTAAAGGATGGCACATTGAAGTCGCACGCGCATACACACGCACGCACATTGATTTCGATCCTTTCTTTTGTCTGTAACTATTGTTGGGTAAAACGTTGCATTGAACTGTTTTGTTTATAACTTTTAAATTTTATCATGTTTATAATGATTTGCGGCACCAGGCCTAATTGGTACAAGCGCTCATTAAATCATTCTTCGGGCCGCATGTGAGGCGCAAGTTCTGAAACAGAAGGTCAGGTAGTTTTTCTCCGGGGACCCAGGTTTTCGCCCACCTTTGATTACGGATCGGCTCGAAATGAGTCGTCCCTTTCCGTATTGCAACATAATTAACATATCTATCATTCTCGTGATATCTTTACACGAAATGTGACCTAGAAATGCATGTCTTTATTCTGTTTTCAAATTGTTTGCATATTTAATAAACTTCTCAAGAATTTATTATTAATAATTTAATAATCGGAGTCTTAATTACAATAAGTAAAAAAAATACAGAAAAAAAATCCTACTTTGTCCCGATTCTCACTTTGCGCAGGGATAATTCCGGAATTGTCTTGCGCAAGGTAGAACTTCTCACTTTGCGCAACAAAGTGAGAATTCCTATACTTTGCGCAGGACAATTCCGGGATTGTACCGATTCCTACTTTGCGCAGAACATATACATGTATATGGTTTAGGGGAGAGATTCTGAACAGTGTCTCAGATACATGTATCGGGCCTTTTATGAAGTGGAGGGTGGTCATGACCCGGATCAAAAAGGTTTCTGAGATATTTGGCCTTTAATGAAATGGAGGGATCTGCAGGTAGGTGTCACTGAAAGCGCCTTATCATAATGACCAAGAGTTATGGCTTAGGTGTGGGAACATGAATTGTTCCTGAAATATATGTTTTTTTTATGAATGGGAGAGGTGGGACATGGCCCCGGCGCAACCCGGTGGGGGGGGGGGGGGCATCCTAGTTTGCATTTCAATCTGATTGAAATCCGATCTTGCCGCAGCTAGTTAGGCGTGCATAGTTCGGCCAAGGTCGGGTTTAAATCAGCTAAAGGCGTCTTATTATAAGGAACTAGAACATATATAGTTTAGGGGTGGGGATCTTTATGGTTACTGAGATAATAAGCCTTTGCTGAAGTGGAGGTAGTGGAGTAGGGCCCCGGCGCAACAAAATATAATGCTCCTCTCGCACGCCCTCATCATGTGAGGAAGCCATCTTCCCGATTTGGTGGTATTCATGAGGAGATAGCGTGACGGGCGGACGGGCAAACAGACACATAGACGGACTGACGGAGGCATTCACAATATCCCAAATGCTTTTTCAAAAGCTATTATACATTATAATTACTCCCTCTCTCTCTCTCTCTCTCTCTCTCTCTCTCTCTCTCTCTCTCTCTCTCTCTCTCTCTCTCTCTCTCTTTCTCTCTCTTTCTATCTCTCTCTCTCTCTCTCTCTCTCTCTCTCTCTCTCTCTCTCTCTCTCTCTCTCTCTCTCTCTCTCTGTATTTTGTTTTATATTTGGTGTAAATAGATATATGTTTGTAATATTCATTTATTCACCCTTTATGTGCCTCTGCAGTTTACACGTTTGATGTGAAACAGGTATACGCCAGCTACTGTTTTTGTACAGAATTATGCGTATATATTACTTAAATTGAACTAAAAACGAAAACGTCACCTAGACGTCACTGCCGATGTAATGCCCCGCTCCAGTAGCATTTGGATGGTAAATCAATTTAGCTGTTTTACGATGAAAATGACTTCTATTTTTTTGTTTCTTCTCCAAAGTATTGCTTTGGGATACTTTTTAGAAGGTTCTGACTAGTGCCCAAACTATTTTTTTTTTTAGCTAAAACCAGAAAATAAAACATTATACATGTAACCTCGTAAATCATAATTTAATCCATATAAACTTGATAATGCAAGGGCGTCCAATATAGATTATCGCCCATTTTGGTGGTATAAACCCTAGAGGGCGTGTCTTCTGGATTTATAACCAGGTATGTCACAAATCGGCTTGCTCATGTACACATTACAAACTAGAGGTATTGTACAAATACTCTCCAAGCAGAGAACGTATGCGCAGGCTTATATGCACCTTTTTCAGACCCAAAGTTTTAAGGACAAAACCTCTATCAGTGCTGCTGATTTGTAGGAAATCCATGTGACTTATTTATAGAACATTACGAAAACACGCCTATACAAATGCATTGTAAACTCTACCGCCGAAATAACGAAAATTTTAAGATGAAAAATTGTGATATTTTTCTTATTTCTGCTCAAAATATAGATTGTAGTGCTTGTTAGAACCGCCTCGATCCGCCTCATCGAGGCGGTTCTAACGAGTACCCACAATCTATATTTTAGAGAAGAAATAAGAAAAATAAGGTTTACCCCTGTAAATCCCAGTTTTACTATATATAAGTGGGGTTCAAGGGGGTCAATTTATATAGGTGTGCTTTCGTGATGATTTTATCGTAGTGAGGTGAGCGTGCTGCCTAAAACATGGGTCGGGCTTTGCCACAGTGCGTGTGGCGGCGTCTGATCAGGGTCTACACTGTTTACAGTACAGAAATTTAAAGATCAGACGCCGTAAAATGCAGCGGCTGATCAGGGTCTACACGGTTGGCTTACAGTACAGGACTTTAAAGGTTGGACGGAACGGTCTAAGTCTCAGTTCAGGCCCAGTTTCCCAGTCTACGCTCAGAGACAATTGACCCACCAGTACTGTCAGTGCCAGATGACAAAAAACAGGTTTCTCTTGACACCCGTGCGACATAGTGCATTTTTTCACTTTTCTAAAATTGCTACTTTTCGGATCAAATCCTTGATATTTTTCTTCTTTATACTGCAAACATAGGTTGTGGGTGCTCGTTAGAACCGTATGAGGCGGTTCTAACGTGTACCCACAACCTATGTGTGGAGCAGAAATGTTGGAGCAGAAATAAGAAAAATAAAGTTTACCCCCGTAAACCCCAATTTTCTCTATACAAAGTGGGGTTTAGTGGGGTGTTAATTTCACGGACTGGTTCACATGATGCAGAGCCCATCTGTGCGTGTTACTGTAATGCATACTGGCGGAGACGGTGGGTGCGAGTAGGAAGCAAGCAAAGCATTAAAATAATCTTATACTTACAACCCTTAGAACTGCGACGATAATTGCCTAGAGACCCTGAAAGTAAACCTAAAATTTATTTTGAAATAATAACAACAATAATAATAATAATAATAATAATAACATGATGATGATGATGATGATGATGATGATGATGATGTTGATGAGCCTATTTTGCAAGGGAGACATGCTTCGTGAACCTACAATATAAAAGACGGCGCCGATTAATCCGAAACTCGATAAAACCTCGATTTACTCAAAATCTTAGACCTCAAACCAAGTTTGACCGAGTATCCGACTGTATCTGATGACCCGAGGGGTTGGGGTCTCTGTGACTCTGCATAGGAGAGGAAAATCGCTTCTGATTGTCCCTTCTTTTATATTTGTGGATTCACGGAGATTGTTTTCACAGAGATGGATATCCTTTAAGACATCACTTCTCAGCCATTATGTGAAAAGACTAGTCTGAGGGCTTAAAATTTAAAATTAAGGGGAATGGGAACACCCAGCACATTTTCCCGTCATTTTTTAAAAGGGAGACAACTTTCGGAACTTCCTGTTCACTTTTCTATAGGCTCAGTCCCACCGAAAAAGGGGTCTACTCTTAAAGGAAAGAATTTGCTTCTCAGGAGCAAAGTTTTTCCAATAAGGGTTGACTCCTTTTTATATGGTAGACAAAAACACTTTTGCAGAAGTTGCCTCCCCTGAAGTCATAACGTCACCATCGTCCAATCATATTGGAGAGAACCATGGTTTATTTTGACGCCACTCAGTGATCATGTGACGTCACGTGAGTCAATACTTTATTGCGGAATTCACTGAGAATGTAAATATCGTCCCTTTTTAGTTGATTCTACGTATTGTGACGACCTTCTCCGAGCGTTTTTCGGTGTTTTAAACGGACCTTACCGACATCCTTATTGCATCATCAATTGCTATACCATACATGATCTTACACTCGTGGTCAATTAATATGAAATTTATGAAACAAGCCTTCGGCGAGTTTCATGAATTCATATGAAGATATTCTGTTTTTTTTTTTCTTATAACGATTTTAAATCGGTTTTTATTGGTGAAGAAGTCTAGACGACAAACTGTTTTCACGGACGGCGTCATGACGTCACGCATCAGTAACCATGTGTTATTACACGTGTGCCAGTAACCATGTGTTATTACACGTGTGGTCATATTATTTTTATGACATGGCGTTATCCACTAAACATCATGTGAGCAATTCCGTGAAAAGAACACCCCTATACCTCAGTTTATATAGAGAAAACTGGGGTTTTGCGGGGGTTACTTTTCTTTTTTCTGCTGCATAACATAGGTTGTGGGTACTCGTTAGAACCGCCTCAATGAGGCGGTTCTAACGAGCACACACAACCTAAGTTTGCAGTAGAAATAAGAAAAATATTACGGAATTTCATCAGAAAAGTAGCTATTTTGGAGATGTGAAAAAATGCACTCATCGTAAGGAACAGCGACATTTTATAATAAATAGAGGATCTTACATTCGTGGTCATTTCATAAGATATCATATGAAATGACCACGAGTGTAAGATTCTGTTTATCATATTACAACACTAAACTGGATTTTATCGCCTTTTAATTTATTTGACAATATTTCCACAAAATATGAATGGTTGACATGGACGTAGTCACGACGTCACATAATCCCGCCAAAGTGTTATTACACGCGTGGTGATACGATTTTTATTACACGACGTCATCCACTGCTTACATGTATCAACGACGTCATTTGACAAAGTGGATATCTGTATGGGACTGTTCCATTGTCCTTAGAATGTATTTTTTTTTCTCTAATCTCAAGAAGTTGACCAATAATGGATCTGCGAAATTTCTCGTCACTAAACATAAATTTTACGGAGCATTTGGTGATATACTTACAGTCGTCGCTTTTTGGGGTCTGCCAAGGGAACTTAGAAGAAGGGGATCGGGTCACAAACTGACCATAGGACTGGACAAGACAGACTGTGATCACAACAAGAAAAACAAGCTCTAAGGATACCACGGCCATATCTGTAAAATAATTTAATGCGTTGAGATAGATGACAAGAAACTAACACATGTACAGAGCTGGGGCCAGTTGTTCAAAACTAATGACGTCGTTAGTTAACGTGTCGTTAAAATTTGATCATTTAATGTGACAAATATTTACAAAAATGTGAGCAGCTTTTCTGACTTTTTTCAGCAAAAATACCAAACTTTTAGTTACTGAACTTGCTAGAGCAGTTGACAGTTGACAACTAACGAGCTCGGTAAGCTAACGCGGCTTTGAAAAATTGGCCCCAGGTTAAAAACCCGTGAAAGCATCACGTGAACAAGTCCGTAAAATTAACACCCCCCTAAACCCCACTTTATATAGAGAAAACTGGGGTTTACGGGGGTTTACATTATTTTTCTCATTTCTGCCCCAAGACATAGGTTGTGGGTACTCGTTAGAACCGCCTTAATGAGGCGGTTCTAATGAGCACCCACAACCTATGTTTGAAGTAAAAATAACAAAAATGTGACATATTTTCATCAGAAAAGTAGCCAATTTGGAGATGTGAAAAATGCACTATGTTGCACGGGTGTGTTATCGTAATGGGAACAGCTCTGTAAACCCCACTTTATATAAAGAAAAGTGGGCTTTAGTTGAGTATTCATTATTTTCCTTATTTTTGCTCTAAAGCATAGATTGTGGGTACTCGTTAGAACCGCCTCAATGAGGCGGTTCTAACGGGTACCCACAATCTATATTTGAACTGGAAATAAGAAAAATATCAAACGTTTCCATCTGATAAATGCTAGTTCTCGAGACAACAGAAACGCCATTTTGCAGATGCCATGAGTCTGTGAACCGAAAACCCTTATAAAAACCAACTTTATGTAGGGAAAATTGGGCTGAAAAGGGTATATATTATTTTCCTTACTTCCGCTAAACCATAGACTGTTGGTTTGGTTAGAGATGCCGCAATGAATATAACAAATATGCGGAAAAATCTTTTTCAGAACCATAAAAGACAACTTTTTTTGCTTACATAGACAAGAATATACCTTTATATACATGTACACCATGTTAACAAGGCCGTGAAACGAACACCCATCAAAACCCAATTTTATACAGATAAAACTGGAGATTACACGGGTATATGTTATTTTGCTTAATTCAATCTGCTCCAAGAGATAGGTTGTGGTTACTTGTTAGAACTGCCTCGATGAGGATATAAGTCGCGCAATATCAAGACAAACAGAGTGCAACGATTTTTTTTTTTCGATTTTGGTTTTGCGGCCCTTTCAAGATTATTACATTCATATCGAGCCGATCGTTAATCAGAGGTGGGCGAAAACCGGAGTACCCGGAGAAAAACCACCTGTCCTACCGTTGCAAAACTTGGCGTCTCACATATGACCTGAGCCAGGCTCGAACCACAGCGGTGAGATACCTTATAATTAAGAGTCAGCGCTCTTATCCCCTGGGTCACGGAGACCCGTACAGAATGCAATGAAAAACATGAACTAAAAAGTAAAAAATGTTATCTTTACCGTCTGACTTGGCGTTATAATTTATCTTCAGTGGCTCAAACAGGCCTTATTTCGAACACATTTGTGTGGTCCCAAACTGGTCCGAGCCACTAATGTTCTACTGTACACATTAAGCTAACACAGCCGTGAAACATAGTGCATTTTCACACCTCCAAAATGTCTACTTTTCTGACGAAAATCCCTGAAATGTTTCTTATTTATACTGCAAACAAAGGTTGTCGGTACTCGTAAGAACAGCCTCATTGCGGGCGTTCTAGCGAGTACCCACAACCTATATCTTGGAGCAGAAATAAGAATCATATTTTGTACCGCCGTAAACCCCGGTTTTCTCTAAATAAAGATGGGTTTAGTGGGTGGGGGGGGGGGGGTCATTACACGGACTGTTCAGGTGATGGTGATGAGTTTATAAGCCAGTCTTTTTGGTCTAAAAAGTCTTTCTGTCATACATCAGTAGTGTTGTTTATATTTTCTTGTCCTTTGGGACCATTGATTCCATTGTGGAACTTTGATGATATTTTGGGGGGTCACTGATGATGCCTAATTGGCCGAAACTAGCCAGTCTGGCCCAGAAAACAGGTACACTCCATATTTTCATGTTTTGTGGTGTATTCCTTGCTTCCAAAGGATAATCCTTTTATAGAACATATTCATTACCCTTCCAACGTTTTAAAAAAGACATTTGAAATATAATTTCGCTTGTATTGCAAACAAACAAATCTCCCCCATTACTTTTTTTACCGCTTTCGAAAGAGAAAATTAATGCATGTATATATGCCATTGTGGAAAGAAAGAAAGTACGAAGGAAAGAAAGAAAGAAAGTGAAAAATAACCAAAAACAAAGAAAGAAGAAAGCCAAAGAAAGAAAGAAGAAAGAAAGAAAAGGGTGGAAAATACCATATCAAAGTAGTTTCTCCTAACTGCATAAAATTTAAAGATGGTTTCAACATGTCATATGATACATAAGAGAACGTGTGACTTGTCATCTTCTGAAATACACACGTATACATGTCATTTCAAGATGGGGGAGTTAGTTTTTTTAATGGGTACGGATGGACCTTCTGGGGAGGTAACTCATTCAGAAATAGTTTAATCTTTCCTATCAACAGGGGTTTACTGTAAATAGAAAAAAATGGGGAGCACATTCTTTCCTTTGATAGTAGACCTCTTTCATGTAAATGTATTTGGAGGCACTAAATTCGTTTCGAAACACGCCTATTCAAATATATTAAAAATGTTTCCAGAAAAAAAACTGAAAATTTTCCGATAAGTAAAATCTGATATTTTCATATTTCTACTCAAAACATAGATTGTGTGGATTCGTTAGAACCACCTCTCCGAGGCGGTTTTAACGAGTACTCGCAATCTATGTTTTTGAGCAGAATAAGAAAAAATGTATACATGTACCCCTGTAAACCCCAGTTTTATTAGATAAAAAGTGGGGTTTAAGGAGGTCAAAAGCGTGTTATCGTGATGTTGGGTAAAACAAAACAAAACAAAAAAAACAAAAAAAAAAAAAAAAAAACAACAAAAAAAAAAACAAAACAAAAAAAAAACGCAGTACAGATTTGCCTCCCTTGCCATATCAATTTCCTTATTTGTCCATTTACGATATATGAGCCCCGCCAAGCGAATTTGTGTCTTCGAGCATTCCGTCATGACAAATTTTAACTGCGCATGCCCAGCCATTCAGATGGGCCAGGGATATGGCTTTCTGTCTGAAGGTTCCTCTTGATTCACTGCTTGTATGAGCGAGCAGCGAAGGTTCTGGCGAGACTGCGCGGATGCGCAGGCTCGCCTGAACCTTCGCTGCTCGCATAGGCGATAAGTACCAAAATCGCTTGACGGGGCACATATAGTAATTGAGACCATAGTGAACCACAATGGATAGAAATGTTGTTGTTTTGTATTATTTTGAGTTTGGTCGAACGGGCCTTTCAAGAATATTTCAGAGGTGGGCAAAAACCGGAGAACCGGAGTTATGGCCATTTTATAACTGTCCCATTTTTTACGTCGGCGAGGCTATTGTAACAGACATCTGGTGTTTTCTCAGCCCATTGGTAAGATTCGCCGGTATCTTCCATTATCCCAAAAATAATTCAGTCGTGGGACCTGGCCACGGATCTTCAGAAGGCCGGGCAGACCTGTAGGCGGGCGGACGGGCAGATGGACATATAGGGTGATCATAGGGCACTCTTTAAAGTCGATCGAACCTTTCGTTCATTTTTTGATGCGGGTCGTGCAATATTCGAAGCGGTTTAAAAGTTAGAGAGATTTTCACGATTTGATTACAGACGGACATACCTCGGCGAGACTATTTATGAAGAAATCTAATACTTGGCAACGGGGTGGTAGGATGAGGCAAAGTTGACGTGTATCTTGCATCACTAGGGTATCCATCTGATATTAGCCTACATTTGGATGCGGCCTGCTGTCCTTGCAGCTTGTAAGGGTAGAGGGTGATGTTACCTCTTCTGTCTCTAAATATTACGAAAATATTACTATACAAATACATTGTAACGTTTATCGCCGAAAAAATGACAATTTTTAGATGAAAAATTGTGATATTCTTCTTATTTCTGCTCTAACGAGTACCCACAATCTATATTTAAGAGCAGAAATAAGAAAAATAACGTTTACCCTGCAAACCCCAGTTTTACTATATAAAAGTGGGGTTTGAGGGGGGGTCAAAATTATATAGGCGTGTTTTCGTGATGACTTCCATTCATTTTCCTCTTTCTCCCCCTTCATTCACTCTCATTTTTCTACTCTTTCTCCCGTTGTCTGGGAGACGATACAAAATGACCCATAGGGGTTGGAGTGTCGTTAAACCTAAAACAATCCATCAACAACATTTGGCAATCTCATTGGTAAGAATCTGTCAATTTGCATCTGTACGCCACATTAACAAATTTTAAAAGCTATAGCGATTTTAACGAGTACAAAGTGATTTCGGACAGACGGACCGACAATTATAAAGTGAATACAGACAGACGGACGATTACAGGACCATCTCTTGACTCTAAGCCCGCTGAACACGAGAACCCCTACTTTTGCAAACAGTGTAATCTACATGTATATTGATTGTCATTCATTTTGAAAGTTTGAATGAACAGATTATATTGAGTAAGTTACAGTCAAACTTGAATGGCTCGAACACCTCATGGACCTCGAAAATCTGTTCAAAACAGGGGTAGTTCGAGCCACTGAGAGAGATTGCCAGGAGGCATGAGATACTTTTATACATCTTCTCGGTGTTACATAATGAAGTTGTATGCTGTGTGTACTCATTAGAATCGCCTCATCGAGGCGATTCAAATGAGTACACATAGCCTACATTTGCAAGAAAAAAGGCTAAAATCTCCTCAATTATCCCCAAATATTTCTTATGTAGAGGATTTCCCTAGGGGTTCAAGAATGGTTCGACTTAGCCATGGTAACCGAGCAATCGGTGTTCGAGCCATCGATGTTCTACTGTAGTTGGTTGATAGTCTAAAATGGGTGTGTCTAAATACATTTATTCAGCAGGATAAGGGTTACGTCCAACTTTCGAATGGCTTAATTACGGGTCTTTTGTTACATAAGGCATTTCATTCACTGTTGTTGTATGGTTGAGCATGAAATTTGTCTTGCTCATAAATTTTAAATGAAAGGTATATTGCCAGTCGACTGGCAATAGCCAAAACACGTTCAAATGGCTATTGACAGTCGATTGGCAATAGCCATTTCAACGCATTTTGGCTATTGCCAGTCGACTGGCACTAGCCATTTTAACGTATTTTGGCTATTGCCAGTTGCTTCATGTTTTTTTTTCTTTAGTTCAGTTATTTTTATTTATATCATACGATTGTTATTATTTTACGAGCAGGTCATATTTCATACACACTATGACTCTGGGCAGACAAACATATACTGCGCCGCTGCGTTCGGTTCTAATGTTTGTCCATCCACAACGGTTGGTGTTTAAGCAGTAAATCAGCCCACACCCCACCCCACCCCTGTTAACACCACTTTATGCGAAAAAAATATGGACTTTACAGGGGCATACCTCAGTCTTCTATATTCTTTGCTTATAGCAAAGATTTTTGATAACTGATTGAGGCGTCTCTACCGAGTGCCCCTAATCTATGTTTAGACTGAATAAAATACTCAAATTTCAGCTGAAAGATGCTAGTTCTGTAGATAAAAATGGAGTTTAAGATAATCTTTCTTGATTCCCTGCTACATACATTCTTGTTTCCTATTACATATACGTGGATATTGCGTCGCATCGAGGCTGTTCTAATAAGTGTCCATCATCAACGGTTTAGCAGTACAACCAGCCTTGGGTCAGCAACCGTTGTGTCAACCAGCCTTGGGTCAGCAACCGGTGGTACAACCAGCCTTGGGTCAGCAACCAGTGGTACAACCATCCTTGGGTAAGCAACCAGTGGTACAACCAGCCTTGGGTCAGCAACCAGTGGTACAACCAGCCATGAATCAGCAACTGGTGGTACAACCAGTCATGGGTCAGCAACCAGTGGTACAACCATCCTTGGGTCAGCAACCAGTGGTATAACCAGCCTTGGGTCAGCAACCAGTGGTACAACCAGTCATGGGTCAGCAACCAGTGGTACAACCATCCTTGGGTCAGCAACCAGTGGTACAACCATCCTTGGGTCAGCAACCAGTGGTACAACCAGCCTTGGGTCAGCAACCAGTGGTACAACCAGCCTTGGGTCAGCAACTGGTGGTACAACCAGTCATGGGTCAGCAACCAGTGGTACAACCATCCTTGGGTCAGCAACCAGTGGTATAACCAGCCTTGGGTCAGCAACTAGTGGTTCAACCAGCCTTGGGTCAGCAACTAGTGGTTCAACCAGCCTTTGGTCAGCAACCAGTGGTACAACCAACCTTGGGTCAGCAACCAGTGGTACAACCAGCCTTGGAAAAGCAACCGGTGGTACAACCAGCCATGGGTCAGCAACCAGTGGTACAACCAGCTTTGGGTCAGCAGCCAGCGGTACAACCAGCCTTAGGTCAGCAACCAGTGGTACGACCAGCCATGGGTCAGCAACCAGTGGTACAACCAGCCTTGGATCAGCAACCGGTGGAACAACCAGTCTCGGGTCAGCAACACCTGGTTCAACCAGCCATGGGTCAGCAACCGGTGGAACAACCAGCCTTGGGTCAGCAACTGGTGGTACAACCAGCCTTGGGTCAGCAACCAGTGGTTCAACCAGCCTTTGGTCAGCAACCAGTGGTACAACCAACCTTGGGTCAGCAACCAGTGGTACAACCAGCCTTGGAAAAGCAACCAGTGGTACAACCAGCCATGGATCACTAACCGAAGGTACAACTAGCCTTGGGTCAGCAGCCGGTGGTACAACCAGCCTTGGGTCTGCAACCAGTAGTACAACCAGCCTTGGGTCAGCAACCGGTGGTACAACCAGTCTTGGGTCAGCAACCAGTGGTACAATCAGCCTTGGGTCAGCAACCAGTGGTACAAACAGCCTTGGGTCAGCAACTGGTGGTACAACCAGCCATGAATCTACAACTGGTGGTACAACCAGTCATGGGTCAGCAATCAGTGGTATAACCAGCCTTGAGTCAGCAACAAGTGGTTCAACCAGCCTTTGGTCAGCAACCAGTGGTACAATCAACCTTGGGTCAGCAACCAGTGGTACAACCAGCCTTGGAAAAGCAACTAGTGGTACAACCAGCCATGGGTCAGCAACCAGTGGTACAACCAGCGTTGGGTCAGTAACCGGTGGTACAACCAGCCTTGGGTCAGCAACCGGTGGTACAACCAGCCTTGGGTCAGCAACTGGTGGTACAACCACCCTTGGGTCAGCAACCAGTGGTTCAACCAGCCTTTGGTCAGCAACCAATGGTACAACCAGCCTTGGAACAGCAACCAGTGGTACAACCAGCCTTGAAAAAGCAACCAGTGGAACAACCAGCCATGGGTCAGCAACCAGTGGTACAACCAGCGTTGGGTCAGTAACCGGTGATACAACCAGCCTTGGGTCTGCAACCAGTTGTACAACCAGCCTTGGGTCAGCAACCGTTGTGTCAACCAGCCTTGGGTCAGCAACCGGTGGTACAACCAGCCTTGGGTCAGCAACCAGTGGTACAACCAGCCTTGGGTCAGCAACCAGTGGTACAACCAGCCTTGGGTCAGCAACTGGTGGTACAACCAGCCATGAATCAGCAACTGGTGGTACAACCAGCCTTGGGTCAGCAACCAGTGGTATAACCAGCCTAGGGTCAGCAACCAGTGGTATAACCAGCCTTGGGTCAGCAACCAGTGGTACAACCAGCTTTGGGTCAGCAACTGGTGGTACAACCAGCCTTGGGTCTGAAATCAGTAGTTCAACCAGCCTTGGGTCAGCAACCGGTGGTACAACCAGCCTTGGGTCTGAAATCAGTAGTACAACCAGCCTTGGGTCAGCAACTGGTGTTACAACCAGCCTTGGGTCTGCAAACAGTGGTACAACCAGCCTTGGGTCAGCAACCAGTGGTTCAACCAGCCTTGGGTCAGCAACCGGTGGTACAACCAGCTTCGGGTCAGCAACTGGTGGTACAACCAGCCTTGGGTCAGCAACCGGTGGTACAACCAGCTTCGGGTCAGCAACTGGTGGTACAACCAGCCTTGGGTCAGCAACTGGTGGTACAACCAACCTTGGGTCAGCAACCAGTGGTACAACCAGCCTTTGGTCAGCAACCAGTGGTACAACCAGCCATGGGTCAGCAACCAGTGGTACAACCAGCCTTGGGTCAGCAACCGGTGGTACAACCAGCCTTGGGTCAGCAACCAGTGGTACAACCAGCCTTGGGTCAGCAACCAGTAGTACAACCAGCTTTAGGTCAGCGACCAGTGGTACAACCAGCCATGGGTCAGCAACCGGTGGTACAACCAGCCATGGGTCTGCAACCAGTGCTTAGTGTTCCCCAGCCATTGCATGTCTTACCAAATCCAGCTTATATGCAAGGTGAGCTAGACCCATTGCCAAAAGTTACTTACAATGAGTGTGATGTTTTTATTTCAGATGTAACAAAAAACAAAACTTAGAACGGTCAGTATGTTGAGCTGGCATTACTTCTCAAGCAGAATTTTGCATCTGTACAGTCTGTTGCTGGAACTTTGGCTGTTATAGATCACAGGAGCTTGAAGTTCTGTCAGAAAAACATGTCAAAATAGCCCAGATCGACTATCATACATAGCTTCGCCAAAGGCGCTTCGCCTTTGGCGAAGCTATGTATGATAGTCGATCTGGGCTATTTTGACATGTTTTTCTGACAGAACTTCAAGCTCCTGTGTTATAGATAATCAGTTATCGATTAAGCCAGCCACCAGTAAGATCAAACAGCACATAAATAGTTTAGATACCTGGTCGGATGCTTTCATTAACTTTATTCTGGTTTATATTCAGAAACACAACACCAAGGCATTAGATCTGCTAAAATATATGTGAATCATACGGGGGGGGGGGGGGGGGGATGCTGCAGCAAATAATCCGATAAGTAAATGGCTAGGCTATGACACTCAATTTAGGGTAACGATCCGACTAGGCCTTGGTCGCAGATTGATGGCCATTTGTGGCTGTCTTGCGGTTTATCTGGTGATCTGTTGGCCACCTCACAACAAAACGCGCCGTGTTATTGGTACAACTTTAGAGGGTCATGTACACGGCTGCAATGTGCATACGCTCACGTGTGCATAAAGGGCAAAGTAGCACATCCTGCTTCTTCATGCAATCTCTTTAAGGAGCAAAGATTCCGCCCTAGATACAGTTATGCAGCTAGCAGGCCCACTGCAAATTTCTCTCCGAATGCGGTCACATCAGGATTCAGGCCATTCCAGCCGAGCACTGGTCACCCTCGTCCATCTAGGCCTTTTCGTTAGCCACGACCCCAAGGCAGATTTATGGGTCCTTGGAAAAACACCAATTAAAGTAGAGGCTTTAAGAGCAAATTTGTCTGAGTATCCTAACCAGCGTGATGCAGAATTTTTGTTGGAGGGGTTCTCCACCGGTTTTCGGATTAATTATGAAGGTCCAAGATTGTCGGCTTCATGTAAAAATTTGAAATCAGTGTTGCAGAATGAGGACGTCCCATGGGATAAAGTAATGGAAGAGGTCCGGCTAGGCAGAATAGCGGGTCCTTCTTGTTACAAGCCAATCTCAAATCTCAGATGTTCGCCAGTGGGGCTGATTCCAAAGAAAACCGGGGGATTAGGGATCAGCACTAGCCTTTATACGTCGTATGTATGCCTCAATGTCAACAGTTGTAAGACCTCATCACTGCATTAGGTTAACTCGGGGCATCAAAGATGATCTTAGGATGTGGCAAACATTCTTGTGTAGTTTCAATGGGGTGTCATACATGTTAGATGCTAAATGGGTCTCTTCAGCAAACTTGCAATTATATACAGATAGTGCCGGGGGTGCCGGTATGGGTTGTGGATATTACATTGATGGGGCCTGGGCTTTTTGCAGTGGCCTGAAGCATGGACAGAATCTGAAATTTTAAAAGTTA
Source organism: Lucinisca nassula (assembly GCA_963580285.1). Classification (NCBI taxonomy): domain Eukaryota; kingdom Metazoa; phylum Mollusca; class Bivalvia; order Lucinida; family Lucinidae; genus Lucinisca; species Lucinisca nassula. The sequence continues at coordinate 138,388,829 of OY757013.1, forward strand.
TCACATTCCTTGAAATGGTCCCCATTGCACTAGTAGTTATACTGTGGAAAAGTCGTTTCAGAGGTTTGCGCATCCCGTTTTGCACGGATAATATGCCTGCTTGCATATACTGAACTCTAAGTCTGGAAAATCAGGGCGGGTTATGAAACTGGTCAGGGCAATAGTATTGTGGTCACTTCAGTTTGATTTCCATATTAATGCGGTGCATGTAAAATCAGCTGACAATTTCACAGATTCAATTTCTCGCAAACAGTGGGCCAAATTCAAGTCTCTTCAACCTCAAGCGGATTCAGAGCCTATTCCAGTGCAAGGGGAGTTTTGGGATCTCTTGCTGGTGAAGTAGACAGTCTCATCAATGCGTCCACAATACAGTAAAGGCATGCAAAACAGCATTTTCTTTGTTTGATTCGTTTCGCCTTGAAAAAAGTATTCCTCAAATTTGGCCTGCTGCGCTGGAGAGCATTGTAAAATATATTGCTTACTTGTCATTAAAGGGCTATACACACAATACTGCAAGCTTATACATAGCTGGCATTTCCTTCTATTTTAAGATAAATGGCTGGTCTGATCTTACTCAAACTTTTATAGTTAGGAAAATGCTGAGAGGTTATAGTAAGTACCACTCCCGTAAAGACTTGAGAAAACCAGTCACTTTGGACATGCTGAAAGCTTTTCCAAGTACACCAAAACAAGTAACACCATCAGTCTATGAAGCTTTGCTTTTTCAAGCAATGTTTTCAACATGTTTTTTTTTCGGGCTGATGCGTACTAGAGAAAGTGTGGTTCAATCGAAAGGAATTTAGTGTAGTCTCTGTCCCGTTGACTTCTCCATGTTCCCTCTATTTTGAGATGGGAGATGGGGGGATTCAGAGAATTCATATAATTTTTTCTCTAAGCTTTTGAAAAGTGGAGACAGGGATTACAGAAAAGGTCTGCTGAGTGCCCAAGAATGATTCAAACTTATGATACAAGGGCAGGATTTGTTGGAGCTAGCACCCCATATGCATGTATAAGGCTCAATGTTAAGGTCTTTATTAACTCTTAAACATTTTGCTTAACACTTTTATGTTTGTAGGTCAAGCATTCATTTGGATGGTAGGGTCTTCACTTATATCCAGGGCCCACAGTCATGTTAAACAGAGACCTATGGGGCAGGATTTGGCCCTTTTAAACAGATATGGAGTAAAATTCATCTGAGCAGGCCGCCCAGGCCTTCAGTTTAACTGTGTCATTAGTTTGTGTGAAGCATTCAAAAATTGCTATCTTTCAATGGGTTTCAATGCGCCCTGTTTTCTCTTGATCCATGCGGGGGGAAACGATATTGGTAAAGTACCTACACAGTCAATCAGGCCCTACATTTGTGAAGTTTTTGAATACCTTACTAACTCCTTCCCTGTCACAAAAATTGTATGGTCTTGCATTTTACCTCGCCTTAGATGGCGTTACTCTGATGACACTGCGGCCATGGAGAGAGTTAGGGCAAGAATCAACAGGGCAGTTATTCAGTCAGTTGTTTCACGAGGGGGTACGTCATTTAGCACCCAGATTTTCAAGATAGACATCCAGCATTGTTCAGAGATGACTGTCATTTGTCTTTTATAGGGAATGATATATTTTTGAATACCTTTCATGGAGCGTTTGAAACATTTATCAACCATCCCGAAATCAAAATTTATCCAGTGGATTGATATTGTTATTTGAATTCGGTCGAGACCAGGCGGTGGGTTTCAATGTAAATAGAATAAGAAACGAACCACAGATTCTCAGGCAATAATACCCATCTCAGTTTCCCGTTCCTAGAAGTGTCTCGGGAGTATTTTAAGTGGCAGTGAGCGTCTTCGTCGGTCGCGCTTATATCAATCGCGACCGTTGCGCTTATATCAATCGCGACCGTTGAGGACGCTTATTGGCAAAAACACTTCTGGAACTATGATAAGTGTAGTGTTAACTGCATGGTTGCAGTTGGCCATTAATGTTGACAGAACTTTCCATGATCTGCTTGTGTTTCCCCAGTGGATCATGCATAAAAATCTGAGAATCTACGCATTGGCGAAGTTGACATTTTGTTGTGAAGTTGGCGTATACTTCAGTGGTGAAGTTGGAATCGTGTCGTGTTGACATGTATTAAATCCAGTTGTGCAGTTGACATTTAAGTTGTGAAGTTGACAGGCTTCAGTTGCGTTGACATTTGAGTTACAGAACTTCATGAAGTTATGCTTCAGTTGTTGCAACAAATTGTTCATTTGGATATATGCATATATATAAAAAGCACTCACCGTCATGGCCTTTCATTTGCCAAAAATAATAAATCAGTAAAGTAAGTTCTCTTGTTTTGTTAAGTCTCTCGGTCAGCAACTATTCATCAGAAATAATTGATGTTTATCAGTAAAGCTGAACGCATCAGTAAACAGTACTGGCATCCAGTCACGAATCGTTCACCTGACGTGAGTTATGGCAAATTCTACCGGTCTTGCACGTGCTGGCCCGTCAACGGAACACGTACAGCAGGCCTCCTGGCATAAAGTTCGAACTCGTGGAGCCTGTTTCTGACAGTTTGTGTAGAAATTCGTACTCCAGTTCCGTTCCTAAACTCGTTATTCAAACGTACATTACGAAAACAATCCTATACAAATACAATGTAACATTTATCGCCGAAGACATGAAAATTCTAAGATGAAAATTTGGGATTTTTTATTTCTACTCCAAATATAGACTGTGGGTACTTGTTAGAGCCGCCTCCTCGAAGCGGTTCTAACGAGTACCTTTAATCTTTATTTCAGAGCAGAAATAAGAAAAATAAAGTTAACCCCTGTAAACCCCATCTTTACTATATAAAAGTGGGGTTCGAGGGGGGTCAAAATGATATAGGCGTGTTTTCGTGATGTATTGTTCAGGAACCGTAAACGCCGAGACTGAATCAAGAAAAAAAAAAAAAAAAAAAAAACGTTCCAGACGTTGAGTTATAGCCCTTTCTCGACTCCGCTTTGTCTGTGTGAAGGATGCCCGTGGGTAAGTTGCCAACTCGGGAAACCACGCTCTGAGACACATTCATAATCCCAGCAATACGAATGTGAGAGCCGCCAGATTCCAATATTCAGAATCAGAATCAGAATAACAATTGTTACTGGTGACACGTCAAAAGACATTCATACACCAGGACCTGTGATGTGGGAAGTTAGTCCCTAGCTCTAACCAAAGAGGTAAATTTAGCTACACAATCATCAGCACCTTCAGCTGTCGAAAAAATCGAATCGGGAAGGGCATTCCAATCTCTAATGGTTCTGGGGAAGAACGACTCTTTTTAAATGTCAGTTCTTGCAGTAAGGGTCTGAAACGCCAACGAATGCTGATTTCTACAGTGTCTAGCTGGGGGAACAAGGTCATCTGTTGGAATGCTGGCAGCACCCTTTAGACCTTTGTATAATAGGATTAGCCTACTGTCTTTTCTCCTTTTCTTGAGAGACTCCCATTTTAATTTTCCAAGTATTCCAGTCATGCTCCCAGTTTCAAAGCAGTAATTGCCTGTTACAAATCTAGCAGCTCTATTTTGAACTTTCTCAATTTCATCGTTAAGGACCACTCCACTGGGGTCCCAGGTACAACTACCATATTCCAAGATTGGGCGAACAAGACCTTTATATGCTGCCTCTTTAACATCCTGGGGGCACTGATGAAGATTTCGCCTCAGGAAACCAAGCGTTCTATTTGCCTTAGTACACATGTTGCTAATATGGGTATTCCATCTCAAGTTGTGTGAGATTGTCACTCCAAGGTATTTAATGGAGTCCACATTCTTGAGGACTGTTCCCTCTAAGGTGTAAGAAGCCACAACTTTATTAGAACTCTTCCTAGTTATCTGGCTTTTTTGCATTATATTGCATTTAACTGGCTGAAATCTCATGCCCCATTTTCGGGCCCAACATCCTAATCTATCTATGTCAGCCTGAAGTTTCATTGAGTCATCTGTATCTCTAATTTCCCGGTAACAAACACAGTCATCTGCGAACAGTCTTATTTCTGAGTCAATGTCAGTGGAAATATCATTGATGTACAGGGAGAACAAAAGTGGAGCAAGAACGGCGGTCCCTTGCGGGACTCCAGACAAAACTGGAGCCCACTCCGAAGATTCACCATTAACAACAACCCGCTGTTTTCTGTAGCAAAGAAAGGAATCTATCCATTTGAGGGTCTTTCCCCCAATTCCATAACCAAATAACTTAGATTTAAGTAGTTCGTGAGGAGGGGTGTCAAAAGCCTTCTCGAAGTCCAGAATAAATGTGTCCACCTGTCCCTCTTTGTCCAAGATTTTTGCCCAGTCATTAATAACTGTGCTTAGCTGAGTTTCACAACTGTGCCTTTTCCTAAATGCATGTTGTCTGTCTGACAAAAGTTTATGTTCGTCCAAGTGGGCCATGATGTTTGAGCAGACAATATGTTCCAGCAATTTACACAGAACACAAGTCAGAGACACAGGGCGTTAATAACGGGCAAGAGCCCTATCTCCTTTTTTGGAGAGTGGACAGATGTTTGCTAAGAGCCATTCTTCTGGGATTTCACCCGTATCAAGAGACTTTTGAAACAAGTGTGCAAAAACTGGACCCAACTCATTTGCTAGTTCCTTCAGGACTCTAGGATGAAGCTCATCAGGTCCTAATGCCTTACTGGGGTTTAAGCCTTGAAGTAACTTGATCACGCCTGCAGCTGTCACAACAATATTATTCATGAATGGGGCCGATCTTCCAGTCACTGGAACCTCCGTGAACTCAGTTTTATTAAACGCATCATTGAATTGACCAGCTAGTTCCACTGCCCTTTCAGAGTCTGATTCAGCAACCCCGTTCCCTCCTCTTTTATTAAGGGGCGGGATACCTTGCCTGTCTTTCTTCTGGCTATTGATATATCTGTGGAAGCCTCTGGGATTTGTCTTTACATCACCTACCAAGTTATTCACATACAAATCATGCTGATTTTTTTACGGCGTAGCCGTTATAGTTTTGCTTTTGTCCTACATTTTTCGTTATTCCATCGGTCAATAAAACCACATGTCCAAGGAGATGACCATTTCATTGGTCAATGATTTGCATAAATAAATCTACTCAAAAATACAACAGTTAACTGAAGTTTTAACCTAGGAAATGTTTCGTTTTTTATGTGAGACATGAATGAAAAATATATACAGTTTCGGCTTGCTCACCGTCTTGTCCTTTGATGATCATACGTCATATGTATAATTGTGTTTCTAGTGAATTCTGTAACTGCTGTGGTGAATAGCTATTTTGACCTAATTTCACGTGGTTGGTCTATATAGCGAAAGGAATCATTTCGCGAAAGGAAGGTTCCTTTCGCGAAAGGAAGAATTTCCTGCGAAAGGAATTGTTTGTTTGATTTGAGGTTTAACGTCCCCATCAACACAGTGTAGGTCATTTTGGAGACGTTGCTTCCAAGTTTGTGGGACTTTTACCCGACATTGGGATGAAATGACACCCCAAGCCCTGTTGCCCAAATGAAACCAATAAAGAGATATAGCATGACAAAAACATGTAATAATCGCATTACAAATTGACAGATGTTTAATTTACAATAAATGCTAAATAAAAGTTGCAGTGTATCATTTGTCTTCAACATACTTTATGTCCTCCATTTTAACACAAAATGGACATTTTCGAATATCATTAATGTTATATAAATTCTTAAAAAGGAATGTGTAATTTGAGTTTTAATTAGGTGCACATAAGATCAAGTTTCCGTCCGTTTGTCTGCTCGTCCGTTTGTTCGTCCGCCTATGCGTTTACGATCACCATAGCGGCAACCCTAAATGTTAACCATAGAATTTGTGTTCAAAAACAGTAAATGATAACGTTTTCTTATTTGTTGTGCATATACTTGAGATCATATGCTCTTGAATTGAGGTCATGTTTTTAACCTTGACCTTTTTACATTGACCTTAGCTCAAACAGGCGGGACACCGCCCTCTGCAAAGCTATTTTTCCTCGCGTGACATCTGAATTGTTTGAATACAGTAAACCAGTTCATAGCTAGACAATTGTTGCTGTCACTACTGTAGCTCATATTGCACGACCCGCAGAAAAAGCGACCGACTGAAGTCGGTTGATTTTCTAAGAGTGCCCTAAAATCACCGTGTCATTATCTCAGTCTGTCTGTCCGTCCGTAACCCGTTTGTGAAAATTGGTGATAGTGACTTAACCCCTTGGAATATTTAAACAATTTTTGGCATACTGATAGTATCAATGAGGTCTAACCAATGAACTTGCCAAATATTACATTTCATTTAGTATAGCCTCGCCGAGGCGAAAAATGTAAATTTTCGAACTGCTTCTCCTCGGAAACCGTTGGGCCGATTAAGGTCAAATTTCATATGGAGCCTCTATGGGATGGAGGAAAGCAAAATTTGCTCATTGGGTCAAGGTCCCATGACCAAAATGGCCGCCAAGCCATATATGGTAAAAACCCTTCAAAATAATCTTCTCCAGAACCACTTGGCAGATTTCCACGAAACTTGATAAATAACATCTGGAACGTAGGCCCATCATAAATTGCTAAAATGGTGACCCTGGGTTGACCTTGACCTTCTTTGTGCCTAGGTCAAACTTTGACACATATGCTTTTGTATTGGAAAAGTGAGAATGCATTTTATCCTGCAAACGATTCAGAATACAGTACTAAAGTATTAGATATATTTTTGCTCCTGACGATAAGGCGCATTTATTGGGGGAACCGTTTTAGGTCCAGGGCCCAGGATTTCAATCGATACTTAAGTTAAGGTCGACTTAACGATTTAAGGAGGAATTAATATCTTAGTAAAGTATTTCCTTAAAAAGTGCATTCGAAAGCCACCTATTTCATTTACTTAGCTTAGTATTTAACTTCGGATAAAGTCGTAGTTTTGACGGAAATTTTCACGACGATCAGCACGTAAGTTTCAATTACACATTGATGTAGGCGGCCCACAATTTTCCCGCGATCTGTCAAAAATCACTTCTTCTGTTTCATTGAATGGAGACAATAGAAAATATGATGGTTTAGTTTCCATTTCACCACATAAACCATGAAAAATGTTTTATACACTATAAAACGTGTTTCATTGAAGGATCAAGCCCCCGCCCATAGGGGCTTGAAGAAATATATGGGCTGCATGATGCTTCCACGCAGGGCTAATTCCGGCCCGCACACTAGTACTGGTAAACCGCTTAGAAGATCTAAGCCTGTCCAGGAACCGCTGTGCGAGGCGGACCGTCCATGCTAATAAACCCTATTGGTTTCATTGGGCGACAGGGCTTGTGATGTCATTTCATCTCAATGTCGGGTAAAAGTCCCACAAAATTGGAAGCAACGTCTCCAAAATGACCTTTACAGTGTTGACGGGGACGTTAAACCTCAAATCAAACAAACAAACAAAATCATTGAAGGATCACACTCGATCACGATTTGTGCGGACAAACATTGGTCACAATGTAGCACCACGCCATATTCAAAACGCTGTTTCTACGGGGTCCCTTTAGAAACAAGAAATCATACAATATTTGAATATACAAACCAAAAGGCTTATATGCAGTGGACGGTCTGACTCACATCACTTTACCTGGGTAGGCTTAGTCCTTTTAAGCGGTTTACCAGTGCTCGTGCCAGTGTGGTCAGTTTCAGCTCTACATGGAAGCATCATGCAGCCAAATCTGAAGCCCCGAGGGGTTGGGGCGGAATCGGTTTTATAGAGTCTGTCCATGATTCAACCCTTCTCATGCCGTTAGGCGTATTGCATAATATTCAATACAATCTATTACAGTAATAAATATATTCTGCACTATGGTGTATAACAGGGAAGACTCCCGCAGAAACCACCCCAAACTTAACCCCGGTTGATATAGTCATTAACGACTAGATCAAACATCGTGCAGACAAACACGGAGAAAAACCGTAGCTCCAGTCGGAGTAAAACAAAGGAAAAAAAATGTGATATAAAATCTCTGTACATTCCATCTCGGATTGCCCCGTCTTTTTATGAATGTGATCCTTATCTGCGTATTACCTTACAGTTGATGAGGCATAAAGCGCTCACTCACTCACCTCACAAACACACTCAATCACTCACATGCACAAGCTTACAAGGGGGTGGACGGCCCCCGCCCACCGAGGCTTGAAGAAATAGAGGGGCTGCTTGATGCTTCCACGCAGAGCTGAAATCGACCCGCACACGAGTACTGGTAATCCGTTAAGAGGATCTAAGTCTGCCCAGGCAAAGCGGTGCGAGAATATAAACCCTATTGGTTTCATTGGGCGGCAGGGCTTGAGATGTCATTTCATCTCAATGTCGGGTAAAAGTCCCTCAAAATAGGAGCAACGTCTCCAAAATGACCTGTATTTAGTTGAAAGGGACGTTCAACATCCAATCAATCAATCAAACATACACACACCTACCCTGACAAAAACAACCAAGTCGTTTAAGACCCCCTTTCGCTTGTAAGAACCTTCCTACACCAAACAATAAATTGTTACCCTGTTACCAGTATTATACAGTATTATGTAAAGGGAAGTTTTTATACAGCTCTATCGGTCGAAAACTGTGACACACCAAGGGAGAAATCCCAGTTGTTTTATACCTCATCGCCAAGTCGACTTGCGGTCCAAGAAGGAAAAAAAAAAGTGGCTCGACCGGGACCCGAACCCAGGGCCTCTTGAATATGATGCATACACTTAACCGTCTGAGCTACCGAGCATGACCGGTAATTTTGGGCAAATAAAAGCTCTCGTGTTTGCCGTTGTTGATATATACATCCATATGTCAAGGTCAAATCTTAAAAGTTAAGGTACCTACCTGGGTTACCTTAAATATTTAAGGATATTCTCTGGTTAAGTATCGACTTAAACGAAAGAAATTCTTTGTAGTTCACTTTATACGACAGTTAAGTAAATACTTAGTTTAAGTAGGTACTTAAAATTTAAGTACGCATTGTAATCCTGGGCCCAGGTCACATGACCAAAATGGCCGCCATACCCATATATGGTAACACTCATAAAGCTAAAAGCATCCGGCGGGTCGTGCACTTCAGCTGAAGCACTGGTTTCTAAACAACCTTCCAATTAAATCTACGCCGCATATCTTTTTTAAAGATATTTCTTGTTATATCAGTCTTGATTTCACGTCTCAAGTTTTCAAATTTTGTCCTGAGTTTAACACTTCCTGTCTTTTTTGCCTTTGCATGAATCTTATTCCTTCTGCGAACTTTTCTCTTTATCTCTGGAGTGATCCAGGGAATAGAAGATACAGACCTACTAGTTTTTGAGGGGATATGATTTTCGGCCGAAGTATGAATGAAAGAAGTTATCAAATCAAAATTCTCCTGTACAGACCGAGCATCTGAATGACCATTAAAGTATTTCTCCTTTGCAAATCTGAGTGCCTCCTTCCTCATAGTTTCATAGTCACCTTGCTAATATGAGTACACCTTCCTTGAGGTTTCATTATTGGTGGGATGTGAATTTTTAAATATCCGGAGACAATATCGTGGCCACTTAGTTTATCTGGGGAATGAATGTCTTCAAATTGTCCTGGCAAAGTCGTAAGGATCAGATCCAATGTGTTCTTATCACGAGTGGGGAAGTTAACAATTTGTTCAAGGCCATGATCGTTCATAATATCAATTAATATTTGTCCTTCCGACTGACTCAACATTGTGCCTTGTTTGCTGAGCCTGTCGGGCCAAGCAATGTCTCTGAAGTTGAGGTCACCTAGAACATGTACAGCCGGGAGTTATTTACCCTTATGCTGCGATTTGATGCAATCCAGTTGGTCTTTAAACAACTGGAAGTTTTCGATCGTACCATTTGGTGGTCGATACCAACTTGCTACGAAGTGGGAAGTTTTATTTGCAAACCTTTAACCCAGACCGATTCGGTGTCATTTTCCAGTTCCATGAAAGGCATGTGAGGAATGTCTCTATGAATGAGCAACATCGCCCCACCGCCATGAGAGTTCCTATCTTTTCTGTAGACACAGTACTCACAGGTTTCAGGGAAAAGCTCAGATGTAGTAATTTAACTGTCAATCTTTGTTTCCTGAATAGCAACAATGTGAGGTTGAGATGTATCGAGGAAAACTAAAAGTTCAACAATTTTTACTCTAATTCCATTTATGTTTATACTGCAAAGTTTCAAACCTTTCACAAAATTTGACTTAGTTTCATCAGCAGTCGAAGATTTGCCTCTCTTATCCTCTGACAGAGGTGCAAACCTGTTTGGCTTACTCAGTTCTACATATTCATCAAAGAAGGAGTCTGAAAAGTTACAGACCTCACATTTTGGACATATCCAGTGGCAGCTTGAATTTACCAAAGTGCCATATTTTGCATTTGAAATGAAGGAACATTCAGTGTGTATCCACATTTCACATTGATCACACAGAACGGCTTTGTGGCCATTAAGGACAGCACCACTGCAAAGACCACAGTCAGCTTTGCAGTCTTTGCAATACCAAGTTCAAGCTCTAGATGTAATTTCTAACAATTGACTGTTATCCAAATCAGAACATAAAGGTGAAAACGCTTGTTACAGTCCTCACATTCTATCCATTTCTCGGAACCTTTGCAATATTTTTTGCAGAGTCCACAGCGAAATCTTCGACGTCACGGTTCATGTCTTCGGGGCTAAGACGGTTTCTTAACTGTCCCCTAGGCATTTTAGAGTTTCACCAATCAAATGACGTCCTTTTTACGCTTAGTAAAGGAACACTCAGTCTGACAAGTTTGATTTTTCTGTTGGAATGCAGTGTTACACAAGATTTTTGGGGGTGCATGAATTCATTTTCGAAGTGTGAGAAGTGTGAACTTTCATGAGTACTGAATTTCACAGTTATCAATATACGGAGTACAAATTCAGTCATGAAATTTTAAATTTTCAATGCAAAATTTGGTATATAAAAAAGTGATCCTTATCAAAGTATATATCAGGTACACTAACAAGTGCTTGTAAAATGTGTCGTGTCTCAGCGGTGAAACAGTTATTAAGTCAGTTTTCAAATATTTTAATCACATATTTATTTATTTATATAAATAAAAATGAGAATTTATGGTCTCCGCCTTGAACACAAATCTGGTCCTAAGGCTGCAAATAGAAGTGAAGACACTGCTCAGGAATCGATACAATTAACCCTCAGCTCCCATCAGAAACACCAAAAGAAAAGACATGCAATGATTTAATGACTAGTTCCTAATGGAAACATCAATTGCGGAAAGCAAAAAGGACAGTTACTTTGCCACAAAATGGCCAATTCTCTACATATATCTTCTTTATGCTTAACTCAGCATGAACTTTGTCTTGCTCGTTTGTTTTCTTTTGGTTTTGGCTTTATGGCCCTTTCAAGATTTCCAACCGATCGTTAATCAGAAATTGGCGAAAACCGGAGTACCGGAGAAAAACCACATGGCCTTCCCTGGCAGAACTTAGCGTCTCACATATGACCCAAATGAGGCTCGAACAACAGCGATGAGAGACCTAATGATAAGGTCTGGGTGCTCAATCACAATCCTGCTCAGAAATCTAAAAACAATATAGGCAAACAATTGCATTTTAGAATTGAAGAGCACGACGCATGATTTTTCCTGTTGTTATGAGCAAGAAAAATATAACATGCGTTTTAGCATTGTACATTCTCGCTGAAATGAAGTGAACAATTTTTTCATAACTTCGAGGTCTCCTGCGGCCAGTTTGGTACATCTACGGTTCAGCCCCCGTTTCTGCCGAAATAATTCAAACGGGTACTGGTTATTCGCTAACGTATGAGCCTGCCCAAGAAAAGTTTGACCGGAAAACGGAACGGCTCGATATGGCTTCATAGTGTTGACTGAGCCGGTAAACTTCAAACCAAACCAAAATGCCATTAATAAAGCAAAAGGAAATGATTTTCTTTAAGATCGGATATATTTTTTATTGGACATCAAGTCTGTGAGCATTAAGTCTATGCAAACTTCGCCGGCGCCGGAATGGAATACGCACACCAACCCTGAATCCTGCAAAATAGAGTAATAATAGATACGGTTGAACAAAGTACCACCACCAATTTTCATCCGAAAATCTGCACGTAATAGGCCTACTCCGGAAAATGCAAAATTTGTAACCTTTCCAAATTTGGCATTCTGTCTGTAATCACTTAAAAGTATTCAAAGTGTTTAGAAAATCCTGAAAATTAGAAGAACATATCTACATGGGTTTTGGAGATATGATGGTTTAAAGTTGGATGTTTCCAAATATGGTCATTTGAGAGAAAACTGTTAGTATTTTAATAAACAACAATAAAATGGTAAATGTAAAAGCATCATTGTATAGATATATTATCTAGGCATGTGTCTGCCAAATATTAACACATTTAGGTAAGAAATAGGAATGTCATGCATTTTTAATACAGGGAACCCACTCGGATCAAGTATGATAAAATAGCTCATTTGTACCTACCTAGGTACAAGCTATGCATTTTGTTAAATAGTCAATATATTTTTGAGTGGCTGTATCTCCGGAATTCGTAAAGATATCATCTTCAAATTTTCAGTATTTCTTAGTTTTATAGAGGTCACAAAATGTATGAAATTTCAGAGGGCTAGGTGGACAAGTTTTAAAGTTGGCATTTTCCGGATAAGCCCTATTTAAACAGTAGTTCGCACTGATTCTAACCCGTTTAATAGTAGCAGAAAACTCAGAGGTTTAGAGGTACGAGTATAAGGCGTTTTCTCTCAGCCTTTGGAACTGTTAAAACTTCGTCTTTAAGACAACTTTTAAACAGCCACAAATGTGGTTGAAAAGTTTCAAAGGTGGTTTCATATTAGGGAACACTGAATATAGAAACAGGAAACCAGAGGGCCAATAGCCCGTTACCGCTCACCTGAGTGCTCGTGTATGTAGACCAATTTGGTTTCTGATAAGAAGTTTTTGAAGGTTGTCTACCATGGCAACCATTTGCAACTGTCACGTGACCTAAACCATTTAAACAGTGCCTCCATCGAATAAAGGTTTCATATGAATTTGGCTTACATCACGAGTACACGCCTATATAATATTGACCCCCCTTGAACCCCACTTCTAGGGTTTTCAGGGGTAAACCTTATCTTTCTTATTTCTGCTGTAAGAAAAATATCACAATTGTTCATCTGGAACGTTTCAATTTTACGGCGGAAATTTTACAGTGTATTTGTATAGGCGGGTTTTAGTAATGAATTTGCCAAGCCGTTTTTGAAAAAAAAAGCCAAAAAAAAAAAATTATATATATAGAGAGAGAGAGAGAAAAATAAACTAATCAGATGTCCAAAAACACTATAATTGATTTGCTTCTACCTCGGTTTCACTGCTTTGTAGATTTTCAAGAAGACATTGAATAACCAGATATATACGAGCGTATATATCTGAGTGAACCTGGATCAAGATCAACGGTAACCGTTGACCTCTGGTGCTCACACAACTTCATTATCTCATTTAGCGCATTGCATATACCGTTTATGTGCACGGGCAATAACAGGTTGCGAGAAGTTATTCATTTCCACTTTTTTTCCACACAAAAGCACAAGTGACCAAATTTGGCCTTGATGCTAGATGGGTCAAGGTCAACGAAAACTCATCATTTAGATAAATTACAATGGGCCGGATTCCCCAATACTAAATCCTTAGTTCAAGGCAATGGGCTCATTGAGAAATAAATTAAAAACTTTTACCATATATGGTCATGACGGCCAAGACGGTCCTGCAATGAAGATCCATTATACTGGATACTGTGAGTTGCAAAAGAAAAAAACAACAACAAAAAAAAAAACAACAAAACAAACAAATAACAAAAAAAAAAAAAAAAAAAAAAAAACATAAAAAAACAAACAAACGAACAAAAACATACTATGAAGTAATAACATGAGAAGACATACAGAGTGCTTAAGCTAAAAAAACCCTAACATTTTCGACATGTAAATAACATCAGTTTGATCTTCTTCTATTTATAATTAACTCCTAATCATTTTTTCAGTATGGAAAACAGCTTAAGTGATCTGAAAATTTAGAGATCTAGTAAGCTAAATGAGTAAATGAAACGACATGAGTATTCAGGGTCAATGTCCTTCCCTGATTGTGGCACAAGGACATTCATATATGAATTGTTTTGCTCAGAAAATACTCGGAAATTTGTAACCAAACTTTTAATAAAAGCTTTTATAATCAAGGAAATGAAAATTTAATAATATGAGTTAGGTCATATGATCAATAATGCTGTCATGCCCATATATGGTAAAACGTTTAAACAACCTTCCTCTCTGGAACCAATGAGCCCTTTGCTCTGAAACTTGGTATGTAGCTATAGGGTCTCTGGCGTATCTTGATTTGTTCAAATGATGACTTTGTCTTGACCTTGACCCAATGTACGTCAAGGTCAACTTGGGTTGCATATGCTTTTATATGGGAAAATGAGGTAATTGTTTATTTTGAGGCAATTGTTTTTGCATGTGCATTTAAATTTGAATATGCAATCAACTGAGTAAATGAAGCTACATGCGTATCACTTCTTGACTTCGGACAAGGGTCACTCAGATATCAACACTAAAACTTGATAATCCAGTAAAAACTGGGGTCCCGCCCATCGGGGCTTGGAGTAATAGATTGGGCTGCATGGTGCTTTTTTCTTTCTTTCTACTTATGCTGCAATCGGTCACATCTGACCATTACTCGCAGGTGTACATTACAAAAACATCAGGCTTGCAGGATTAAAAAGTAGAAGTAAAACAAAGATCAGGAATTGATACAATTAACTTACTCCATCCATAAAAGACACCAAAAGGAAAGAAATACAAACATTAAGCGACCAGACCATAATGGAAACCTTAACAAAGGAATGCCATAAGGACAGTTACTTTCCCACAAAATGGCCATATGGCCATCCAAAAGACACAAGTGATACACACAGTAAGTAACAAACAACAACATAAATAAATCGCCACAGAAGAGCCGCCTTGGAACGGTCAGTGGAAGATTTCCACTGGGGGGCTTTAATCGATTTTACGTGGCCACAATCCTTGCCCTTACTTCCGTCGCGATTTAGACAAATAATTTGTTCAGTCCGCATGAAGGCCTCCTAACTCATCAGTGCAACATCTCCGTGAACACAAAAATCAACGAACCACAGAGGTGAGACAACGGTGAGGACTCGACAGCAAGAAACCACTGAAATACTGGAGCAAAAGAAAACCAACAGTTAGACTCCGATGAGCCTACACAGTAATCATGTAATTACAGTAGGGGTCTTTAACCTGCACAGAGCATGACTCTCCCTGCACAGGGGGCCTCCAGTGAACGTCCCGATCCGAAAGACGGTGCACTTTATGACATTCATCTCTGCAAATGATGCCAATGGAGCGTGTTCGGACACCGAAATTTTATCGCCGCTGCCGGGGATCGGACCCGGGACCTCTAGCATCAGAGGCAAGTGCACTAACCACTGAGCTATCACGCTCCACGCAGAGCTGAAACTGACCGCACATGGGTACTGGTAAACCATTATTAATGTCAAAGCTTGCCCAGACAAAACGGTGCGAGTCGGACAGTCCATGCATATAAGCCATATAGCTTTATTGGGCGACAGGGGTTGAGATGTCATTTCATCTCATTGTTGGGTTAAAAGTCCAATAAAAGTGTAAGAAGCGTCCCAAAATGATGTAAATTTTGTTGACGGAGACGTTAAACCTCAAATCAAACACAAACAAAAACAAATCATTTAAAACTGCTTGGCAAATTGTAGTCAGATTTATAAAGAAACTGTTATAGGATGAAAGAAAGCAAATTTTGATAACTGGTGCAGGTCATATGACCAAGATAGAGATGATGAACATAGGCCAAGCCTAATATCTAATCAATCAACTTATTTTTACTGCGTACTTTTGTATGTATGTATGTATGTATGTATGTATGTATGTATGTATGTATGTGTGTGTGTGTGTGTGTGTGTGTGTGTGTGTGTGTGTGTGTGTGTGTGTGTGTGTGTGTGTGTAATGAAATTTCAAATAAATTTTCAGATCACAGGTTGCAATAGTTTCCGAAAAATACACGGTTTGACTTTTTCCCATCCGAAAGCCTATGCGACTAAAGCTGACCATGGTCTGAATGACCTTGGGCCATGGCTAAAGAATGACCTTGAACGAGATTACTCATGTAATTTCGGTCCACGCCCATCGGGGCTTGAAGAAATAAATGGGATGCATTTTGGTTTCACACAGAGCTGAAACCGACCGCACACGAGTACTGGTAACCCGCTTAGAAGATCTAAGTCTGCCCAGGCAAACCGGTGCGAATCGGCCCGTCCATGCTTCTAAACCCTATTGGTTTCATTGGGCGACAGGACTTCAGATGTCATTTTATCTCAGTGTCGGGAAAAGTTCCACAAAATTGGGAGCGACATCTCCAAAATGACCTATACTGTGTTGAAGGGGACGGTAACCCTCAAATCAAACAAAAAAATACTCGTGTAATTGAATTTAATCATTTTGCTTACTGTATCTAATAGTTTTCATTGGGGCTTGGTCAAAAGGATTGATCTGTACGGTGCTTCCCACCCCGCAATCACCAAGAGCTGAAACCGACCGAACAGGTAAACCGCTTTGGTCTAAGCCTACCCAGGAAAACTGGTGCGAGTCGGACTGGTTCTTAAACCGTAGCTGTTTCTATGGGAGATAGGGTTTGTGATGTCATTTCACATCAATGTCGGGTAAAAATCCTGAAATATCGGAGGCAACGACTCCAAAAGTACATAAACAGTGTTGACGTGAAACCTCAACGATTTTCAGATCACAGGCTTCATTAGTTTCTGAAAAATCGATAGCATTAACTTTTTCCCAAATAAAAGTATATGTGGTCAATTTGACCTTGTCATAAAATAGGTCAGGTCATCCAGGGTTCATCATTTGTACAGACTATGATAAGCTTAAATCCTTCATGTTACATACCATGTTTTATGACAATCGGCATATTGGTTCCGGAGAAGAATGTTTTGATTTTTTTTATCTTATATGGCATGACCGCGTTCTTGGTTTGTAACCTGGACCCCAAGGACAAACCCTCGTTACCCTATCCCACGGATGCCTCAAATACATTTGACTATAATCGGTACATTGGTTTCAGAGGAGATGTTTGTCTGTTTGATTTGAGGTTTAACGTCCCCGTCAACACTGAATAGGTCATTTTTGAGATGTTGCTTCCAGTTTTGTGGGATTTTTACCCGGCACTGAGATGAAATGACATCCCAAGACCTGTCGCCCAGTGAAACCAATTGGGTTTATAAGCATATGGACGGTCTGACTCGCACCGCTTGGCCTGGGCAGGCTTAGGCCCCTAAGCGGTTTACCGGTACTCGAGTGCGGTAGGTTTCAGCTCTGCGATGATGCATCATGCAACCCATCTATTTCTTCAAGCCCCGATGGGCGGGGGCCGGAGGATATGTTTTTGTACTCACAGATGATAATTATGACAAGGACAATTTCATGCTCAACTGAACTGATGACAAAATGAATAAGAACAGTCTGATCAGCGTCGCCATTCTAAGCTCATCAGCATTTTGAGCCGAAGAAGAGCTTATAGTATGGTAAGTTTCCGCTGTCTATTTGTCGTCTGTCAACATTTTCAAACAACTGGGTGGATTGAAGTCAAATTAAGTGTTGAGTATCCATGGGATGGGGGACCCCGAGTTAGTGACATGACCACGTTTGCCGCCATGCCTATACACGGCAGAGGCCCTTCAAAAAGCCCTATGATTTCATATTCACGTAGGTGAGGGGTTCAAGACCATTGGTCCTCTGGTTTATCTATAGTGTGATCTGTGACCTGTTATTTTTTTATTTTTTTTTTGGAAAACCAGCCAGTCAGCCCTGTCAGACCATTACGATAACACACCCGTGCGACATAGTGCATTTTTTGCACATCTCCAAAATGGCTACTTTCCTGAAGAAAATCCTTGATATATTTCTTCAAAGGTTGTGGGTGCTCGTAAGAACCGCTACGGTTCTAATGAGTACCCACAACCTATGTGTTGGAGCAGAAATAAGAAAAATAAAATTTACACCCACAGAACCCAAGTTTTCTCTATATAAAGTGGGGTTTAATGCGGTGTTAATTTCACTTAGCTCGAATACATACGGGACCATGGAAACGGGTAGTTCGAACTACTGAGGGTAAATCATAGCACAAGGTCATAAGGCATAATGGTCTGATTTAAGGTTATACAATAAAATTCCGCTATTAAGACCGCAAAAAATTGAGACTAATTCCGCTTTAAAAAGCTTATTTAGAAAGTTTCTGTTATTCTTTCTTTGTGTTTTCTGCAAACAGTGTCGGTAAGAGACCACCTTTGGGACTGTTCAAAAGTGGTCTTAAAGACCACATTTGAACAGTCCCAAAGGTGGTCTTAATATAGGAATTGTATTGTATTTTCAATCTTCCATAAATATGGGGAATACGGCGCGTACTCATAAGACACTAATCACCTCATCGAGGCGTTTCTAATAAGCACACACAACATTCATTTTTTTCCAAGATAACATCAAATTCTACTAAATAACTGGATACAGTCGAATTGCAATACTCGAACACTTCTGTAACCATGAACTTTTTTGAGATAGTGGTAGTTCGAACTACCGAGGTTTACTCATAGTGGCAGGTCATGAGGCATAATAGAGACCAGTTAAGGAGATTTTTACGAGCTTCTATAAAATAAAGGTAGATTGTGTGTATTCATTAGAATCGCCTCATTGAGGCGATTCTAATGAGTACACACAACATACCTTGAGACGATACTAATGAGTACACACAATTTACCTTTTCATGATAAACTAGAAATGCGTCCATAGGACACGGATGCCCCCGCCTAAAAATTTCTCTATGTTCGTATTCATCCATAGAAAGTTATTGACCGTGGTTAAGTTTTGGACCCTTTTTTCTCATATGACCTCGAAGTATGACCTTGACCTTAGAGGTAAGGACCTTGATTTTGTGTGATTGTCTCATGATGGCCAACATTTCTGCCAAGTAATTTCAAAATCAATCCAGAGATAAGAAAGTTATTGACTGCGTTTAAGTTTCGGATATTTTTTTTTACCTTTGACCTCTAAGTATGACATTGACCTTGGAGGTTCGGATCTGGGCTTGCACGTGACACATTGACTCATGATGGTTAACATTTCTTCAAAGTAATTTCAAAATCCATTCAGAAATAAGTAAGTTATTGACTGCGTTTAAGTTTCGGACCCTTTATTGACCTTTGACCTCTAAGTATGACCTTGACCTTGGAGGTATGGACCTGGGTTTTGCAGGTGACACATCGCCTCATGATGGTTAACATTTCTACAAAGTAATTTCAAAATCAATTCAGAAAGAACAAAGTTATTGACTGCGTTTAAGTTTCGGATCCTTTTTTTGACATTTGACCTCTAAGTATGACCTTGACCTTGGAGGTACGGACCTGGGTTTTGCAAGTGACACATCGCCTCATGATGGTTAACATTTCTACAAAGTAATTTCAAAATCAATCTAGAAATAAGAAAGTTATCGACTGCGTTTAAGCTTCGGACCCTTTTTGGACCTTTGACCTCTAAGTATGACCTTGACCTTGGAGATACGGACCTGGGTTTTGCACATGACACGTCGTCTCATGATGGTTAACATTTATGCCGAGTAATTTTGAAATTCATCAAGAAATAAGGAAGTTATTGACTGCGTTTAAGTTTCGGACGCACGGGCGCACGGACGAACGCACGCACGGACGAACGGACGCACGGACGGACGAACAGGGGCAACGCTATATGCCCTTTCCACCATTCTTCGAATGGCGGGGGCATAATAAAAATAAAATCTATATAGTTTCCTAAATATATGGGTAGCTAGTGCTTTAGGAAATATTTTCACGGGACTCCTACACTAGTTCGAATTAGCCATGGTAAACGAACTATCCGTGTTCGAGATATCAAAAGAAGCCTCCGTGATGTAGTGGTTCCTCTACTCGCCTTGTAAATCAGGGTTCGCAGGACCGATCCCGGGCGTGTCCATTCTTTCGGATGAGTCTTTAAACCGAGGTCCCGTCTCCGTATGACATTAGCTGTTGTAGGGACGTAAACCTCAAACTCACTCACTCACTCGCTCGAGTTATCAATGGTTTACTGTATTTGATGGTAAAATGTCTCTATTCTAGAACACCAGAAAAGAAAATCCATAGTTTTAGCTTGGGATAGAAATTGTGTTCTAACCCTGGTGATCTTACCCAAAATCGAATATTATCGCGTGTTTGATAAATGCACTGGTTGAATACGACCTCATATGCACCGTCGTTTAGGTTGACGTCATAGCACGTTACGTGACTACACACAACGTCACTGTAGTATCATCACAATATGGCGGACGTCGGCAACCGAAGTGACTGCAGTATTAAAAACCCATGCTCAGAAATGGAAGTTATGCAAGAAAAAGAATCCTACATCGGTGTGACGGGTGGATGGAAAAATCCGTCCATCGGGATCACTGTGCAGCATCACTCGGCAAGCCTCGTGAAGCCGGACAGTGACCTTCGGGGCGAATTTTTCTATCCACCCCTCACACCCATGCAAGATTCTTATATTATTCCCGAACGAGTTCGAATTAACGACGGTAAACCGACTTGCAAAGTTCGAGTTATCGAAGTTTTACTGTGTTTGATGATAAGAAGTCTCTTAAATTCCCGAACGAGTTCGAATTATCCACGGTAAACGGACTAGCCGTGTTCGGTTCGAGTTATCAAAGTTTTACTGTAGTTATGGTAAGAAGTCTATAGTTTTCCAGAACTAGTTCGAATTAGCCACGGTAAACGGACAAGCCGTGTTCGAGTTATCAACGTTTTACTGTAGTTATGGTTAGAAGTCTATAGTTTTCCAGAACTAGTTCGAATTAGCCACGGTAAACGGACAAGCCGTGTTCGAGTTATCAACGTTTTACTGTAGTTATGGTAAGAAGTCTATAGTTTTCCAGAACTAGTTCGAATTAGCCACAGTAAACGGACAAGCTGTGTTCGGTTCGAGTTATCAAAGTTTTACAGTAGTTATGGTAAGAAGTCTATAGTTTTCCAGAACTAGTTCGAATTAGCCACAGTAAACGGACAAGCCTTGTTCGAGTTATCAACGTTTTACTGTAGTTATGGTAAGAAGTCTATAGTTTTCCAGAACTAGTTCGAATTAGCCACGGTAAACGGACAAGCCGTGTTCGAGTTATCAACGTTTTACTGTAGTTATGGTAAGAAGTCTATAGTTTTCAAGAACTAGTTCGAATTAGCCACGGTAAATGGACAAGCCGTGTTCGAGTTATCAACGTTTTACTGTAGTTATGGTAAGAAGTCAATAGTTTTCCAGAACTAGTTCGAATTAGCCACGGTAAATGGACAAGCCATGTTCGAGTTATCAACGTTTTACTGTATTCGATGGTAATAGGTCTCAAGGATTCCCGAAAAAGTTCGGGTGAACGGATTAGACCTGTTCGAGTTATCGACGTTTTACTGTATTTGCTGGTTAGACGTCTCAAAGACTTCCGAATTAACCACTGTAAACGGACTATCGTCTTCGAGTCATCGACATTTTACTGTAATTGATGATAAGACGTCTCAAGAACTCCCGAACTAGTTAATATTAGCCACAGTAAACGGACTAGCCGTGTTCGAGTTATCGAATTTTATTGTATTTGATGGAAAGAAGTCTCTAGTATTCCCGAACGAGTTCAAATTAGCCACGGTAAACGGGCTAGCCGTGTTCGAGTTATCAAAGTTTTACTGTGATTGAAGATAAGAAGTCTCTAGGACTCCCGAGCGAGTTCTAATTAGCCATGGTAAACGGACTGGCCGTGTTTGAGTTATCAAAGTTTTATTGTGGTTGAAGCTAAGAAGTCTCTAGGACTCCCGAACGAGTTCAAATTAATCACGGTAAACTAACCAACCGTGTTCGTGTTATCGATATTTTACTGTAGTTGAAGGTAAGAAGTCTCAAGGAGTCCCGAACTAGTTCTAATTAACCGGGTAAACGGACTAGCCGTGTTCGCGTTATCGAAGTCTCTAGAACCAGTTCTAATAAGCCCTGGTTAACGGACTCGCGTGTTCGAGTTATCAAAGTTTTACTGTGGTTGAAGCTAAGAAGTCTCTAGGACTCCCGAACGAGTTCAAATTAATCACGGTAAACGAACCAACCGTGTTCGTGTTATCGACATTTTACTGTAGTTGAAGGTTAGAAGTCACAAGGAGTCCCAAACGAGTTTCATTTAACGACGGTACACGGATTAGCCATGTTAGTGTTGTACTGTAATTGCTGGTAAGAAGTCTCAAGGACTCCTCAACGAGTTCGAATTAACTATGGCAAACGGACTAGGCATGTTCGAGTTATCGACGTTTTACTGTATTTGATAGTAAGACGTCTCGAGGACTCCCGAACCAGTTCGAATTAGCCACGGTAAAAAGTCATCAATGTTCGAGTTATTGACGTTTCAGTGTAATCGGCTTCAAAGTGAATTCAACATCCGGGTCACATCAAATACAACAAAATTTCACTCTATTAATACTAAATGTGCTTCTAAAAGTTTAATACAAGGTTTCAGTCAATTTTTCGTTTTTCTTTGTGTTTTCTACACCTAGTGTCTCTTTATATGTTTAAAAGTGGTCTTAAAGTAATTTTACTGTACACTTAAATTTGTAAAGTCTTGATAATGCGTATATGAAAAGCACCCGTATCACGGGTGTGTCGATTATCTCTGAGTGTTTGTTTTTGTTACGGCCCAGACAACACTATTTAGGTCATTTTTGAGCCGGTCAATTTACCTGTTCACACTTTTCCTGGGCAGGATTATACGTAAGCGGTTAACAGGTACTGTTCACATTCTTTCGCCAGAAACTGACAACTGCCCTTCATGAATCAGCGGAAGGGAACTTTTAAGCTGAAAAATTGTGATATTTTTCTTACTTCTGCTCTAAATATACATTGTGGGAACACGGTAGAACCGCCTCATCGAGGCGGTTCTAACGTGTACCCACAATCTATATTTTAGAGCAGAAATAAGAAAAAATAAGGTTTACCCCTGTAAACCCGAGTTTTACTGTATAATATTGAATGAATGACCGTAGAAAAGATTTCATGATCAATCTCCACGAAAGAATGTTGTCGACCCCGGCAGGTACCGAACCCGCGTCCTCCTGATCACCAGTCAGACGCGCATCCGACTCAGCTAATATCTGAGTGAGTTGAAAAATGTTCCTGATCGGGCACTCAGACTGTTTTGTTTAACCCTTAAACTCCAGGGCCCAGTTGTTCAAAGCGTCGTTAGCTTAACGAACTCGTTAGTGGTCATATTATTAACTGTTCTAGCAAGTTAAATATTCAAATTTTTGGTATTTTTGCCGAAAAAATGTGAGCAGCTTTTGCAAATGCAAAAGCTGCTCACATTTTTTCAGCAAAAATATTAACATATTTGCCATAATAAATGATCAAAGTTTTAACGATACGTTAACTAACGACGTCGTTAGTTTTGAACAACTGGTCTCTGTACTATAAGCAAATAGTGTGGACCCTGATCAGATGCCGCGTTCTGTGGCGACTGATCTGGATCTACACTGGTTACCATGCCAAACACATGATTTCAGTCCAAATTCTTACGCAACACTCTGACTTCAGAGTGATTAGAATAGCGTGGCTATTTTCTGTAAAAAACCGTTATCTGGATTTCCTACAAAGAAGTGCTAGTCACGTGGACATCAGCACTGAAAGAGCTTCTGTGCTTAGCACTTTTGGGTTACTTGAAAAACTATCGACACAAAAATCAGTCTTTTCGTCTTTGAATTATCGATGCTCAGCTATCCTTATTTTCATCCTTTGGTTATTTAGATTTCTGGTTTGGATTGTATTCTAACGACCCAGTCAGTACAATTTAGATCATAGGGAGTCGGTAAGTTTACAGAGTCATATTTTTCATTGGCAGGCTTACATATGAATGATTGACCAGTGGTGGCGGTGGTGGTGACCTTCTGATCAACAGTCGGATGCCCATCTGACAGAGCCACCGGGGCCTTCGGTTGTCTTGTTTGTATTGGAGTTAAACGGTCCAGTCAACACTATTTAGATTATTTTTGAGCCGGTTAGTTTACCTATCCACACGTTTCCTGGGAAGGCTTATACGTAAGCGGTTAACCAGTACAGTGCACATTCTTACGCCGGAAACTTACAACTGCCCTTCTTGTTTCAGCGGAAGGGAGACAGTGACCGTAGAAAAGGGTTCATGATCAACCCCACGAAAGAATGTTGCCGACCCCGGCAGGTATCGAACCAGCGTCCTCCTGATCACCAGTCAGACGCGGCCTTCGGTTGTCGTTATTGTTGTTGCTGTTGTTATTTTTTATTTCACTCGTTTCGTGAGTACTTTGAAATAACTATTACTTACCGTCTACTTTCACAAAAGGACTACTCCCGCTAAATTTCAAATCAGGTTTCCCAAATACTGAGACACCATTTCCAAAGGTGTGCTTTAGTCCATCGCGGCCGAGGTTCCCTATTTGAATGAAAATAAAATCGGAATAATTTGTTCTTTTATTATTTCGGTTCAATATTATTTCTCTTACATCGACTACACCTGATCTTACCATTCCGTGAACAAGTACATGCAATGTAGACCCCCTAAACCCAACTCTATACAGAGAAAAACGGGGTTTACGAGCTATACATTATTTTTCTTTTTTCTGCTCCGAGACATAGGTTGTGGGTACTCACTAGAACCACCTCAATGAGGCGGTTCTGACGAGCAACCAAAACCTATGTTTGCAGTATAAATAAGAAAAAAAAATATCAGGGATTTTCTTCGGAAAAGAAGCAGATTTGGAGATGTGATAAAATGCACTTTGTCGCACGGGTTCTAACGTGTACCCACAATCTATATTTTAGAGCAGAAATAAGAAAAATAAGGTTTACCCCTGTAAACCCCAGTTTTACTGTATAAAAGTGGGGTTCGAGGGGGTCAATATTATATAAGCGTCTTTTCGTGATGAAAACTATCAGAGGATCTGCCTATAACCCCGCAGCAGCGCTAATAAATCAGAAAGATCCACAGTGTTGAAATATTTTAACTACCTGTTGGCCCTGATTCTGGTAAAGGTAACAATAATTCAACCCACTATCCATGTGGGTATCGGGTTCAATTTTTAAGCCTGACAGTTCTTGAGAAAAGTACGAGGAAATTTTATCATTTATGGCAAATTATTGTAAAACCTACCAAGGGAAGTAACTTCAAGAGTTATAGGACGTTGACCTTGTTTCTTGTATACGCGATACATCAGCCCACAGTCCATGTGTGTGTAACGGTTATGGATAAATACCACTTCTACAACCTTGCTGTAGGAGCCGGCTCTTTTAGCGACGCGGGTAGAGTGTTTGGCTTATGCTATGGTCACAAAGATCGGCCGGTACCCGGGGACAGTTTGTTTGTTTGTTTTGGAGTTTTACGGCCCAGTCAACACTATTTAGGTCATTTTTTAGCCGGTCAGTTTACCTATCAACACTTTCCGGGGCAGGCTTATACGTAAGCGGTTAACCAGTACAGTGCACATTCTTTCGCCAGAAACTGACAACTGCCCTTCATGAATCAGCGGAAGGGAGAGAATGACCGTAGAAAAGATTTCATGATCAATCTCCACGAAAGAACGTTGCCGACCCCGGCGTATCCGGGGACAGGGTGTAATCGGGAGTACACTGCTGGTTTTGGCCTTTTTTCCGACATCCGACAACACCGGTCAAAAAATTTGTCACACATCATTTACATAAATGGCGAATGTACGGAGGCCGTGCGGAGGCCGTCCGAAGACCGTCTGATAATCGATTCAAGCCGATTGGACAACGGTGGGTTACTTTCCAATGTGTAAACAGAGATCGGCCGGATATCGGCCCATGTCCGGTCCTAAAAATTTCTCCTCTGAGGCTAAATACCCCGGTGGATTACCGCTCGATTCCCGGACGGATATCGGATGATACTTAAACGTTGTGTGAAGGATATGTGGCCGATTATGAAAATGTACGGGACACCGGAGAAATTTTAACTTCGAGTTAAAACTCTTCGGGCTGCTCCCCGATGTTGCGTGAGAGCCCCGGCCAGCGGCCGGCCATATCAGGTATCCGGCCGGAGACCAGGCTAAAATGACTAAAAATCATGCCGGGAGTACATCCTAAGCCTAATCGGAAGGGGTTGTGATCAAAGCATTATTCACGAAGTTAAGCAACGGATATCGCGGTTAGTACCTGGATGGGTGACCGCGTAGCTTAACTTCGTGGACGACCCGGTACAAGCTACATTGGTGGCAGCGGTGGGGTGGAAACTGCCGCTAGTTTGTTGCATAGACTCCGCCCTCGGGTTTAGCCTTGTGTGGCCTGTGTGACTTCGGGACTTTAAGGGATGAGGGGGAGAAAAGTAACGGTTATGGATAAATACCACTTCTACAGCCTTGCTGTAAGAGCCGGCTCTTTTTAGCGACGCGGGTAGAGTGGTTGGCTTATTCACGAAGTTAAGCAACGGATATCACGGTTAGTACCTGGATGGGTGGCCGCGTAGCTTAAATTCGTGGACGACCCGGTACACGCTACATGTGTATCGAATTTCAACTTTCATAATTCCTGCGACATTAGCGACAAATTTTTCATTAATGGTAAATTATAAAACTGTCAAGGGATGTAACTTCAGAGTTTTTTAAAAAACCTTTCCATTGAAATATTTTTTTCTTTAATCCCTTTTTTTTTTAAGAAACTCTCATATCAGTCTTTCAAACATTTAAATTATACTGTTTATCAGTGCAAGTTATGGGTTCCACTCTGTTTTTAAAACTGGCAGCTATCTCGTATCTTATATATCTGAAGCAAGTTGTTTCTTAGACACCTCAAAATTCAAGCTATGTTGGTTACACCAAGTAATGAATCGCGTAAGAGAGTTTGAAATAAACATTTGCCATTTGAAATTACTGGTAATGAGTCGTCTTTTCCAGATTGCTTTAAATGCATAGCTAAAAGCTTGAATATTGACCATTCGAAGCCCTCCCTCAAAGTATTGATTAACAACCCCATGGCGTTTTTGTCTTTGCTTTTTGTTCCATAAAAAGTTATGGAAAACTTCATTGAGTCAAATACTGCCATATTTGGGTTTGGTAAAGGCATGAAAAGGTAATTAAAACTCGGTAGAATAAATGTTTTAGTGGCTGTTATTTTACCAAAGGTGATAAACTTCTCTTTTCCCACCTATTAATTTGCTTTTCTGCTCGCTGATTTTTTTCTGTATAATTTTCTTTAACCAGTTTTGCAAAATTAGTATTGAAGCCTATTCATAGTAATATAAAGGTACTTTTACCCCAACAAAGTTTCCATTTTGTTTGAAGTGACCAAATGAACCAATCCAGACTAACTGAGTTTTATCAAAATTAACATTTTAACCTGATATTCTATGCGATATACTTACAGCGTCCGACACTGAGTCCTTCTTTACCGAGTGACCCTGAAAATCACACAAACAAAACTTGAGAAGAAACTTCACCGATAACCTTTGTGTTAACTATAGTGTATACAGTGGTGTAGCCTGGCTTCCTGGATATGAGTTGAATATTTTTTAACCAAGAAAACATACTTCTCCTTGACTATTTTTCTTCACATATTAACCTCCTTACTTATTGCAACTCATAGCCTGGTACACTTTGTTCTGAATTCCCCTGGAATTTCGGGGATCGTGCATTGAATGACTGCGTGATCAATTTATTTTATGAGGTCAGATAATGATAGCATTCCCAGCAGAAATGCCAATGGCCCAGGATTTATAGCTCTTCAACAAGAATACATTCAGGAGATTTGTGACAGTTTCCAAGAAACAAAATCTATCAAAAATGTTGTCTGTTTATAACGTCTGTTGCATCATCTTGCAAAACTTTTCAACAGGCATACAGACAAACAGTGATAGAGGAGCAATCTGATCTAGTTCACACTGTTTGTAGAACCTAATCAGACTGCTTCTGGAGTAGCAGTCTTATCTGGGTTCAAACTATTCGCAAAGTTAATTATTTGAAAGTAAATAACCAGACAACAAAAGAGCAGACTACAACTGTTGTGACTGGCATCTTAAATTTTAAATACATGTTGGATATGATCATACACAGAAACAGTTTGCCCTGGGCATGTGCCTGTGTGGGTAGGTGGGCGGGGGTCATCAAAGGTCTTTTTTATTGTCACACAGCTCCTCCTAAGTATTTTGAGCCAGAATCTTGAAACTGTCACAGTTAATAGCCCTATGGATGAGGACTCGAGGAATATATTTAGGGGATAACTGTATTCAAAATTGTCATTTGGGGAGGTAAATCGGCGGTTTTACGGTCGGAAATTTCGTTTTACGGCGACGCGTCAGCGGAGCCGTAAAACGTAATTTGCGGCCGTAAAACCGCCGATTTACCTCCCCAAATGACAATTTTCAATACAGTTATCCCCATTCTAATACACTGTTTCACTTGTTTTGTTTAAAAAAATGTTCATTTTGCCCAAAACGGCAAGCACAGTGAGCTGCGTAAAACCAAATGACAACCAATGAAAAGCGACGTTACATGATGACGTCGGGTTTCCGACAGTATATCGCAGAATATACCGTCGCAAATTTTTGACGTTATCCAATCAGACATCGCGTTACATACGCAAGTGCATTAGAATAGGAATTTTGTGTGACCCCCCTCCCTAGGCCGGGGTGAGTTCCAGAGATGAAACATCTATTTGTACAAACGTAGTCATGTTGCATATCAAATTGAAGGTAATGAAGAGTAGAATGCAATGGTGTAAACTTTTTTACCCAGGGGTGGGCATGTCAGGGGTCACCACAGGTCAAAAAGTAGTATTGTGTGTCCTTTTTTCGATTGTCACGCAACTCCTAAGCTTTTTAGCTAGAGTCTTAAAACTGTCACGGTTAATAGCTCTACAGAACGTACATGTATTTGGAATTTTGATGTGAATTCCACCTCGGGGCAAGGCCAGGGGTGAGCCCTATAGGTCAAAAATCTGTTTTGTACAAACAGAGTCACGCTGCATATCATATCAAAGGTAATGAAGAGTGGAATTTAGTGCTTCAAAATCTTTGCCCGATGGACATGTCTAGGGGTCACTAGAGATCAAATAGTAAGATTTTG
This sequence comes from Lucinisca nassula, assembly GCA_963580285.1. Taxonomy (NCBI): domain Eukaryota; kingdom Metazoa; phylum Mollusca; class Bivalvia; order Lucinida; family Lucinidae; genus Lucinisca; species Lucinisca nassula. The sequence continues at coordinate 138,418,029 of OY757013.1, forward strand.
GCTCCTTTTCTTCGATTGTCACACAACTCCTCCTAGGCTTTTGAGCTAAAATCATGAAAGTGTCAAAGGTAATTGCCCTATGACCGAGGACTGGAGGAATGTGTTTAGAATGTTCATGTGACCCACTGGGGGTGGGACCTGACACTGCCCTGGGCGTCAAAAATCTATTTCGAACAAACATAATCATGATGCATATCAATTCGAAGGTAATGAAAATAAGAATACAGTTATGCAAAACTGTTGCTCCGTGGGCATGTCTTGGGGTCACCAGAGGTCAAAAAGAACTATTTTGGGTCCTTTTTTGTAACATGATTTTCACATCACAGCACGCCATCAACATGCTCTAGTTAGTGTTTATTTGATGGATGATTATTAAAGCAGTTTAAATTACTCAGTTTTGTGCAGTATATGCATGTACCGTCATTTCGAGCATATTGCTTGTTTGGCTGTGAGATTTGAGATTTACCGTCGCCCCTCCAGACTAAAAAGGTCTTTTTTGGAGATATCAGTTTCAATTTTGTGGAACTTTTACTTGACATTGAGATGAAATGATTCCCCCACACACACATACACCGTCCGCGCCCCCAACAAGGCTGCTCCCAATCAGCAACCAGAATGAATCAAAGCACGGAAAGTACTTGCGGGACGACCGTATCTGATGTATATGCTGAGAAAATAGTCATGAACTTAGACTCTCTTTCAAACCCTTAAATTCCAGTAATTTAAGCATAGGCCTGATCAGACGCCGCGTTAATTGGCGTTGTGTGTCGTCTGTTTAGTATATAATCATGGTATGCTAATTCACCAGTCAGGAGCCAAGTCCAAGTTCTTGTTGTTGCTATGGTGGCATTTTGGAGGTTTTCCAGTTTATTTATCTTTTATTTTCTATGCACTGTTTTATTTACTTTCTTGACCTAGCCCACAATCGTTTCAGCTTCAGCAGCGTGTGACCTTCTGTATACTCGTATATGTACCAAATAGCACCAACACGCCAGACTCATGTTACTGCATTTACAATATTCCATTAAAAGTGCTCAAGCGCAAAAGCAAGCAAAGGTTATTATACCCACTTTTACAAAGAAAAATCGGGTATATTGTCGAGTCGAGTGTCTGTATGTCCGTGTGTATGTATGTATGTATGTATGTATGTATGTATGTATGTATGTATGTATGTATGTATGTATGTATGTATGTATGTATGTATGTGTATGTATGTATGTATGTATGTATGTATGTATGTATGTATGTATGTATGTATGTATGTATGTATGTATGTCCGTCCGTCACGTTTCTTAGGAATGGATCTCCTCTGAAACCGGTAAAGGTACACTTTTCAACCTTTGCCTGTGGATAGTACATGGGATGTAGATGGCACTAGGCTACTTTTGGTGTGACCTTGGCCTCAACATGATCCCAAGGTCAAAGGTCAAAAGGTATGACTTTGCCATATCTTTAGTGTTATTCATAGAAAAAGTGGGTATTGCGATGGTATACAATCGACTGAGCGATCTAGTTTTTTTATTTCGTGTTTAAACATTTTGACCACTTAACTGCCTTCTTAAATGTCTGTCCTAAGGCTTGTTGTTTGCTGACCGGAATCAAGGTATCCATATACAGCTCAGAAGGTTAAATATTTTCCGTTAAGCGCCCGATGAGGTCCGTCAGTGGGCTTCGGTTGAGTTCGTCTACATACGATAGACGCTTAATTTGCCAATCACAACAATTGCCATCTGCTTTGATGTTTACTGGGAACATTTAAAGTCATTGTTGCAAACAATGTTGACTCAGATCAAATAGCTCTGATCGCTCCTCTAGGAGCAGATTGATCGTCATCCACACTGTTTGTCTATGCTGTTGGTCATATAATTAACTGGAAATTTAAAACATATTACTGATTCTTGGATACGAAATATAATTTCTAAAGGACAGAAATATCGATTTCCTTCTAAAATTGATTTCAGTAAGTGTAGAGGAGAAATCGCTGCTGCCTTGAACGAATTTGGTAATCGATGGTTTAAACGAGTGTAGCCCTTGAAGATTGGATACTTAGCATTCTGAAACTAATGAACAAACGCATTTCTTTCTACTCGAAAAATACGAACTTATAGCCTCTTTAACCTAAGACGTCTTTACGTCACCTTAAAGAAGGTATTCAAGAATTTCATGCGCAGTATGGTTTGGCTCCAGCAGACCAGGCAGCTACCAATGTCATCGTTGTTTTAGGGATCCATCACTGTATGATAAGACTAATACACGTACATATTGTTACTAACGTACCGAAAGAGGAGCAGAAGAGAAATCACCAAGACTGATCAGGTTTATGACGTAAAATTTGTGGAATGAATACTGGGTTCATAAGTTCACTGGAAGACTTTTCCACAAACTGACTTTTATTTCGCTATTCAGAAATACTTCATTTCGGTAATTACATGAAACATGTTTTCGGTAATCACATGAGCCACTGTCCTCCGGAAAATTACGTGCCCCTCCTTGCATGATTATATACTAATTAGATCCGGTTTCCTAGCCTACACGCCTGGTAGACTCTTAAGGGGTACCGGCGATTATGCACTCAAAATCATTCCGGGAACTTCCGGCCATGATTACGAGGCTTCAAAAATGCCAACAAATAGGTGAGTGTTCCCAATGTATGATTTTAGTCAACTTTGTAAACATATATGCTATTCTTAGCAACTTTCTTTTCTGCATCAGTAAAGATACATGTAGGTAGTGACTTGAAAAGGCAAGTGGTCGATTTTTAATTTGTCCCGGAGGAAGGTAGCCAGATATTTCTGTTTTGACCAGTTTTCTAGTTCCGAATGATTGCATTTTCAGCAGCAAATATCAAATAAGACTTATCTCGAACTACTTCCATGTAGTTTGGCATCGTTGTCGTTCTGATCATCACTTTGATGCTCTTCTTCATGTAGGTTTTTCACATGTACCCTATCCCCGTTTTCTAGCGGTTGTATAGGTCTCGCACGTTTACGCGAATCGTATTTCCTTTTTGTCTGGTCCTTATCATGAATTTCGCGTTGTTTAATTTTTGTGAAATTCGCGAGCCTTGGCTTTAGATTCCCAGGCGCAGTTGGTAATATTGTCTTGATTTTTCTGCCCATTAATAGTTCTGATGGGCTGTACCCATTGCGTATCGGGGTAGCGCGATATTCCATTAAAGCGATGTACGGATCATCCGCTTTCTCTAGAAGTCGTATACAAAGTAGAAGTAAAACAAAGATCAGGAATTGATACAATTAACTTACTCCACCCATAAAAGACACCAAAGGGAAAGAAATGCAAACATTAAGCGACCAGACCATAATGGAAACCCAAACAAAGGAAGGCCACAAGGACAGTTCCTTTCCCAGAAAACGGCCATACGGCCATCCAAAACCAAAAGACACAAGTGATACACACAGCAAGTAACAAACAACAACATAAGTAAGTCTGAACAGCCCTTTCAGCTTCAATGTTCCCTTGAGAGGATATTTCTGACTACTGAGAACATGATTTATTCCGTAGTTTTCTGTAACCGTATGAAACATGTCTGACGTATAACATCCCGCTCCGTCTCATACAAGAGTGTCATATATTCCGTGTCTACTCATGATCGATTTCATGTGATTAATGACGTCTGATGACGTTAACGTTGTTAGTTTAGCAATCTCAATGAACCTTGAATAATAGTCAACCACCAGTAAGTAGTTGTGACCTTTCCAGTGGAAAATATCAGTCCCTAGTTTTTCCCAAGGTCTTCTAGGTAAAGGTGTACACAGTAACGGTTCAGCGTGATCATTTATAATCTTTGCGCAAATAACACATTTTTACCATATCTTCAATATCCTTGCTCAGACCCGGCCAATATACCGAATTTTTCGCTCATTCACGACATTTTGTGATACCTTAATGTGGCCCGTGTGTCTTTGAGAGGATATCAGCCTGAAGCATGCTGGAATAGTTATTCTGCTATCTTTTACCAAGAGTCCATGATTGACAATAATCTCACCTTGGATTGACCAGTAGGTCTTCAAATGTTCTGGGAGGTCAGATTACCGTGCTGGCCATCCGTTTTCACAGTAGCTAATGAGATTTTTACACACAATGTCCTTAGAGTGTTTTTCTATAATCTCAAGCAATCTAGAGTCTGTGTCAGGTAGGCTATTTATTATAGAATCAACATAATTTTCAGTTTCTGGACATGATTGTTTTTCCTGATGTGAAATTTCATGGTAGGTAGGTGCTTTTGACAAGGTGTCTGATATAACCTATTTCTTACCCTCGACATGGGAAATCGTGTAGCTAAAGTGCATAAGTCGCATTCTAAACCGTTGTATGCGCAAACTTAATTCACTGATATCTTTATGGCTAACAATGACACAAGAGGTTTATGGTCAGTATTTATGTGAAACAGTTTCCCTATGAGAAAGTCTTTGAAACGTTCACACGCCCATGTACTCCCTTGTGATTCCTCCTCGATTGTAGCGTAACTTTGCTCTGTTGGCGTCAACGCTTTTGAAGCATACGCGACAGGTTTCAACTGGCCGTTGTCCTGTTTCTGCATTTAAACAGAATCAATACCATAATTGCTGGCATCCGAAGAAATTACAGTATATCTGTTAGGGTCATACAGTGCTAATATCGGAGTCTTTGTCAGTTCTTGCTTTATCTGATCAAATACTTTTTGGTGTGCGTGGCCCCAGCAAAATTGATTTTTCTCTTTTAACAAGTCTCTCAGAGGTTTTGTGTATTCCGCTTCTTTAGGTGAAAAAATTTCCAAGCAGATTTACAATTCCCAAAATACGTCTTACTCCACTGACGTTACTTGGACGTTCCATGTCCAACAGTCCTGAGAGTTTCTGTGGATCAGGCTGCACTCCCTCTGACCCAATAATATGTCCATGGAATTTCACTGACTGTCTCCTAAATACGCATTTTTCCGCATTTAGGTTCAATTGTGCTTCTTGAATCTTATTAAGCACCGCAAATAAACGTTCATCGTGTTCTTCTTCCGCTGTACCTTAAATTAAAATGTCATCGATTTGGCACACGACACCGAGCAGCCATTGAAGTACGTTTGTTATTCGCTTTTGGAAGTACTCAAGGGCACTAGAAATTCCAAAAGGTAATCTACTGAAAATGTAACGTCAAAATGGCGTCATGAAGCACGTTACCTTGCGTGACGTCGCAGATAGCTCACACTGCCAAAAACTCGAAATACAATCCAATTTGCTAAAGTATTTAGCGCCCGACAACAGTCCTAGAGTCTGATCTATTGCTGGAAGTGGGAAGTTCTCCCTCTTCACACCCTCATTCAGTTTTGTTAGATCGACGCAAATTCTGACGTTGCCGTCATTCTTAGGAACGACTACAATTCCGGCGCACCACTCGGTTTGCTCGTTGATTTTGGATATAACTCCAGTTTCCTCCATACGATCTAGCTCTTTTTTGACTTTTGGCATTAGATTGATACTCTCGTAGGTATGGCCAATGCATAAGGCTTAGCATCGTCGTTTAACATGATGGTATACTGTCCCTTGAGCTTTCCTAGTCCTTGAAACAACGGTGAAAACTTTTGCTTGATAGTTTCTGGTGTGAATAATTCATAGACACGTTTTACCGAATCCAATTTCTCAATTGTCGGTCTTCCTAACAAGCATCTTGTTAGTCCTCTCACTACATATATTTCCTCTTTGACTGAGTTATAGTCATTGGAAATTGTCTCTCGGAATTTACCAAGAACGTTAAGTTCTTTTTGTCCTGGTCCGACCAAACGTATTGTCGAACTAACTAATGGAAATTTTTCAAAGTTTTATTATGTCGTATCTGGTATTACAGTTAAATCTGCACCAGTGTCTATCTTGAAACAAATGTCGGTGTCTTTTATTTTCACAGAAATAATCCACGGGCTTGTTATTTCTGCATCATCAATGGTTCATAAATAGGCATCGTTGTCGCTCTGATCATCACTCTGCTGCTCTAATTCATGTAGGTTTTACTTTGTAAGACAAAATTTTACCCAGTGACCTTTAATCCCGCAGCCTCGGCAGATACTCTGGGCAGCTGGACAGTTTTTCCGGATATGCTCAGGAATAGCTCCACATCTGGTACATCTAGATTGGGTTTTGGGCTTGCTGGTATTAGTTTGGGCTTTTCTAGAACCTGTCTTTGTTTGACAAAGTTCTTTTTCTTAACTGCATCAAGTTTTGAATCGTCACTGTTTATTTGTGATCGAAATATGGCCTGCTGCGTCTTAACAGCCTCGCTCTGACGCGCTTGGTTTATAGCTTTTCCTAACGATAAATCAGCGTCCATTTGTAATTTTTCAGCTACTCGAGAATCTCTCAATCCGACCACTATTCTGTCTCTGATTTACTCATCTTTTAAATCACCCAAATTGCAATGTTCTGCTAAGGTGTGTAAAGCAGTTATAAATGTGTCCAGAGATTCACCTTCTTCTTGATTTTGCATGTTCAACTTTCGAAAATAACGTTTCGTCTCACAACAAAATAGTTTCTGAACTTTTCTTATGGTTTTATAGGCTCTCTGCTGAGCGTTTGTAAGGTTGAAAATATAAATCAAACATGAGTTCCTTTAAGAGCAATGAAAACAATCATAAGAAAGAAGATGGGTCATACTACGTAGTTTCGGCTAATAAAGCCTCATCAGTGACCCTGTAATGATCCGGCAACGAAAGCCAGAGGAAACTTACTGCAAATTTGCGAATTTCAAACAGGCAGTCGATTCAAAGACTGATATAAATCAAATGGGGTCCAAATAATAAAAAACCGGTCTAGAATATGAGTCTAAACCAATAATTTATTTCTGATTTCTCAGAATATTCACGCTGATCTCAAAGGACCAAAAGTAAAATATAAACTGCACTATGGTTGATGTACGGGGAGACGTTTTACGGCCGCCACACGGCACAACACCAGCTGCAGTGAAGGCAAATATAAATCAAACATGAGTTCCTTTAAGAGCAATGAAAACAATCATAAGAAAGAAGATGGGTCATACTACGTAGTTTCGGCTAATAAAGCCTCATCAGTGACCCTGTAATGATCCGGCAACGAAAGCCAGAGGAAACTTACTGCAAATTTGCGAATTTCAAACAGGCAGTCGATTCAAAGACTGATATAAATCAAATGGGGTCCAAATAATAAAAAACCGGTCTAGAATATGAGTCTAAACCAATAATTTATTTCTGATTTCTCAGAATATTCACGCTGATCTCAAAGGACCAAAAGTAAAATATAAACTGCACTATGGTTGATGTACGGGGAGACGTTTTACGGCCGCCACACGGCACAACACCAGCTGCAGTGAAGGCAAATATAAATCAAACATGAGTTCCTTTAAGAGCAATGAAAACAATCATAAGAAAGAAGATGGGTCATACTACGTAGTTTCGGCTAATAAAGCCTCATCAGTGACCCTGTAATGATCCGGCAACGAAAGCCAGAGGAAACTTACTGCAAATTTGCGAATTTCAAACAGGCAGTCGATTCAAAGACTGATATAAATCAAATGGGGTCCAAATAATAAAAAACCGGTCTAGAATATGAGTCTAAACCAATAATTTATTTCTGATTTCTCAGAATATTCACGCTGATCTCAAAGGACCAAAAGTAAAATATAAACTGCACTATGGTTGATGTACGGGGAGACGTTTTACGGCCGCCACACGGCACAACACCAGCTGCAGTGAAGGCAAATATAAATCAAACATGAGTTCCTTTAAGAGCAATGAAAACAATCATAAGAAAGAAGATGGGTCATACTACGTAGTTTCGACTGGAAAATATCGTCAGCCTGGCGGCCCATAAAATAAACTAATGTATTGACTTGCTGTTCTTCACTTTTTTCATTTAATATCGAAGCTATTTTAAATCTTTCAAATCTTGTTATCCACTTGTCGAATTCCTCTGAATTCTTAAAATCGAAGTTTACCGGTGGAGTAACGTGAAACGTAGCCATAATTAATCCTAAGAATAATATTTACGAAGACGCAAGCACTAATGATAAATTGATCTTACACTTTATTCCCTTATATTATTAAACTACTCCTTTTCGAAGCAATTAACTAAATTTTATCACAAGCGAATTTCGAACTTGCCATTTAATCTGTGAATTGACACAATTGGCTAATTTCGCGACAAAAATATGACAGTCATCACAAATTACTTGCTCTCTATGTAGTATTTTTTCTTGTTTTAATTCCAACTAATTTACTTTCTGACACCGTATAGTGTTACTCATGACGAAACAAACATATTAACTAAACTACTAAATTATTCGGCTAGATGTTATTAGCTCAATAATCTAAACACAAGTGACCTAATGTTTTACCTACAAAAGAATTTAAGAGGCTTCAGCAGCTCAAAGACCTGGCATGATAAAACCTAATACAACAGAAATACGTAAGCTTCAAAATTTCCGCGGGATTTGTTCCAGGGGATTTTCAAAGTTGACCACAAATCATAAATCGGCAACTTTCACCTATTTGTTCACATTTTTGAAGTCTCGTAAATCATGGGCGGAAGTTCCCGTAACGATTTTGAGTGCATAATCGCCGACTACTCCTTACGAGTGTACCAGGCATGCCTAACGGCAACAAACCACAACTACTTGACCCTCCCTTGACCCGTTCTTTTCACTCACAGCCGCTCTTCTGCCCAGTAGTTCTCTTCTGACCATACGCATCAATGACGAAGCAAACGAATAACACTACAAAAGCACACTTCAGAAGGATCATGGCCATTTCTGCAAACATAAAAATGAAACATACATGTTTGATAAAGCTTTATGTGATTTGTTCTGAAGAAAACGTGACATAGTTTCCTTGTTGCGTTTGGTTCAAACACAGATTAAAACAAGAACACATAAATACCCAAGTTAAACCAGCTGGTCAAGATTTTCAAGGCGATTCATAACAAGGACTTATTATCATTAGTTATTAACAGGCCATCCTGTATTGTTCGGAGGCCATCCGTATTAAGACTGAGGTCAAAATCCAATTATCATGTTTTAATTGTGTCAATTTATAAAGTTGTCATTAATCAAGTAATTCCGTACTGACCCAAGTACAGGTCCTCGGACTGCTGTTGATTTCTTGAATGATAAAATTAAAGGAATTAAACATACTATTTATATTTTGAGTTCGAATACCATTCATTGCTTTCTTACATGTCTTTAAAATGGCCTTCTCCTGATGAAAATTGCTATTATTCTGATTATTTCTGATACTAGTATAGACTGTGGGCGCTCGGTAGAACCGCCATCAAACCCCATTGTACCCTATATTAAACGGGATGTTTAAGGTTGTTTTTTTCTCAGCTGGTACTTATTGATGTGAAGAACAATTATTCTACCTGCTCCTAAACATTGTGTATCTGCACAATAAAAGGTCGATTGCGACGCCTGGCAAGGCGGTCATTGAAAAAATAAATAATGGTTTCTTTTTATCAAATTTCGTGGTTGCAAGTACATTACAGATAAGACTTTTCTTGACGCAGAACATATTTTTAAAATCGGGGAATGTCATGCTATATGTATTTTGCCCTTGTGTGTTCAGATGAAACAGGAGAGGTATCGTCGCTATAACGTTTGTCCTCAAACCTCCATGAGTAAATCGAAACTAGGAAGAAGGCAAGTACAGGGAAAGTTGCTCTGATGGGACATTTGCAAGCTTCCAGCGAAATTTTAACGACACATTCAGGTACGTCGATATCATATCTGCTTTCAAGACACCAATTTTATAAAAAATACACGCTTTCTCTCTGACCTCATATCATTTTTATATCGGAGGTCAATCTGCAAATGAGGACTTAAATTGGAAGTTGGTATCGCGAGCTAAAATCGTTAAAGTAGTCATTTTCTTGCCGTTTTATGCAAACTCTCAAGATAAAGTTTTCGGTGCAGTCTCGTGCGACAGCGAAGACATCTGTTTTAATATTTTATGGGTACTGAAAATGTACGTTTCTTCAAATCAGTCAGAAGTGAAGTTAAGCCTATGCGTATATATGTAATTCTGTTTTAAAATCAAAATCAACGCTGTAAAGGTGCTCAAACATGACACGGTTTTTTTTTATGAAAAAAAAAAAAAAGCCTCTTCAGAAGACAGCTTGGCATATGTGTATGAATTTTTTGTTTAAACATAAAAGAAACTGGGACGCAAGGGCTTCAAAATTGCCTTGTTTTCACTGACCCTACTTCAGTTCCCTCGAATCTTCTTTTTTTATTAGTGAAAGAACAAAATAAAAATTAATTCACCGACCCTACCATTTTTAATTTCCGGCCCTACCCAGGGTCGTCTTTGCATTTTTCCCATAGTAATTTCGTATTTTAAGTACATTTTTGTAGTTTTATTTTTTTGGCATTTATTACCTTTCAAATTACAGAGCTGACTGTTTTGAGCATCTAAAATGAATTATGATATACAGTGCAAGCCTCAACATGATAATTTTATTAACAAAAACATGTACAAAAACAAAAACACCTAAAAATGCAGGCCCGACCCTGTTTGTTTTTCGGGAGAAAAAAATAAAATAATAAAGAAAGTTTCTTCTACCTATCGATCGATTTTTTTTCCAGCATGTTAGTAGAAACACGACTATTTTTACGCCTAATTCTTTTGCACATTGCTGCAATTCGTCAGATGACAATGAACAATATGAAACAACGAGATCAAATTGACTACAACTCATCCAACAGCCAAAGGATGACCTGTGGTGATATTTAGTTTAACCCAAACTTAATATTTCTATGAGATGTATTGCACTTTTATATATAAAAATAGAAGTGGAGGCAATGAACAGGAATCCATACAATTAACCCACACCTCCCATCAGAGACACCAAAGGGAAGGAAACACAAACGCAGTCTGTCGTGTAACATTTATGTTGTACCCAAAATATAAAATTCGGATCCATTTGCATTCATCCTAATTTCGATTTCCTCATGGCGATTGGAGCGTAAACGTGATAGCAATGACACACCCAAAACAAAATTTCTATATATCATCTGAACATAAAAGGGTAAAGACATATTGTTTGTTTGTTTGTATTGGAGTTTAACGGCACAGTCAACACTATTTTAGGTCATTTTTAGCCAGTCAGTTTACCTATTCATAATTTTCCTGGGCAGGCTTAGACGTAAGCGGTTAATCAGTACAGTGCACATTCTTTAGCCAAAAACGGACAACTACCCTTCTTAAATCAGCGGAAGGGAGCGAATGACCGTAGAAAAGATTTCATGATCAGTCTCCACGAAAAATGTTGCCGACCCTGGCAGGTTCCTGATCACCAGTCAGACGTGCATCCGAGGCCGGCATAAAGACATATTGAATAACATTCTCTGATTTTCCAAATAACCTCCCCGTAACCACGAACTTCTAGAGACCAAAAATGACCAAATTGAAGCTGATTCAAATCAAAATGCATTCACACCAGGAGCCAAGCCGATCCGGGTCAAGTAAATTCACACAAATTTGAGTTCACTAGAGACCACTGTAGGCAACAAAGTGATCGCTCCGTGGGTGCCCGCGTTATAGAAAACACCTCTTGTTTGACCAAGCGTAAACCTGATCGGTTGCAAGTTACTTTGATCCTCTAGTGTCTCGGGTATCAAACATGATACTTGGCATAATTTTGGTGCCGTGGCCAGGATATTTCAACAATGTGTTGATGTGCTAAAAAGTATGTTAAGATGTAATTAATGATATTTGGTACAAACTTGCATCTTGAGATGGCAGCCTTATTACAAGCATCCATATATGACCTTGACCTATATTACATGGTTCAATGACTTTGTAAATATTACTTCAACCCTAGTGTTCACCATAATAAAAGAAATTGTAAGTGTTTCATTAATGATACTTGGCACAAGCATTAAGTGGTGGGAACTTTTATACAAACATCAATGTTTGAATTTGACCTACATTTTATGGTTCATTGACTTTGTAAACTATTGCGTCAACCCTAGCATTCACCATAATATAAGAGTCCGTTTCTCAAGAAACATAAGGGCTTCATTAATAATATATGATACAAACTTGCATCAAGGGATGACAATTTTATATGACTTTAATGGTCACGGAGATATGAAGGTTACACATATGATACGCCGGGCATTAAGAATTCAAAAGACTTTAAAACACAACTGAATAACTTTAGTATAAAAGATGTTTCAGGATTTATTTCTGCGATTACAAAGTACATTTGTTAAGCAATATCTTTTCGAAAATAGACATAAAGATTATCTTTAAAAATGTGGTAGCATATGAATTATTAATTTTATTGACCAATGTATCACAGTCAACATTTTTTCAGCTTAATGGCTGACGAAAAAAAACACAACAAAACCTAAAGCAAAAGCATCGGGTAATCAAATGAGACAAGATATCCTTAAGTCACCCCCATTATGTCATATGATTAATTACTATGATAAACCCTCAGTAGTTCGAAATATTATTATCTCGAACTTTTTCATGGTCCGAAAGGTATTCAAATTCTTGAAGATTATGACAGTTTGAAAAGAGAACTGTTAGCTAATGAGATGTTGCATTCCTGAATGCACAGGCGATCAAAAAAAAAAAAAAAAAAGGCTGAGATGAATGCACTGAAGCGCAGTCTAGCCAGAGGCTTTGCCAATGACTATTGATAACACACCCGTGCGACATAGTGCTTCTGTTCTATGCTCCAATCTGATGAAAACCCGTTATATTTTTCTTATTTATACAGCAAACAAATGTTGTAGGTGCTCGTTACAACCGCCTCATTGAGGCGTTTGTAACGAGTGCCCACAACTTATCTCTTGCAGCAGAAATAGAAAAAAGGTAAAGCCCCGAAAACTCCATTTATTTTATACGTGTTTGATCAGGGTGTGTGTGGTGTGTGTATGTGTGTGTGCTGGGGGTTCATTTCACGGTCTTGTTCATGTGATCCAGACATGTAGTGGAGTCCGTGGGTACCTCCTGGCATCTTTTCCTATAAGTGGTACATTCGGATGTGGTCAATGACCATTTTGTATTCGGTCGACTTAAATATGAACACTGCAATAACCCAGCGAATGAATGCTCAGTACGGGGGTGGTTGGATGAGACAAAGGTGAATCGTATCTTGCTTCACTGTGACGTCCAGCTGAAATTGGCCTATGGCTGAGCTAGACCGCAGTGCTATCATTGCAGCAGATACGGGTAGAGGGGTGGGTGTCATTTCTTTAGTTTCTACACTTCCATTCATTTGTCTTTTTCTCCCATCTCTTCTACTGTCTCTTCTTTCTCTTTTCTACTTTTCTCTAGGAGACGACACAAAATGACCCACAAGGGTTGACGTGTCGTTAAACCGCAACACACTCAATCAATCAACCAATGTTCTAAAGAGAAAAAATAGGAAACTTACCTACAAAATATTTTCACTTTTGGCCTGAACGTATGCTATTAAAGACTCCTTGTACGAACATGCTCTCCAAATGATATTTTCATTATGCATGTCTTTTCTATCTGCAGACAGGCACGTATACGGTGGGCTTTACTGCCGCCCTTAACCCATTTATGCCTAACGTCTAAAATTGATCATTTACACATAGTGTAGAAGCCTCCGTAGAATAGTGGAAATGCTACTCGCCTTGTAAACCAGGGGTCGCCGGATCGATCCCGGGCTTCTCCAGACTTTCGGATGAGTCCGTTTAAATCGAGGTCCCGTCTCCATATGACCTTAGCTGTTGGTGGGATGTAAAACTGACACTGTGACTGACTGACTGACAAATGGTGTAGATACAGATCGGACGCCACAAGACGGGGCGCCTAATCATGATTCGCATTCTTTGCTTTAGTAAAAGATATTTTGTAAAAAGCACTTATAAAACCTCTTTAGTTGGAAATGGACCGGTTCCAAGCTGTTAGTGGGCGAGTCCATTTTGATAATTCACCCATGTGACAAAGTGCAATATTTCATATCTCCAAAATGATTATCTTCCCGATGAAAACTGGGGTTTACATTATTTTTCTTATTTATACTCGAAACATAGGTTATCGGTGCTCTTTAGAACCGCCTCATTGATGGGGTTCTAACGAGTACCCACAACCTATGTCACAACCTATGTCTATGTTTCTGGATACTCTGGTTTTCGCGATTAACGATCGGCTCGATTTGAGTGAAATAAACTTGAAAGGGCCGTAAAACCCAAATAATAATAATAATAATAATAATGATAATAACTTTGATATGGCAAATCGGAGTAGCATAAGGCTCACATTTTCAAGCAAAAGTACAAACGTGTTGTTAATTGATTATTCTAACTGTGATTTGTTTTGCAAAACTTAAAATAAATCAAATAAAACCAAACGCATTTATAACTGGGAGTCGCATTACGAAAACATACCTATATAAATTTGACCCCCTTAAACCCACTCTTATATCGCGAAACTGGGGTTTACAGGGGTATACATTATTTGTCAAATTTCTGCTCAACTCCATAGACTGTTGGTACCCGTTAGAAAAGCGGTTCTAACGAATTCCCACAATCTATGTCTATGCAGAAGTAAGTAAGTGTTTGAGTTTAACGTCCCACCAACAGCTAAGGTCATACGTAGACGGGACCTCGGTTTAAAGACTCATCCGAAAGTCTTGTCTATGCAGAAACCTGAAGAAATATCAGAATTTTTATTCTGAAAATTTTTCTTTTTTATTTTTATATTTATTTATTTATTGCTGTAAAATTTTCAATATATTTTGATATGCGTGTTTGTGGGAACCCGTTAGAACGAGTTCCTACGTCCTATGTTTTGGGCAGAAACATGAAATTATCAGAATATTTCATCTTAAAGTTTTCATATTTTGCTGAAAACATTTTCAATATATTTGAATAGGCGTGTTTTCGTAATGGTGAGTGAGTGGGTGCCTGGGTTTTACGCCCATCCAACAGCTAAGGTCATACGGAGACGGGACCTCGGTTTAAGACACATTCGAAAGTCTTGAGAAGCCAGGGATCAAACCCACGACACCAGGTTTACAAGGCGAATAGCATTACCTCTACACCACAGAGGCTTCTGTTTTCGTAATGGTACTTAGGGAGAAGGATCATTTCGTGAAAAAGGATTTTTCTTTCTCATTGATAATTCAGGTTAACAGATTTTATACGGGCAACTCCAGAACGGGACACAGACAAATAGTACAGGCCCGGCTCAGCCCCCAAAGAAAACAGCTATTGATCAGGGCCTCCTACACTATTTGCAACGGTCGGAAATTCTCTGAACATCCCTAGATTTTTATATGGTCTCCTCTATAAATAAGGAGGACGATTCTGGTCAGGACAAAACGGGCTTAATGAATGTCTCTCGATGAGCCGGATCACAGCAAAACTGTAAACGAGAACTGCGCAAATAGAAAACAATCGGGTCACCATTCTGAACAGAACCCTCGCACCCCGCTCTTTGAATGCCATGTGCTGATGTAGAAAGACGAACGTGAACAGCGAACACTGGGACAGCGAAGACTTTGCAGTCTGATCTGGGTCTTCTTTAGTAACATAAGCCCTCTTCGAGGTTTTATCCTACCTTGCTTCACATGAAATGTGTTTTCTTTAACCCTTTTGTACCAAATTGAATCTTCCACCTTATATATAGCATGAGCCCATTTCAAAATTTAGGGGTGTCAGGGTGTGTTTTCTTAAAAAACTATTCAGAAAATAGCTGAACTTTTTGCAAACAGTGTAGGCCCTGATCAGGCGCCGCGTTCTGCAGCGACTGATCTGGGCCTGCATTGTTTGCCAAGGTACCCGTTTTGGGGGTTTCTGGTACTAAATGGGTTAAACAATTGAATATACAGTCAAAGCCACGAAGGACTCGGTTTTGATTGGCTAAATGATTGATATGGCAGTTCATGCAACCAATTGAACTTTCGCAATACATTAAATTGATTGAATGTTTTAAGGGGATGTATGTGTCTTACCACAAATACACACACACAATCAGCAAGTTCCGACAGCCAGAGGTGGAACATTCTATCTTTCATCACAATATCACAATAACACGTCTGCGTAATTAACACCCCTGCAAACCCCATCCCATATAGAGAAAACTGGGGTTTACAGGGGTATAATTATTTCTTGACCCAATACACATGCCTTGGGCATTAGAACCGTCTCAATACAACCAAAAACAAAAACAAAAACAAGCGAACCGCTTGTATGAATCTTCATGTTGCGAAGGTGTATATCGCATAGACATAGACATATAGACATAGACAAACTGTATTTAGCGTCGGATATAGACGGATCCATTGTTATGACATGTGAGCTTGTTTACTTGTCACTGCGCATGCGCGAAACTACTTTTCCTTTTGATAAAGCCGCTGGTTCCATATAAACACACTGTAAATAGATTTAATATTAATTAAGACCATTCCGCCTCGTTACCTGCCTAAGTTTAACAGGTAATTGTCATCAAAGCATCCTCAAATATTCTAGAAACCAAATAAGCTAAGACGTGTCTATTTTAAAAGTTTAAAGGTCAATTTTGTCGTTTCGATTCCAAACAAAATACAAGTTTACAGAAAATAACATCGCATTTACAATGGCGACAAACGGCCAAAGACCACCGGTAAATCCCGGCAAATAGTATTAATAGTATTAATGAGTGATGACGTAGTGTTTGGATGTGTCTATACTTAAACTACAAACATAAGCCCTGAAGGGCTTTTATTCCGACGAAAATAGAAAAATAACAAGACATATATCACATATGCTTATAATGCACACATATACAATGTATACGACATAAGGTGTGAGGCATCACTCTAGTTTATAGGTTGATAAAACATAATATATATACGTAAATTATAAAACACTCATTTACACAATGTATCCATATTATAGGCTTTCAAAACGCAGTGAGACGTGACTGCACTTTTAATTTTGGACTCGTCCGTGTTTTAGGTAAGTCGCCTGTAGTGGATAGTTTTTACACTGGGCGATAGTTACCGTCATAACATCGCCTTTACAATGGCGACAAACGGCCCAAGACCACCGGTAAATCCCGGCAAATAGTATTAATAGTATTAATGAGTGATGACGTAGTGTTTGGGTGTGTCTATACTTAAACTACAAACATAAGCCCTGAAGGGCTTTTATTCCGACGAAAATAGAAAAATAACAAGACATATATCACATATGCTTATAATGCACACATATACAATGTATACGACATAAGGTGTGAGGCATCACTCTAGTTTATAGGTTGATAAAACATAATATATATACGCAAATTATAAAACACTCATTTACACAATGTATCCATATTATAGTCTTTCAAAACGCAGTGAGACGTGACTGCACTTTTAATTTTGGACTCGCCCGTGTTTTAGGTAAGTCGCCTGTAGTGGACAGTTTTTACACTGGGCGATAGTTACCCTCATATTCTTAATCTAGGGCGTCGTGTAACCAGATTGACGACCAGTCGAGACACTTTAGTAACACGACTTCCATCTTGGAGATCTAGGGTTCGAATTTAGGGCAGATGTTTTTTTTTTTTTTTTTATTTATTTTTTTTTTTATTTTTACTATTCTTTAACATTTTTTCGAACCTATAAAATTGGACCACATGAGATGTTTGTTTGTTTGTTTGTTTGATTGGTTGATTTGAGGTTTGTTGTCCCCGTCAAGTTTGGAGAAGTTGCTTCCAGTGGGGTTTTTACCCGACACTGAGATGAAACAACATCTCAAGCTCTGCCGCCCAATAAAATTAAACGGGTTTAATAAGTATGGACGGTCCAACCCGCACCACTTTGCCTAGGCAGGTTCGGACTTACTAAGCGGTTTACCATTGCTCATGTGTCGTCAGTTTCAGATCCGCTTGGAAGCATCGTGCAGCTCGATCTATTTCTCCAAGCCCCGATGGGCGGGGCCATCACATTAGATTTATATTCATTTTATTGAAAAGATGGAAAGAGCACAAGCGTATTGTTGCGGCTCGGATTCAAGAAGTATATTCAAAAATGTTACTATGATTGAACGTACGTTCATAGCCGTCATTGAAGGCAAATGCGCTGTTGAAATGAATCTGAAATTTGAATTGGGCTTTTACGGCACAGGCAACACTATTTAGGTCATTTTTGAGCCAGTCAGTTTACTAATCCAGACATATCCTTGGCAAGCTTATACGTATGCGGTTAACCAGTACAATGCACATTCTTTCCCCAGAAACTAACAACTGCCCTTCTTGAATCAGCAGGAGGGAATGGCCATGGAAAAGATTTCATGATCAATCTCCATGGGAAATAATCTTGCTGACCCCGGCAGGTATCGAGCCCGCGTCCTATTGACCACCAGTCAGACGCGCATCCGACTGAACTACCGAGGCCGGCATCCAACATAAAAATATAATTGTTGAAAATAAAACAAAGGAAACAAAATATAAATGATGTAAATATAAAAAATAAAGAAAATAACTTTAAACATAAAAAAGATAAAATAAAATGAAAATAAATTGATAAAAAAAATGTGCCACTGGGACTCGAACCCGCGTCTAAAACATTGACTTATATCTTTAAAATCACGAGAAACAAGTTGGCTGCTTTCAAAAAGCATCCAATAGGTTTGGTCTTGTCAGTCTACATTCTGATTTGAGCCAGCTGATATCATTATCCCACTTAATGCATTTTTTAAATAAAAATAATAGACTTTAATACAAACGTGTATATAAAATTTCGAAGTCTGTGACCTTTGTATCAGGAGGGGTAGGTAGTGATGAGTATTCTGTGGTAAATTGTTTAACGCCATGGCAAGTATAAACTAAATGTATCTTACATATGTTTTACACATGTATAGCACAAAACTTAGCGAACTAAAAATGTAAACCGAATTTTTCAAAGGGTCATAACTCTGTTAATATTTGGTGGACAGTAATTCTCGAAACTTAAGGCACATCTTCACATCTTAGCCTTACTACATACACATTTTAAGCTCATCGGAGTCTAACTGTTGGTTTTCTTTTGCTCCAGCATTTCAGTGGTTTCTTGCTGTCGAGTCCTCACCGTTGTCTCACCTCTGTGGTTCTTTGATTTTTTTTGTTCACGGAGAGGTTGCACTGATGAGTTAGGAGGCCTTCATGCGGACTGAACAAATTATTTGTCTAAATCGCGGCAGAAGTAAGGGCGAGGATTGTGGCCACGTAAAATCGATTTAAGCCCCCCAGTGGAAATCTTCCACTGACCGTTCCAGGGCGGCTCTTCTGTGGCGATTTATTTATGTTGTTGTTTGTTACTTACTGTGTGTATCGCTTGTGTCTTTTAATTTTGGATGGCCATATGGCCATTTTGTGGGAAAGTAACTGTCCTTATGGCCTTCCTTTGTTTAGGTTTCCATTATGGTCTGGTCGCTTAATGTTTGTATTTCTTTTCCTTTGGTGTCTTTTATGGGTGGAGTAAGTTAATTGTATCAATTCCTGATGTTTGTTTTACTTCTACTTTGATCGGATGAAAACTGTATAATAGGAGTTATACGGAAACGAAAAAAAAGTTTACGAACTGACGGACAAACCCCATAACTAAACACGATGTTTTTCTGTTGTTGTTGTTGTTGTTGTTTTTCAAACGGGCATATAAAAAGATTTTTCCTAAGTCACCAAGCCTTCTATAGGGCCTTGGTTATCTATTTCATTTGTTGTTAACGCCCCTGTTAACACTGTATGTGTCTTTTTTTAGACATTGCTTCCAATTTTGTGGGACTTTTACTCAGTACCGAGATAAAACGGGCAGATAAAAGTCCTTCTCAAGCCCTGTCGCTCAATGAAACTAAATGGTTGAAATACACGAACGGTCCGACTCGAGTCACTTTCCTGGGCAGGCTTAGAATTGCTAGGCGATTTAACACTACTCATGTGCGGCCGGTATCAGCTCTGCGTGGAAGCATCATGCAGCCTAATCTATTCCTTCAATCCCCGATGGACGGGGGCCGATCAGACCTTGGGGCAATATATTGGACTGCATGAGCTGAAACCGACCGAACTTTGAAACATTGCTGAACCGCCTAGGAAGATCTAAGCCTGCCCAGACAAAGTGATGCAAATCAGACTGTATCTTAAACCTCGGCAGTTTCTTTGAACAAAAACCTGAAATATGCAAACCTTTTGTATATCTTTCTGCATCACAATTTAATTATAAAAGAAACTGATTAGTAAAACGTCAAGTATTGGGTGGAAATTAAGCAAACCACTCTCGGCTTATCAATACAATAGCTCCCATCGAATGCGCCAAAAAGTATTTTAACAACTCAGTCTGTAACTGGTGGCAGGTCACTTAGTAGTCATGAAGTTTTTGAACAGAAACTATTGCTATCTGTGCTGGGATCAAGAACAATAAACAACGACCCATCAACGTTATGACTTTGTTTCGCTCCCTAAATATTTTATGATTAAGAGTCAGCACTCTTATCCACTAGGCCACGGAGGCCCGTTACACCAAGCGATCTTAAGCTTACTAACGTTCTCTGTCTTTCCAACATTTACATATACGTATACTTAGAGCTATCAGCGTACCGAAAGATGTTCAGAATATAAAAATCTGTTCCTATCTGTGTAAAGAAAACTTTGCAAGTTTTGTTTATTTGTATTAAACGGCCCAGTCAACACTAATTTGGGTCATATTTGGGCCTGTCAGTGTACCTATCCACACTTTTCCAGAGCAGGCTTATCCGTAAGCGGTTAACCAGTTCAGTGCATATTCTGCCGCCAAAAACCGACGCCTGCCCTTCCTGAATCAGCGGAAGGGAGAGAATGACCATCGAAAAGATTTCATAATCAATCTCCACGAAAGAATGTTGCCGACCCCGGTAGGTATCGAACCCGAGTCTTCCTTATCACCAGTCAGACTGCATCCGACTGAGCTACCGCAGTCAGCCACACTGTTTGGGTAGTAGTATGTTCTGTGGTTTTTCGTTTCCATGGCCCCATGGACTTACTCCATAATGGCATTGCAAGACGTAAAATTTGCGAAAATGACTGCGGCTGTTATAAGTTCCCCATAAGCGAAATAGATACGCCTTAAGGGGGTGTGGCTACTCCTGCAAAAGGAGTTTCTCTTTGGATATGTCTAAGGGGTATACTCTTAAGGGAGCAAATTCTTCCCTCTTAGAGTAGACCCCCTGAGGCGCATATTCTTCCCCTTTTAGAGTAGACCCCTTTTTCAGTTGGACAGAGCCAACAGAGTAGCAGCAATAAGGTCCTTAAAGTTTTTTTTCCATCACGAAACCATGCCTATAGAATTGTGATCCCCTTTAATATGTTCTATAAAAGTGTTTTCCTTTGGAAGCAAGGAATACACCACAGAACTGAAAAATATGGTGTGCACATGTTTTCTGGGCCAGACTAGCTAGTTTCGGCCAATTAAGCATCATCAGTGACCCTTAGATATTTTCAAAATTCCACAATGGAATCAATGAACCCAAAGGACAAGCAAATTTAATCTACACTATGATGTAGGGCAGGGAGACGTTTTACCGCCGCCACACATTCCCACACACCAGTTGTAGTGAAGTTAAATATGTTCTATAAAAGGGCTATCCTTTGGAAGCAAGGAATACACCGCAGAACTGAAAAATATGGAGTGTACATGTTTTCTGGGCCAGACTAGCTAGTTTCCGCCAGTTAGGCCTCATCAGTGACCCTCAGATATTTTCAAAATTCCACAATGGAATCAATGATCCCAAAGGACAAGAAAATAAAATCTACACTTTTATATAGTACAGCTCGGGTTTGCATGGGTATACATTAATTTCCGTATTCATGCTCTGAGACACTAGATTGTGGGTATGGTAGGTGACCAATTAGTTCGAACACCCTAGCAGTTCGAACACCCAAAATTATTTCGAATTTGTGGCTGAAAACTTTCTCATTTAATTCGAACTCCTAAATATTTCAGAAATCAGACTTTTTAATACTTCGAACACACAATTAAATGCCGAAAAATGCATCCAGAACAAGCATTTCGGATCGTTCCCGGGTTTATCATTACAGCATCGTACTGGTCGTATATGAGCTAGCGCACGAAAAAAAAAAGGAAACTTAGCATGAAATATGTGCGACTTCCAAAGACTCGGATTAACATGCACTCTGTAAGGCAAATGGTTTTCGCTTTTCTTACTTTGGATAGCCCTGTGTTAATGGAAGGTTCATACCCTTACCGAATACTGATCAGACTGTGAGAAACGCAGGCTGCAAGTGCTAAGATCAACCTTGATGAGACACAGGAGTTTCGCTTATTTATGTTGTGAAAATCCCATCGTCTGCATCAGGCTCATGCGATCAGCGAAGACTCTAATCGGATTGCATGAATTAGTACGCTAAGATGTGTCTTCGCTGGTTTCTCAACGATCTGCAAACATTGAACATGCGCACCCACTACCGGTATGCAAGGCAAAGGGTTTCACTTAGCCTTGTGACTTTGTAAGATTTAAGGGTTCAGCAAAGACTGATCACATTGCATCGATGTGCAGGCTGATCCTAGTCGGTGATGTAGCATTGTGGCCTACGAAGGCTTGGATCATCATGCATATGCAAGTGTTTTCCCTTTGCTCTCAGACTCTTTTGAGCGTAGCTTCAGCGTTCATTATTATTTTTGTGACAGTGTTAGCCTTTGCCATGCTGTGGCATTGATTCAATGCCTCTTTGATAGCAGAAGCGCCCCTTTAAATATTAATTGAGAGTTTCCCGCCTTTTTTTCCACAGAACGTCTTTTAACACCCCCGCCCATAGGGGCTTGAAGAAATATATGGGCTGCATGATGCTTCCACGCAGAGCTGAATCTGGCCCGCACACTAGTACTGGTAAACCGCTTAGAGGATCTAAGCCTGTCCAGGAACCTCGGTGCGAGGCGGACCGTCCATGCTAATAAAACCTATTGGTTTCATTGGGCGCCAGGGCTTGAGATGTCATATCATCTCAATGTCGGGTAAAAGTCCCACAAAATTGGAAGCAACGTCTCCAAAATGACCTTTACAGTGTTGACGGAGACGTTAAACCTCAAATCAACCAACCAACCAACACCTGTGAGTGAAATTCATGGTTGTTGCATGCAAAAAGGTAGTTTAACTCAGGTTACCTGTTGGGCTACCCTGGTTTTCTGAGGAGCAAGTGGAGATGCCCATTTATTTAACGGTGACAAGGTTTTATTGGAAGTAATTTCGGGGAACATGATTAAGAAAATAAGTCATATGCGATGGGCGAAGACTCAGGTCATCCTGCACATGCATGCAGTCTGAACAGTCTTCGTTGTTCGTATGTGCCTACCATGGCCTCTGTGCTAATCAAAGAACAACATGTGAGAACTATGGCCACATTGGCTAGATGCGCAGACTGATCTGGTCCTTCGTTTGAAACTTTTTTTTTTTTTTTTTTTTTTTGCCGTGCGCCGGCTTAAAACGACAGTGTGTACATTTAACCGGCCAAATCTGCTTGCGACATTACAAACACATTCTAAGCTGCCAAGTGCAAGGATCAGTCTGTTCAGATCTCCTATCTCGAGTAAAATACTTATTGCGCATGTGCGTACAGAAAAGACTGATAAGTCTTCGGGATTGTGTCTTCAATGTTCAAGAGGTTTGAAACGTTTTATCGCACACAAAGTGAAGATCACACATGCACATGTTAAATTTGTGTATGATGTCTGCATTTTCTTGTTCATCTAAATAACATGATGGTTTTGCATCCGCACAGTCTAATCAGTCTTCACCGGACTACTTCGATGGGCATTGAATTGCTACATGCCCCGCCGATTTGAGATAGCTTATGGGTAAACAGAGAACACGCAAACAAGGCTGCGCAGTCTAGCCTGAGGCTTCACTATGCGCTTAAACAATATAGGTGTGTGTGTGTGTGTGTGGAGGGGGGGGGGAGTATCTATGCGCCTTGCTCCACTGGGTAGCTGCACGTGCGGGTTTCAACATCACACCCCATATATACATGTAGTTGGACTTTGTCTGCTGGGGTGTACCCGGAACAAAAAAAAATATTACAGATTATAAGGAAATTCTTTGAAAAATCATCTTTTTCCTAGATATGGGCTACTCTTAAGAAAAGAATTTGCTCCAAACAAATCAATTTCTGTTATTCCTGAGATCACAAATTGACTCGCCCATTTTAAAGGGAATAGTGATAGTTCAGTAGGTGTAAATGTCATTTATGACAATGTGTAACCTTATACTTGTAACTACATGATATCAAAGCGCCAAAAGGCACTGAAATGACAGATTCTGTGAAAAACCAGTGCTTCAGCTGAAGTGCACGACCCGCCGGATGCTTTTAGCTTTATGAGTGTAACCATATATGGGTATGGCGGCCATTTTGGTCATGTGACCTGGACCAAAAACGGCTCCCCCAATAAATGCGCCTTATCGTTTGTTTGTTTGTTTGATTTGAGGTTTAACGTCCCCGTCAACACTGTAAAGGTCATTTTGGAGACGTTGCTTCCAATTTTGTGGGACTTTTACCCAACATTGAGATGAAATGACATCTCAAGCCCTGTCGCCCAATGAAACCAATAGGGTTTATTAGCATGGACGGTCCGCCTCGCACCGCGGTTCCTGGACAGGCTTAGATCCTCTAAGCGGTTTACCAGTACTAGTGTGCGGGCCGGATTCAGCTCTGCGTGGAAGCATCATGCAGCCCATATATTTCTTCAAGCCCCTATGGGCGCCTTATCGTAAGGAGCAAAAATATCTTATACTTTAGTACTGTATTCTGAATGGTTTGCATGATAAAATGCATTCTCACTTTTCCAATACAAAAGCATGTGTGTCAAAGTTTGACCTAGGCACAAAGAAGGTCAAGGTCAACCCAGGGTCACCATTTTAGCAATTTATGATGGGCCTACGTCCCAGATGCTATTTATCAAGTTTCGTGTAAATCTGCCCAGTGGTTCTGGAGCAGACTATTTTTGAAGGGTTTTTACCATTTATGGCTTGGCGGCCATTTTGGTCATGTGACCTGGACCCCATGAGCAAATTTTGGTTTCCCCCATCCCATAGAGGCCCCATATGAAATTTGACTTCAATCGGCCCAACGGTTTCCGAGGAGAAGCAGTTCGAAAAGTTTCACATCTTTCGCCTCGGCGAAGCTATACTAAATGGAATGTAATACTTCGAAAGTTCATTGGTTAGATCTCATTGATATCTATCAGTATGCCAAAAATTGTTTAAATATTCTAAGCGGTTAAGTCACTATCACCAATTTTCACAAACGGGTTACGGACGGACAGACAGACCATATATTGCTTGGCGGCCATTTTGGTCATGTGACCTGGACCCCATTAGCAAATTTTGGTTTCCCCCATCCCATAGAGGCTTCATATGAAATTTGACTTCAATCGGCCCAACGGTTTCCGAGGAGAAGCAGTTCGAAAATTTTCACATTTTTCGCCTCGGCGAGGCTATACTAAATGGAATGCAATATTTCGCAAGTTCATTGGTTAGATCTCATTGATATCTTTCAGTATGACAAAAATTGTTTAAATATTCCAAGCGGTTAAGTCACTATATCACCAATTTTCACAAACGGGTTACGGACAGACAGACTGACAGAATGACACGGTGATTTTTGGGCACTCTTAGAAAATCAACCGACTTCAGTCGGTCGCTTTTCTGCGGGTCGTGCAATTCAGATTTACTTTCTTAAGTGATAAGGACAATGGCGCTGGAGTGCAGATTTTTAGTTTGGTTCACAAAACTGAGGTGAATCGGCTGTTTAACACTTTCATCTTCATTTTACTTGGACATTATAAATAAAACAACATGCAAATGACTACCCAACAGGCACACGTCGCTAGGGCAACGTCAAATCAACGTCGATGCAACGTCATGACGTTGCACCGACGTTGATGTGACGTCACAATTACGTCATGTACCTGCTGAGATAGTTGTCAGTTTTATGACAACACATAGCCGCAACTTTCTTGTAAAAGCTTACACTTGTTGACTGAGATGTGTTTTGCGGCTTAGTCAAGAACCTGCCTTATGTCGTGCGCTACAATAAAGGAAAACACTTTTTGTGCGATGTTTGAAGTTTTGCGGCATGTGACTAATTATTTATCACAACATTGTGCTTACATATTCAGTTATTTAGACCTATACAACAGAATTGGACAGTGATAACTGTTAGGAGTTTATTATTGCTGGCTTGCTACCGTACGGTGAAGTTTCTAGCGTCACGTACTTCGCATTTAATTAGGTCATGTAAGTGTTATGAGTCTGTACCCTTTCAGCCCTTTATAGCCAAGTACAGATACCTACAGATGCAAACAGTGTAGAACCTGGTGAGATGGCTCATAATGATACATCGCATTCTGTTCTACATGGTTTGACATGCTATTGACGACTATTGACTAGACACCCAAATTACATGTGTAGAATGGACGGGTACAAATTCAGTGACCGAAGAGTGAACTGGAGAAACTCGTGGGTTGAAGGGGTAAAATCTTAACCTGGCCTGTAACTGTTGTGTGCGGGTCAGGACCAGACAAAGCGGCTTGACCGATAATCAAAAGTTAAATACAGCTTATTATACAGTCTATTTTCTTTATTTTTCAAAGTTTATCTAGATACTTAAATGGTGTGCACTGATTGTAGCTCTATACATATTGTTTTTTTTTTTTTTTTTTTTTTCTTTTCTAAAAATATACAAAGGTACTTTAATGGCGTATTGATACAAATATAATTAATCATAACCCATTTTGTACTGAATGTAATATTATCACTTATCTGACGAAGATTTCATTTCAAAATCCCGGTTCAAAATTAAGGGGCGTCAGCTAGAAATATATAAATTTATTTAGGAAAAAAATGGGCTAACTTTCGACAACAGTGAAGCCCGCAGTGAAGGCCGTGGTTAGACGCCGCCTCCAAGATTCGCCAATGACCCATTATGCGGTCGTCTGTATAAAATGGGAACTTTCCCTAATATTCAATTAACTTTTCCCGTTTTGTTTGTAATTTAAGAAAGATCATTTTTGTATTTTGATTACAAATGAAACAAAACATGTAATCAAAATGCGGAAATAATTCCATGAGAAATTAGTTTTGAGACAGCGAGCATGAAAAGTCAACAAACAACGGACTATTTGCGCGGAGTCATATTTCAAAAGTAGTGGAAGCCGGAAGTTCGGACGTTAAAATTGTAAACATGCAGCACGACGAAGAATGACAGAAAGAATCTGTCATTAAAAATCGCATTCAAAGACCCCCTGCACACACTGACTTATTTATAGATCAAACGGTTCTGCACTGCATAAGTGATATTTATAACTTCTAATCACCTGCGGATTGACAGGGTCACGGCAAAAAAACGTAGTCGTATAAAATATTGAACACAGCCTGATCCAATGCATGTAATTCTTTCAGATCAAACAGTTCGAACACTGATAAATTTCCAATCTGATATTTTCTAATAATTCGAATTACCGGATCAGTATTTATTTTTTTTACTGTTCGAATTAATTGGTCATTTACCGTACTCGATAGAATCACCTCGTCGGGGCGTTTCTGTCGACTTCCCGCAAACTATGTTTTGAGCAAAAAAAGGCAAATATTCCAATTTTTCTTTTTAAAATTTCTTTTTCTTTGGCCAAAAAATGACAATGTATTTGTATAGGTGTGTTTCGAAATACGGTAAAAATGGTAGACTAACTGCCACACCTGCCAGGTGTATCCATTTTCCTTAAGATATTTATTGTTGGAGTTGAAACGCTTGCTTTTCGGTCTGTTTCGCTATTCAGACAGGCTGTTTCCTGTAATTGCTGTAAAGTATTGCATCATCGTTAAAGCTGATTGGTTGATCGCGTCACGTGCCCCTCCATGGAACAGTTACAATCTGGTCATTATACCCGGTTTGCCCGCCTCATGGCGACCAAACCAAAAAAGTATCCGAAACCTGCTTCCCCTAAAAAATGGAATCGACCCGTCTCGCTTAAACTTTGAATTAACTCTCAAAGGTCGTTGATAAACTATACCGGCATTCAAACTATTTAACCCTTTTAGTACCAAATGGAATCTTCCTCCTGTTATATAGCAGGAGTCCATTTCAAAATTTAGGGGTTTCAGGTTGTGTTTTCATCAAAACTTATTTGGAAAATGACTGAACTTTTAGCAAACAGTGTAGGCCCTGATCAGACGCCGCGTTCTGATCTGGGCCTGCACTGTTTGCCAAGGAACCTCTTGATGGGGGTTCTGGTACTGAATGGGTTAAACAACATACACAACATGGAGGTATTTAAAAATCGATGAGCTGATTATTTGTCACCCCCGGATAACGCAATTCTTTGATACCTGTTGGATAGACTTAGAATTCGACCAGAGATTTACTGTTTTAGACTTGCCAGACCTTGTCGAAGGCTTTTCTGACAGCGCAGAGTATAACACGCACCTCTTTGCCTGCCTTCGTCCAGGGCCCGGCTAAAGGTATAGTATAGATCTACGAATTGGTTTACAAATAGAGTGAGAGCAATATTTTCCGGCAGACTATTATGCTAAAGCATATGTCTTATTTTTTCAAGTGTGTTTCCAACACAGCCTAGGAGTGAGAGCATCGTTCTTCTTATGGACAGGAGTATCTATGTATCCCTTTCCATGTGAGTGAGTGAGTGTTCGAGTTTTACGTCTCACCAACAGCTAAGGTCATACGGATACGGGACCTCGGTTTAAAGACTCATCCGAAAGTCTGGAGAAGCCCGGGATCGATCTTGCGACCCCTGGTTTACAAGGCGGGAAACATAACCACTACACCATAGAGGCTTCTCCCTTTCCATGTGCATTCGTTAAAGAGAAGTTGAATTAATCTGTCTGTGGGACAGATAATTGTTCTGCATTTACGTAAAAGTTTTTAAGAGCTCCTATTTTCCATACCGGATGATGGATTTGGTTCATGTTTGGTATGATGATAGAATAGATCCTATGTTTTATTCAGCAATAGCTCGGCACATGGCCATGACCTCAAGGTCAAGGTTATGAACTTAGAATTATTATGTTATTTTTTTTTTTTAATTTTATGTTAAAGCTTTTTTTTAACTGCTCATAATTTTCTAACCAAATGACAACTTTGGCTCATATTTGGTATGATGATAGATATAGGTTTTATTCCGCAATTACCCCGTCCATGCCCATGACCCTTAAAGTCAAGGCCACAGACTTTTTAAACAGATCATTTTTTTCAAACCATATAATGGATTTGGTTCATATGAAATATGATGATAGATATAGATCCAGCAATACTCACGCCCATGCCCATTACCTCAAGGTCAAGGTCATAAACGTAGAAAATTTTAAATACTAATTTAATATTAATTTTTTTTTAACGGCTCAAATTTTCCAAACCGTATTATGGATTTGGTTGAAATTTGATATGATGATAGATATAGGTCCAATCTTTTATTCAGCAATATCCACACCCATGAGCTCGAGGTCAAGATCAAAGAATTTGATTTTTTTTATGTTAAAGTTTTTAAGAACTTATATTTTCCAAACCATACGATGGATTTGATTTATACTTGGTATGATGATAAGCTGTTGGACCAAAGCAGTTTTAATTCTCCAATTCCTCGTCCATACCCATGGCCTGAAGGCCAAGGTCACAAACTTAGCAATTCCCTGTGTTTTTAGAGCTCATATTTTCCTAACAAAGCGATGGAGTTAGTTCGTATTCGGTATGATAATAGATATGTCCAAAGGTTTATAAGGCAATACCAAGACCTATTCCCACGGCCTAATAGACACTTTCCTAGGCGATCTGTCTGATGACAGCTTCTGATGACAGCTCTTTTTTACACATTTTATCTGGTCCACATGCTTTTCCAGTAGGTAACGGCTAAAATGCACTTATTCGACCCCTGAACTCTATCTGATATTGACATGGATGGTCAAGCTTATCATCCACCCAGTCTTTCTACCGAGGAACGGTCCTCTGTGGCCTACATATAACGGGTAAGACGCTGTCTTTTGCGCCTTTCTCGGACAACATGCGAGACGCCAAGTTCTGCAACGGAAGGTACGGTGGTTTTTCTCCGGGTACTCCGGTTTTCGCCAACACTGATTAACGGTTGGCTCAAAATAAGTGAAATTATCTTGGAAGGGTCGTGAAACCAAAGCCAAAGGAAAGAAAATACACCAAGGACCACTCTAATAGCATGGATACTGAGCGAAGCGTCAACAAAAACTGCCATCAAAAGTGTTTATCAGGTACCGTATGAAATATAGCAGGAACACTAACGGATGTTCATTACATGGGCTTGTTAAATGTTGTCAAAATGTCATGATAAAAAGTCATATTTCTACAAAATATTTAATCACATATAAATGAAAGTGAGTTTATGCTTCTCGTCTTGAAGACAAATCTTTTCTAGAGTTATAAGTCTTCTTTTATGATCAACTCACGAGTATGAAATTTGACCTGCTGATCAATTTAAAAATGCCAACAATTGCATTTTAAAATTTATGAGCAGGATAAATGATAATTTCTGTTGATCAAGCAAGAATACCTGTTTAACAGTTTAAGCATTGGACAATATATGCTCAGCTCAAGTAAACATGTGTTTTTTTATGTGTATAACTTCAGGGCTTTGTGCGGGCCAGTTTGGTACAATTACTGTTCAGCCTCCGTTTCTGGCTAGATAATTCACACCGCTACTTGTTATCCGCTAACGCATCACATATCAGTGAGTTCGTTTCACATCCCCATAATAGCTACTTTTCTAATTAAAAAAAACGTGATATTTTTCTTATTAAACTGTATACATAGGTTGTGGGTACTCGTTAGAACCGCCTCAATGAGGCGGTTCTAACGAGCACCCATAACCTATTTCCTGGAGCAGAAATAAGGAAAATAATGTATACGCCCATGAATCCCAGTTTTATCTATAAAGTGGGGTATATGGGGGTGTTCATTTCACGGACTTGTTCACCGGCGTGATGGAGTATAAGCCTGTCCAAGAAAAGTGTGGCTAGATAAACGGACCAGCTCGATATGGCTTAATAGTGTTGACTCGGTCGCTAAACCTCAAACCAAAATGCCGTTTATGAAGCCAAAGGGAATGGTTTTCTTTATGATCGGATAGAATCTTTTATTGGGTACTAAGTCTGTTAGCAATAAGTCTGTGCAAACTTCGCCGACGTCGGAATGGAATACGCACGCCAAACCTGAATCCTGCAAAATAAAATAATAGTAGATATAGTTGAATAGAGTACCATTTAATCCGAAAATCCATACATGTTCATCCGAAAATCTATACGAAATTAAATCAGTAGTGCACACCGTTTAAGATGGGCGTTCAGGGGTACATAGTGTTTTCTCAGAACACCTTCTGAGAAATACTGAGGGACTCTTGTAGACTTTGAATTATGGAAGTTTAACGCTATCTTTTCGGTTTTCCTAATTTTTGCTTGTGAAACCGACCGCACATGAGCACTGGTAAACCGCTTATAAGGTCCAAAGTGGTGCGAGTCTTTGCATATAAACACTATTCGTTTCATTGGGCGGTAGGACTTGAGATGTCAATTCATCTCAATGTTGGACAAAAGTCCCTCAAAATTGGAAGCAAAGTCTCCAAAATGACCTAAATCGTGTTAACGGGGGCGCAGAACCTCCAATAAAATAATAATAATAAAAAAGCTAATGATTCTTGTGATGTGTTGTTTCTTTTTGGTATGAAGTTTAATGAGATCCCATCAATATAATTTGAGTCCTTAAAAAAATCAATATGAATGTGGACGCCGACTTCAACACCCAAACCGGTTCCTATTCCGAAGCCGACGCCTTACACCGACGCCACCGCCGACGCCGGGGTAGTGTAATATCTCTTCCTGGACTTCGTCAAAGCAACTCAAAAACAATTAACATTTGACAAATGTTCTTTTACCCATAAATGTCTAGCGATCCTTTTCTAGGATATTGGCAAACTGTGCGGACCCAGATCAGACGCCGCAGAACGCGGCGTCTGATCTGGGTCTACACTGTTTGCTTAAAGAGCTTTCATTTTTGTAATATTTGCTCTAAATAAAAACAAACCTGGCACCCCTATAATTTGAAATGGACTATCCCAAACTTACTAGTTGGAAGATATCATTGTCATATTTTGTCATGTTGAGGCTGTCAGTTTTCTCTACCACACTTTTCCTGGGCATGCGATTAAATAGTTCAGTGGTTCGTCAGAAACTGACAACTACCCTTCTTGAAATAGCGGAAGAGTGGAGCGACCTTGGCAAATATTTAATTATCAGTTCTCACGAAAGAAAGTAACCGACCCGGCGGGAACCGAACCCATGACCTCTCGATCACCAGTCGGTCGCGCATCTGACTGTGCCAACGAGGTCTCCGGTTATCATTACGAAAAAAAAAACGGTTATTCAAATATATTGAAAATTTCACAACCAAAAACAGAAGAATTTCAGAAAAAAATCTGATATCTTTCTTATTTCTGCTCCAAACAATGATTGTGGATACTCGCTAGATCCGTTCAAAGGCTAAATTGTCCCAACAATCTATATTTTAAACAGAAATAAGAAAGTTAATGTATTACCCAGAAAACGCCAATTTTAGCGTATAAATGTTTGTTTGTTTGAATTGGGGTTTAACGTCCCCATCAGCACTATTTAGGTCAGTTTGGAGACGTTGCTTCCAATTTTGTGGGAGTTTTGCCCGGCATTGAGGTGAAATGACCGCCCAATGAAACCAGAAGGCTTATATGCACTGGACGATCGGACTCACGCCACTTTGACTTAGAAGGCTTTGTCCTTCTAAGCGGTTTGCCAGTATTCGTGTGTGGTCAAATTCAGCTCTGCGTGGAAACATCATGCAGTCAAATTTCCCCAAGCCCCGAAGGGCGGGGACGAATTTTACCGTATAAAAGTGTCGTTTATAGGGATCAAAATTATATAGGTGTGTTCAATTGATATCATGATTGCAGTTGCAGTTGTTATCTTTTCGTTGCACTCTTTTGTTGCATGTCGGCTCCGATTTGCATCAGGAAAACATGCCTATATAATTCTGACCCCCTTGAACCCCACTTTTAAAGAGTAAAACTGGGTTTTACAGGGGTAAACCTTATTTGTCTTATTTCTGCTCTAAAATATAGATTGTGGGTACTCGTAAGAACCGCCTCATTGATGCGGTTCTGACGAGTACCCGCAATCTATGTTTTGAGCAGAAATGAGAAAAATATCACAATTTTTCATCTTAAAATGTTCGTGTTTTTTTTTTTCGGCGCTTAAGCTTATAATGTATTTATATAGGCGTGTTTCCGATTTGTTTAAAATTATTACTTACCATCTACTTTGACAAAAGGCTTTTTAAAGTTAAATTTTACATCAGGTTTCCCAAATACTGATACTCCATTTCTAAAGGTATGCTTTAGTCCATCTCCGCCTAAGGACCCTATTGGAATGGAAATAAAAACAGAATAAAATAGCTATGACCTTTTGTTTCTTTTAATATTCGTCGGGTTAGATGACCATTTTAATATTGTTTCTCTTTCATCGAGCCGATCGTTGATCAGAGGTGGGCGAAAATCGCAGAGTTGCTGATGTTGTTGTTGTTGATTTGAGGTTTAACGTCCCCGTCAACACTGTAAGGATCATTTTGGAGACGTAGCTTCCAATTTTGTGGGATTTTTACCCGACATTGAGATGAAAGTACATCTGAAACCCTGCCGCCCAATGAAACCAATAGGGTTAATAAACACATGCGGACCGACTCGCACCGCTTTGCATGGAAAGGCTGATTTGTTAACCTAGAGTAGAAATAAACTTTGAAATCCACTCAGCGGTTTACCAGTACTCGTGTGCGGGTCGGTTTCAGCTCTGCGTGAAAGCATCATGCAGTCCATCCAGTTCTTCAAGCCCCGATGGGCGGGGGCCGACAGAGTTGCTGAACTTGGATCCTGCCCACAACCGTAGAGGGAGACAGCGAGCCACTTCACCAACGGGGCCAGTTAACAAGTACGTGCAATAGGTTACCACATATTATATGGGGGTGTAGATGCACACTGGTCTATAATATCCGATTATCTTATACTACAGTCGAACTTCGATGGCTGGAACCCCTTTGGGACTATGAAAATTTGTTCGAAACAGGGGTAGGTCGAGCCAAGGTGGGTTACTATTAGTGCCATTCCAGGAGGCATAATAGAAATAATAATAGGCACCTTTTCGGAGTTCTATATTATAAATGTATGTTGTGTGTACTCATTAGAATCGCCTCATCGAGGCGATTCTAATGAGTACACACACCATACATTTGCAAGATAAAAGAAGAAAATGTCCTTAATTTATGTCTATTTCATATTTGGAGGAATTCCCTGCGGACTCAAGAACGGGTTCGACTCATCCATAGTTAACGAGCCAACAGAGTTCGAGTCCTTCAAGTTCTACTGTAGTTCTAGTCAATGGCGGATCGAACGAGCACCAAGAACCATTATGTTAGCATAAAAACACCTACATATTCGCTGTTTGATTTTGGGTTCTAAGGATTTTGTTTGTTTGGTTTGAGGTTTTACGTCCCCGTCCACACTGTATAGGTCATTTTGGAGACGTTGCTTCCAATTTTGTGGGACTTTTACCCGACATTGAGATGAAATGACATCTCAAGCCCTGTCGCCCAAAAAATCCAATAGGGTTTATAAGCATGGACCGACCGACTCGCACCGCTTTGCCTGGGCAGGCTTAAATCCTGTAAGCGGTTTACCAGTACTCGTGTGCAACCGATTTCAGCTCTGCGTGGAAGCATCATGCATCCCAAGTATTTCTTCAAGCCCCGATGGGCGGGGGCATTTGGGTACTAAGGTTTGAATCGAAAAGGTCACTTAATAGTTTTGTTTTGTTTGATTTGAGGTTTAATGTCCTCCTCAACACTGTATAGGTCAGTTTGGAGACGTTGCTTCCAATTGTGTGGAACTTTTACCCGACATTGAGATGGCATGACATCTCAAGCCCTGCCGCACAATGAAACCAGTAGGGTTTATATGCATGGGCGGTCCGACTCACACCTTTTCCTCAGCAGGCTTAGAACCTCTAAGCGGTTTACCAGTATTCATGTGCGGACGGTTCAGCTCAGCGTGGAAGCATCATGCAGTTTAATAGTTATTTCTGTTTAAACAATTCAACGTTTTAAACAGGATATTCTAAGACGATCAGAAGAAAATTGTTCATATAAGTTTGGATGACTAATTATCAAACTAGTATAAAATAATACATTAAACCAAAGATGAGTGAAAAAGCGCTAAATATTGCTGAAAGCAATATCCCCATGTTTTCTGCATATTAAAGGGCATTTCAATATCTTTTATTTAAAATAAAAGTGCTGTTCCTGGAGCTTTAAAACCAACATTTCAGGCCATCACGAAAACACGCCTATATAGTTCTGACCCCCTTGAACCCCACTTTTATAAATTAAAGGAAGAGTCTATTTGCAGTCAACTGCAAATAGCCAAAAAACGTTAAAATGGCTATTTGCAGTCAACTGCAAATAGCCAAAAAACGTTAAAATGGCTATTTGCAGTCAACTGCAAATAGTCAGAAAACGTTAAAATGGCTATTTGCAGTCAACTGCAGATAGCCAAAAAACGTTAAAATGGCTATTTGCAGTCAACTGCAAATAGCCAAAAAACGTTAAAATGGCTATTTGCAGTCATTTTATATTCCTGCCATTTACACGTGCGCCCATCGAAATTCAGATCAGTCTGCGCATCCGCGCTGTCTATTCATAGTCTTCGTTGTGTGCATTTCGCATCAGGTTAACAAGTCCATGAAATTATGGCTCCTCTAAACCCAACTTTATATAGAGAAAAGCGAGGTTTTAGAGTAATTATTACCATTTCTTATTTTGGTGCAAACATATAGATTGTGGGTACACGTTAGAACCGCCTCATTTCTAACGAGCACATTCAATCTATGTTTAGACTAGAAATAAGGAAAATATACATCATCTTCATTCAAATAAGAAGGCCATGATGGCCCTGGATCGCTCAGCTGATCCTTATGGCAGGTAATATAAGGTGGAGTGGGCGGTTTGGACAATTTTTGGCTGACAGTGGCCCAAGGAACATTTCTGTGAAATTATATCAAAATCAATCTAGCTATTTAGGAACTTAAGTCATTTTAAGGGTTATATATTTTTTTCTGGATTGGAAAATTGTCAGAGTGGCACTCATGGAACATTCCTTCAAAATCGTTTTCTTTTTGGGGGAAGAAGTCAGCGCTGACTTGTATGTCACTATCTGGGCACCTGTCAGGACCTAGTGCACCAGACGGAAATGAATGGGCTCATTTTAACTAACTAACACTAATTCATGGTGACAAGGAGGGGGGCGGTATCCATCCATTTGACAATACAGAGCTGACTTGTATGTCACTATCTGGGCGCCTTGTGGACATTGAGGGTCAAGTCCTAGTGCACCAGACGGAGATGAACAGGCTCAGTCTAACTAACAATGTCTCATGCTGAAGGTGAAAGCGGGGTGGGGGTGGATCCCTTTGACGATACAGAGCTGACTTTGTATGTCACTATCTGGGTATCTTGTGGACACATTGAGGGTCAGGTCCTAGTAACAGGCTCAGTCTAACAAACACTGACTCTTGATGTGTTTGTGGGGGGAGGGGGGAGTGGGGTGGATCACTTTGACAATACAGAGTTTATTTGTATGTCACTATCAGGGTACCTTGTGACATTGAGGGTCAGGTCCTGCTGCACCAGACAGAGATGAACGGGTTCAGTCTTACTAACAATGACGCATGGTGTGTGTGTGTGGGGGGGGGGTGGGGGGGGTGGAACCCTTTGACGATAAAGAGCTGGCCTGTATGATAATTGGACCAAAACTGTGGCCTCTAGAGTGTTAACAAAGTTTTGTTTTGATTTGATCTGCTGACCTACTTTTTGACCCAACAGGACCTATATTCGAACCTAACCTAGATATTGTTATGATGATCATTCTGAGCAAGTTGATGATGATTGGACCAAAACTGTGGCCTCTAGAGTGTTAACGAGATTTTTTCTTCGATTTTACCTACTGACCTACGTTTTGACCCGACATGACCCATATTCGAACTTGACCTAGATATTATTATGATGATCATTCTGGGGAAGTCGAATGATATTTGGACCAAAACTGTGGCCTCTAGAGTATTGACAAAGTTTTTCTATGATTTGATCTGCTGACCTACTTTTTGACCCAACAGGACCCATATTCGAACCTAACCTAGATATTGTTATGATGATCATTCTGAGCAAGACTGATGATGATTGGACCAAAACTGTAGCCTCTAGAGTGTTACATGTAACAAGGTTTTTCTATGATTTGACCTTCTAACTGACTTTTAAGCCTGACATAACCCATTTTCGAACTTGACGTAGGTTTTGTCGAGATGATCATTCTGAGCACGTTTGGTGAGGATTGGACTCAAATTGTGGCCTCTAGAGTGTTAACATGTTTTTTTTTTTATCATTTGACGTTTTGACCTACTTTTTTACCCGAAATGACCCATATTCAAACCCTACCGAGATATTGTCATGATAATCATTCTGATCATGATTGGACTAAACCTGTGGCCTCTAGGGTGTTAACAGGCCCCCGCCCACGGGGGCTTGAAGAAATATATGGGCTGCATGATGCTTCCATGCAGAGCTGAATCCGGCCCGCACACTAGTACTGGTAAACCGTTTAGAGGGTCTAAGCCTGTCCAGGGACCGCGGTGCGAGGCGGACCGCCCATGCTAATAAACCCTATTGGCTTCATTGGGCGACAGGGCTTGAGATGTCATTTCAATGTCGGGTAAAGGTCCCTCAAAATTGGAAGCAACGTCTCCAAAATGACCTTTACAGTGTTGATGGGGACGTTAAATCTCAAATCAAACAAACAAAAATCTAGAGTGTTAACAAGAAAAGTTTACGGACGACGGACGACGCACGACGACGCCGGACATTTCACAGTCACAAAAGCTCACCATGACCATGACCTTCGGTCAGGTGAGCTAAAAATCTAAGCTCTCTGCCTTATGGTTTCCGAGAAGAAGATTTTTGAACTTTTTTCCAGTATAAATCAATAGGAGCTAATGAGCCCTGAGGCGTGACCAATTTTGTCCCAAAGGGCATGTTTGGCAGGATTTATGTAGACGACCATTTTATGTTGCTATATACAGTAGAACTTCGATGGCTCGAACACCGAAGGTTCGTTTACAATGGATGTGTCGAACCCATTCTTGAGCCCCTAGCGAAATCCTCTACATAAGAAATAGTGGGGGACAATTAAGGAGATTTTAGTCTTTTATCTTGCAAATGTATGCTGTGTGTACTCATTAGAATCGCCTCGATGAGGCGATTCTAATGAGTACACACAGCATGCATTTTCATTATAGAACACCGAAAAGATGTCTAAAAGTATCTGGTTATGCCTCCTGATGAGGCGATTCTAATGAGTACACACAGCATGCATTTTCATTATAGAACACCGAAAAGATCTCTAAAAGTATCTGGTTATGCCTCCTGACAGTAACCCTCAGTGGTTCGAACTACCGCTGTCTCGAACAGATTTTTGAGGTCCCAAAGGTGTTCGAGCCATTGAAGTTCGACTGCACTAAATATCTGAGGTCTGTACTTCATGGTTTCAGAGAAGAAGATTTTGAAGCTGTTTTCCATTATAAGTTTATTGGGGACAAGGGGCCATAGGATTTGGCCAATTTTGATCAAAGGGGCATGATTGGCAGGATTCATGTAGGCGGCTACTCGACGTTGCTACATACTAAATACCTAAGCTCTGGGCCGTATGGTTTCAGGGAAGAAGATTTTTGATTTTTTTTTTTTTCAATTTTAAGTTGTTTTTAAGTTGTTTAGTGTATGGTAGCTACTAGGCCCTTGGGCGTAGCCAATTTTGATCCAAGGGGCACTGGCAACGCTGTATCATTTCGCTATCGTACAAGCCCCTACAGTAGCAGAATTTATTTTCTTTCAGTGTAAATTGTTTCTTTTTCTTCCAGTTTGTATTGATACAATATTTATCTTACTTCTAGTCAAAACATATATTGTGGGTCCTTATTAGAGCCGCCTCACCGAGGCGGTTCTAACGAGTTCCTAGAATTTTATGTTTTGAGCAGGAGTATGAAAGATATCAAAATTTAGTACATGTATCTGAAAACTTCCACTTTTTGGTGGTAAAAGTTTCACTATATGTGTGATATAAACGTGCATGTCAAAATTCAAATTCTGTAAATATGAGCCAGTCCATGTTGTATGATAAATCGTTTCTTTCGGTGTTTTTTTTTATGGGTCACATAGGAAAATAGGAAACTCTTTATGCATAATCAGTACATGGTATTTGAGCAGATCTTCGCAAAGACAGTTTTTCTCATGGTGTGGTTCATTAAACAATTGTGTTTGTATAAAGGCGTGTGGAGACCCCCGGGGGCTGTAATGTTGACCGCATATCTATTGTAATCCTATTGAAAGATATTATATCCTATTGATGACTGTTACAACGCATAATGTAGTAATGTAGTAATTACTACATTTTGATTTTTTTTTACTACATTATGCGTTGGCATAGTCGACGCGAAATGAAGTAAAAAATTATTTCATTTCGCGTTGATATGCACCATATCGACGCATAATGAAGTAATGATGGTAGAACATAGCTGTCTTCGAAAAGACTTAGGAAGCAATACAGTTAAATTCCTACAATTTAGACCACATTTGAGACGGTTCAAATGTGGTCTTTAAGACCACAGTTGAACAGTCCAAAAGACGGTCTTCCACAAAAGCACACTGAAGGTCAAAATCACAAAGAAAAAGGTTTATTGGGCGGCATCTCAATGTCGGGTAAAAGTCCCATGAAATTGGAAGCAACGTCTCCAAAATGACCTAAATAGTGTTGACGGGGACGTTAAACCTCAAATCAAACAAATCAAACAAAAGACAGACAGGCAGGCAGACAGACAGACAGACAGACAGACAGACAGACAGACAGAATGGACAAAAACTATATACCCCCTTGCATACTTCGTATGCCGGGGGTATAAATAGATGGGCTGCACGATGCTTCCACGCAGAGCTGATACCGCCCGTACATGAGTCCTCGTAATCTGCTTAGAAGGTCTAAGCCTGTCCAGGAAAACTGCTGCGAGTCGGCCCATCCATGCATATAAACCCTATTGCTTTTAATTGGACGGCAGCGATTGAGATGTCATTTCATCTCAATATCGGGTAAAAGTCCCATAAAATTTGAAGCAATGTCTCCAAAATGACCTAAATAGTCTTGACGGGAACGTTAAACCTCAAATCAAACAAACAAACTGTTGACGCATAATGAAGTAAAATTAAGTATGCCACCTATCGCCGCAAAATGAAATAATTCTTTCATTTTGCTCAAACCTCTTAGTATCGACGCATAATGTAGTAAAAACGACATTTTATTTCATTTCGCGTCGACTATGCCAACGCATAATGTAGTAAAAATTTCAAAATGTAGTAATTACTACATTACTACATTATGCGTTGTAACATATGACATTTATTAATTCAACCCTTGAGGTGCTAAGAAAAACTGCATCTGAAAATGTCGTCTGCGTATCTCATCTATTTCACATGTTTGCTGTCCAAAAGAATATTTAGGCATACAAGCAAACAGTGTGGACCCCGATCAGATTGTTCCCAGCAGTTTGATCTGGATCCACACGGTTTTCAACAATAACTTATCAATGTAATCAGCACACAGCAACTCAGATGACAATTGTTGTGATTGGCATCTTAAGGGGTTAAAACAGTCGAGAAAAATATAATGACACAACGAGTGAATATTGCCCCTACAAATTAAAACAAAGGCTTTAAATTTTCAGTGACATACATTATTTTTTTAAAAAAAGGTTTTCTGCATTCTATTCACAAATTCATAACAAACACTGCAGATCCTGATCAGATGACTTCCTGATCTGAATCGACATTGTTTGCAAAGGAAGCGTTTGTCTTAAAAAGCATTATAAGTCTTAAATACCACAACAATTACAATTATTTTAGCCACGCCCATTGTGAATATCAAAGAATGACATTACTCCATTTACTGTATTTATTCAGTTCACTTCTTCATGACAAACACTGTAGATCCTGATCAGATGGCTTCCTGATCTGAATATATATTGTTTGCAAAGGTAGAGCTGACTTGTCCAGCATGGTAATGGTTAAATACCACACCACGCCCGTTCATTTTATAGTGAGTGTTTGCCACAATGTTGCATCGACGTTACTTGAAGTTACCGGCACATTGAGTGCCTGGTGTACACCATGCAGCGCATTCTATTTCTCCAAGCCCCGATGGGCGGGGCGGATCATTTGTTTGTTTGAATTGAGGTTTAACGTCCCCATCAACACCATTTAGGTCATTTTGGAGGCGTTGCTTCCAATTTTGTGGGACTTTTACCCGGCGACATTGAAATGAAATGACAACTCAAGTCCTGCCGACCAATGAAACCAAAAGGCTTATATGCATTGGACGGTCTCATTCAGTTAGTAATTTTGTGTCCTGTCCCTAAGAAAGGGAGGAAAGAGATAGAAGAGATAGCAGAGATGAAAATGAGAGACGGGTGAGTAAGAGGAAAACGAATGGAAGTGTACAAACAGAAGAAATAACATCATCAGAAGAATTAACATCATCCCCTCTCTACCATTATCTTAACCAACTGTAAGCCAATATCAGATGGACGCCCAGCTGAGTGACGCAAAACACACGTCATCTTTGCCCCCCCCCCCCCCCCATCCCCCACTCCCCACCAACCTCTCATGGGCTTTACAAATTAGATATTTCATTAAATAAGCAGAGAACATTGCTAAACAGTGAAACAAAAATGTAAACAATATGTGATTTAAAACTATAGGTGTCATATGTTCATACAAAATATAGACTCTATATAGCCATTTTATAGTCCCCGGCCATCGGGGCTTGGAGAAATAGACTGGCTGCATGATGCTTCCATCCAGAGCAGAAACTGCCTGCACATGAGTACTGGTAAACCGTTTAGAAGAACTAAGCCTGCTAAGGCCAAGTGGTGCGAGTCGGTGCGTCCTAGGCACTATATGTGTCATAGGCTTGAGATGTCTTTACGTCTCAATCTGTGGATAAAGTCGCACAAAAATGGAAGTGACGTCTCTAAAATGTCCTAAATAATGTTGCAAAGCACGTAAAACATCAAATCAAACAAAAATAGCCATTAATGATTAAGAGTCAGAGCTCTAATTAACTACTAAGCCGCAGAGGCCCGTTCCATTTTAAAATATTTTGAACATCTCCAGGTGGCCTTTCTAACGTTAATAGAATGACTGCAAATAGCCATTTTAACGTTTTCTGGCTATTTGCAGTTGACTGCAAATAGCCATTTTAACGTTTTTTGGCTATCTGCAGTTGACTGCAAATAGCCATTTTAACGTTTTCTGGCTATTTGCAGTTGACTGCAAATAGCCATTTTAACGTTTTTTGGCTATTTGCAGTTGACTGCAAATAGCCATTTCAACGTTTTTTGGCTATTTGCAGTTGACTGCAAATAGCCACTCCGTAAATTAAAACTGGGGTTTACTGGGGTAAACTATATGTTTCCTATTCCTGATAAGAAAAAATATCACTATTTTTCATCTTAAAATGTTCGTTTTTTCGGCTGTACAATTGACCGTGACTGTATTTGTATAGGCGTGTTTCCGTAATTAATACATTTCATTTGAAAACGTGCTATTTCCAGGAGCTTTAAAACCAACATTTCAGGCACATAACTGTTATTACACAGAACCATATCGAACATATCAGTGTGAAACAAAAGACTTGAAAATGCATCAAGTTAACATGTCGATGTAATGAATACCCTTGCAAATCCAACTTTATGAAGAGAAAAATATGATTTAAAGTATATTCATGGAAATCTTCGTTTAGGGAGGTAAATCGCCCTTTTTACTTTACGGTGGCTTATTTCATTTCTCACAGTCTATGCAT
Organism: Lucinisca nassula; assembly: GCA_963580285.1. Lineage (NCBI taxonomy): Eukaryota > Metazoa > Mollusca > Bivalvia > Lucinida > Lucinidae > Lucinisca > Lucinisca nassula. The sequence continues at coordinate 138,461,012 of OY757013.1, forward strand.
CACGAAAACACGCCTATATAATTTTGAGTCTTTAACCCCCTTGAATCCCACATTTTTACAGTAAAACTGGGCTTTACAGGGGTAAACCTTATTTTTCTTATTTCTGCCCTTAAAATACAGATTGTGGGTACTCGTTAGAACCGCCTCATCAAATACATTGTCAATTTTACCGCGATAAAAATTAAGATGAAACAAAATAATGATATTTTCCTTATTTCTCAGTGCTCAAAGTATAGATTTTGGGATTTTGGTACACGTTCGAGGCGGTTCTGACGAATACCCTCTAGATTGTGGGTATACTTTAAAACAGCCACATCGAACGAGTACCCACTATATTTTGGGTACAAGTTTGAACCGCCTCATCGAGGTGAGGTGAAACCACCTGGCCGAGGCGGTTCTAGCGAGTTCCCACAATCTATGTTTTGAGCAGAAACAAGAAAAATATCAGAATCTTTTATCTGAAAACCCTTTGGTGATAAAAATTCAATATATTTGAAAAGGCGTGTTTTCAGAATTTCCTTTTCGTTTGGCGCGGGCCCGTTAAAGTTGTTAACAAGTCCTTACAGCGAATGACCTGGCTAACCCCACTTTATTAAGGGAAAATGGTTTTACAAGGGCACATACAATTTTCCTTATTCTTTCTAACAACATATATTGTGGGTACTCGTTAGAACCGCTTCAAACAACCAAGAAGAACGCCTATATAATTCTGACCCCCTTGAACCCCATTTTTAAACAGTAAAACTGGGGTTTACAGGGCGTACATAACTTCTCTTATTTCTGCTCAAACATAAATTGTTGGTTCTCGTTAGAACCGCCTCAGCGAGGCGGTTCTAACGAGTACCCACAATCAGCGAGGCGGTTCTAACGAGTACCCACAATCTATGTTTTTTAACAGCAATATGAAACGTATCAGATTTTTTTATCTGAATATTTTCTTTCTTTTTTTGTATGTGTGTGGTGAAAATAATAGGCGTGTTTTTGTAATCGAGCACGCGCACTCATCTGTAGGTTTGAAGCAGAAAATACAAAAATAGTGTTAAATTTTCATAAAAAATAACTTAAGTACCATAAAAGTAAACACTTTATCACAGTGAGGTCTTTTCCTGATACGGGATACTTACAACGTCTCCAGTTGAGTCCTCCTTTTCCGAGGGACCCTGAAAATCACACAAATAAAAATATAAGGAAGAAATCAACAAAAAAAAAAAAAAAAAAATGTAGTGTCAACTTAAGTGTACACCGAGGCGAAGCAAGGAGAAATCCACAATGTTCACACACAAAGGGAAACTCTAGAAAAAAAAATTCCATGATATCGCTTCCAGTTGTTGACCTGCACGCATGCGTAATCATAATGCTCACAAATTACGGAAGGTTAAACAATAATTACTCGTTTGTTTGTTTGTTTGCATTGGAGTTTAACGGCCCAGTCAACACTATCTTAGGTCATTTTTGAGCCGGTCAGTGAACCTATCCACACTTTTCCTGTGCAGGCTTATACGTAAGCTTTAACCAGTACAGTGCACATTCTTTAACCAGAAACTGACAACTGCCCTTCTTGAATCAGCGGAAGGGAGAGAATGTCCACAGAATAGATTTCATGATCAGTCTCCACGAAAGAATGTTGCTGACCCCGGCAGGTATCGAACCCACATCCTCCTGATCACCAGCCAGACGCGCATCCGATTGAGCTACCGAGGCCAGCTAATTACTCGTAAAATCAAATTAATTTGAGCAAAGTCGTCAGTCTGTTGAAATGTTCGAAGATCAAGTAAACGTATTCATTATTTTGTTTAACCCGTCGCAACCCAGGGATCAGGGAATAGTACACATGTGTACGACCAAATCAAATATCCACCCCCTACCTCGACCTTCTTAAAGTGAACAATCAAAGAACTAACATTATTGCTTTGTCGATTTTCTCTGAATGTACGCTAGAAAACTTGAATCGTTCTTAATTATTTAAGTGAGACAAAGGCCGTTTCGTTCAACCCTTAAATTCCAACATGCCAAGCACATAGTGTTGACCCTGATCAGACACTCTTTCTTTGCGTCACGGTCTACACTGTTTGCCATTCCCCCAAACTACGAGCCCTCTCTAGATTTTACAGACCATCTACTTCTGGAGCACGTTTGGCTGCGTGGACAAGAATGCTGATTTTCATTTGAGAATTAGTACCTTTCTGTGCACAACAGCACATCTCATTTTCATGTGTTTGTTTTTTCTCATTAGTAATTCATCCATGAAACATAGTCCATTCATTAATGTCTCCAAAACAGGGGCCAGTTGTTCAAAACTAACGACCTCGTTAAGTAACGTATCGTTAAAACTTTGATCATTAAATATGGCAAATATGCTAATATTTTTGCTGAAAAAATGTGAGCAGCTTTTGCGGATGCAAAAGCTGCTCACATTTTTTCAGCAAAAATACCAAAAATTTCAATATTAACCTTGCTAGAATGGTTAACAATATGACCACTAACGAGCTCGTTAAGCTAACGATGCTTTGAACAACTGGCCCCAGATGTTTAATTTTTTTTAATGAAAATATGTAATATTATTCTTATCTTTGCCACAAATATAGACTGAGGGTGCTCATTAGAATCGCATCTATGATACGGTTCTAACGAGTACCCACGTTTTATCATTTTGAGCAAAGATAAGTGAAACGATGTACATGTATACGCATGTTTTGTTTGTTTTGTTTTGATTGATTTGAGGTTTAACGTCCGTGTCAACACTGTAAAGGTCATTTTGGAGACGTTGCTTCCAATTCTGTGGAACTTTTACCCGACACTGAGATGAAATGACATCTCAAGCCCTGTCGCCCAATGAAACCAATAGAGTTTATAAGCATGGATGGTCCGACACTCATACCGCTTTGCCTGGGCAGGTTTAGATCCTCTAAGCGGTTTACCAGTACTCGTGTGTGGGTCGGATTCAGCTCACGCAGCCCATATATTTCTTCAAGCCCCCATGGGCGGGGGCCGATATATACGCATGTAAATCAGTGACATTTACGGGGTTGGTACTTATATGCATGGATTTCCTAAAGCCACCGAAAGTGACATATGAACCTCGACTTTTTTTTTATTTGGGTTTCAACGTCCCCGTCAACACTGTATAGGTCATTTTGGAGACGTTGCTTCCAATTTTGTGGGACTTTTTACCCGACACTGAGATGAAATGACATTTAAAGCCTTGTCGCCCAATGAACCTAATAGGGTTTATAAGCATGGACGGTCCGACACGCACCGCTTTGTCTGGGCAGGCTTAGATCCTCCAAGCGGTTTACCAGTTCTCGTGTGCGGTGTGTTTCAGCTCTGCGTAGAAGCATCATGCAGCCCATGTTTTCCTTCAAGCCCCGATGGGCGGTGCCGGAATCTCGTCTTTATTGATTGAATAAAGTAAAAGAATTTGTGTTTAGCTTAAAATGAATAAAATGGAAATCTCCATTAACTTAGAATGGACTCACCCAAAGTCAACTGAAGGGAAGTTCAATTTTTGTAACAAACAAAGAGTGATATTATAGATTTTGATCGAAAGATCTTAAGGTTGCTAAGAAAAAACTGCATTTGGTTTTAGTGTTTGTCTTGCGACTTGTAAAAAGTTATTTTTGTCCCTAAGCAAACAGTGTGGATCCAGATCAGACTGCTCAATTTGCAAAGTGTGGACCCTGATCAGACGGCTCCTTAAGGAGAAGTCTGATCTTAATCTACACTATTTGCAACAATGACCTTAATTCTGACTAGCAGACAACAAAGCAGACGACAATTGTTTTGACTGGCATCTTATTAAACAAGGAGGATAACTTAACGCTATTTTTTCGCAGCATACGATTTTTATTTTTTTTTTTCTAATTTTCCCGGAAAACAGGATTTGACATCTCATGGAAATTGTCTCCATAGGAGACAATTTGCATCGGATGTTAGGTCCTGTTTTCTGGGGAGAAATAAGAAAAAAAATCAACAATCTGTCGTCTGCTGAATTAGCCTAGAGAGTGGTTATGGTTCTACGAGCAGGAAGGATACAGACCTGAAGAAATTGTACCGACCAGTGAACAATAATATGAAGAAAAACTTTTTCACTTACAGTCTCCGTTCTTCCAAATAGGTCCCTTCGTCGGTGGTGGCTTAAAGACAAATGACTTAAGGTTGAGCAATGGCTTTATGGTTTGTCCATACGTCTGTATGACGAAGCAAACGAGCAGCACGACACTAACATGCTTCAAAGAGACCGTGGCCATTTCTGAAAATATCATGATGATCGTTGATTGATTGTTTTTGGGTTTATTGAGACGTCAACCCTTGTGGGTTATTAAGTGTTGTCTCCCAGAGAAAGGGAGAAAAGAGATAGTAGGGGACATAAAAGTGACGGACAGAGGAGAAAGAGGAAAATGAAATGAAGTATAGAAGCTGTCGAAATAACAACCAACACGCCTATATAATTCTGACCCACTTGAAACCCATTTTTATACAGTAAATCTCGGGTTTAAAGGGGTTAAACCTATTTTTCTTATTTTGAGCAGCAATAAGAAAAATGTCACAATTCTTTAGCTAAAAAATTTTTTTTTCGGCGGGAAGGTTTACAATGTATTCGTATAGGCGTGATTACGTAATGATTCCCCCTTAACCCTTTAATTGGTTGTTTTGTTTGATTTTAGGTTTAAAGTCCCCGTCAACACTATTTAGGCCATTTTGGAGACGTTGCTTCCAATTTTGTGGGACTTTTACCCGACATTGAGATGAAATGACATCTCAGTCCCTACCGCCCAATGAAACCAATAGGGTTTAAAAGCATGGGATTTTTCTGGGCAGGCTTAAACGTTCTAAGCAAATTACCATACTCATGTGCAGTCGGTATCAGCTCTGCGTGGAAGCATCGTGCAGCCCAATCTATTTCTCCAAGCCCCGATGGGGGAGGGGCGACCCCCTCACCCTTACCTGCTGCAAGGATAGCAGGCCTTGTTCAACTGTAAGCCAATATCAGTTGGAAGCCCCAGTGTCGCAAGATACACGTCACCTCACCCAGGATGATACATGGGATACATCCCTGTATGATAAACATCGTGTTAACAGGTCCGTAAAATAAGCACCCCTCTTAACCCCACTTTATATAGAGAAAACTGGGGTATAGTGAGGTATACACTATTTTGCTTATTACTGCGCCAAGACATAGGTTGTTGGTACTCGTTAGAACCGCGGTTCTAACGAGCACCCACAACCTATATTTAGGGTATGAATAAGAAAAATATCACACGTTTTCATCGGAAAAGTAGCCATTTTGGAGATATGAAAGACTGCACTATGTCGCAAGGGTGTGTTTTCGTAATGTCTAAATATATGTTATGTATAAAAAAATCACCGCTGTTGGGTTCGAGCCTGGCTCGCGTCAAATGTGAGACGCCAAGGCCAGGTGGTTTTTATCCGATAACTCCGATTTCCGCCCACCTTTGATTACCGATCGGCTCGAAGTAAGTGAAATATTCTTGGAAGTGTCGTAAAACCCAAACAAAAAATAAGTATCCAAAACTGACTTTTGTTCTAAAGAAAATGTGTCATAATTTCCTTTTTCTGTTGCAAGGGGAATGGAAACACTTTCAGAAGAGATAACTCCTGGTTGTTAGAACCACCTCGATGAGTAACCGCAATAGAAATGAGAAAAAAGAAAAGAAAAACAAGATTTCCCGTGCAAACCTTACTTTTCAAGAATCTAAAAGGAATTCATTATAAGGTCCTAATAACGTCAGAATATATATTAATTTTTGCATGTGAATACCACTCATAAGAATGTGTATAGCGTCCTCACTTAATACCATATGGGTCATTTTGGAGACGTTGCTTGCAATTTTGTGGGACTTTTACCCGACATTTACATGAAATGACCCCTCAAGCCCTACCGCCTAATGAAATTAATAAGGTTTATATGCACGAACGGTTCCACTCACGAAGAGGTTTACCAGTACGCATTTGAGCTTTGTTAGCACTGTGCAGTCCTATCTGCATGTATTTCTCGAAGTCTAGATGGGCGGTGGCCCATGATTGCTTTCTTATCTGTCTTTAAAAATGGCCCTCGTCTGATAAAATTTCTGTTATACTGTTTATTTCGGATTCAAATATAGATTTTTCGCGTTCGGTAGAACCGCCATGTTAAAACCCACTTTTCTCTACATTAAGGGGAATGGACACACGTTCAGGAGAGGCAACTCCTGCAAAATTATTTTGTCTCCAATGATAAATGGGGTCAACTCTTAAAGGAAAGAATTTGCTCCTGGGGAGCAAATTCATTCCTTTAAGAGTAGACCACCGAGCCTATAGAACAGGAAGTACAGAAAGTTGTCTCCCTTTGAAAAATGTCGGAAAAAATCTGCCGTCTTAAATAATTAAGCCAGCGCATGACAAAATCTACAAAAAGGCTTGAGCGACCAGCGCATTCGCGCAGGCTGATCAGAGTCTTCGCTGATCACATGTACCTACTATAGGCTAATATCTATGCAGAGAGGCGGAAGGAAAATGTCTTGTCATAGCGGATGGGTACGCAAGTTAATTTGAGTCTCTGCTCGTCGCACCGGTCTTATTGTAGGTTTTGTCATGCGCCGACTCATTATTTATATTAAACAATTTCTTAGGCCGTACTTTTTATCGTGATGATCAATTATCCTCTCATACCTTGCGCATGTGCACTGTAAACTGCCAGTTTGGTATTTATTATTACATGTCTCCCTTCATGGCCCCCGCCCATCGGGGCTTGAAGAAATATTTGGGCTGCATGTTGCTTCCACACAGACCTGAAACCGGCCGAAAACAAGTACTGGTAAAGCGCTTAGAGGCTCTAAGCCTGCCCAGGAAAAATCATGCGAGTACATGCTTATAAACTCAATTGGTTTCATTGGGCGACAGGGCTGGAGAAGTCATTTCATCTCAATGTCGGGTAAAAGTCCCACAAAATTGGAAGCAAGGTCTCCAAAATGACCTAAACAGTGTTGACGGGGACGTAAAACCAAATCAAACATGTCTCCCAGCCCATTTCAACAAAATTACATTAAGCAGACCTTGTCCAACTGTAAGCCGCCCCAGTGACGAAAGATACACGTCATCTTTGCCTCACCCAACCACCCCACTTTGGTTCTGTGGTATGGAACTTGAAGATCAGCGGTAAAGAGTCATATAGCCTTTTCCTGACGCACCGAGTTTTGATTCGAATCAAACTGGCCCTGTTCGGGTTGATAGACAGTGTAAATGCATTCGTTTTTGAATCGGCAGGATTCGGTTCATTTCGGTCTCTAGCGGAACTGTATCAAACTGTGATTCCGCTAGAGACCGAAATGAACCGAATCCTGCCGATCAAATCCGAATGCATTTACACTGTCTGGGTCAAGCTGATGTACATGATGCAAACTGAGCACATTAGAGTTTGCCCGTGGCATAAAATTGATTTAGGGCAAGTCTTAACATATCTGTTACCCCCTATATTAATTGCATCATAACACCTTGGCCTGATAAAGATATATGTTATCTCGGGACAAATGAGCTTTATCAGGTTAACACGGACTACTGAAAAAATGGCAAAAAAAGTTATATATTTGCAAAACAAGAAAATAGCATAGAAAAAATTGCTACCAGCTGATACTAAACATATCGACCGACTATTGCGCGTCGCGGCGTTGGGACCCTCTGAGGACAATCGATAACTGGTCGTAATTTAAGAGTGTACAATGGGTTTATCTGATAAAAAGAATACCAGATTCGTATCTTTCTCAGGCTCGGCTTCGAGAATGCATGTGGAATCGCTCGGCAAGCCTCGCGATTCTACAAGCGTTCTAGAAACCTTGCTGATAAACTTGATATGAAAATACACTGATTTATATGAACTAGCATGTGGTTTTTCGCTTCGATCTGGACCAAGTTTATCAGGTTCAAGTTGCTTGTGTGAACGCGGCCAAAATTTTACTACGTCTGGATAACGGAATAACGGTTATTTGTCATGCCCAATTAGATGCCTGCACGCCTGCATGCACTTGGAGATTATATGCCGGAGAATCTCAAAGACACTTTTCTATTCGGTCGGCTCGAATGTGAACCCCTGCAAACCCAAGAGGATGTACGCTAAAAAGAGATAGAAAACTTACCAACAGAATATTTTCAGCTGTGAACTATTCGAATAAAAGATATGTTATGAACGACCCATAACGCGAACATAATATATAGGGATTCTCCATCTGATTTGTTGATTATGCGTATCCTGTCCATCTGAAAGCAGGCACGTACATGTACATGTACTAGTGAAACCTTCATCCATGTATTCCTAACTTACCAAAATGGAACATAGACAAACACCAGACAGCAGCGCTTTCCCTGTGTAAAACATTTCACTTTTCAAAAACTAATTTAACATGTTTAACCCTTTTTGTACCAAATGGAATCTTCCACCTTATATATAGCAGGAGTTCATTTCAAAATTTAGAGGTGTCCGGTTAAGTTTTCTTCAAAATTTATTTTGAAAATGACCGAACTTTTAGCAAACAGTGGAGGCCCTGATCAGACGCCGCGTTCTGCAGCGTCTGATCTGGGCCTGCACTGTTTGCCAGGGTACCCGTTTTGGGGTTTCAAAATGGGCTAACCTCACATTCCTATATTTGCTATAATTTATGCAGGACAAAATGGGTTAAAATGCATCTCAATGAGCCCGGGCATAGCCAAACCGTAAACTTGAACTGTGCGAATAGCAAATTCTTGTATCAGCCTGTACCGCTAACCATTCTGGCCGGGAACCTCGCACAACCTTTGGTCTATGATAGAAAGCGCGCGCGAACAGCGAAGCCTCTGATCAGACTACGCGAATGCGCAGGCTGATCAGAGACTTCGCTGGCCGCACATGCCTTCTAGGTTTTGTCCTGTCCTGGCTCAAATGTATTTTGTTTTCTTCAAACAATCAAGTGGATTTAAATTAATTAACATTCAGTCAAAACCATGAAAGACATGATTTTGATTGGCTAAAAGTTTGACATAGGTAATTCATGTAACCATTAAACATTTCGTAATACTGCTCATTTGTTCTAATGTATTAAGCGGATGCGTCTTATACCGGATCCGAAACAAACACAATACACGTGCACACATAGACAAACAAACGCACATACACATACGCTTGCCCGCATGTACACACGCAATCATCCCAATCTACCCACACTCCAAAACCCACCCACATATACGCACGTACGAATATACGCACACATACATACAACACACACTAACTCTCGCACACTCACATACAGAAATACATGTAGGAATAGTTCAAAAAGAAGTTGCAGTAGATCTTCAATAATTCAAAGTCGGAGAGATTGTTTGTTTGAATTATTCAGCCGTTGAAGTATTGAGAGTTGAAATATTTTTCGTATGACTGGAATTGTGAAATTGCCTTGAACTATTGAGTGTTTTGAATGGTCAAAGTTTGGATTACCGAGATTCCTAAGTATTCCTGAATAACATTTACAAATCGTAACATTGGCTGTGAGTAATATGAGTAGTTTTTGCAAAGCAACAGGTGCCAACATTGTTCAGCAAATAGGACAATGTATAAAAAACAGCACTTGCTAGAACAAAACGTTCTTTTTTCAAACTGACGCGGTTTTGAACCACCGGGCCCTAATATAAAACACAAAATGCTATTTTTTTTTTTGTCGTTGTTCAGATAAGTGTACTCGATATTAATTAATTTCTTCTCCAAATAAAGATTGATGTCCTAGGGCAAAATTAGAAAGAAAATTCTCGTACCTTACCCATCTAGCACAAAACAGCGGGCCAATGTCGGGCTGACAGCGATACGACGTTTCAACGTCGTATCGCTGTCGGCCCGACATTGTCCCGACATGCTTTGCTGGCAGGGTAGTTTGTTAAGCCGACATTCCTCTTGATAAAGTGGAGTTTACAAGAGTATTCATTACATTAAGTTGTTGACATGTCTGCTTCTTCTACTTCATTCCTATCGTACCTTCTTCATCTTCATTTTAAACCTCTTCTCTGTTTATCCCTATTGTCATCATTATCATATTTATGCTGAACATCACCGTCATTAAATTATTATTTTCTTCTTTTTCTTCTTCATCATCATCATCATCATCATCATCATCATCATCATCATCTGCTTCTTCTTCTTCTTCTTTTTCTTTTTCTTCTCCTTCTTCTTCTTCTTCTTCTTCTTCTTCTTCTTCTAAATGTTTATACTTCAAAGCTAAGACTTTATAACAAGTGGTTTGAAAACATTATCTTATTCTTACAAGAAATTTCACTCTTTTATAAGATTTAATTGTTCAGATTTTTAAATATTACAATTCTGACATTTTTACTTTCAATACAAACCTTTTGATCAGCATCGGTTTTACACTAAAGACCATCAAAGAGGGTTGTTGTATCGTTCAACACGAAACCGTCACTATCAACATCATAATCGACAAAAAGTGAAGTAAATTTTATACGTGGAAATGTTTGGTCCGTTTTCACATTCCAAAATGTAGCATTTGCTTTGAAAATGAGACTCAGAATAAGAAAACAAATGTATCAGATAATACAACGATCAGGGAAGGGAGGGGAGGGAAGCAGAAGCTCTAGAATATTATTCGACCAACCAATGAGAAAAGAGCTCATAGCAGTTTCTGAGGGAAGACCCACTAGGAAAACACTGATTTAAGCATATTTTAGGTAAAAAGTGGTATGTTCAGTACACTTCCAGTTACAGTCCTGTTGTATTAAGACTACTTGTGGGACTTTTCAAAAACAGTTTATAAGACCATTTTTGATCAGTATCAAAGAAGGATACTGTGGGTCGAAAAGCAGAATTAGTCTTAGTTTAGGTGGTCTTAATAGCGGAATTTCTATGCGTCCCGGCACACTACTGTAACTCGTAGACCTAAAAGGGCGAGTTGTTGCCTAAGGTGAGTTTTAGTTTCATTTAACGCCCGCTTTAAGTAAAAATAACATTACGCAAACACGCCTATACAAATACATTGCCACCTTTATCGCCGAAAAACTGAAAATTTTATGATGAAAAATTGTGATATTTTTCTTATTTCTGCTCAAAATATAGATTGTGGGAACTCGTTAGAACCGCCTCATCGAGGCGGTTCTAACGAGTACCCACAATCTATACTTTAGAGCAGAAATAAGAAAAATAAGGAATACCCCCGGAAACCCCAGTTTTACTATATAAAAGTGGGGTTCGAGGGGTTCGAAATAATATAGGCGTGTTTTCGTGATGAACAACTCTTGTCGATATCTGTTTACTCCTCGACATTTGAGTGTGGATCAGAACAAAAGAAAATGCCTCAGAAGTGAATGTTTAAACATATTGTCAGAACAGCAGGCAAAACGGGTATTGTCAGGTTCATTTGCCAGTTCTTATCAAAATATAAATATATCATCACGAAAACACGCCTTTATAATTTTGACCCCCTTGAACTCCACTTTTATATAGTAAAACTGGGGTTTCCGGGGGTATACCTTATTTTTCTTATTTCGGCTCTAAAATATAGATTTTGGGAACTCGTTAGAACCGCCTCGATAAGAAAAATATCACAATTTTTCATCATAAAATTTTCACTTTTTCGGCGATAAAGGTGGCAGTGTATTTGTATAGGCGTGTTTGTGTAATGGTACTTCACTAGTCTAGAACAAAATCTTCATTTTTTTGTTCTAGTTCAATGTAAGATCTTACCCAAAATAATTAACGTATTAGAACGGTTTGAGTATTGTGGTCATTTTCATATCTCACACCTTTTACCTTGAAGATGCTAGTCTAATGAAAAGTCGCAGTAACACGAACAATATGCCAATAGTATGCGCATTCGCATTAATGTCTTTCTTCTGAGCTATTCCACGAGACTACAGATGCAAATTCTTTATATGACAAGGACGAATCGGCAGTAGATCGTACCGAGAATTACGTGGATCGGCGGAGAGGCGACCCCATTGTAATCTTGGATCGCGTTCTGGCAAAGCCGCAAAGTGTGAATTACCGCCTGGATAGACGCCTAGATAGAATCGAAACCCGGCCGGTGTTTCAACACTTTGCTTCAATAGAAAAGAAGTCCCAAAACTGTTTATAATCAGAGTCATATCATTAAACTTGTTTAGGGCAGGCGGCTCTCATCAGTCCTGCGTCACAAAGGGACAACCCTGCTGATAATTTTGAATTAAATGTTATACCCATTCTTTTTATATCGAAGAATGATTTTACGAAATTGGGTGCTGAAGTCATTGAAATTATATATTTTTCTGAATGTATATACTAAGTCACCATCAAATCTGGGTTCCGATAGACCTTGTTGCAGAAAAGATTTAAGTTCAGTAATGAACTTTGAAATTAAATCGGAATGACGTCTATAAAATTCTGAAAAGGCTTTGCGTAGTTGATGATACCATTAATCCTGATTAAGAAGTTTAGCAGTTAACATTTTTGCGAGTGTTAAAGTCAGTTACATAACTAGACACTCTGATGAATCGTATTAATTACGAAATATAAAGGCTATAGGATGCCGCACGAGGAACCTCACCATACAAGAAAGGACAATTCACAATCTCAAAATCAAAATCATCGCGTTTATCATTAATTTTGCAGGAAACAATCCAATCTACGACAGGTAAAAAACGGGGCCTCGGTATCAGAAGAATTTGCTTTATTTAACTGACTTTCATAACAAAACAAGAACAGATCAGCCACAAGGGGTGCGCATTTCGTACCTATCCGAATACCCACAGCTTGTCCAAATAACTTAGTACCAACTCGTATGTAGAAAGGTGAGAGCTACACACACTTTCTGAAATGACCATAAAGTATAATTTTTATGCTCCCCAGAAGTGAAGAAGACCATTTCTTGCATTACACGCAAGACAGAGGGAGTCTTCCCTATGAAATGTCCATTCAATTAAATCATTTTTTATAAGATTATGAGGAAGTGTAGTGTAAAGGGCGGAAAAATCATAAGTAGACAGGCTTGAAGCACGAAAATGTCTGGATTACAATTTATTTAAAACTTTATTAGAATTCAAAACAGATTTCTCCCTGATCTTTCAAAGATTATGCCGCAATATTTAATCCCATGTTTTTTGATGGCAGTAATACATGAATTTAATAATTTGGAAAGTTCAGTGTTGGTACAAGAGCTTGCATTTGCAATAAACCGTGCTTTTGTATGGTCTTTTGTGATGTTTAGGCAACCGATATAACGTAGGAAGCTTGTCTCGGCCTTCTTTAGCACATACAGCAAATTCCTTCAAGATGAATATGCGGCTTTGTTTGTAGCGGGGCGTGACAGAAATACGTCATAATTGTTCAGATCGCTTCAGAAAAATAATTCCGGTTTTGACGAGGCCAGCTTAGCCAAATTTAGAGTAGCAGCAGAGCTATCGACCACTCGTTATCAACCCCAGTCATATCGCGAAGTATACCGTGGTCGTTACCGTAGCAATTATCGAAGCCGTGGAAACAGTGGTATGTTTTTATTCTCTGCAGGTCTCAAATTTAACAAGAGGATAATTAGTCGTGACACGGGCCACATTGGATCTTGTAGTGGTTCTGCTGTTTACTTTATGTATTAAAATCAGACACAATTCGTGCGCAAATATAGACACCTGGAAACATATTGGCACATCCGAAACGGTTTTAGATCGGATACGTTCCCTTTAAAGCAAGCTGTTCAAGACTTTGAAATGAATAATGTTAAATTTTCAAAAAGGTCAAGAATCACTTTTAGAAACTGAAATTTCTGTATAGACATAGCAACCTTAAAACCTAAATGTGTGCCACCAATTTCCTGTGCATGGAAACTTTCAGGTTTTTCGCGTTTTCTCAAAACAATAAAAATGTGACTTAGCCACTTCTTGCACTAACTAAAACCTTCGATTCATGTCTCCCATTCGTGAATTATTTACGCTTACTGACCACGGATCTCCGGACGTATACGGGATCGGGCAATAAAACAGGTACAGTTTAACCTCGATGGCTCGAACACCAATGGCTCGGTTACCATGGCTGAGTCGAACAAATTCTTGAGCCCCTAGGGCCTAGGGAAAGCGTCTACATAAGAAATAGTGGGGGATAACTGAGAAGATTTAAGTCTTTTATCTTGCAAATGTATACTGTGTGTACTCATTTGAATCGCCTCGATGAGGCGATTCAAATGAGTACACACAGCATACATTTTATTATATAACACCGAAAATATGTCTCAAAGTATCTCGTTATGCCTCCTGACAGTAAACCTCAGTGGCTCGAGCTACCCCTGTCCCGAACAGATTTTCGAGGTCCCAAAGGTGTTCGAGCCATTGAAGTTTGACTGTATTTAATGGTTGATTAGGCAATAGTCAAAACTATTGCCCCTCGGTGTTGTAGACGACCTGAAGTACTATAGTCCGAGGCCGATAGGTGTTGTGTATGACTTCATGTACTATTGCCGTCGGTCTTCTATCTCGGACAATAGTGCTACAGGTCGTCCACAATACTTCGGGACAACAGTTTTGACAGTTGATTAAGCAATCATCAAATAATTGTTTACTATTGCCCCACGGTATTGTGGACAACCGAGGCCGAACGGGCCTCGGTGGCCTAGTGGTTAAGAGCGCGGACTCTTGATCATTAGGTCTCTCACCGTTGTGGTTCGAGCCTCGCTCGGGTCACATGTGAGACGCCAAGTTCTGCAACGGAAGGTCAGGTGGTTTTTCTCCGAGTACTCCGGTTTTTGCCCACCTCTGATTAACGATCGGCTGGATATGAGTGAAATAATCTTGAAAGGGCTGTAAAACCCAAACCAAAAAAAACAACAACAAAAAACAACCGAGGCCGAAGCCCCTCGTTCAATAGTTTTGACAAGTTATTGTCTAAACAATCATCCAGCATACAGACACATTTTGGACGCTCTCCTGTGTGATCTAAAATACACAGACGTTATTGTTTACATGTCTTCATCACTACCGAGATACATTACGAAAGCACGCCTATACAAATACATTGAAACATTTTTCACCGAAAAAAAATGGAAATTATAAGATGAAAAATCGTGATATTTTTCTTATTTCTGCTCAAAATATAGATTGTGGGTACCCACAATCTATATTTTAGTGCAGAAATAAGAATAATAAGGTTTACTGTGGCGGTTTATTTATGTTGTTGTTTGTTACTTACTGTGTGTATCACTTGTGTCTTTTTATTTTGGATGGCCATTTGGCCGTTCTGTGGGAAAGTAACTGTCCTTATGCCTTCCTTTGTTTAGGTTTCCATTATGGTCTGGTTACATGTGTGTGTTTCTTTCCCTTTGGTGTATTTGATGGGTGTAGTAAGTTAATTGTATCGATTCCTGATCTTTGTTTTACTTCTAATTTACCCCTGCTAACCCCAGTTTTACTATATAAAAGTGGGGTTCAAGGGGTCAAAATAATATAGGCATGTTTTCGTGATATGATTCCCAGCTTCGACGCATTGCGTGCCAAAATGACAACCAGCCAACCAACCCCATATGCCAGTAGAAATCAAAGCACTGAGAGTACTGGTGGATCGATTGTCCTTGGGTGTAGTTAGGAAAAATGGGCCTGAACGGGGACAGTTTCGTTTAACCCTTAAACTCCTTTACTGAAAGCAAACCGTGTAGACCATGATCAGACGCTGCGTTTTTCGGCGCCTGACCCTTAAATTCCTATACTCTAAGCAAACAGTGAAGACCCTGATCAGACGCCGCGTTCTGCGGCGTCTGATCTGGGTGTACACTGTTTGCCTAGCCCAACCCATGATTCCAGCCCAGATTTTACAGTTAACCTTTTACGTAAACACGCTGACCTCACTGCGATAAAAATTCTATAAATAATCTTCATGGATTCCTATAAATCAGTGATAGTCACGTCGACTCCAGCACTAAAAGAGGTATTGTCCTTTATACCTTTGGGTCGAATGATAAACAATCGACCCAAAAAGTATTGGACCGTGATATAGTTCACTCAAACAGACCTATGTTTGGCATTTATATATGAACATCATCACATATTGGTCGTTTCGGAGAAATGAATGAGCGCATTATATCCAAGACATTGTTTTCGAAACGTGAAAAGCTTCCTTTAAAGGTCGGGATACAATATTGTGATAACACAGCTGTGTCTTAAAATGTCGTCTTCATATCTTCTTAAATGAAAAACAAAACTGAAAATATATTTACTTCTAGTCCAAACATTGATTGTGGATGGTCGTAAGAACGGTTCTAACGTAAGATGTTCGTTAGAGGCGGTTCTATGGTTTGAGTAAACAAGAGGGCCATGATGGCCCTGGATCGCTCACCTGATCCATAGTGTAACAAGTGGGCCCCAGAGAGGGCCATTATTGGCCCCAGGGCTTTAATGTACATAATGTTGAGGGAGGTCTTAAAGGTGAAGCTTCATACCAAACATCAACAAAGGCTAAAATTTGAACAATCTTGTCAAAGGTCCACTAGATGAAGCTACACATCAAATATCAAAGACCTGGGCCTAGCGGTTTCAGAGAAGAAGATTTTTAAAGATTTTGCCTATATAAGCCTATGTAAAATCAAAGGGCCCCGGGACAGGGGCATTTTTTGCCCCAGCACTATAGTTTGAACAATCTTGGTAGGGGTCCACTAGATGAAGCTTCATACCAAATATCAAAGTTCTGGGCCTTGTGGTTTCAGAGAAGAAGATTTTTAAAGATTTTCCCTATATAAGCCTATGTAAAACCAAAGGGCCCCGTGGCAGGGGGGGATTTTTTGTCCCAGCACTATAATTTGAACAATCTTGGTAGGGGTCCACTAGACGAAGCTTCATACCAAATATCAAAGTCCTGGGCCTTGTGGTTTCAGAGAAGAAGATTTTTAAAGATTTTCCCTATATAAGCCTATGTAAAACCAAAGGGCCCCGGGGCAGGGGCATTTTTGGCCCCAGCACTAAAATTGGAACAATCTTGGTAGGGGTCCACTAGATGAAGCTTCATACCAAATATCAAAGTCCTGGGCCTTGTGGTTTTAGAGAAGAAAATTTTTAAAGATTTTCCCTATATAAGCCTATGTAAAACCAAAGGGCCCCGTGGCGGGGGCATTTTTGGCCCCAGCACTATAATTTGAACAATCTTGGTAGGGGTCCACTAGATGAAGCTTCATACCAAATATATAAGACCTGGGCCTTGTGGTTTCAGAGAAGAAGATTTTTAAAAATTTTCCCTATATAAGCCAATGTAAAAGCAAAGGGCCCCGTGGCGGGGGCATTTTTGTCCCAGCACTAAAATTTGAACAATCTTGGTAGGGGTCCACTAGATGAAGCTTCATACCAAATATCAAAGTCCTGGGCCTTGTGGTTTCAGGAAAGAAATTTTTTAAAGATTTTCCCTATATAAGCCCATGTAAAACCAAAGGGCCCCGTGGCGGGGGCATTTTTTGTCCCAGCACTAAAATTTGAACAATCTTGGTAGGGGTCCACTAGATGAAGCTTCATACCAAATATCAAAGACCTGGGCCTTGTGGTTTCAGAGAAGAAGATTTTTTAAGATTTTCCCTATATAAGCCTATGTAAAACCAAAGGGCCCCGGGGCGGGGGCATTTTTGGCCCCAGCACTGTAATTTGAACAATCTTGGTAGGGGTCAACTAGATGAAGCTTCATACCAAATATCAAAGACCTGGGCCTTGTGGTTTCAGAGAAGAAGATTTTTAAAGATTTTCCCTATATAAGCCAATGTAAAACCAAAGGGCCCCGTGGCGGGGGCATTTTTTGTCCCAGCACTATAATTTGAACAATCTTGGTAGGGGTCCACTAGATGAAGCTTCATACCAAATATCAAAGTCCTGGGCCTTGTGGTTTCAGAGTAGAAGATTTTTGAAGATTTTCCCTATATAAGCCTATGTAAAACCAAAGGGCCCTGGGGCGGGGGCATTTTTGGCCCCAGCACTATAATTTGAACAATCTTGGTAGGGGTCCACTAGATGAAGCTTCATACCAAATATCAAAGACCTGGGCCTTGTGGTTTCAGAGAAGAAGATTTTTAAAGATTTTCCCTATATAAGCCAATGTAAAACCAAAGGGCCCCGTGGCGGGGGCATTTTTCGTCCAAGCACTCAAATTTGAACAATCTTGGTAGGGGTCCACTAGATGAAGCTTCATACCAAATATCAAAGTCCTGGGCCTTGTGGTTTCAGAGAAGAAGATTTTTAAAGATTTTCCCTATATAAGCCTATGTAAAACCAAAGGGCCCCCGTGCGGGGGCATTTTTGGCCCCAGCACTATAATTTGAACAATCTTGGTAGGGGTCCACTAGATGAAGCTTCATACCAAATAACAAAGACCTGGGCCTTGTGGTTTCAGAGAAGAAGATTTTTTAAGTTTTTGGTGAAAAAAATCTGTTTTTGGCTCCTGTGACCTAGATGTGCAACGGACCGGAACCATTTGACCCATATTCAAACTTGACCGAGATATTGTCATGATGATCATTCTGAGCAAGTTTGATTAAGATTGGACCAAAATTGTGGCCCCTAGGGTGTTCACAAGGTTTTTATATGATTTGACCCGCTGACCTACTTTTTAACCCGATATGACCCATATTCGAACTGGACTGAAATATTGTCACAATGGTCATTCTGAGCAAGTTTCATGATAATTGGACCAAAACAGTGGCCTTCAGAGTGTTCACAAGGTTTTTCTATGATTTGACCTACTGACCTACTTTTTGACCGGACATGACCCATATTCGAACTTGACCAAGATATTGTCATGATGATCATTCTGAGCAAGTTTGATTATGATTGGACCAAAATTGTGGCCTCTAGGGTGTTCACAAGGTTTTTCTATGATTTGACCCGCTGACCTACTTTTTAAGCCGACATGATCCATATTCAAACTTCACTAAAATATTGTCACAATGATCATTCTGAGCAAGTTTGATGATGATTGGACCAAAATTGTGGCCTCTCGAGTGTTCACAAGGTTTTTCTATGATTTGACCTACTGACCTACTTTTTTACCCGACATAACCCAAATTCGAACTTGACCGAGATATTGTCATGATTATCATTCTGAGCAAGTTTGATGATAATTGGACCAAAACTGTGGCCTCTAGTGTGTTCACAAGAAAAAGTTTACGCACGGACGACGCACGACGGACGACGGACGACGCACGACGCACGACGCACGACGACGCCGGACATCTTACTGTCACAAAAGCTCACCATGACCTTCGGTCAGGTGAGCTAAAAATAAGAAAAATGATGTATACTGTTAATCCCATGTTTTCTGTATATAAATTTGCGTTACACATGTAATATAGGAGTGTTTATTAGACGGACTTGCTAGGGGTGTCAGCTTTACTATACCTTTTCTCGTTGTGTATGTTGTTCTCTGATTTCAGTACTTTGAACAGACTTTCTTGCACACCAGACAAGGAAATCCGTGATTTTACCCTGGGATGGAATTTATGTTCTGATCCTGGTGTTCCGACCCAAAGTCGAATATAATCGCGTGCTTGATAAATGCACTGGTTGATTACGACCTCGTATCCGCCGTCGTTAAGGTTGATGTCACAACACGATTCATGACATCACTAAACATTCCTGCAGTGCCATCACAATACGGCGGACGTCGGTAACCGAAGTGACGGCAGCATTAAAATCAGCGCTAAGAAATGGAAGGTATGCAAGAAAAAGAATCCTATATGGGTGTAAGGGGTGGATAGAAAAATCCGTCCCTCGGGATCACTGTCCGGCATCACCCGGCAAGCCTCATGATGCCTCAAAGTGACCCTTGGGACGGATTTTTCCATCCACCCCTCACACCCATATAAGATTCTTATAATATTTTGGGACCGATAACACACCCGTGCTACATAGTGCATTTTTCACATGTTCCAAATGGCTACTTTTCTGATGAATTTTCGATCTTATTTATACTGCAAACAAAGGTTGTGAGTGCTCGTCATTGAAGCGGTTCTAACGTGTACCCACAACCTATATCTTTGAGTAGAAATAAGAAAAATAATGTATAACCCCGTATACCCAATTTTCTGTATATGAAATGAGGTTTTGGGGGTGTTCATCAGGTGATGTGTATGCGTTAATAAACTGAGCGGAATGAAAACAAAGAAACGCAACTTGCAAGTTTAATGCGCAGCAGCTAATCCTATAGTTCGGAGCCATTTTTCCAGCCTACACTGAGAGACAATCGACCGACTAGTGTTATCATGCGGGGCTTGAATAAATATATGGGCTGCACGATGCTTCCGACCCACAAACGAGTACTGGTAAACCGCTTAGAGGATCTAAGCCTGCCCAGGTGAGAGCGGTGCGAGTCGGACCGTCCATGCTTATAAACCCGACTGGTTTCATTGGGCGACAGGGCTTGAGAAGTCATTTCATCTCAAAGTCGGGTAATGGTCCCACAAAATTGGAAGCAAAGTCTCCAAAATGACCTTCACAGTGTTGACGGGGACGTTAAACCTTAAATCAAACAAACAATCAAACAAACAAGTGTTATCATGACTTTTATTCTGCACTAAACTGTGTATCTGTGGATGTGGTTATGGGGATGAAATTAATCTCAAAATCATAATAACGTGTCAAGCCAAGAACCTGTTTTTGTCAATGGTATATTTTTACTGCATTTAGTACTATATTAGTTCAAAATATGCCCGGAGAATTTATTCCAACAATACAATCCTTGTATGTAGAATAGACTATTTTCATCGAAATCATAACCTTCTACCCAAACCGCCATTCCTTTCGTCAGAAACACCACTGCTGATGTCGAAACGCTTTCAAGTTGATTCTTATCATAAGAGAATTCTCGACTGAGTGAAGTGCCCTCAGCAACTATCTGAAATGCCCTTGCCCTTGCTGAGCGGAAACAAAGAGAGGCTGTGAACGCGTAAGTTCCATTTTTGGGTGCTGTAAATTTTCCCGTTGTACCATCATACGCGCCTCCATCATTAAGTAGGATATTGCTGAATATGACAGGTTGGTCGGAGGACGGGTTTGTGTCGTCTTTCGTTGTTATTGCTGAGAATGCATATACTTTCCTTACCAGATCCTCTGAAACAAATACAGATAATTCAGTTTCTGAGAAAATGTAACTCATTGCATTTGTGACCAGCAAAGGCCTAGGCGACACTGCGCTTAAGCGCAGTCTCGCTTGGCCTTTGCTGTTCGCATGATACAAGTAGATACATAATACAAGTAGATGCCGTTCGCATAATACAGGTAGATACATGATAGTAGATGCTGATCGCATGATACAGGTAGATACATGATAGTAGATGCTGTTCGCGTAATACAAGTAGTTACATGGTAGTAGATTTTGTTCGCATAATACAAGTAGATACATGATACAAGTAGATGCTGTTCGCATAATACAAGTACATACATGATACACGTAGATATATGATACAAGTAGACGCTGTTCGCATGATACAAGTATATACATGGTACACGTAGATGCTGTTCGCATAATACAAGTATATACAATGTACAAGTAGACGCTGTTCGCATGATTCAAGTATATACGTGGTACAAGTAGATGCTGTTCGCATAATACAAGTATATGCATGATACACGTAGATATATGATACAAGAAGACGCTGTTCGCATGATACAAGTATATACATGGTACAAGTAGATGCTGTTCACATAATACAAGTAGATACATGATACACGTAGATATATGATACAAGTAGACGCTGTTCGCATGATACAAGTATATACATGGTACAAGTAGATGCTGTTCGCATGATACAAGTAGATACATGATAGGAGTAGATGCTGTTCGCATAATACAAGTAGATACATGATACACGTAGATATATGATACAAGTAGATGCCGTTCGCATGATACAAGTAGATATATGATACAAGTAGTTGTTGTTCGCATGATACAAGTAGATACATGATACAAGTAGATACATGACACAAGTAGTTACATGATACAAGTAGATACATGATACAAGTAGATGCTGTTCGCATGGTAAAAGTAGATGTTATGAATCAGATTTATTTCTGATCCTCACATTTACTTCGCTGGGATAATATGTAACATTTTGTTTACAAACATACTTTTGTAAAGGAAGTTTCCGGTTATGAGTCCGATTGATTTTAGTTGGTAAACATTGTATTTACGATTTGTTGGATTAAGGTATAATCCAGAAGCTTCTAGATCACGTTATAATAGCACAGGAGCTACTTGTAATATCATTCTACGGGATTCCAGAATCTCCCTTAGGTCTGTAAAAGGGATACCAATTTCCCTTTACTTCAGTTTGGGTATTTTAAGAAAAAAAAAAAAAAAAAAACATCTAAATTCTGCATGGATTACTTGAGGATTATTATTGCTTTGGACTCAGTGTCCAATCTGTGGGACCAGAAAAGGATAGATAGTTAAGAATAGATACAATTTGAGAAAAGTACACTTTTGTTTATAACAGTTTTGAAGTTAAAAGATTTTGTCAATAATTTTTGTTATTTATTTTTAAAGGCTTGTCTGCTACGCTTGGCTCGTAATAGAAATCAACCTTAGGAATCGTAACAAAGGAAAAAAGCATAGCTGAAAAATTACCCCTTCCTGCGGGGATTCGAACCCGGGCCGCGGGTGAACGTGCTCTAACCACTGAGCCAAAGAGTGAGTTGCAGAGTCGACTTCCTGACGCAGTTGTCAGTGAGTTCAGTTGACCTAATAAAGTTAGCTAGAGTTAACTGGAGTTACAACAAAATACGCGGAGTATGGATCTTGTAACTACTAGAGTTAACTCGAGTTCACCCAGCTTGGTACGAGAGTTGGAAGAGTAACAATAACAACAAACATGGCGGACGGCGGATAATTGTAAGTTAAACGCAGTCCAAAATTTGTTAGAAATTTCGGCTCTGCGTTGGAAAAATCACATCCAACTTGAACACATGGTATTTACTGTTACAGTCGACAAAAATTTGAAATTTCTTCCAAACAAAAACCTCCGCAATGTTGTTTATTCTTTCGATTTACTCCAGTGTCAACTCGATTGGTTTTAATGACAATTGACAAGAGTAGATTCTTGACGTCAGTAGAGTTAACTCTAGTAGGTCAACTGAATTCGCTCAGAGAGTGGTGATACCAAGGCAGTTAATTAAACCCCCTCTTCGAAGAAGTCATCATTTATTATGACGCGAAGCCACTTTCGACACGAAGCCATTGTCAGCGAAACAAATTCCGACCCCGGACGAGCCTCCATCGTACAACATGAAAGCCGTAACAAAGGAAAGAAGCATAGCTGAAGAAAAATCCCAAATCCCACCATAGGCGGGGATTTTTTTCAGCTAAGCTTCTTTTGTTTGTTAGACTTTCATGTTGTAAGTTAGGAAAGATCTTGAGTGGCTTAATTCATGCAAGAAGTCATGCGCCTGGCCTTATTCAATGGCTGCGAGTGCGCAGTTTAAGACAAAAATTCAAAGCTTTTTCTAAAACAATCCAGTACATGACATAACCTACAATAAGGTTTGTGTGATAAGTGAAGACTCTGATCAGACTGATCCAATGCACCTTCTATAACCTGCGGGTTATACATAGGGAGGAACACGTATACATGCATGTATGTAACACGTGACATAGTAGAGAGATGTGCAGCTTGATTTGAATATTTGCTGATTGCACACGTCTTACAGTAGGTTTTTGTCATGCGCCAGCGCATATATCAGCAGATATATTTTCCAAGTTAATACATTTGCGTTGAATGGGCACGTTTCTCTTTCAAACAATTTCGTTTTGCTTGTTTGATTTGAGGTTTAACGCCCCCGACAACACTATTTAGGTCACTTTGGAGACGTTGTTTCCAATTGTGTGGGACTTTTATCCGACACCGACACTGAGACGAAATGAAAGCTCAAGACCTGCCGCCTAAACAACCCAACAGGGTTTATATGCATGGACGGTTCGTCTCACACCACTTTGCCTGGGCAAAGCAGTTTCCCAGTACCCATGTTCGGTCGGTTTTAGCTCTGCGTGAAAGCACCATGCAGCCTATTCTATTTCTCCCAACTCCGATTGGGTGTGTGTGTGGGGGGGGGGGGGGGGGGGGAGGGGAATGATAAGGCTATTCATCGGACGCACTCGCGCGATATAGTGCATTTTTTTTTTCACATCCGCAAAATCATTATGAAAACACACCTATTCGAATATATTGACAATTTTACCACCAGAAAAAATCAAAGCGCCAAAGGCACTGAAATGACAGATTCTATGAGAAAATCAAAACACTGTGAAAACTTAAAGACAACCTTTCTAAAAAGATCTTAAAATTTAGAAAAGTAGTTCTGCAAATTCCATTGTATGATTTGTTTGCAGATGTCTATACACCGGTGGTATCATGAAATGCCATTCGATGTTTCAAATTTTGGAAAGAAACTATTTACGTTTTCAAAACCAAACATTAAAATTCAAGTTTTAACAATACTACTGTCAATTAGTAACATTTTTGTCTGGTCGGTTGTGGATACCTTCACCCAAAAGATGCTCTATTTTTCACAAAGTGATCGGGGGAGAAAGGCTGGTCAGTCCAGTACATGAATTCCATTGGCTTGAAGACATTTTTGAGTAAGAACAGCACTATGAGCCCGCTCGTAATCCTGCTGGATTAGATATCCCGGATTCTGAGCGTAAACAAATAAATGGAACCACGTGAGGCCGACGCACTTGATTGATGTAACGTCTCGCTGTTCAGTTAACGTCTCAGCCATGATTTTGAATGTTCTTAATGTCGCTCAACTCCATTCAGAATATCTGAATCATCGTTTTTTTTTTTCGTTTCTCGCTTTTAATACTCATTTAAGCCCATACATCACTACGGGAAAGTTTTAGACCTCACCCTCCGCCGATTTCTCCAGCAAGTCGTATGCCTCTGCGACAGCTAGGAAAAGCTGTGATTATTTGAAGAAAATTGCAAAATCTGTATTTTCTTTCACAGACTAAGACATTCTGACAGGTTCGACACACCCTTTTAAACCATATATAGAAGTGGTCATTGCTCTTGTACATTACAAGGGCGTCTATGTTTAATTTGCACGATCACTCCATGGAAAATCATTAGCTGTGACAACACATCTGATATCGGTATAATTCTTTTTGACGACTATTTTCACAGCACATCGCGCTAGTGACTTCCCGTTCCTAGTGAACCTCTATCTAGCCATTCGAATATAAGGTGTGTCGCAATTGCATATCTATTTATAAAGTGCGTCACATGGATTTGAATATTTATTATTTTACCTGACAATCATCGTCAAATGGACTTAGTCTGTGCACTCATTTCTTTGTTTTGCAATTTTCTCCAAATAATCACAGCCTTTCCTGACTGTCGCAGAGGCATACGACTTGTTGGAGAAATCGGCGGAGGGTGAGGTCTTCAACTTTCCCATAGTGATGCATGGGCTAAAATGAGTATTTAAAGGAAGAAACGAAAAAATCGATGATTCAGATTTTCTGAACGGAGTTTAGCTACATGCAATAGCTCGACATACCATTTCGCTTATTCCATCCGATATGTCATGCTCTATTTCGCACGCGTCGCCTCGGCATACCTTACACCTATATGTCGAAACTTCCCGAAACGACAATCGGTGTGATTCACGCTGAAGTGCGATGTGTCACTGAAATGCATATCACGCGAGTCGCTCAGACGCCAATATACATGTACGTATGTCATGCACCAGCGTAAGTGTTCCGTACTGTGTCGACGTCTTAATTTTGGTCACGACAGGGAGGTCTAGCTCTCAAAAGTGCATCGCATAAGGGCGACGAACAGTGTCAGTGCTTATTAGTCGGTAGTTGAAACCCTTTGTTTATCTACAGGTACAGTGTAGCAGATGCCGGCGGAAATCTGCTTCGCATATGCGTCTGTCGGATGAATCGATCTTGACGTACTGACGTCGGTGTTCCGCTACGTCGACGTCCACTAGCGTCTTCTGTTGATAGCAAGATGTCGCTCCAACAGACAAATAGATCACACACATGTGGCACCCAAAATCAGAGTCAACTCCATCCGCTTTCCGACCAGCCTCTAACTGTCCATAAGAAGCCTCCGTGGTGTAGTGGTTGTGCTACTGGCCTTGTAAACTAGGGATCGCAGGATCCATCCCGGACTTCTCCAGACTTTCGGATGTGTCTTTAAACCGAGGTATCGTCTCCGTATGACCTTAGCTGTTGGTGGGACGTAAAACTCAAACACTCACTCACTCACTCAAACTGTCCAGGGTTTAATGAAAAATGTTGCAATACGTTCTCACTTGATGCTTTTTGAGAACAAAATACAATTTCTTTTCTAGGCACGACTTTACATCACACATCAAAAGTTTGATCCTGAACATGTGGTTTCTATCAGTGCTGGTGTGAAGGTGGTATACAGGATCGTTGGCCCCGCCCATCGGGGCTTAAAGAAATAGATGGGCTGCATGAGGTTTCCACGCAGAGCTGAAACCGACCCGCCCACGAGTACTGGTAATCTGCTTAGAGGATCTAAGCCTGCCCAGGCAAAGAGGTGCGAGTCGGACCGTCCATGCATATTAACCCTATTGGTTTCACTCGGCGACAGGGCTTGAGATGTCATTTCATCTCAGTGTCGGGTAAAAGTCCCACAAAATGGAAGCAACGTCTCCAAAACGACCTATACAGTGTTGACGGGGACGTTAAACCTCAAATCAAACAAAACAAAACACAGGATCGTTGCCGGACTGGTAACCATACGTCACGGTTGATTGATTTAACCTTTTTAGCTTAAGGGTATGGTGCCGAAGCGTGTTGTAATCATGTAATCGTTTGGTTTCAAAATCAAAGCACCGAAAGTGTTGGTGGGATGTAGGTTGGGGTAAAAGTCCTGGGCTGAGATTAATCTGTTTAATTTAACTCTAAAATTCCAAACAAATAGTGAAGATTTTGATAAGAAGCGTGTTCTGCAGCGTCCGAACTTGGTCTACACTGTTTGCCAAGCTCACCCTATGATTCTAGGATGACCCTCTTCAGTCTTATGGAATACCCTGATCTCACTGCGGCTATTTTCTGCAAGAAAAAATGTTATTTTGAGAAGTCGGTGATAATCACGTAGACGTTATCTCTGAATCGCTTTTTTTATTAGTAACTTCGGGTCGAATGCCAAACAATCAACCCAAACATAGCCGGTTCGTTTGTCAGTCTTGGGTACATGTAAGTGTTATCTGTAAAATCTTCACTTGAATAAAACGTTCGATCCGGCAAACAATGTAGACTAAGATCAAACGCCACAGAACACGGTGCTGATCTTGTTCTACATTTTTGCATCAGTTACTAAAATCCGTTAAGTTTAAACGGATCAGTCCAAGTCCTCGTTCATGACCAGCCTGCATTTAGAGACAATCGGCATGAGTGTTGTCAGTGCTTTGATTTATTCCCTGCCTTGAGTTTCTGGAGTATACTCTTCCATCACTGAAGTTGGGCTCGTCCATTCTGCTAAATATGGCACGTAGAATTATATCACAGGAACTACACTGTTTGCATAGGTATCTGTACCATATTCCAGGGTTGAAAGGGACAACCTTTCTCGCAAAGTCTGATATACACCTAGTTGTAACTGACCTAGACTTGACCTCGAATGTTGGAAAACCCATTAATATTCTGGTCTACAGCTGAACGGCTGGTCTTTAAAGATTAAATATTGACAGCACAGTTAGAAAACAGTGTAAAACCTGAGCAGACGTCTGAGCAGGTGCCGCATTGATCTAGGTATACAGTCTCGCATGATGTAGCTGATTCATATGAAATGCTGAATCTATTCTCTGAAAGGTAAGATAAAATCGTCAAGTCGTCTGCTTCAAAAGTTTGTATTGCATTTATAGGATGTACAATTTTGATAATTGCGCCTAACCGGACTACATTTTTGTGCGGACTCATATTTCTTTGGCGGTCAAAGCCGGAAGAAAGTCGTAAGAAAGCCAGAACTACTTTACAACACGCAGGATAGCTAGAGATGACAGATTGAATCTGTCATTAAAAATGGAATTTTTCAGATTTTTTTCTTATTTCAGCTCCCAACATTGTGGGTACTCGTTACAAATGCCTGCCTATGTTTATGAGCAGAAAAAAAATAATATTTACCCCTGTAAACCCCAGTTTCACCATATAAAAGTGGGGTTCAATTTGTTTGTTTGTTTGGTTTGAGGTTTAACGTCCACGTCAACACTGTATAGGTCATTCATTTTGGAGACGTTGCTTCCAATTATGTGGGATTTTTACCCGAGATTCAGATGAAATGACATCTCAAGCCATGTCGCCCAATGAAACCAATAGGGTTTATAAGCATGGACAGTCCGACTCGCACCGCTTTGTCTGGACTGGCTTTGATCCTCAAGCGGTTTACCAATCCTTTTGTGGGGTCGGTTTCAGCTCTGCGTAGCAGCATCATGAAGCCCATCTATTTCTTCAAGCCCCGAAAGGGGGCGAAGTTGGATTCAAGGGGGTCAAAATTATATAGGTGTGTTTTCGTGATGTGGCTACTTTTCCGATGAAAATCCGTAATATTTTTCTTATTTATACTGAAAACATAGGTTATGGTTGCAGCTCTAACGAATACCCAATACCTCTATCTTCGAGGAGAAATAATGCATTCCCCTGTAAATCCCAGTTTTCTCCATATACAGCGGGATGTTCATTTCACGGAGTTGTTCACGTGATGTACTGCTGACTTGAGTCTTTGATGGTTGACTTAAGAAATAGACTAGCTCTAGCAGTGATTTATTCAGTAGTAAATCACTGTTTGGTGGCTAGTTGAATAGCAGATCAAATCACATACGCGTAGCGCGAGTGATTTGTCGACTTACAATTTATCAACAAACTGATTTATTTGAGAAATGAAGTTTTTTTTTTCTTTTCTGTTCATGAAAGTATGAACGCAGTGGGTCGTCTGCAAAGTGAGTGAATCAGGGGTTCATGTAGACTTTGCTAATGACCCGCTGTCATTGATACTTTCATAAACAGCAGTCAAATTAAATTTATTTCTTATTTTACATTCTTTGCTCTGTCGCCACTGCCAATCAGATCGTAGAGAACCATGGTATAGATTGATGTCACTTTACGTCATTGAAAATCATGTGACTCGATGCGTTCATGGAAGCATAACTACATTGCTTTCTATAGGTTTACATTAGGCTTTAGACTGGAAATGTAAATATTACTCAATAAATCACAAACTAGAGCTGATCAATTTCAAATTCTATAGTTTATCAACGACCATTGAGAGTTCAAAGCTCAAGCGTGACAAGACTATTCCGTGTTGTAGGGGTGGCAGGTTTCGGATATCTTTTTCACAGATTTTTTAACATCTAAACAAGATTCATATAACGAGAATGATGATGCCATTATGTAGATGTTTTGGTCTAGTGGTTAATGTGATGCCCTATGAATCTCACTAAAACGGTATCGCCCAATGTTTTGTTTGATCTGAGATTTAACGTCCCCGTCAACACTGTAAAGGTCATTTTGGAGCCCAATGTAAAATAAAACTAATGGCGACTTACCTCAAACATGGACGATTCCAAAATTAAAAGTGCAGTTACGTCTCATTGCGTTTTGAAAGACTATAGCACTCCAAAAATCGACAATCATTACGATAACACATCCGTGTGATATAGTGCATTCTTGCACTCCAGACAAGGAAATCCGTGATTTTACCCTGGGATAGAAATTTATGTTCTGACCCTGGTGTTCCGACCCCAAATCGAATATAATCGCGTGTTTGAAAAATAGCCATCGGAAGAGATGGCAAATCCCCCGACCAAAAGCCAATATGGCCTTCAGAAGATTGTTCACCAATAGAAAGTGCACCAGAATTAAACCACATATCACAAAAGTATTGCAGTTATGGCCATCACAAGATTATACTATCAGGGGAGATAACTAAAAAACCAGGGCACTCAGAAATGTGGTTCTTGTGCATGACATGCCTGCTTAAGCTCATGTAATTCTGCACAAAGTACCATCAATATGTCTCAAAAGGTATTGGAGATATAGTGATCACAAGCTGGTCATACTGTTATATTGGAAGGGTAGATAACTCAAATACCACAGCAACAACAGCTGTGGTTCTTGCACATGACATCCCTTCTGTACCTTGTATACAATTGTGCTAAGTTCCTTCAATATATCTCAAAGGGAGCTGGAGTTATGGCCATCACAAGGTTATATTGCCAGGGGAGATAACTAAAAAACCAGAGCACCCAGAGTTGTAATTCTTGAGCATGACACACCTGCTTAACCTCATGTTCATCTGCTTCAAGTACCACCAATATGTCTCAAAGGGTATTGGAGGTACGGTGGTCACAAGGTTGTCATACTGTTATATTGGAAGGGGAGATAACTCAAATATCATAGCACCCAGAGTTGTGGTTCTTAGGCATGAAGCGCCATCTCAACCTTGTATACAATTGTGCCAAGTACCATCAATATATCTCAAAGGGTATTTGAGTTATGGCCATCACAAGGTTATATTGTCAGGGGAGATAATTAAAAAACCAGGGCACCCAGAGTTGTGGTTCTTGCACGTGACACACCTGCTTAACCTCATGTACAACTGTACCAAGTATCATCAATATATCTCAAAGAGTGTTGGAGATGTGGCCATCACAAGGTAGTGATTCTATATTACTGGAAGGGGAGATAACTAAAAAAACACGGCACGCAGAGTTGTGGTTCTTGTGCATGACACACCGTCTCGGCCTTGTGAACAACTGTGCTAGGTATCATCAATATATCTTAAAGGGTATTGGAATTATGGCCATCACAAGGTTGTCACTCTATTTTATTGGAAGGGGAGATAACTCCAAAACCATGGCAACCAGAGTTGTGGTTCTTGTGCATGACACGCCGTCTCAGCCTTGTGAACAACTGTGCCAGGTACCATCAATATATCTCAAAGGGTATTGGAGTTATGGCCATCACAAAGTAGTCATTCTATTTTATTAAAAGGGGAGATAACTAAAAAAGTATGGCATCCAGAGTTCTGGTTCTTGCGCATGACACGCCGTCTCAGCCTTGTGAACAATTGTGCCAAGAACCATCAATGAATCTCAAAGGGTATAGGAGTTATGGCCATCACAAGGTTGTCACTCTATTTTATTGGAAGGGGAGATAACTACAAAACCGTGGCAACCAGAGTTGTGGTTCTTGTGCATGACACGCCTTCTCAGCCTTGTGAACAACTGTGCCAGGTACCATCAATATATCTCAAAGGGTATTGGAGTTATGGCCATCACAAAGTAGTCATTCTATTTTATTAAAAGGGGAGATAACTAAAAAAGTATGGCATCCAGAGTTCTGGTTCTTGCGCATGACACGCCGTCTCGGCCTTGTGAACAATTGTGCCAAGAACCATCAATGAATCTCAAAGGGTATAGGAGTTATGGCCATCACAAGGTTGCGTCTACGGACGGACGGACGGACGGACGGACGGGCGGACAGACGGACGGACGGACGGACGCCAGGCTGATCGCTATATCCCCCGAACCTATTCGGTCGGGGGATAAAAATGCACTGGTTGATTACAACCTCATGCGCGGCGTCGTCATGCGTGACGTCACTAACATTCCTGTTGTGTCATCACAAAATGGCGGACTTCGGTAGCCGAAGTGACAGCAGCATTAAAAATTCGCAATAGAAATGGAAGGTATGCAAGAAAAAGAATCCAATATGGGTGTAAGGGGTGGATAGAAAAATCCGTCCCTCGGGATCACTGTCCGGCATCACTCGGCAAGCCTCGTGATGCCGGACAGTGACACTCGGGACGGATTTTTCCATACACCCCTCACACCCATATAAGATTCGTATATTCTTTCATACCTCAACAAGGCAATTTTCTAATGAAAATTTATATTTTTCATATTTGTACGCATAACATAGGTTTTGGGTACTCGTTAGAACCGCTTCATTGAGGCGGTTCTTACGAGTACCCACAACCTATGTCTTGGAACAGAAATAAGGAAAATAATATATACCCCCCTAAACCCCAGTTTTCTCTACATAAAGTGGGGTTTAGGGGGGTCTTCATATCACGGACTTGTTCACGTGATGAATTCTGTTGCTTCCTTTAAATTTTCCCAAACATTTGTCTTTGATAAAAGAAATCCCAAAAACATTATTGTCTGTATCGTGCACATTTATGTCTATTGTAATGATTTTGTATAACGTCGTAATATCTACGCTGACGTCATAAAACGACAGCTTTTTATGACGTCAACCGTCACGCTCTTCCGTCCATCACAACACCTTTCCATTGCCTAATACGAGGACTGTTCAAATATGAATGCAAGTATAATGTTTTCTCATGCACTAATGCGAAAATCCCCTGGAAATAAATACCACAGCGTAGAAAAAAACATTTTACCTAAACATTGATATCAAACCTGTTAAAATCCGTTCACTTTAGCCATGTATATCGTTCGATAAACACTGTCTACTCTTGTATTCTGATACAAAACATGGTTGGAAGAAAGTCAGAGTACGCCGTTGAAATACGGTCCTATATTAAGAATCGTCGTATTCTTGGTATACGGTGCAAAGACACTTTTGATGAAATATGTTCGGTTTCTGGGCATAATGAAATTTTTCATCGAAATCTATCACGGAATCATTTTTATGTGCTTAGTTGCATTCATATATGGACAGTCCTCGTATTAATCTAGGCGCACTGTGTAAGAACATATTTAAACATTAATCCATAGGACGTGAATCGCATTATTTGAGTCAGATTTTTTTTCTGCCTCAAGCACCTTTTGCATTTAATTGCCACTCACGGCATGTGCAGACGTAATTTTCAAATATTTGTGTCTTATTTTTCAGAGAAAATCGGGTGTTAGGTTACACGCGAATGGTCGATTCATTCACAAGTTATGAGAAACCTTATTTTCCCTGAAAAAAAAAAAAAAAAATAAATAATTTGAAAATAAAATTGTCGTTGGCTCCAAAAATTTACACGGTGCTTTTAGTGTTAAACGCAATAATTAGAAACTAGATAGGCTATAATTTGTTTTCTTCTAAGGTAACCAGTATTTGCATCAAGAAAACCTCGCTTATAATATGAATCGATCGATCATCAAGTGGGCGAAGAAAGAGTACCCGCAGAAACAATACCGCAGGGTAAACAGATGCACATCCGAAAGAAACGCACGAGCTCTAGTGATTGTGCATAAACTTCGAACTGGCATACTCAAACCTTCAGGAGATCACAAACTCCAACTGGCCGATGAAAATTGACTCTTGATATGGGTAGTTGGAGTCGTTTAGGGTAAACAATATCGCCAGGTCAGTGGGTGGGGGCGTAATCTTTTCTTTTTTTTTTTTTGGTCTTCAGAAAAACAAGAGGACCCAGAATGCCCAATTTCGCTCACCTGAGTGTCACTGCCTCTAGTACACTCTATAGGACTACGGTTTCTCTTCAAATGGCTATGCGTGTTTAAAATTTGTTGAAAATAAATGATTTGGGGTGAAAAGCTGGATGTTTAAGAACTGTGTTATACAGGCCTTGGGAGGAATGTGATGGTGTTTGGCAGAGTTGGGGCCTTTTAACCAATTATGATTATGTCAGTTTAGGTCATTTAAGCTATTTCTGATTAGGCTTTAGGCTTAGACTTTAGTGGTTAACCAGTAATAAGTACACATACTTTCGCAAGTAACAGACAACTGCCCTTCTTGAATCCGCGGATGGGGGAGAAAGATGGTAGAAAGTATTCTATGTTTAATTTCCAGTGAAGTACATGTATGTAGTCGGATTGGGTCTAAAACCAGCAACCTCTAGCTTCTCAGTCAAACGTGCTTCCAACAGTTTTTACGCTAAGCAGCCCGGTTCCCCACCCATATGTCATAGGACTCAAAAGTAAATGTTTTGGGCCCCTAAGTTTTGAGAAACTAGGCAAAGCTGTATACCAAATATCAAAGGCCTGGGTATTCTAGTTTAAGGCAAGAAGATTTTAAAGGCTTTCTCTATATAAGTCTATGTAAAATATGTGGACCCCTAGGCGGGACCATTTTTGACCTCAGGGCTATAATTTAAACAATCTTGGCAGAATTCCACTAGTCGAAGCTGTGAATCAATTGTCTCAAGAGCCTGGGCGTTCTGGTTTCAACCAAGAAGATTTTTAAGGGTATATTTCCCTGTATAAGTCTATGTATAACAAGTGAGCCCCTGCTCAGGGCCACTTTTGCCCCAGGACTATAAAGTTGACCAATACTGGTAGAGGTCCACAAAACAAAGCTGTGTACAAAATATCATGGGCCTTCTGGTTTCAGACAACAAGCGTTTTTAAGGTTTCCCCTATATAAGTCTATGTAAAACTAGAGGGTTAACAAGGTTTTAACCCAGTTTGACCTTGTGACCTCCTTTTGACACAACATGACCCTTACTCAAACTCGACCCAGATATTATCAAGAAAGACAATCCGGTAAAGTATCTTGAAGACTGAAGCAAAATTATGGCCTCTAGAGGGTTAACAAGGTTTTAAAGAAAATTGACATTGTGCCCTTATACTTGACACGATCCATATTCAAACTCGACCCAGATATCATCAAGGAAAACATTCTGGTAAAGTTTCATAAAGAGTGACTCAAGATTATGGCCTCTAAAGGGTGAACAAGGTTTTAAGGCAATTTGACCTAGTGACCTAGTTTTTGATTCAATATGACCCATATTCAAATTAGACCCGGATATTTTCAAGGCAAATATTCTAGTAAAGTTTCATGAACATCGAAACAAAATTATGGCCTGTAGTTGGTGAAAAAGACATGACATGACCCATACTAGAACTTGAAGCAGATATCATAAAGGCAAACATTCTGGTAAAGTTTTTTTTTTTTGGCTTTCCGCTAGTGATGTTTCCATTACGGTCTGGTTGTTTCATGTTTGTGTTTCTTTCCCTTGGTGTCTCTTAAGGGTGTTGTGGGTTGATTTATCGATTCCTGATCATTGCCTTCACTTCTACCTTTTCATTTTTAAATATTGAAGCAAAATTATGGCCTCAAGTTGGTGAACAATGTCTGTTTGAACGCAATTTTACCTTGTGAACTAGTTATTGATCCGATATGACTCATGTTCAAATTCGAACTAGATATTATCAAGTCAAACATTCTGGTAAAGTTTCATGAAGATTGAAGCAAAAGGTTGTAATCTAGAGGGTGAATAAGGTTTTAAAAAATTGACCTAGTAACCTAGGTTTCTGACATCACATGACCCATATTAAAACTTGACCGTAATATCACCAAGACAAACATTCTGGTGAAGTTGAAAAATTGTAGCCTGTAGAAAATGAAAAAGGTTTTAACGCGATTTGACCTGTTGACCTAGTTTTTGACCGACATGACCCATATTCGGATTCATCCCAGATATCATCAAGGGAAAGATTCTGGTAAAGCTTCATGAAGATGAAAGTAGATGGGTGAACAAAGTTTTTAAGATACTTGATCTTGTAACCTAGTTTTGGAGCTGACATGACCCATATTCGAACCTTGACCTTGATAACACCAAGAAAAATATTCTGGTGAAGTTTCAGGCAGATCGAAGCAAAATTATAGTCTCTAGAAGGTGAAAAATGTTT
The DNA here is from genome assembly GCA_963580285.1 of Lucinisca nassula. Taxonomy (NCBI): domain Eukaryota; kingdom Metazoa; phylum Mollusca; class Bivalvia; order Lucinida; family Lucinidae; genus Lucinisca; species Lucinisca nassula. The sequence goes on from OY757013.1 coordinate 138,496,601, forward strand.
TAACGCAATTTGATCTTGTGACCTAGTTTTTGACCCGGCATGACCCATATTAGAACTCGTCCAAGATGTCATCAAGGCAATAATTCTGGTAAAGCTTCATGAAGATTGAAGCAAAATTTGGTCTCTAGAGGGTGAAAAAGTTTTAAAGAAATTTGACCTAGTGACCTAGTTTTTGACCTGACATAACCCATATTAAAACTGAATCTTCATATCAACAAGGCAAACATTCTGGTAAAGTGTCATGAAGATTGAAGCAAAACTATGGCTTCTAGAGGGTGAACAGGGTTTTAAAGAAATTTGACCTTGTGACCTAGTGTTTGACCTGTCATGACTACTATTCAAACTTGACCTTGATATTAACGCAATTTGACCTATTGACCTAGTTTTTGACCCGACATGACCCATAATCGAAAAAACAGATATCATCAAGGCATCCATTCTGGTAAAGTTTCATGAAGATTGAAGTAAAAGTATGGCTCTTAGAGGGTGAACAATGTTTTAAAGGAAATTTGACGTACTACCTAGTTTTTGGCCTGACATGAGCCATATTCAAACATGACCTTGATTTTATCAAGACAAACATTCTTGTAAAGATTCATGAGGATTGAAGCAAAATTGTTGCCTGTATAGAGTGAATAATGTTTAATCGCAATTTGATCTAGTGACCTAGTTGTTGACCCGACATGACCCATATTCAAACCCAGACCAGATATCATCAAGCCATCCATTCTGGTAAAGTTTCATGAAGATTGAAGCAAAATTATGGCTTCTAGAGGGTGAGAAAGGTTTTAAAAGAAATTTGATCTAGTGACCTAGTTTTGACCCGGCTTGATCCATGTTCAAACTTGACTTTGATATCATCAAAATAAACATTCTGGTAAAGTTTCATGAAGATTGAAGCAACATTGTGGCCTCTAAATGGTGAAAAAGTTTTTAACGCAATTTGACCTAGTGACCTTGTTTTTGATCCGACATGACCCATATTCGAACCAGATATCATCAAGGCAAACATACTGGTAAAGTTTCATGAAGACTGGAGCAATATTTAAGCTTCTATGAGGTGAAAAATGTTTTAAAGATATTTGACCTAGTGACCAAGTTTACGGCATTACTTGACACATATTCGAAGCCGACCTATATATCATCAAGACAAACAATCTGGCAAAGTTTCATGACAACTGACGTAAAACTGTGGCCTCTATAGGCTGAACAAGGTAAATTTTGACGACGCACGACGGACGACGCACGTTCGACGGACACAGGGTGACCACAATAGCTCACCTTGAGCACTTCGTGTATGTTGTGAGTACTTGTTAGAATCGCCTCGATGAGGCTAATCTAATGAGTACACATATCAAATATTTTAAGATAAAATAAATAAAAAGCATCACTAATATATCCCTTTAGCCCTTAAAATGCCGCGAAAAACTACATCTGAAAATGTTGTTTGCTAATGTCGTCTGCTGAATCTTCTTGGAAACTTTTTTAAAATATTTTTGCGTACAGGGAAACAGTGTGAACCCATATCAGACTGCTCCTCTAGGCAAACAGTGTGGACCCAGATCAGACTGCTCCTAGAGGAGCAGTCTGATCTGGGTCCACACTCTTTGCAAAATATGACTTTTAAAGTAACCGGCAGACGACAAAGCAGACGACAATTGTAATGATTGTCTGGAGCTATAGGAAGATCACTGCATGTATATATTTTGTGTACTTACAAGACTTCAAGATTCTACTGAGAACACATAACATACACTCCCATCCCTAAATAACCCCTAAAAGTTGTTGTCTGGAGTTTTTGGGAACTTCCATGGAGTTCGAATCAAGGTAATAGTGGTATCTTTGAATCAATGATGTTTCAGAGAGAAAGAGAGAGAGAGAGAGAGAGAGAGAGAGAGAGAGAGAGAGAGAGAGAGAGAGAGAGAGAGAGAGAGAGAGAGAGAGAGAGAGAGACCGACAGACAGACAGAGAGAGAGTCAGTCAGTCAGACAGAGAGAGAGAGAGAGAGAGAGAGAGAGAGAGAGAGAGAGAGAGAGAGAGAGAGAGAGAGAGAGAGAGAGAGAGAGAGAGAGACTTTAAACGATACCCAAGCTTCAACCTTTTAATTCTATTTCCACTGTCATCAGGTCGTCTTTAACCTTCAACATAAAGTCCGTTACAGACTGGCTTTGTTCTCGCATCTTTTCCTTCGTTTGTTCAAACACTTTCTTCATGAGCGTCAGATTAGTCTTTACCTCTGTCGAAGTTTTCCTGGAAGAATCCATCGTAACTCCAGAACTATGTTCAAACCTGATCATTTTCTCTAACAAGTATACATCATAGTCGAATCTCGGACACCTAGGTTCACTGTCATTACATACTCGTATGTATCCATAGGTCACATGGCATATCATCGATAAAATCAGTAGAGACATACTGCTGCCTTCGAATGTATCTTCTATAATATTCTTCTACTTATTTTTCGTGCTGTTAAGACCGAATATCGTTGAAGTTGTATCATGGCAACCGTGGATATATACACACCTGGACAAACATTAAGCATCCTATGGCATTATGAAAACACGCCTATACGAAAACATTGCAACATTTATCGCTGAAAAAAATGAAAGTTTTAAGATGAAAAATTGTGATATTTTTATTATTTCTGCTCAAAATATAGATTGTGGGTACTCGTTAGAACCGCCTCATCGAGGCGGTTCTGTACTCGTTAGAATCGCTTCATCGAGGCGGTTCTAACGAGTACCCACAATCTATATTTTAGAGCAGAAATAAAAAAATAAGGTTCACCCCTGCAAACCCCAGTTTTACTATATAAAACTGGGGTTCAATGGGGTTAGAATTATATAGGTGTGTTTCTTGATGGCATATAGGCCGGGGGCCGGGCTGCTTAGCGTAGTAACTGCTGAAAGCATGTCTGACTGAGAAGCTAGAGGTTGCGGGTATTGGACCTATCCGGCTACATACATGTACTTCCATGGAAATTAATCATGGACTATTTTCTACCATCTTTCTCCCCCATCAGCTGATTCAAGATGGGCAGCTGTCTGTTACTGGCGAAAGTATGTGTTCTTATTACTGGTTAGTCACTTGGGTCTAAGCCTGCACAGGGATAGCTTAACTGAATTCAACTGACATAATCCAAATTGGTTAAAAGGCCCCAAATTCTGCCAAGCACCATCATATCCCCCCCCCCCCCCCCCGAGGCCTGTATAACACAGTTCTTAAACCTCCAGCTTGTCACCACAACAAATTTTAACCCTTTTTGTACCAAATGGAATCTTCCTCCTTATATATAGCAGGAGTCCATTTCAGGGGTGTCAGGCTGTGTTTTCTTCAAAATTGATTTGGAAAATGGCTGAACTTTTTTGCAAACAGTGTAGGCCCTGATCAGACGCCGCGTTATGCAGCGTCTGATCTGGGCCTGAACTGTTTGCCAAGTGCCCGTTAAGGGGTTTCCGGTACCAAATGGGTTAAACATACATAGTCATATGAAGAGAAATCATAGTCCTACAGAAAGTACTAGAGGTAGTGACACTCAGGTTAGCGAAATCCTCTGAATACAGAAAAAAAACATCCCCCCCCCCGACCTGGCGATATGATTTACCGTCAGCGACTCCAACTACCCGTATACAGTCGAACTTCAATGGCTCGAACACCTTTGGGACCTCGAAAATCTGTTCGAGAAAGGGGCAGATCGAGCCACTGAGGTGACTGCTAGGAGGCATAACGAAACTTTTAGGCATCTTTTCGGTTCTATAATGAAACTGTATGCTGTGTGTACTCATTAGAATCGCCTCATCGAGGCGATTCTAATGAGTACACACAGCATACATTTGCAAGATAAAAAACTAAAATCGCCTTAATAATCCCCACTATATCTTATGTACAGGATTTCGCTAGGGGCTCAAGAATGGGTTCGACACATCCACGGTAAACGAGCCAACGGTGTTCGAGCCATCGAAGTTCTACTATATATAGGGTCAATTTGCATTGGTAAATTGAAATTTATGATCTCCTTAAGGTTTGAATATGCCAGTTAAAAGTTTATGCACACTCACTAGAGCTCGTGCGTTTCTTTCCTATGTGCATCTGTTTACCCTGCTGTATTGTTTTCTGCGGATACTCTATTTTCGCCTGTTATTGATGAGCGATCGATTCATATAAGCGACGGTTTTTAAATACAAATGCTGGTTACTTTAGAAGAAAACAAATTATAGCCTATCTAGTTTCTAATTGATTCAAATTATTTTTTTCAGGGAATACAAGATTTGACATACTTCGTGAATGGGCCGATTATTCACGTGAAATGTGAAACCTGATTTTCTCTGAAAAATCAGGAACAAATATTTGAAAATAACGTCTGCAAATGCCGTGAGTGGTACATGTAGTTGAAGGCAAAAGGTGCTTGAGGCAGAAAAAATTCTATGGTGTAAGGTTTAAATATGTTCTAACACAGCGCGCCTAGATCAATATTAGGCAATGGGAAGGAATTACAGCGTGACGGTTGGCGTCATAAAAAGCTACCGTTTTATGACGTCACGCATAGATGTTATGACATTAGACAAAAATATTACAAAAGGACATAATATGTGCTATACTGTCAATAATGTTGGTGGGATTTCTTCTATCCAAGACAAATGTTTGGGAGACTTTAAAGGAAGCAACAAAATTATTGTTTTAGTCGGCTAGAATTTGGAATTGATCAGCTCTAGTATGTGGCTTATTGGCCGACTTATTGAGTAATATTTACATTTCCAGTGTAAATCCTAATGTAAACCTATAGAAAGCAATTTAGTTCATACTTCCATGAACGCATCGAGTCACATGATTTTCAGTGACGTCAAGTGACATCAGTCTATACAATGGTTCTCTACGATCTGATTAGCGTTGGCGACCTCAATCGTGTTCCGCTATTTGTAGAAAAAAAAAAAACAGCGTGTAAATGTTTTTTCAGCTTAAAAAGTTTGCATTTTTTCGCCAAGTAATGTAAATATAAGAAATAACCTTATTATTTCTGATGGTCATGAAAGTATGTATGACAACGGATCGCTAGCAAAGTTAACGGGGTTCATTCACTTTACAGACGACCCACTGCGTTCATACTTTCATGAGCAGCAGAAAATAAAGTTCATTTCTCAAATTAATCAGTTTGTTGGTGTGTTGTAAGTCGACAAATCACTCGCGCTACGCGCACGTGATTTGATCTACTTTTAAACTGACCACCAAAAAGTGAGTCAGTACTGAATAAATAACTGATAAGGACAATCTATTTCTTTAGTCAACCATCAAAGACCATTACGGTAACACACCCATGCGACATTTTCTCACATCTCCAAATGGCTACTTTCCTAATGAAAATCTGTGATATTTTTCTTAAATATACTACAAACAGTGGCTGTGGGTGCTCGTTAGAACCGCCTCATTGAGGCGGTTCTAACGAGTACCCACAACCTATGTATTTGAGCAGAAATAATCAAAATAATGAATACCCCCGTAAACCCCAGTTTTCTCTATATAAAGTGGGGTTTTAGGGGGTCTTCATTTCACGGACTTGTTCACGTGATGCTCCAGTCAGCATGCGTACCAGTACATCACGCGAACAAGACGGTCCGTGAAATGAACACCCAACTTTATATGGAAAAAAACTGGGGATTACAGGGGAATGCATTATTATGCTCACGCTTTTAAAAATTCGTAAGGGGATATTGTGAATGCCTCCGTCCGTCTGTTTGTCCATCCGTCCGTTACGCTATCTCCTCCTTAACCACTGGACGGAATGCAACCGAATTTGGTTCATAGCTTCCTTACATGGCTAGGGCGTGCCAGAGTAGCGTTAAATTTTGGGTGCGTCGGGCCATGCCACCCCCCCCCCCCACACACACACACTTTAGGAAGAGCCGAATATCAAAGAAACTGTTAAGATCCCCCATCCTAAACCATATATATTCTTTTTCCTTATGATAAGACACTTTCAGTTACACCAACCTGGAGGTCCCCTGGGGTGCGCCGGATCCATACCCCACCACCTCTATTTCATTTAGGGCCTTATATCTTAGAAACCTTTCAGGCCGTGCGAGAACAGCGTTATATATGACTCTGCCAGAAGCGTGGGGATTTGCGGTGGCGTGCCATCGACTACACGCTCTAGTTTTTTTCTAATTTCTGCTCGAAATCATATGTTGTGGGCATTCGTTAGAACTGCACTCACAACCTATGTTTTCAGTATAACTCGAACAAGTTGGCTGCTTTCAAAAAGCATCAAATAGGTTTGGTCTTGTCAGTCTACATTCTGATTTGAGCCAGCTGATATCATTATCCCACTTAATGCATTTTTTGAATACAAAAAATAAACTTAAATACAAAACGTGTATATAAAATTTCGAAGTCTGTGACCTTGGTATCAGGAAGGGTAGGTAGTGATGAGTATTCTGTGGTAAATTGTTTAACGCCATGACAAGTATAAACTAAATGTAACTTACATATGGTTTGCACATGTATAGCACAAAACTTAACCAAACGAAAATGTTAACCGAATTTTTCAAAGGGTCATAACTCTATTAATATTTGGTGGCATATCTTCACATCTTAGCCTTACTACATACACATTTTAGGCTTGATCGGATGAAAACTGTACAGTAGGATTTATACGGCAACGAAAAAAAAAGTTTACTAACGGACGGACGGACACCAACCCCGTAACTTAATACGACGGTTTTTTTTTTTTTGTTTTTGTTTTTTTTTTCAAACGGGCATATGAAAAGATTTTTCCTAAGTCATCAGGCCTTCTATAGGGCCTTGGTTATCTATTTTATTTGTTGTTAACGTCCCTGTTAACACTGTATGAGTCTTTTTTTGAGACATTGCTTCCAATGCTGTGGGACTTTTACTCAGTACTGAGATAAAACGGGCAGATAAAACTCCTTCTCAAGCCCTGTCACCCAATGAAACTAAATGGTTGAAATGCATGAACGGTCCGAATTGAGCCACTTTTCATGGGCAGGCTTAGACTTTCTAGGCGATTTAACACTACTCATGTGCGGCCGGTATCAGCTCTGCGTGGAAGCATCATGCAGCCCAATCTATTTCTTCAATCCCTGATGGACGGGGGCCGATCAGACCTTGGGGCAATATACTGGACTGCATGAGCTGAAACCGACCGAACTTTGAAGTATTCTGAACCGCCTAGGAAGATCTAAGCCTGTCCAGACAAAGTGCTGCGAATCAGACTGTATCTTAAACCTCAGCAGTTTCTTCGAGCGGTACCTCCGCAAAAACCTGAAATTTGCTATCCTTTTGTGTATCTTTCTGGATCACAATTCAGTTGTAAAAGTGATTAGTAAAACGTCAAGTATTGAGTGGAAATAAAGACCACCACTCTTGGCTTATCAGATACAATAGCTCCAATCGAATGCGCCAAAAAGTCTTTTAACAACTCAGTCTGTAACTGGTGGCAGGTCACTTAGTAGTCATGAAGTTTTTAAAAATAAACTATTGCTATCTGTGCTGGGCTCAAGAACAATAAACAGCGACTCATCAACGTTATGACTTTGTTTCGCACCCTAAATATTTTATATATTTGGAAGAGTTAGAACCTTCGACCTTGGCGCTGACGTTAATTCTAGTAGCAAAGACTTGAAAATGTTTTTACCCACCCAGCGATCTTTTTTATGTTTGGTTTTACGATCCTTTCAAGATTATTTCACTCACATCAAGCCGATCGTTAATCGGAGGTGAGTAAAAACTAGAGAACCCGATGAAAAACCTCCTGACCTTCCGTTGCAGAACTTCTCATCATATAGTATGTGACATGAGCCATGCTCAAACATACACCGTTGAGAGACCTAATGATTAAGAGTCAGCACTCTTATCCACTAGGCCACGGAGGCCCGTTACACCCAGCGATCTTTACGAATGAGGAAAAATAACGTTCTCTGTCTTTCCAACATTTACATATACATGTACGTATTATTAGAGCTACCGGCGTACCGAAAGATGTTCAGAATATATAAATCTGTTCCTATCTGTGTTAAGTAAACTTTGCAAGTTTTGTTTATTTGTATTTAACGGCCCAGTCAACACTGATTTGGGTCATGTTTGAGCCTGTCAGTGTACCTATCCACGCTTTTCCTGAGCAGGCTTATCCGTAAGCGGTTTACCAGTTCAGTGCACATTATGTCGCCAAAAACTGACCCCTGCCCTTCCTGAATCAGCGGAAAGGAGAGAATGACCATAGAAAAGATTTCATAATCTCCACAAAAGAATGTTGCCGACCCAGTAGGTATCGAACCCGAGTCTTCCTTATCGCCAGTCAGACTGCATCCGACTGAGCTACCACAGCCAGCCACACTTTGTGAGTAGTAGTAGTTATGTTCTGTTGTTTTTCGTTTCCATGGCCCCATGGACATACTCCATAATGGCATTGCAAGACGTAAAACTTGCGAAAATGACTGCTACTCCTGCAAAAGTAGTTTCTCTTTGGATATGTCTAAGGGGTATTCTCTTAAAGGAAAGAATTTGCTCCTGGGGAGCAAATTCTTCCCTTTTAGAGTAGACCCCTTGAGAAGCAAATTCTTCCCCTTTTAGAGTAGACCATTTTTTTCAGTTGGACAGAGCCAACAGAGTAGCAACCATAGGGTCCTTAAAGTTGTATTTCCATAACGAAATCATACCTATAGAATTGTGATCCCCTTTAATATGTTCTATAAAAACGGGCCTCCGTGGCCTAGTGGATAAGAGCGCTGACTCTTAGTCATTAGGTCTCTCACCGCCGTAGGTTCGAGCCTCGCTCGGGCCACGTGTGAGACGCCAAGTTCTGCAACGGAAGGTCAGGTGGTTTTTCTCCGGGTACTCCGGTTTTCGCCCACCTCTGATTAACGATCGGCTCGATATGAGTGAAAAAATCTTGAAAGGGCCGTAAAACCCAAAAACCAAAAAAAAAAAAAAAAAACATGTTCTATAAAAATGTTATCCTTTGGAAGCAAAGAATACACCACAGAACTGAAAAATATGGTGTGCACATGTTTTCTGGGCCAGACTAGCTAGTTTCGGACAATTAGGCCTCATCAGTGACCCTAAGATATTTTCCAAATTCCAGAATGGAATCAATGATCCCAAAGGTCAAGAAAATATAATCTACACTACGATGTAGGGCAGGGAGACGTTTTACCGCCGCCACACATTCCCACACACCAGTTGTAGTGAAGTTAAATACGGTAGGTGACCAATTAATTGGAACACCCTAGCAGTTCGAACACCCAAAATTATTTCGAATTTGTGGCTGAAAACTTTCTCATTTAATTCGAACTCCGAAATTTTTCAGAAATCAGAATTTTTAATACTTCGAACACACAAAATAAATGCCGAAAAATGCATCCAGAACAAGCATTTCGGATCGTTCCCGGGTTTATCATTACAACATCGTACTAGTCGTATATGAGCTAGCGCACGAAAAAAAAAAATTAGCATGAAATGTGTGCGACTTCCAAAGACTCGGATTAACATGCACTCTGTATCGTTGAGATACCAGCGAAGACACATCTTAGCGTACTCATTCATGCAATCCGATTAGAGTCTTCGCTGATCGCATGAGCCTGATGCAGACGATGGGATTTTCACAACATAAATAAGCGAAACTCCTGTGGCTCATCCAGGTTGATCTAAGCACTTGCAGCCTGCGTTTCTCGCAGTCTAATCAGTATTCGGTGAGTGTATGATCCTTCCATTAACACAGGGCTATCCAATACCGGTATGCAAGGCAAAGGGTTTCACTTAGACTAGTGACTTCGTAAGATTTAAGGGTTCAGTAAAGACTGATCACATTGCATCGATGTGCAGGCTGATCCTAGTCGGTGATGTAGCATTGTGGCCTACAAAGGCTTGGATCATCATGCATATGCAAGTGTTTTCGCTTTGCTCTCAGACTCTTTGGAGCGTAGCTTCAGCTTTCATTATCATTTGTGTGACAGTGTTACCCTTTTTCCATGTGCTGTGGCATTGATTCAATGCCTATTTAATAGCAGAAGCGCCCCTTTAATATTAATTGAGTTCCCCGCCTTTTTCCACAGAACGTCTTTTGGCACGTGCGAGTGAAATTCATGGTTGTTGCATGCAAAAAGGTAGTTTAATTCAGGTTACCTGTTGGGCTACCCTGGTTTTCTGAGGAGCAAGTGAAGATGCCCATTTATTTCATGGTGACAAGGTTTTATTGGAAGTAATTTCGGGGAACATGATTAAGAAAATAAGTCATATTCGGTGGTGGTGGTGGGGGGACTCAGGTCAGCCTGCACATGCATGCAGTCTGAACAGTCTTCGTTGTTCGTATGTGCCTACCATGGCCTCTGTGCTAATCAAAGAACAACAGGTGAAAACTATGGCCACATTGGCTAGAGGCGCAGGCTAATCTGGTCCTTCGTTTAAAACTTTTTTTTCGCCGTGCGCCGGCTTAAAACGACGGCGTGTGCATTTAACCGGCCAAATCTGCTTGCGACGTTACAAACACATCCTAAGCTACCAAGTGCAAGGATCAGTCTGTTCAGATCTCCTATCTCGAGTAAAATACTTATTGCGCATGTGCGTACAGAAAAGACTGATAAGTCTGCGCAGTTGTGCAATCGGGATTGTGTCTTCAATGTTCAAGAGGTTTGAAATGTTTCATCGCGCATAAAGTGAAGATCACACTTACACATGTTAAATTTGTGTATGATGTCCGCATTTTCTTTTTTTGTTACTTGCCTATCTAAATAACATGATAGTTTTGCATCCGCACAGTCTAATCAGTCTTCACCGGACTACTTCGATAGGCATTAAATTGCTACATGCCCCCGGCTTACGCTGATTTGCGACTGCTTATTAGTAATCAGAGAACACACAAACAAGGCTGCGCAGTCTCGCCTGAGGCTTCACTATGCGCTTAAACAATATAGGTGGGGGGGGGGGGGTGAAGTATCTATGCGCCTAGCTCCACTGAATAGCTGCACGTGCGGGTTTCAACATCACATCCCATATATACATGTAGCTGGACTTGACTGCTGCGGTGTAGCCGGAACAAAAAAAAATATTACAGACTATAAGGAAATTCTTTGAAAAATCCTCTTTTTCCTAGATATGGGCTACTCTTAAGAAAAGAATTTGCTCTAAACAAACCAATTTCTGTTATTCCTGAGATCACAAATTGACTCGCCCATTTTAAAGGGAATATAGTGACAGTTCAAGAGGTGTAAATGTCATTAATGACAATGTGTATCGCATTCAAAGACCCCCTGCACACACTGACTTATTTATAGATCAAACGGTTCAGCACTGCATAAGTGATATTTATAACTTCTAATCACGTGCGGATTGACAGGGCCACGGGAAAAAACGTAGTTGTATAAAATATTGAACACAGCCTGAGCCAATGCATGGAATTCTTTCAGATCAAACAGTTCTAACACTGATAAATTTCCAATCTGATATTTTCTAATAATTCGAACACCCAAAAAATGACAATGTATTTGAATAGGTGTGTTTCGAAATATGGTAACAATGGTAGACTAACTGCCACACCTGCCAGGTGTATCCATTTCCCTTAAGATATTTTATTGTTGGAGTTGAAACGCTTGCTTTTAGGTCTGTTTCGCTATTCAGACAGGCTGTTTCCTGTAATTGCAGTATAGTATTGCATCATCGTTAAAGCTGATTGGTTGATCGCGTCACGTGCCCCTCCATGGAACTGTGACAATCTGGTCATTATACCCGGTTTGCCCGCCTCATGGCGACCAAACCAAAAATATTACGGATTTTTATCGGAAAAGTAGCCATGTTGGAGATGTGAAAAATGCACTATCTCTCACGGGTGTGTTATTGTAATAAGTCTGATGAATACATGATGTTTCAACAACCCCAGTCAATCCCTAGGACCAAATTCTATGACTCGTGTATCTGGCTGTAGACTCGCAGAGTTGATTCTGTGTCCGCACTGGTCTGTGGAAACATGTTTTCTCCCAGCGTGGCATATACAATTTCCATATTTAAGAAATAGACCTGCTTTACCAGTGAACAGTCGAGCAACAAATCACAGTTTGGAGGTCAGTTGTAAAGTAGACCCCCGCCCATCGGGGTTTGGAGAAATAGATTAGGCTGCATGGTGCTTCCACGCAGAGCTGAAACCGACCGCACCTGGGTACTGGTAAACCGCTTAGCCCAGGTAAAAAGGTCCATGCATATAAACCCTGTTGGTTTGTTTGGATGTCAGGGCTTGAGATGCCATTTCGTCTCAGTGTCGGGTAAAAGTCCCATAAAAGTGGAAACAACGTCTCTAAAGTGGCCTAAATAGTATTGTCGGGGCGTTAAACCTGAAATCAAACAAGCAAAACAAAATATCTTGAAGGAGAAACGCCCCAATTCAACGAAAATGTATAAATTTGGACAATATCTCTGCTTACATATGGGCCCCGTCAAGCAATTTTGGTACTTATCGCCTATGCGAGCAGCGAAGGTTCAGGCGAGCCTGCGCATCCGCGCAGTCTCGCCAGAACATTCGCTGCTCGCTCATACAAGCAGTGAATCAAGAGGAACCTTCAGATAGAAAGTCATATCCCTGGCCCCTCTGAATGGCTGGGCATGCGCAGTTAAAACTTGTCATGACGGAATGCTCGAAGACACAAATTCGCTTGGCGGGGCTCATATAAGGCCTAAAAATAGCCGTGTTTCCGCTAACCGGACCGAACCTGCTTCAGCCTCTACTTTTTTTTCTCACTAAAAGAACGAAATAAAAATTAAAACACCGACCCTACCATATTCAATTTTCGACCCTACCAAATGTCGTCTTTGTATTGTCCCATTGTAATTTCGCGTTTTAAATACATTTTTGTACACTTGTTGGCATTTAGTACCTTCCAAAATACAGAGCTGGCTTTTTTAAGCATCTAAATTGAATTATGATATACAGTGCAAGCTTCAACATGACAATTTTATTAACAAAAACATGTACAAAAACAGAAACACATAAAAATACAGGCCCGACCCTGCTTCGTTCCGGAGAAAAAAACAAAAATATAAAAAAAGTTTCTCCTACCTACCTTAATCGAATCGCAGAACAAGCAAATATTTATTTATCCCTGATTATGTCTCCACTATGGTTGTGCAGACGAAAAGTCGCTTACATTGCTGAGGGAATTAATCATAATCCCGAAAAAAAAAAGTAGCATCAAACAAACCCCTATATACAGAGTGTACTGCAGTGAAGGATAGCCTTATATGCCCTATAATGAGTATCCTGTATTTGAGGGTCCCTCTGTACCGCAGTAGGTAAGAACGTCGGCCAATGCAGGTGCTAGGCGACATCGCCGTGTCTGGGTGTGGGTTCGAATCGCAGAACAAGCATATTAGAAAAAGCGTTCATTTTTTTTTTTGTCTTTGGCGTGCATGCGCAGCCGTGGAATAGGGCCAGGCGCATGATTTCTTGCATTAAACCACTCAATATCTTTCCTTATCTTATGACATGACAGTCGTAACAAAAGAAAGAATCTGGATTCACTGCAGGGCAAAAAAATACAAAACACACACACACACACACACACACACACACACACACACACACACACACACACACACACACACACACACACACACACACACACACACACACACACACACACAAAACAACAACAAAAAACAATGCGACTGTTGACAGAAAATTTTGACTGCAGCATATGTATGTTGTCGAGGCAAACTTTTGAAGCGGCGGAGTTTTAAGGAATACTGCAGGTATATTTTACCGTAAAAGGGCTGATTGATATGTATTGAACCTCATATAGAAGGATTTTAATTTTGTCGGACATATTGTATTATTTTTCAACATAATTCCCTTCAGTATCTATGCACTTTTACCAGCGGTGTTTAAGGGCCTCAAGGCCACTTTTATAGAACTCCTTTTCTTGGCTGTTTAGAAGGTCATCCACTGCATATATGTAGTCATCATCGGACTGAAATTGGGTGCCTGAAATAGCCGTTATCAGTATTGGAAACAGATGAAAGTCTGATGGAGCGAGATCAGGTGATTAAGGCAGATGCTCAATCAATTTAAAGCCACGATCGTGAATAGCAGCCATAGCAATGACAGACTTGTGAACAGTAGCATTATCCTAATTGAACAAAACACCTTTAGTGAGCTTTCCGCGGCGCTTAAATTTGATATTTTCCCGTAACTGCATCAGAAGTGAAGCACAGTGTTTGCCATTGATTGTTTGTCCCTTTTGTAGATAATCTATTAGCAGAAAACCGAGGCCAGAGCCTTCCCAGCTGAAGGTACAGTCTTTTCCTTCTTTGGCCAGGGTGCATCAATTGTTTTGATTGTTGTTTGGTGTCTGGGGTAAAAAACCGAGGTCAGCGCCTTCCCAGCTGAAGGTACAGTCTTTTCCTTCTTTGGCGTGGGTGAGCCAGGGTGCATCAATTGTTTTGATTGTTGTTTGGCGTCTGGGGTAAAATGATGGACCCATGTTTCATCCAAAGTGACAAATCTCTGAAGAGAGTTGGCAGGATCTACCTCAAAGCACGCGATAATGTGCGCTTGAACTGTGAGAAGTCTTGGTACCCATCGGAATGATAGCTTTCTCATTGCAAGATCCTCTGCCAGAATGAAATGTACTCTTTCCTGGGAAATGCCAACTCTACTGGCTAAATATCTTTCTGCGACTCGTCTGTCGGTCATAACAATACCACGGACTTTATTGACTATTTCTGGGGTTGCAATATTGACAGGCCGTTCCAGGACGACTCTGTCTGCCGCGCTTAAATTCCGCCACCCACCTTTTCACTGTAGCATATGAAGGGGCATCTTTCCCTAGTGCTGCTACCATATCATTATGGATATCCTTATGTGTTAAACCATTTTTTATGCAAATATTGAATCACTGCTCTTTTACCGATTTAACCATTCTGCCTATTTACATCACGTGAACAAGTCCGTGAAATGAACACCCCCTACACCCCACTTTATATAGAGAAAACTGGGGTATACGGGGGTAAACATTATTTTCCTTATTTCTGTTCCAAGACATAGGTTGTGGGTACTCGTTAGAACCGCCTCAACGAGGCGGTTCTAACGAGCACCGACAACCTATGTTTGCAGTATTTATAAGAAAAAAATCACGGATTTTCATCAGAAAATAGCCATTTTGGAGATGTGAAAAATGCATTATGTCGCACGGGTGTGTTATCGTAATGACTTTAGAGTGCTACCTCGTCCTGTGAAATGCCAACTCTACAGGCTATATATATTGCTGTGACCCGTCTGTCAGTCATAACAATATCATGGATATTATTGACCTCTTCTGGGGTTGCAATATTATCAGGCCCTCCAGGACGGGGGTCATCCTCAAGGCTCTTTTTGTCGTACTTAAATTCCGCCATCAACTTTTTCACTGAAGCATGTGAAGGGTCATCTTTCCATAGTGTTGCTACCATACTAGTATGGCTATCCTTAGGTGTAAAACTTTTTTATGCAAATATTGGATCACTGCTCTTTCACCGATTTTGTCCATTTTGCAAAAGCGGTTTGTCTTGTTTACTTTAGAGTGCTACCTCGTCGTTTTAAACTGACCAAAGCAGAGCAGTCCTTGGGTACACGGCCCTATATAGTCAGAGAATAGTAGGACCTAAAAAGAACTTCACTGCGTACCTCCTTAAATGTGAGGCTCACAACATATCAATCAGCCCTCGTACTTACAAGAATTCAAGGTTCTATTGAGAACACATAGCATACACGCCCATCCGTAAATAACCCATAAAAGTTGTTGTCTTGAGTTTTGGGGAAACTTCTACGGACTCCAGAACGAGTTCGAGTCATGGTAGAAGGGCTATCTGTGACTCAATGGCATTAGAGAGAGAGAGAGAGAGAGAGAGAGAGAGAGAGAGAGAGAGAGAGAGAGAGAGAGAGAGAGAGAGAGAGAGAGAGAGAGAGAGAGATTATCAAACCTTTTAATTCTCTCTCCACTGTCATCAGGTCGTCTTTAACTTTCGACATAAAGTCGGTTAAAGACTGGCTTTGTTCTCGCATCTTTTCCTTCAGTTGATCCAACTCTTCATTCATTAGCGCCAAATCATTCTTAACCTCTGTCGAAGTTTCCCTGAAAGAATCCATCATAAGTCCTGAACTATGTTCAAGCCTGATCATTTTCTCTAACAATTTTACATCGTAGTCGTATCTCGGACACCTAGGGTCGGTGTCATTACATATGACTTCATAGGTCACTAAGAAAATCATCACTAAAGTCAGTAGAGATGAATCCATACTGCTGCCTTCGAATGTATCTTCTATACGTTTTCGTTCTGTTCAGACTGAACACCAAAGCTTGAATATCGTTGAAGTTGTACCATGGCAATCGTGGATATATACAGCCGGACAAACATTAAGCATTCGGCATCACGAAAACACGCCTATATAATTTTGACCCCCTTGAACCCCACTTTTATATAGTAAAACTGGGGTTTCCGGGGCTTTACCTTATTTTTCTTATTTCTGATCTCAAATATAGATTGTGGGTACTCGTAAGAACCGCCATATCGAGGCGGTTCTAACGAGTCCCGCAATCAATATTTGGAGCAGAAATAAGAAAAATATCGCAATTTTACATAATAAAATGTTCATGTTTTCGGCGATAAAGGTGGCAATGTATTTGTATAGGCGTGTTTGCGTAATGGATTTCACTTAATTTGCTCGCGATCCTATGTTGTTCATAACCTAAAAATTACATTCCCAGTGCATTTACAGCAAACCTCTATAGTTAGCTACTGGGGAGCAATGTTGTTCATACCACAGGAGCTTGAAGTTGTTTCTCGCTTATTTCGAAATCGGAGGACGGAGACTTCTTGGATGATGAGATGGCCACTGCCGGTTCTTTTCTGCGTGCCTGCACAGATGTAAACAAACAAGATGGCGGATTGTATCCAGCAACTGTATAAAGCAGTATTTCAGAGTTATCGGATTTGCAGATATAAGGAGGATCTTTTTTGAGTTAAGTGAATAAAATCGTTCACTTAATGTATACAAAGACCACAACACAATTTCGGCTTCGAAAAATGGTTGCTTACATAAATATCAACGCAGCAATCAAATATATCAACTGGGAAATGTCCTACCTTCGACTTTCTTCGAAAATCGTAAAGAGAAAATCTTAAAGACAATAAAAACTGTAAATAGTAACTTCAAGTACCTGTGGTCGATACTTCAGTGATTCATTGACCCAAGCGACGTAAGTGACGTCAAAATAAACAATGGTTCTCTTGAGTATGATTGGACGATGGCGACGTTATGATGCCAACAACCGTGCTAAGGATAAGTGCGTGCGACTATTTTTCTTAAATTTTAGCCCTTAAAACAAGACTTTTTCAGCATATGGGCCCCGTCAAGCGATTTTGGTACTTATCGCCTATGCGAGCAGCGAAGGTTCAGGCGAGCCTGCGCATCCGCGCAGTCTCGCCAGAACCTTCGCTACTCGCTCATACAAGCAGTGAATCAAGAGGAACCTTGAGACAGAAAGCCATATCCCTGGCCCCTCTGAATGGCTGGGCATGCGCAGTTAAAATTTGTCATGAAGGAATGCTCGAAGACACAAATTCGCTTGGCGGGGCTCAATTATAATGGATGGCAAATAATGTAAATATAAGTAATAAAGGTAATTTATTTAACGTTCATCGAATAAGGGGTTCACTTATTTTGCTCGTGACCCGATGCTGTTCATACTTCGATGAACGTTAAATAAATTACACCCATTTCTTAAATGAACGCTTAATCAAAGCACGTACAGCAATGTTTTGGTCGATTGTTTCTGAGCTTGGAACGAAGAACTGGACTGTTTCGTTTAACCTTTAACCGCCCGTACTTTAAGTAAACATTTTAGGTGTTTTTCGGCGTCTGCTCATTGCCTAAACTGTTTTACACAACCTTAACCTTTACCAATCACAAGGCTACTTCAGCAGACGTTAAATTGTACACATCCCCCCCCCCCGGAAAACAGGACTATACATCTCATGCTTAGGAGACAATTTGGATGGCATGTCAAATCCTGTTTTTCTGGGAAAATCAGAAAAATATTTCAAAATGTCGTCTGCTGCTAAAAAAAAAAAGAAAAAAACTTTGAGTCGGGGAGCAGCCATATAGCGCACAGCGAAGACTCTGACCAGAATGTGGGCGAATGCGCAGACTGATCTGTGTCCTCGCTACGCCCGCATGCCAGTAGAAAATGCTTGTTTTGCGCGACCCGATCATCAGGTAAACAAGGCCATAAATGGGACCGTTTGATGGAACGGCCTACCAGTGGCGCCAGCAACGGACAGATGAACCAACGCGGATAGATGCCAAGGTTAGCCTTGTTTTTGCCGGAATTCTGGCCTTTTTAAAGGCCACCTCGGTCAGATATTCTGACGGGCACTGGCAATGGAACACGATTTGCAGGTCGTAATTGAGTGTCATTCGTACAGACAACTTTCGTCTGAGGCGAGAGGAAAGCAGCGGCCCCGGTGTATCCCTTCATACAAAAGCCTTTCAGGAAAGAGGAGAAAACTAATCCTGGACTAGTTCTAGGGGCAGCCCCTATGTGCTCTACACCTGACCTTTAACCCATTTAGTACGAGAAACCCCAAAATGGGTACCCTGGCAAACCGTGCAGGCCCAGATCAGACGCCGCAGAACGCGGCGTCTGATCAGGGCCTCCACTGTTTGCTAAAAGTTCGGTCATTTTCCAAAAAAAATTCATGAAAACACAACCTGACACCCCTAAATTTTGAAATGAATTCCTGCTATATATAAGGAGGAAGATTGCATTTGGTACCAAAAAGGGTTAGAAACCTGTCACCGACATAACAGAACTTGTGCTCGAATTGTATAGTACCAGGTCAGCACCCACAATAAGCCGAGCAGACATAGTGAGACGGTTCTAACGAACACACGGAATTAGGAACTCAAACGAGTAACCACAGTACATCAGAAATATGTCAGTCATGTGGGAATAAAAGGCACTGTTACGTGAGCAATACACGACAAATATTAGTAGCGGACCCTAAACTGAAAAGGGTCGAAAGATATTAGTTTGTTTCAGTCCTTGTCCACACTATTTAGATCATTTTGGAGACGTTGCTTCCTATTGTTTGGGACCCACCCAGAGAAACCGATAAGGTTTATAAGATTTGCTTTTGCAGGCTTAGGTCTTCTAAGCGGTTTACCAGTACTCATCATGAAAACACGTCTTTATAATTTTGACCCACTTGAACCCCAATTTTATATGGTAAAACTGGGGTTTACAGGTGTAAACTTTATTTTTCTTATTTCTGCACTTAAATATAGATTGTGGGTACTCGTTAGAACCGCCTCGATGAGGCGGTTCTAACGAGTACTCACAATCTATATTTTGAGCAGAAATAAGATCGAGGCGGTTCTAACGAGTACCCACAATCTATATTTTGAGCAGAAATAAGAAAAATATCACAATTTTTCATCTTAAAATTTTAGATTTTTCGGCGGTAAAGTTTACAACGTATTTGTATAGGCATGTTTTCGTGATGTCATGTTCGGTCGGTTTCGGCTCAGCGCGGAAGCAGCATGCAGCCTCCGGGGGGGGGGGGGGGGGACACGGGCGCAAAGAGGTTAGATATAGCTAGAACATTATGCCTCTTTAGACTAAAATGTCCTGATTTCGTTTCTATGGAATTGTATTCGTTGTGCTCGTATTTTTTTTCTCGGTATACATTTTTGTCATAAAATTGTTTAACCCTTTTTGTACCAAATGGAATCTTCCTCAATATATATAGCAGGAGTCCATTTCAAAAGTCAGTGGTGTCAGGCTGTGTTTTCATCAAAATTGATTTGGAAAATGACTGAAAAGCAAACAGTGTAGGCCCTGATCAGACGCCGCGTTCTGTGGCGTCTGATCTGGGCCTGCACTGTTTGCCAAGGTAACCTTTTTGGGGTTTCTGGTACTAAATGGGTTAAAGGTCAGGTTATTACAACAAAATGTTAATCGCAATTGTAAGATAATTTCCACAACACGTTGTATTTATTTCGTTGTATATGTCATTTTGTTATAAAAAATACTTGTGAAGCACTTTTTTGTCCGCGCCAGACTAAGGTCGACAACTGCCCCCACCCCCCCCCCCCCAAAAAAAAAAATATATATACGTCGCGTCAACACTATTAAGGTCATTTTGGAGACGTTGCTTCCAGTTTTGTTGGACTTTTACCCGGCATAGAGATGAAATGACATCTCAAGCCCCACCGCCCATAGAAACCGCTAGGGTTGAAGGAGTGGTCAGACTCGTATCACTTTTCGAGGGCAGGCTTAGACCTAAGCTGTTTAGCAGTACTCAAGTTCGGTCGGTTCGAAGAAATAGATTCGGCTGAATGATGCTTCCACGCAGAGCTGAAACCGACCGCACATGAGTACTGGTAAACCGCTTAGATGGTCTAAGCCTGCCGAGGTAAAGTGGTGAGTCGGACCGTCCGTGCATATAAACCCTATTGGTTTCATTGGGCGACAGGGCTTGAGATGTCATTTCATCTCAATGTCGGGTAAAAGTCCCACACATTGGAGGCAACGTCTCCAAAATGACCTAAATAGTGTTGACGCGGACGTTAAACCTCAAATCAAACAAACAAACAAATCAGCAAACAAGCCCACATAGGCCAAAAATATCCACGTATCACAATTTCTGTGAGCAACCATGCCATTATAGGACCTGCTATTACAATAATATTTCGAAACTGCCCACTGATGCCCTAAGTCTTGAAGTTTTCTTTGATTTTCTCTCATTCATTATCCCACAATGCAATTTGGCTTAGTTGTAGTGAAACAAATAAACAAGAGCTCAGGTGTGTGTGTGTGTGTGTGTGTGTGTGTGTGTGTGTGTGTGTGTGTGTGTGTGTGTGTGTGTGTGTGTGTGTGTGTGTGTGTGTGTCCAATGACAGCCACATCTTTTAATAAACCATAGAAGCCCTGAGCCCAAGGACGCTACAGATAAAATTTGGACCCAATCAGCCTAGTGGCTTCAGAGATCCGATGTCGCTTGAATGTGTTGATTCAAGACAACACATGAAAACTGACAATTTTCCATCTGTGGCAATCAATAGGCCTAAAAAAATAAGGTAGACAGAACATTATTTAAGGAACATTTCCATGAAAGTTTGAAAACTGTCTTGCAAAGGCGTAAATGTCATTTTTCAATTTTCCCCATTATAAGTCTATGAAAACTCTTAACTTGCAATAGCAACCAGACTAAAGAGCCACATTTCATACAAAAAAAAAACAAAACAAACAAACTGTTAAGGCAAATATAGTGAATATTTCTATAAAATCTCAGCCTCATATAGCATATGGTTTCTGAGGGGATGATTTTAAGTTGCTTTTTTTCAACTCCCTTTTTTATAATTTTGGATTCCAATGGCGACCAATAAAAATGAGCAGTAGGCCTAAAATCATATGGCAGATTGAAAATTGCTTTAAGAATATTCTATGACCGTTTTGCCAAAATATCTGCTAAGGCTCGGTAGTAAATGGAAATTTTCAATTTTTTCCATTACAAGTCTTTGGAAACTCTAAGTTGCCATAGCAACCTAACTCAAGAGCCGAATTTCATAAAAAAAAAAAAAACAACAGCGCAACAACAACAAAAAAAAAATATATATATATAAAACCTGTTAAGGCACACGTGGTGAATATTTCCATAAACATCACGTTAACAAGTCTTTGAAATGAAGACCCCCCCCCCCCCCCCGGACCCCATATCATATAGAGAAAACTGGGGTTTACGGGGATATACATTATTTTTCTTTTTCCTGTTCCAAGACATAGGTTGTGGGTAATCGTTAGTGGCGGTTTTAACAAGCACCCATAGTTTGTGGTACTCGTTAGAACCGCCTCAATGAGGCGGTTTTAACAAGCACCCACAACCTATGTTTTGAGCATTTATAAGAAAAAATATCACGGATTTTCATGAGAAAAGTAGCCATTTTGGAGGTGTGAAAAATGCACTTTGTCGCACGGGTGAGTTATCATAATGAAGGCCCAGCCTAATGGAGCATATGGTTTCTGAGAAGTTGGTGCTAAAGTGTGTGTGTGTTTATTTTTTTATTATTTTTGCGTACATTTTGGTTTCTATAGAAACCAGTACAAGTAAGCAATTGACCTAAACTCATATGGCAGATTGCTTACAGAATATTTCTATGAAACTTTTTTTTTTTCAAAATATCTGCAAAGGCTTCGCAGTAAATCATGCAATTTTATCATTTTTTCCACATTATAAGTCAATGGAAACTATCAGTTGCCATAGCAACCAAGCTAAAGAGTTGAATTTCATAACAAATAACACAAAACCTGTTGAGGCAAATATGTTGAATTTTTTCATTAAGTCTCCTCCTCACAGAGCATATGGCTTCTTAGGAGATTATTTTTTTCAATTTTTTTTTTTCATTTTGGTTTCCATGGCAACCAGTAAAAATACCAGTAGGCCTAAAATCATATAGTAGATTGGCAGATAGTAGATTGCTTAAAAAACAATGTCAAAATATCTGCAAAGCTTGGCAGTTAATGCCATTTTTCAATTTTCACATTATAAGTCAATGGAACCTCCCAGCTTCCATAGCAACCAAACTGAACAGCCAAACTTCATTAAAAAACACAACAACAACATAAAACTATTTGGACAAATTTGGTGAACATTTTCATAAAGCCTCAGCCTCTAAGAGCATATCGTTTCTGAGAAGATTATTTTTAAAGTATTTTTTATGTTTTGCATTTTGGTTTCCATGGCATCCAATAATCAAAGCACTTAGAGTACTGGTGGGTCGATCGTCTCTGAGTGTAGGTTGGGAAAATAGTCATGAGCTGAGAATCGAACTGTTCGTTTAACTTTAAGCAAGCACAGTAGAGCTGATCAGTAATCGCCCCCGCCCATAGGGGCTTGAAGAAATATATGGGCTGCACGAATGCTTCCACGCAGAGCTGAATCCGGCCCGCACACTAGTACTGGTAAACCGCTTAGAGGATCTAAGCTTGTCCAGTAACCGCGGTGCGAGGCGGACCGTCCATGCTAATAAATCCTATTGGTTTTATTGGGCGACAGGGCTTGAGATGTCATTTCATCTCTTTCATCTCAATGTCGGGTAAAAGTCCCACAAAATTGGAAGCAGCGTCTCCAAAATGCCCTTTACAGTGGTGACGGGGACGTTAAACCTCAAATCAAACAAACAAACAAACAAACAGACATCGCGTTATGTTGCGTCTGATTATGTAGATTCTGTTTGCAAATGCCCAAGTGTCGAGCACAGTCCACCCGCCCCGCCCATCGAGGCTTGAATAAATAGATGGGCTGCATGATGCTTCCACGCAGAGCTGAAAGTCCCGTAACATTGGAAGTAACTTCTCCAAATGACCTATACAGTGTTGACGGGGACGTTAAACCTTAAATCAAACAAACGAGCACAGTCCAGAATTTTCTTCTTACGCTGCGCTCTGATGTCTTAGGGTAGTACTTGGATTTTGTTCAACAGAGTGGGGAGGGTGCAAACGCAGCCCCCTCCCATCTTTTGGAAATTATTTCATATTCATACAGTTTTTCACCCTCTGCAAAATACCTGAAATTCGCATCCTCAACCCGCCCCTTTTGAGTCTGCGTACGGCCCTGTATCATGTTCAAAACTGTTGTTGCATACATATTGCGAACAGTGCCAACCTGATCAGAAGCAATGTACTCTAAATCCGATCTTGGTCTACGCTGTATGTCTAATAACGGTACTGGGCTACTCATTTTTGCACATAAACATTTCAGGGTTCTATACGTTCTTAGCAGGAGTGCGAAAAGTCTATTTTTACTCGACTTGGCATACATTTGTGTAACATATTTTATAAATAAAATGTTCCGAAAGACGTCACGTGACATCGTTTTTACCCAACACCGAGATGAAATTACATCTCAAGCCCTGTCGCCCAATGAAACCAATAGGGTTTATAAGCATGGACGGGCCGACTGGCATCGCTTTACCTGGACAGGCTTAGATTCTCCAAACGGTTTACCAGTACTCGGTGTGCGGTCGGTTTCAGCTCTGCGTGGAAGCACCATGCAGCCCATATATTTCTTCAAGCCCCGATGGGCGGGGGCCGCCTGCTCAAAACAGAAAAATAACGTATACCCTTATAAACCCAAGTTTTACAATTTAAAGGTGGGTTTTGAGGGGGTCAAAAGGCATAAAGGTGTTTTCGTGATGTGGGGCGGTTCGTAACGGGTATTATTTGTTAGTATTGGAGTATAACGGCCCAGTCAACACTATTTTAGGTCATTTTTGAGCTGGTCAGTTTACCTTCACACTTATCCTGGGCATGCTTATACGTAAGCGGTTAACCAACACAGTGCACATTCTTTCGTCAGAAACTTACAACTGCCCTTCTTGAATCAGCGGAAGCAGACAAGATTTGATGATGAATCTCTACAAAAGAATGTTGCCGATTCCGGCAGGTATCGAACCCGCGTCCTTCTGATCGCCGGTCAGACGCGCGTCCGACTGAGCTACCGAGGCCAGCTATTTGTGAGTGAGTGTTTGAGTTTTACGCCCCAACAACAGCTAAGATCGACGGAGACGGGACCTCGGTTTAAAGACTCATCCGAAAGTCTGGAGAAGCCCGGGATCGATCCTGCGATCCCTGGTATACAAAGCGAGTAGCGTAACCACTACAACACGGAGGCCGGGGGGGGGGGGGGTTAACATATCTGCAACTACTGAACACGCATGCACATGTTGGGTAACTATATATAAGTGTGGGTTAAATGGGCGTCCTTTCGTGTTGATTTTATTAACAATCTATTATCTTATCCGGTTCTTATACTGCAATTATAAGCGAAAAAACTGTCTATGTTCGCTTTCGAAAACAGGGCAGACATTATAAGGTTACCCAAATCAAATATAGTTGATGGGCCCTTAAAAGGACCGTTGGAGTGTAGACATGTGTCTGTCTAACAGGCAAATCGCCAAATTGCCTTTTCTAATGCCAGATGATATTTCTTCTGGCCGTGCCTGGATAGATGAATCAGATCTTCGTCATAATGCCCATGAAGACAGCCATTGCGGTCCCAGATTTGTACCCTAAAAAATATGAAGTGATCCTTAAGCTGCCGGCGCAGATATTGATTGATCTGACGCCGACACTTCTCGAAACCACTGGAGTCAATATTGCCTCGGAATGACCCCCGGGGCAATACCTCCCCAACAAGGGCAGTGATGTCCGCCGTCTTCAAAGACTCGACGAGACCCAGAATCATCTTTCCAACATGACCATGCTGGTCATAGCTGATGTCGTTCCCACCAAAGTGGATAAAAACTATGGTAGGACCCCAAGCCAGCATACTGTCCCACAACTGTTTGTTATATCTCTCCACACGCATTCCTGGCTGACCGAAGAATCTCACTTCGCCTGGTACGTCAAACTTCCCATCGTATTTCCCTTGTCGTCTAACGTAACAATCTCCGAAAACAGCTAACCGCACCATGACTATGAACTGGGTTGACTACAACTTCACCAGAATTGACTCGAGTTTTATACACATTCTGAAACGGGGTTGGCAGGTGTAAATCGCATTGAGTAATACCTGCCATTCCAATCAAGAATGGGTCACTACCGAGCAATTACCTGCCATTTCAATCAAGAATGTGTCACTACCGAGCAATTACCTGCCATTCCAATCAACAATGTGTCACTACCGAGCAGTGCCTGACATTCCAATCAACTACATGCCACCTTTAATTGAGAAATGCCGAACAATTCGTGTCACGAGAATGAATGAATGTTTATTTGTTTGATTTGAGGTCTAACGTCCCCGTCAACACTGTATAGGTCATTTTGGAGACGTTGCTTCCACTTTTGTGGGACTTTTACCCGACATTTACACGAAAAGACTGGTACCCGCTACAAACGCCTCAGTAAGGTTATAATGAGTATAACCATCATATCAAATATGAACCAAATCCATCGTACCGTTTTTTTTGTTTTTTTTTTTAAATATGAGCTCTTAATTTTTTTCTAAGTGTGTGAAGTGACCGGGCGCTTGTATTGTCAAATGAAGCATCGATTCCAGGACATTCGTACCCCAGGACATTTGCACCCCACCCCCTGAAAAAATGTATTAACGGTTTATTTGAGTTTGCCCCAGATAAAAATAAATTATCCGGACATCCCCCACCCCCCTGGACAGAATGTAGGACGATTTGGCCAGCGGACGATTTGGCCTGGACGATTTGGCCTAGGACAATTCGGCCTAGGACAATTTGGCCAGCCAAACTATTGGGTAGGACAATTTGGCCAGATTAATATAATGACTAGTTTAAACTGAAAATTTAATGTTTTTGGTTTGTTTTTAATATACAGTAATGTTTGAATATGTGGAAGGAACATTTTAAAGAAGATTTTAAACAATTAGACTTTTTTGTTGTTTTTGTTTTTAAACTTTTATAACTTTTGGCTTGAGATTATTTGTGTGCAAATTAATAAAAATGGTTAAGTATAATCCCCCCAAACACAAAAAATACAATAGAATAAAAAATAATAAAATAATAAGTAAATAAATTTAATGGTTTTGTTTAAATTGGCTGGAAAACTATGTCATGTCCACAATGACTACTTTTCTGGTGAAAATCTGTGATATATTTTCTTATGTATACTCCAAATATAGATTCTAATGAGTACCCACAACCTACATGTATATCTTGAAGCAGAAATAAGAAAAATAATGTATACCCTCATAAACCCTAATTTCTCTATATAAAGTTCATTTCACGGACCTGTTCACGCGATACCTGTCTGGTTCAAGAATGTGGACTGCCCTGGTTAACCACTTACACTTAGGGAAGCTGATCTGCTCAATATGACCTAACTAGTGTTAGCTGCGCTCAGATACTATAAATGAGTAGAAAATATGTAATGATGTGTGATAAAAATATTTTGTCAAATGAAGAAACTGCCCAACTTATGCAATTTCCTCTTATGTCAACATTGGATTTTCAACTCAAAGCCAAGAAATAACAGACGAAATCACTGAAAAAAAAAGAAAAAGGAAATATTTGATGAAAATATGTGGCCAAATGAAAACAATATACTAATGCAATGATTAATAGAATAAGAATTTGTAAAACCCCTAGAAGAAATCAGTTTGGCCAAATTGTCCTACCCGGTATTTTTGGCTGGCCAAATTGTCCTAGGCCGAATTGTCCTAGGCCAAATCGTCCGGGCCAAATCGTCCGCTGGCCAAATCGTCCGCCCACCCCCTGGACATTTCCCCCTATTTTTGGCAGGGTTAGGGCATTTCCCCTCCCAGCTTTTTGCACATAGAGGACAATTCCCCACCCCCTCATTTTTTGGCATATGGAGGACTATCCCCCCCCCCGTTGAGTGAGTGAGCTTTACGTCCATTTTTCTGCTCCAGAGCTAACTAAGAGAGAGAGAGAGAGAGAGAGAGAGAGAGAGAGAGAAAGAGAGAGAGAGAAAGAGAGAGAGAGAGAAATAGAGAGAGAGAGAGCGAGAGAGAGAGAGAGAGAGAGAGAGAGAGAGAGAGAGAGAGAGAGAGAGAGAGAGAGAGAGAGAGAGAGAACTGAAATATAGGATTCAATATATATGACAAAAGATCTCTGACTGACTGACTGACTGTTGTTTTAAGGTAACCGGGTGCCAAGGGCACATAGGGGCTACCCCCAGTTCGCCAACTGAGATTAGTTATAGGTACTGCTCTTTTCCCTAGGCCGCCAATATGCTGACTCCTGTCTGCTTGACAGATATCAGCTAGCCGATTGGGAGTTAGGTGACTTCTTTCGCGGAGGACGTAAGAAGTCGGTCAATCCTACCTCTCCCATTCCCCGCTCAAGATGCCATGTAGGCACAGAACGCACCCAATGTTAAGCGTTTGTCCTGTAAAATGAGCAGTCCCCTGGCGGGGTTCGAATTTTGAATGCAAGTGCAGACCAATGGTCGGGCTCTAGAATGTGGTGACACGTTGCCAATTCCGGCTGCAAAATGTGTCAGTGCACAGCCCTTTGTCTGACCGAGGTAAAAAACTTCTCATGCATTATCGGTTTTGGCTTCCATTAGACTCTACCCCCACCCCTGCCATGGTAGAGAAAACGCCTATGGACACGGTGCTTGTTAAAGGGTGATAATGGCGGCCAAAAGTGAGCCAGGAAGGGTTACTATTAGACCAGCCAATTTCGGCTATTGCAAAATGTCCTAGTATCCGTGCTCTACCACCCTGAAAACACGCCTATGCTTTGTCTCCACCCCCAGGTCTCTACGAGGGTAATCTTGGTAGTATCGTATACTACTGGCTCCTAGCTGCGTTGTGTTGGGATGTGATATTTTGGTGTTTTGGTTGTTGCTATTTTCTTAGTTTGTAGTTAATCCAGCCAATCAGTGTGCAGTGAGTGACTTCTATTGCGGAGGATGCGAAAGGAGGTCAATCCTATTTTGCTTCTTAGCTTTCTTTGTTTATGAAAAGGTGATGCTTTCATCGACGTAGGATGTCGAGTTCTTATAAAATCTTAAGTCGGTCAATTGGGACCAGACCCTGCGTCGAGGAGGGCATCACTTTTTCTTAACTTCAAACGAAAAAGCATAAAAGGGGATTGACCTACTTTCCACATCCTCCGCGATAGAGGTCACCCACTTACTAAAATAAATACGAATTTGGGCCCGAGACGGCGGAAGCCAACACACCATGTTACTATGTTATATGTTGTATGTACAGAATAAACAAAAAAAAAAAAAAACACACAAATATAATCTACAAGCACAACCTTGCAGGTTCAAAAATTGTCCTTCCCAGCAACTGTGGGCGGATGGGCCTGTCCCAAAAAGGACAACACCACAAATGAGATCGGCAAACGTTGTCTCGGGCCTCTAAATGGCTAGGCAGGAATACACTTTCCTCCTATGGTGCCTTCCTTCACGTAGGATGCGTTAATGATATGCAAACATGGCGACTCACCCACTTATGGTCCCGCAGAGTGCGGCATCCTACGTCGAGGAAGGCATCACTTTTTTAACTTAAAACGGCAAATGCATAAAAAGGGATTGACCTATTTTGCACATCCTCCGCGATAGAAGTCACCCACTAACAAAATAAATACGAATTCAAGCCCGAGACGGCGTAGGCATCCTATCATCTTATCGGCATCATCATCAGATTCGTCATCGAGTATTCACTCAGTCAACATGTCTTATCCTATGAAGGAATACCGACTACCAGAACCTCTGGTAGTCTTCTTGAAGTCCTGTCGACTTCATGGCGTGCCTCAAGTACACACAGAACTCGAGCCGCAGAGGGTAGCTGTCTCCCTCACCTGGGACTTGAGCCTTCCAGCTCCTGAAAGACCCAGGAAACCAGCAACACAGATCCGGCCACAGACCTGGCAAGCAGCGCCTCCAAGAGAAGAGATCGTGACAACCGCACCGGCGACGATTACTTTTCAGCGCCAGCCAACAACCGACGCCGCACCAGCGCCCGCCGCACCCACCATCCAGCTACCGCCGCCACCGCCAGAGCCGTCATCGCCAGCACCAGCTCATCCCCAGCCCGAAGAAAGTCCACAGCCAGCGACCACCGTTCCATCACCCACAGAGAGACCACCCCCGCCTAAAGCACAACGACGCTCGTCACCAGCCGAACCCACTAGAAGAGGGAGGATCTGGACATCGGAAGAAAAAGACTTCGAGAAGCTGCCACCCAACCCACAACAACCATGGCATGAGAAATACCACCTGGGTAGAGCCTGGATGGCAGCTACTTCCGACTCCCCCACCACCATCCTAGAACTGCACCGCCTGAAAAGACCTAACGAAACAATCAACGTGGACCTTGCCGTATATGCCTTCAAGACAAAAGATACGCCCATCTTCATAATTTACAAGGGACCCACCTCAAAGTACTACGACGAGCACATCTACAATTCCATTGAAAAACGCACCGAAGAGACCCCCCTGAACAAGAAGAAAACCCGGAAGGTCCACAAGCTATTCCTAGATACGGCGATGACGGAGGGAGTGGTAGTTAGGAGGGCGCATCCCTCCTAAACCTGCACCGGACCGAGATCGTGAACTTAGGGCCGCATGTCCGAAAACCCTGTTTACCATGGGTATTGCAAGGCTACTTCATGTGTAGCCAGTCCGACGCCAATCACGCGGCCCTAAGAGAGAGCAACATGACCTAGTTTGCTCGGGCAAAACAGAGAAATCGCGATTTGCAGCCGAAATTGGCATTGATTTCTCTGTTGCTTCATGCCCACTTTCGACCTGGCGTTCAAAATTCAAAATTAAAGTGCTTCTATTTTACTAAGGGAAGGGCACTGGCAGATCAGCACGATTCGTATTCCGCTGACCACTGCCGCGATTCGCAGCCCAGAAGCACTAAAACTTAGCCTCCTTGCCTTTCACCTCTACCACGGCCAGACGGGCAATGGCTATGGAACACGATTTGCAGGTCGGAATTGACCAGGTTCCATAGCCGCGATTGACAGCCCGCAACTATTTGGAAACTATGTCAAAAACCACGGTAACTTACAGACCACTTTCACCTTTATTGCACGGCGACTGAGGCGAGAGGAGTACACCGGAATTAGTGTACAACTCCATGCGAAAGCCTTTCAGAAAGTGGGAAAACTAATCCTGGACACGTTCTAGGGGTAGCCCCTATGTGCTTATAGCGCCCGGTTACCTTAAAAACCAGTTCAGTCAGTCAGACGGCGTAGGCCGGCACTTCATGTTATTATGTTCCATATTGTATGTACAGATAAACAAAAAAAAAAACCAACAACACAAAATATAAACCACTAGCTTAATCTTGCAGGTACAAAAACTGTCCTCCCCAGCAACTGTGAGCGGGTGGGCTTGCCCTAAAACGGCCAACATTACCTTTAAGGCACAAGAAAAAACAAACAAAACAGGTCCGTGGTGGGGTAAGCACATCCGCCCGCATATATACTTAAAAAATAGACCACTCAAAAATCTAAGGAAACAGACCAAACAATGTAAAAATGTACATACGTTACATGAATATACAAAAATCAAATAAAAAAAAAAAAAAAAAAAAAAATACCAATATCAAAATTGACCCTTTCCTGCTCTGACACGGTTCGGCATATTGACAAGCAAAAAAATTATAACGTGGTGTTGAAGACAAAATGGACCGACTGCAGCGGACTTACGATAGACACGGACGGACGGGGCTGGAGCCGAGCGATGGTCTCCCCATTCACCGGCAACGTGGAATGGGGATACCGCCGAACGGCTGCGGTGTAGTGCCAGAATGGATTCGTTCCCTGGGACCCCACCAGCTGACGACCCGTGACACGGGGAAACTGGTAAACAACAACAACAAATTGGGACCAGACCGCCATGTTTGCATATCATTATCTCATCCTACGTGAAGGAAGATATCATAGTAGGGATATATGGGTTGTAATATAGTATGGATTAGTTCTGATTGTGTGTGGTAATGTTGTAGCCCTCTTTTGTTTAGGATCAATGTGGTTAGGCTTATAATGTTTACGCATAGGCGTGTCTTTTTAGTGGTGAAAAGTTGTGAGGTTTGGGAAAGGCGAGTATGCGGCTAACCAGCCATTGTGCAATTTCGCTTTTATTTCATTTTGAACGGTCAGTCTAAAAGGCTTTTTAAGGGTCTTCCTGTGTCCAAATCCCTATCAAATTTGGTCTTTACCGTTGCCCCGCCTATTAAATTGTTCTGTACTTGACCTATTCCAGAAATGTATGCTCCGTTCTGACAGCCATGCTGTCTTCGCTTCGCATATTTCCGGATTCCATCAGGAGGGTGTCCCCAAGGGGGCCTCAACGAGGCAGCCTTCTGGGCACCCAACTGATGTCTTCTCGGTAGCTGTGCTACACGAGTTATGGTGGAGTTCCCCGTCAAGGGTCCCCGTGTACCTGCAAGAGAAATTATGATTAGTGTATATTGGAGTTAGGGTTAGGGTTAGGGTTAGGGCTAGGGTTAGGGTTAGGGTTACATAAGCCTAAGTTTAGACTTGTCTATCGTCGATGTGTTGCGTCGGCGGAGCACTCATAAGTGCAAAGCAAATGAGCCGCAACCACAGCGCCCCGCTTCGGCTCAACCGGCTCTAGTCCAAGTCATGTAGGGTAGGGTCTGTAAGGGGTAGAAGCAGTGCTCATGTAACCACTATATAAGCATGTGTGGGTTTTGTGTCTCCCCCCGCACCCATGCAACCGAGGAGCTTAGGCCACCGTCCCGGAAACGGCCAGTCCGCCCAAGGTGGGGGAATCATGTCCCCAGGGGCACCAGCCCGAAGCCCCCACGTACACTGAGAGGCAGAAATATGAGAATGGGGCCTACATTTAAGGGTTGGGTAGCATAAGCAGCACTGTTAGATTCTTAGTAAAAGTAATTCACCTGTTCGCGACGGCGCAGGCCAGAAGCACAAAGCGGTCACGGTCTGATTGGGAAAGTGCCCCCACCTAGGTTGCAACCAACCCATGCCCAAGCAAGCACGTGATCACGACCAGGCGAAATTTTTGATTTGAAGAATTTATTTAGAGAGAAACTTATATGTATCCGTACCCGACGCGCACCGCGACACGCCTGTCACGCCTGGAGCCAGGAGCATGTGACGGAAACCAATGTCCAAACATCACGCACCCAGCAACGAAGATCGAGCGCCCGCGGCCAGCGAGAGGCCGGTTGGTTGGTTAAGCCCCCGCCCCTGGTTATGGAACAAAGCACAGGGAACCAGATTGCCTTCTGCAGTCAGTAACCTAACGCTAGCAGCATTGGTTGGCTCTCTGATTGAAACCTAGAAACTTTAGTCCCAAGCCCAGCATATTTAGATAGTGAAACTTCCTTATTGCGATGATTAAATTAAAGACTGGTTATGGAACAAAGCACAGGGAACCAGATTGCCTTCCGCAGTCAGTAACCTAACGTTAGCAGCATTGGTTGGGTCTCTGATTGAAACCTAGAAACTTTAGTCCCACGCCCAGCCTATTTAGATTGAAACATTCATATTGCTTTATGATCTAGTTTAGAGAGTGGGGGAATCCTGTCTCCGGACACCTTCGCCCGAGCCCCCGGGGGCACGGATATATGGTGTTATTGGAATAGGGCCAGGTGGTTATTGGAAGCTGTGTCTGAAAGAGAAAGAAACATGCAGTATTAATGATCGCTGCATGAAAGGATTCCAGCGCTGGAAGAGAAATAAAACTAGGATTAGTATTACTCTTATACTGCAGCTGTCTATATTTTATCGATTAACTCTGTATCTTTCAAAAATGTAATGATTGCCTAAACTATTTGAGGCCTAATGTTTCGTGGGGGGGGGGGGGGGGGGTTAAGTAGGTCTCGTTCATCAATTGTTGTTGTTTTCCAGCTTCCACGTGTCGCGGGTCGTCAGCTGGTGGGGTCGGTGGTACCCCTATTCCCGTTGCCTGTGAACAGGGAGACCATCGCTCGGCTCCAGCCCCGTCCGTCTCGTGTTTGTCGTCTCACGTCTCAGGTGTCTCCGAGCCCACGGGCATCCCCATGCCCTGTAGCCAATCGCCGAGCTCCGTCCTGAGAGGTTTGTGAAACGGTGCCGTGACCTTTCCAGGTCTCGGTCGGGCTTATATTTTGTCTTCCCGTTTGCTTCAGGAGTGCATGTGTCCTGTCTCTAAAGGGCATCTTTATTTGTTGGAGTTTCTGGGCTAGGCGTGCTTCTTTTTTAAGGGCTGTGGATGTATTGCACAGTTCCAATGTAAGCCTTTGTTTTGGTGCAACATAGTTTAGTTGTAGTAATTTGGAACTCCATTCTAAAGGTTTGGCTACGTGATTGCCTGCGTTTAAGTTATAGCAGTGCTGTGCCTTGGGTTTTTGCGATTTGCCGCAAAGGGGTGTGGGTTGTTTTGTGTAATAGGGTAGGCTCCGAGTTTGAACTTATCATTAAGGGGATCGTTTAGCAGTTAATTTTGTTTGAAAGTTTCATTGCGATTTGGAAGACGTTTCTAAAAAATTGCTATACACGTTTCCATATTACGTGCTATGCACCTTATATCCAATCAGGGGATTCGAGACAAAGTTTTTAGCCATTTTGTGGTGCTTATTTGCACCACAAAATTGTACAGTCAATTCATTTCTTTCTTCTAGCTTGTAGCTTCAGCCGCATCTACACCCTCACGCCAGCACCATGTCTATGGATGTCGTCTACGCTTTTTGTATCAATTTTGATATTGGTATAATTTTTTGTTTGTTTGATTTTTGCATATTTTTGTAACGTATGTACATTTTTACATTATTTGGTCTGTGCCTCTAGCTTATTGAGTATACAAGTATATGGGGGCGGATGTGCTCGCCCCGCCACGGACCTGTCGTTTTTGTTTTTCGTGTGCTTTAAAGATGGTGTCGTCCGTTTTGGGGCAAGCACACCCGCTCTCTATTGCTAGGTAGGACAGTTTTTGTACCTGCAAGGTTGTGCTTGTAGATTATATTTTGTGATTTTTGTTTATTCTGTACATACAACATATAGTATAGTGTGACGGCCTCCGCCGTCTCGGGCCCAAGTTCGTGTTTATTTTAGTTTGTGGGTGACCTCTATCGCGGAGGATATTGAAGTAGGTCAATCCCCTTTTCTGCATTTTTTGTTAAAGTTAGGAAAATGTGGTGCCCTCCTCCACGTAGGATGTCATATTCTGTGGGTCCGTAAGTGGGTCATTCTGAGTCGCCATGTTTAGATGTCATTATCGCATCTTACGTGAAGGAAGGCACCATAGGAGGAATTGTATTCCTACATAGTCGTTTGAGTGCCCGAGATATAGTGTGCCGATCTCGTTAGCAATGTAGTTAGTACAAATTCATATAATCATGTAGGTCGCATACAAGCGTCCGCCTGCGCACTTGCGCAGTCGAGCACTCCTATGCGATCTTGTTTTATGTGTCATATTTACAGTTCACAATGTTTGAAATCGCTTTTTGGGAAAAACCTCTTCTTCTTCTATCTCCAGGTTTTTTATCTCTCTTTTCCTATACTATCCTCTCTACGGGATTCCTACTCTACAAATATTCTACAACTATCGCTATATCTACCTAATTGAGCATTGCGTGGGTGGATGTATGTTGTTTTAGTTTTGCGTGGGTGGTTGAATAGAATAGAATAGAATAGAATATGTTTATTAAACCAATCATGGGCCATCTCTGGCATTCAGAATATACAAATCAATGAACAAAGCATAATAGTCATTAGTAGTTAATTAACAAAGTACATATTAATCGAACACATTCATTATGAACACAATTCCACACACACAATAACCATACTGATCCTAAAACTTGGGATATCAATTCAGACAAAATGACACTTAAGGTATAAACTCCACAGGCGTACATAAACCTACCAACATTCGAGGGTTTGCATCACCTGCACATGCATTATTGTCCCAATTTTTATGATGTTGTGGCAAAAAAAAAAAAAAAAAAAAAAAGG
The DNA here is from genome assembly GCA_963580285.1 of Lucinisca nassula. Taxonomy (NCBI): domain Eukaryota; kingdom Metazoa; phylum Mollusca; class Bivalvia; order Lucinida; family Lucinidae; genus Lucinisca; species Lucinisca nassula. Next base: position 138,532,080 of record OY757013.1, read on the forward strand.
CAGGAAAACCTTCGGTGATGACGTGTTTGCATTCATAATTCACAGTGTCAGAAAAATAAGTAGATGAATAAAATTATAATTTAACACTCATCCGCAAGTTAATTTGTTGATCATTGTACAAGTGCCAGTCACCTCCGAATGTGCACGATGAGGCCTGAGCCCAATGCACTGCACCCAACAAGAAATACAACCCCTATCGGCTAAAGCAACCGAATAATCATAGCTTTGAGCCGACAACAGTTGCGTCTCAAGGATAATTTATGCTCCGATGGACAGGCTCATTCATGCACTTACTTATTCGACTGACCTGGTACTGGAATCAAATGACAGGAGGTAGCGACCCGCCCTAGGCATTAAATGACATATACGAATATTTGTGTATGTTTATGTTTTCTTTTTCCTCAGTTCAAAACAATCGTAAATATAAGATGAAAATATGGAAATGACATTTTCAGACTCTTTACTCATCAACCATATGAGCTGGCCATCTTGAGATAGAGTGGAAAAGTGTTTGCACAATCTTTCTATTTTCGCCATGAATGTCTGTCTTAATGAAGCGTAAGCTGAACAGCCGAAAAGAAAATGCGGCTCATCTTCCACTTCACCAGACATACAAACTTTACAAACTTTTTCTTTAGCTAGTAACTTTTTGTATCGACCTACTTCTATCTCAAGTTTATGAGCACTTATGCGAAATGACATGAAACACTTGCGGATGTCCACCTTATCAATAATTGATAAATACTTTTCTTTTTGAAATACTGATTTAAATATTGCATACGTTCTTAATTTGCCTTGGTTTTTCTCTCTGCATTCCGCCAATGAACTTGTCCATTTAGTTTTAAAACGATGAATAAGTTTTGTTTTAACCATAGCTGAAAAGTTATGTTCATATAATCGACTGGAAGGCACACCAACCTCCTTTAATAAGAACTCCACACAAGAAACCCAACTCATTTTTTTTTATCATCTGCAAGACTACAACTTTCATTAAATGCACATTTCAATAATTTTGAATCTGCTGTTGCTAATCTTTGAAATTACTTGCATGTATTAACTAGAACTTCAATGTACATCGGATATCTGCCAAATTCTCCCAAAACTGCGTCGTTTGAAGACCTCTTGTTCATTCTTGATATATTCTTCAGAAATTTTATATGTAACTTGTCACATAGTAAATTATTTACCAAATCCTCGAAGACAAAGTTTGCCTTTTTGATTTTGGATGATGAAATATTGACAGTTCCCCATATTTCACTTCCGTACAGTATGATTGGTTTTATTGTGTGATCAAAGAGATGTAATAAAGTATATATTTTTGGACTTAAGCCAGAAAAACACTTAGAAAGCTTAAACTGTGCCTTTAGTGCACGTTTATACAGATCAGTCTGACAATATGAAAAAGTGCCAGACGAAGAGAACACAATGCCTAAATATTTATATGAATTACAATTTTCAATTAACATGCTACCATAATAAAATTTCTCACTGGACAGTTTACCGTTCTTACAAAATACTAAAATTTTAGTTTTTTTTTTAAGACTTATAGATAAACAGTTCTCCTCGCAGTATCTTTCAAGCTTATTCAAGCAATTTTGCAAACCTATTTGAGAGCTTGATGATAAAATAAGATCATCTGCATACAGCAATGAGCTAATGGAAACATTATTTGGTTGGACTGGATCGTCATTTCCACTAAACATATCGGGCAAGTCATTTATAAATATTTTAAAAAGATTAGGACTTAAATTATCTCCTTGTCTGACCCCAAGTTTTGCTGCTAATGGACGGGTTAATTTATCTTTCAGACGTATTTGAAGCTCATTGTCAAGATACATACTTCGTAAAATATTATGAAAAGGTCCTAAAATGTCCATTTTGGCTAATTAATAAAGTAGGATTGAGCGTAAGACAGAATCAAAGGCCTTTTCAAAGTCAACAAAACACGCATATAATTTGGACTTATTGTTTGTATACTTTTCTGTCAATGTTCTAAGTACAAACATATGGTCTGCTGTTCTTGCCTTAGGCTGGAAACCAATTTGACTTGAATGTATGATATTATTTGAATCTAAAAACTTTTGTAACCTGTTATTTAAAACACTATTGAATAATTTTGCTAAACAGGGCATTACCGTTATATCCCTATAATTCCCAGGGTTACTTGGATCATCACCTTTATACAAAGGCTTGATGTATCCCACCTTCCAGTTTTTCAGATAGGTACCTGATGACAAAATAATATTAAAAAGTTTGACAATACAAGGTAATACATGAGATTGGCTATATTTAAGCATTTCATTTTTTATTGCATCTATACTTGCAGATTTATATTTTTTCAATTTGCTTATTGCAAATGAAACCTCTTTATCGGAAATTCGAACATCAAGTTCTGAAAAGGTGTGCAGGTCTGATAAAGCTTCTACTTTAGCACTAAACTGCTCTTGTTTTAATAAAAACTTTTGATTAATTTTGTATAAACTGGAAAAGTGTTTTAACCATTCATCTGCCGCAACATTTTGAGCTGGGTCTTTTGAATTTGACTCTTCTTTTAACTCTTTTAGAAGCTTCCAGTATGATTCAGGATCATTCTCGTACATGTTATCTAATTGATTGATTAAATTTGATTTGAATTCCTTGCATTTTTTCTTACAACAACGATTGTAAAGTTTTCGGTACTTAAAAAAGGAACCCCGAATGATTGGGTCATTTGAATATCTGGAATACATAGAACCTTTTCTTATCATTTCTTTACGCATTTTCACCAAGTCATAGTCAAACCATTTCTTAGTTTTACACCTGTTATCGTTACGTTTATTAGTTTTAGTACCTCTCTTTAGAGACTTAGAACACGCGGTAAATATAATATCATTAAAATGCTCTAATGCCTTATCTACAGAAAATGATTGTGTTTCAGAAATAAATGATGATTCCATAAACGTATTGATTTTTTGTTTGACCTCAGGCGAAGCAAAGGCTTTCTGAAACATAAATGGAGAGTCTTTAAGCCATTTGTATGCAGGTGGCATGACATAGAGAACATCGTATAATGTAGAAGAAACGTTTGGACTAAATGATGCTGAAAGTTTAACGGAAATTTTAGCATGGTCAGACAAGTGTGGTATATGATCATGAACATAAAAATACAAGACATTTCCAATAATATTTTCTGAGACAATACAATAGTCTACAACACTGTTTCCATTATACTAAAAGGAAGTAAACTTCCCAAAGATATCACCAAAGGTTTTCCCGTTCAAAATATTCAAATTTGCCTCCATACAAATATCGAGCAAATCTTTTCCACGAGGACAACTATTGACATCTTGACTATTTCTTGCTTTAAAAAACCTACTCTTACATGTATTATTTGGAACTGGTATGTGCTTATCATCGTTGTCAATGAAGTCATTTATGGTGCCTGTTCTAGCATTGGTGTCACCCATAATAATAATGTTACCTGATTTACTATAATTCTTAATGTCGTTTTCCAACAATTCCATTATGTCCAAATTATTTCTTAACACATAAGATGAATTAGCTGGTGCTATATAAATGAAACATAAATAAGCATTGTCTTTAAATCCAAAGTATTGTTTTGAAAGTTTTAGCTAAATTATTTCACTTGAACTATTAGTAAGAATGGTGACACCTTCCTTAATTCTTTTATTTATCATCAGCATCATTCCCCCAGAAGTGTGGTATTTGTTTTCTTTTGGGCGGCTGAAAAGATGAGTGGCATATGACTTATCTATGCTGACATTTTCATTACATTTAATCTCTTGTAGACAAAAGATGTCATATGACAGTATTTCATTGATAAATAGTTTGTCCTGTGTTTTATCAAGAACATTTGATTTTAAGTTATGTACGTTCCAGCAACCAACTTTCAGAAATTTCCTCATGAATACGCATCAACATCTAGACAAGTAATCAAAAGAACATGAAAAAACTAACGGCATTTATATATTTGGAACACCCAGCATGTTCCGTTTGAAGAAAATACGAAGAGACCAGTGAATATTATCATAACTAGACATCAGGAAAGCATGCCTACACGAATTTTATCCCTGAAACCCCACTCTCACTTAGCAACACTCGGGTTTGCAGTGGTATATATCCCTCCTGTCTCCGCCCGAAATCACCGACCAGTGATACCCATGAGAACAGCCTCGTCGAGGCGGCTCAAACAAGCTACCACAATCAATGTCCCACCACGAAAACACACCCACACAAATACATAGCAAACCCCGCCGCGGAAACAACGGGAGCTCCAAGATGATAAATTGTGATTTTCACGCCATTTCCGCCCAAAATACAGACCGCGGGTACCTGTTAGAATCGCCTCATCGAGGCGGCTCCAACGTGCACTCGCAATCCACAGCTCCAGAGCAGAAGCAAGAAAAGAAGGCCAACCCCTGAAAACCCCAGTCTCGTCACACAAAAATGGGATTCAAGTGGGGGGGGGGGGGGTCCAATAATACACAGGCGCGTCAACGCGGTGCCAAGCAAAAACATGAATAGTATAAGAATTCATCATCCTGAAATCCCCAATCCCCGGCGGCAAAGTTCTCCACCTAACCGTATAGGCATGTTTCTGCAATGAAATGCTTGAATACTCAGTATAATGTTAATAACCAAAACATTATTCTTCCCATTTCCGGACCAAGACACAGCCCCGGGTACCCGTTAGAACCGCCTCAGTGAGGCTGTTCCAATGAGCACCCACAACTCATGTTTGTTGCAGAAAAAAAAAATATCATGGCTTTTCCTCAGAAATGGAGACGTGAGAAAAAAAAATGCACTGTAGTACGAGTATGTCATCTTAATACTGCACACACACTCGTGCTACAGTGCACCCCCCTCCTTTTCCTTTTTTTTTAAATTGTTTTAATAAGAGCACATGCACATTAAAAATCTGGCCTCGATAGCTCAGTCAGGTGTGCGTCTGACTGGTGATCAGAAGGTCGCGGGTTCGATACGTACCCGGGTCAGCAACATTCCCTCGTGGAGATTGACCAGGAAATCTTTTCTGTGGCCACTGCCCCCCCCCCCCCCCCACTCCAACCCCCTCTTCGCCGACCCAAGAAGGGCAGTCGGCAGCCTCTGTCGAAATAACTGTGCACTTTACTTGTTAACCCCGCCCAGGAAAAGTGCGGGCAGGCAAACCGACTGGCTCAAAAATGACCTAAAACAGCGTTGACTGGGCCGTTAAACTCCAATACAAACTAACTCACATAAAATAGTGCGCAATAGACTGGCCTTTATAGCAAACGTCCCTTCAGCATCACAAAAATCTACTACACATATATATTACGATTCGAAAATGACACGTGAATTACACAATGGCAAAGCGAAGCTAAGCAAACCCCACAATTAGTCTAAAAATAAATAAATAAAATAAAATCCAAGCCAGTAAAGAACGACGGACAATTGGCGGGCCGACAGCGACACGAAGCTGCACACTCGTATCGCTGTCGGCCCGACGTCGGGCCGCCGCTGGGTACCGACTGCCATGACATTACTCTAAATAGCGCAACGGCGTCCCATACCTACGAGTTCCCGCAATGCACAACTTATGAAATTTGTTCTTGAGAGGGGGGCCGCTTTACTCCATATTCGCCAATGCCATCACTAAAACACGCCTATATAATCTTAAACCTCACAGGGGCATACATTATTTCTCTCATTCCCGCCCATAACACAGACCGCGTTACCCGTTAGAGCTGTCTCGCCAAGGCGGCTCCAAACAGGCTCCACAATCCATGCCGCCAGCATAAACAAGAAAAATATCAGAATTTCTAACTGAAAATTTACATTTTTTTCTTTTTCTTTTTTTTTTTTTTTTTTTTTTTGTAAAACTTTCAATATATTTGAATAGGCGTGCTTTCGCAATGCAACACGTATCACGCATTTGTTAAGCGATCACTCCCTATCAAAAAGGTCTTGCAATGCGCGTTTAAAGTTTTGGGCCAGCATTGGCGGCATTGTCCTTTCTAGATAAGTGCTTCTCGTCTCTTAATACACCTCTCAATGGGTTTTAAAAAACAATCTTTTTTTTTTAAAAAAGAGATTGCTGTTATTGCACAAAATCACAGACTTGTCTTTCTCATATTTCTTGCACATTTTATTGCTTTGCTCAATTACACGCGAATTAACAGACTTATCTCTTCGTGGTAAACCCAGAGATACCATTACTTTCACCGCAGGAAACTTGAGATTGGTAGTAGACACTAAGTCTTCCATTTCCCGCACAAATTCAGCGTTCTCATTGCTGTTTTGTTCAGTTATATCGTTACAGCCTTAGTGATATATAATAAGGTCAGGGGACATATTCAGGTCATAGTTTTGGATGAAGCTTTTTGATTCCCTCACATTGTATTTAGTAACTTTCCGCACGTAGGCATTCTTACCCGCAATATACCTTGCACTTAGATACTTCGTATTTGATGTACCAATAAGCAACACCTGTTTCCTTTTCTTTTGACCAGGTCTACTACCAGTCTCAAGCATCTTATGATTCTCTATCCTATGCGGCGTATCATACCCATCAATTACTGTACTACAAGTATTAGGGGTATCGAATTTCGAAGGTGGGGTTGAATGTCTATTTAGTACTGTGGACTTGGGTAGCTTTTCAGTGCTAGTTTTTATTAATGGGGTAGTGCATTCATTAGGGACCTGGGATTGCGGTGTTGACTTGACAACAACCGCGCAGTTTGCTTTTTCTTTGTTTGAAGCTTCTTTCAATAGCGAATCGTCCTCCCTACAGGCATGCAGTTTCATAGATGCCCTCCTCCAGGGTCGCGCTAAGTCATGCCCTAGTTAGTTAATTTCCCTTATCTGTATAAATATATGGCCGTCTTGACCGTCCGTTTTAATTACGGTCTTGGCGCGATTTGCTGTTTTTGGTGATTATTATGTTAAACGACAAGGGCAGTACCGAGGGCTGTTTGATGTACCAGGCGAGGTTCGGTTTTTCGGCCGTGATGGTATGTGCGTGGCGAGCTATGATGTTCACTTGTGGCACAGCGTTTCATATTTTCCGAGGGCAAATTTGGGACAGCGATGGCCGCCTCCACAGGCACTATTATAGGGACCGTATTCATTTGTCAAGAGAGGGACAGAAGCAATTCCATGTGTGCTTAGAGAGGGCCTTCCTGCGATTTTTCTGCTGGTTAGGTGTTTATAAAAGGGTCCTTTTGTGGGCCCCCAGAACATTCCGTTTGGGTAACCTTATAATGTACATCCTTTATTCGAAAGCGAAATTTGCGAAAAAGAAAAGAAAAAACAAAGAGATGTGATAAGGCCTATTGTTCCTTATTTCTGTCCCACTCATCTATGTGCATTCCTGAAGGAGAGCCTTTTGTTTGCTAGTGTGTTGGTGTGCCGTTCTCCTTTGGGTTGTGTGGTTCTCGATCAGCCAGGATTTTGACGCAACGCTGCTAAGTGCAAAAGTCTAAAGACCGCAAACCCCAGCGTTACATCCCGTCCTGATTTCCCGTTTGCCTCACCCCCTCCGGAGAGGCCGGGCGATGGATTTTCCTTGTGGTGGATCCATGCCCAGTCCCGGCGTGTTCTCGTGTGATCCTCTTTTGGGCAGTGTGGCTAGGATTTTGGTGCAGCGCTCATAAGTGCAAAGCCAGTTGGCCGCAACCACAACGCTACACCTCGTCTTATACTCTCGCTTGCCATACCCCTTTGGAGGGTGGGTCGGGGCTATGGATTTTCCTTGTGGTGGGTCCATGCCCTGTTCTGTTATGGTCTTCTCACAGTGATCCAGGGATCGCTGTCACCGTTAGGCACTCCTAAGTGCAAAGCCGAGGCCGCAAACCACAGTGCCTAACGTTGACTTTGTTCCCCTTTTCGCCGTGAGACGGCCGCCCTTTGATCACTACGCTCCTTTTTGGTTGGTAGCGTCTCAGGTGCGGTTAAATCATTTATTGTTTCTGACATCGGGTCTCTAGCGGTTTTGGTTTCAAGCATGTTTGTGTGTAACCTCGTACGGGGTGTGTCTCTCGTAACAGTGCAATAAATTAAGTATGCGCCCTTAGCTTTCCCCTATATTTTGTCCAGGTAGTTCGTTTTCTCAAAGGAATTGAAAACCGCGTCCCTCATTTCCTGTGACATTAGATTGAGCAAAGAAATCGCGTTTATCTCCCCTTGGTTTCCTAGTGCTGTTAGTTCTCCCTTTAGTTCCCTTCAAGCGGGGCCGTGTGCGGGGCACTCTGCGAGGTAGTGTTGAACACTCTCCACCCCGCCACAGTGCCCGCATAATGGATCGGCCGCGTTATAGAAGATGTTGTGTGCATTTAGTCCGTTGACCCCAAGTCTTAGTCGTGTATATATGCGATCGACTTTCGGCTGTCGCTGTATTGAACTATTTTCGGGGTCAAGGACTGGCAGATCGAGTGTCTGAAGCCGTGTTGTCCCTGCCATATGCGCGCCCATTCCTTTTTGATGCTGGCCTTAATGATTGTGTAGACTTCTTGTGGGGTGGGGAGGTAGTCAAGTTCCTTCCCCCGGGTCAGAGCTTCTTTGGCCAGCGTGTCTGCGCGCTCATTCCCCTGCACGTTGCAGTGGGAGGGGATCCAATCTATGTTCAGGGTGATGCCTTGTTTTAGTATTTTGTGTATTAGGATATGAATGACCTGCAGTATATCCGGTCTTGTAGTGCTGTTTCCAGAGTTTATGCTTTGTACTGAGCTTAATGGGTCCGTTAGTATAACAACACTATCGGGTTTTTCTTCCTGTATCTCTTCCAAAGCTTTCTGTATGGCTATAAGTTCTGCAGAGTAGACTGTGAGGTGCTGGTTAAAGTTGAATTTTTGGTCGAAATTTAATTCTGGTATTGTGAACGCGCACCCTGTTTCTTTTTTGTCAGCATCTTTGCTGCCATCAGTGAAAATTTTAAGCGCTTGCTTATAGTTTTCACTGATGTGTGATTCTGCGATCTCATTGCATTTTTTCTGTGTTGTTTCAGTTTTCTTTATGACACCCGTTAGTGTTGTTTTTGCGCGTAGGCTTCTAAAATTAAAAACTTCGGGATATGTTTTTTCCGCTGTTTTGACCTGTTCGAGGTCATGTTTTTTAATTAGGTCCTGGACTTTGATAATATAGGGGATCTTTCCTCGTAACCTATCTCTTTTAACATGATTGGGCGTGTCGGCGATCATTTGGTTTACGGGGAGACTTTCCCTAAGACTGCTTGAGCGGGCCCAGTACTTGAGCTGCAGTTCATCCCTCCGCAGGTGCAGGGGCATGACGCTGCATTCAATCTCCAGGTCCAGGTTCCGCGTTCCCCTGTATGCCCCAGAAGCGATTCTGAGGGCTGCGGCCTGTATGCTATCTAGTTTTTTCAGGTGTGATGGCGTCGCAGACGCGTATGCTTGGCACCGTAATCAATTTTGCTTCTTATGAGTGCTGTGTACATTTTGATCAGGGTTTTCTTGTCTGCTCCAAAGTTTGCCCCCGAGACCGCCCTGAGCACATTTAGGTCCCGCTGGGACCTGGACACCAGATTTTCAATGTGCAGTCTCCATGTTAGATTGCTATCAAAGTACATGCCCAGGAATCTGGCCTGACCGTCGTACTTTATTTCCTGCCCGTCATACGCCAGCCTAGGCATGCCCTTTGTGTCTGCGAAATTTCTATTGAAAACCACCACTGTTGTTTTTTTTCAGTTGATAATTTGAAACCCCAGTTTGTAGCCCAATCATGTATGGCATGTAGCGCTTTTTGTGGTGCAGGAATGACACTTTTGGTTTTCTCGCGGTTTTCCATACTAAGCCGTCATCTGTGAACATGGATATTTCCAGCGGTAATGCGTGAAGTGTTTCCTGCAGTGTGTTCATTAGTAGGTTGAAGAGGATAGGAGATAGCACCGACCCCTGGGGGAACCGTTCTCGCATTCATAAAAACCGGACACATCGTTACCTATTTTTACTTTCATTTTTCTATCAGTCAAAAAGTCTCTGATCCAGGTTAACATTTTTCCATGAATTCCGAATTTGTTTAGTTTTAGAAGGACCCCCCCCCCTAGTCCACAGTAGGTCGAAAGCTTTTTCTAAATTCAAGAAAACCGCTACCAGTGAGTGTTTGATTAATTTTGCCTTTCGGATGGCGGATTCTAGGCTGGTGATTTGGTCAATGGTAGATCTATGTTTCCTAAAACCTGATTGTTCGTCTGCTAAGAGTTTATTTTTCTCAATGTGTGCTGTTAGTCTAGATGCTACCATGGTTTCCATGATTTTACATATGGTTGATGTGAGTGAAATCGGCCTATACGATTTCGGCTCATGGGGGTCCTTGTCCGATTTTAATATTGGAACGATGGTGCTCTCCTTCCATTTTGTAGGGAGGGTCCCCTCGTTCCAAGATTTGTTTATTAATGCGAGAAGCTGATTTTTTCCCTTTTCTGGTAGATTTTTTAACATGTCGTAGTGAACGGTGTCGGCCCCGGGGGCGGTGCTCTTTTTCTTATTTAGCGCGCTTTGCAGCTCCCTGTGGGAGAAGTTCGCATTGTATGCACGGCACTGGCCAGCGCGATCGGCGTCCTGTACGGCCTGCTCAATCATCGGGTCCTGCGTTTCCCTAATGCGCCTAAAGTTTGGGTCTAAATTTTCATTACTGCAGACTTTCCGGTAGTGTTGTGCTAAGATTTCTACTTTTTCTTCGTTTTCATGAAATCTGTTGTTTCCTTGTTTTAAAACCTCTACCGGCTTTAGGGGTTTTCCATTAAACCTTTTTATTGTGTCCCAAATTTTCTTAGCATTTGTTTTCTATGTGAGGGTGGATACAAAATCCCCCCAGGCTTGTTGTTTTGTTTGTGTTAAAACATATTTTGTTTTACCTCTCTAACACGTCTATATTCCTCCAAAAGGGCGACTGTTTTGTTTTTCCTATACTTATAATATATTTTGTTTTTCTTTTTGACTGCCTTGCTACAATTTTCATCCCACCATGGTAAGGTGTTTTTTTTGCTTATTTTTGGTTGTGTTTTTGGTATTGATTTTTCACATGCCGCCATTATTTCGAAACAAAATCCTCATTGTTTTTATTGATACTCGAGCCTTCGAGAGATATGTTGATGTGTTTAAGTTTCTGCCTAAAGAGGTCCCAGTCTGCTTTGTCTAAATTCCCACGTCGGACAGGCCGTTGCGTTACGCATTTGTGAGTGAAGTTGAGCGACGTCAGGATGGGGAAGTGTTCGCCTCCCATCGTGTCGTCTCCCACTTGCCACTCACTATATTGGCATAGTGATGCGCTAATCAGTGTTAAGTCTATGGCGCTCGTGCTACCGCGCTCGATGTTGAGTCGTGTGCCACACCCCGTGTTAAGGATTACGTAATCAATGCTGTTTATGCCATCGACCAGTTCTAGGCCTCGTCGTTTTTCATATGTGGGGTTGTGGTTTGTCTCCCATAGTTCGTGTCTGGCATTGAAATCCCCTTGAAAAAATTGATTTTTTCCCTAATTTTTTGTAAATTTCATCATAATCGTCAGACGTTACTACTGCTTTAGGTGGTGCATAGAAGTTTACTATGTCTATGTTTTCTTTTTGTCCAAAAATTCTGACGATCACCACCTCTATTTCTTTTTTTGTGTGTGTCTAAATTTGATTTCTTCCGAATCTAATCCTGTTTTGATAAAGGTGGCTAGCCCTCCCCCGCGCTCCCCCTTTTCCCTACTGAAATTGACCGCAGTTTTGTATCCTGGATTCTTTGTTGGTTTACTATCTTTTTTGAGACAGTTTCTTGGATAGCTTTTACCTCCGGTGTGTAGCCTAAAGTTTCTAGATAAATCCCTAAAGCCCCGAGTTTTGTTTCATGTTCCCTGCCAGACAGACTACGGGCGTTCCACTGCAACACACGGATTTTCGCAATGGTGCTGGGGTCCATAAGGCAGTTAGAGTTTTTATGTTTTAGTGTCGTGTGTTTTTACGTCCACCCTTGATCCTTCGTCCAGGATCAGTGGAGCTGTAATCCGCGTTTTTCCTTAAGAGTTCTTGTGTCTCGCGATTGTTGTGTTTTCTCCTTGTGATTTTCGCTTTCCGCCTGTTATATGCGGTTGCGGGTGTGGGTGCGGCGCTGGTTAGTTTATTTTCCGTTGATTCTCATGGTGATGGGTGGGGGGGGGTTCTCATTGTTTGCGGCGGTTTCCCCTGTGGTGCCCGACGTATTCATGTTGTCGGTCTCCACTCTGTGTGTGGTGGTGTTTTCGATGATGAGGTCTATGACCTCATCTGACGCCTTGATGCTTCGCAGTTTTTGTTTGTTGAGCTCGTGCAGGATTGAGCTTGTGGCCTTTTTATTGCTGCGGCGATGAGAGTTTCGACCTCCATTTTTGTGTAGGTCTCTTTATTGTTGTCTTTTAGGTTTTTACGGGCCTTGTGCAGGGGGTGCGGTATAAGCCGCACTGGGGGGGGGGGGGGGCGGTGTAAGCCGCAAGCCCGCTCCTGATTTCTTGCGCGGTGTTTATTGATTGAGATTGGGATTTTGCTTGTTCCCAATCTCTGGCTATTTGACCGTTTATTTGATCGATTTGCGCCTTGTAGTTAAGAAAGAATGTGCACCCGCGCCATGCTGCGCCATGGCCGGCCAATCCGCAATTTGCGCACTTTTTGTTATGCTTTGTTTTGCACTCATTATGTTTATGGACCCCAGCACAGTGCGGGCATGTAGATTTTTTGTTTCGGCAATTTTTTTCTGAGTAGCCATATTTCTGACACTTTTGGCAGCGCAGGTATTGCAAATAGCATGGTCGCAGTGGATAAGTGATATCTGCTGTACTTGTAATCTCAAAGGTTGGCGTTTCCTTATTAGTCGTTCGTCAAATGTATTGTATCAAAATATAAACAGTGTAGCTTTTAGTTCCTGTCTGGGTTCTACATTTCCTTCACAGTGGAAAAGAATGTGTTTGATGTCATTTTGTTCATCTTTTTCACATCTGTTACATTTGATGTGGTTTTGATTAAATACACAGTGGGTCCCTAGTTTACTGTGATTTAGACGCAAACGTGTGTAAACTGCGCCATGTTTTCGGTTATCGCTGTAATCGGTTATAGTATTTTTAACCTTGGGTTCAAATCTATGGTAGGAGCGACCTTTGCTTTGTGGGTTGTCCCATAATTTTTGCCATTTTGTCATAATGGCCTGGTTAATTACCGGGTATATTTCTGTTTTTGTTGGTAGGGTCTGATCGTTTTTACCGTCTGTCATTTGGTAGGGTCTGATCGTTTTTACCGTTTGTCATTTCTCATTTGGAACTTGAGTCTGGCATTTCATTACCTGGGATATCTACATGGGATGGAATCCATTCCAGGTAGATATTGTTGCCTTTGTCTTTAGCTGAGTCTAAGAGTAGAAGTATTTTGTTTATTTTATCTGGTCTTGTTTTTGATAGGCCAGATTGGAGGGCTTGTATTGAGCTGAGGGAGTCTTTAAGTATGACTGTCTCAGGGATGTTGTTTTCAATGATCCATTTAATGGCATTTTCTATTGCTATTAATTCAATAGTAAATATCGACAGGCTCAGATTAGTTTTGAGTTCGATGATCAAGTTTTCATCAGGGACCGAAACTGCTGCTCCTGCCGTTTGTTTTTCAATACCTTTGCTGCCATCCGTATATATCCGTAATCTACCCCTATGATTTTTTTCTATCTAGTTTAGACTACTTTGTTTCATAATTTTTATGTCATTTTCGCCTTTCTTTCCAATGATGTCCTTGATTTCACAGGAGGGTGGGTTGTGCTTTAGGTCACACTTGTTTCTATAATGGGGTGGTTCGATATCCTTAGGTATGTTCAGCTCAGCTATGAGCTTCTGAACTGTAACGGAGTATTGTCCGTATTGGTGTGCCTTTTTGGTGGTTTGGCACCCATGTTCCCCAATGAGGTCATTTACGGGCAAAGTTTTACCCAATGGCGAGGACCGTGCCCAGTATTTTAGGATTAACTAGAATTTGTTTTTCTACAAAAACACAGATGTCTCCCCCGTTTTTGACTGCTAAGTATAACCTTGACATTGGAGGTATTGAGCTGGGTCTTGTGTGCAACACATCATATAATGAAGATGAACATTTCTGCATAGTAACTTTAAAAATGTTCATAGAAAAATAAAAAAGTTATTGGCCGTAAACAAAAAAAGCACTTTTTTACCTTTGACCTCTAAGTATGGCCTTGACCTTTGCAGTACAACACATCGTCTCATGATGGTTAACATTTCTGCCAAGTAATTTCATAATCCATCAAAGAATAAGGAAGTTATTGACTGTCCTTTTTTTTACCTTTGACCTCTAGGTATGACCTTGACATTGGAGGTATGGACCTAGGTCTTGCACATGACTCATGGTCCAACTTTCAAGCCTCTAGCTCCAATAGTTTTTGAGATATCTTGCAATAACTCTTGAAAGGGGCATAATCCGGATGAGAAGAAAAAATACGCGTCAGCTTATTTTCCATTAGGAATGCATATATGAAATTTCATAACCATAGCATACACAGTTCTAAAGTTCTGCTATGCATCACTTTTAGCATTCATTACAATGGGCACAAATTACCAAAATGACAAAGGGCCATAACTCGCAAAGTATTTTTCGGAATTTTGTCAAAAGTTAATCAGTTCCTATACTCATCACCACCAATATACTCAACAACTTTCAAGGGTCTAGCTCCAATAGTGTTTGAGATATTTTGCTGACAAGATTTTATTAAAAAAATTTCAAAGGGCAATAACTCTTGAAAGGGGCATAATCCGGACGAGAAAAAAATACGCGTCAGCTAATTTTTCATGAGGAATCCATATATGAAATTTCAAAACCCTAGCATACACGGTTCTAAAGTTATGCTATGCATCACTTTTAGCATACATTACAATGGGCACAAATTACCAAAATGACAAAGGGCCATAACTCACAAAGTATTTTTTGGAATTTTGTCAAAAGTTAATCATTTCATCTACTCATTACCACCAATATATTCACCAATTTTCAAGCCTCTAGCTCCAATAGTTTTTGAGATATCTTGCTGACAAGATTTTATTAAAAAATTTTTAAAGGGCAATTATTCTTGAAAGGGGCATAATCCAGACGAGAAAAAAATACGCGTCAGCTTATTTTCCATCAGAAATGCATATATGAAATTTCAAAACCCTAGCATACACGGTTCTAAAGTTATGCTATGCATCACTTTTAGCATACATTACAATGGGCACAAATTACCAAAATGACAAAGGGCCATAACTCAATAAGTATTTTTCGGAATTTTGTCATAAGTTAATCAGTTCATATACTCATCACCAACAATCTATTCACCACATTTCAAGGCTCTAGCTCCAATAGTTTTTTAGATATCTTGATGACAAGATTTTATTAAAAAAAATTCAAAGGGCAATAACTCTTGAAAGGGGCATATTCCGGACGAGAAAAAAAATACGCGTCAGCGAATTTTCCATGAGGAATCCATATATGAAATTTCAAAACCCTAGCATACACGGTTCTAAAGTTATCCTATGCATCACTTTTAGCATACATTACAATGGGCACAAATTACCAAAATGACAAGGGGCCATAACTCACAAAGCATTTTTCGGAATTTTGTCAAAAGTTAATCAGTTCATCTACTCATCACCATCAATATATTCACCAACTTTCAAGGCTCTAGCTCCAATAGTTTTTGAGATATCTTGCTGACAAGATTTTATTAAAAAAAAAAAAAAAAATCAAAGGGCAATAACTCTTGAAGGGGGCATAATCCGGACGAGAAAAAAAATATGCGTAAGCTAATTTTCCATGAGGAATCCATATATGAAATTTCAAAACCCTAGCATACACGGTTCTGTAGTTATGCTATGCATCAAAAGCGTAACTGACGGACAAACGAACGAACGAACCAGAACCAATATGCCCCTCCAACTTTTTCAAAGTTGGGGGCATAATAAGAAAGTTATTGACAGAACACAAAAAAGGCCCTTTTTTACCTTTAACCTCTATGTATGACCTTGACCTTTCAGGTATTAAACTGGGTCATGCGTGCAACACATCATCTCATGGTGGTTAACATTTCTGTCTAGCAATTTCAAAATCTATCTAAAAATAAGAAAGTTATTGACCAAACACGAAAAAAGGCCCCTTTTTTACCTTTGACCTCTATGTATGACCTTGACATTTTAGGTACCAAACTGAATCATGCATGCAACACATCGTCCCATGATAGTTAACATGTTTGCCAAGTAACTTCAAATTCTATTTAAAGATAGGCAAGTTATTGACAAAACCCGAAAAAAGGCCCCTTTTTTTACCTTTGACCTCTAAGTATGACCTTGACCTTTGAGGTACCAACCTGGGTCATGCGCGCAACACATCGCCTTATATTGGTTCACATTTCTGCCATGTGATTTCAAAATCCATCTCAAAATAAGAAAGTTATTGACCAAATACGAAAAAAAGGCCCACTTTTTGACCTTTGACCTCTAAGTATGACCTTGACCTTTGAGGTACCGACCTGCCTCATGTGCACCACACATCGTCTCATGATTGTTAATAATTATGTCAAGAAATTTTAAAATCCATCTCAAAATTAGAAAGTTATTGACCAAATACGAAAAAAAGGCCCCTTTTTTGACCTTTGACCTCTAAGTATGACCTTGACCTTTGAGGAACCGACCTGCCTCATGCGCACCACACATTGTCTTATGGTTGTTAATAATTATGCCAAGTAATTTTAAAATCCATCTCAAAATAAGAAAGTTATTGACCAAATACGAAAAAAGGCCCCTTTTTTGACCTTTGACCTCTAAGTATGACCTTGACCTTTAAGGTACCGACCTGCCTCTTGCGCACCACACATCGTCTTATGGTTGTTAATATATCTGCCGAGTAATTTTAAAATCCATCAAAAAATAAGAAAGTTATTGACCGGACAGGATTTGCCCATACATATATACATACCAACAAACTTCCAAGGGAGATAATTCAAAAAGTATAAATGCGAGAGTTATGGTTCTTGCGCACTGCACATCGTCTAATGCTGATTAATATTTATACGAAGTTTCGTGAAGATAGCTCTAACGGTTTTCAAGTTACAGAGCGGACACGAATGTGTGACAGACAGACGGACAGACAGACAGACGGACAGACGGACAGACAGACAGACGCCCGGGGGAAAAACAATATGTCTCTCCGAAAAAAATTTTTTCGGGGGAGACATAATTCCTCTCTTCTTAAATGGAGTGGTTTTATGCCACATTCTACCTCGAGTGCATTAATCGGGGTGGATATAAATGTCCTTGTTGCAATGCGAAGGGCTTGGTTTTGTATTGTGTCGAGCTTTTTAAGTTGGGCTTGTGAGGCAGAGTTATAGGCTTGTGCGCCATAATCTAGTTTACTTAAGATGAGGGCTTTGTATAGGTTGATAAGGGTGTGTTTGTCAGCACCGAAAGTTGTATCTGTGACCAAACGGAAATGTTTAGGTCTTTCTTACATTTTAGGATGAGCTGTTTTATGTGCTCATCCCATCTGAGTGCTTTATCAAGGATCAACCCTGGAGAGTTTACGTCGTCCACAAATTCAAGTTTTTTGCCAAATAGTTTGAGATCGAATATGGCGTTGTCGATGTTTTTTACGTCTAAAAACTATGGCTTTAGTTTTAGTGTTGGACACCTTAAACCCCCACGCCTCGGCCCAAAATTCGATTTGTTTGAGTGCTTTTTGAAGGGCATCTACGGCGCAACTGGGTGAATAATGTTTTCTCCATATTGCGCTATCATCTGCAAATTGCGACAGCTGCAGTCTTTCTTCAGGCTCGAGATTCTCTTTTAATGTAACCATAATTATATTGAAAAGGATGGGACTGATAACACTGCCCTGGAGTAAGCCATTGTCTAATTTGTGCTGATTTTGGTGTTTCTTGTCCCACCCTTACTTGAATTTTTCGATTGTGGAGGAAATTGTGTATCCATTTAAGCATGTTTCCGTTTATGTCATATTGCTTCAGTTTACAGATGGTTCCTGTTCACCACATGAGGTCAAAGGCTTGTTCCAGTTCTAGAAAGACGGCAGCTACTATCTTATTTTCCAAGAAGGCCATATTTATCTCAGAGTCGAATCTGGTTAGTGATCAGTAGTAGATCTGTTGGCTCAAACGACGGATTGAGTGTCATCCAGGTGCCCTTTGTTTTCTAAATGGGCCGTTAAGCGTTTAGCAATCATGGTTTCCATTGTTTTGCAGATACACGGTGAAAGTGGTATAGGTCTGTATGACCCTGGATCCAGTTTGTTTTTGATTGGTTTCATAATGGGTATGATGGTGGCAAGTTTCCATTCAGGTGGGAGTTCTCCTCTTTGATAGGAGATATTCAAAAGTTTCAATAGTTCCATTTTAGAGTTATCTGGTAGTTGTTTAAGCATTTCATAGTGGATTGTATCCGCTCCTGGTGTTGATTCCTTTTTTGATGATAATGCTGTTCCCAGTTCAAAAAATGTAAAGGGTCGGTTTAAGTCTGAGTTGTTTTCTGTTGCCTGGGGTTCCGGGGTGTGACCAATCTTCCCTATCTTCCATAATTATTTTAACGGCTTGGAATTTGGGCATATGGTTTGACGATTTCGGCATATTGTCATAATGTTGTGCTAGAGCATTAGCTTTTTCTTTTTCGTCGGTAATGATAGTTTTGTTTACCTCTAGGCAGGTAATATGGTCAGTAGGTTTGCCCCTAAAACGGTTAATCATATTCCATACTGTTTTGGTAAGAAGCCTCCGTGGTGTAGTGGTTACGCTACTCGCCTTGTAAACCAGGGATCGCCGGATCGATCCAGGGCTTCTCCAGACTTTCGGATGAGTCTTTAAACCGAGGTTCCGTCTCCGTATGACCTGAGCTGTTGGTGGGACGTAAAACTCTAACACTCACTCCATACTGTTTTGGAGTTTGCCTTATGATCTAGTTTAGAGACAAAGTCACGCCATGAATTAATCTGTTTGTCCCTTTTGATGTCTCTAGCTTCATTTTTAACCTGTTATAGTTTTTTTTGTTGTTCTGGAGTTTTATTTTAAGGTATTTCTTTCTAACTTGTTCACGTTTTTTGATAGCTATAGTAATTTCCTGATCCCACCAGGGCGGTCGGAGCGATTTTACTTTTGGTTTTGTTTTAGGAATGGTTTCCTGGCAAATTTGTTGGAGGGATTCTACATAGTCTGTTGCTATTTCCTGGCTGGGCTGTTTTCATTAATTTTTAATGTTTCTGAGCACAGGCTTTTGAATTTTTCCCAATCAGCTCTTTGTAAGTTCCATTTTGGATTGTGGGCTGTCCCCAGTGCATTGAATTTTAAAAGAAATCGGAGGTAGATGGGGAGGTGATCGCTTCCACAAGTGCTGCCCAGGGTTTCCCAGATTGTTCATATGCTCAGAGCTGGAGTGGCTATTGACAGGTCAGGCGACGTAGTATGTTCGGCCATTGTGGCTTCATCATTCTCATTGAGTATAATAAGGCAATTCTTTTTAACGAGGTCAAGTAAAGTTTTTCCCTTTGTGTCTGATTTAGAGCTCCACAAGGAGTCATGGGCATTTAGGTCGCCTACAAGGATGAAATTTTTGGTAGGGATAAGGTCAAGAACTTTTTGATATTCATCAGCTGTGGATTTGCTATGAGGAGGGTTATAGCAATTAAGAATAGTTATTTTATCTTTTTTCAAATATATGGTGGTAGCACAGTATTCAAGATTGGGTTGTTCAATTTTGAGGTCTAAGTTTGTAAAAGGTAAATCGTTCCTAATATATGTTAGGACCCCGCTTCCTCTGTCTATTCTATGTTTGAAGGAGGCGACTTTGTAATGGGGTATATGGGGTATTTTATCTTTCAACCACGTTTCTTGTAGGCATAGTAAATGGGGCTTAAGTTTTTTATCTTCCAAGTGCGACCTAAGTTCGGAAATATTGCCCATGTTACGGATGTTCCATTGTATCAATTCAAGGTCAGAAGTTGTTGTTACAGCCGCGTGTGTGAAGCCGTTGCTGTAGTCGTGGGGCCATGAGGAGGGTATTAGTGTCTACCGGAGGTCTCTTGTGGAAGTAACGTATAAATATTGTTACTATGATACGTTGCCTTAGGTTAAAAATTATTTGATCGTCTGTTTTTTTGCTGGGCAACCGTTGTGTTGGTATTTGTTATTATAGGATCGGCCTTTCTGACTTAATTGGATGAGGCAGTTCCTGTATTTTGCGGAGCATACCTCGGTACATTTTGTTTAAGGTGAACATGGGGCAGGTTATGGGTCTGTATGAGGCGGGGGGGGGGGGGAGTGTTATCTCTTTCATCCACATGCTTCTCTATAATGTTTGTTACTACACTTTCTTTCTGTCTTTTACTCATATTGGACGTGTTTGTGTGTAAAATGTCTGTTGATATATGTTTTAATTGTATAAGTGTGATAGTTTTTGTCATGTCAAGTCTAGTTGCTGGTTGTTCGGCAGTTTTTGTTTTATTTATTTTCGGAAAGTCCGTTTCTAAATTAAATAGTGTAGGTCTAATTGATACATGTAAAAAACCTATGCTTCTTTAATTAATTTGTTAATTATAATAGCCCAAGTGTCTCTGACTGACGTTCAGCTTCTCCTACTATAGTGGGTCTAATTGATACATGTAAAAAACCTATGCTTCTTTAATTAATTTGTTAATTATAATAGCCCAAGTGTCTCTGACTGACGTTCAGCTTCTCCTACTATAGTGGGTCTAATTGATACATGTAAAAAACCTATGCTTCTTTAATTAATTTGTTAATTATAATAGCCCAAGTGTCTCTTACTGACGTTCAGCTTCTCCTACTATAGTGGGTCTAATTGATACATGTAAAACACCTATGCTTCTTTAATTAATTTGTTAATTATAATAGCCCAAGTGTCTCTGACTGACGTTCAGCTTCTCCTACTATAGTGGGTCTAATTGATACATGTAAAACACCTATGCTTCTTTAATTAATTTGTTAATTATAATAGCCCAAGTGTCTCTTACTGACGTTCAGCTTCTCCTACTATAGTGGGTCTAATTGATACATGTAAAACACCTATGCTTCTTTAATTAATTTGTTAATTATAATAGCCCAAGTGTCTCTGACTGACGTTCAGCTTCTCCTACTATAGTGGGTCTAATTGATACATATAAAAAACCTATGCTTCTTTAATTAATTTGTTAATTATAAATAGCCCAAGTGTCTGACCCAAGCTTCTTTAAATAATTTTAAATTATAATTTCTCAGTTGTCTCTGACTGAGGTTCAGATTATCTTACTGTTATGGGTCTAATTGATACACCAATTACCTATTTATTTAATTACCTTGATCCCCAGGTGGGAGGTAAAAATGTCCAGCTAGGGCAAAATAGGGGGGGTGCCCTACCTTTGCTAAACTGGACAGGGAATCCTCCACTTATTTCATTTCACAGGGGGGGAATCACCCTACCCACCTAATTTGAACAGGGCGGAAAATGTCCAGGGGGATGGGGAATGTCCTAGATTCCAACACGGACATTTGGGGGCATATGTCCGGGTTGCATTTTCATATTGGGCCAAAGGTCCATTAATGCATTTTTTTTTTCATTCGTGGGGTGTGGGGGGAAGGTGGGGGTGCAAATAGTCTTAGGGGCAATCGTCCGGGGTCCAAATATGAACCAAATCCATCATACGGTTTGGAAATAATACTACTTTAACGTAAATGCAATCTGATTTAAATCCGATTTTCAACGGCGACGCCGGGGGAGGGGGTGGGGGTGGGTGGGGTAGTGCAATAGTAGCTCTTCTGCTCTTCTTGGTCACGAAAACGCGATATTTTGGACGGACGGCAGGGGGTGGGGATGCTATTTCTATTCGGGTAAATAAATAAATGATGCATCTCGAAAACACGCCTATACAATTTTGACACCCTCGAACCCCACTTTTATGTTGAAAAATTGTGGTTTACAGGGGTAAAACTTATTTTTCTTATTGGAGCGATGTGGTAATTTGTTTTGATTTGAGGTTTAACGTCCCTGTCAACACTGTAAAGGTCATTTTGGAGACGTTGCTTCCAATTTTGTGGGACTTTTACCCGACATTGAGATGAAATGACATCTCAAGCCCGGTCGCCGAATGAAACCAATAGGGTTTATTAGCATGGACGGTCCGCCTCACACTGCGATCCTGGACAGGCTATGATCCTCTAAGCGGTTTACCAGTACTAGTGTGCGGGCCGGACTCAACTCTGCGTGGAAGCATCATCCAGCCCATATTTTTCTTCAAGCCCCTATAGGCGGGGCCGAGAGCGCTGTGGTAAAGCATCAGATTTGTGATCGAGCGTTAGCCGGTTCGATCCCCGCAAGCGCCAAGTGTTGTTTTCTTGAGCAAGAGACTTTATCCACATTGCTTAGTACTGGTTTCTACCCAGGAAAAGCGGACCACATGGACGATTAGTACTAGTACTAATTGTGTTACCCTCGTCCTGGCCATATCGTCCCCTGGCCAAATCGTCCGCCCACCATAAATTATATAGATTATTATTATTTTTTATTATTATTATTTCTGCTCTAAAATATAGATTGTGGGTACTCGTTAGAACCGCCTCGATGAGGCGGTTCTAACGCGTACCCACAACCTTTCATTTGAGCAGAAATAAGAAAAATATCACATTTAATTTCATCTGAAAATTTTCGATTTTTCGGCGATATAGTTTACAATGTATTTGTATAGGCGTATCTTCGTTATGAATGAACAGAAAACTGGGGTATCCGGACAAGAATTGGGAAAAATGTATTGGTCAGTGAATATGAAGTTTGTATGATGGTACAGGTAATCAAACATTTTTTTTGAAAATTAGCATATTGAATCGTTTAATAAATAAAAATGAGTAATTACATATTTTTATCACTTGAGGTGAAATTAATCAGTTTGTTTTCAAACAAAATTATCAAGCACAGTCCATAATTTTCTTTGATTTTCTTTTAATCACACTCTTAAAAAATATTGATGATCAATTAATTTTGACATTAAAGGTATGGAGGATACGGTCTCCGGACGTTTGCCCCCAGGACATTCGCCCCCCTAAATTAAAAAAAAAATGCATCAATGGACATTTGCCCCCCAGTTGAAAATGCCAACCGGACCTTTGCCCCCACAGCTTATTTTTGTAATGGACATCTGCGCCCCCCCCCCCCCCACAGTGCTTATTATGCAGGTGGACATTTGCCCTCCCCCCCCGCCCACTTGCTTATTTCAGAAAGGGACATTTGCCTCCCAACCTCATGCTGACTGTGATACATCTAGCATTATCAAAAACCTGGTGTTTTTCTAAGAACAGAACAGACATAGTTTGTAAGGTAACCGGGCGCTAAAAGCACAAAGGCGCTACCTCCAGTTCGCCGACTGGGCTTAGTTACTGGTACTGCTCCTATCCCCAGGCTGCCAATGTGCCGACTCCTGCCAATTCGACAGTTATCGATTAGCCTTTGGGGAGTGAAGTGACTTCTTTCGCGGAGGATGTGGGAAGCAGGTCAATCCCGCTTTCCAATCTCCCCGCTGAAGATGCCTTGGAGGCACAAACGCACCCAATGTGAAGCGTTTGTCCTATAAATTGAGCAGTCCTCTGACGATTTTTGAATTTTGAGTGCAGACACGGACCAATTGTCGGGCTCTAGAGTGTGGTGACACGTTGCCAATTCCGACTGTAAAATATGTCAGTACACAGCCCTTTGTCTGACCCAGGAAAAAGGCTTCGCATGCATTATCGGGTATTCGGCTTCCATAAGACTCTGCCCCCAACCCTGTCATGGTAGAGAAAACGCCTAGGGCACGGTACTTGTTAAAGGATGATAATGCATGAAATTTTGAATTTAGAACGGCTATCCAAAGTGAGCCAGGAATGGTTACTATTAGACCAGCCAATTCCGGCTATTGCAAAATGTCCTAGTACCCGTGCTCTGTGTAAAGTTGTGTGGTTGTGGGAAAGGCGATGTTGAGGCTAATCAGCCATTATGTAATTCCGCCATTGACTAATTTTGTTAGGTCGTCCTTAATGGCTTTTTAAGGGTCTTTCTATTCCAAATCCCTAGCAAAGGTTGGTTATTACCGTTGCCCCGCCTATTAAATTGTTATGCGCGTGTCCTTATCTGGGTGGATGTGCTCCGTTCCGGCAAGCGTCTGTGCCTTCGCTTGCACACATCCAGATATTCATCAGATGGGAACTAATGCGGGGGGTCTCGGCGAGGCCCTTCACTGGGTTCCCATGTGATGTCATCTCTGTAGCTATTCTACATGAGATGTTGGGGTTCCCCTTTAGTGATCCCATTGTACCTGAACAGGAAAGTGTGGTTAGTTATTTAGGGCCCCAAGGGAAAGTTCTGGCCGCAACTTTCCAGTTGGGTTGGCTCTGGTACGTATCTGAGCCCCGTTCGGACAGCACCGTTGGTGCTATTCGCCGTGATCCGGTTCCGTACCGTGTGGCAATTTTCCGTTTTGGGCTCCCAACTGTACCTGTGGAAGAATAAGCAAGGTTATTAATACGCTCCAGTTATTGCTGAAAGAAATGCGCCACCTGTCCTGCTTTTGTGGCTTCTGTAATGCCACGTCTTTTTGAACATGATAAGCACGGGGTCCGGTGGCGTCCAAATGGTTAAAACCTTGTACCTTCTAACGTCGGTCCGACCCCTTCCGGAGTCTTCTTTCGCGGAGGATGTGGAAAGCAGGTCAATCCTGTCTCCAATGCCACCGCTCAAGATGCCTTGGAGATGTGGTAAGGTGGCATTGTTAATACAATATCCAGGGCTACGGGTGCGATAAGAGAGATAATTTGGGCTCCGGGGTTATCTTTTTATGCGCCCGTGCCCTTTTGATACTGCTGTATGCACGGTCGTATATGGGTGGGGATTTGGCAATGGGTGGTATGGGTGACTGCCTAAGCGCGTTGTGTTGATATTGAGATTTAGATTATATCCCAGTATTCAGTGGCCTTAAGAAATTTTCTGATCGCCTCGGCTATGACCGAGGAGTATTTTGGTGAGAGGGAGAGTAGATCTTGGAGGTGTACCGATTTGAAACCGATTTTGAACATGGCAGCCTTTAGTTCTTCGCGGGCGTGGGTGTTTTCTTCGCATTCAAAGAAAATGTGTTGGACTGTTTCAAGTTCAAAATTATCACATTTGCGGCATATTCCCGTTGTTCTTCCGAGTTGAGTGGGGTTTACATTTAAGCCGGTATGGTTGAATCTAAGACGGAAAAGCACTACGTCTAATTTTCGGTTATTACTGAGCTGGTGGGCATTTGTCCCTACTGTTAGTTGGAGGAGTTTGTAGTGCTTGCAAGTTTTAGATGGGTTTCTATCCCATTGTTCGTGCCATTTTTTAGTTATTGCTGTGTTTATGATAGAGTAAATTTCCCGTTTTGCTGGGAGAGTGTTGTCTTTAAAATCTTTAGATAGTGATAATTTAGCTGTTTCGTCGGCCGCCTCATTACTCGGGGATGCCGACATGGGAGGGGATCCAGTCAATTTCAATCTTTGACCATCTGTTTTTACTTTGTCAAGTTTGGTCAGTATATGATCGATTTTGTCAGGGCGGGTTTTTTTATTTGCCTGACTGGAGAGCTTGAATGGAACTTAGGCTGTCTGTGAGGATAACTGCTTTGGGAATTTCAGCGGTTGTGGCCCATTCGATGGCCCATTGAATGGCTATCAACTCAGTTGTGAATACTGAGAGATTGAGGTTGGTTCTGACTGGTACATGTAGATCTTTCTCGGGGACCACGTATGCGGCACCGGTTTTTCCTATTGAGGGGTCCTTACTACCGTTTGTGAAGATGAGGGTTTTACCGGCATGTTTAGAGTTTATATGGTTGATGCTGATTTTTTTCATATGTTCGGTTGTATTTCATTTTTCTTCCCTAGGGTAGGTTTGAGGGCACATGAAGAGGGTGTGTGCTTGAGATCCCATTTGGATCTATACCGGAGGTGGGAGGGGGTGTATTTCCTTGGGTATATTGTTTTCTTTTATGAGTTCACGGACGTTTTTACAGTAAGGGTCATAGTTCTTGGCTCTTAGGCATGTATAGATTCCATGATATGTTAATAGATCATTTATCGGTAGGGATCCGCCTAGAGGTGAGGATCTAGCCCAGGAATTTTGGTATTAGTTCTTCCCTTCGTAGGTGTAGCGGTTTGATACCACATTCGACCTCAAGTGCATTGATCAGTGTTGAACGGAGGGCCCTGCAAGCGATTCTGAGAGCGTGGTTTTGATCGTATTTAAAGGCTTGAGGGTGTTATCTGATGCGGAGTTGTAAGCTTGGGATCCATAGTCAAGCTTACTTAGGATCAGAGTTTTATATATAGTTAGTAGTTTCTTTTTTGTCGGCCCCGTATGTGGTTCCAGACACCGTTCTCAGTAGGTTTAAGTCATTTTTGCATCGGTCCTTGAGGTCTGTTATGTGTTCCTTTCATGTTAGGTGCTTATCAAAGGTCATGCCCAGGAATTTGATACTCTGGGCCCATTCTAGTTCTTTGCCGAAGAGGTAAAGTTTGTTTTCCGTTGACTTTAGGTTTCGTCTTTTACTAAAGATGATCGCTTTAGTTTTGGTGTTGCATACTTTGAACCTGCATGTTTGTGCCCAGGTTTCGATTTCCCTAAGGACTGCCTGGAGGTCCTTGACCGCTAGTTCTAGGGTGGAGCGTTGCCATCGGCAAATTGTGACAGGCCGGTATTGTGGTGTGTTTTTAGGGCTTCGTGATGGGTGTTGACTATTACATTTAATAGAATGGGACTTAGGACAGAGCCTTGGGGGCAGCCGTTTTCAAGTATATGTTATTCTGAGGTGGTTGCTCCTACGCGTGTTTGGATTTTTCTGTTACTGAGGAAGCTGTGGATCCACTTTAACATATTTCCGCTAATTCCGTATTCGTTTAGTTTGGTTGGAGTGCCGGTTGACCACATCAGGTCAAAGGCTTTTTCTAGGTCGAGAGCTACCGCACAAAGGATTTTATGTTCAATGAAAGCCATATTTATTTCGGATTCCAGCCGTACTAGTTGATCCGTGGTGGATCTGTTCGGTCTGAAGCCTGATTGGGAATCTGAGATAAGTTTGTTTTGTTTTTCTTTTCTATATAATTGGATAGGCGTTTGGCTGTCATGGTTTCCATGGTTTTGCATGTGCATGAGGTAAGGGAGATGGGTCTGTAGGATTATGGATCCAGGTTGTCCTTGAGTGATTTTTATTGGAATTATTGTGGCAACTTTCCACAGGGTAGGGGTCTTCTCCTCTACGCCAGAATGTATTTATTAGGTCTAGGAGTTTTTGTTTGCTGTCTTGTGGGAGTTGTTTTAAAATTTCGTAATGAATTTTGTCCGCACCTGGTGAAGTGTTGTGTTTGCTCATTAGGGCCTCATTTAATTCAAATATAGAGAAGTCACAGTTCAGATTGCAGTTGCTTGGAGTTTCATTTAAAAGGTCTGGGAGGGATTGTTCAAGGGTTCTCTCCTCGGCTGTCTTTATTGTTTGGAAGACTGGGTCTTGGTTGGCAGTATTTGACATATTATAGTAATGGTTGGCAAGGGTGTCGGCTTTCTCTTTGTCATCCGTTATTATTTGGCCGTTTATTTTAAGATAGTTAATCTTTTCTTCTGGTTTTCCTCTGAATTTATTTAGGATAGACCACATTTGTTTAGTAGTGGTCTTGTGGTTTATTTTGCTGACCAGGTCTTGTCATCCCTCTTTTTGGGTGGTTTGTGGGGCAGTTCTCGCTAGCGCTTTGATTGAGTTGTGCTCGGATGTTCTATTTTTCAGACACTTTTTCCATGTTTGTTCGCGTTGGTTAATGTTTTGTCTGCAATCTTGGTGTCACCAGGGCTGGAGAATTTTCTTTGGTTTGCCCGATGTTTTGGGATGGTTTTGTCACAGATTTCCTTAAGGGTGGTTGTAAATTGGTTGACAATGTCATCCGTACTTAAGTTTTCTTTGATTTTATTTTTTCCAAGCACAGCTGTTTGAAAGTTATCCAATCTGCTTTTTTAGCTTCCATTTTGGGGTTGTGGCTGCCCCTGTGGCGTTGTATTTAGTATTAAATCTGGATAATATAGGAAGGTGGTCGCTCCCACAGGAGCTGTCTAGGGTGAACCACTCTGTCCGGGCCGAGAGGTTGTGGGTGGTTATGGTTATGTCGTGGGATGAATTGGATTCAGCCATGGTCGGCTCCCCATTATTGAGGATGATTGCGCCGTATTCTTGTGCTATATCGGATAGAGTTCTTCCCCTTGGGTTCTGCTTTGGGCTCCATAGCGTGTCTTGGGCGTTCAAATCATCTACAAATATATAATTTTGGTGGTGGATTTTATCGAAGATTTTTCTTATATCAGTTGCATGATTTGCGTTGCTTGAGGGGTCGTAACAATTTATCAGGGCTATTTTGTTCTTTTTCATATGTAGAGTGATGGCGCATACTTCGATAGGGGATTCGTTAATTTTCAGGTCTAATTGTTGAAAAGAGATGTTATCTTTTATATATATATATATAGCTACGCACCCCCCCCCCCCCCCCCCGGCAACCCTTCTCTATTCTGTTTGCGATGGCGGCTTTCATGTATGTTGGTATGTTAGGGGCTTTCTTGTTGTTTTTAAGAAAGGTTTCCTGTAGGCATATGATATGCGGTGAAATTGTTTTTTCATCTAAATAGGCCCTAAGTTGCGACAGGTTGACAACGCTACGGGAGTTCCACTGCAGAACGTCAAGTTGGGAGGCTAGTGGGGCGTGTGGTTTTGCAGTGGAGTCTGCCATTGTATATCCTTAGTGTGACAGGTGGATAAGGAGGGTCAGTGTGGGTAATTTTATGGACCTGGGGTCTGGTTTGGGGTTGATGTTTCCATGGGCGTTAGGTTGTCTGATCATAGTTCTGCTATACGCCTGTTAGCGGCATTTGTATAGCGGTGTGGGTTATGCCTGGTTGGGGTGTCTGTAATGGTTGTTCTGAGGGGCGGGTTTATGTGGGTGTGGGTTCTGACTATGGACTCCACCGCTTTTGCTTTGTTTTTTTTTTATCTTGCCTCAAGTTGTCTAAATTCATTACCTCAATGAGTATGGTGGTGAGTTGTTCGTTCGTAATATAGGCCTGGGTCGGGTAATGGTTGGGGGTATTGCTAGGGTTAGGGTTAAGGTTGGGGCAAGGGTTAGGGTTGGGTTTGTTTGGTATTGGTTGGACAGACTTTGGTATTGTTTGGGTCATCGGGGGTGATGGTTGGATGAGGTTGGGAGCGGGGGATTTTCTGATGTATGTGAATAATGGGCGGCGGACTCCTGTGTGCGTCTTTTGCCCCCCCCCCCCTCCTTGTTTTCCTGTTATGGGCATCTACCTTCCTTTTGTATGTGAGGAAGGTGGAGCATTGGGGATGAGCTGCACCATGGGCTCCCCCGCAGTTTGGGCATTTCCTGTATTGATTGTTGATTTTACATTGATTGTGGGTGTGCCACATGCTGCAGTGGGGGCAGATATTTAGACTGGCAGGTGTTGCACCATATGTACGGTACTCTGCAGGGTTGGATTGTGTAGGTCTCGTCAGTTGTTCTAATGATGGTGAGTGCGACCTTTTCTTGAAATGTCACTTTTACTACCCTAGTTGGAATTTTGTTTTTGGTGAGTGTTTGTCTCATCACTGTGGTTTCATTTAAGTACTGATAGGAAGAACTATTGCACTACCCCCGCATTATGATAACATACCCCTGCGACATAGTACATTTTTTCATATCTCCAAAATGGCTACTTTTGTGATGAAAATCGGTGATATTTTTCTTATTTATACTGCAAACAAAGGTTGTGGGTGCTCGTTAGAACCGCCTCATTGAGGATTGAGGCGGTTCTAACGAGTACCCACAACCTATGTCTTGGAGCAGAAATAAGAAAAGTAATGTACACCCCCGTAAACCCTAGTTTTCTCTATATAAAGTGGGGTTTATGGGGGTCTTCTTTTCACGGACTTGTTATCGTGATGGGCGTCAGCTTTGACGTTCGCTTTGGCACTGGAATCAGCGTCGGCGTCCACATATACGTTATTTTTTTTTAAGAACTCATAATTTCCATACCATACGATGGATTTTGCTTATAAATATTTGGTATGATGTTAGGATTAGTCCCAAACACGTTCCCTTAAGGTGAAGGTCAAAGACTTAAAGATTATATTTTAATGTTTAAGAGCTTATATTTTCCAAACTGATTGATGGATTTGATTCGTATTTGGCATGAGGATAGAATATAAGAATCTTATATGGGTGTGAGGGGTGGATGGAAAAATCCGTCTCGAGGGTCACTGTCCAGCATCACGAGGCTTGCCGAGTGATGCCGGACAGTGATCCCGAGGGACGGATTTTTCTATCCACCCCTCACACCCATATTGGATTCTTTTTATTGTATACCTTCCATTTCTATTGCGAATTTTTAATGCTGCTGTCACTTCGGTTACCGACGTCCGCCATTTTGTGATGACACAACAGGAATGTTTAGTGACGTCACGCATGACGACGCCGCGCATGAGGTTGTAATCAACCAGTGCATTTATCAAACACGCGATTATATTCGATTTGAGGTCGGAACACCAGGGTCAGAACATAAATTTCTATCCCAGGGTAAAATCACGGATTTCCTTGTCTGGTGTGCAAGAAAAAAAGGTCCAAAGTTGTATTCAGCAATACCTCCGCCCATGCCAGTACAGACAGGCACTCATTGGAACTTCAATTTATATTTAGTGCAGAAATAATTAAAATAATGTTTACCACTTAAAATCCGATTGTATCCATTATACTAACACATCAGTGAGCTATAATGGCATCTTTAAACTCTGTAAAACTAGCAAAAAAATCCATTCTTTGATCATGTATTTGTTTCTTTTGGAGTTTAACGGCCCGGTCAACACTATTTTAGGTCATTTTGAGCCGGTCAGTTTACCTATCCACACTTTTCCTGGACAGGCTTATACGTAAGCGGTTAACCAGTACAGTGCACATTCTTTCGCCAGAAACTGACAACTGCCCTTCTTGAATCAGCGGAAGGGAGAGAACGGTCGTAAAAAAGATTTCATGATCAATCTCTTTGATCATGTATATAGCTTGAGTGAAATTCTTTGCTGGAAACGTTTTTTTCTGATAAATATTAATGATTATATGAACGTATGTTTTCTTCTTTATTTTTTGGCCTGGTTGTACCTTGGTGGGGGGGGATTTGTCCATTTCTGAAATAAGCACAGGAGGGTGGGGGTGCAAATGTCCACCTGAAAAATAAGCACTGGGGGTTTGGATTTCGATGCTCATTCCAATTTTGTCTTTTATAATTTTAAACACAGTTGTGTATGTTTCACTGCTTTTCTTTGGTAACAAACAGAAAACCATTGGAAAAATGGTTCCTAGATATTCTCCGTGAATAGTGTATAACTGTTTAATCAAAGCACTGAGAGTACTGGTGGGTCGATCGTCTCTGAGTGTAGGTTGGGAAAATAGTCCTGAGCTGAGAATCGAACTGTTCGTTTAACTTTAAGCAAGCACAGTAGAGCTGATCAGACATCGCGTTATGTGGCGTCTGATTATGTAGATTCTGTTTGCCAATGCCCAAGTGTACGAGCACAGTCCATCCGCCCCCGCCCATCGGGGCTTGAATAAATAGATGGGCTGCATGATGCTTCCACGCAGAGCTGAAAGTCCCGTAACATTGGAAGTAACGTCTCCAAATGACCTATACAGTGTTGACGGGGACGTTAAAGCTTAAATCAAACAAACGAGCACAGTCCAGAATTTTCTTCTTACGCTGCGCTCTGACGTCTTAGGGTAGTACTTGGATTTTGTTCAACAGACTGGGGAGGGTGCAAACGTAGCCCCCTCCCATCTTTTGGAAATTTTTCACCCTCTGCAAAATACCTGAAATTCCCATCCTCAACCCGCCCCATTTGAGTCTGCGTACGGCCTTGAATCATGTTCAAAACTGTTGTTGCATACATGTGGTGAACAGTGCCGACCTGATCAGAAGCAATGTACTCTATATCCGATCTTGGTCTACGCTGTATGTCTAATAACGGTACTGGGCTACTCATTTTTGCACTTAAACATTTCAGGGTTCTATAAGTTCTTAGCAGGAGTGCGAAAAGTCTATTTTTACTTGACTTGGCATACATTCGTGTAACAGTTTTACAAATAGAATGTATCGAAATATGTCACGTGCCATCGTGACCTGGATTAAGATATTATTTTTTGTTTCATTACGTGAACAACCTGGCATTCTTATACTATTTCGTTTAACCCTCAAATGACACTATTTAAGCAAACAGTGAAGTTCCTGTGCAACCTGCTGATCCGCGGCGTCTGATCTGGGTATTATCCAGCACACGATTCCTGTCAAGTCTTGTTGCTCTTGTTGCATCGATAAAAATAGCGCACCGTTTCAAGTTCTATTAATAAAACATAATATTGGTTTTCCCAAATCAGTGATGGTCACGTGGACAACTGCATGAATTCCGTTTGGCCATTTAGTAATTTTGGGTCGATAGTAAACCGATCGACCCAAAAACGAGTAGCAGGCTTAAATTATATAGGAGATAGAAGATTGCTGAAGGAACAGTTCAAAGAAAATTTTATCAAAATGTCTGCAAAGGCATGGCAGTTAATGTCATTTTTCGATTTTCCCCATCATATGACAATGGAAACTCTATATTGCCATAGCATTCAAATAACGAGTTGAATTTCATAGAAACATAAAACCTGTTGAGGTAAATATGGTGAATATTTTCATAAAATCTCAGGCTCATCGAGCATATGGTTTCTGAGGAGATAAGTAACTTTTTTTTGGCATTTTGGCAACCAATAAAAATCAGCAGTAGGCCTAATAACCAATGGCGGATAGTAGATTGCTTAAGGGAGCTAACCACTAAATATTTTCCATAGGCGACAATAGTAACCTTTTACATGCTCCCACCAAAACTACACATACAAAACTTTCCAAACCTTACTTATTTATAGAGCCATCCTAGCTCAACAAGTTGATGAGAAAAAATCCACATGTTGCCCGTCTCCTTTTCAAGTTATGGTCCGCCATGTTTGTTTACATGCAGATTCGCAGTGAATACAAGCGGCTTTTTAACGGAGAGGTGACAATATAAAATCAGCAACAATTTCTTTGAGCTTGCAGATATAATTATAAAACACACATCACTTTATTTCCTTATAACTATCCTTTTCTCACATTGAAATGAAACATGGGATATTTTTCCAATGGAAGCCTGCCTGGTATTTAAACTGCAACTAAAAGCTCTGTCCCAAAGTGATAAAACCCAGTACCTCCAGTATTTAGTGCAAAGCTACCTATACCAAACCCTTAATGTCTTTATGACCCATCAAAAGCATTGCCAAATAGAAATTTATATCATATCTAATAATTTAAGTATGCACAATAAATGTTCAGTGACAAAGAATCTTTGAAGTTTGCGAAAAAGTTATCGCTTTCAGATTCTACAATGAAAGCCGAACAAACCATATTTTGTGAAAAAGCGCAAAGTTTACCTCTTTCTGGAATGGAACCCAGACACCGGCTTGCATCAGTGGTTCTTCTCCTATGTCTTTGGAAGACTTCAATCCTAAAATGCACTAAATTATGTCTTAATAGCATACCAACTGGTATTTATGGCTGATTTCACACCTATACCCCCTATTTTATGTAAAAATAGCATTTCGAGGATATTTTGATGACAAAACTTTGACGAAAATGATTATAAATGCCTTAATACCATGAGAAATAGTGGATATATATCTGTTCAGATCCTTTAACACGAATCTAATCAATTAGAACCAATAATAGATGAGAAACTTATCGCGATATTGCAGCAGAGACAATTTTGAAGTTTTGCTTTAGCTAGAGACCAAGGCCAAAAACCATGTAACCTTACTGTTATATTCCAGATGGAGTAGATTCTTTCTCTTGTGTTTCTGGTTATACACTTACACTGTAAGACTTTTTCCAAAACAAACCCAATAACAATTGATTTAGATGGCTTTAAAGGAACCCCCCCCCCCCCCCAATGCACAGATCAGAAGCAAAAAGTGATCAAATACACCCAGTTAGACCTAAATTACCACTAACCTTACACTTTTTTACAGTTTCTATGGCAAGCCACATGCCAGGAATATCCATTTTATGATACAGAATTGGATAGAACCTACCAATGTGTAACAATATGATGTAATGACTGACAACAAGAGTGTGGGCTCATTTTCCTACTTTTGGTATAGGGAGCTAACCACTAAATATTTTCCATAGGCGACAATAGTAACCTTTTACATGCTCCCACAAAAACTACACATACAAAACTTTCCGAAGTAGAAGTAAAACAAAGATCAGGAATCGATACAATTAACTTACTCCACCCATCAAAGACACCAAAGGGAAAGAAACACAAACATTAAGCGACCAGACAAACAAAGGAAGGTCATAAGGACAGTTACTTTCCCAAAAAATGGCCATATGGCCATCCAAAATAAAAAGACACAAGTGATACACACAGTAAGTAACAAACAACAACATAAATAAATCGCCACAGAAGAACCGCCTTGGAACGGTCAGTGGAAAGATTTCCACTGGGGGGCTTAAATCGATTTTACGTGGCCACAATCCTCGCCCTTACTTCCGTCGCGATTTAGACAAATAATTTGTTCAGTCCGCACGAAGGCCTCCTAACTCATTAGTGCAACATCTCCGTGAACACAAATAATCAAAGAACCACAGAGGTGAGACAACTGTGAGGACTCGACAGCAAGAAACCACTGAAATGCTGGAGCAAAAGAAAACCAACAGTTAGACTGCAAACCTTACTCATTTATAGAGCCATCCTAGCTCAACAAGTTGATGAGAAAAAAATCCACTTGTTGCCCGTCTCCTTTTCAAGTTATGGTCCGCCATGTTTGTTTACATGCAGATTCGCAGTGAATACAAGCCGGCTTTTTAAAGGAGAGGTGACAATATAAAATCAGCAACAATTTCTTTGAGCTTGCAGATATAATTATAAAACACACATCATTTTATTTCCTTATAACTATCCTTTTCTCACATTGAAATGAAACATGGGATATTTATCCAATGGAAGCCTGCCTGATATTTAGACTGCAATTAAAAGCTCTGCTCCAAAGTGATAAAACCCAGTACTTCCAGTATTTAGTGCAAAGCTACCTTAAGGAACATTTCTATGAAAGTTTTGTTAAAATATCTTCAAAGACTTGGCAGTTATTGCCATTTTCCCCGATTACAAATCTACGGAAACTCTAAGTAGCCATAGCAACCAAACTAATAAACCACATTTCATTAAACACACACACACACACACACACACACACACACACACACACACACAAACGTTCAATACCCCAGCCCAAGGATGCTACGGATAACATTTGGCATTGCCCAGGCGGTTCTAACATGTACCCACAATCGATATTTTGAACAGAAGTAAGAATTATATTGCAATTTTTCATCTGAAAATATTCGTATTTTCGGCGACAAAATTTACAATGTATTTGAATAGGCGTGTTTTCGAAATTAGATAAGATAAGATAAGATAAGATTTATTTAAAGTCGGCAAGTTATGAACAATAGAACATAAGCTCTGTGTGAGCTTTTGAACCGACTGCTTTAACAAAGGTATATGGTTAACATAGTGTATGTCAGCTGTTTGGTAAAAGAATTGGTTAATTAAAGATACAAAATTATTAATTAGGGCAGAGTTGCCCAGGGGGTACATACCCTCCCGAGCAACTCAGCGACATTAAACTCAATACACAATTAAACAAGCATGCATTTAAACATACAGATGGGAAGCAGTATTGACATTAACACATAGACAAAGTATTAGGTAAGATAAAATAAGCTTAAGATAATAATAGGCACATATAATAAGATCACATACATAGCTTAGACATATACAAATAAGCACACAGACTAAGGATAAAAACAGTTACCTGACAGAATAAAAGCTAAACTCTACCCAAGGTACGGGGTCAATCATGTTGATCCCCAGCTGTACGGACAGTCCACACTCGCCGGTGACCAACATGACACACTACTTGCATGCATAAAACACAAAAGCTAAGCATAGGAACACAAAACAGGAATTTATGTTCCTATGCTTAGGATATGACACACCCCTGTGACATAGTGTATTCTGTCTTTTCTCCAAAAATGGTTATTTTTTCTGATTAAAATTTGTGTTATTTCTCTTATTTATACTACCAACATAAGTTGTGGTGCTCGTTAGAGCCGCCTGGGGCAGTACATCTAATAGCAATATAAATAAGATAAATAAACTACAGCGGAGAGCATGTAAAATTATACTAGGCAACACTTATACTAACTTATCAGATGCGCGAAGCCAACTTAAAATCCTTTCGTTTGATGAATCAGTATTTTTACAGAAGGCAAAAGTTATGTATAAAATAGCTAACAATATTGCGCCTGTCTACTTAACAGACTTATTTGAAATGAGGAATGTTAATGATACTTATTCTAATTTGCGGTCGGTTGTCAACCGAAATTTCTTAATACCGAAGCCGAACAATAATTTGTTTAAAAGCAGTCTGTCATATTCGGGAGCACTTATTTGGAACTGCATTCCACTTGATATAAAGAACGCAGCCTCGATTAATTCGTTTGCGTCAAAATGTTTAGAGTGGATGAAAAGATAATTGCCACACCCCCACAGTCATATTGTCATCATCATCATTGTGTTTACATAAAGTTGTTTTGTTCACTTGTGTGTACCTGGACATAATGTAAATTATTTCTTACAAAATTTTGATCTAAGGCTGTTGCACTGGGTGTGGATGAGTGTTGTCTAGCTGTGGTTGAAATATCGATGGATGCGAGTGGATGTACTAA
Source organism: Lucinisca nassula (assembly GCA_963580285.1). NCBI lineage: Eukaryota > Metazoa > Mollusca > Bivalvia > Lucinida > Lucinidae > Lucinisca > Lucinisca nassula. Next base: position 138,568,971 of record OY757013.1, read on the forward strand.
CGGGAAAGTATACGCCGGTATCAGTTTTTGTTGATTCCGGGGATAACTGTATATGGATTGTCATTTTGGGAAGGTGAATTGCGGGTTTTGCGTTGGAAATTTCGCTTTACGGCGACGCGTAAGCGGAGCCTTTTAACGTAAATTTCGACCGTGGTGCCGGGGATTTGCCTCCCCAAGTGACGGTTTTCAATAGAGTTATCCCCATTTTGATGCACTTTTTCGATTGTGCTTCTTTGTACAAAGCGTTAAGCGCTGTGAGCTGCGTAAAACCAAGCGTCAGCCAATAAAGGCGACGTTACATCATGACGTCGGGTTCTTACATAATATCGCAGGACATACTATTGATTTTTGTCTGACGCTATCCAATTAAAGGCCTCGTTAAATACGTAAGTGGATCTAATTTGCGGTCGGTTGTCAACCGAAATTTCTTAATACCGAAGCCGAACAATAATTTGTTTAAAAGCAGTCTGTCATATTCGGGAGCACTTATTTGGAACTGCATTCCACTTGATATAAAGAACGCAGCCTCGATTAATTCGTTTGCGTCAAAATGTTTAGAGTGGATGAAAAGATAATTGCCACACCCCCACCGTCATATTGTCATCATCATCATTGTGTTTACATAAAGTTGTTTTGTTCACTTGTGTGTACCTGGACATAATGTAAATTATTTCTTACAAAATTTTGATCTAAGGCTGTTGCACTGGGTGTGGATGAGTGTTGTCTAGCTGTGGTTGAAATATCGATGGATGCGAGTGGATGTACTAACGGGAAAGTATACGCCGGTATCAGTTTTTGTTGATTCCGGGGATAACTGTTTATGGATTGTCATTTTGGGGAGGTGAATTGCGGGTTTTGCGTTGGAAATTTCGCTTTACGGCGACGCGTAAGCGGAGCCTTTTAACGTAAATTTCGACCGTGGTGCCGGGGATTTGCCTCCCCAAGTGACGGTTTTCAATAGAGTTATCCCCATTTTGATGCACTTTTTCGATTGTGCTTCTTTGTACAAAGCGTTAAGCGTCAGCCAATAAAAGCGACGTTACATCATGACGTCGGGTTCTTACATAATATCGCAGGACATACTATTGATTTTTGTCTGACGCTATCCAATTAAAGGCCTCGTTAAATACGTAAGTGGATTAGAATTGAAGTTTAACCACACCCCCCCCCCCTCCCCCCCCCCCCATTACATTAACATTGTAACGGTCATTTTGGCGACGTTGCTTCCAATGTGTTGGAATTCTTGCCCGAGGTCAAGATGAAATGATATCTCAGGCCCCGTCGCCCAATCAAACCAATAAGGTGCATGCTTGAATGAACGGTCCTACTAGCACATCTTCGTTTGGGCAGGCTTAGAAACGCTGGGTGATTTGCCGGTGTCCATGAGCAGTCGGTTTTGGCTCTGCCTAAGGGCATCATGCAGCCAGATCTGTTTCTTCAGGCCCAAATGGGAAGGGGGCCTCAGGTATCAGTGTTGTAGCCCTTTCATTGTAAACATATAAATGTTTTGTTATTTCTGTGTATTAGCAAGTTTCAAAGCTCCAAATTTTGATTTTACACTTGTAAGCATAAATTTGACAAAGTTTCGCGCAACGTTATTGCCGTACGACGTCATCCAATGTATCGTCATAAAACGGTACCAAATGAAGGCATCTTGAGTAGAAAACTTGGCAATAATACATGATATCTGCATGCCTGTTTCACATTTACAACATTAAGTATTTGTAGCTGTGCAATAGCATGATTGTATATATTGCATGTTTTCATGAATAATTTGTTGATTACGTGCGAGCTTTTTATATGGGTTAGCGAGTATTTGCATGTAACTATTATCTTTTCATGTGTCCGTCTCATTTTTCCATCCATTTCATGTTAAAATCTATGATTATCTAATTCTTGTGTTTGCTTAAATGTCTAATATTATTGTTATGTATGTAATCACTGTATATGTTTTACGAGGGCCTCAGGGAAGATTGGCTATGCCAACTGAGTAACCCTCTATAAATAAAGTCTACTTACTTACTTACTTACTTACTTGCCTGAATGAGGCGGCTCTAACGAGTACCAACAACCTATGTATTGGAGCAAAATAATTATCAATATAAAGTGGGGTGTAGAGGAGTGTTCATTGCATGGACTTGTTTACATGATGAGTCGTTCCAACTGCGAGTAACTGGTGGGAGAAAGGATGCACATTACGAGAACACGCCTCTTCAAATACATTGAAACTTTTACCACCAAAAATTGAAAATGTTCAGAAGAAAAAATCCAATATTTTTCATATTTCTGTTCAAAACATAGGTTGTTGGTACTGGTTAGAACCGCCTCGGCGAGGCGGTTCTAACGAGTACCCACAATCTATGTTTTGAGCAGAAATCGCCGAGGCAGTTCTAACGAGTACCCACAATCCATGTTTTGAGCAGAAATAAGAAAAATAATGTATACCCCCTGTAACACCCAGTTTCACTATATAAATGTGGGGTTTAAGGGGGTCAAAATTATATAGGCGTGTTTTCGTGATGTAATGGAGTTGTGATTAAGCTCGAATGGTCTGTAAATACTGGAATTATTGGTTTCCAGACACTTCGGTCCCACTACCACCTAGGCCCCTAGACAGGTCGGCCCAAACCAAGTCGGCCCTGGACACCTCGGTCCTAGTCACCTCGGCCCTAGACACCTCGGCCCCACTGTCACCTCGGCCCCAAAGACACCTCGGCCCCACTTTTAAAATCTGTGCCGAGGTGTCCAGAGGCCGACCCGTTTAGGGCTTCAATTTTATGTGGGACCGAGGTGGTTTTGGGGCCGAAGTGTCTAGTGGCCGAGGTGGTTTTGGGGCCGAAGTGTCCTGTTACCGAATTATTAATTACACAGGGGGTATATAGTTATCGTCTTTCCGTCCGTTCGTTGGTTTATTCGTTCGTTCGTTCGGTCGTTCGTACTTCCGTTTGTCCCACCGTTCGTCAACCTTTACGTCAAAGTTTTGCGTTAAACCTTTTTGATTGCTCATATATCTGTAACCACACGTTAGATTCTCTTCATATTTGGTAAAGGATATCTCTATAGCATTACCTTTCATATGGAATATCTAAGCCCCTGGGTCAAGCCCCTCTGTGGGCTGTCCGTCCGTTTGTCAACTTTTACGTCAAAGTTTTGTGTTTAACCTTTTTGATTGCTCATATCTCTGTGACCACATGTTGGATTCTCTTCATATTTGTAACAGGATATCACTATAGCATTACCTTTCATATGGAATATCCAAGCCCCTGGGTCAAGCCCCTGGGTGGGCTGTCTGTCCGTTTGTCAACTTTTACGTCAAAGTTTTGTGTTAAACCTTTTTGATTGCTCATATCTCTGTCACCACATGTTAGATTCTCTTCATATTTGGAACAGGATATCTCTTTAACATTACCTTTCATATGAAATATCTAAGCCTCTGGGTCAAGCCTCTGGGTGGGCTGTCCGTCTGTTTGTCAACTTTAACGTCAAAGTTTTGTGTTAAACCTTTTTGATTGCTCATATCTCTGACACCACATGTTGGATCTTTTCATATTTGGAACAGGATATCTTCATAGCATTACCTTTCATATGGAATATCCAAGCCCCTGAGTCAAGCCCCTGGGTGGGCTGTCCGTCCGTTCGTCAAGTTTTACGTCAAAGTTTTGTGTTAAACCTTTTTGATTGCTCATATCTCTGTCGCCACATGTTGGATTCTCTTCATATTTGGAACAGGATATCTCTATAGCATTTCCTTTCATATGGAATATCTAAGCCCCTGGGTCAAGCCCCTCGGTGGGCTGTCCGTCCGTCCGTTTGTCAATTTTTACGTCAAAGTTTTGTGTTAAACCTTTTTGATTGCTCATATCTCTGTCACCACAAGTTTGATTCTCTTCATATTTGGAACAGGATATCTCTATAACATTACCTTTCATATGGAATATCTAAGCCCCTGGGTCAAGCCCCTCGGTGGGCTGTCCGTCCGTCCGTTTGTCAATTTTTACGTCAAAGTTTTGTGTTAAACCTTTTTGATTGCTCATATCTCTGTCACCACATGTTTGATTCTCTTCATATTTGGTAAAGGATCTCTCTATAGCATCACCTTTCATTTGGAATATCTAAGCTCGCGGGTGAAGCCCCATGGGTGGGCTATCCACCCGTCAGTCCGTTGATCAACATTTACGTCAATGTTTTGTGTTAAACCTTTTTGATAGGCCCCCGCCCATAGGGGCTTGAAGAAATATATGGGCTGCATGATGCTTCCACACAGAGCTGAACCCGGCCCGCACACTAGTACTGGTAAACCGCTTAGAGGATCAAAGCCTGTCCAGGAACCGCGGTACGAGGCGGACCGTCCATGCTAATAAACCCTATTGGCTTCATTGGGCGACAGGGCTTGAGATGTCATTTCATCTCAGTGTCGGGTAAAAGTCCCACAAAATTGGAAGCAACGTCTCCAAAATGCCCTTTACAGTGTTGACAGGGACGTTAGACCTCAAATCAAACAAACAAATAAACCTGTTTGATTGCTCATATCTCTGTAACTACATGTTAGATTCTCTTCATATTTGGTAAAGGATATCTCTATAGCATAACCTTTCATATTGAACATCTAAGCCTCTGGGTGGGCTGTCTGTCAGTTTGTCAACTTTTACGTCAAAGTTTTGTGTTAAACCTTTTTCATTGCTTATATCTCTTTAACCTCATGTTAGATTCTCTTCATATTTGGTACATAATATAGCTATAGGTAGCTTTGCACTAAATACTGGGGTACTGGCTTTTATCACTTTGGGACAGAGCTTTTAGTTGCAGTCTAAATACCAGACAGGCTTCCATTGGATAAATATCTCATGTTTCATTTCAATGTGAGAAAAGGATGATTATAAGGAAATGAAATGATGTGTGTTTTATAATTATATCTGCAAGCTCAAAGAAATTGTTGCTGATTTTATAGTGTCACCTCTCATTTAAAAAGCCGGCTTGTATTCACTGCGAATCTGCATGTAAACAAACATGGCGGACCATAACTTGAAAAGGAGACGGGCTACATGTGGATTTTTTCTCATCAACTTGTTGAGCTAGGATGGCTCTATAAATAAGTAAGGTTTGAAAAGTTTTGTATGTGTAGTTTTTGTGGGAGCATGTAAAAGGTTACTATTGTCGCCTATGGAAAATATTTAGTGGTAAGCTCCCTAAAGTATTAACTTTCATATGGAGTATCTAATCTCCTGGGTCAAGCCCCTGGGTGGGGCTTGGGGTCAATAATTAGGACTTACACATTTTGATTACATCCAAGTTTTGTGTTAATTGTTTCGGTTAAAACAATATTTATTAGAATAAATTCACATGTATACATCGCATAATAGTATATGGTACAGGTTTCATTATACTCCTTGCTATATATATATATATATATATATATATATATATATATATATATATATATATATATATATATATATATATATATATATATATATATATATATATATATATATATATATATATATATATATATATATATATATATAGTTTTTGTTGCTCATTATTAGTTAGTTTGTTCTTTCTTTATGCTAAGACCCTTGTCAGATTTGTCAGCTTATATATTGGTCATTGTGATCTTAGAAACTACAGCGACTAGAACTGTTAAATTTTGCATAAAATATTCTCTTGAAATGCAGACAATAATAAATGCAAGTAAAAATAAAAAAATGCATTGCTTTATTATGTCATTATACAGCTACTTTACTTCAGCAAATGTTCTATGACAGCCTATTCTATGTTTGTTGTTTCTAGGTAAAATTGTTCCAAATTGCAACAAACATTGAATTTTTATTATTCAGCAAAGACATTCAGTTTCATCTTTGCATATGATAAATTATACTATATTTTTTGAAATGCAACAGTTATTCTCAGTGGACTAAATGGATAGTTTTATTGAAAGGTTCAATGCTACGAACAAATTTTCATTTCCACTAAAAGGGGATGCACTGGTCGGGGGGTATACGTGCCCCACTGGTCACTTTCTCTATAGTTGCAAATATTTTTTTCAAAACGTTTGTTAAAATGTCCCTTGCAATTAACTGTATTTGTTTTTTTGGTTTGTTTGTTTTGTTTCAGTTTGATTGATACATGCAGGATACGTAAGATGCCCTGTAGTAATTAAAGATCCATTTTTATGCGGTTCATTGCGCAAACACGCCTATATATACAAATACATTGCCACCTTTATCGCCGAAAAAAATGAAAATTTTATGATGAAATAGTGTGATATTTTTCTTTTTTCTGCTCAAAATATAGATTGTGGGCACTCGGTAGAACCGCCTCATCGAGGCGGTTCTAACGAGTACACACAATCTATATTTTAGAGCAGAAATAAGAAAAATAAGGTATACCCCCTTAAACCCGTTTTACTATATAAAAGTGGGGTTCAAGGGGGTCAAAATTATATAGGCATGTTTTCGTGATGGTTAACCGTATATAACCAAGCAGGCTGGAGAGCAGACGTTGGTTCTTTTTATTTACTTTTCAGATAAAATCAGGTTTGAAACGGACTTCCGTGGCCTAGTGGATAGGACGACTATCTCTAAATCATAAGGTGTTCGCGCCGCACTCGGGCCCATGTAAGAACGGAAGAGCAAGTGGTTTTTCGCCGGGCACTCAAGTTTTCGCCCATCTCTTATTAACGATCGGTTCGATATAAGTGAAATAATCTTGAAAGGACCGTAAAACCAAAACCTCCCCAAAAACAGGCTTGACATTTCACGTGATGTCTGCCAAGCAGACGATTCACATAAAATGTCAAGACCGTTTCAATGAAAGGTCAATACCGAGTTTCTTTGAAAAAAAAAATAAGGTAAAACATTTAAGAATATCGCCTGCAACGGTCGCGACTGATGCTCTAGGTCTAAGGTTTGATATACAAATTACATATCATTTAAGGGGAATGGGAGCACCTTCTTGGGAGGCAACTCCCTCGAAAGTATTTTTGTCTCCTATGTCAATAGGGGTCCAATCTTAAATGAAAGAATTTGCTCCCGAGGAGCAAATTCTTTCCTTTAAGAGTAGACGCCTTTTTCAGTGGGACAGGGCTGATAGAAAAGCGAATAGGAAGTCCCGAAAGTTGTCTCCCTTTGAAAAAAATGGCGGAAAAATCTGACAGGTGTTCCTATTCCCCTTAAAGTGATGTCAAATGCACACACAGAGCTAACCGTCATGTTAGGAACACCCCTCTAAACCCCACATGATATAGAGCAAAACTAGGATTAACAGGGGTATACATTATTTGTCTTATTTCTGCTCCAAGACATAGGTTGTGGGTGCTCATCAGAACCGCCTCAATGAGCACCCACAACCCATTTTTGGAGTATAAATAAGAATAAAATATCAGGAATTTTCATCAGAAAAACAACCGTTTTGGAGATATGAAAACATTCATGATGTCACACGAGTCTGTTGTCGAAATAAATGCAAGTGCGTGTTTTGTTGCATGTTTGAAAATATAAGCATCAACAATTACGATAGGAGTTGTTTCCTGTTTATTTTGTTAAACAGGAAGATTGATGTTGGTCACTTAAAACAAATCCTGAAGAATGACACCAAAGGACTGTTCCACTTTCTGTCGAAACCAGGTAGACAGCCGCTCCAGGTGAAACAAGAGTTAGGGTTCTCATCACGAAATCATGCCTATAACCCCACTTTTAGGAAGTTTAAAGGGTCATTTTTCATATTTCTGCTAAAAAAACATAGATTGTGGGAACTCGCTAGAACCGCCTCGCTGAGGCGGTTCTAACGAGTCCCCACAATCTATATTTTAATTTTGTTTGTTTCATTACAGGTTTAACGTCCCTGTAAGCACTGAATAGGTCATTTTTGAGTTTTGTGGGACTTTTACTCGACATTCATCTCAACCGACATGCTCAATGAAACCAATAGGGTTTATAAGCATGGACATTCGTTGGGCGACATGCCCAATGGAACCAATAGGGTTTATAAGCATGGACAATCCGACCCGCACCGCTTTGCCTGGACAGGCTTAGATCATCCAAGCGGTTTACAAGTAATGGCTTGCGGTTGGATTTGTCGGATAATCGATCAATCGATCGATAAATTCCACAAAAGTGAATATCATTACTGATGTGCTTGTAATCCATTATTCAATAAGTACAGTTGACTACCAAAATTTGTGTCTAAAATAGCTGGATGAATGGCAAACAGTGCAGACCCTGATGATCGCCGCGTTCTGCGGCGTGTCATCTGGGTCTACATTGTTTGCGTAGGCCTTCCTGTTCAAATAGACATGGTAACGTATAGCATATGGTAGGAGTCACGTTGAGGCTGAAAGCTGGTAAATTATAAACCAAATCTTCAGTGATTACTAATCGATTATCGATTTAAATGGAATGACTGATAATCGATTATCTTTTCTGCTCCGATTAGCCAGCCCTTCTCAGTAGTGAGATGTTTTTGACCACGTAAGACACAAACTGGCCTGGTCAGCTACACAAACTAGCAAGAGCCATGAAATTTCAGATATAGAATCCAGAGGTGTTATTCTATCCAAAGCAGTGGACACAATGCGCAGTCTGATCAACATCATTGTTGATCGCAAGTGTCAAACTCAGGTTTTCGCACTTCTCCACATGCCTCACAGAGTCTGGAATACAGTAAATTTCTTAAAATAAGACCACCTTTGGGACTGTTCAAAAGTGGTCTTAAAGACCACTTTTGAACAGTCCCAAAGGTGGTCTAGCTTTAGAAGACACTGGGTCTAGAAAACACAAAGCAAGAATAACTGAAACTTTCTCAATAAGCTTTTAAAAAAAAAAAAATTCAAAGTCTTAATTTAGCGGAATTTTGCTGTATCTGACGCGCCATGATAAAACGTGTTTCAGAGGACATCCCAAAAGTGCCTTTAAGTTAAGTGATATAATAGCCATTTCCGCTAGCTCAGTGGTATATTGAAGATTTGTATCCGCAGCGAAGGCTCTGATCAGACTGAGACAACACATTTTATTTTTATCTCGCATCACATACTATTACAAAAACTTGTAGCAGGATATTGGAACCCTGACCTACCTAATAGCAACAAAATTTAGATAAGTCCTCTTTGCGTCATTTTTACGTATCCTTCAGGATTTGTAATTAGTATAAAGTGACAGGATCTTGTGCTCAGATAATAAGAACTTACATTCCTGAAAAAAGAGAGACGTCTCCTGTAGATGTAAGTTTGTTTGTTTATGTAGTCGGTTTGTTTGTCTGTTTGTATGTTAGCTTATTCTTTCTTCCTTTATTTTTTCTTTCTTTCTTTAATTTTTTGTCTGTCTTCCTTTCTGCAGAAAGACTTGGAAAATCATTTTTTGCCGTCAATAATTAGAGAAAGGCTGGTTAAGACATAAAACATTAGTGAGTTTTAACAGCCGTAGAGTTGTGGGTTGTCACGACTCTCTGATCTGAGTCCACTGGAGTGTTTGGACGCACCGTAAATTGGATTAACGTTACCTTTGATCTGAGTCACACGGGAGCCAGAAAAATACTATTCTTGTATTCATTACGAAAACACGCCTATACAAATACATTACAAACTTTATCGCCGAAATAACGAATATTTTTTATGGTGAAAAATTGGGATATTTTTCTTATTTCTGCTCAAAATATAGATTGTGGGTACTCGTCAGAACCGCCTCCATGAGGCGGTTCTAACGAGTACCCACAAACTATATTTAAGAGCAGAAATAAAAAAAAAAGGTTTACCCCTGTAAACCCATGCAGTTTTACTAGATAAAAGTGGGGTTCAAGGGGGTCAAAATTATATAGGCATGTTTTCGTGATGTTTATCGGTAAGACGTTGACCAATGATGCATACTATGGCAGTGGTGGACATACATTCGAACTTCAAGGGCTCGACTACCTTTGGGACCTCGCCCCCGCCCATCGGGGCTTGGAGAAATAGACTGGACTGCATGTTACTTCCACGCAAAGCTGAAACTGGCCACATACGCGTACTGGTAAACCGCTTAGAAGGAATAAGCCTGCCCAGGCAAAGCGGTGTGAGTCAGAGTTTACAGTGCATATAAGCCTTTTGGTACCACTGGGCCGCAGGGCTTGAGATGTCATTTCATCTCTATGTTGGGTAAGAGTCCCACAAACTTGGAAGCAGCGACTCTAAAATGGCCTAAATAGTGTTGACGGGGACGTTAAACCTCAATTCAAAGAAACATTTGGGACCTTGAAAATTTGTTCAACATGGAGATACACTATTGCTAAGACGAAAGTATACACCTAGTGAACTACATTCAGACTTTGACTAGAGGACAGAGTTGAATAAAAGGTACATGTATCTACCAAGTCAACACATGTTGACCTACCTTGTATCAGAAATCCCCAAACGGATACCCTGGTAAACAGTGCAGGACCAGATCAGACGCCGCATAATGCGGCGTCTGATCAGGGCCTACACTGTTTGCTGAACGTTCAGCAAATTTCAAAATAAATTTTTGAAGAAAATCTGACACCCTTAATTTTTTATTTTTATTTTACAGGATTATTTCTATAATTATTACGGAGTGGCTGCTGACAGATGTCTGTCTGTAGCCAAGTCACGTGAAATTTGCTGCTGACAGAGGTTTTTCACCAGCCATTGCTCGTAAATGCTGTTGCTGACAGACGTCTGTAAATTGCCGATTTTCGCATAATTTGCTGCTAGACGATGTATGCATATAAAGGTTTGCTGTAAACGTATCATAAGAAATCCCCCGCCACACACACACACACGCGCGCACACAAACACACGCACACGCACACACACACACACACACACACATACACACACACACACACGGCCCATTGGTGCTGGAGCAATAGATTACTCTGCATGTTCCTTCCACGCAGAGTTGAAACCAACCAAAAATTCCTACTGGTAAACCGCTTAAAAGATCTAAGCCTCCCTAGGAAACGTGCTGCGAGTCTGTTTGAGGGATGGGCTAGAGATTTCATTTCATCTGTTTGTCTGGTAACAGTCTCACTAATTTGTCAGGCAAGTATCGGATAAAAGTCTCAAAAATCTGAGAGCTCTCGTTTAACGTGAATGTACTTAAAGAGGTACATGTGTCGTCTTTGTTTGTTTGGGTTGAGGTTTAACGTCCACGTAAACACTGTATAGGTCATTTTGGAGACGTTGCTTCAAATTTTGTGGGATTTTTACCCGACAATGAGATGAAATGGCTTCACAAGCCCTGTCGTTCAATGAAACCAATAAGGTTAATAGGCTATATAAGCATGGGCGGTCCGACTTGTACCGCTATGCCTTGACAGGCTTACATGTAGATCCACTAAGCGGTTTACCAGCACTCGTGTGCGGGTTGGTTTCAGCTCTGCGTGGAAGCATCGTGCAGTCCATCCATTTCTTCAAGCCCCGATGGGCGGGGGCAGCTACATGTGTCGTCCGCGTATTCAATTTAAATAATTCCTACCAAAGAAAACAATTCATTACGCAAACACGCCTATCCAAATACATTACCACCTTTATCGCCGAAAAAATGAAAATTTTATGATGAAAAAATGTGATATTTTCCTTATTTCTGCTCCAAATATAGATTATGGGCACTCGTTAGAACCGCCTCATCGCGGCGGTTCTAACGAGTACCCACAATCTATATTGTAGAGCCGAAATAAGTAAATAATGTATACCCCTCGAAACCCCAGTTTTACTATATAAAAGTGGAGTTCAAGGGGGTCAAAATTATATAGGCGTGTTTTCGTGATGTTAATCTTCTTTTCCAATTTAACCGACTTCTTTAGCTCTGACTGATACGCGGCTGTTCGTCTGTCTGTTTGTATTTGGGTTAAACGGCCCATTCAACTCTATTTAGGTCATTTTTTAGCCGGTCAGTTTACATATCCACACATTTCCTGGGCAGGCTTAAACATAATCGGTTAACCAGTACAGTTCACATTCTTTCGCCAAAAACTGACAAGAGTTACTGCCCTTCTTGAAACAGCGGAAGGGGGAGAATGACCCTAGAAACGATTTAATGATCAATCTCCACGAAAGAATGTTGCCGCCCCGGCAGGTATCGAACCCGCATCCTCCTGATCACCAGTCAGATGCGCATCCGACTGAGCTACGGAGGCCGGCGATACGCATCTGATCAGGAGGTCACGGGTTTGATACCTGTTAGGTCAGCAACATTTTTTCCGTGGGGATTGATCAAGAAATCTTTTCAAGAATGACAGTGAAAAAATGTTCATGATACTATTAAACCGCTTATGCATAGGACTACCCATAAAATGTGGTCAGGTAAACCAGTCGGCTCAATATGACCTAATTAGTGTTGACCGAGTCGTTAAACATACAAACAAACAAATTCCGGTAAATCTGGCTAGGAAGACACCCTTATGGGATTGGTACTGCCATTATGTCTACATGCTTATATGATGTAATGTATTAGAATGATACTTTTATGACGTAAACCACGCCATAAACCGGGGTTTAACCATGATCGTATAGTTTTACGTTATGAAAGTTAGTACTTCGCAAATAATTGAAGTCAAAAACTTTTCAGTTTTTTTCTTTTATTTTCTGACAAAGTTAAACTGGTTTATCAATTATTAGTTTCAATGTTACATAATTATAACACATCGAAAATCGAAAGCTTTGAGACAGGCAGTGTTCAGGACTAGATCTAGCCCCATATGCACACTGAACACGACTGCTACATAACTGAAAACCTGACTGCTACATATCTGAGAACCTGACTGACTTGACGTGATCAAACTGGATGTTTTATACGTTTCAGAGCATTCCACAGGCTTTTGTTCTCACGTTAACACATTTTCTGTTTATACCAAATGTCTGTCGTTTACTAAAATGTTAAAAGTATCTCAACACCTGCTGACCACGTGCGCCCAACCTGCAGGGTACTATGCACTCAGACAATGGCTAATATTGCCCACATGATTGGCATAAGCGGAAACATGCATCCTTTTGACTGACGTTTTGTAGATACATTTCAGGTTTTATGTAAACTGTACTTGTTTTTCTCCCACCAAAGTATTTGAATGACAGCACATGTTACCTACGTAATGCATAACTAAGAGGACATTTTATTTAAATGTCAGTGGATTTGATTATGCTCCAAATGTACAGTGTAGCTATCAGGTGCAAATTGCTATTTTATAGAAAGAATGGATTACTATATGTGAAAGGTAAAAACGTTTTCAATTTTCTAACTGTAAAAGCTTATAATGTTTCATAGCCCAATCAACATAATCCCAAATACATTTATTACCCATTCAACAGCATATTGGTCATATGAAGTTCTTACTACTCATCAACGTTGTTTCAACTATTCATGTAACATGCCTGTGTAACAAAAGTACATCCTTTACAATCCGTCAACACTATTTGAATCATTAAGATCACACGCCCACGTAACTACGTTACACTTTTCCAACCCATAAAATGCCAATCAAGACAATTGCCGTCTGCCGGTTACTTTAAAATTATTATTATTATTATTATTATTATTTTTTTTTTTTTTTTTTTTGCAAACAGTGTGGACCCAGGAGCAGATCTGGGCCCACACTGTTTGCTTGTATGCAAAAATATTTTAAAAGTTTGCAAAAAAAAAAATAATAATAATAATACGACATAAGCAGACGACATTTTCAGATGTATTTTTTCTCGGGGTCTTAGGGGTAAAATGAGATCGTGCATACTCTTTTCAAACGTCTACCGTGCAGATTGCAGTTTTACTGCATTTCGTCTACTTCTTTCGTTTTCTTCCGAGAAAAAATACATCTGAAAATGTCGTCTGCCTATTTATTTTATTATTTTTTTTTTTTTGGCAAACTTTTTAAAAATATTTTTGCATACAGGATCTAGTTGAGTATTCATTGCTTGGACTTGTTAGCGGTTTTGTATTATCATATGTAGTTATTGTTTTTTGCTTTGTTTTTCATAATAAATAATATCTTTTTTAAAGATACAAGTCATCACCATGTGGAAATATTTGGTCCTCGCCCTGATCGTAATGTCACTATGCAACCTGACACATGGTTGTAGTTCATGGAACCGGAACAAACCGTGCTACTGCAGATGTGAGAATACTTCAATTTCTTGTAGACGAAATTGTGGGCGCGATTCCCGTTGTCAGAAAGATTGCTCCGAAACACTGAAGGAGTGCATTCGAGATTGCAACAATCGATGAAAACAGGCTATTTTCAAAGAAACAAGAAGAGTTCAATCGGTGCACTGATGATTGAATAATTATTGTGATATTGAATGACTGTATCTGTGGTTATAGACATTTTCATGCTCAAATAAACTGTCGTAAGAACTTCTAATACAATGTATTAATAAACAAACAAATGACGCTCTTTTCTTTCTTGGATCAGGCTTATATGATATCTTTCATGCTGATAAATATTAAAATGCCAACAATTGTTGGCATTTTAATATTTATGAGCAGGACTAATGTCAAGCCCAAGCAAGTTGTGCATGAGAACATGTTTTTATCATATGACGTCGCGTCTGATAATGTATTAACGCCATGTAATAAATTCGATGGATTAAATATGCATAATAGTTAGATAAGCCCCGTAACGTTTCATGTACGACCAATCTAATTAAAATCCGATCTCGCTGCGGCTAGGCGTACATAGTTCAGCTTAGATCGGGTTTCAATCAGATTGCATGTACGACGTCCTTAAAGACGGAAGGAATATCGACAATTTTGTAAAACAATCGTGAATAAAATACGTTTTAAATGTCAAATGGTAAACAGAATCTTGCCTTCGTGCTCATGTATTATTGAATTTATTAAACTCGATAATGAAAAGAGATAAAATGCTCGGTAAAACCTCGTATTTGATTTTTTTTCCTCAACTCGTTTAATAAATTCAATAATACATGAACACTCATGTAAGATCCTCTATATAATAAATTCGATAATACACTAGTGGATTAAATATGCAAATTAGTTAGATACGCCCCGTAAATTTAGAAGTACGACATCCTTAAAGACATTGCGTTTACTAATGGCGGAATATTGTTAAACAATCATGAACAAAATGCTATGATAAATAGAATCTTGTATTCGCCAATAAATATGTGCTCATGTATCATTGAATTTATTAAACTCGTTGAAGAAAAGGGAGAAAATGCTCGGCAGAACCTCGCATTTTATCCCTTTTCCTCAACTCTGATAGGTGAAAAGAACCTATCCCTTACATGTATCTGCCATGCACTGGTCATAAACTGTGTTAATTACAATACTGAAACTTGAGACACCCAGGGGCCTGTGTTAGATTATAATTACATAACAGGCCAAAGGTGGTTTCCCTTGAGGAACCTCCTTTCCCCCCCCCCCCAGTGAATCGTCTGCTGGTAGAGTATTTACATGTATCGAGCCTTATTTTCACTGACAAAGAGTGAAAAATTACGCCTTGAAACTGTCGTCTGCTAGTCGTGATTAGCAGCCGAAAGGTTTAACCCATACATGAATATACGACTCATTTTTTTTTTTTTTTTTTTTTTACGGCCCTTTTAAGATTATTTCACTCATATCGAGCCCATCTTTAATCAGAGGTGGGCGAAAACCGGAGTACCCGGAGAAAAACCACCTGACCTTCCGTTGGAGAACTTGGCGTCACACATGTGACCCGAGCGAGGCTCGAACCACAGCGGTGAGAGACCTAAAGATTAAGAGTCAGCGCTCTTATCCACCAGGCCACGGAGGCCCGTGAATATACGACTCATAGAATCCATCTGCGCTTCACTACTTTTGGACATATCCTTTTCCAGTTTAATGATGGTTTGCTTAATTTGAGGTTGAACGTCCCCGTTGTTATGCATAAGAATTTATTTTTCTGATTCCCACTTTCACCCCACTGTGACCTAATAGTGCTATAAATATCTTGTTAATATTTTTATAGAAGATTCTAGAAAACTGAGTCACAGATTAATTTCTTTTTTGTAAACAACATGTTTACAAGGAAAAGTACTTCAGAACCTTCCAGAAAGTTCAGGTTTGCATTATTTTTAGAAGATTACCTCATCTTATTCCACAACCCTGTGGAACATTCTAGAGAAATCTTAGGGTCTATAAAAGAGCATGATTTTTCTCATTGAGTCAGACTTTGGAGTTTGAAGTTTGGGCTTAGAAGAAAAGTTATTTCTGAATTCTGTGTTGGATTGTTAAAGGATATTACTTTTCAATTTGGACTGTGAATTCTGTGGGATCAAGGAATATAGATTCATTCAGGATATTTCATAACAGAGCTAAGTACATTTAATTTTCTTACTTCTACAGGTTAAAGTTAACTTGTAAATAAATTTTGTTAAATTTTTCCAAAAGGCTTGTTTGCTTTTTCTTTCTGCTACGCCTGGCTCGTAACAGAAATTGGGGGCTCGTCCGGGATAAAAACCATTTGAGCATTTTAAAACCGACATTTCATGTGACGGCAGGTAATTGTCATTTCTTATCAAATAGATTTGGCAGTTGCTTCACAAGATTGGTATTTTCCTATAGGCATATAGGGGATTGTCATTTCATGTGAACTGTCATTTCAGGTGAAATAGTACTTGTCATTTCATGTGAAATACTCGTTGGGCTTGTCATTTAAAAAAAAAAAAAAAAAAAAAAAAAACTTTGTCAAATTAACCTCAATCTGTATTTCCATAAATACTTTATAAAACAAACAAAAAGCAAACATGTCGTTTGATTTGAGAAGCTTTTTGGCTCAGCCTACTCAGGAGTTGTTTAATCTGGCCAAAAGGACAGATTTGCTAGAAATTGCTTCCCATTATGGGGTCACTGCTGTCAAAACAAGCATGAAGAAGCATGAAATTAAGAATATTTTGGTACAGTTTTTTGTTGATGAAGAACTTTTCGATCCATCTGCTTTGTCTCTCATTATGGTTTCACATACTGAATTGCAAATGAGACAAATTGAAATAGGAAGGCAAATTGAATTAGAGAAGTTAAGGTTAGAAATGGAAGAAAGAGAGAAGGAAAAGCAAAGAGAAATGGAAGCAAGAGAGAAGGAAAAAGAAAGAGAAATGCAGAGACAAATGCAGATGGAAAGATTAGAAATGGAAGAACGAATTCGAAAAGAAAAATTAGAACAGGAAGAAAAACAAAGAGAAATGGAGGAACGCCTTCAGAAAGAAAAATTAGAAAAAGAAGAGCGACTTGAAATAGAAAGAGAAAAATGGCAATTTCAATTAAAGATGAAGGAAATGGAACTCCAGGGTCAGGATAGGGTGAAACCTACCCCTGTTTTTGACTCTGGTAGTTACTTTGATGCCACAAAACACATCAGATTAGTTCCGCCATTTCAGGAAAAAGAGGTAGATAAGTATTTTTTGCATTTTGAAAAAGTTGCAGAAAATTTAAAATGGCCAAAAGAGCATTGGACCTTACTTTTGCAAAGCGTTGTTGTCGGAAAGGCTCGAGACATTTACACTCAGCTAACTGTCGAGCAAAGCTCAGACTATGATCTGGTTAAGGAGCTTATTCTTAAGGCATATGAGTTGGTCCCTGAGGCTTACAGGCAGAAATTTAGGAACTGTAAAAAAGAAATTTCCCAGACCCATGTAGAATTTGCTCGAACCAAAGAACAGCTATTTGATAGGTGGTGTTCTTCTAAAAAGGTAGGCTCTGATCATGACAAACTTAGACAGCTTGTCCTTGTTGAAGAGTTCAAACGGTGCATAAATTCAGACATTAAATCTTTTCTCGATGAAAGACAGGTTGAAACTTTGGAGGAAGCTTCTCGTTTGGCAGATGATTATGCTTTGACTCATAAAGTCTCATTTGTAAACAGGCCTTATCCTCGAAAACCTTATAATCCACAGACAGGTCCAAGATTCTATCCCAGTAATCCTTCTGGTAGTTATAGCCATTCATCTAGTACTATGCCCAAACTTTCTGGTGAAAATAAAAGCCAGAATCCTTCCAAACCTTCTGGTGAAAACAGAAGCCAGAATTTTTCCAAACCTTCTGGTGAAAACAAAGACCAGAATCCCTTATCTCAATCTCAAGTAGTTTGTTATTATTGTAAAAATACAGGTCATTTGATCTCTGAGTGTTTAAAATTAAAGCGAAGGAAAGAAAGAGAAAGACAAGAGGAACTTAAGCCTACAGGCTTGACTTCTATAAGGCCAAAACCACAGTCTTGTGTAAGGGAGGAAACTCTTTCTGATATCAAATTATCTGAGACTGATTCAGTTATGGAGACTTATGAACCATTCTTATCAGATGGTTTTGTGTCACTAAATGGTGACAGTTATGCCCATCCTACCCCTATTAAAATCTTACGAGATACTGGAGCTTCTCAATCTCTTATTCTTGCAGATACTCTGCCTTTTTCTGAGAAGACTTCTTTGGGCCAAAGTGTCCTTATTCAGGGTGTGGAATGTGGATTTGTTAATGTTCCGCTCCATAACGTTTATTTGTCATCAGACTTGGTATCCGGTTCAGTGGCTGTTGGTATTAGACCTTCTTTACCTTTTAAAGGTGTTCATTTGTTGCTAGGCAATGACTTAGCTGGAGATAAGGTTGTGGTAAACCCACTTTTGACTTCTAATCCTTGCACTGATCAACCACCTGATCCAATTGAGCAGGAAATTCCTGATCTTTATCCGTCCTGTGCAGTCACAAGGGCTATGGCACGTAAGGCCAAGCAAACAGATGGGAAACAGGATTTTGGTTTCACTGATACCTTTTTGGGTCAGTCTTTTAATGACGAGATAACAAGGTCTCTGTCTTCAAGCCTGCCTGATAAGCAGACAGATTTTCATGAGAATAACTCATCTTTAGATCTAGGCCATGACATAATGTCTGGGTCTCAACTAGCTATAGAACAGCATAAGGATCCTGAAATTTCGCCTTTATTTGAAAGGGCCTTAGATGAGCAGGAAGTATCTCAGGTCCCAGTCTGTTATTATGTAAAAAATGACATTCTTATGAGAAAATGGCGTCCACCAGACGTCTCAGCAGAAGACGAGTGGACTGTCAACCATCAGATAGTGGTTCCACGGGTTTACCGTCCCGAAATATTAAACTTGGCACATGAAACTCCCATGTCAGGACATTTAGGTGTAAATAAAACCTATCACAAGATTCTTAATCATTTTTACTGGCCTGGGTTAAAGTCAGATGTTTCTCAGCATTGTAGGTCCTGCCATACATGCCAAATGGTAGGAAAACCTAATCAGACTATACCTAAGGCTCATTTGCAGCCTATACCTGCTTTTGATGAACCTTTCAGTCGAATAATTATAGACTGTGTGGGTCCCTTGCCCAGAACAAAGTCTGGTTGTGAATATCTATTGACTATTATGTGTGCTTCCACACGTTTTCCTGAAGCCATTCCACTAAGAAATATCAAAACTAAGACAATCGTCAAGGCCTTAGTGAAGTTTTTCACATTTGTTGGGCTTCCTAAATCTATTCAGTCAGACCAAGGCTCAAATTTTATGTCTGGAATATTTCAACAAGTAATGCATGAACTTGGCATTGTACAGTATAAGTCATCGGCCTATCATCCTGAAAGTCAAGGCGCCCTTGAAAGATTCCATCAAACATTGAAAAACATGATAAGATCATATTGCTTTGACACAGAGAAGGATTGGGATGAAGGCATCCATCTCCTTTTATTTGCTGTAAGAGAATCTGTGCAAGAATCTCTTGGCTTCAGTCCATTTGAATTAGTATTTGGCCATACTATTCGTGGTCCTTTGAAACTTCTCAAAGAGAAATTTCTCTCCAATGATGACACCTCCCTGAATTTACTTCAGTATGTGTCCGATTTCAAAACTAGACTTTCAAAAGCTTGTGAGGCTGCTCGGACCAATCTTCAGTCAGCCCAAAGGAAAATGAAACAGCTATATGACATAGGGACAAAAGAAAGGAATTTTAAACCAGGTGATAAGGTACTTGCTCTTTTGCCCATTCCAGGAAAATCGTTGCAGGCCAGGTATTATGGTCCATACACTGTAGACAAAAAGATCAGTGACGTAAATTACATAATAAACACTCCTGGGAGGCGCAAGCTAAAGCAGCTATGTCATATTAACATGCTTAAGGAATACATAGATAGGGACAATACATCTTTAAATTCAGTCAATCTAGTTAGCTCTGTTCCACTTAATTCATGTGACAATGACTGTGAGGATATTAATTCAGTGAAGTCGGATCCCACATCATCAAAACTTCAGAATTCTGACATTCTAAGGAATCTCGACCAGAAACTGTCACATCGAGAGCCAGATCAGCGGAATGAACTGAAACAGCTGATTTTTGAATATGAACACTTATTTCCTGATATTCCAACACGAACAGACAAAATATTTCACGGTGTGGACATTAATGATTCTAAGCCTGTAAAACAACACCTATACAGGATGAATCCTATAAAACAGAAAAATCTTAAAGAAGAAATTCAGTATTTGCTGGACAATGACTGGAATGGAGTTCTCCTAGTATTCTTATACCAGAACATGAAAGGACAAAAATGTTTATAGGCTCTTAGAAGGATTAATTCTCGAACATAGACAGATGCAGAGCAAGAATCAGTCTGCAACATTTCGAAGTTTATCTTACCCCTACTACTGCACCGATTGTTGTTTTCAGTGATCACAATCCACTGACTTTCATACACAAAATGAAAAACAAAAATCAGCGGTTGCTCAGGTGGAGTCTCATGCTACAAGAGTATAATTTAGACATAAGACATATTAGAGGGAGAGATAACATTATCCCTGATGCCCTTTCAAGAGCTTGAACAGTGTCAGGAATTGTGTTTTTCTTTCATACTGAAGTGGATTGTAGATACATGTAATTGTATATGCTATGTTCAATATTTTATTAATCTTAAAGCAAAAGAAAGCTTTATTACATAAATCTTTCTTTTCCTCGAAGAGGGGGAGTGTTATGCATAAGAATTTATTTTTCTGATTCCCACTTTCACCCCACTGTGACCTAATAGTGCTATAAATATCTTGTTAATATTTTTATAGAAGATTCTAGAAAACTGAGTCACAGATTAATTTCTTTTTTGTAAACAACATGTTTACAAGGAAAAGTACTTCAGAACCTTCCAGAAAGTTCAGGTTTGCATTATTTTTAGAAGATTACCTCATCTTATTCCACAACCCTGTGGAACATTCTAGAGAAATCTTAGGGTCTATAAAAGAGCATGATTTTTCTCATTGAGTCAGACTTTGGAGTTTGAAGTTTGGGCTTAGAAGAAAAGTTATTTCTGAATTCTGTGTTGGATTGTTAAAGGATATTACTTTTCAATTTGGACTGTGAATTCTGTGGGATCAAGGAATATAGATTCATTCAGGATATTTCATAACAGAGCTAAGTACATTTAATTTTCTTACTTCTACAGGTTAAAGTTAACTTGTAAATAAATTTTGTTAAATTTTTCCAAAAGGCTTGTTTGCTTTTTCTTTCTGCTACGCCTGGCTCGTAACACCGTCAACACTATTTAGGTAATTTTGGAGACACTGCTTCTTATTTTGTGGGACTTGTAAACCCAAATGAGATAAACTGACATCTGAAGCAGATGAAATGACATTTCAAGCCCTGTCGCCAATTGCAGCCGTATGCATGGGCGATCGGACCAACCATTTTGCCTGGACAGGCTTTGACCTTGAAAGAGGTTTAGCGCTTGATTGATTTTTGTGTTCACGGAGATGTTGCACTGATGAGTTAGGAGGCCTTGATGCGGACTGAACAAATTATTTGTCTAAAAAGCGACAGAAGTAAGGGTGAGGATTGTGGCCACGTAAAATCGATTTAAGCGCCCCCCCCCCCCCACCCACACACACACCAGTGGAATTCGTTTCACTGACCGTTCCAAGGCCGTTCTCCTGTCGTGGTTTATTTTCGTTTGGCTGTTTGGCTTGTCTTCGAGTGTATGTATCGCTTATATTATTTTGCTTTGGACAGCCAATAGCCCATTTTGTGGGAAAGTAACTGTCCTTTTGGCTTTCCGCTTGGGATGTTTCCTTTAGGTCTAGTTGTTTCATGTTTGTGGTTCTTTCCCTTGGTGTCTCTGATGGGAGCTGTGGGTTAATTGTATCGATTCCTGATCATTGCCTTCACTTCTATTTTACAAATACTCGCGTTCGGTTGGTTTCAGCTCTGCGTGGTCCAAGCACCATTTCTCCAAACCCAGTAGGCGGGGACTTCAGTTATGTTTTGTTCATGGGCAAACATAGTGCGTAGTGGTCGTGCGCTGCGCTCTGGAGCATCTGATCTGTATCTGATCTGACAATTTCCTCCCATCGTGGCTTGGAGAAATAGATTGGGTTGCATGATGCACAAGGATACGGGTAAACCGCTTAGAAGGTTTAAGCCTGCCCAGGCAAAGTGTTTCGTATCGGACCGTCCAATGGATATAAACTCTATTGGTTTCATTAGGCGACAGGGACTGAGATGTCCTTTCATCTCAACGCGGGTAAAAGCCAAAAACATTGGAAGCAAAGTCTCCAAAATGAGCTAAATATTGTTGACGGTGACGTTTAACCTCAAATCAAACAATGTCTATTTCCTATTTGTTATATAAATGGGTGCATCTAACAACATAAAACCTTATATGAGCCTGCGCACGACAAAATCTACAAGAGAGCTGTGTGACCAGCAATGGTTCAGTTCAGCCTTTAATCCATCCAGTGGGAATCCATGACCTGGCTTATGGGTAAGGGCGCTGGCTCTTAATCATTAGGTCTCTCGTGCCTCTCTCGGGCCACATGTGAGACGCCAATTCTGCAACGGAAGGTCAGATATCTTTTTTTCTCCAGGTATTCCTGTTTCCGTCCTCCTTTGATTAACGATCGGCACGAAATAAGTGAAATATTCATAAAAGGGCCGTAAAACCAAAAATTAAAAACAAAAATCCATTCAGATGGCAAGGTGTCTCGTTTGTACCTCTTGGGGTAGCCCGGAAGCTGTAAAAGGGACATTCGAACAGCGTTGATTCTGTGCCGACTGCAATAAGAATGCGCAGTCTGATCTGAGTCTTCGCTTGTCGCACCGTTCTTATTGTATGATTTGTCGTGCGTTAGTTCACATGCTATTGTCTTTAATGTCCATATGTGCTATAATCATGTTATAAATGGAACAAATACTGTCTTTCTAAACGACCTCATCGAGATGGTTTGTGTGATTATACCATATGTCTTCTCGGCCCCGACCATCGGGGCTTTCCACGCAGAGCTGAAAGCGACCGCACGCGATTACTGGTAAACCGCTTAGTAGATAAAAGCCTGCTCAGGCAGAGATTACAAACTCTATTGGTAACATTGGGCGACAGGACTTGCGATGTCATTTCATCTCAATGTCGGGTAAAAGTCCCACAAAATTGGACGCCACGTCTCCAAAATGACCTTTACAGTGTTGACGGGGACGTTAAACCTCAAATTAAAAACAAACAAAACCATATATCTTCAATGGAAATTGACTTAGCCAGCTAAAGATTATATACTACGTACAGTCGGATGCGTGTCCCCACTGTCTGCATAAGCCTTCTGCAATCTGTGGATATTTAAAGAAACACAATGGAAGAATCTGGTCAGACGATTTAGATGCATACGCTTATCTGAGTCTTCTGTGGTACCACAATTTATGACCGTGTACCTTGACCTTGATGTTTGACCTACATTTTTTCTTACAAATATATCCTGTGTGTACTCATTATAATCGCTGCGATGATGCGATCCTAATGAGTACACATAACATACATTTACATATGCATTTATTTTATCGAGCACCGAAAAAATATCCAACATTTATCCCCATTATGCCTCATGGCATGGTGTGTACACAATAAAATCGTCTCATTGATGCGATTCTAAGGAATACAGGCTCGCCCCTACCCATCGGGGCTTGGAAAAATAGATTGGGCTGCATGATGTTTCCACGCAGAGCTGAAACTGACCACACATGGGTACTGGTAAACCGCTTAGAAGGACTAAGCCTGCCAAGGCAAAGTGATGTGAGTCATGTCCAATGCATATAATATGTTCTATAAAAGGGTTATCCTTTGGAAGCAAGGATTACACCACAGAAGGGAAAAATATGGAGTGTACATGTTTTCTGGGCCAGACTAGCTAGTTTCGGCCAATTAGGCCTCATCAGTGACCCTCAGACATTTTCAAAATTCCACAATGGAATCAATGATCCCAAAGGACAAGAAAATATAATCTACACTATGATGTAGGGCAGGGAGACGTTTTACCGCCGCCACACATTCCCACACACCAGCTGTAGTGAAGTTAAATATGTTCTATAAAAGGGTTCTATATAAGCCTTTTGGTTTCATTGGGCGGCAGGGCTTGAAATGTCTTTTCATCTCAATGTCGGGTGAAAGTCCCACAAAATTGAAAGCAGCGTCTCAAAAATGACCTATATAGTGTTGACGGGGACGTTAAACCACAATTCAAACAAACAAATAATGAGTACACGCAGCATCCATTTTTTATATACAGTAGAACTTCGATGGCTCGAACACCGATGACTCGTTTACCATGGATGAGTCGAACACATTCTTGAGCCCCTAGCGAAATCCTCTATATAAGAAACAGTGGGGGATAATTAAGGAGATTTCAGTCTTTTATCTTGCAAATGTATGCTGTGTGTACTCATTAGAATCGCCTCGATGAGGCGATTCTAATGAGTACACACAACATACATTTTCATTACAGAACACCGAAAAGATGTCCAAAAGTATCTCATGCCTCCTGACAGTAACTGCAGTTGCTCGAACTACCCCTGTCTCGAACAGATTTTCGAGGTCCCAAAGGTGTTCGAGCCATTGAAGTTTGACTGTAGGCTACCTTAGTCATCCCGATTATGCCCGTGACCTGGGCCTATGATTTACCCCCATTAGATCTAACTATCCTATCTGAAACAAAGTTTCCTGGTCCCAGAGATGTTCGAGGTATCGAAGTTCGACTGTATTTTGTATAAGGCTCATGAGAATAGCGAAAATTTTAACCTAGATGTGTGTCTGCCATGGGTTGTTGTTCTGAGCGTGCACTGAAGCACTGAAGACAGGTGCTACCTCGTAGCTTTCCTGTGCTGCGGTGCTACCTCGTAGCTTTCCTGTGCTGAGGTGCTACCTCGTAGCTTTCCTGTGCTACATCGTGGATGTCCTGTGCTGCGACACATTATATGTGAAGGCACAAAAAACACATATACGCGGAAATGTATAGAATTATTAATGCTGTTTAATCCTAACTGCATCTAAAAATATCGTCTGTTAATGCTACGAAAACCTGCATCTGAAATTGTCGTCTGTTAATGGCGTCTGCTGCTCCTTCTTGTAAACTTTACAAACATATCATTTTCAGTTTGGACTTGTTTTAATGTAGCCAGGAGGAGCAAGCAGACGACAATTGTTGTGACCGGCATGTGAAGGGGTTAATAAAGACAGACAGAAATATGAAAAATTTCGTATAATGCAAAATTATGAACGCCAGAACAACCAACAGAGTACACATATTATTAATGATACATATTGTTTTTATTATTTTTTATTTATTTCATTACGAAAACACGCCTAGATACCAATACATTGTAACCTTTATCGCCGAAAACATGAAAATTTTAAGATGAAAAATTGTGATATTTTTCTTATTACTGCTCTAAATATAGATTGTGGGTACTCGTTAGAACCGCCTCATCGAGGCGGTTCTAACGAGTACCCACAATCTTTATTTTAGAGCAGAAATAAGAAACATAAGGTTTACCCCTGTAAACCCTAGTTTTACTATATAAAAGTGGGGTTCGAGGGGGTCAAAATTATATAGGCGTGTTTTCGTGATGATTTATATTTTTCATTCATTTCTTTCTCCCTTTTGCTCCTTTCGCCCCTTTCTTGTCCGATTTGTCTGATTTCGAAGAGCTCTTTCCGGCGATACTCGCTGTTGACAGCTTTGCACTAGAAAACCTTCCGAACCCGGAGACAGACTGACGTCCAATGTTCGACATTGACTTTTCTGTTTTAGAAGTCTTACGATCTAGACCTCTGCTTGGTTCGAGTTTACCTGAAGAGAAAGAGATAGTGTAAAATACTTTCTTTGTACCAGTATGGTTTATCTACTTTAATAAATGTTGGAAAAATCAAACTTTTCGTTCAAAAATTGGACAAAAGTCGAAAAAATTAGCCTCTAGCTTTGGGAATGGGTTAGCGATATGGCAAAAACAAAGCCGTCATGGGGACAGTTTCAAATTATTGATTCATTACGAAATCACGCCTATACAAATACATCGTAACTTTTATCGCCGAAAAACTGAAAATTTTAACACGAAAAACTACCATATTTTTTCTCATCGAGGCTGTTCTAACAAGTACCCACAATGTATATTTAAGAGCAGAAATAAGAAAAATAAGTTTAACCCCGTAAACCCCAGTTTTACTGTATAAAAGTGGGTTCAAGGGGGTGAAAATTATATAGGCGTGTTTTCGTGATGTAAAATGACTGGTAATGCAACTAGCAGCTAAACCAACAAACCTGAGAAATGATGCCTCAAAATTAGAAATTAAACAAATCAAGGGTTCTGTTGTTTCTAAGCAGCCGACGGTTAAACAACTTGGTTGAAAAGTCTCAATATATTCCAGAGGTAAACTTCAATTTATGAAAAAAGACAAAATGAACAACAAATACCGACTGTGTGTGGAAACAGAATAACTCGTATGAAGTTGTTCATTGATTTAATGTCAAGTTAAATGACGTAAATCGTGACACTGTAATGTTGACGTTACATGCCATACATGGTTTTATCTGACGTTAGTGAATATGGTAATTGATGATGGGCATACATACTAATTTTCAGTAGTATAGCTTAATTAATACATTTGCTATAGGGTCATTATCATAACTTATTGACTGACCCTCGTTTTTATAGCTACTGTAGTGTTACCACAAACTCAAAGCGCCTGACTGGTGATCAGGAGGACGCGGGTTCGATCCCTTCCAGGGTCGGCAACATTCCTTCGTGGAGATTGATCATGAAATCTTTTTCTACGTTCATTCTCTCCCTTCCGCTGATTCAAAAAGGGCAGTTGTCAGTTTCTGGCGATAGAACGTGCCCACTTACGTATAAGCCTGCCCCGGAAAGTGTGAAAAGGTAAACTGACCGGCTCAAAAATGACCTAAATAGTGTTGACTGGGCCGTCAAACTCCAATACAAACAAACAAACAAACAAACAAACAAAAAAAAAAAAAAAAAAAAAAAACACAAACTCAGGGTGAAACTTGTGCACCTTGATCCTGTAGTAATTTAGATTAGTCTACTCATATTCTACAACTAGAATACCTTGGAAACTTACGGACCCCGCCAATCGGGCTTTAAAAAATAAATTGGCTGCATGATGCTTCTACGCAGAGCTGAATCCGACCCGCACACGAGTACTGGTAAATCGCTTAGAGGATCTAAGACTGCCCAGGCAATGCGGTGCGAGTCGGACCGTCCATAAACCCTATTAGTTTCATTAGGCGACAAGGCTTGAGATGTCATTTCATCTCAATGTCGGGTAAAAGTCCACAAAATTGGAAGCAACGTCTCCAAAATGACCTTTATAGTGTTGACGGGGACGTTAAACTTCAAATCAAACAAACAAAACCTTGGATTTGTTTGTTTGTTTGATTTGAGGTTTAACGTCCCCGTCAACACTGTAAAGGTCATTTTGGAGACGGTGCTTCCAATTTTGTGGGACTTTTACCCGACATTGAGATGAAATGACATCTCAAGCCCTGTCGCCAAATGAAACCAATAGGGTTTATTAGCATGGACGGTCCGCCTCGCACCGCGGTTCCTGGAAGGCTTAGATCCTCTAAGCGGTTTACCAGTACTAGTGTGCGAGCCGGAATCAGCTCTGCGTGGAAGCATCATGCAGCCCATATATTTCTTCAAGCCCCTATGGGCGGGGGCCTAACAAAAACCTTGGAAACTTGAACTTAGTATTACTATAAAGTTAACCAGCATTATTTTGTTGCCTAGCAACGAAACAGCTGTTATGAAGGTGCTTATTGAGAATATATGTTTTGATACAATTTGGGTTAAACTTCCCAATGAATATAAGACTTGACCGGGGGGCGTGTACACTCCACAGTTTCCAATTCTGTGGTGTATTCCTTGCTTCCAAAGGATAACCCTTTCTGGAGCATATTTGATATTAAACAAATTGTGAGACTATTATCGTTAATTATTGACTTACGAGACGGCGAATTGAAAGAAACTGCCATTCAATTCTCACAAAACACTTACCTTATCTATTGCTATGACACTAAGTTCAAGTTATCATAGAAACCAAAATGCTAGTCAGAGAATAGGAGTAAAATTAAAATAAGGTGCAAATTACTCCTCGTTCAAGACGCAAAAAAATCACTCCGAAAAACATAGGTTTGTGGTAACTTTTCAGTCAAAAGTAACCATAAACAGTTATCGTTCCTATACGAAAACTAAACATTTAGTCAGGCAAACAAAATATAGGCCAAAATCATACGGAATTCCATTACAAATTTTGTTTATAAGTACAAAATGTTATTTCTAGAATTAAAAGACAATACACAAAATTGACAAGATTATATCGCACACAGTACACAAAATATTGACAAAAGCGGGCCCAATGAGCGAGCACCAACAATCTCACTTAGGAAAATATCAAATATCTTCATCTGAGAAAATGCTAGTTTGAATATATAAAAGACGCCATTTTTTTGCACACAGGAATGTTGTCGTAATTCCCCATTAGGTTTTAGAGATTTAGAGATGACCTACGATTTGTTTAATTACAAGATTCAAAATTATCAGAAATTGAAACGTTTCATAAGAGTAGTTGTTCACGGGGTAATACCATTTTCTATACCTGTGTTGTCGACCGAGCCGGTACTGTGTAAAGCTGCTGTCGACCGAGAAATACGGTTTTCGACCGAGCAGTACGGATGTCGACAGAGGAGGGTAGTCGATAAATTCGCTGTAAATGTGTTATTTTTGTGTATGTCTGTCCATTTTTTGGTGTCAAATCGTTTGTGAAATAGTTTGCTGTTGTTTCTAGTGTTTTGGAAGTCTGACTAATAGCCTGTTTTGACGATAAGCGGAATTAAACGGGAAACTATATAAAATAAGTACTTCCGGGGCAATATGTGGCTCTTATTCAGTGTCATGGAATAACAAGGACGAAATCATGCAGGCACATCATTAATATACGCGATAACCTTTTATTTGTGTGTTAACATGTCTTTATATGCATCTGTGGAATTGTTTATAGTTTCATCGATACGGCTGTCGATGAAGTGAAAGTTTGCGGGGTACAGTTGTCGACGTTACTGGGTGCGGATGTCGATGATTCAACGAGAGTGTAAGGGACAGATTTACTGGAAATTAACCCCAGATAAAGAATAAAAAATAACTGTTGCATTCTTCGTCAGGCTTTGTTTGTTTTTTTGAAATGGCTGATTGATAATAAACTATCGTTGCTTTGTTTTGTTTGTTTGATTTGCGTGTTAAACGTCCCCGTCAACACTGTAAAGGTCATTTTGGAGACGTTTCTTCCAATTTTGTGGGCGAAAACCTGAGTATCCGGAGAAAACTCCCCTGACCTTCCGTTGCAGAACTTGGCATCTCACATGTGACCCGAGCGAGGCTCGAACCACAGCGGTGAGAGACCTAATGATCAAGAGTCTGCGCTCTTAACCACAAGGCCACGGAGGCCCGTCACCAATGAGATTGGTCATTAGGTTTTTAGCTCACCCTAGCCGCAAGCTGAGCAAGTGAGTATACTCATGCCCCGGCATCCGTCGTCGTCCGTTCACATTCTGCAAACATCTCATCCATTACGAAAACACGCCTATGTAATATTGACCCCCGAAAACCCCACTTTTATATAGTAAAACTGGGGTTTACAGGCGTATATGTTATTTTTTCTAATTTCAGCAAAAACAGATTGTGGGTATTCGTTAGGACCGCCTCGTCGAGGCTATTCTAACGAGTGCCCTCAATCTATGTTTAGAGCAGAAATAAGTAAACCGCTTAGAGGATCTAAGCCTGTCCAGGAACCGCGGTGCGGGGCGGACCGTCCATGCTAATAAACCCTATTGGTTTTATTGGGCGACAGGGCTTGAGATGTCATTTCATCTCAATGTCGGGTAAAAGTCCCACAAAATTGGAAGCAACGTCTCCAAAATGACCTTTACAGTGTTGGCGGGGACGTTAAACCTCAAATTAAACAAACAAAAAAAGCAGAAATAAGCAAAATTCAGTTTTTTCATGCGAAAAGTTTCATATTGAGAGACGACGGCCTCAGTGGCTCAGTCGGATGCGCGTCTGACTGGTGATCTGGAGGACGCGCGTTCGACTCCCGCCGGGATCGGCAATATTCTTTCGTGGAGAATGATCATGAAATCTTTTCTACGGTCATTCTCTCCCTTCCGTTGATTCAAGAAGGGCAGTTGTCAGTTTCTGGCGAAAGAATGTGCACTGTACTGGTTAACCGCTTACGTATAAGCCTGCCCAGGAAAGTGTTGATAGGTAAACTGACCGGCTCAAAAATGACCTAAATAGTCTTGACTGGGCCGTTAAACTCCAATACAAACAAACAAATCATATTGAGAGGCGTGTTTATGGGGCGCCGTTTTACACTTTATGCGCATTTATTGATATCCATAATTCGATTTATGAATATCCATAATTCGAATTATGGATATCCATAATTCGAATTATGGATTTCCATTATTATTTATGGATTTCTATAATTATTTATAGATATCCATAATTCGAATTATGGATATCCATGATTCGAATTATGGATATCCATAAATCGATGTGAATTAATGATAAACATAAATCGAATAATGGATATCCATTATTCGATTTATTGATATCCATAAATCGAATTATGGATATCCATTATTCGGCTGATTTATGGATATCCATAAATCGAATAATGGATATCCATAAATCGATTTATGGATATCATACATTTAGATCGAAATATGGATATCCATTAATCGAATTATGGATATCCTTAGTTCGAATTATGGATATCCATTATTCGGCTGATTTATGGATATCCATAAATCGAATTCTCCTCTGCAAATAAACCTACTGAATAATGACTGCTCCCTTTGCAAAAAACAACCAAAGAAAAAAAAAACTCGACTATTCGCGTCAGATTTCCGAATAAGGTGTGTAATAAAAGCCGGGATGGAGGTGGAGGTAATGTCGGGTAGGCTTAGTGGTGGCCTATGGTGTGGGAGAGATATGTTTTGTTTGATTTGAGGTTTAACGTCCCCTTCAATGTTATTTAGGGCATTTTGAAGACGTTGCTTCCAGTTATGTTGGTCATTAAGCCTTCATTGAGATTAAATGACATTTCAATCCCGCCGGCTTCTGTAGCTCAGTCGGATGCGCGTCTGGCTGGTGATCAGGAGGAAGCGGGTTCGATACCTGCCGGGGGATCATGAAATATGTTCGACAGTCATTCTCTCCCTTCCGCTGATTCAAGAAGGGCAGTTGTCAGTTTCTGGCGAAAGAATGTGCACTGTACTGGTTAACTGATTACGTATAAGCCTGCCCAGGAAAAGTGTGGATAGGTAAACTGACCGGCTCAAAAATGACCTAAATTAGTGTTGACTGTGCCGTTAAACTCAAATACAAACAAACAAAGAAACAAACAAACAAACAAACAAACAAACATCTCAATCCCTGTCGCCCATTGACTCGCACGACTTTGTTTGGACAGACTTAGACCTTCTAAACGATTTACCAGTACTCTCAGCTTATGCAGCCAAATCTATTTCTCCAAGCCCCAATGGGCGGGGGCCAGGAGATATATCGGAATCTGCTTGGTACTCCATACATCTCAAGTAGAGTATTTGTTTGTTTGATTTGAGGTTTAACGTCCCCGTCAACTCTGTGAAGGTCATTTTGGAGACGTTGCTTCCAATTTTGTGGGACTTTTACCCGACCTTGAGATGAAATGACATCTCAAGCCCTGCCGCCCAAATGAACCAATAGGGTTTATTAACATGGACGGGCCGACTCGTACCGCTTTGCCTGGGCAGGCTTAGATCCTCTAAGCGGTTACCAGTACTCGTATGCGGGTCGGTTTCAGCTCTGCGTGGAAGCATCATACAGCCCATCTATTTCTTCAAGCCCCGATGGGCAGGGGCCGTCAAATAGTGTGTTATATGGATATATGTTTATACTATATATAACGACCGCGTGCATTTTTCTCCAGAAAGCATGCACGGATTGCCTGTTTGAATCATTATAACCTTACGTCCGATTAGGTGCGCAGTCCTCATAGAGGTGATTCCAGAGGGACCGGATGAGTTGACCGGAATTTCCAGATCTTACGGCTGGTTCTGATATTTAACTGCACACATGGCAGGCGTTCAGCGTATGCCGTCCGTTGCTTTGGAGGCCTTACGGGCTGAAAAGGCTGCACGGCAGATAGGTCCCTTTGACCGGCCATCATCTTCCAGCGATGATGAAGACCTTGAAGATTTTGAAGATTTTTACAATAAACAATCACGTGTGTTAGGGAGAAATCATTAAGCCAAAAGCTTTGGCGGTGATTTATGGATATCCATAATTCGAATTACGGATATCCATAAATCAGAGGAATAATGGATATCCATAAATCGAATTAAGGATATCCATAATTCGAATTATGGATATCCATAAATCGATCTGAATTAATGATATCCATTAATCGAATTATGGATATCCATAATTCTATTTATGGATATCCATAATTCAAATTATAGAAATCGATTATTCGGCTGATTTATTGATATCCATAAATCGAATTATGGATATCCATAATTTGATTTATGGATATCCATAAATACGGATTAAATAGTAAAACGGCACCCCATACGTGTTTTCGTAATGTCTGAAAACCGACTGGCCAATCAAAGCCAATATGTTTTGAACCTCTTTGGGGTAGGGGGAACGCTAGTTTGTTCGCGGCATCTGGGCCACATGACCAAGATGGCTACCACACCCATATATGGTAAAACCATTGAAAAGCTTCTCTAGGACCAGTCAAGAAACTTTGTATGTAACAGATAGGACTCCAGCACATCATAATTTGTTCAAATGATGATCTTAGGATTACCCCGAACTTATCTCCAGACACGGTCAAATTTTACAACCTATCCTTTTCTATAGGAAAAATTAAAATAATTAATTTTTCAGAAACTATTACAGCCAGTGAAAGTAGGTAGCCAACTTATTGAGATTCTTCACATGTGTGTGGATTTGGTGAGTGAGTGTTTGATTTTTACGTCCCAAAAACAACTAAGGTCATATGGAGACGGGACCTCGGTTTAAAGACTCATCCGAAAGTCCGGAGAAGCCATGGATCGATCCTGCGACCCCTAGTTGACAAGGCGAGTAGCGTAACCACTACACAACGGAGGCTTCTGTGTGGATTTGGTAGCGATTCCTCACATGTGTGAAGTATTGATATTAATTATACTCTTGTGTGAGAAATTGGTACCAATTCTTCTCATGTGTGAGGAATCGGTACCAGTTCTTTACATGTAAGACACGTGTAATAGTAATTGGTACAAATTTTCCACACCCCACAAACACAGGTCACAGGTGTGACGAATCCTTACAATTTCTTTACACGTCAATTCTTCACATGTGTGAGGAATTGATACCAATTCTTCACACCCTATAAAAAGTCGCACTAGTTTTTCACAGGTGTGACGAATACTTACCAATTCGTTATACGTCAGAAAATTCAGACATCAAAATTTTTCGAAATTGACCATATGTAAATTTGGGTGTGAAATTTACGAAATGAGAAATTTACGGTTCAACAAAGCCATCCCCAGACATATTGGAAGTGTTGGTGGTGACAGTGACGCAGGTGTGTGGCAAGGTATACTGTCTTCTTCTTCTTCTTCTTCTTCTTCTTCTTCTTCTTCTTCTTCTTCTTCTCTATTAAATCATATTATGCCGATTACTAAATTTTGTTTAAATACACACGTGTAGCTGTTAAAAAAATCTTAGAAAGCATTCCGTAGACAAGTTATAGGATACAGCGGTCTTGAACAGTTCTGCGTTGTGTTATTCAGGGTCCGACACTGGCTGTAAAACTGCATCTGGTGAGGAAATCACGACGACCATACTGACATTGACCACCCGTCAGCATTTGTATACCCACAATTCCAAACAACTTATTAGAAACCATATTGCCGCTGATAAGTGACTTTTGTTTCAAATACAGCTAAGCACGGGACATGACAAGACATTGCACAGTGAAAACCAACATGTCATCCCCGGTAGAAATGACAAAAAAGTCTGTTCTAATATCAACATAGACAAGACAACTGATAAACTATCTTAACATGTCGGTACAGTTATCTGGTTATGTTTGTTTGTTTGAGGGAGGTTTAACGTTCCCGTCAACACTATTTGGGTCATTTTGGAGACGCTGCTTTCAATATTGTCCGACTTTTACCCGACATTGAGATAAAATGTCATTATATGCACGGACGGTTCAACTCGCACCACTTTGCCTGGGCAGGCTAAGACCCAATAAGCGGTTTACCACTACTCATGTACGTTCGATTTCTGCTCAGCGTTAACCATTTATACCTCCTTTACGTAAATATGCACTTGCGCACACATAACAAACGCAAAATCAAAGCACTAAGAGTACTGGTGGGTCGATTGTCGCTGACTATAGGTCGGAAAAGTCCTGGACTGTGATTTAAACTGCTTAATTTACCTTTGAAATCCGATTTTTAAGTATATAGTGTAGATCTTGATCAGACGCCGCATTCTGTGGCGTCTGGTCTGGGTCTTCACTGTTTGCCAAGCCCAACCTATGATTCCAAGATAACCCTCTTACCCAACACTCTGACCTCAGTCACTGCGGCTGTTTTCTATACAAAAAGTTATTCGGACAAGTCTGTGATAGTCACGTGGACTGAAGAGCTTTTCTGCTTAGGAATTTTGGGTAGTCGGAAAAGGAGCTCATCACGAAAACACGCCTATATAATTTTGACCCCCTTGAACCCCACTTT
The DNA here is from genome assembly GCA_963580285.1 of Lucinisca nassula. NCBI lineage: Eukaryota > Metazoa > Mollusca > Bivalvia > Lucinida > Lucinidae > Lucinisca > Lucinisca nassula. The sequence goes on from OY757013.1 coordinate 138,604,036, forward strand.
TATATAGTGAAACTGGGGTTTACAGGGGTAAACCTTATTTTTCAAATTTCTGCTCATATACATAGATTCTGGGTACTTGTTAGAACCGCGCGTTCACACAATCTATTTTTGAGCAGAAATATAAAAAGTATCAGATATTTTTTTTTTCTGAAAATTTTCATTTTTGTTTTTAGGGTGAATTTTTCAATTTATTTTAATAGGCATGTTTTCGTAATGTCTGTTGATCAACCCTACTGTTTGTCATGGCATTTGTTGAGAAATATTCGTCTCTGCACATGCGCTTGAAGTTCTGAGCTCAAAACCTAAACAACGGGCCTCAGTGGCTTAGTGGTTAAGAGCGCTGACTCTTGATCATTAGGTCTCTCACCGCTGTGGTTCGAGCCTCCTCGGGTCACATGTGAGACGCCAAGTTCTGCAACGGAAGGTCAGGTGTTTTTTCTCCGGGAACTCCGGTTTTCGCCCACCTCTGATTAACGATCGGCTCGATATGAGTGAAATAATCTTGAAAGGGCCGTAAAACCAAAAAAAAAAAAAAAAAAAAAACACACAAAAAAAAAAAAAAAAAAAAAAAACCTAAACATGAATGTTAATATTGACGTAGCCAATATTCAATTTCGTTATGGCCCTTTCAAACAAATTTGAAATGTTTAAGCATTTAAGCTTCAAGCGCCTGTGATCTTTCCGACATCATTCTTCAAGATCATTTGCACATGTTTACAACATTTTTTGCAGTTTAATTTCAATCTGATTTGGCATTTACATGTTCAAGTGTTTACATCAGTGACCAGCCTTGTAGCCTTTTCTGTAAACTAAATATGGGAGAGTTAAGGATGGAGTTATTCTTGGTGATTGTGCGACTTTAAGACACCATTTCGCACCTAACATACATTTTTCCATGGCTCCCAGTGAAATCTGCCTAATAGTGCAGATTTCAGTAATAATCATAGAATAAATCATGTGTTTTAACAGCAGTACATGAAATGTAGTTTTTATATTTCGTCGACAACCGTATCAATCAGACTAGGATACCATCGACGGTCGTATTTCTAATAATCGACATCCGTATCCCGACATTTTTCAAAGGTCTATAAAAACTCCGAGAGTGCATGAATTATGTCAAACCCACGTTGTTGTTGAAGCGTAAATGGTAGATAAAATATATGGTGTTTTATTGCTTTCCTACTTTTCATAAAGCATTAGATTAATGATATTCTGTGAAAACTGCTTTTTTTTTTTTTTTTTTTCGAAAGAACCGGTGTTTCATAGTGTTTTTCAGACTCGCGACTCTCAATAAGTGAACAGACAATTAACAGCTTCTCTCTTTAAAACACCGACATCGTTTGTAAATGTTTAAACTTACGTTTTCGCCTCTCCAAGTGCATCAAAATCGAAGACCCTCCTCTGTCGACATCCGTACTGCTCGGTCGGAAACCGTATTTCTCGGTCGACAGCAGCTTTACACAGTACCGGCTCGGTCGACAACACAGGTATAGAAAATGGTATTACCCCCGTGTTGTTGCAGATGCAATAATTTACTTTACAGGGAGAAAAATTAAGTAGGATATTGTTTAATCATTTGTCTAACAAACAGAAAAAGGTATGTGTCTGTTTGTATGTACTGGAGTTTAATGGCCCAGTCAACAATATTTGGGTCATATCTAGCCGATCAGTCTACCTATCCACGCTTTTCCTGGGCACGCTTATACGTAAGTAGTTAACCAAAGCAGCACACATTCATTTGCCAGAAACTGACAACTGACCTGCTTAAATCAGCGGTCGAAGAAATGATTTCATGATCAATCCCCCCGAAAGAATGTTGCCGACCCCACATCCTCCTGATCACCAGTCAGATGACTATCCGACTGAACTACCGAGGCCAGCTCTGCGGTATATTTAAAAAAAGAGAGATATGATAGCCCAGATTCATACTGAATTACCCCATCCACCTCCATAATCATGTTACTCCAAAACAAAGGCTGATGCTGCAAAATGCAATGTATCAAGCGGACACGAGGACTTGTTTTACGTGGCACAAAAGGGTATTATGGGGACCCCGGGGTTGGTGCTCATCGAGGCGGATCTAACGAGCACCGACAATCTATGCTCTATAAAAGAAATAGAGCATCATGAGTGTTCATGCATTATTGCATTTATTAAACAAGTTAAGGAAAATGAATAAAATGCGAGGCTTTGCCGAGCATTTTATCCCTTTTCCTGAACGCGTTTAATAAATTCAATAACACATGAGCACGAACGCAAGATTCTATTTACCAAATGACATTTAAAATGCATTTTGTTCACGATTGTTTACAAAAATGTCAATATTCCGCCATTTGTAAACGCGACGACATTACGGACGTCGTACATGTAACGTTACGTGGCCTATCTAATTGATTTGCATATTTAATCCACTAGTGGATTATCGAATTTATTACATAGAGGATCTTACATGAGTGTTCATGTATTATTGAATTTATTAAACGAGTTGAGGAAAAAGGCTAAAATGCTCGGCAAAGCCTCGCATTTTATCCTTTTTCCTCAACTCGTTTAATAAATTCAATAATACATGAGCATGAATGCAAGATTCTATTTATCATATGACATTAAAAACCCATTTTATTCACGATTGTTTACAAAAAATATCGATATTCCGCCATTAGTAAACGCGACGTCGTGAGGGACGTCGTAGATGTAACGTTACGGGACGTATCTAGCTAATTTGCATATTTGATCAACTAGTGGATTATCGAAAATATATACACTCTCAGACGCGACGTCATATGATAAATGGCGTTATTATATTCTCAGACGTGACATCATATGATAAATAGCATCTAATATACACCCCTGTATACAGTGGGATTTTTCAGGGTGCACTTATCGTGAGTGTGTACTGTACGAAACAGTTACCTCTTGGGCTCTTTTGTCCTTTCTTTATTTCTCCTGTGAGTATCTTGATCTTTTCTGGAATAAAAAAAATGAATAAACGTAAAAATACAATCAAAGTTTAATGGCTACATATTTGGCATTATGGAAATTGTTCTAAAAAGGGGTAGCCTTAGCTACTGAGGAATAATCATAGCCGTAAAATGAAGACATTAGGAAATCATGTCCATGTGAAATAATGGCGTCCAACATGGTGTCAGAAATTAAAAATATTAAGTTAAAATTGTAATATCTTTCTAATTTTTTCTTTCAACATAGATTGTGGGTGCTCGTTAGAACCGCCTCAATGAGGCGGTTCAAACGAGTACCCGCTATCTATGTTTCTGAACAAAAATAAAGCAGATAATGTACATCCCTGTAAACCCCATCTTTCTCTATATAAAGTGGGGTTTAGAGGGGTCTTCGTTTCACGGAGGTGTTATCGTGATGAAAATGTTCTATGTTTTATAAAAGATCGAAAAGGTCCAAACATTAGTCTCAGATAAGATTGACAGGGCGGAGCTATCGTTTTCTTTTTACATGAGCAAGTATGCATACTGGTCCCGAGGTCATGCTCAACTCAACTGAGCATCAAATCAATGCTCATAAATGTTAAAATACAAACCAATCAGGCAATTTTTATGGTCAGATCAACTGTGAATGTTATTTGTTCTGCTCATTAATTTAAAAACTGCCAACTCTTGTTGGCATTTTTTAATATATGAGGAGAACTAATTTCATGCTCTGCTGAGTTGAGCATGAGAAAAGTTTTATAACCTCGGAGCCAAACCCCCGGTTATAAAACATTTTTCATGCTCAACTCAGCTGAGCATGAACTTTTTAATGCTCATAACTATTAAAATACAAATCAAGCAATTGTCCTGCTCAGAGCAGCACAGAATGTCCGTTATCTTGCTGATAAATTTTTAAATGACAACATTTGTTGGAATTTTAAAATTTATGAGAAAGACAAATTTCATGCTCAAGTGAGCTGAGCATGAAAAACGTTTTACATGTATAACCTCTAGGCCAGATCTCTACAGTTTTCAGATAAAATAAGAATATTTTGTATGGACATGTTTATCTAATGATCTCAACAGCTTACTGATGGAGAGAACTTCTTTCGGTCGACTGTTTACAAATTGACTCAAAGTTATAAACTGTAGTAGCTTTTCAGTGCTGAAGTTCACGTGACTACCACTTACTTGTCGGATATCCAGCTAATGGCTATTTAATAGAAAATAGCCGCACAATTCCTATCGCTGTGAGGTCAGAGTGGAGCGTAAGAGGGTCATCTATGGAACCTAGACTGGAATCATGTGTTGGGTTTGACAAACAATGCAGATCCAGATCAGACGCCGCAGACCGCGGCGTCTGATCAGAGTCTATGCAGTTTGCTTTCACTGCATGAATTTAAGGGTCATTTAATAAGAGGTTCGCCTATGAAATCTGGACTGGAGTCATGTGTTGGGTTTGTCAAACAATGGAGATCCAGATCAGACGCCACAGAACGCGGCTCAGACGCCACAGAACGCGGCGTCTGATCAGGATCTACACTGTTTGCTTACAGTGTAGAAATTTAGGGTTTAAACAAACGCCTAGGATTATTCAGAGGCAATCAACCTACCAATATTGTCAGTCCTTTGATTGTACAGTAAATTTCCTGTATAAAGACCGCCTTTGCGACTGTTCAAAAGTGGTCTTAAAGACCACTTTTGAACAGTCCCAAAAGTGGTCTCTTACTACATGACAGAGCGCCAAAAGTGGTCTCTTACTACATGACAGAGCGCCCCCGCCCAACGAGTCTTGAAGAAATGGGCTGCATGATGCTTCCACGCAGAGCTGAAATCGGCTGCACACGAGTACTGGCAACCCGCCTAGAGGATCTAAGCCTGCCAAGGCAAAGCGTTGCGAGTCTGACCGTCCATGCTTATAAACCCTATTGGTTTCATTGGGCGACAGGGGTTGAGATGTCATTTCATCTCAATGTCGGGTAAAAGTCCCACAAAATTGGAAGCAACGTCTCCAGAATGACCTGTACAGTGTTAACGGGGACGTTAAACTTCATATCAAACGAACACTAGGTGCAGAAATTTTAATAACACGAGGACCATGAGGTCCCTGATCTCCCCTTAGCCATCTGTATTATTTGGTCCCTTTTTCCCTCACCTGAGTGACTATGATCTTTGGTACTGATAAATAGGTGAAGGTCATGATAATCTAGGGTTCTCATTTATAAAAACTCTAGTACTCAGTCACCTGTACACAAAGTTTCAAGAAATCAGCCCAGAGGTTCTAGAGAATTTTTAAACTTATTATATATGGCCATGGCAGCCATTTTGGTAATGTGATCTGGACCATTTGAACACACTTTCATCCATTGCCAAGGCAGCTGTATATAAAATTTAAGTTAAAAAGTTGATGTTGCTAATGACCTTAACATATAATAGCATTTACAGACATTCATACAGTACCTCTCATTTCATAATTACAACTATTTTCGAAAAATACATTTATGACCTCAGCCAGAAGGACCAAATTTTACCGTGTCAAAAGATAGGTCAAGGTCGGCCTAGGGTCATCAATGGACATTTAGCATCCATATACATTCATATTTTACCTATTCGCATGCCATAGACCACACTATTTTCAGACAAAATGCATTGTTTTACCTATTTCCCATTGAAAAGCCTAAGGATCCAAATCTGACCTTGACATAAAACAGGTCAAGGTCATACTAGGGTCATCATATTTGCAAATTTCGTAGTACTCAGTCACCCGATGTTACATACATGTACCAAGTTTCAAGACTTTCGGCCCACTGGTTCTGGAGAAGAAGATTTTTTTTAAGGTTTGTACCATATTTGGTTAGTGCGGCTATCTTGGTCATCTGACCCAGACCAATCAAACAAATTTTTGGTCCCTCACTGTCCTTAAAATTTTAATGGAATTGACCTAGTGGCTTCAGAGAAACTATATATTGAAATGTCAATGGACCTGCAATCCTCGTGCCCTTGAGCCAAGGTCACTGATCATTTTGTACCCGACCACAATATTTTCCGAAAAATGCATTGTTTTACCATTTTCCGATTGAAAAGCATAAGGAACCAAATTTGACATTGGTAGAAAAAATTCAAGATCAACCTAGGGTCATCATATTTGCAAATTTCGTAGTGCTCAATCACCAAATGCTAGACACCAAGATACACGACAATCGGCGAAGTGGTTATGGAGAAGATTTTTTAAGGTTTTTACAATATTTGGGCATATCGACCATCTTGGTCATTTGACCTGGACCATTCAAACAAATCTTCGTTCCCTCACTGCCCTTAGGCTGCATATAAAATTTAATTGAAATTGGCCTAGTGATTTAAGAGGAAATGTATTTTGAAATGTCAGTGGACCTGTAATCCAAATGACCTGGAGCCAAGGTCACTGAATGACCTTGACCTTAAGCATTCATAGACCTTCATTTTTACCTATTCTCATGCAACAGACCACAATATTTTTTCGAAAAATGCATTGTTTTACCCATTTCCCAACTAAAAGCTTAACGAACCAAATTTGACCTTAGCGTAAAATAGGCTAAGGTCAGCCTAGGATCAACATATTTGCAAACTTGGTAGTACTCCATCACCCGATGATACATACCATGTTTCAAGACAATCAGCCCAGTGGTTCTGGAGAAGAAGATTTTTTAAAGTTTTTACCATATTTGGGCATAGCGGCCACCTTGGTCATGCAAACGGAGCCATTCGAACAAGTTTTTTTTCCTTAATTGTCCTAAGGCTGCATATTGAATTTAAGTGAAATCGGTCCAGTGGCTAAAGAGAAAATGTATATTGAAATGTCAATGGAGCTTTAGTCCAAGTGACCTTGAGCCAAGGTCACTGAATGACCTTGACCATTAGCATTCATGTTTTACCTATTCTCATGTCATAGACCACAATATGTTCCGAAAAATGCATTTCCAGTTGAAAAGCCTGAGGAACCAAATTTTACCTTTGCAGAAAATAGGTCAAGTCAACCTAGGGTCATCATACTTATGTACTTATTAATCAGTCACCTAATAATACATGCCTAGTTTCAAAACAATCGGCCCACTGGTTCTGGAGAGGATGATTTGTTTAGATTTTACAATATCTGGTCATGGCGGCCATCTTGGTCATGTGACCTAGACCATTCAAACAAGTTTCCTAAGGCTGCATATAAAATTTAATTGAAATTGGCCCAGTGGTTTCTGAGAAATTGTGTTTTATAATGTCAATGGACCTGTAATTCAAGTGACCTTGAGCAAAGGTCACTGAATGAGCTTTGCCTTTAGCATTCATAGACATTCATTTTTTACCTATTCTCATGCAATAGACCACAACATTTTTTCGAAAAATGCATTGTTTTACCCTTTTTCCAATTAAAAGCTTAAGGAACCAAATTTGATCTTGGCGTTAAATAAGCCAAGGTCAGCCTAGGGATATCATATTTGCAAATTTGATAGTACTTAGTAACCCGATGCTACATCCCAAGTTTCAAAACAATCGGCCTGGTGGTTCCGGAGAAAAAGAATTTTTTAAGGTTTTTGCCATATTTGGGCATGGCGGCCAGCTTGGTCAGGTGACCTAAACCATACCTGCAAACTTCCGTTCCCCTATTGCTAGGAGGCTGTATATGAATTTTAATTGGAATTGGCCCAGTGGTTTCAGAGAGGAAACATATGAAAATGAAGGACGCAGACGGACGACGTTCGATGGAGGCCTACCATCCTATAAGCTCCCCCGGAGCCTTTGGCTCAGGGGAGCTAAAAAAACGTTTACACCTACTTTTAAAAGATTTTAGCTGGTCTTTAATAACGAAATTTTACTGAAACCAGTTCTGAATTCTACTTACTTTCTAGCAGTGGAAATCGTCTCTCCCAGTCGTTCACTAGCGGTTTAACTTTCTTGAGGGAGCTATCATCCGGGCCTTCTGTAATATACAATAATACTTCAATAACTCGTACACGTATAGCTGGTTCATCATAGCTAATTGGAACTAACTCTGGAGCCCCAATAACTCTAGATAGCCATATATTGAGGATAACATTACGATAACACACCCGTGCGACATAGTACAGTTTTTTACATCTCCAAAATTGTTATATCTGTGATGATATTTTTCTTATTTAAACTGCAAACATAGGTTGCGGGTGCTCGTTAGAACCGCCTCAATTAGAACCGCCTCATTGAGGTGGTTCTAACCAGTACCCACAACCTATGCCTTGTAGCAGAAATAAGAACATTAATGAATACTCCGTAAATCTCGGTTTTATCTTTATAAACTGGGCTTGATTTTTTTTTTGTGGTGGGGGGGGGGGGGGCATGGGGGTCGGGGGTTCATTCCACATTCCACTGACTTCTCAAAACGTTATGCCGTGCACATTCATTAGAATCACCTCTGCTTGTCGAAATCTTAAAGGAGACTTGAGAAACCATCAAAAAGACTCAGATCAGCCTGTGGAGTCTAAATGTGTGGTTGGTTTTGGCGCTCCACCAACATTTGAGGTCATTCGGAGACAGGGACTCGGTTATAAGACTCATCCGAAAGTCTTGTGAAGCTCGGAATCCAACCCACGACCTCTTGTTTTATTAGGTGGTTAACTTAATCACTGCATCAGGGAGCCTTCTACTAGCAGTGGCGTAGTGTGAAATATTTAAGCAATATTGCCCAATGGTATCGTTTCCATAATTAGGAACATTCTTACAGGAGAGAATTCGCTCCTTCTTTTCTTTAAGAGTGACCCCTGGTGGCGACAATAATACGCGTCATCTGTCCTGTTTATTATTTTTCTTCTTCTTATTTGTCTTCTTCTTCTTTGTCTTCTTTTCTTCTCCTTCTTCTTCTTCTTTTTCCTCGTCGTCGCCATCTTCGTCGTTTGTAATGTGTTCGCATTTGCAGTTGTTACACCTGTGGACACAATCTTGTGAAATAACTTTCAATGAATCTCTTTGCATCAAGTTAGTTTGACAAGCAAATGTCATTCATCAAAGAATTCTAAAACTAGATCAAGCAATTGATTGGTCTCATTTTGGCAAACAATTTCTGATTGACATTTGAGATGTATTTTGATTGGTCAGTGCAGGAGTCAGCAATAAAATGCACACCACCTTGTGTTTTGAATTTATTTCTGGCAATTGACTGATAGCATGTTAGGATATATTGAATGATGTTTCAAGTCAAAATGAAATGAAGCTCATCAAAGTTTGAACGGTTTTGTGTCCACAAGTGTACGCCTCTGAGAACCCGACCGCGGTTATAAAACATTTTGAAGCTAAACCGAGATGAGCATGAAATTTGTAACGCTCATAATAATTAAAACACCAACTAATCCGGCAATTTTCCTGCTCAGATCACTACCAGAATGTCATTTGTCCTGTTCATAATGTTAAAATGCCAACAATGGTTGGCATTTTAAAATTAATGACCAGGATAAGTTTCATGCTCAAATGAGTTGAGCGTGACATAACGATAACATACCCGTGCGATAAAGTGAATTTTTCACATCTCTAAAATGGCTACATTTCTGATGAAAATCCATGATAGTTTTCTTATTAATACTGCAAACATAGGTTGTGGGTCCTCATTATAACCGCCTCATTGAGGCGGTTCTAACGAGTATCCACAACCTATGTTTTGGAGCAAAAATAAGAAAAAATAATGTATACCCCCGTCACCACCAGTTTTCTCTATATGAAGTGTGGTATGGGGGGTCTTCATTTCACGGACTTGTTCACGTGATGAAAAAAGTTTTATAACTTCAGCGGCAGATTGCGGTACAGATAAGGCTGATCAAAGTTTCCCGTGTTCATCACCAGGATTTGCTTTGTATCGGCGCATATATAACTCATATTCACTTACTTTCTAGCAGGACTGGAACATAGTTCATTCTGTCAACAAAATTGGCTCTCACATTTTCATCATGGCCCATTGTGTGCACCATAGACAAATTGCCGTCTTCATCAATGAGGTCGATTATGGCTAGAGTAAAGAAGAGAATTGAAGAAGAATTTTTATTTAGACGTAAACTATAACAGTTTCTAGTCTATCATCATGCATATTATATAATAATAATATCACATGGTCACGCTACAAAATATAAATGGCTAAACAACAGAAAATACAAAATACAGTGTTTTACGTTCATGATACATAAAGGCTAAATATATGTACCCTCTGGAGGTTGGTTTAAACATATTTATTTCGAAATTAATATAAATTATACAAGCAAGTAAATACAAACAAATCATAGGATAAGAACGAAAGCACAAGTACTTATTGAGTTCTTCTCCTTACATGCTTAATATTGTATTATTTCAGGTGGTTGTTTGTCAAATAATGTGTACTTAGGATCATATACTGACATATAACTAATTGAATAATTAGAAGTGGAAACAGAAAAAAGGAACATATCAAAAGATAGACATATTTACAAAACAAAATAAATAAATAAATAAATAAATGAAACTTTGGATGAAATGCAGAAAGAACTGCCATAAAAAGAAAACAGAGAAAATATAGTACGGTACAAAAGTAAACAAAAGAAAAAGAAGAAAAAAAAAATAAATAAAATCAAGCAGGGTTGGTGAGTGCTAGGGCGCGAGGTATAGGTAACGGATCCATGTATCTTGTGAATTGGTAGGAGAGTCGTCGTAGAGTTCATTTGCATATTTAAAAGCGTTTCGTGTCGATAATATATTTGTGTACATTTGCGAATATGGCAGCATTTATGTCGTGGGATAGTGATGGGTCGCCATAAAGAACTACTTTTAAGGTTGGGGTAGCGTACCTTGAGATTTCATTTAAGAGTTCCCCTCGCTGTCTCTGGTATTGCATACAGTGGAAGAAGTAATGTTGGTTGTCTTCAATGCTCCCGCAGCTGCATAGAGGTGAGACAGATATATTCTTTAGAAAGAGGTGGAGATTTAAGGAGCTACAATTTGTTCTTAAGCGCGTATGCAAGATTTGGGGATTTCGTTTGCCGCTGTAATAATGTTTGGGAACAAGTGTTTTGTCTTTATTTAGAAAATTTTTAAAAGCATTTACAGATTCAATTTGTGTCGCTGCTTCTGAGAGCTCATTCCATGCCCTGATAGAAGAAGGTAGAAACGAGTTGTAATAGAGTGTAGTTCGGGCATTAATTTGATCAAGGTCGTTGGAATTTCTTAGGTTGTAGCGTGATCTGTATTGGACAGTTTGTGGAACAAGGGACGAAAGATAGGTCGGACAGAGATTAGCTTTCATTTTATAAAATAGTGGGGGTTAAAGGAAACTAGCCAAGTGGCTGCCCATCGTGATATTTTTTGAAGATCGGTATTGATACATCCTGCGGCAGAGATCGGATCATCAACAACTATGAATAGGCTTGTGTCGTCGGCAAATAAGCGTATGTTAGAGCCTATGTCGGTAACAATGTCATTTATATAAACAAGGAAAAGTAATGGACCGAGGATCGAACCTTGTGGAACCCCTGCACGAATAAATGCCCAGTCAGATGTGGCAGCTGGTATAACTACGCGTTGCATTCTGTTATTCAGATAGCTTTTGAACCAGGCAAGTACTTCTCCTGTGACACCAGCTGATTGTAATTTCAATATTAGGCCGTCGTGCCAGACACGGTCGAAAGCTTTGCTGATGTCACAGAAGACAGCTCTCACCTCTTTACCCTCATCCAGTGCTTGACAAAAGACATTGTAGAGGTATGTTAATTGATTAATGGTGGAGTCACCTGGAATAAAGCCGGATTGTAAAGAAGAGAGAATATTGTTATCTCGAAGATGGTTATAGAAATGTTTGAATACAAGTCTTTCGAGTACTTTATCTTCCGAGTTGAGTAGTGAGATAGGTCTGTGATTAGAAACAACAGACAAATCGCCTTTTTGGGGGACAGGACAGACATTTGCTTCTTTATAAGAACTTGGAACTAGACCAGTACGTAATGACTGATTGAAAAGAGAACAGTAAGGATTAGATAGTTCTTGAGACAGTTCACGTATGATACGATTGCTGAGTCCATTGGGACCAGTTGCTTTATCGACTGGTAAAATTTTAAGTACAGATTCAACTTCTTCTGTTGTTAAGACAATGCTATTTAATTCTGATGTTACTGATGTTGGCAAGATAGCTGGCAAATGTGCGTTCTTGTCGTTCAGACTCGACTGGCTCTGAAAGTAGTTGTTTAAAATATTAGCCTTGTCATGGTCATCGGTATACAATTTATTGTTATGTTCGATAGGGGGTAGCTGAGATTTGCTATTTGGCGTAATAAAATATTTTAAAGTTGACCACCAGTCCTTAGAAGAGAGAGTTTGTGAAGTAAGTTTTGCAGTAATTTTTTCATGGAGTGCTTGTTTCGAATCGCGGATCATTTGTGTTGTTTTATTGCGCAATGTTTTAAATTTGGTCCAGTCCATACAGGTATTTGTACTTTTAGCTTTTTTGTATAACCTTTTGCGTTTCCTTATATTTTTTTTAATATGTGATGTTATCCAAGGAGGTTCCTGAGGTTTAATTCTAATTATTTTATTTGGAATGCATTCTGTGGCTAAAGCGGAGACATGATTAGTAATGTTATTTGCATAAACATCAATGTCATTATCCTGGAGTGAATTCCAGTCAACAAGACCTGCCTTGTTTCGAAGTGCATTGTAATCGCCTCTGTCATAGTACCAAATATGTCGTACAAAAGATTTATATTTAGGCTTTGAAAATTTAATAATGGCGTATATCGGGCAATGGTATCGTATATTTTGTTGTAGGAAGGGTTCACCTACACCACTGGCAATAAGACTTTCTCTGTTGCTCGTAAAAAGCAAATCGATAATAGATGATGAGTGTTCTGTGAAATGAGTGGGTTCGTTGATAGACTGATATAGGGAATACTGCGAACAGACTGATTCAATTTTTCTTAGAGCGCTATTGTTATACACATTAAGGTTAAAGTCACCGGTTAATATTATATCATTTATACCTGTATCAACTGCTAGACCAATTGAGTCTTCAATGTTGGAAAAAAGTTGCGAGTTCGAATTGGGAGGTCTGTAGAATAGGCCTACTAGGATACGTTTATGAGAATTTGCAATTTCAATCCAAATACTTTCTACATTCTGTATTTCTAGATCGTTACGACGCTTGTAATGTAGCCCTTCTTTGACGTACAGTATAACGCCCCCATGTGAATCTCCAGCTCGGTCTTTCCTCTCAGGCCTGTTAAAAGACTGCAACATTAAATCTTCCATGTCTATGGATGCGTTAAGCCATGTTTCAGAGAAGCAGAGGATGTCAAAGTCAATCAGTTCTGTATGTAATATATCCAATTTTTGAAAAATACTTTGCACATTATAGTGAACAATGGATAAGTTGTGAGTAAGATGTAAGAAGTTAGAAACAGTTGCATTTGTACTTAATGAAGAGACTGAGCTATTTAGAGAATGCTCCGACAGCGGTCCGGGGTTCGGATGCACATCGCCGGATAAAAATATAAGAGACACAAGCCAAACTGTAAGCAGACATGAAAAAAAAATCACGGAAATACTGGACGTAAATTCAATATTTTCGATTATTTTGCTACTTGGTTTTGCACGACGGTAGAAGTTATATAGATGGATATTAAGACCCAATTTTTCGCTGTCTTGCACCGACTGTAATATTGAAAAAGTCAGTAGTGAATGTTTATATACTGCTGTTAATACAAAAAAGTGAAATAAAAGGATAAAACAACCTCCACAACGCCAAACTGGCATGACGGCAAAGTGCTTCTTACTTCGAAATAAATTCATGTTACAGATGAAAGAAGTACAATGAAAAGGAAAATTGCCATTATTTTAACTTGACAAGCACCACGATACATGGAGTAGTCACTCCACACGCGCGCCCTGTCACCCACCAATCCATGAGTAAGAATAGAGAAAAACAGAAAAAAAGTAATACGCATGCAAAAAAGAGGATATTGAATGGCTGTTTTAATTTTGACATAGTATATTACAGTGTAACTTCAATGTTTCGAACACAGATGGTCCATTTACATTTGCTAAATCAAACATGTCTTAAGTGTCAGCGGAGACTTCCCATAGCTCCAGCTCAGAATTATAATAATAATAATAATAATAATAATAATTCAGGACCGACATGCCACCACGAAAAGGCAGATCATGTGTTCCCACCAGAAACGCCTCGATGAGACGATTCGAGTGAGCACAAACAACACACCCTATCTAGCAGAACTATACCCCTCGGGCATGGCGCTCTGGAAACAACCCCAGAGCCCTAAAATACCTCCGTCTCGAACATATATTCATCGTTCCAACGATGTTCGAACCAGTAAAGTTACATTGCATATTAGTTAGGAAAACGTCTAATTCTGAGGTACTGTATGTGCCAACAAATAAACAAATAGAATATATAATAACGCATTATCAATATAACAAAGCAGAAAGGCTAGATAATAAGGTATCACCATAGCTCAAAGCTCCTTTCAATAACGCCCATACTCCGTGTAATATGATGGTCATTTCTTGAAATGTTAAACAAACAATTACAAACGTGTTATATCACCAAAATCTGCCCTAGGCAAGGACTGCGGGTGCTCTGGAGGTTGAACTCCATATTTACAATCATGCTTACTTGCAGGCAACATATATGGAAAAGACGTACTGTCAGAAATTATCACACAACGAGTAACCAACGTCGCACCTGCGTCGATGCAAGACGTTGCATAGACGCAAGCCCGACGCAGACCAGACGTTGTATGCCCGATATATGACCGGTCTTATTCCTAGGATAGTGATCACCATGTTTTCTTTTCTTTCGGAACAGATCTGCTGTTTCGTCAGTAGTCTGAAAATGGTATGACAACTGACCCAAATAGTGATCGCTTAAAAATAAATAAATAAATAAATAACATAACATAACATAATATGACGACATTGCATGACATGACATGACATGACATGACATTGACATGACATGACATGACATTGCATGGCATGGCATAACCTAACATATTTATGTAACCGCCATACCAGTACTCCAGTATTAAGATTTGTTGCTCGTAGTACACTATTTTCCATTCATAAAGTCAAGTAGCGTAAACACGTGGAAAATAAATAGGTCGCTACAAAGCACGTTCCGCACGAGTTTATGTCGAATGATAATTGTAAAGGCGGGTCATCGCCACACAATAGAAAATGAACGGTACATGTTTACAACAATATATATATATATATATCTCTCTCTCTCTGACTATTACAACAAATTCAAACGTGTGGACATATTTTAAAGGACTGTATATAGAAACAGATTATGTTTCATCTAGTCAGTTCTTCATCAGGTAAACATGTCTGTGAAATGAATAAACCCCCACCCCAACTTAATATAGAGAAAACTGGGGTTTACGGGGCTACTCATTATTCCTCTCATCCGGGCCTCCGTGGCCTAATGGATAAGAGCGCTGACTCTTAGTCATTAGGTCTCTCACCGCCGTGGGTTCGAGCCTCGCTCGGGTCACGTGTGAGACGCCAAGTTCTGCAACGGAAGGTCAGGTGGTTTTTCTCCGGGTACTCCGGTTTTCGCCCACCTATGATTAACGATGGGCTCGATATGAGTGAAATAATCTTGAAAGGGCCGTAAAACCCAAACCAAAAAAAAAAAAAAAATCCTCTCATCCCCAACTCCCAAGACACAGGCCGTAGGTACTCGCTAGAACCATTTCAATGCGGTGGTTCTAACGAGCAGCCACAACCCGTATTAGCAGTATAAATAAGAAGAAAATAACCCGGGTTTTCATCAGGACAGTGGCCATTTTGGAGAAGTGAAAATGCACTTTGTCGCATGTGTGTGTTATCGTAATGTATTCGGCTGAATTGGGGCTTGAAGAAATATATGGACTGCATGATGCTTCCACGCAGAGCTGAATCTGGCCCGCACACTAGTACTGGTAAACCGCTTAGAGGATCTAAGCCTGTCCAGGAACCGCGGTGCGAGGCGGACCGTCCATGCTAATAAACCCTATTGGTTTCATTGGGCGACAGGACTTGAGATGTCATTTCATCTCGATGTCGGGTAAAAGTCCCACAAAATTGGAAGCAACGTCTCCAAAATGACCTTTACAGTGTTGACGGGGACGTTAAACCTCAAATCAAACAAACAAAAAATTCGGCTGAATAATAAGATTTGACACAAACATTGATATACATGGAATTATTAACTGACTATCCTGAAATGGTCGGAGGTCATCCGTATCAAAACAAGGTCAACCAATATTAAACGGGGGTTAAAATCAATAATTGCGTCAATTAATAAAATTGTCATTAACAAAGTAATCTCGCACTGACCAAGCTACAGGCCCTCGGTCAGCAATATTGGCCTCGGCCTTCGACAGCTAAAATTAAGACTTATTCTGCTTTTAAAAGCATATTTAAAAGGTTTTGTCTGTCCTTTTTTAAATGTTCTGTACATATTGTCTTGTAGTAAGAGACCACGTTTGGGACTATTCTTTAAGACCAATTTTGAACAGTCCCAAAGGCGGTCTTTTTACAGGCATTTCAGTGTATTTGACAATATTTGCATTTCCAGTGTAAAACCTAATGTAAACCTATAGAAAACAGTGTAGTTCATACTTCCATGAACGCAATGAGTCAAATGATTTAACAGTGACGTCAAGTGACGTCATTCTAAACCATTGTTCTCTACGGGCGTTGGTGACGTCAACGTTCTTCCGCTCTTTGTAGAAAAACAGCGTATAAATGTTTTCCAGCTTTAAAAATTTGCTCTATAAGCATTTTTCTTCCAGTAATGAGGTGCATAGAATATAACTATAAAAAATAAACTTATTTTTTTTCTGTTTTATCAAAGTATGAACGGCAGCGGGTCGCTAACAAAGTTTACATTAACCCCTTCGGGGTTCATTTACTTTGCACGCGACCAACTGCGTTCATACTTCCATGAACTGCAGAAAAATAAAATTCATTTCTTAATTATCTAAGACTTTTTACGAAAGCAACGCAAATATTTTAAGTGACAGTTTTGTTCAATTTAGCGCCAATGTATGGATCAAACTAAAACAAACTATGTACGTATATGGCAGTGAACCAAAATTTGTAACAAGATTTGTGCGACCTGTAAAGACCCGTATCACCTGTGTGTGTTTGAGGTTTACGTCCTACCAAAAGCTAAGGTCATACGGAGACAGGACCTTGGTTTAAAGACTCGTCCGCAAGTCTGGAGAAGACCGGGATCGAACCCACAACCCTTGTTTATGAGGCGAGTAGCGTTTGTGTTCGAGTTTTATGTCCCACCAACATCTTAGGTCATACGGAGACGGGGCTGCGGTTTAAAGACTTATCAGAAAGTCTGGAAAGCCGGGGATCAAACCCACGATCACTGGTTTATGTGGTGAGCAGCATAACCACTACACCACGGGGGCTTCTTAGGCGAGTTGCGTAACCACTGCACAACTGAGGCTTCCATGGATGAGTCGGTGTATCCACGCAATAGGGAAAGTATTTCAGTTGAATCGTCTCACTTAAGCGGCTCTATCGAGTACCCATGGCACAATCTAAGTTTCAACAACAATTGGGATAATAATATGCACCCTTTCAAACCTGATAATTGCGATGGTGGTCGCGGCGGTGGAGATTATTAACATGATGATGATGAAGCTCCTGATGATGTTGTTGTTGTTTGTTTGATTTGAGGTTTAACGTCCCTGTCAACACTGAATAGGTCAGAGACGTTGCTTCCAATTTTGTGGGACTTTTACCCGACATTGAGATGAAATGACATCTCAAGCCCTGTTGCACTATGAAACCAATAGGGTTTATAAACATGGACGGTCCTATTCGCACCACTTTGCCTGGGCAGGCTTAGATCCTCTAATCGGTTTACCAGTACTCGTGTGCGGTCGGTTTCAGCTCTACGTGGAAGCATCATGCTGCCAATCTATTTCTTCAAGCTCCAATGGGCGGGGTCGTGTTGTTGTTGTTGATGATGATGATGATGAGGAGGAGGAGGAGGAGGAGGAGGAAGACGACGGTATTTAGTATGGTTGTGGTGGTGGTTATGATGATGATGATGATGAGGGAGGAGGAGGAGGAGTAGGAGACGGTATTTAGTAGTTTGTGCTGGTAGATTACTCACCTCCTTTGTCATACTGACATTTTCTACGGAGATAGCCCATAAAATTTATTTGTCGACAGTTCGGGTTCATCATCAGCTCTTCGTTTTCTAAATAATAATGATAATAATAATAAATTGTTATTATTTAGACCAGCGCAATAAATACTCCTTCAGAGGAGGCAATTCGGATAAAAATAGAGCAAACTAGGCAGTTCTAACGAGCACCCACAAACTATGTTTGGAGTCAAAATAAGGGGATAAACACAAATGTTCATCAGCAATATTACCGTCATGGAGAAATGAAAAAGTGCGCTATGCCGCACGGATGTGTTATCGTCATGTCTGGACATTAAGACCAGTGGCTACTTTTGAAGGAAACAAAAGGTCCAGCTAATGTGAAAAAGGTTTTTTTTTCAGCACTGACGAGTAGCAAAGGATTAGCCATGCCTGTGCACACGCTCAAACTCACCAGAACATTTGTTACTCCAAATCATGTTGAGGTGATTCTGTGGTAGCTTCACGCATTAAATTGTACTGCCCATTGATATCAGCTTTAAACTAATTAAATTGTAAACACTTATGGTATTTTAATAGTCATAAGTAGGACAAATACATGCTCATTTAAGCTGAGCATCAAAGGTGTTTTATTACCGCTGATCATGAAAGTTTAAATGGTCATAAAATAACTGAGATTTGTTTGTTTGTTTGTTTTGGAGTTTAACGGCCCAGTCAACACTATTTTAGGTCATTTTTGAGCCGGTCAGTTTACCTATCCACACTTTCTTGTGCATGCTTATACGTAAGCGGTTACCAGCAGTATATAGCAAATTCTTTCGTCAGAAACTGACAACTGGCTTCTTGAATCAGCGGAATGGAGAGAATGACCGTAGAAAAGAGTTCATAATCAATCTGATCGAAAGAATGTTGCCGACTCCGGCAGGTATCGAACCCGCGTCCTCCTGATTACCAGACAGAAAATAAGTGAGGTAATCTAATTGAGGTAATGGCCAAATGTGACCGGCTGAGTTGAAAGATACATGCATGTAAATACAAAGCAGAATGATACTATTCAGCTCCGATGAGCAGAAGTCATTTCTCCTGCTCATAAATGCAATTCATGCTTAATTTTAGAGGATCTTTGGGTCTGATCATGGCTCAAACAGGACAGCTCCATTAGTTAAGGACTATGGCAGAAAAAAATTGAGGGAGAATACGAGAGGTGCTTTGTCTGTAACTCTATATACATTAGAAATGTTACCGGTGTCATGTCCAAGGACATTCATTCTCCAGGAAAATAATTGTAATGAAAAAGGAATTTTAACCCATTCAGTACCAGAAACCTGTAGAAGGGTACCTTGGCAAACAGTGCAGGCCCATATCAGACGCCGCAGAACGCAGCGTCTGATCAGGGCCTCCGCTATTTGCTAAAATTCAGTCATTTTCCAAATAGAGTCCATGAAAACACATCCTGACATCCCAAAAATCTGAAATGGACTCCCTTAAAGGGGTTGTTGCATTTGGCATCCCTACGTAAAACAGCTGCTCGGTGGACCTGCAGGCGATGGCGATATAGAAGTAGCGTCGGTGACATGCTTAATGAGCTAGAGTGGCCATCCCTGGAGGCCCGTCGTGTGTAGTCCTCTTTAACCTTCTTCTATAAGATACACTCTCATACAGCGTATGTTAATAAATAGAGATTATCATATGGCATTTTTCATATCATACCCCATATCAGCCCGAGGGCTGATATGGGTCGAGGGCTGATATTGGGTATGATATGAAAAATGCCATATCATAATCTATTTATCATACATTTCACTTTAAAAAAAAAATCAATCTCGCCGACATTGTTCGTCGCTGCATTCACGTTTCCATTGTTTACTACGGAACCCGGGAAGGGACATGATTTTTTATTTTTATTATGTTGTGCGAACAAGATAATATCTTGAGCGGACAAGATATTATCTTGTTCGGACAACATATTATCTTGTGCGGACAAGATATTATCTTGTGCGGACAAGATATGATCTTATTCGCACAACATAATATCTTGTTTGCACAACATAGATGCTGGGAAGTTGTGCGGACAAGATATTATTTGTGCGGACTAGATATTATCTTGTGCGGACAAGATAATATCTTGTGCGCACAAGATCTATGCTGTGCAGACAAGATATTATCTTGTGCGGACAAGATAATATCTTGTTCGCACAACTTAATATCTTGTGCGGACAAGATAATATCTTGTCTGCACAAGATAATATGTTGTCCGCACAAGATAATATCTTGTGCGGACAAGATATTATGTTGTTCGGACAAGATATTATCTTGTCCGCACAAGATAATATCTTGTCCGCACAAGATAATATCTTGTCCGCACAAGATATTATCTTGTGCACACAACTTATAAAATAAAAAAAAAATCATGTCCCTTCCCGGGTTCCGTAGTTTACCGAATCACTAGAATTTCTTTGCTCGATAATATTATCGAGATCCAAACGTCCGTCAGCAATCCCCTGCATCGTTTTTTCGCCCAGTTGCCTCTCGTATTCGCTGCGCCGTGCCAGTTTTTTTTTTTTTTTTATTATTATTATTATTATTTTTTTTTTTTTTTTGCCAAACAGTTCGGACAGACGAGAATATTGCAAATTGCAAATGGCGTCCTGAACAACAAATATGAAATTCCGTAAAAGGAAGAACGCCGCGTGTTCCGAATAGGGTGACGTCAGAGGTATGATAAAGGTTTAGGGGTGCGATAAAGGTTTGTGATATGGATTTTTGGGGTATGATAAAGGCCATGCGATATGGCAGCACGTGCAAGCGTGATACGTGCATAAGTGTCACGTTCGTATCGCATATTCAAAAACTAAGTATTTTATACTAAAATTATGATAAAGATAAGTACTTGACCCCTATAACAGCGTCGACCAAAACAAGGGCATCAAAAATAAACGACTCACAATATCGTGGGTACAAGTCCTATAGTGATGCCCTGAAGAACGCCTTCTTTCCCGGGAAAAATTCCTCAATGGAATGGTCTTCCATCTTCTGCGGTGAATGCCAAGTCCGCAGAAGAGTTCAAAACTCGTACAGTGTAAGATTGAGACTCAGAGGTATGCGTTTTAGGACACCTCTGTTATGCAGATTGTAAACAGTTTTAAGGACGCATCCAATGCCTCTTCTTTTTTATTTTTTTTTCAGCTAATTTCTAAATTTAGCCACCCAACCAACTGAGGTAATGGCCTCAGTATAAGAAGATTTATAGATAGATGCTGCAGTATAAATAGATAGATAGATTCCATTTGGTACAAAAAGGGTTAAAGTCTTACCCCCGAACTGAATCAAAATGTAATTTGCCATTTTCTTAATAACTCAGATCGTTGACGCAAAAGTAGTTGCTAAGAAACTATGAAGACGTTGACGTTAAATTCGACGTTACGTCGACTAAAGTTACGTGTACATACGTGGCTTAGTGGTTATAAGACTGAATGTATGTCATGGTTGTGGGTTCGAGCCTGGATCAGGCCACATATGAAACGTCAAGTACTGCGACGCAAGGTAAGTTTGTTTATTTTTATTTATTATTATGATTATTTTTTCGGCTTCTGCTTAACCATCGACTCGATAAATGCGAATTAATCTTGAAAAGGCCGTAAAACCCCGCAAAACAGAAAAAAACATAACAAAACTATCAATACATGTGCAATCGAACTTCAATGGTTCGAATAGCTTCAGGGTGATGAAAACATGTTCGAAACAGGAATAGCTCGAGCTACTGAAGTTTGATTACGGGGGCTTGGGGGAGGGGGTATGAAAAGGATTTATTTTGTACTTGGAAGTGAAATCGATGCATATCTGAAACAAATAAAAATAATATTGAACAGCAGTGAAATGATGACTGCTGTAAATATTGCTGTAAATAAATCCTTGTGAATGAATGCCAATTGACGTGTCGCCAGTAACGATTCAGATAAATAGTGCGTTTTGCTACTAAAATATATCTCTGCTATAAATGTTGCGTTCTGTTGTAAGACAAAAAGAATATTTACTTTTTTTCGGCGGATACCAAAAATATTCCATCGAGTGCACTGAAAACAGCCACATTTTTACTCTTTCGCGCTCGTGAAAATTTTTATGTGTTCAGCACACAAGATGCAATATTTTGGTATCCACCTAATAAAAAGAACTATCCTCTTTATATTTTCGGTTTTCTTTCAAAACCATATGTCGCGTGTACACATTAGAATCGCCTCAAACAGGCAATAGACTGATATAACCTCTAGATATCAGTTGAGCTCATGATACATTGCGAAACCATATTTTATTTTATGCCACCACGCCAGGCCAGATTTCATTTCACGCTGACTCAAATACCTTGCCTTATTACTGTCATTTCCACATTGTTATAGGAGATGATTCCCACATAAGCATATCGTATACATGAACCATGTAAATATGAATAATAAATACTGTTTAACCCAAAGATACTTTTAAGAAATGAATTTTATTTTTCTGCAGTTCATGGAAGTATGAACGCAGTGGGTCGCGTGCAAAGTAAATGAACCCCGAAGGGGTTCATGTAAACTTTGCTAGCGACCCACTGTCGTTCATACTTTCATGAAAAGCAGAAAAATTAAGTTTATTTTTTATATTTACATTATTTGCCCCTCATCACAGGGCGAAAAAAAATGCTTGTAGGGCAAACTTTTAAAGCTGAAAAACATTTACACGCTGTTTTTCTACAAATAGCGGAGCAGCGTTGACGTCATCAACGCCCGTAGAGAACAATGGTTTAGAATGACGTCACTTAACGTCACCGAAAATCATGCGATTCGATGCGTTCATGGAAGTATGAACGCAACTGTTTTGTATAGGTTTACATTAGACTTTACACTCGAAATGTAAATATTAATGAATAAACTTTCACATCTCACCAGACTTTACAAATCTAATGAGTAGACACAACATACACATTAAAGATAATTAAGAACGATGTCCTCCAGTGATGAGATTATTTTCATTGGGACTCAAAAGCCATCTGTGGTTTCCATCACGAAATCATGCCTATACAATTTAGACCCCCTTGAACCCCACTTTTATACAGCAAAACGGGGATCTACAGGGGTAAATCATATTTTATGATTCTATTTTATTGGAAGGGGGATAATTCAATAACCATGGCATCCAGAGTTGTGGTTCTTGTACATGACACGCCAGCTCAGCCTTGTGAACAACTGTACCAGGTACCATCAATAAATCTTAACGGGTATTGGAGTTATGGCCATGATCACAAGTGGTCATACTGTTATATTGGAAGGGTAGATTACTCAAATACCATAACACCTAGAGTTGTGGTTCTTAGGCATGATGCGTCGTCTCAACCTTGTATACAGTCGTGCAAATTGCCATCAATATATCTCAAAGTGTATTGGTGTTATGGCCATCACAAGGTTATAGTGTCAGGGGAGATAATTAAAAAACAGGACACCCAGAGTTGTGGTGTTTGCACACGACACAACATACACTTTAAAGATACATAAGAACGAGGTCCTCCAGTGATGAGATTTTTTTTTCATTGGGACTCAAGAGCCATCTGTGGTTTCCATCACGAAAACAAGCCTATATAATTTAGACCCCCTTGAACCCCACTTTTATATAGTAAAACTGGGGTTTACAGGGGTAAATCTTATTTTTCGTATTTCTACTCTAAAATATAGATTGTGTGTATTCACCACAATCTATATTTGAGCAGAAATAAGAAAAAATATCACAATTTTTCATCTGAAATTTTGCATTTTTCCGGCGGTAAATTACAACGTATTTGTAAAGGCTTGTGCACTGTAATTGGCCCGCGTCAAAACCTGTGTCGTAAAAGAGAGGGACTCCTGACTTGAACCTTCAATGAAAGCAAATGTACGAACCCAAAGTTTAGCTTGTGGCAGCTGTCTATTAATGGTATGGCAAGCCGGTCAGCTTACATAAATAATGCTACTACTTCTTAAGATTCGTACCCGTTACCCCTATCTAGAACTGCAATGACAAACGCTGTCGACTGTACTAAAGAACCAGGAGGCTAGTGATTCAAGCACAGGAGGTATCAAGTGGAATAAAAAAAATTTCGTGTTGAAGCATTCTTGTCTGAGGTTATAACTTTTGTATGTCATTTGTTTGTCGGTCAATCCAAAGTTAGTAAGCACAGTAGCTTTACGTTGCCGATGCCCTCATGACTATCACTGATTTGTACGAATTCCAGTTAACGGTTATTTATAGCCGTATTATCTTTGTTGTGACGTCAGAGTGATGTGTAAAGTGGGCTATGCATCTCTACTTATATGCTGGGACATTAGCAAACAATGAAGACCCAGATTTGACGTCACAGAAAGCGGCGTAAAATCAGGGTCTGCACTGTTTGCTTAGGAACAGGACTTTACGGGTTAAACAAAACATTCTTAGTTTCCGTTCAGGACCTTTTTCTACAAGATTGTGCACGACCTTATCGCCATTCCCTCTTCCAGCTACTAAACACCAGGACATACCACGACAAGAGTGGTACATTCGTTGAAATACCAACAGTACTCTACATCAACAGACTGCTTCAAGTTTAGCTTCTTCCCTAGGACCATTCCAATTTGGAAGATAATGCCAGCCACAGTTGCTGAGGCTCCCTCTCTGGCATCCTTCAAGAGGGAGATGTCCGACCTAACCTTCTAATGGGGATTTTCTTCCCCGCCATGACATTACGAAAACAGGCCTATACAAATGTACAATGTGAACTTTACTGCCGAAAAAATTAACATAAAAAATTGTGATAATTTTCTTATTTCTGCTCAAAATATAGATTGTGGGTACTCGTTAGAACCGCCTCATGGAGGCGGTTCTAATGATTAGCTACAATCTATATTTTAGTGCAGAAATAAGAAAAGTAAGGTTTACCCCTGTAAACATCAGTTTTACTATATAAAAGTGGGGTTCAAGGGGGTCAAAATGATATAGGCTTGTTTACGTTATGAGTAAACTTTATCCAGATGATGAGTGGTGAGGCGGTGTCAAGGCACCTCCTAGGAAGGCGGATTGGTCACACTCAGATGGACGAAAACTGGTGGGAGTAACTTTCTATTACTTCTTTCTTGCATTCTTATTACTTGACTGGCACTTTCTTCACTCCTTTTTGTCTCTTTTAGATTCTTTATCGCGCACCATTAAAGTTGTGTAATGTGTGACAGTTAAATGTCAAGCTGTTGATGTAGATTTTCCTGACCCACTCTCAGAGACAAATTACCGAGCAGTATTGTGAGTGATTTTTCACGACATCTGTCTATCTTTCCCTGACGAATATTACTTACACCACAGATAAGACCAAATGCCAATCATGCAGATAAGGTCGGGATTTCAATCTGCACTGCACAGTGAGATCCAGTCATTGCAGTTTTCAACGTTATTCAACGTTTATCCACGTTTCGTGACTGCTGAATAGAATTGAAGTTGATACAATTAACCCACACCTCCCAACAGAGACACCAAACGGAAAGAAACAGGAACATGAACTAATACGACCCTAATGGAAACATCACAAGCGGAAAAAAGGACAGTTACTTTCCCCCGCCGGCCTCGGTACCCAGTCGGATGCGCGTCTGACTGGTGATCAGTAGGACGCGGGTTCGATACCTGCCGGGGTCGGCAACATTTTTTCGTGGAGATTGATCATGAAATCTTTTTCTACGGTCATTCTCTCCCTTCCGCTGATTCAAGAAGCCAGTTGTCAGTTTCTGGCGAAAGAATGTTCACTGTACTGGTTAACCGCTAACGTATAATATGTTCTATAAAAGGGTTATCCTTTGGAAGCAAGGAATACACCACAGAACTGAAAAATATGGAGTGTACATGTTTTCTGGGCCAGACTAGCTAGTTTCGACCAATTAGGCCTCATCAGCGACCCTCAGATATTTTCAAAATTCCACAATGGAATCAATGATCCCAAAGAACAAGAAAATATAATCTACACTATGATGTAGGGCAGGGAGACGTTTTACCGCCGCCACACATTCCCACACACCAGCTGTAGTGAAGTAAAATATGTTCTATAAAAGGGTTATCCTTTGAAAGCAAGGAATACACCACAGAAGTGAAAAATATGGAGTGTACATGTTTTCTGGGCCAGACTAGCTAGCCTATCCAGGAAAGTGTGGATAGGTAAACTGACCGGCTCAAAAATGACCTAAAAGTGTTGACTGGACCGTAAAACTTCAAAACAAACAAACAAAATCTTTCCCCCGAAATGGTCAGTTGGCTATCCAAAACAAAAATTTATAAGCGAAACACACATTCAAAGACGAACTGTAACAAATAATAAATAATTCGACAGCTGAAGGTGCTGATGACTGTGTAACTAAGTTTACCTCTTTGGTTAGAGCTAGGGACTAACTTCCCATATCACCGGTCCTGGGCCCAGGATTACAATGCGTACTTAAATTTTAAGTACCTACTTAAACTAAGTATTTACTTAACTGTCGTATAAAGTGAACTACAAAGAATTTCTTTCGTTTAAGTCGATACTTAACCAGAGAATATCCTTAAATATTTAAGGTAACCCAGGTAGGAACCTTAACTTTTAAGATTTGACCTTGACACATGAATGTATACTCAGACGGTAAAGTGTTTGCATCATATTCAAGGGGCCCTGGGTTCGGGTCCCGGTCGAGCCACTTTTTTTTTCCTCCTTGGAGCGCAAGTCGACTCGGCGATGAGGTATAAAACAATTGGGATTTCTCCCTTGGTGTGTCACAGTTTTCGACCGATAGAGCTGTATAAAAACTTCCCTTTACATAATACTGTATAATACTGGTAACTGGGTAAAAATTTATTGTTTGGTGTAGGAAGGTTCTTACAAGCGAAAGGGGGTCTTAAACGACTTGGTTGTTTGTTTGTTTTTTTCAGGGTAGGTGTGTATGTTTGATTGATTGATTGGATGTTTAACGTCCATTTCAACTATATACAGGTCATTTTGGAGACGTTGCTCCTATTTTGAGGGACTTTTACCCGACATTGAGATGAAATGACTTCTCAAGCCTGTCGCCCAATGAAACGAATAGGGCTTATAAGCATGGACGGTCCGACTCGCGCCGCTTTTCCTGGGCATGCCATAGGGGCTTGAATCATGAAAAATAAAAAAAAGATTCAAGCCCCTATGGGCAGGCTTAGATCCTCTAAGTGGGTAACCAGTACCCGTGTGCGGTCGGATTCAGCTCTGCGAGGAAGCGTCATGCAGCCAATTTATTTCTTCATGCCCCGATGGATGGGTGGGGCCGACAGGTTTGTGTGTCGGGGGATGGGGGTGTTTGGGGAGGGAGGCTGGCGCATATCACTTTTGTCTGTTATTTAAAAACTGATCCTGTGGCACAGCGGGTCCATGTTCCTACGCTTATGCATGTCCTGCTACTTTTACGCATACAATGTTCACAACCATCATATGCCGTCTTTATATTCAGTGTCAAGAAATAGTATGACGCCACGTGCATTTAAGAAATGACTTTTATTTTTCTGCTGTTCATGAAAGTATGAACGAACAGGGTCGCCTGTAAAGTAAATGAACTCCGAAGGGGTTCATATAAACTTTGCTAGCGACCGCTGTCGTTCATATCTTCATGAACATCGAAAAAATATTTCTTATATTTACATTCTTTTTTCCTCACTTATAAGGCAAACTGGTAAAGCTGAAAAAACATTTACACGCACTTTTCTAATAAGAGCGGAATGCCCAATGAGATCATAGAGAACCATGGTTTAGACTGGCGTCACTTGACGTCATGGAAAATCATATGACTTGATGCGTTCATGGAAGTATGAACTGCATTGTTTTCTATAGGTTTATATTAGTATTTTCACTTGAAATGTAAATAATTTCTATTTTGGCGGGAACAACTGTAACGTATGTCAGCGATGTACATTTGCAGGGCAAATGGTCATAGTAAAGGCAATAAAATCCAATTTAAAATCCAATTCGAAGGCCCGTTTCGTAACTTACATATGAAAGGACCATTTGTGTAAGATTCGCGATATCAAAATTTATTAAATACAAAGAAGTTTTTTTTCGGTTGATTTGAGATTCGTCCTCGCAACACTATTTAGGTTTCATTTCGGAAGTGTTGCTTTCAATTTTGTCGGACTTTTACCCGACATTGAGATGAAATTACATCTCAAGCCCTGTCGCCCAATCAAACTCGTATATGCATGGACGGCCCGACTTGCACCACTTTGCCTGGGCAGGCTTAAACCTTCTAAGTGGTTTACTGGAGGTTGCGTGTGGTCGGCTTGTGCTGGTTGGGTGAGGCAAGGTGGCGTGTATCTTGCGTCACTGGGTTGTCCAACTGATATTGGCCGCAACCAATCATAAGCTTCTACTCCTTGCCTTGAAATGCTAAATAAAAATAAATTTGAGGCGTACCACCTCCCTTGTTTGTTTTGTATGATTTGAGGTTTAACGTCCCCGTCAACACTGTAAAGGTCATTTTGGAGACGTTGCTTCCAATTTTGTGGGACTTTTACCCGATATCGAGATGAAATAACATCTCAAGCCCTGCCGCCCATGAAACCAATAGGGTTTATATTCTCGCACCGCTTTGCCTGGGCAGACTTAGATCCTCTAAACGGATTACCAGTACTCGTGTGCGGGTCGATTTCAGCTCTGCGTGGAACCTCTATTTCTTCAAGCCTCGATGGGCGGGGGCCGTCCACCCCCTTGAAAGCTTGTGCATGTGAGTGATTGAGTGTGTTTGTGAGGTGAGTGAGTGAGCGCTTTATGCCTCATCAACTGTAAGGTAATACGCAGATAAGGACCACATTCATAAAAAGACGGGGCAATCCGAGATGGAATGTACAGAGATTTTATATCACATTTTTTTCCTTTGTTTTACTCCGACTGGAGCTACGGTTTTTCTCCTTGTTTGTCTGCACGATGTTTGATCTAGTCGTTAATGACTATACCAACTACATACATGTATAATAATGACATCCGAAAACAATATTGTAGCCGGGGTTAAGTTTGGGGTGGTTTCTGCGAGAGTCTTCCCTGTTCTTCACCATAGTGCAGAATATATTTATTACTGTACCAGATTGTATTGAATATTATGCAATACGCCTAACGGCACGAGAAGGGTTGAATCATGGACAGACTCTGTAAAACCGATTCCGCCCCCACCCTCGGGGCTTCAGATTTGGCTGCATGATGCTTCCATGTAGAGCTGAAACTGACCACACTGGCACGAGCACTGGTAAACAGCTTAAAAGGACTAAGCCTACCCAGGCAAAGTGATGTGAGTCAGACCGTCCACTGCATATAAGCCTTTTGGTTTGTATATTCAAATATTGTATAATTTCTTGTTTCTAAAGGGACCCCGTAGAAACAGCGTTTTGAATATGGCGTGGTGCTACATTGTGACCAATGTGTGTCCGCACAAATCGTGATCGAGTGTGATCCTTCAATGAAACACGTTTTATAGTGTATAAAACATTTTTCATGGTTTATGTGGTGAAATGGAAACTAAACCATCATATTTTCTATTGTCTCCATTCAATGAAACAGAAGAAGTGATTTTTGACAGATCGCGGGAAAATTGTGGGCCGCCTACATCAATGTGTAATTGAAACTTACGTGCTGATCGTCGTGAAAATTTCCGTCAAAACTACGACTTTATCCGAAGTTAAATACTTAGCTAAGTAAATGAAATAGGTGGCTTTCGAATGCACTTTTTAAGGAAATACTTTACTAAGATATTAATTCCTCCTTAAATCGCTAAGTCGACCTTAACTTAAGTATCGATTGTAATCCTGGGCCCTGGTGTATAAATGTCATTTGACATGTCACCAGTAACAATTCTGATTCTGTTCCTGATTCTGATGTAATTTGTTCAGTCCACATGAAGACTTCCTGACGCATCAGTGCTGCATCTCCGAAATGCCGGAGCACTGGTCCGGCCAGAAAAATTTGGATCGGGACGTTAACTGGAGGCCCCCTGTGCAGAGAGAATCATCCCCTGTGCAGGTTAAAGAACCTTACCATAATTACATGATTACTGTGTAGGCTTTCATCCTGCGAAACTGGAGTGTATGTAATATACACCTGCCTAGAATGTCCGCGAGGACGTATGGCAGTATATAGAGAAAGAAAGAAAGATACCAACCAACATTACCTAATCGCGCATGTTAAGAGCATAAATAGGAGGATGCTAATTAAGAGTCATTTTCTCTTGATTCGGCTCAAACAATTTTCGTGACAGAAATAGAAGAATTGTATGAGAATAGCCATAACAACAACAAAAACACTAACTCACTTGGGTGTGATATTTATCCCAATTTAATAAAGTGAAAGGTATTTGAAAAATCTTACCTCCGAACTGAATAAGAATGTAATTTGCCATTTTCGAAATAACTCAGAGCGTAGACGCAAACGTTGTTGCTAAGAAACTACAAAGACGTTGACGTTAAACTCGCGTTACGATAGCTAACGTTATCGATAAATTACGTCGGTTTATCATATGGGTAGCATTGCACTAAATGCCGGAGGTGCCGGGTTTTATCACTTTGGGACAGAGCTTTTAGTTGCAGTCTAAATACCAAGCTTGCTTCCATTGGATATATATCCCATGTTTCATTCCAATGTGAGTAAAGGATATTTATAAGGAAATGAAATGATGCATGTTTTATAATTATATCTGCAAGCTCATAGAAATTGTTGCTGATTTTATATGGGCACCCTGCGTTAAAAAAATGTGCTTGTCATTCACTGCGAATCTGAAGGTCAACAAACATGGCGGACCATAACTTGAAAAGGAGCCGGACAGCATGTGGATTTTTTCTCATTAACTTGTTGAGCAAGGGTGGCTCTATAAACAAGTAAGGTTTGAAGGGATTTGTATGTGTAGTTTTTGTGGGAGCGTGTAAAAGGTTACTATTGTCGCCTATGGAAAACATTTAGTGGTAAGCTCCCTATAGCCAAAAAATCAGGTACTTTCGAAACTTCTTATTTCTGTTTGAAACGAGGCTTTTTTGCATCTGTCTGATATTCTGGGATCATTCCAGACAAAATGGATGCTTTCATGGAAAGTCTGCTAGAAAAATTAGCAAAAAAAAAAAAAAAAAATCTCTGATCAGGGACCACAGCATTGTAATGTGTGGGTGGGGGCCGGGAAATATGGGAAAATGTTGGTGCACTGGCCAGATGCGACAAAGCAAATGGAACGGACTCACATAATTGCTTACATGGCAGCAAATAAAATTCTGAAGGCTGATTTTGCATCTCATGATGCTGAAGGTCACTGATTGGAGGTGTCACATTTATGCCACAATGGCGTTTGCATCAAACCTAGTCATCTTGACGTCGCACCGCATTTCCCGCAAAAGCGACACTTTGGCGTAATAAACCACAGCTCCAGCATTCCCACTCAATAATAGACTACTCCAAGGGCGCTAGATGTTGTTTGCGGTTGCAAGCACCAGTTAACGCCCTTGGAACAGTCATACATACCATGGCCAGACGTGCACAGGGAACACCCAGGTCAGACTGCACAGGTGCATTCAGACCAGACTGTTCACCGTGCACCTACGGATAAGTAGGAATACCCGAATATTTTGGCCAATGAAAAATAACAAGTCCTGATTGTAAAAATCACTTCACAGTGTGTAATATTTCAAAGAAACACAGCAAAATATCATATATAACTCCAGAAATGTGAAATAAACTCCGAAAATATATCTTATAATAGCATACAGATCTTCATCAGAACAGATTTTATAAGTAAATGAGCTCTTCCTAAATATACCAAAATATACAGTTATAATTGTGCTTAAATGAGAAATTTGATGCTAATTGCTGCTTTTCTGATAACAGGAGGAAATAAAATGATTGTTTACATTGTTTTAAAATAGAGAAGCAACAGTTGGCTGGTCATTTGCTGTTAATTGGGAGATTCATATTGGAGTGGGTGGGGTAAGGGGACTAGACCACTGGGTTTTTTTTGTAGTGCCCATTGACAGTATTATAGCCATCAAGAGCTTTAGATAGCATAGAGCAATGCTGTGCAGTAACATATGTGCAAGAAAGGTGTAATTTAAGACATTGATAACAAGTAAAGTGCCTTTGTTACACTTTCGCCTGGAGGGACAAATGGCCGAGCCTGGCGTAGTGTCATAGTCAAAAGGGCAATGCATCTTTTCTGTGGTAAACTGTAAAATTGATCTTTTTTGTTCAGTTCCACAATTTGTAACATGGCTGAATTTAATTTTGAGCAAAGGGAAATAATCTACTATTGTCTGTTGTAAAAGTGACAATGGCGGTTATGGCACATGATGCTCAAAAATGCACTGAAACAACAGTTATGCTCTAAAATCAGTAAAAGTACCTCTTTTAAACAGATTTGAAGAGCATACTGTTCTCTCTTCAGGTTGAAGACATACCACAGAAAGCAGTAAACCAGAAGTAGATGGGCTATGGATTGTTTGCTGTCTCAGAGCAGAAGGTGATCACTTGAGCTATTTTTTCATCATTCATTGTTCGGAGCCATTGGCCGCAGAATGACAGTATTGAATGAAACACCAATTTTTCTAAGATATACTCTGGAACAAGCAACTAAAACATATTGATTTTGATTGTGGATATCTCACTTAATGTACAGAAGGAAAGCTAAGCCACTTTAAAGGGTAAAGCATTGATCCTATAGGTAGCATTGCACTAAATGCCGGAGGTGCCGGGTTTTATCACTTTGGGACAGAGCTTTTAGTTGCAGTCTAAATACCAAGCTTGCTTCCATTGGATATATATCCCATGTTTCATTCCAATGTGAGTAAAGGATATTTATAAGGAAATGAAATGATGCATGTTTTATAATTATATCTGCAAGCTCATAGAAATTGTTGCTGATTTTATATGGGCACCCTGCGTTAAAAAAATGTGCTTGTCATTCACTGCGAATCTGAAGGTCAACAAACATGGCGGACCATAACTTGAAAAGGAGCCGGACAGCATGTGGATTTTTTCTCATTAACTTGTTGAGCAAGGGTGGCTCTATAAACAAGTAAGGTTTGAAGGGATTTGTATGTGTAGTTTTTGTGGGAGCGTGTAAAAGGTTACTATTGTCGCCTATGGAAAACATTTAGTGGTAAGCTCCCTATAGCCAAAAAATCAGGTACTTTCGAAACTTCTTATTTCTGTTTGAAACGAGGCTTTTTTGCATCTGTCTGATATTCTGGGATCATTCCAGACAAAATGGATGCTTTCATGGAAAGTCTGCTAGAAAAATTAGCAAAAAAAAAAAAATCTCTGATCAGGGACCACAGCATTGTAATGTGTGGGTGGGGGCCGGGAAATATGGGAAAATGTTGGTGCACTGGCCAGATGCGACAAAGCAAATGGAACGGACTCACATAATTGCTTACATGGCAGCAAATAAAATTCTGAAGGCTGATTTTGCATCTCATGATGCTGAAGGTCACTGATTGGAGGTGTCACATTTATGCCACAATGGCGTTTGCATCAAACCTAGTCATCTTGACGTCGCACCGCATTTCCCGCAAAAGCGACACTTTGGCGTAATAAACCACAGCTCCAGCATTCCCACTCAATAATAGACTACTCCAAGGGCGCTAGATGTTGTTTGCGGTTGCAAGCACCAGTTAACGCCCTTGGAACAGTCATACATACCATGGCCAGACGTGCACAGGGAACACCCAGGTCAGACTGCACAGGTGCATTCAGACCAGACTGTTCACCGTGCACCTACGGATAAGTAGGAATACCCGAATATTTTGGCCAATGAAAAATAACAAGTCCTGATTGTAAAAATCACTTCACAGTGTGTAATATTTCAAAGAAACACAGCAAAATATCATATATAACTCCAGAAATGTGAAATAAACTCCGAAAATATATCTTATAATAGCATACAGATCTTCATCAGAACAGATTTTATAAGTAAATGAGCTCTTCCTAAATATACCAAAATATACAGTTATAATGGTGCTTAAATGAGAAATTTGATGCTAATTGCTGCTTTTCTGATAACAGGAGGAAATAAAATGATTGTTTACATTGTTTTAAAATAGAGAAGCAACAGTTGGCTGGTCATTTGCTGTTAATTGGGAGATTCATATTGGAGTGGGTGGGGTAAGGGGACTAGACCACTGGTTTTTTTTTGTAGCGCCCATTGACAGTATTATAGCCATCAAGAGCTTTAGATAGCATAGAGCAATGCTGTGCAGTAACATATGTGCAAGAAAGGTGTAATTTAAGACATTGATAACAAGTAAAGTGCCTTTGTTACACTTTCGCCTGGAGGGACAAATGGCCCGAGCCTGGCGTAGTGTCATAGTCAAAAGGGCAATGCATCTTTTCTGTGGTAAACTGTAAAATTGATCTTTTTTGTTCAGTTCCACAATTTGTAACATGGCTGAATTTAATTTTGAGCAAAGGGAAATAATCTACTATTGTCTGTTGTAAAAGTGACAATGGCGGTTATGGCACATGATGCTCAAAAATGCACTGAAACAACAGTTATGCTCTAAAATCAGTAAAAGTACCTCTTTTAAACAGATTTGAAGAGCATACTGTTCTCTCTTCAGGTTGAAGACATACCACAGAAAGCAGTAAACCAGAAGTAGATGGGCTATGGATTGTTTGCTGTCTCAGAGCAGAAGGTGATCACTTGAGCTATTTTTTCATCATTCATTGTTCGGAGCCATTGGCCGCAGAATGACAGTATTGAATGAAACACCAATTTTTCTAAGATATACTCTGGAACAAGCAACTAAAACATATTGATTTTGATTGTGGATATCTCACTTAATGTACAGAAGGAAAGCTAAGCCACTTTAAAGGGTAAAGCATTGATCCTATAGGTAGCATTGCACTAAATGCCGGAGGTGCCGGGTTTTATCACTTTGGGACAGAGCTTTTAGTTGCAGTCTAAATACCAAGCTTGCTTCCATTGGATATATATCCCATGTTTCATTCCAATGTGAGTAAAGGATATTTATAAGGAAATGAAATGATGCATGTTTTATAATTATATCTGCAAGCTCATAGAAATTGTTGCTGATTTTATATGGGCACCCTGCGTTAAAAAAATGTGCTTGTCATTCACTGCGAATCTGAAGGTCAACAAACATGGCGGACCATAACTTGAAAAGGAGCCGGACAGCATGTGGATTTTTTCTCATTAACTTGTTGAGCAAGGGTGGCTCTATAAACAAGTAAGGTTTGAAGGGATTTGTATGTGTAGTTTTTGTGGGAGCGTGTAAAAGGTTACTATTGTCGCCTATGGAAAACATTTAGTGGTAAGCTCCCTATGACGTCGCGTCTGAGAGTGTAATAACGTCTTGTAATAAATTCGATAATCCACTGGTGGATTAAATATGCAAATTAGAAAGATACGCCCCGTAACGTTACATATACGGAGTTATTAATGACGTCGCGTTTACTAATGCCGGAATATTGACATTTTTGTAAAACAATCGTGACTAAAATGCGTTTTAAATGGCATATGATAAATAGAATCTTGCATTCGTGTTCATGTATTATTGAACTTATTAAACACGTTGAGGAAAAGGGATAAAATGCGAGGCTTTGCCGAGCATTTTATCCCTTTTCCTCAACGAGTTTAATAAATTCAATAATACCTATACACTCACTTAAGATCAACTATCAGACACAAGATCAAACACAGCTGAAACTCGTTGACGTGCTTTTGCAGTAGCTAGGGCTTTTTTCATACATGGTTGACTCAAATGAACATCTGAAGTAATAAGTTAAATATTCATGTTGTTTTGCGTTCTTGGATGTGAAGCCAAGCATTCGACGTTTTCTTCAGATAGTGTATAGCACCAAAGTTAACCCTTTTTGTACCAAATGGAATCTTCCTGATTATATATAGCAGGAGTTCATTTCAAAATTTAGCGGTGTCAGGTTGTGATTTCATCAAAATTTATTTGGAAAATGACTGAACTTTTAGCAAACAGTGGAGGCCCTGATCAGACGCCGCGTTCTGCGGCGTCTGATCTGGGCCTGCACTGTTTGCCATGGTACCCATTTAGGGGTTTCCAGTCTGAAATGGGTTAAATCCAACGTCTCTTATAGTCGGAGCAAGTTCTGAACGGTGCTCTATAATTTTAAAATTCGCTTCTTTCAACGGATATACTCCTATTGGGAAATTTCATATTGGTATTCATTGATGGATCCACTGGGAAACTTTATGTGTCCACAGAGGACGAATCAGTGATCAGAAGACATTTTGACTCAATATTACTTACTCGATTTTGTAAATGGTGGTTTGAATTTTTTTTCTTTTTTGTTGTTGTTTTTTTTTTTCTGATCAGGGCAATTTTTTTCACATTGTTTGTATGCCAGCAATGGCCCAAAATCGGAATTAGATGCCGTCGTATC
Source organism: Lucinisca nassula (assembly GCA_963580285.1). NCBI lineage: Eukaryota > Metazoa > Mollusca > Bivalvia > Lucinida > Lucinidae > Lucinisca > Lucinisca nassula. The sequence continues at coordinate 138,640,532 of OY757013.1, forward strand.
TTATCTTTAGTATGAACATTGTGATGCTACGAATATTTCTGCCCAGTTTAGCAATAACATAGAATCTTGTACGGCCCCCGCCCATCGGGGCTTGAAGAAATATATGGGCTGAATGGTGCTTCCTCGCAGAGCTGAAACCAACCCGCACACGAGTACTGGTAAACTGCTTAGAGGATCTAAGCCTGCCCAGGCAAAGCGGTGCGAGTCGGCCCGTCCATGCTTATAAGCCCTATTGGTTTCCTTGGGTGGCAGGGCTTGAGATGTCATTTCATCTCAATGTCGGGTAAAAGACCCACAAAATTAGAAGCAACGTCTCCAAAATGACCTAAATAGTGTTGACGGGGACGTTAAACCTCAAATCAAACAAAAGAATCTTGTTTGTTTTGCTTATCAACTGGCAATTTAAAATTAATGAGTAGGTCATGGTGCACACAAAATCTCTGGCTCAGGAGTCTTAAAGTATACTGTGGAAAGATTCTAATTCTAGGCCATCACGAAAACACACCTATATAATTGTGACCCCCCTTGAACACCACTTTTATACAGTGAAACTGGGGTTTACAGGGGTAAACCTTATTTTTTTTTTATTTCTGCTCTAAAATATAGATTGTGCGTACTCGTTAGAACCGCCTCATTGAGGCGGTTCTAACGAGTACCCACAATCTATATTTTGAGCAGAAACAAGGAAAATATCGCAATTTTTCATCCTAAAATTTTAGGGTTTTTTTTCGGCGAAAAAAATACATTATATTTGTATAAGCGTGTTTTCATAATGCAATGATATAGTTCTTCAGGGTCCAAACTTGTTGTAAATTGGTCAATTTAGTCACATATGTTTGTTTCTCATTAGCCCTTATCCTACTGATCTAGCCACGCCCATTTCTGATAATCAACCAATCAAATAACTTGATGCATTACGAAAACACGCCCATACAAATACATTGTAAACTTTACCGCTGAAAAAACGAAAATTTTAAGATGAAAAATTGTGATATTGTTCTTATTTCTGCTCAAAATATAGATTGTTGGTACCCGTTAGAACCGCCTCATCGAGGCGTTAGAACTTCGAGGCGGTTCTTACGAATACCCTCAATCTATATTTTAGAGCGGAGATAAGAAAAATAAGGTTTACCCCTGTAAACCCTAGTTTTACTATATGGGCCCCGTCAAGCGATTCGGTACTTATCGCCTATGCGAGCAGCGAAGGTTCAGGCGAGCCTGCGCATCCGCACAGTCTCGCCAGAACCTTCGCTGCTCGTTCATACAAGCAGTGAATCAAGAGGAACCTTCAGACAGAAAGCCATATCCTTGGCCCCTCTGAATGGCTGGCAATGCGCAGTTAAAATTTGTTATGACGGAATGCTCGAAGACACAAATTCGCTTGACGGGGCTCATATAAAAGTGGGATCCAAGGGGCTAGAAATTATATAGGCATGTTTTCGTGATGGCAATGTATTCCTTCAATTCACAAACTGCACCATATACAGTGTAGATCCGGATCAGATGACTTCTTCAGAAGCCATCTGATCTGGATCTAAACTGTATACAAAACATTCATTGCAGACGCATGCAATGTCAATTACAAACACATCTCAAATGTCATTCTGGAACAGAAATCAAAATGGAACGAGAGCCAATGAACAGAACTGATGCGGTTTTACCATTCGTTGATGACATTCGTTTTGGATGTTAAACTTATTTGATCATTGAAAGATACCTCAAACGAGAGCAGACTTAAACCAATAGTTTTGTATTTTTTTTCTAATCCTGTACCTGGAATTGCTTTACTTTGCTGCCCTCTTTAATTACACGCTGGCGGGTTGGACCTCAGACTCTATGACGGCTCCGGTCTAAAGACTTACTTAATTTTTCTAAGTAAGTCGATTGGTGTCTGATGTTCTGTCTCTAGTCGAGCCCACCAGAGTCCAACTGTTGGTCCAGAACTGTCAATATACTTTTATTGTTTCGGGATCACTGTCAGGCATCACTCGGCAAGCCTCGTGATGCCGGACAGTGTGCCTCGGGACGGATTTTTCCATCCACCCCTCACACCCATATAAGATTCTTATATATTTTTTCAAAGCTTAACCCACAAGTAGCCTTTATCTAGCGCGTATTCTAACAACTATAATTTATAGTAACATATGTTCTAGACCAAGTTCAGGACCGACTTTTTGGATGAATTGTTTATCAATCGACACAAAGTTTTGTATTTATTTTTTTTCTGGTTTTGGTTTTACGGCCCTTTCAAGCTTAGTTCACTCATATCGAGCCGATGGGTTGGGCACGCCACTTAACGCGGCGTCTGATCAGGGTCTACACTCTGCTTAATAACAGGAATTTAAGGGTTGAACAAAACAGTTTAAGTATCAGTCTAAAAAAGAATCCTTCTTCCCTCTGACCATTAGAGATAGGAATTCTCTTCCCAACCATGTCCACAGCTGAAGGTGCTGAGAATAGTGTGACTAAGTTTTTCTAAGGGAAGAAAGATTCTTTGTAAATGCCAGTTATTGCAGTAGGGCTCTGAAACGCCAGTGAATGGTGATTTCTACCGCGCTTAGCTGAGGGGATGGGGTTTGGGGTTCAAGGTCATCTTTTGGAATGCTGGCAACACCCTTTAGACCCTTGTATAGTAGTATGCGCCTGCTTTCGCTTCTCCTTTTCTTGAGAGACTCCCATCTTAATTTTCCCAGTATTCCAGTCATACTCCCAGTTTCAAAGCTGTAATTGCTTGTTACAAACCTAGCAGATCTGTCCTGGAAAATTTCATTTTTTTCATTAAGGACCACTCCATTTGTGTCCCAGATACAACTACCATATTCCAAGATTGGGCAAAGAAGTTCTTTATATTTATATGCTGCCAGTAGTATAGGGTGCCACTCTGGCGAGATTTTTGAGCGAGATTTTATAGCGAGATTTTTTGGGTGAGTTTCTCGCTATAATTTCTCGCTAAAAAATCTCGCTCAAAAATCTCGCCAGAGTGACACCGCCTGATCTAAGCTTGACTAGGCTAGGTTTTGGGTCTGTGGACTAAGTCTCTTGAGTGTGTTGGTGTAACTTGGAATAACTTAGTTGTTCTATCATGATGCCATAATTTTTCACTTTTGTGGGATTATAGCATCATCTAGAATTGTTTCATAATGATGCCACTCTGGCGAGATTTTTGGGGTTAGTTTCTCGCTCAAAAATCTCGCCAGAGTGGCACCGCCTGATCTTATCTTGAAAATAACTTTTTTTTGGTGATCTTTCAAGTAGATCCATGTGTTTGTGTTGATTGCCTTGGTCCCTATAAATTTTCAGTTTTTGAAATTTATAGGGACCAAGCCTAAAATGACTTGGTCCCTATAAACTTCAAAAACTGAAAATTTATAGGGACCAAGCTTGAAATTAACTTAGCCTTTTGATGGAAATCTTTCAAGAGGTCCAGGGATACCACAAGATGACATTATGTTGGCCTTGTATCTCAAGAATTCATAGTGTCATGCTTATATATTGAGGCTATCTAGTACCAAGTTTCTATGAGAAATAAAAAATCTTGTATCTCAAGACTTTATTTCTTTATCAATAGAAACTTGACTGTCAAGCGTCAAGTGTTTTGGCAAATATATTGAGGCTTTATAGTAGCAAACTTCTGGATATAGATCTTGTATCTCAAGATCTATTTTTTTCATTAGTTTGTCTATAAAGCGTCAGTGGATGTTATTTCTAGCCATTTCAACTTTAGATATTACTACCTCTTCAAATGAAGAGGGGGTGAAAAGACAAGAAAGATTGGTGAATAGTTTTATTTTTATTTGTCCCGCTAACTAACTTGATTACGATGAACAGAGGATTAGGACCGTCCCTCTGTCATCGTTTACAATTTGAAACCTTAACATATTTACAACATTAAATACATGGGATATTTCTTTGATAAACACTGTGTATTCCTTAAGCATTTGCAAACTTGAATTCTATGTTTGTAAAGAAAATTTGGAGTTGACATGTTATTTTGTGTCCAGATCAATTTGCCATAATTAGCACTGAACCATCTGTCAATATCTCTGTCATTTTGGTATAAGTCTTCTCCTGTGCCATACAGTTCCCCATGAATAGCTTTCTTCAAGTCTAGACCTTTTTCAAGTTGATGAATAATGTATTTTCACCACATTCCACAGTTTTTACTCCATGGACTTTGCAATGGTTCTGTATTTTGAATCCAACTTCTGGAATTTCTCATGATGAAAGGTAGAATATAGTCTTCTTCTGGTGGCATGCCATATGAATCAAAGTAGATGGCTTGATTGCCTCTGAAGTATACGGTAACCCAATGTTCTCCTGGTTCATCTGAATTGTCGGTGTTTATGATATAGGCTTTCATGTCTAGAGGTTTCTTCTCTGGTAAGAGATCTTTGGCATATACATCTCCATTAACAGGCATATGGTACAGAATTTTCCTCAGTTCATGTGTGTCCATTTTTCTGGTGATGTCTCCGATGGAGTAACTTCTAATAATTTCTGTTTCCAAAAGTCTCTCCACCTCGTGTAGTCAGGTTTTCTTCCGTATCTGTTATGACTGTTTTTCAGGAACATCCAGTTTTATAGGCTTCGACTTTTTCAGATGGTATTAAATGGTCCAATCCTGTCATAGCACTATATTCTTTTCTTCTTTCTTCTGATGGTACGTCATCCAGGAGTAACTCGTCCCATTTTTGGATGACCTCGTAGATGTTGAGATTATTCAGGGCATGGATATGTATACCATAGTCTGTTATCCATTCGTTTGGTTTTGTCCACAAGCACAAGTCATGGTATTTCTGACTGGGATGATTTATTCTACATCCTTGGCACTGGTGACGGGCATAGTCAAATAAAGCAGTCATCAAGTTGATCCTCATGGCCCGTATAAGGGTATCTTTAATCAATTTGTGTCGTCCCAGTGTTTCATTATCTTCTGATAATCCCTCAAATTCTTTTTGAAGCATGCCATTTCCAGATGAAGTGGAATCTGACCATAGTAGATAATCCCTCAGTTCTTCTTCAATATAGTATCCACTATATGCATCTTTTGTTTTTTCAGTAGTCTGTAATTACTTCTCTGAGTCCGTTAATTTCTATCAGATTATCAAATTCAGCATACACGATCACGTTGATAGTCTTTGCGAGTGAATTGGCAAACTGAAGTTCCAGTCTCAGGTTTCCAGTTTTTAAAGGGTGGAGGTGACTCTGGTCAGCAGCTTGATCAGGTGTGAAATCATATCCCCAGAATGTGTATCCGTCTTTGTAATCCTCGTAATCAATGTTACAATTTTGAACTTTATCTCGACTACTCAGAGCCTGATATAGTGACATGTATGATCGAAGATACTCGTTTCTGGTCAAGTTAGGTTCAAAGGGTCTGCCATAGATATTTTGTCCATCGAGTGTGACATCCAGTTTACTGAGTTTGAAAGGTTGGAAGTTGAAGGCGTTCGTGGGAAACGTGCCATTGAATGTTTCATTAGGAACCATGCCAATGAACAATCGTTTTGGAAGTTGACCCTGGAACAGATGGTCTTCAATTTTAGATCTTAGTCAATGGTAACTGTTTTCACCTCAACTCTTCTGATGGGGAATTTGGCATTATGTTGAGCAATGCTCTGATTCAAATCGTTTGTGATTGCTGGTAGAAGTTGTACATTTCTCACTGACAGTTTGGCTACATCAATTTTGAGTACTACAGGGTAACCATCCTCAGCCATGATACAAAATTGAGGAGATGGTCTCTTGAGTCTGAGTTTGATTTCAATGCCATTTGGAAGATATTTGTCTTGCATGGCCAGATCTAAATGTAATCGTCCCATGAGTTCCAAAGATTTACTTTCTCTTGTACCTTTACCTCGGTCTTTTACGTTTTGACAATCAAAGTTCTCAAATTTCCCAGGATCATCTTCATACCAATGCTCTGCAGCTTTTAACTGATTGTCTTTGATATCTGCTCCAAAGGAAAATAAATTTGCTATGTAGGCTCTGTACGGATATGTATCCATATTACTTGTGACCAGTTTATTATTCAGGTACAAATCGATGCTACTGAACATACTGTGAAAGAAGTTGTTGACAGGGGCAATTTTTTTGTCATCAATATTAGTTCCATGTGGTTTCAGGATTCTACATTTCAGATAAAGATAAGTTCGAGTTAAATCTGTATAATATTCAGTATGGGGTGGAACCAAAAATTCAATGGGTGCCTGATAACTATCCAGGGAAGCGATAGGATGATAATCAGTCCACTGAGTTTCTTGCATAGTTGTCATTGTCAGAGGAACGGATTGCATTTCCAACTCCGTTTTGCTGCACTCACAAGAACCTGATTGCATCATTATTGATCGAAAATCTCTTTCGGAAATTTAAGATTTTTTGGAATAGCAGTTGAGTTTTCTTTTTTTGACCCTTCTTAACACCTTGACGTTTAGTTTTAGACTGATTCTTTTTCGATTTGCCTGTTGATTTTATACCCCCACTTAATTCATCCAGAGCAGATTTTCCTAGAGATTTCAAACTTTGTTTGCCTCTTTGTTTCAAAACTTGTTTGATATTTTTACCTTCCAACATATCGCGAAGAGCATCTAGTCCCTCCTCTTTGCAACCTGTTTTGCACTTTTTATTCCTGCTTGTGCTAGAGGTTTTAAAATTGGGACAACACTTCGCATTGCTGTTTTAAATATGGAACCTAAACCATGGCCATATTGTCTTGAGACACCTCGATAGACGGGAAAGTCTTTAAATCCCGCTCCAGACTGATGATAATGAATAGTACGCATTATTGTTCTTTTTTTTCCGAAGTGTAGTTTGATCAATGTCTTGCCAGTAATTAATTGAATATCATTACCTGTATCGCCTTTTATACTAATGTAAACTTGATCAATGAAGGATTTTGCCACTGGAACGTAATGCAAGTTGAGAAATTCTTGATGGAAATGAATTTCACCAGTTGTATTTGCAAACGGAACAACTCTTAAAATAGGTGCTGTTATATGTCCTATGTTTGTGTAACCGGCCACATCGGAATACACAAAGAACTGACTGTTATGAATATTCAAGTCAACACCATATTTGAATTTTATAGCATCGTTGCCTAATGGTATTCCGTGAAATTGTTTATCGATGCCTAAAATGATTGCTAATGGTGTTGGAAATACTATCTGAATTTGATTTGTGTAAGATGAACCAGAAGGATATTCTACAGCAACCTTGATGCGTTTTAAATGACTTCTGTATTCAAGATGAAGTTAAATGTTGTGTTGAGTCAAAATCTTTTGAATACGACTCTCAAGTGCATTTTTCATTTCCATAATCAAATGTTCAGGGCTAGTATAATTTCCTGTTTGAAAGGTTACTTTATAATCTGAACATCTTTTTGTTTGTCTGCAAATTTCATGCCTTAAGTGATCAAACTTTATGTCATTGAAAGCATTATTTGTTAATCGAAGAAAGAAAAAAATATTTTTATCTGTGATATTCACGATTT